>CM028750.1:5365347-6780989 GCA_016801395.1 Leptodermis oblonga | reverse complement strand
AGGCATAAACTCTCTTGCTACTAAATTAGTATCTATGTTGGAGCAGCAAAAATGCAATGAAATAAGCTGGTAAATCAACTTCTTTGTTGCGGAAAAGGGCGTAACCCTAAATTATAATCCCAATAACAATTTTGGGTTATAATCTAACCTCTAAGATAATCAAAACCCAGAAACCCTTTACCTTCCACCAATCGCTGGGATGGAATTCGAACCCTTACTCTGGCTACTCTTTCTGTTCATGAATTTGGGCCTTATAGCACTCAATTTCAACCAGGTACTTTTGGGAACTATTTCCATTTGTTTTTGTGACGTTTATCACCTTAAACTTTCCCTTTTTTCTTTTTCTTTTTTTGGTGTTAATGATATCATCTTTCCATTAGGAGGGTCAGTCAATGTCTTGTTATCCGGGGGAAATTCTTCTGCTAATCACTCTCTACACTCTGCAGGGACATTGGGTTTGGGGGATGGCGGAATCGCGTTTTTGATTCGCTGTTTCGAGATTTTTTTTATTTTTTATTTTTATTTCCATGCCACCTAGCTATTTTTTGTAGGGATTTCTAATTTATGATGTGTTCTTGTAGTTATTATTGATTATTTGAATGTTGGGTAAAACCTGTGTTTTCCTATCATGGATACTCTGTGATCAAGTCCATGAATGTCTCCATGGTTTTGATAATGTGAATTGCTTTTGTGTAGTTCTTTGTTTTGACGGATTTGGAAGATGACTACCTGAATTCTTATCAAGCATCATTTCGCATCAACAGAGTGGTTATTCCTGAATATCTGTTACATGGTGCATTCTGCACTCTGTTCCTCCTGACTGGGAATTGGTTCTTCTTCCTGGTTACACTGTTCCCTGCTTACATCAATGCTATGAAGTAAGATTTCAAACTTCAACATCCCTTATCCGAGCAGTGATTTTCATTAATGTGGCAGAAATTTTTTGTTTCCTTTATTATGATGTTTTTGCCAGAGCTAGAATGTAAATTATGTAGTGACAAGTGATCCTGGCTACTCCCTCTCCGTTCGATTAGATTAGTGGAGTCATGTTTGGTGTTGTATATTGCGACTCTTTTAATGGAATGGAGTGAGTACTGGATTCTGTGATTACTCTTTCATCCCAGCCTCGTTTCTTTTTAGTGATGTTATTAGCCATTTCGGTTAGATTATCCCTTCTGGATTAATGTTTTGTGAGTTCAAAATTTGTTCCTCCACTGCCTGTTGGTGATTCATGTGATTGTCTCACGTTTCCAGGTACATGAAGGGACAACATCTTATTAATGTAACTGAGATCTTCAATGTCCTAAATGCCGCGAAGAAGCTTCGGTTGATCAAACTTGGCTTCTATCTACTTCTCTTTGTTGTTATAATGATAAGGTCTATTCCACTGCTACAGATTTCTACTTATGCATGCTCCATTGTTGGCATTGCACTGTGCTAATAAAAGTTCACTTGCTGTTTGGTTGCAGAATCTATTTTGCAGGGACATTTTCCTTTCTGATGTCTGTCTTCCATCACGATAACGACCATATCGATATTCGCTCCTCGATTCTGGAATATTAGGAGGAAGGGAAGAATCTTCCTCCGAATTTGGAACTGATGCTTCTATTTTTAAACATGATTGTATCCTTGTAGCTATTTTAGGATGTGGTCTTGGGGATAAATTGCTGAACTAGTTGTTCAGGTTCACCAGTTCCTGTTCTTGTCGACGTTGTCGTAGGATCTTCTTATAGTATCTCGCTTACATATTCATCTTATTTGTCATTTGAGACTTGAGTTATGAAATTCTACATATTTGAGCTATCAATTTGAGATCAGGAGATTCGGAGTCACTGGGAGAATTGAATCTGTGCTTAAGACTTTTATCTCGTGAACTCGGTTATATGGATTATATCCCGTTGTTACAGTCATTTGCAAATACCACAGTTAGTGAAGTGTTATCAAGTTAGGGCATTTCTGCTCGAGTATTAAAAGTTAAAACCCAATATTGTTTTTTTGAATTAAAACCACTATTTGTTGATATCATGGGAAATTGATAGTTTAGGGGAACAATTGTAAATATTAAAAATTAAAACGGCAATTTGCAATTGAGGTTAATTATTTGCTTTTAGCCCAAATATGAAATGAGAAACAACCAAAGGAAATGAAGTAGAATGAGGTCAGCTCCTATACGTACATGAGAATTTTGTAGGTAATAAAATGCTAAAATTAGAAGTTTGTGGGCGATCTGAAAATTGTGAAAGTTGAGGGTAGTTGTTTGCATTTAACTCTAGGTTTTAAGAGTTTTATCTTTTTCATTTTCTTTAGTCCATTATGCTACTGGTTTTTTTAGTTCAAATCAGAAAAAGGGAAAAATATAAACAATCATAAACCGCACTAGATCAAGATGTACTTTACTATTTTGAATCGTCCACGCCTCCATTTTCAAGCTTCAAGGACTCGGGAGCGTCTTCAACTTCATCTCAGAGTCAAAAGCCTGCAGTTGATCACATAACTCAATAAAAATGCCATTAGAACCATTGCTGTGGTTAGTGTTTTTCCTAATGAACATGGGTCTAATGGCCCTCAATATCTACCAGGTAAGAACTGACATCACTTCTCTTCTCTGGGATTTTTCTTTTTTCTTTTCTTTTTCTTTCTGTGGAAGAACCCTGATGCTTTATTGTATGAATTGCGAAATTAGTTATAAAGGGTGAATTTTTGTGTTGGAAAATATCATATTATGTCCGAACCGGAATGGAGGAGATTTTGAGGAGGAGGGAAATGATCCTAAACCTTGGAGTTGTGTTCTTAAGATGAAAATGAGTAACCTTTTCTCCAGTAGAGATTTTCTGGGCTATAGTCGTATTGCAAGATTGTCAAATTTATGCTGTGATATTTTTATCTTGATCTGTGATTCTGTTGCCTTTTTGTGTAGTCTGCTAAAGTTTGCTCAGATGGTTAGACTCGGGACACCTCCCTTATAACCCAAACATTGTTTGAGTTTGTGAAGTAACTGTATAAGCCAGAGTTGGTTCCTGTTCTTTTTGTTCATGGTTTCTAATCAGCCTGCAGCTGTGTTTGAGGAATATGTAAAGTCGTTCAATTGACATTCTTTCGTGCTCACATGTTTTTTGAATGTATTTTGCTTGTCTTTGGCTAAAGCGGTTCCATTACCGAACAGTTCCTTGATTACGTGTTCTCCTGATATGGTTGTCTTGTTTCATTCAAGCTATGTGCCCCAGACATCTCTATCTCATTCTTTTTTAACTTGTTTTTTTGTGCAGTACATGACTTTGACAGATTTGGAGGCCGACTACTTGAATACATATCAAACCTCGTCTCGCATCAACAGTGTGGTTATTCCTGAGTTTTTGCTGCATGGTGCATTCTGCATTCTATTTCTCTTGACAGGGAGTTGGTTTTTCTTCCTAGTTACACTTGTACCTGTTTACCTTAATGCAAGGAGGTAAGTCTCTCTTTAGAATGAGTTGTAAATTTAGGATGTTTTCACTGTATCCAATATATGCTATTTATGATCGATCACTCATTCTTACTGTTATAACCTTACTATAATATCTCAACCCTACGGTTATCTCTCGCTTTGCAGTTTTGAATTCTCTGCGTCAGCCTAGACTTTTAATAGGTCTCACTTTTTGTTTAGCCACATTTTCTAGGCACTAGTGTTTTTTTTTTTTTGCTTCGTTCTTAATCAGTTCATGCAAGAATTTGCCTGTACGTATGTTCTGTTGAACTCAAGATTTCTGTTCATTTGCTACTTGCTGGTGACTTATGCTGTTCCAAATGTCTCAGATTCTTGAACCGGAAACATCTTATTGATGTAACTGAAGTTTTCAGAACACTTAATGATGAGAAGAACTTACGGGTTATCAAGTTGGGGTTTTATTTCGCACTCTTTGTATTTATTCTCATCAGGTTTGTTCCCAAATTTATAATTTTTTTTCTTTCAGGAAACTGCGAAAGCATTAAAAGTTTGCGTGTGATTATGGTTCAGGAAATTTTCTGTGTTGCCTTTTGGTTTAGAATTTATGCTTCAGGGACAGTTTGATTGTTAAACTAATAAATGAAGAATTTCATGAGAAAGTTCTGGTTTAATAGCTATCTGATCTGAGTTTCAAGGAGAGTGAGCAACAGTTTTTTCTGCTAATATATTCCTACACTCTCATACCTATGAAGGGTCATAGCCATATCCTTGGTTTAGGTTTATTAACGTCCTTTCTCCTCGCCACTGAACCATGTGACAACTTCGGTGAGCAATAGTTGGTCTGAATCTTCAAGTTGAGGTTATTCATCAGCTTACTGCATAAATTTGCCATAACTTGATCAAGACAATTTACGTCACCTTTAGCATCTAAAATAAGGATCTGCTGCAAACTGCAAAATAATTACTAGGCCCTTATTTTGCTTTGCTAGACAAAAATTGTTTCGATACGGCATTTAGGTTTCCCTGGAGTTATGATGCTGTGTTTTTTTTACAAAATATGCACTGATGTTCTTATTCCTACTCTGTGCAGGCTTGTATTTTCTTTCATCAATGCCGTGGCGGATGAAGATGAAGTGCTTCATTTATATGGCTTATTTTGACACCTGACCTGCTGTGGCAAATTGGCAAATGTAATTTATGGCTTCCTTCAAGCTGGCCAACATCCTTGGTATAGGATATGAAGCGATACGAGGCTCCCTAGATTGACCTAATTGTGTGGATGAAGGTTATTTTCTCATATAACCTTCTCTTTGTAACTTTAAGCAGGAAGCATGTAAGATGCATTGCTTTTAAGGTTTCCGACCATTAATAGAGATGCATTGTTTCAAGGTTTCACGGGTTTCGTATCATGTCATAAATTATAAAAAAATTACTACCCTTTAAAAGTGGCAATTTCAAGTTGTATACAGGTTGACGAGAGTCAGTTTGACGTATTGAATTCGTGTCCGGCAAACTTTGCCTACCAATTCACCCTAGGGTGCGCTTGGCCCAAGGGAACGAGAATGAGAATGGGGGCATCTCATGTTCGGGAATGGATAAATCTTTCATTAAAAGAATTTATATTGCCTTTTATATGATATAATAGTTCAAATTATTAAATTTTCGTATGTACCGAACATAGGAATTTTTGTTTTAAGAATTATATGCCGATTCCCCCAATTTTGATTCTTGTGAGCCAAGCGCATCCTCAAGCTTCGTGGAATGACCAAATATTTCACTAAATTTGAAATTTTATTTGGTTCTCATGTTTATGTCATATGCCTAATTTTCTAGATGGGCTAGATCTCACAACTGAATTGGAATTATAATCAGCTCAAATGATGTTGGGCCTTAAGGTGGGCTCCCAAGTTTCACTGTTGGATCTGTATTTGAAATCTACGACGGAATACGTCGGCGTCGTGGGCCCACAAAACTGACAGCTGTTTGATGCAGCCAGGCTGACCCGACAAAGGATGGGCTAAAATTCTGAAAGCACATTCGTACGGAGACTTACAATCAACAAGTCAAATTATACCCATTTGATGAACCCAACCAATGGGCCTATTTGTCAAATCATTGCGCCCAATGGGCCCCTCCAATGTTCCCTCCCTCACTCCTTCCTCTCTCGTTCGTTAATACTCTTCTCTCACACTAAAATAGTAAATGCGTGCAGTATAAAAACATACAAACTAGACTTCTTTTTATATGGACAAACTTTTTTTTTAATATGACTCTTTATATGAAATAGACTACGGTAGAAGTACTATCTCCTAACTCAAAAAAAAAAAATTTAAGTGTATATATTAGGAAAGATAGATAGGTAGCAATAGCATAAACAGATGTAGTTTCTAATCAATTTACAGAAAATGATTGGAACATTGAACAAAAAATTTTAATAACTGGCGTGACGTGACATAACATGAACTCACGAGTTCAGCTCAATTATTTACATTCGTACCCTTAAAGGGCATTGGAACAAGAAGGTCATGAGATCAAATCCTTACAGACCTTCAGGGTGCAGTGACACTTATATACAATAGTATGATATGATCCCTCAAAGTAGTCTTCTCCATCCTCAATGACTCGCGTATAATATAATTCATTATAAATTTTCACAGTGTGTATCGTCGATCTGAACAAGTTGAGGGTCTTCTTCACCAGAAGATAATGATGTTGGGTCAATGTCAGGGCCAGGACTGGACTGGAGTTGTCTTCCTGTTTGATACGTGGGCCAATGTCATTCATTTCTCAGAAGTTGGTATCGTACCAGCTGGGTCACTGTCTATTTGGGCCCTCTTATTCCCAACAATATACATGAGATATCTTCCAATCTAATTTCTACAGCTGTTCTTCATTATTATTCACAATAGCGACTACAAGAAAGAAAAAAAAAAATCTTATACCCTCCCATTCATATTCAAAAAATTCACATTATAAAACTGTTTTTAACAATATAAAATATATTTTTTTGAGTGAAACAGACATAATACAAATTTTCTATCCCCTTCAAATTTTCTTCCATCTATTTGGCGTGCGCAATGCGCAAAAAAATACGTTGTGTCCAATCAGTGCAAGGTAAAGTGGGAAAAAAAAAATCAATTTATATTGAAATTAACCATAAAATTTGACGAAATGGATGAATCACAACGGATTTGATAGTTGAATGGCCAAAATAATACCAAAGTGACCAAAAGTTTATTATATCAGTAGTTAGATAACTTGTGATGTCAATTGCTAATATATTTGTATGTATTCCATAATTCAATTATTATTAGATTAAATTATGTAATTGTAGTTGTATTGACTTCTTCTTTTTTACCAATTAAATATGAATTTGATTATTAAAAATTTTTTAGTTAATTACGTTAAGACCTTCCTAAATTTTGGACTAATTTGCCCTTTGCTGCACGAAAAAATAGTGGGGAGCCGGGGATGGGAGGAAAACTTTTTGCTCTCCCTTTGGATACTTTTATCTTTGTTTTTATCGATTATTAAAGGTGTCCAAAAAGAGACTAATGTGTATTTTTAGAATATGACGATTAAAGTGCGAGTGAACCCAAAATTCAGGAAAATTAACCGTAAAAAAAAAAGTAAACATCGATCATTTGTAAGTAATCGAACATTATTTTACTGAATGTGAAATATAATTTAACACAATATTTTAAACATATGATTCTGGCCCTTTCTAACCTCGTCTCAAAATATAATTTTTATTTATATACTTACAATACAATAAACATTGGGGCCAATGATTGCACCTTAAATATGCAGCTCTAGATAAACTAATATTTGAGAAATCCGATTGTAGTTAGTCAAAGTCAGCGGTGTAATTCGTCTAACGAGGTGGAGTACTGCAAAACTCCTCCCGTTAATTCAGTAATTTGAAATTTGGTGACTCAATGATTTTTTTAATTTTAATTTTTAATTCTTAATGAAAGAAATTTTAAGAACCTTAATCCATGACAAAATTTTATTATTATTTTTGAATCAATCACTCTGTTATAAACAACGCGAGATGAGACTCCCAACAATACAACAATTAATGATTTTGGTTTTTTAAATCGGTAGGCGTAATGCACACTTTTTGTGACTGGCAACTCCATGAATACAGCCTTGAATTCGAACCCAGGACTTGCACCCCAAAGGGTACTTTAGTCCCCCTTTGAATGGCCAACTCCATGACTAAATTATTGAAAGCCGGTAAGGTTTTATGGTCGCTGATATGAGAAAAAGTGTGTAAGTTACAATATATTTACAACAAATCGTTTTTTTTATTAAAATATATTCCCTCCATTCCATTAGAAGAGCGTATTTTGAAAATTATTTTTTGTTCTAATAGAAGGCTCTGTTCTTTTACAAACTTTTTCAAGGAAATCACCATTTTTTGGAACAAAAGTTATACCTAAAGAAACACTTTCATATTTTACAAAATTCAAATTTTAAAATTTCCTCTCCAGCTACACTTATATTTTATTTCAAAAAATAACACAATCATTACATTTTTTTCCCTATCTCTTACATTTCCTTGAAAAGTTTTTCCTTAAATTTTTTTTTTTCCTCCCAAACCAACCAATTTCCTAATTTGGTCACTGAAAGAACAAACCCAAGGTGAAGAGTCCAATTTTAAATTTTTTACATTGTATCTTCACATTCATAATAAGTTATACCTATGTCAAAGTGAGCTATCTTAGTGGAGGTGAGGGAGTAATTATATTTACCTCCCTTGATATTTTGTGAAACTATCATTATATTAATGAAGTATAAAAAATCTCAACGTTTTTTTTTTTTCTTCTCACAACTTAAAAGAATTTAAATATTCAAAAAATCATGGTAATTTCTAAAAACTTGATATGTATGATAATAGTTTCACAAACTTAAAATGGTAATTTACTAAAATTGAAAAAAAATCGGCGTGCATTGCAATTAATACAACCCCAAACATAAGAGGGTCCATGGTCACGTGAAGAGGGCACGGAGAAATAGGTCCACTGGAGAGTGGGCGCTCCGAATCTTAATAAACTGCTCTTTCATATTCACATTCCCATTCTAGCCCAATTAATTTATGTCTTTTCTGGTCCACCCCTTTTTAAATACCAAACATTTTACTCAAACGATTTATTTTTATATTATATATTGCGTTTCCAAATCATACAAAATTTAACTTCATCTCAATGGTTTTTTTTTAAATAATTATTTTTACAAAAAAAAGACATAATTATATTAATGGTACGGGAAATCGTCCAGTTCAGTACAGATTGAAAAATAAAGTCAGGAGCAGAGCCCCATACATATTCTAGACTTGGGCAAGTAGCCTCACATTGTGGTAATGTGTGCGCAATTGTGTTATTAGCCCTCTCTAGTCTCTATTCAAAAGAATCCTATGAGACCATGCACCCGGGCGACCTGCTCAACCAGCCCCATTACCCTCGAACTTTATTTCAATGGTTTAGGACATTGATCAAATTGATATTTTTTATAGGTCAGTGATTCGGGTTCCATATTTTCAAGACTTTGCAACATTAACATACAGTTCGGCGAGAATACAACTATCCTTCTCGAGTCGTACAATGTAGGTCGAATGATCTCATCACACGTCAAGGAAATTGCCTAAAAAATTGTTTTCATGAATCTTAGTTTTTGTCACAGTTGTAGAAGTAGAAAAGAGGAATTGAACTAAATGGAACAGTTGTGGACAGACACATTAGCAATGAATAAGACGATAAGGGTTCAAAATTGCATAAACTTTAGGGGAAGAAATTAAGAAATTTTCTTCGACATGGGTATATCACAATTTCTACTTTGGGCTAATGGAAAAAATATCAAAACAAAAGTGCCATGTGTAAATATCGACCCCTACATTTTAGTTCAATTATAGCTTAGTCCCTATGGTTAGGCTAATTATAATCAGTCCCCGGTGTTTTATCAAATCTATAAATTACATTCTGGTCCCTTAAACCCTCTAAAAATAATATTTCAGTATATATAAAACGCATTTTGATAATTTGAAATAATATCATGGGTATAACTATAATACAACCAGAATTTTCAGGTGCATAATGTAATTAATTTACCCTATATTTGATCAATGAATATTTATTCGAATTATGGATTTGTCAAGGTTCTTGAATATCACTAGGAGTGAAAGGTTAATGCAGTTTGTCTCTTCGCATATGATTAGTCTCACGCCTAAAGAGGGTGATCTCATAGCCCACTAAGGGGTGAAATTAGTAAATTTTCAAAATCTGTGGATATATTTAACTAGTTACGTGTAGTGATACCTTTGTATTATAATATACACATATATATATATATATATGTATATTAATAATAAAATAAGTAACAAATAATAATAATACTTGCCAACTCATATATATAAATATCAATAGTAAAGTATAGGATGGATATATAGGTGTCAATGAAGCAGCTCATGATTAGGTAGTTGTATGCACAGAAATGTTGCAGGTGGGTTTTGCAGGGATGGACCCCTTTTCTTTTCTTCAATTTGTTTTTCTTACATATTTCTTTTCTCTATATTGCTCACATTTTCTATTGCCATCTTTTCCAATCTCCGGTGATTATTAGTATATATCAAATCATTCCTTCGTTTTCTCGCATGTTAATTTCCCATTATTTTGGAAAATATGGGATATAAACTACAACAATATAACTTTTTTGGGTGGTAAATGATAATATTTTTGAATTTGAATTGTTCATTTATTCAAAATTAATCATACCAAATCGAGTAGAAAATGAATATTCGTACGAGGAAATTGAAGATTTACTTTTAAGTTTTAAGTAACTTTAATCTTATGATTAATGATTACTTATGAGACGTGATTTTGAATTGGGGTTGATATCTCATATTTATAATTTGGTTCTTAAATTTGGTCTACTTTTAAATGAATTGTTAATTTAAACTAAAAAAAAATGAAGTTAATGGACCAAAATAAACCTTTTACAAGTTATTAGTTAATACACCAAATAAAATTAGCCGCTGGGTGCGGTGCAGACCGCGATGGAAGCCAGGGCGTGTCCAAAGCGGGAGGCTCTAACGCTGGCTTTTGGTCTGCTCATGGAAAGATCACCCCAGGCATCCGAGTTTATTTTGACGCTGCTTTCCATTCCGCGACTGGCAGGGCAGCGGTGGGGGCATATGGGTGTGACAGGGAGGGAGGATGGCTAGAAGGTATGGCTCACAAAGTGTTGAATGTGTACTCCCCCGAGGAAGCAGAGGCCATGCCGGCACTAGAAGCGGTCCAGATGATGCGACGACGTGGATGGGGTCGGTGCTCCGTAATCGGGGATGCAGTGTCGGTGGTATTAGGGGCCTGAGGGGAGCTTGCCCCCTTGTCAGGGGCGCAACACCTTGTCTCTCAACTCCGGGCCGAACTTCTGGCCGACAATCACAGGGGGATTTTCTCGGTGGAACGCGGTCGGAACACTGTGGCCCACTTGCTAGCCAAGTTTGGAGCTACAGGGGCTCATACGGAGACTTGTTAGGGAATTGCCCTACCTTTTGTATCTCAAACGCTGCTGGACGATTTCCAGCGCCATTTAATATAATGCACGATTTTCGCTTCAAAAAAAAAAAAAAATACACCAAATAAAATTGGATGGCCGAGGCCTAATTGATGAACCATTAGTGTCATTAACTCATCTCTCTTTTTTTTTTTTCTCTTTTCTAAAGAGCCAATAGCGATACATATACATTGTTATTGTTGACGAAACATAAGTGAATGACAAAGTACACGTTAAATGTGTTATGGTTAATTTTTAATAAAATAAAACAACTTGAGTTTAGGGCTGAGAACGAACACGAACGTTCACGAACAAGCTCGGGATCGGCTCGTTAAAAGCTCGGTTCGAGATCGTTTATTTATTAATAAACGAACATGAACAAAATTTTAAGCTCGATTAATAAACGAACAATAAATGAACAAAAGGAAGCTCGGCTCGATTACGTTCGTGAACAGCTCGATAAGAAAAAATAATTTTTACAAAAGATAAAATAGATATATAATTTATCATTCATACATATTAACATGAAATTACATTTGGTGTAGTGGTAAGACATCAAGTGGGGAACCCAGAGAACCTGGGTTCGAATCCTCCACAAGGCTAATTTTATTTTAGCAAAGTGGAGATCCACAAGGCTAAGGGCTCGAGCTCGAGCTCGAGCCGAGCTCGAGCTCATAAATCCTATACGAGCTCGAGCTCGTATTCCAGGCTCGACTCGAGCCCGAGATAATGAAGCCGAGCCGAGCTCGAACATAGGTGTGTTCGGGCTCGGCTCGGCTCGATATCACCCCTACTTGAGTTAGACCAACAAGAACAACGTACCCAAGAACAACTCCTCTTCCTCCGGTCATCATAAATAGTACTGGACGGACCAGGCACGGCACCGGACGGGACGGGATTCCAAAGTCCAAAGTTTGAATGATGATGATGATGCCGGCTGCCGGAGGGCTGAGATAATTACATCAATTCAAAGGAGTCAGAGAGACGGTGAATATGAAATGAAGCAGTTAAAGTTTATATGCAGCAATAATAAATTGGAGCAGAGCAGCAGTGTACAATTACTTACAATTGTTTTGCCTTTCCATTTGATCCTCTTTTTGCATAGAATAATGAAAATCCTACCCAAAATATGGTGTTTTTCTACTTCTTCATCCTCAAAAGCTTCTCTGCAAAATGCAATTATATCAACCTGCCAACTTTGCCTTCTTGTTCCCCTTTTGTATCAAATATTTCCATTGCAGCATTTTACAATATGTTATCATCAATTTTAATCTTACATTTAAATTGATCTTACATTATAAATTTTGAAAACTAAGAGTATAACGTGGTTCGAGGCAGGTCAATATGTTCATGAGTGGCTGTGCATTTGCATGATGCTACTCATTGCTCCTCCTCCTTCGAACTCAAAGTTGATCTTCTGTTGACTCTGCTCTCTCACTGTATTTATTTTCCTATTTGACCATGAGTATGATTTCCCATTTCTTTCAGATTTGGGCAGGAGGAAACTACAAATAATATTGTTTCGTGTTGTTTATTAGTATGACTCAAAAACAGTTATATCATTGTAGTCTTTAATGACGGTATAGAGAGTATCATTAAATATGATATTGTTTCGTTAATTATTTTTTTTTTAAAGTAAAATTATAGATGAATAGAATAATTATGATATGGGATCTTATTTTCAAGACAACTCACGATAAATTTAATTATTTTTTTGTGCGTAAAACCTATTACTCCTTCTATTCCTTTTAAATGCCTCAACAATTATTTCTTTCACTCTCAAAGAAGTAGTATTCTTTTTGCAACTTTCAATACGAGAAATCATTCCGTTCATCACTCACCGTATATATCTTATAAAAAATTTCAATGTCAAATATGAGGCCGATAAACAAGAAATAAATCGCAATTTATTATTATCTTCCACATATATGGAAAATAAGGAGGAGAAAAAAAAAAGTACAAGTAGGATTGATAATAAAGGAATTTCACAATCCAAAGTTGAGAAGGGGAAATAATAATAAGGAAGAAGAAAAGTAAATGCAGAGAAAAAGACACATCATCCGTTGTCATAACAAACAGAGGTGTGGCTGGTTTGCCTAGCTCGGTCCCCCACCCTACAAATACCTTCTTCCCCACCACCACATCTTTATTCCTCTTCCTCACCATCTTACTATTCCTTTATACTTTACCCACCATTTTATTATTCAAATTAAATACGCACCCTTTTTTCTTTCACACCTCTCGCACGTATTTATGTTGCATGTGTGTATTGTGTTTAGCATAATACGAGACAAAACTTATGTTAATTTAAACTTATATAGTGCCAGTGACTGCATAACATACATTTTGTGCGATAACCTTTGAAGGTCGAACCCAACCCCTCGCCTTAACGAGAGTATTGGGTGGGCAAGGAGGATAATAGGTTAAATATTTTGAAGGGCATGTGTGGTATACTTAGGGTATCTCTAGCAGTTTTTAACTATTTCAGTCACCTCCACCTTTAGTTTCTATAGTAAATTTGCCTAACAGAAAATTTTACCTTCTAGTTTTTTAAGAATATTCTTATTTGATTCCTCCATACATATAATTTTAAATTCAATTTAATTACTTTTGTACTATTCAAGTTATTTTTACAAAAACCCCAACTAATTGTTTTATTTTCCAATTTCATCTAATATGATAAATTCATTTAGTTAATAATTAAACGATAATTACATTAATATCACAATGAAAATTGATAAAATGCAAACTAAATTAAAAGTAGTCCCGACATGCAAAATTTAATAATACTAAAAAAAACTTACATAATTATTTAGAAAATAAAATGTAAACTACTAAACTAATATTTCTAATCCGAGTCGTCTATAACATTCGAATGATGCTCCCACAAATGCTCTATAAGTGTGTCGCAAAGTTATTGTTGTGTGTCTGTGTGTTGTTTAATTTGTATTTTAATCTTCTGTACTTTTATGTAATGTCATTTTATTTTATATTTTATGTAATGTATTTTCATATTATGTACTTTTTAATATTAAGTAATTTTATAAATATGAATGTTTGAATAACTATATTTTTAATTTTGGAACTTTTAAAGGTTGATTTTCATAATTATATTATGCAAAATTTTAAAATTCTCTTTATAATTAAGTAGAGTTGACTATAATTATTTATATTTTAATCACATATGAAATAACAACTAAATAAATTAAACTCTTAAATTTATAATAATGACAGATTTTGTTTTTTAATTAATCAATGGGTTCAAAGAATAGATAAAAGTAAATTTGGGGATTAAAGTGTAAATAAAAAAATAATAAAAAATTATAAAAAAAGGAGGCCCGAGGTCCACTGTTCACACCTCTGCGCAAAAAGCAGAGGAGTCCACCTCTCAATTTCCAACACGCCGCTGCTGGAGATGCCTTAGGGTGGTGGGAGTGATAAACCCAGAAAAGCAGGTTTATCACGCCACGTCAGCGCCACATCAAAAGCAAAAACCCACCCACTTTTATAAACATATCCCCAGCAACATTAACCCAGAAAACAACGTCATCACGGGTTACACTAATAAACAATTCTATACACATTCATTTATACCTTTTTAATTATAATTTATCAACTAGGTCAAACAAAAATAAATAGTTGTAAAACATTTTAAATTTTAATTAAAACATATTTTACATAATTAAAAAAACTAAAAAAAAAATTACATAGTTAAAAAATTAAAAAACTAGATTTTTCTATTGTGAAAATCAAATATAAAAATTGATTGGAAAAATGTATGATTTGGATGAGGAGTAGAGAAATATTAAAATTGATAGGTATTTATAGAAAAACAAATAGTAAAAAAAAGAATTTAAAACAAATAAATAAAATAAATCCAATGGAAGGCAAAAAAAAAAAAAAGAAGGAAAAAATTGTAAAAAAAAAATCTAAGCCTTTTAACGGCTCTTTTAGAAAAAAAAAAAAAAAAAAGTAAGTTGTTGCTGTGTCTGCCACCAGCACTTCCTCCCACTCGCGAGTGGGAGGAACTCGCAAGGGGAGTGCAGCGTGAGGTGTACTCTCCTGGCTGGTGGGGCTCACAGTGAGTTAAAAATCCAGCTTTTGAAATCATAAGTTGAGTTTATGACATGGAGGGAGGGAGTGGTGAGTTTGGATTTTTGTGAGTTTTTGCTGAGCAAAAACCCACCACCCTTAGGTGTGTGTTTATGAGAGATTAAAACGATGACTCAAACATTTATTCATTGGTGTCAATCGACTTCCCCATTCTTTTCAATGACAACAAGTTGTATCTGATCCTCATAACAATCCAACAATGCATCACAAATCAAGTTTTATTTATTTATTTATTTTTCTATATTGTGTATTGAGTTTATCCTAAGATATAATATTAAATTTAGCTACTGATATATTGCAGTTTTAAATTTATCCTCTAATGTATGGCGTATCGAATGTATAAAGTATTATGTTTAAGCATATTGCTATTATAAGTTTGACATATCATGTATTGCTTATGATGTATCGTATATTGAGATTATCATATGATGCATTAAATTTAGTATATGATGTATAACATAATTAAGCTTAGTTTTCAATAAATTGTTAATTGGAAAAAATTACACGTATCAAATTTAATTTTTAATGAATAACCCATTTTAAGATCAAATCATCAGATATAAGACTTATCACTTTCAAATCAAAAAATTATTAGATGCATTCGTTGTATCCATAAACATAATGCAACAAATTAATGATGGATTGATATTCCAATTTCTGGTAAGGCCCCTTTGCATACATCACTTTTCGCTAAAATAACACCACAACATTAATGTATGTGACTGCACCATCCTACTACGTTGTGCAACCGCTATCCTTAATAACTCCTCCTTCAAACGAGTCTCATTGATGTAATAATATTTTCTTGTAAGGATCTTTTTACAAAACTCGAATGGAACCACCATTACTAGTATACGTACAGTGTATAGACCAGGCAACGAAATGTTGGTTTGCCCTATTTTGTGTTCCCTCTTCCAAATTCCGATAAGCATCTACCAGACACCGCCTTAAGGCTTAAAAAAAGGGGAGTATCCTATTTATTAGTTACCAGTGACAGTAATGGCGTACACCGCGGAAGAAAGAAAGAGAGCAACAGTGAACAAACAGGGACCAGACCGAGTAACGTTGCTTTCGTCCTCCCATTTACTTCTTTCTCGTTTCGTTCACCCATCCCTTTTCCTCGCCCAACTCAATAATATATAAAATCCAAATCCCCAGCCTGATAAAAAAAATACAGCAACGGATTGACCGCCATTGAAGGAATAACCCTCCCCTTTCCTTTCTTTTTTGTTCACAGAAACCCACATACGGAACTGGGGCTTTTTTTTTGTTTTTTTTTTTTTTCTGAAAATTTGGTTTTTTATATAAGAGGAAGCAGAAAGAAGAAAAGGGGCGAGTAAGGAAAGTGGCATTGGGAAAATTTTCCAAGTACTTTTCTTTGATTAGTAGTTTGCTTCTTTTTCTTCTTCGTGCTCTTACTTCCACGTTGTACTTCCTTTCAAAAGCCCTGAAGAAACTTTTCCCAGTCTTCGTCTTCTTGTTTTCTACTGAAATCCCATTTGTTCTAACAGCTCCGTTTGCCACTCAAAAAAAGAAGAATCGTATTTTCTCTTGGAGGTTTATCGTGTTAAAGTAGAGTTGAATTCTGGGAAAAATTCTCTTGAACTTCATTTTATGAATTTTTGGAGCCGAACCGGGTCGGGTCGGGTATAAGGAAGTAGAACCGTATCCGAATACAGTCGGAGCTTAGAAATGGAGCACGCTGAAGCTATTCAAGGTAGATCTCCTACTGGCGAAGTGATCGGAACCGACTTTAATTCTCAAATTGGCGAGGAAATACAGCGGCTGATATCTGTACCTCCCGAGACTGGCAGCTCGTTCACGGCGCTGCTCGAACTTCCGGCGAACCAAGCAATGGACCTCTTGGTCCACTCGCCTGAGGACGCTGGCACCGCCGGCCGAAATCCTGGTGTGACATTAGCCAGTGAACAAATCCGTCAATGTCGTCCGGCTGCGCCACCTATTTTCCCTTCCGACGTTGCTCTCGCCGAACGAGCCTCGAAATTCTCCTCCATTGTTAGGTCAGATGAAAATTCAAGGGCGAAACTCGAAATCCTCAAGGAAGAACCAGTGGACTCAATTTCTAACCCGAACTCCAGTTCATCTCCGGCGGTTTCTAATCCAGCCGTCGATCAGAATACAAAATCCACAAAGCGAAAGGACAGGGAGAAAAAGGTAAAATTCACTCCATTTGGGGGGTTTGGACTTTGGACCTGTTGGTTTCTTCCTAAACTCAAAACTATTAGCTGAATTAACTCAAATTTATGATAATTAGGCCAAAGAATCGAATAAAAAGAGTAAAAAACCTGCGAATGAAAGCTCCGACGACGGCGGCTATAAGCTTCCATATGTTCACGTACGTGCTCGCCGGGGACAGGCCACCGATAGCCATAGCTTAGCTGAAAGAGTAAGAATTTACTCGTTTTAATTAGTACAATTAAGCTCTAATTATACCCCTATTTAGTTGTACTTTATGCTTTGTGGATTGGACTTTACTGTTTATTTATATCTTAATTATCACAAATCATTACTAAATTATAGGCAAGGAGAGAGAAGATTAATGCAAGAATGAAGCTGTTACAGGAGCTGGTCCCGGGGTGTAACAAGGTTCGACCGACGTCGTTTTCTGTACTTTACAACTGTTGTTCTGGTTCGTTTTGCCATTAATTTAGTCAGTTAATGGTTGGTTTTCATGCTGATTAGGGTTTGGATTACGTGATGGAAAAATCTAGTTTTTATACTATTGGTTGTCATTTTTGCCTTTTGAGTTCTCATTACTATAACTGGGCTAACTACTTTCGTTCTTTCCTAATGGAAAGTTGGTGTCACTGTTACCTTTTGAACAAGAAAAAAGGTGATGCCTTATTCACCAAGAAAAGTGGCTGAGTCTGTTATTGATGATGTTGAACTGTCCTCTTAATTCTTGCAGTTTTTTTTAATATAATACGACTACTGTCCATCTTTTTCTGCATTTCCTTTTGCAGGGTTTATTTGAAAATGGGTCCTTTCTTGAAGGGTTCTTTTGTTGCATTTTGAAGTTGATCCTATCTTTTGTTTTATAACGTTTGGTGTAGTGCAAGTTGTTAAGAGTTGGGATTCTCTCACTTCATTTATTTATGGTCTTTTATTATGGTCCAAATTTGCTGCTAGAAGAAGTTATTACAGTTGGATTAAGCTGCCAACTTTCTTGAAGGGTTCTTTTGTTGCATTTTGAAGTTGATCCTATCTTTTGTTTTATAACGTTTGGTGTAGTGCAAGTTGTTAAGAGTTGGGATTCTCTTACTTCATTTATTTATGGTCTTTTATTATGGTCCAAATTTGCTGCTAGAAGAAGTTATTACAGTTGGTTTAAGCTGCCAACTTTATTGGATTAGGTATCTAGACTATGTGGATATCATTGTGGTGGCTCTTTCGGTGTAGGTAATAATGGGGAGGATTGTGTTAGGTCTTGCTTGCAACTTGCATTTGCATTTGCTTACGAAGGTATGATAGTTCAGACAGGTAATTGATCTTGAAAGTTACATTTGGGAGTGACTGAAACTAGGCAGTCATAGTGGGTAGCCAACTGGCCGGAGTTTACAGGTCAAAAAAGGGAACCTGGATCCTATATCTAATTGGTTAAATGGGAATTCACCATTTATATCCTGATTTTACTTGGTGAATTGAATTTCTTGGATTAAGTCATAGTGACTTGGTATTCAATCATGGGATAATTGATGGCAGCTCCTCATGAATTGAGATGACAACCACATAAGTTTATTTGATGGCTCTCAAACAGGACTGGAGCATGGAATAAAATTGGCAAGAAGCAAATTGTGCTTCAATATAGATTTTACACGTTATTTTGGGGAAGCTGAGGTTTTAACTGAAACAAGCCAAATTGAATTTCCAAAGGTAGTTTTCAGTGCTTCCTCGTGCCCCCATCAGCAATGCCTCCCTTAGGCCGGTCACCAGAAATAATACTTTTTCTTTGCCTGAAGTGTGTGTCAGAGTCAAGAGTTTTGCAGCAGGAAATTTGGTTGACATGATTGATCTTAGTTTCTAATTGACAAGGATGCTTGCTAGTACTTGGTTCTCTTCATTCAACAAGAGTGGCATCATATAAAGGGATTTAAATGCACAATAATTGCATCCGAAAGTTGATTGCAGTGCTCCTATATGTATTCTGCTGCTACATTTCATATGGCAACTATTGCACTTTGATAAACTATATTTTACGATAGGTGAGCTGATACTGTTGTTTGCATTTGTCCAGCAATACTTTTTATCTGACCAATCATGGTTTCGCTCTTCTGTACATATCTCAAAGATTTTGTGTTGGGTTATTTGTTTTCTTTGTTACGCACGTGAAATGGAGTTATACATGGAAGTTATTCATTGTGGCCTGCTCAATTTCTAGCCTTAAGTAGGATGCTTTCTATTACTTGAGATGCAATATGGAGCATGAACTTTTTGGTGCTAAGAGAGGTCAATTGACTTTAACGTGTTTCTGATGCAAACACCATTAATTAGTGTATAATCAGTTATTCCTTTTTGCAGATTTCAGGAACTGCAATGGTTCTGGATGAGATCATTAACCATGTGCAGTCACTACAACGTCAAGTCGAGGTTAGACTTAAAGTTCTTTCTCATTTTCTTGGAAATTGACGTAGAAGGTGTATTTCATTTTGAAAATTGTGATATGATAAATATACCAATTTTCATCCGAATATTATTGTATGAGTTCTTAAAGAAATAAATTGGAAAAAAGTAATGATACTCTATAAAAATTGTTTAGTGAAAAGTCGGTGTGATTAATGTTGTAAACATAAAAGACAAAATCACTAATCATGCTCCTTAAAAGGCACAGTGTGATGGACTTTTATATTTGAGCAGCATCAATCATTAATCCATTTTACCTTTTAAATTTACTGAGAATATCATTATTCATTGGAAAATATGTCTGTATACAATGAATCTGTTGAGTTTTGCTTTTAAAAATAAGATGACAGAAAGGGGACTATCACAATATACAGAACTTGAGTGTCATCCGGTGCTCTTATTATCCATGTTGATTTATTTGGTTTTTTCTTATTCAGTTCCTATCCATGAGACTGGCAACAGTTAATCCCAGAGTTGATGTTGATTTTGACGCACTTCTTGCATCGGAGGTATTCATTTGTAATTTGTCTGTATTTTTGGTGATTGTTCTAAAAATTGATGCTCTTCCAATGTACAATAGTCACATAGTTATCATTTCCTTTGCTGCATTTCCATACATGAACAAATGAGAATTACAATTTGATGGAGTATTGGTCATGTGTTAATTCTGAGAGGGTAGTTTAATTTTTAATGTTGAGTTGGCTGATGAGCTGGAGTGTCACATCTGGACCAAATCATGCTATCTGTCATTGAGATATTTATAGCTGATTGGATGCCCTTTTTGGTTCTCCCTCTCAAGGGAGTTGCTTTTCTGAGACTACACAAGAAGAAACAGGGAAAGTCATGCGTTTTCTTATGTAACTGTGGGTTACTGTTTTAGTAATATCCCGAGCATTCGATTGTATGTGTGTGGCGAATCCTTCTTGGAAACCGCATATCTGATGATTGAACTGGCTGACAGTTTGAGTATTGTGTTTCACTAAGCTAATGAGCTAGGAAATTCGCTAGCTTTCCGCTGATATTCGTTGTTGCTTGAAACATTGCGCAGAGTGGATCCCCTGTTGAAATGAATTTCCCAGGAATGCTGATGCCTTCTATGTGGCCTGAAGGAGGACAAGTACAGATGAACAGAGAACAATATCAACAGCTGTGGCACGTAGACGAACTCCACCAACCAGTTTGGGTTAGAGAAGAAGACAATTCTAATTTCATCACTCCAGAGAACTCGCTATTGAGTTACAATTCTTCAGCTAATTCAGGTAAAACCACTTTTTTCTTTCAATGGCGTAAATAGCGAATTGGATTCGCCACGGAAAAGTTTAGTAACTGAAGTGGAGATCATTCTGCGAGTGCAGGTCCTTTGCATTCAAATCAGCTGAAAATGGAGCCGTGAAGGCTATATACTCTTAGCTAGCTCTGTATATATCACATATAGCGGTAGTAGATTGCGGGAAGGCCATTCATCTGGTTAAAACCCAGGAAGGTTCTGTCAGAATTCGAAGTGGAATGTTATCTCAGCTAGTAGATAGTAAGTACTTGGTAGTCCAATTTATTTTGCTCCTTATATATAGTATATGGTAATATAAATATGTATATGTATATGTCAATTTATACTAACTTAGAAGAATGATTCAATCCCGTTTGTTCATGATTGATTGATTCTTTTGTTGTAAAACGGAGATTGTAAACGCTTTTTAACTATATATTTTGGAAGACAGACACTATTTGATTTGTTTGCAGCATTTCTAGGCTCTCGAGAAATTATTGGATGCATCGGATAATCTCTCATGTATTCCTTTACAAAATCATATTATTATAGTAAAACCATATCCAATACGTGGAAGCTGGAGGCAATGCTAATCCACTAAACCAAGTTTGGTTTGTTCATTCAAATTGCTAATTCATTGACTCAAAATGATTAGTTGTGCCATGGAGTAGAGTAGAAGAGTGCAACTCTTTGAAAACTTCTTTCGTTAAGTGTTATAATCATTTAATATATATTTGTTATGGAAACAATCATGTTTAAAGTTGTATCTTATTTTGGACGTTACAATATTTGTACAAGTATCTATTATTGGAGTTTGTCCAGAGTCCAAACAGGCACGCACTGAAGAGAATGATAATCCCAGTCCTTTACCCCATACTTTTCCTCGTTCTAACCACCATCACCACCCCATGTGCCTCCGCCTCATCATCACTCATCTCCATCATCCACTCACCACCGCTCTCCATCTCGGTGAAAGACTTCGGCGCCGCCGGTGACGGCGTCAGCTACGACACTCTGCCCATCCAATCAGCCATCGACGCCTGCTCCTCCACCGGCGTCCCGCGCTGCCATGTCATATTCCCGCCGGGGAAGTACCTAACAGCCACTCTGTACTTAAAATCCCGGGTGTTTCTGGACATCCGTAAAAATGCGACCATTCTCGGTGGCCCCAACCTCGGGGACTACCCCAGGGAGCAGGAGAAGTGGTACGTGGTGCTGGCGGAGGGGGAGGTGGACGTGGGGATCACCGGCGGCGGAGAGATTAACGGGCAAGGGTTGAAGTTCGTGAAGAGGTTCGACGATAGGAAGAATATCATGGTGAGCTGGAACAAAACGGGGGCGTGCTTGGGCGACGAGTGCCGGCCGAGATTGGTGGGGTTCATCGGTTGCAGAAATGTCAGAATCTGGGAAGTCAATCTGGTGGAGCCGGCTTACTGGTGGTGCGTGTTCTTCCTTCCTTCCTTCTTCTTCTTCTCCGTTCATTGATTGATTATTTTTTTAATTATTATTTTATATTTTAAAATGAAAATTTCAAGGCATTCTTTGTAGGGGTGCGCACGAATTTCGTCGAATTAGTTTCTTCGAATTTTTAATTTTTTTTTGCCAATTCAAAAATCGAACATAATTCGTTAAAACTGAAGAAAACAAATCGAATTCGTAATTCGAATTCGGTTTGTACCATGGAAACCAAATTCACAAATTTGTTTCCAAAATTAATAGTTTAACATAGTAAGGCTTTGAAAAAAATGAAAGAGATATGGGAGAAGGAAATAGGAAGAGTAAAAAAAAAAAGATAATAAAGAGAAGAAAGAAAATAGATTAAGAGAAGAAGCACCGTCAAGTTCCAGATCCACCATTGCCGCCCCTTCCCAGATCCACAACCTCCATCATCCAACAATAAATCAACACCACTATAACATTCTCCCAAACACTTGATGGCTAATAGAAGAAAATGAAAGAAAGATGGAAGAAGGAAATAAGAAGAGTAAAATAAGAAGTATAAAATTTAAAAAATATAAATTATATATCCCAATTTGATTTTCGAATCGGTTTTCGAGTTGGATACCAAATTCGAAAACTAATTCTAAAACTGAATTCATAATTCGAATTCGGTTTCAAACCAAACCTAATTCGAATACTGAATTAAAATTGGGTTGTTCGAATTCGGTACATTCGAATTCGGTTCGATTTTCGAATTGGACCAAATCATGCCCACTCCTAATTCTTTGAATTGAATTTTCTTTCTGCAAGTACTAAGGCTCTGTTATTTTGTAGCTTGTGTAGGGAAAATTTTGTTGGAAGAAAGTTTTTTGTTGGAAATTTTTTAGAGGACAGTTTTTTTGGGAAATTGTGTAGGTGAGAGATTAAAAAAGTGTAATGATTGTGTTATTTTTTGAATTTATGTGAGTAGGTATTTAGAGGGAATTTTAAAATTTTAATTTTGAATTGTTGAAAAAGTAAAGTTATTTCTTTATGTAAAGTTTTTTTAAAAAAAAGTGATGGTTATTGAGAAATTGGCACAAGAGATTAATGTTATCCTTTCCCGCCGGAGCCCGCAACTAATATTTTTTCGAAAAATTGGTTCCGACTTTTGGATTTTCCAGTGAGCTGTTTTTCAAATTTTTTTTTTTTTTAATTTGATTGACGCTGCAGTTTGCATATCGTACGCTCCGAAAACACATCAGTGGAAGATGTTTCGATACGAGGGAACTTCAATTCTCCAAACAACGATGGCATCGACATCGAAGATTCAAACAATACATTCATCACCAGATGCAACATCGACACCGGGGACGATGCTATTTGTCCCAAAACCTCCGCAGGGCCTCTCTGCAATCTTACAGTAACCAATTCCTGGATTCGAACCAAATCTTCTGCAATCAAACTCGGCAGTGCCAGTTGGTATCTCTTCAAGGATCTCCTCTTTGACAACATTACTATCTATGAATCCCACAGAGGACTTGCCTTCCAAATCCGAGATGGAGGTAAGAAACAAGTGAGAAACTTTCAAGTTTCAACCTTAAATGAGTCGAACTGTCGAAGTATTGAGGAGTTTCATGTTGATTTATGCAGGAAATGTTAGTGACATTACATTCTCCAACATTAATATCAGCACAAGATACTATGATCCGTCATGGTGGGGGAGAGCTGAGCCTATTTATGTAACGACTTGCCCAAGAGACCGGAATTCGAAACAGGGTTCGATCTCTAATGTGCAGTTCATCAACATCACGGCATCTGCGGAAAATGGGATCTTTTTATCAGGGTCCAAGGATGGAGTTTTGAGCAATTTGAAGTTCGTGAATGTGAATCTCACCTACAGGAGATGGACTAATTACACCGGCGGGTTGCTGGATTACCGGCCGGGATGCCAAGGCCTGGTGAATCACAGCACCGCCGGGTTCGTGATGGAACATATTGATGGTTTGGACGTTGAAAACGTGAATATGAGATGGTCTGATGACAAGTCTGGAGGTTGGGACAATCCTCTTGAATTCAGGCCTTCGACTGTGAATAACATTTCTTTCCTCAACTTCCATTCGGGTTTGTATTCTGGATGAGAGCGGCTCGACGAGGTCTGCCTTCCGTTCCATTACAAAGTGGATTTTTCTAATGAAAATGGTTAAAGTTGAGTGTGCATAGCTTTTTTCTATTACAGAGATTCATTACATGGGAGTTGATGGAAACGAAAAGCATTTGGATTGTCTCGAAGGGTCAAATCTTCAATACTTTTGTTTTTTGTTTTTTCCCTCCATTTTTAGCTGGATTATCAAATAACCACTTCTGTAATGCTGAACAAACCGTTAATTATCCACTATGTGGCTATCCTTGAATGCAATATACTTATTCCGTCCCATATAAAGAGTGTTCTAATGGTTACCCGAGTAATCTTGTGTTTCCTCAGATGTAGGAATCGAACCCGACATTTGAGTGACCTGCCCTGCGCACTCAGCCCCCCAGTGTTCCTCTGAAGTTGGTTATTGAAAACAAGTCTCTTTAAATTCCCTCTAAACGTTACAATTACTTCAATGATATGGCACGGTTCACTTATCATCAAAGAAAGAAACTATTTTCTTCAGTGACAAGTTGGCAGTTTCCCCCATTATTTGCCCTCCAAAAGTTAGCTTTGTCTTCTTTACCGCCAAATTCAACTCATCTAACTACTCAATGCCTCAACGGTCACTTGAACCAAGCCTTATTGGAGATGGCCAGACAAGGCTTAGAGGTGAAGTTCAAAGACTACGACACCCTCTTAAACCAATGCGTCAATCAGAGGGCTCTGAGAGAAGGCCAAAGGGTCCATGCTCACATGATTAAAACCCATTATG
Source organism: Leptodermis oblonga (assembly GCA_016801395.1). Taxonomy (NCBI): domain Eukaryota; kingdom Viridiplantae; phylum Streptophyta; class Magnoliopsida; order Gentianales; family Rubiaceae; genus Leptodermis; species Leptodermis oblonga. Next base: position 6,755,659 of record CM028750.1, on the reverse strand, counting down.
AACCACCCGTGTACCTCAGGACTAGGTTGATTGTGTTTTATGTTAAGTGTGAGTGTTTGATTGATGCGAGGTTTGTGTTCGATGAAATGCCCGAGAGGAATGTGGTTTCATGGACTGCTATGATCTCGGGGTACGCGAAAAGGGGACACTGCTCAGACGCTCTCGATCTTTTTGTGGAGATGCTAAGATCAGGTAAATGCTGGGAGAAATGGGTAAATTTCGTTGCTTAAATTTCAAACTTCTTATTGGAAATGATCAAATGAATAACAGAGTTGACCTTAATTGCAGGTGCTGAACCAAATGAATTCACTTTTGCAACAGTATTTAGATCTTGTATTGGTAATTATGGTTGTTGCCACGGGATGCAACTTCACACTCTCCTGGTTAAATACCCCTTTGAATCCCATGTAGTTGTTGGAAGCTCTCTTCTTGATATGTATGCGAAAGCCGGTAGAACTCAGGAAGCTCAAGATATTTTTGAAGGTCTCCCCGAAAAAGATGTTATCTCGTGTACTGCAATCATATCTGGTTATGCCCAACAAGGGCTTAATGAAGAGGCATTAGTGATATTCCGCAGATTGCAGCTGGAAGGAGTGGATTTTAATTATGTAACTTATGCCAGCATTTTAACTGCGCTATCTGGGCTTGCTGCATTTGAACTTGGAAGACAAGTTCATAGCCATGTTCTTCGTTTGGAACTTCCTTTCTATGTAGTGCTTCAAAATTCTCTGATTGATATGTACTCAAAATGTGGCAATCTTGATTACTCGAGGAGGATCTTTGATAACATGCCTGACAGAACTATCATATCTTGGAATGCAATGCTTGTGGGGTATAGCAGGCATGGGATGGGAAAAGAGGTGATCGAACTTTTTGAGCTGCTGAAAGAAGAATGTGGAGTTAAGCTCAACAATGTTACTCTTTTGGCTGTATTATCTGGTTGCAGCCATGGAGGAATGGAGCATAAAGGCTTGGAAATTTTTGATGAAATGCTTAAAGAAAAAGATGGAGTTGACCTTAGAATCGAGCACTATGCCTGTGTTGTTGATTTGCTTGGGCGTTCTGGTCAATTAGAAAGAGCACTGCAGTTTATCAAGCAGATGCCTATTGAACCAAATGCTGCAATATGGGGATCACTTTTAGGTGCTTGTAAGTTTCATCAAAATGCTAGAATTGGCGAAATTGCTGGAAACCGGCTTTTGGAGATTGAGCCTGAAAATACTGGGAATTATGTCATTCTTGCTAATCTGTATGCTTCTGCTGGAAGGTGGGAAGAGGTCAGAAATGTCCGGGAGCTGATGAAGAAAAATGCGTTGGTAAAGGTGCCGGGAAAGAGCTGGATTGAGGTTGATCAAACCCTTCATACATTTCTCGCTGGTGATCGAACACATCCAAGAAAGGAAGAGATATTTAGAAAGGTAAGAGGACTCTCAGCAAGGATCAAGGAAGTTGGTTATGTTCCTGATATGGGCTGTGTATTACATGATGTGGATGATGAGCAGAAAGAGAAAATACTGCTTGGTCACAGTGAAAAACTGGCTTTGGCTTTTGGTCTAATTGCAACATCTCAAGGAAAGCCCATTCTGGTTATCAAAAACCTGCGGATTTGTGTTGATTGTCACAATTTTGCGAAGTTTGTATCCCTGATTTGTTCAAGAGAGGTGTCCCTGAGGGATAATGCTCGATTTCATCATATCGTTGATGGGGAATGTTCATGTGGAGACTACTGGTGAATTGTGAAGCATCATTCTACGCAAACCTCGGCTACTCTTCTTTCACACACACACATACTTGGACAAATGTGGCAACCCTACTTCAGTCTTCATTAGAATGTCCAGGCGATGGCGACACATGATTGGTAACCTGGCCAGTGAGAGACTGTAAGCACTTTTCCAAGCTAAAATAGAGAATAACCTCTATTAAGGAGATTCTGGATGGAAGATACATAGTTGTTAGAATGTTCTCTTCTGCCTTCTTGCTGACCATTACGATGGCGGTACAGGGAAAAGAAGATGAGGAATAACTGCTTGTGGGATTAGCTTTATTGGTTTATTCCATTGGGGTCTTTTTTGGCTACAATCCAAAAATCATCAGCAAATTGTAGCAGTTTCAGAAGGCTTTGCCTTTTCTGCTAGCGAGAAAAGCTAGAGGGGGTCTTAAGCTTCTCAGAATAAGGATTTTAGACCTCTTCAAGACCAGGTTGGCTAACTGCTTATCCTTTGCTTCAGTTCTGTTGGAAATATAAATGAAACAGGATTTCACCATTTTCTGCCTGGGCCTGTTAAAGATTCTAGCTTGATCTGTCATTAAAGTTTTCTTCAGGTGTAGAGATGTAAAAGCTTCACAATGGTTCTCTGCAGCACAATACCATGGATTTCGCGTTAATTAGGTTTCTTGCGCGGAAAGTGCATACCTCTAACTTGAGTTATCACAAAACTGTAGGACAATGGCCGGAATTATGAACACTGTGTTCGTTCGGTTGCATTTGCAAACTCCTCACCATCCATCTTGAAAAATTCAGAAGCAGCCAAGAATAACAATCATTGAGGCGAGGATACTCTTGAATGTTTGAAGCTCCTGATTTTCCAGTTTCTGCTTGACAATAGCCTGTGTTTCTGGCAATCTAGTGCAGCTCTTTTCTTCCTCTCAAGATATGATCCATTACACTAACTACAACCTGACATTCATCATTGAGTTTTTAATACTTTTGGCACTTGCATCTCCACATCTTTCCAAAACAAATGGCATCATGTACCACATTTATTATGTTGGAGCTATGAAGCTTACTAGAAAGGAATTCCACCATAAGGAATTTCTCCCTCTCTCTGACTTCGTGGTGCCTACCAAAACTACTTTCGTGCATGCACGAATCTGTTCAGTCAAAATTATCGTTAATAATATAACGTGGATTCCTTTTGGAGAGTTTCACTCCTGTTTTATTAACTTTTTGGTTATGTTAGTGGGATTTAATTAGAATAAAATCATTCAAAATGAGACAAAGGGTACATTTTTAGAATGGAGGGGTAAATTGCAAAATTAACAATAATATAGGAGTCAGAGTATAATTAAGCATTTATTCTGGGACATTTTGGTCAAATTGAGAATTGAGATCCGAGAGTACAAAATTCGCTAACTCATCTCGCCGTCAAGAGCTCACTCTCCCTCAACACCAAATCGCCACATAGCACTCGGAAGAGATGCCGTCCCCGAAACCCTTGGCCACCGCGGCCGGCATGTTGCGGTCCCGGCTCAGCTCGGCACTCCGAACAAGAGGCGGAGATGGACACGGTCCCAGCAGATGGTCTACGCCTGGCCACCAAGAGAGACCTAATGGCTATCTATTCAATCGGACGCCGCCGCCGCCTGGACAGTCCCGTAATTGGGAGGACTGGGAGCTGCCCTGTTACATCACCAGCTTCCTTACAATAGTCATACTTGGTGTCGGGTTGAATGCCAAGCCCGATCTCACTATTGAGACTTGGGCCCACCAGAAAGCCCTAGAACGCCTTGAGCTTGAAGCCGCTGCTTCGCAGGAGTCTGATTAATTTTGATGATGATGATGAAGATGAAGAAATTTCCGCTGTGGGTACGGTTTATTCTGTTGATATTTCGTGTTGGCGTAGTTGAAAATAATAAGGGTTTTTTTTGTTTGACTTCTGAGATGGGATCAAACGGATTCGTGGAACCTTCAAATTTTCTTTTACTGCTATTTTCATTTATTGGAATTTTGACAGTGTTAACCTTATGATGTTGCAATCAAATATATGTTAATTTCCCCCCAAAGCTTGTTATGGTTATCTACGATTGATTCAAAGTTTATGTTTGAAGATGGTTAATATTCTGGGGATGGTTTCGGTCCTTGGTTGGATGAAATTTGGAATTATCAAACAGAAAATTTGATATTTTGTTGTTTATGGTTTCTGCGCCATTGATCTTGGCTTAACGGGTTCTTGTTTACAGGATTGTGTTTATTTTTTCATTTTGGTTACCTTGATGTATACATTTAGGAAGGATATTTTGATAGATAACTGATTGGTATCAATAACATGTAGTGCTCTTGCTTTATTTCTGGTTTATTTTCTTGTTGAGAATCTGCATTCCAGTTAGAAAGTGTTAAACTAGCTAACGTCTATTTGTCAATTTTGAACCCTTAAAAGGATCTTGAAATAGAAAAGGAAATATCTTGTTCTTCATCCTCTATGATAAGAACAAGTTTATTTTGGCCCTCGTCTGTATGATGTACGAATTAGAGAAACTCATTTGGGGCTTGAGTATTGGCACCATCAGTTTGTTTTTAGGTGAAAATTTTCACTGATTACCCATCTTGGTGGTTTATTATGCTAGATACTCATTTTCCAATGAGGTATTTTTTGTTCTTCACACGGATGCCTATTGACTTGATGTACAACAGCTGTTTCATCTTCAAGAAGCTATGATGGCAGCTAATAAAGATATAGTGATTGATGTTTCGTTCTCTCTGTGAATGTGACTGTTGATCACTTCGATAATGTACTTCTGCTGGGTAGATAATGAGGATGCTTTTCATTATATTTGAGATGAAGGTAGTTAGGAAGAAGTCACTGACCACTTAGGAAGCATTGCAGGAGGTATTGTTTAAATGTGATCCCAATGGGGCATAGCAGCTGCTTGATGATCATGTGTAAAAATGGGGGAATGCTTTGAGTTGTTGTATGCCCCTTTCTGAAGAAATTCCCTTACACTCTGCAAACTTGCCACCTTACTAAAAGCTTTTTCTCATCTACCACTGTTTCGGGTTCCTCTTATATTCTAAAATCTTACAGTTGTACAGGTAGTCATTGTGTTACCAGTGTTCTCAACCCACAAACAACTTGAGATCGATTCTCTTAATGTTCTGCTAGTGGTTGAGGATCTTGCATATTTTAAAATTTAACTGTTGGTACTGATTATCCTGGTGGAGGTGCCCCTCCTTCAGTTGTTAAAATTTAACTGTTGGTACTGATTATCCAGTTTTGAGCTGATTTTTTTGAATTCTTTAGTGGTAGAAGGATCACATTTGTAGACCACTACCACTGTAGTCCAGGGTGGTCTTGTTGCAAAGGAGTTCTCATTGTACATTGATGGTGGTAAACCGCAAGCTGTTATCTTTGTTTGTGTTTTATACTCCAAGGACCTGACTTTTTTGTTGTTAAATTGATTAATAAACAGTTAAAAAAATAAATACAAGTATTTAAGGGGAGAGTTGGTACTGGTAGCCACCCAGTTGTGGGCATTTTCATTTAGAGTGAAAAGTAATTGGTAGCAGCAGATATTCTTCTTTTGGTGCAGAAACTGTTTTCTATTGTCTAGTTTAGTTATAAATCATTCATTTATTCATTTACTCTGGGATAGTCTCTGCTTACAGTTGCAGCAAAATCCTGTATATTCTATCAGATGGGGGCATAATTAACTTGAACAAGGGACACTACCATAATATTAAGCGCTTTCATCAACAAAAATACGTGACTTTAATTTTAAAGTTTGGCGCTGCTTTTTTTTTTCTTCTTCTTCACAGGCTCACAATAATTTTAATAATTGTGATATTTATATGTGCATTAATAATATAAACAATAATACATGTTTATAAAAAGAAAAACTATAAATCAAATTAGTTTTATCAATCATAAAGGGCATGTTCTTTATCGAAAACTTAGTCCTGGTTTGAGTTGGTTTTGAGTTTCAAACCCAAAACTATCTCAAATCTTTTTTTTCTTCCCCAAAACCACCTCCTCTTCTTCTTCTTCTTCAAGAGTTGCTTAGCACATCAAGCATCAGAAACCTCAAGAAACAATAAGAACAAATGCTGGCTCGGAAATAGATTAATGAAAGTATATCCCCAAACTAGAACTGGAAGATCAAACAACTAAACCACAGCAAGCCGAAAAGGAGAAGCAAGAGATGTGACATTTGTATTCATGCTCTTCATTTTTTATTTTTTCTTTCCCATTCATGTTCATAATTAGCTTCCCAGGAAATAAAGAGGTGCAAACTGTGTTTCAGTTCAAATCTTCTACATTCAAATTCAAGGCCTCTTCTCCATTCCATTGTGATAATCAAAATTTAGAGGCTCCATAACTGAGAAAATGTGAATCCAGATAAGCTCAGTATAAAAGGGAAAAGAGGGGAAATAGCAAAAGGAATGATGATGATGGCATATAAAAACACGAATAATATGGAGAAGATACACAAAATTGAAATTCCAATGAACTCGAATTTAGAGCAGCACAAGGTATCATCAGTGCCCTCACCTTCATAGAATTCCAAGTTCAGCTTAAGTTCCGGCTTCAAATCTGTTGTCGCCTGCGCGGGACGTGTCCCCACTCACAATCACAATGTGAGTGGGGCCCACAGTGGACCCCATAGGGGCCCCACTCACAATACTCACATTGTGAGTGGGGGACAACAGATTTGAGTTGAGGCCTTAAGTTCCACCCACCAATTGTTGCTCTGGACAAAACAACCAATCATAGGAACATCATCAAACCCAATAGTTCTCTCAATTTCTCTTTTATTCTGGTTTCTTCCCCTTTTTCAATTCTCGTTTCTTTAATTTTGTATCAATTGGGCTGACACATGTCTCCTATAAGTTTGGCATCTCAAGTTGGTGTCACGAAATCATGTAATCCACATTTGAGGTATGAGACTTCAATGTGTGATATAAAAGAAACTTGATTATCCTCTTTTCTTGAGCTAGCTTTTGAGGGTGAGTTATATTCAAATTCTTGACAAATAGTATTAGAGCTGGCCCCATGCTTCGCCTGCGTTTGCGGAGGGGCGACTTGAAAAGGGGTGACCTATAGCTAGAGTAGGTAGTTAAGAGTTGGCCACCGCAAAGAGGAAGAGGTGACCTGAGAGGGGGCAACCTAGGGGTTAGAGTAGGCCGTTCAGGGTAGACTACCGAAGATGTCGGAACGGAAGCGTGGTGGTGGTTGTCATAAAATCATGTATCTCATATTGAAAGTATGAGACTCCAATATATTATGTAAAAAGAACTTGGGCACGCAACCCTATTGAGCTAATTTTGAGGGTGAGTTCTACCAAATTCCTGACAGTTGGGTCATAGTGGTGGGCTACCAAAACCACCTTAGCTCATATTTCTATTTTGCTTGGACCAAAACCATCTTAGGGCCTTGTGATTTTTTTTTTTTTTTTTTCCTTTTTGCCTAAGGGCACGTTTGATAAAATTTAATGTTTATATTTGAATGTTGAATGCTGAAACCATAATGCTGAACTGATTAAGCACTTAACATCTCAATGCTGAAAAATATTTTTCGAACATCTGAATCATAATGCTTAATCACTCGATTTTGTTTGTTAAATCTGATCTTAATGCTGAAATCTTAAAAACATACCATTTTAACCTTACGTTAACTTTTTTATATTTATATATGCGAATATCAAATTTTATAATAAAACATCAATTATGATTAATGAAAAACATAAGGAAATAAAATAAGATAAAACACATTAAATTGAAAGATTAAATAAAAAAAGATAAAAATAAAAATTTATTAAAACCCCTAAAAAAATAAAAAATGAATCCATTGTTGTAGTCTAAATGAAATTAAATTTTTTACAATAAAATTTATATATAACTAATGAAATTATATAAGCAATATAAAACATATCATTTGAATGAGATTTATAAAAATAGGTAAATGATATAATTTATTAAATAAAATTTTAATACCAAAATACAATAATAATAAATAAATTGAATTTTATTTGACAATATTATAATGAAATTTTTTTAAATACGTGGTATAATAATAATAATAATAATAATAATAATAATAATATAATAATAATAATAATAATATTATTATTATTATTATTATTATAGTTAAATCAATATGAAAAAAATAAAAGGAATAGTTTTGGAAATCATATATGAATAATTTAAAGAATTATTACGTGTAGCATTAAGAGATAAACAATAAGCTGACTTTTTCTGCTTAAATTTTTATAAAGGAAATAAGCAGTGCTGAAGAGGTTTGAATTTTCGCTATCAAACACACTAAAAATCATTATCTCTTAATCAAATAATTTTAAGTATTAAGTTGGGTTATCAAACAGGCCATAAGTTTCACTTACATGATATCCTAACTATTTTATTTGTGTTAAGATAACTGGAATACCTCCCTTGCTTATGAGATAAAATGACTAAGATGTCCTTGAATTAAACAAATGATAGCAGCAACACAAGAGCATACAAATCGCGCGAAAGTCACTTCAAATTTATTATCCCCTACCCGAAAATTCCATTGTAATAGAAGCAGTGCGATTAAAATTTTTTTAAAAAAATTGAACTGGTTTAGGATCCATGAATGGATTGACAGTCTTTTTTAGAAGTGTGTCACTTAAGATAAGACACGAGGAGACCGTGTGTCTACACTTTTAATGGTCACATTACCACGTGCATATATATTGTTGTATTTGTAGATCTAAGGCTTTGGTGCTTTGCCAGCTACCATATCCTAAGGGTAAAATGCCCAAAATCACCTTAAGTCAACCAATAATATTTGTTCATTCTCTATTTATAATTACAACATTTTTGCCAGCTTTTTACATGGAGTTGCCCGCTACTTTTTTCTCCTTTCCACAACGACCTCAACGATCCATTATATACCGTCCCGTTCAATTTCTACTATGATTATTTTTACCCCGACACGAATCGAAAAAAAAAAAAAAAAAAGAAAGGTTAAGGGCATGTTTTTTACAAGTGTTCTAAGAATAGGTTTTTCTATTTTTGAATCTCAATCCAAAAATCGAACCCAATCCCATGTTCTTCTTCTAGATCTTAAACCTTTTCTCAAACCCGTTTCCACTGCCGCCGCCGCCCTCCTCCGCCGGTCGCCTCCGCGCGCATCCGCCACCATCTTCTTCTTCCTCCTCCACGCTCAATCTCTCTTTATTTGTAATTGGAATTTCAAAATTGAATCTTTAGTTCACATCCCATTTTGGAGATTTGGGAAAATATGGAATTCAATCACAATTTTGGCTTGGAACAGGAAAAAAATGAAAAAGAAGAAGAATTGGATTTTGGGGGTTTAGGGTTTAGGCCGACAGTGCTGGCGATAAGACGGCTGAGGGGCGGGCGGGGTGGTGGTGGTGGAATATGTGTTATAGGTTTGGGTGAGAACATTGTTTCTTTGTTTTAGTTTCTGCCTAAAACTCAAATCCGTTCTCAGAACATCGTAAAGAACATGCCTTAATTACTTTGAAGTGAGGAAGAAGGAAGATTGAAATTATTGAAAAATGAATGAACATAAGGCCTGCAGGGCGCCGACCGAGTGACAATGGTATCTGACAATATTGTCACTTGGGAGTGTTTATTTGGTAGTAATTTTCACTTCTCAGCTCAGTAGTAGTACTCATTAATTAAGGGTAAAAAATTTAACGGAATTGATATTTGCAGCGACGGAATCGATATTTGCAGCGACATTTTTGCGTGAAAAGACCGAAATGCCCTTGGGGTAAAAAAATTTTTTTTTATAAAATTTAAAATTTTCAATCTGTTGGAATAATTTAAAAAAAAAAAAATTTCCAGAACCATCGCCGGAAACCGGCGATGGTTTTCCACAAAACCATCGCCAGATACCGGCGATGGTTTATACAAATATAAACCATCGCCGCCGACCGGCGATGGTTTAGGCCAAAACCATCGCCGGTTTCCGGCGATGGTTCTAGAAATTTTTTTTTTTAAAATTATTCCAACAGATTGAAAATTTTAAATTTTTTTAAATTTTTTTTACCCCAAGGGCATTTCGGTCTTTTCACGTAAAAATGTCGCTGCAAATATCATGCCCCAAATTTAATTGGGATTAGAGAATTTAGTAAGTAAATTTTCACTTCATATTCTATCTGCTGTTTGAATGTTCTTGTTTGCCTTAAACACCCTAATTAATTGTGTCTGTCTTCACTTCGTTGTTTAAAAAAATTAAATCGTATACATTTCATTTAATTTTAGATACCTTCATTTGTAGCGTTTATGTTTTGTAAAACTATCGATAATTAAAGCCCAACCAAAAGAAAAAAGCATTCCATTCGTTTCATGAAAACAGTATTCACTTTGTAATACTATTTTTAATAATACAAATGATTTTTTCTAATGAAACGGCTGGAGTATAACTTTTAATTATTCATAATTTAATATATATATATATATAAAATAAAAATCAAGCCATACACACTTATGATAGGAACCCATAATTAGCATATGAGTGGATGCCATGCCATTACCTGAACCATATTGAGGGAGGGACACTTTTCATTCAATGAAATACATTAATATTATAGCCATCAACAATAATGACAATAATAAAAGTTTAAATTAATTAAATTGTACAACGTATATAAAAGAGAAAATTAATGAATTAATGGTGGCTAGCTAAGCTAGTTGAGTAGCTCAAATTACCAAAACCACTATTATACGTCATCAACAATAGTAGTAAAATACTAGACTCGAGTTCTTTATCAATGTCACAATCACGATAAAATTGAAGAGTAAAGTTAAATATGGTTTAGAAGAAGTTCAATTTAAGCACCAAGGGAGACTCATTAGTAGTATTTCCTCATTCACATTAGCTGACCAGCTATCAACTTTGACATGTAATATATTTGTATTACCCTACGTAATATTTTATCGTTTTACATAAAAAAAAAAATCATGTTTTAATTTGTACTTTTGTGACGCATAAATGCGATACATTTTCAATACAAATCCAGATCAATAAAATCTCGTCCCGTGTTGTGATGCGTGATAAAAGGACCTAATAAATAAGTCCACCGCTACTCTCCGGTCCAATTAAGTAGTTGCATGCATGCATGTTGCAGCTACAGTTCCACCTCTCTATTTTCTTTGTTGATTATATTTATTAATTTTTATTTCTAGACCAGCTAAAAAAAAAAAAGAAAAAAAAAAGGAAAAAAGGAAAGATTTGATTTTGATGGGAAGTGGTCACAGACAGAAGAGAGAAGTGAAGATCATCCGATAATGGGAAGAAGGAACTGTTCATCACCTGGGTTGTCGTTGTCGGTGAGAGCCTTCATTAATCATTAATTTTCACATTATGACACACTTTCTATACTACTCATGTAGTACATGCCCTGCCCCCCTTCGTCTTGTCCATTTCACTTTTTAATTTCACCACCCACACTTACAACAATCCAAATTTGTTTTGCTGTCCCAATAAAATAGTTGAGTGATACAATTATTTATTTATAAATTATAAAATATTTTTTTAAAAATTGATTCTTTTTATAAAATGAAAAAGATATTTGACAGTTGATTCGTCGTCTTGTTGCATCTATGCTTATATTATGTAAATCTTATTATTTCGACGTATACTATTCAAACTCAAAATATCGCTTGGTTAAGAAAATAACACAAGAGCTAACAAAGAAATTAAGCACAAAGATCATTTGATCCCAATAGTTGATAAGCCCAATTTCAAGAGTTTTGCATTGTTAAAACTCACCGCATAATTAATTATTGTTTTTGAGAATGATTTGATCTTTAGTAGTTGTAATGTCACACTTAATGGAAGATAATTAATCATGTTTTAGATCCTAAATTCAAGTACATCTAATACTAATGGGAAATGAAATGAAAATGACACATTTCACCTACACTCTCCAAGAGTCTCCATTACTCCTTTAGACTCTTTGATAAATTCTATTTTTGGGATCTATTTCTATATATATGCATTATCATTTGAATACCCAAGTTACCAAAACACATGAGTATGCTTGAAGGTAGCACTAAGTAAATAAAATAGTTACTTGTGTCGTGTCTGACTTAACAAGTTTAAGTTATGGGGTTTTCGTGTCAACACTTTTCAATTATAACTTTATACGTTTAATTATTCGTGTTACTTGTATCGAACCATTTAACTTGTGAATAATATTCAGTCTCAGGTCATGTTATTGTATTGCAATATAAACTACTCGTGTCAATATTTTTAACTACAATCTACAATAACGTATGAAACTTTGCAATGAGAAGAAAATCCAATTGGTAACTAAAAAGAACAAAAAAGAGAATAATCATTTACAATCACTGTAATTTATATTTTTGAACCAAAAAGAGCAAAAAAAATTGGATTTGATTTGTTTTGCTAATAATAGTAAGTAATTACACTTTATATAAAAATAATTCATAAATAAAACGCGTGACGCAACCGGCAACTCCCGGTAACTCCATCACCCACCGACACATAGCGCAACCGGTCATTCTCACTGAAAAACAAGTTCTCGATCAAAGACAGCTTTTAAAGAGCGTAATTTCTACTTCTGCTTCTTCTTCTTCTTCTTCTTCAGCAATCCTTCATTCTGCACTTTCTCTCTCTTCTGTACCTTCCAGCCCTACACCGTACACGGCGTTCTGTACTACTGTCTCCCCCATTCTCTCCCTTACTTCCGTCCGGAGATTCAACTGTGTTCGCCGGAGGCAAAGCTTGGGTATGTCACTCACTCGTGAGGCTATGGAGGACGATCTTTTTTCTTTCTTTTACTGCAGTCAAGTTAGCATTCTACAATTTCACTGTTTTGTTTGTTTGTTTGTTCGTTTAGATTAGTGCTTTTGCATTGGAGATAAGGACAATGATGATGATGATGCTCCGAATTGGGAGTATTCGCGATTTTCATTTTGTTGTGTTGTATGGGAATGCTGTGTGTTGAAGAAGTAACATGGATTATGAACTTGTTGATATTGCCTTTTGTTTTGGCTCTTTTTTTTTAATTTTTTCTTCTTGTCGTTTTATCGTTTTCTGGGGATGAGTATTGGCAGGAAAGCTCATTCTTTTAGAAAGATTCTCTGTTACTAAGCATAGAATTTTTACTTGATTTTAGAGTCATTTTCTACGGTGCATTTTTGGGTATATCTTTATCGTTTTTTCCTTTGTTTGCTTCTCATTTATTTATTTGCTTTTGCAATAGAACGGAATCGATGTTAATATTCGAGATCGTGGACAGTTATACTCCACACTTTACTTGTAACCGTCGTCTTTTACCCTGAGGCCCTGACCTCCTCTGTTCTTTGTTTTCTTTTCGTTTGACTGAGCATTTATTTTCTCCTTCCCTTTCACACCGAATCCACTTTGATCTTCTTCCAGATTTTCACTGAATCGTTATCACTCCTGCTTCAAACGGAGTTCATCAGAGAATTCAGAGAAGTACGTGCTTAGAGACGTGTACATACTTGCATTTGAGCTTTCAGTGGATAATTACAGTTTCCGGCGAGGTCTCTCTAGTTGTGGCGGTGGTATCCGCCAAGTGCCGTTTCGGGTTCAAACTCATCCCTTCCCAGAAAAACCCGATTGGGTCATAAGGTTGCCGGCCCAGCTGGGTTCCTTGTAAGTATTTGTCGCCGTTTGAAAATATTAAAATAACTTCTACTGTGTGTCTGGCACCATGGAAGTCTGGAATTCTTAAAAGAGATTCTCGTTCATGTGACATAGCTGTTATTGAAGTCATCATTATTTACTTGTTCGGTGAACTTATCTGTTGTCATGGATAAATAATTTGAACGCAGATGTGTCCTAATCATTACCATCACTAATGATTTAGCGTTGCAACTGCTTGCCTTTTCATTTAGTTAAGGTGGGCTGTTCATTAGATCTCCCAAATAGAGTAGAGTTCACTGTATATAAGTATGATGAGAGTGGATTTGATGAAATTCTGTGTGTGTTTTTTTTTTCCGCCCCAAATTTTCCCTTCTGTACCTACTTTTTAGCGGGTTGGTTTTGATAATCTACTGATGTTGGTTTGGTCGCAACTCGCAGTGCTTATATATAACATAGTGAAGTCTTTAATTCGGTTCCGTTGTAAGAGTGAACTGAAAGGGTTTTTACAGGGAAAGAAAATTTTGTTTTTCCGGTGGGCATTGGAAATTGGATTATGATCAGCGTAATAATTATTAGCCTTGTTGGACAACTTTGATGTGTGCCATGAAAGCATATTGGTATAGGTTTAGATCTTGATAGTTCTATACTTAAAAATGAAGAGGAAGGTGACTGCTTCAGTTTAGCTCTCTACTTTAAAAATAAGTATAATTTTTTCTTTTTAGATTTGAATTTCTTAGTTTCTTCTTCAATGATTTCAAAATGATCCTCATTCCAAGGTAGGTAATTTATTAGTTTAAACTTGAAGATTTACAGATCCTCTGCCATTCTTTCTTTTACTCGGATTCTTTTTCTGCAATGTATTAGCAAAAATGTGGTGATACTGATTGGTCTAATTCAAAAACTGAAGGAGTTTGACTTTTTGTTTATATGCTATTAAATGAACTGCTTTAAACAAGTATTTCTGCTCAGTTTAGGGTTCAATTCTTGACAAGTGATTCTCTCATGACTTCTTTAGAGGACCCAAATGTTGGGAACTCCACCAAAGTCGATGGTTTGTGGATGAAGTACATAATTGGCTTCCATTGTAAATGATGAACTGCATTGAAAATCTGTGGCATATTCTTGGGTAAGAGAAATATAGCTTTTCCAATCACATGGTTCAGGTTGACTATTCTTTGGCAAGTTGCTACCGAGTCCTGATGCATCTTGCATCCTACGGATCATTCTTTATCAAATATTAAGCTTTTGCGCTCCTTTGATCTGTAGTTTGTGGGTGAGAACTTTAAATTGGCTTCACTTTGCATGCCTTCCTGAATTATATGCATTCACTTTGAAATCTTGGAAATTTTGGATTCATCTGTGTAGAATAAATGTTTCCGCATCAGTACAAGGGAATTCAACTTTTTCTGCTCCCTACTTCCTTTTCCCTTTCTAGTCATCTTTATATGCCCGAATCCAATTGCTTGCCAACCCATTGGATCCCTTGGGAAGATATGCTTATGACAATATAGGAAATATGGATTACATTGTGCTTCGTCTTGAATTGTTTAAAAGAAGTTACTTACTGTATTGATATGTAATGCAGATAGCTGCAAGTTTGTTTGAAAAGCTATTCATTTTCTTCACGATATCTATGTTGCTGCATGCAGTCCTGGTTTGGCCTATTGCTGATTAAAGGTTGTTTTTCTTGTTGGGTCATTGTAGCTTTTCTTTGCAATGCAGTTGAAAGGGTAAATACAAAGCATGAAGGAGATTGAGAGGAAGAAAGTTCCAAAAAATAATCAAAAAAAGGTTCCTGCTAAACCAGAGAGACGAGACCACAATCTCCAACATAAGAGTAACAGAAAAGCTTCAAAAGCAGAAGGTACTGAAGTTAAAGCTTCACCTGCTAAAGGTGACTGCGGTGTAGTTGCAAGTGACCCAACTACAGGCTCAGAATCCTCTGAAGTCTATGAAAACATGGTGATTGACTACGTGGATGAAGTTCAGAGGTCTGAGGAAACATCTTCGGATATAAAAAAGCTTCCAAAATCTGAGAAAGAGGACAATGCTAAATTAAGTGATCATTCATGTGATATTAGGAATGAACCAACAGAAGACATGGATGTAGAATCAGATACTGATACAAATAATGATTCAGTGTCATCCCAAGGAGATCTAGCAGCAGCTGACGAGGAGAAGGTTGAAAGAGCTGGCAAGGTTCTCAGAGCTGTGCCTAAAAGTGATTTATCTGGAGGTAGTTCCCAGAATGGAGTAAAATCTGATCAGAAGAAGAATTCGATTCAGACAAAAGCATCAAAAAACACTCCCAAAAAGACCATAGACAAAGAGCCATCTCAAGGAGCCGCAAGAGACATAACTGATGACTTAAAGAATATGAAAGTTCATCCAAAACCTTTGTCAGATTCTTCAGGTGCTGTTGACAAACCTCTTGAAGAGACAAAAAATGATGATATCAGGGATGAGACTTCAGGTGGTACTAATCGTGTTGAAAGTTATGATGATACTGTAAATGGTGAGGAAAACAGTGAGGGAGAAGGCAATGCAGCTGCTGATCAAAAGATTCAGGAAATGGAATCAAGGATTGAAAAACTAGAAGAAGAGCTGAGGGAAGTAGCTGCTCTTGAAGTTGCACTCTATTCTGTGGTGCCTGAGCATGGTAGTTCTGCACACAAGGTGCACACACCTGCCAGGCGGTTGTGTAGACTCTACATTCATGCCTGCAAGCACTGGTCTCCCGACAAGCGAGCTACAATTGCTAAAAACACTGTTTCAGGGCTGATTTTGATTGCCAAGTCTTGTGGTCATGATGTCCCAAGGTAGGTAGTAAGGTTTTCTTATAACAGGTTGTGAATTTACTGAATATTTTTTCTTCAAGGGGCTGACAATATTTATCTTTTTGCTCTTGGGCTAAGACTCTCATTCTGGCTGTCAAACACTGTTGTGCTGAGAGAAATTATCTCTCAGACATTTGCAAGCTCATGTCAATCAGGTCCTCTTATGAGAACTTTTGAGTCCAATGGAGGAGGAAAGAACAGTGAAGCAAAACCTCCATCACTCAATTGGAAGACTATTTCTGGCAGCAAAGAACCAAAAAAGCAGGGTTTCTTACAGATGGTTGATGATTGGCAAGAGACAATAACCTTCACTTCCGCCTTGGAGAAAGTTGAATCATGGATTTTCTCTCGAATGGTGGAGTCTATATGGTGGCAGGTGATTACCATGTGTTGTTTACTTTATACGTATGCAAACTATACGTGCTTCTGAACATAACAGATTGAAGACCTCTTTAATGATACCAGAAGTGATTTAATAGCTTTTTCCTTTCCTTTTTGGCCTGGTTTAGTCAGAACCTTAGAATTTATAACGGGCCATTTCTTTTTCAATTATGGGAGAAGACTAAGTATCACATGTTGATGTTCATTATAAAGCTCACTTCAGTTTACTTTGTACTGGACTAATTTACCTATACAGTCTGATGAATAGTTATTCCTCAAAATTTTTCCATGGTGGAATCTAATGTCTTGTCTTTCAGGCTCTGACTCCCCATATGCAGTCTCCTAGTGATGATGAGAAAAAGATTAAAGCTCTTGGTAAAATGTTGGGCCCTATTTTAGGTGATCATCAGCAAGGTAGTTTTTCCATTAATCTATGGAAAAATGCTTTTGAGGATGCTTTGCGGAGACTTTGTCCAGTTCGAGCAGAGGGCCATGAGTGTGGTTGCTTGCCTGTTTTGGCAAGGAAGGTATGCATGCTAATATTTTCTTGGCAGCTCCGTCTGTTCTCTTTCTTCTTCCCTGTCCTCATTTGGTATTAATATAATTATATCTTGCATTTGTTATTAGGTTATGGAACAATGTCTTGCCAGACTAGATGTTGCCATGTTCAATGCTATTCTTAGAGAGTCGGTACATGAGATTCCAACTGATCCAGTATCCGATCCCATAGTTGATTCCAGGGTTTTGCCTATCCCTGCCGGAGACTTGAGTTTTGGCTCTGGTGCCCAACTCAAAAATACTGTGAGTTTCTTTCACCGAATTATTTGTGAATTTTTAAAGGAAAGTAAATGTTCTTCATGTTTTGTGCCAAGATGTTTGATTATTAAGATGAAATGGACGCAGAATTTTCTTAATTTATATTGTTGTTGCTTCAAAACTCTAGTTTGAAGGTTTATATGAACCTCTATTGTTACAATTGAAACATAGCCGTTTCAACCCTGCATGTTGCCATTTCTTTCTTTACATGGGATGCAACAATGAAAATGTGTGTTCTTTCTAGGTTGGCAATTGGTCAAGATGTATTAATGATTTGTTTGGCATGGGTGATATGACAAAATCTGATCAAAATAGCAGTGAGGATGTCAGCCAGGGGACTGGTGATGAACAAAAGTGTTTCCATCTTCTTAATGCACTGAGTGATCTTTTAATGCTTCCGAAAGACATGGTTATGGACAGAACAGTCAGAATGGAGGTTCATGTTCATCTTTTGATATATTAAACATGTACAGCGATGAATTCCACTCGTTACCTTCTATCCTATTTATTCTTACTGTTTTTGCTTTGCATGTAGGTATGTCCACAAATTAGTCTTCCATTGGTTAAACGGATCCTTTGCAACTTCACTCCAGATGAGTTCTGCCCTGATCCTGTACCAGGGGCTGTATTAGAGGCTTTAAATGCCGAGGTACTTCAACCAGAGACGAATTCATTTCTAAATGTAAAATTATTCTAAGGCATTTGTCATTTCACTTTCTCTTCAAACTTTTGATCTGCAGTGCTTCATCGAGAGGAGGATTTCAGGAGACTCTCCTATTAGCTTTCCTTATGCTGCTGCTCCAGTTGTCTATGCACCCCCTTCCGCGGCTGATGTGGCAGAAAAAATTGCAGAGGCAGGTAGTAAATCACAGCTCTCCAGGAGTGCATCTGCAATACAAAGGAAAGGGTATACCAGCGATGAGGACTTGGTTGAATTAGATTGTCCTCTGGCAGCAATTGTTAACAAATCACCATCTTCATCTACTAATCCGGCAAGGGGAACTGGGCATGGAAATAAGAGCCATGAGAAAGAAACTGGTGATGCAGTAGCCAACGCGAGGTATGAACTTCTTCGTGAGGTTTGGCAAGCAACATAGTGCATGTGCTGAAGGGTTGCATCAACTCGGCTGCATTTTTGTCACGAGCAAGTAGGAAGTGAAGTTTCCCTATACTAATGTGCAAACGGATGCAGTGAAGCTGGATCAAGAAGATCGATCTTCTGCACATTTACAGCGAATTTGATATTTTCTATTCGGAAACTTTAGCTTGAATATTCAATCACATCTATGTGCTGTTACTAGAAATCTATTCACAGTTGGTTTGTTAATACAACACTTCAAGTAATAAAGTGTATTTCATTTGGGTGCCAAAAATCCTTTGCATATATGCAAATCCTCTGCCTGCGTTCCAGAAAAAAGACCATATAGTCTCTTGCATTTCACCAAATTACATGAGATAAAACATAGCATCAACATCTGTAAGAGTCTTGAAGTTTTGCAGCAAAATGCCAGAAAATGTCCCAGCAAAACTAGGCTGTGAAAACAGAAATAAAAGTTTATCTTTAACAAGTTCACCCTCTAAGGGTAAAAAAATTGATCATGAGCCAGAACTAGTTCTTTTCATAGGGCTTGAAGGGACTGGAACTGGAATGGTTAAACAATTAAGTTAACCGGTTTTATCTTCTGGTACGGCTGAAACATGCTTGAGCTCGAGTGGTTAAATAAATTAACCGGAGTTGCCGAGCTGAAGATGTCGGGATTCAGGTGGTGTGAATGTGCGATTCGTCGAGCTCTCTCTGCGACGGATTGAACCATTGTCGCAAAAGGACTCGCTTCAGTCGCTTCCTTCAAATTTCTCGCAGCTTCTTCTGTTATTTCCGGGATGGAAGTTTCTTCCTGGATCCCTTTAATGTCATACAGCGACGGACTGAAGTTGATTATCGCATACCAACCGTTGCTTTTGATGGCCTCGATATCGTAAGCCATTGCGGCTTCCTCCTCCGTATCTGTCAATACAAAAGAAAAATTCATCACGTGTGACACACTACATATAGTGATTGATCAAAAAAACAAAAAAAAATCGATCACTACTCTTCAATGAATATATTATGGAGAAGTTGAAAAATTATAATTACCAAACAGTCCCAAGAACGCTGCTTGCTTGCGCTTAGCCTTTTGAGCAAACCACTTATTCCTTTTATTCTTGTGCCTGTTATTTCGATGGTAATTTTCTTTAATATATATATATATATTAAACATTTTAAAACTAAATAAATAAATGACTAATTTAAAAACCTTGAGACGCCACGGTACTTGGAGACACCCCTTGTGAATCGATAGCCATTCCTATAAATAATTAAATTAGAAAATCAATAACGACGAAAATCAACAATTTAATTAAGAAAATAAAGACTTTTTTTTTTGGGATAAATTATGGATATTTTTAATTTAATTTAATTACCATCTAACTTGAGCCAACAACTCTTCCTCGCTCATGTCTTTCGTCATCTCCATTATTTCTACATAGTCCCTTGCCTGCATGAACAAAATTTTCAAACAACTTAACTCAAAACAACAGAAAAAAAAAAAAAAAAAAAAAAAGAAGAAGAAGAAAGAACTCAAGGTAATTAATTCATGAAATTAATTAGTCTAAGATAAATGCATCAACAAAAATGAACCAAAAACAAATAAAATAGAAACATATTAATTGTATGAAAAATCTATTACTTTTCCCATTCAAAAAAGAATCAAAGCATACATAAATTCACGAGAGAGATTGCAATGCATACTGGGAAATTCATTGATTTGTTTCGAGGAAACTTCAACATTGCAATGTCGTGAGCCCTCGCAGCCTCCTCTTCACTGTTGAACCTACCTGTAACTCAATACGACATAATTTTAAACTATATATATAACAACCTTAATTGAGTACGTATAAAAAGATAGACACTTATTGACTTGAGATTACGCTAAGTTGCACTCTTTGATTAATTAACATACCCAGATAAACTGCACAAAAACAAATTAAAAATAACAAAGTCAGATTAATTTCTATTATCAATGAATATGATAGAGAAATACCAAAGATCTATAGTTAGTGCATTTGGTGTAACTTTAAGGAATTTGATTTACCTAAGCGACCATTAGTGACAGTAGCATATGCAGCATAAAGTCCGTCGCCTGTTGGAGCCCTGCAACCAATTTGGATAATTAGTATGAAAGGGACCAAAAAGAAAGAAAAAAAAAAGATAATAGATTAAAATTATAATTTCGTTAAGTGCATAGGCATTAAATTATATATATATATATATATATTTCTTTTGCACTTTTTCAAATTATTTTATGAATTTGTTAAAATAAAACTGAAATAGTTGGTGTCTACAATAAAACAAAGGAAAATAAAAGGGTAAAATTGTAATGGTAAAAGTAACCTGAATGTAAATGAAATCTATCGTTTTAATAATATCCCATTATTTAATTTATTGAGAGCAAATAAGTAAATTTAGGGCAATGAACAAAGGCTATATTACCATTTATGGGTATAAAAGTTTATATTTAACTATTAAATAATAAAACTCCCGTTTAACTTTTAACGCTAAAGTAGTGAGTTGGTTTTATAAAATATAATATAATTATAATCGTCAGACAATAAATATTAAATTACAATCAATGAATTAATAGATGTCGATAAGTGACTTTTCTCTTATATCTTAAAATTTTAGATTCCAACCTCAATCGGGTTTTCTCTTACCCTATACGAGGTATAAACGAACTATTGAAATCATATGTTTAACACATGCAAGTCTAACAAATTTTTCTTAGAAATGATTTGAGATTCAGTTAGTGTGTATATGCTTCGTCTTTCCTTAGGTGATTTTTTTGCCTATTGACTAAGAAAGAACGGGGATACATAGAGAATTGATCTAGCCTGTATAAATAAAGGTATATAACGATATAGAATTTTTGAAACAAAACAATGAACTAATAAAACAAAAAATGGCTTACTTGTTTACTCCCTTGAAGAGTGAAGAATTGGCTGCTGAGTTTGAACTTGAAGCCATGAATTTCTCTTCTTCAATTCACTAATTTTTTTTTTTCTTTTTCTTTCTTCTTTCTTCAATGAATTTAGTTTTAAAAACGAAAATGAACACATTTATACTACATGCGTTGTGTTGTATAAGGAAATATATTAAATATTTGACTTTTGTTTTATTATATTTTTGTTAATTATTTATAGTTTCGTCCTTTCCATTTATTTAATTGTTAAAGAAAACTGTAACACTGGATTTTTAAAGTGTCAAAATTTGAAGTATTAAGGATCGGATTTGTTGTGGGTTTATAGTTTGGGGATTAAGACAGTCAAACCCTCAAACACTCGGGGGGACTAAAATCGTGAAGAAAATCTTGTTATTAAATACATGGTCAAAAAGTCTTCTACTTATCTTAACGTGAATTTGATATATTTATTGAGAGCATTAGCCTGAATCTTCACTCATATAAATGTAATTTGTAAACCCGTTAGTGCCATTATTGAAGATTTATTCACAATTGTTTTTGTTAATAATTGCAATTCGAGTGATAAATTAGTTATGCATAATAAAGGTATTTCGTTTGAAAAATTAGTATTAGCAAATTCCTTAGAACACTCCTTGCTCGCGCTTTGCCTTTTGAGCGAACCATTTTTTGGTATATAATTTTGGTGTGCTCCCATCGAACACAGTTTACAACTTTCATTGTAGTGTGCTCTTGAAAGAACAACTCTTCTCAAAATATGAACACATACACGTTGTATAATACCATCACATATGTTGTTTTAATGAAACATTGGGTTTAAATTCATTATATTTTCTCATTTTATAGTTTTAGTCCCTTTTATTTTGTAGAATCACAAAGATTACTTACATCAATTTACAATTTAATACGTTTTTCGTCAATGACCCGGTTACAACTTATAAGGCAAACTCCATGGTCCAAGGTAATTTCCTCTTACAAAGTGAAAGAAGTTTGGAGCCAGGTATTCTCCAACTCTTATAACCATAAAAATAAAAAATAAATAAAAAAAGTAGACTAAAAATTTATATATCCTCAACCGCGATCATGAAACTTAGGAGGTCCCGAGGAAAGATAATAAAAGAGTGTCCAATTTTTTTTTTTTAATATTGAATGATAGTCAAAAATGGTTATTCAACTTCTCTGCTCTAAGCTTAAGAACGAACTTGCCGACGAGTGATAAACAGTGGTGGGTTTAGCCGTTCAGGGTTGGTTTTTTTATATTTTTTTTGCCACTAAAATATTGAGGGGAAATTGACTAGAAAAAGTTATAATATTTGTGGGCCTTAATATGCCTTATTAAGTATTTTCAAACAAAATTATTTTGGGCCTTATTAAAAGACGTGTATACATGTACAATAATTTTTATAAATCTAAAAAAAAAAATTATAATGTTTATGGGCCTGATTTTGCCTTATGAAACATTTTCAAAAAAAATATTTTGGGCTTTAATCAAAATATAGATATACATATGCCTATAATATTTACAAATCTAGGCCCTGAGCGGTTGCCGATATTGGACACCCATTGGGCCGGTCGTGCATAATTGAGCTATAATTTTTCTATTAGTAATTTTCTCAATTTAACACCACAGGTCCATGACTATTCTTAGAATTATGGGCGAATTATATTTTTCTCCCCTGAAATTTGGATAAACTACAAAATCACCTATAGTTTGGTTAAATACCAAAGCTCTTGACTAGTGGGTGAGTTACAAACATACCCCCACCATATCCCAAAGTTTGGGTACATTATGAAATCACCCTCTTATTTTAGCTAAATAACAAAAGTCTCCCTTGACCAGTAGGCAAATTACATTTTTTTCCCTGAGGTTCGGATAAATTATAAAATAATTCCCCTAATTTGGTTATAAAATTGACCCATTCAAACACTGAATCATGACATAGATAACTATATACTTGGAAAGACCAAAGTACCCATAACTTCATCTCTATCAAATTTAAAGACAAAATAACATTCACAAAGACATAAAGAAACGTTTAAATCTATGATTTATTACACCAAAAGAAAAAAAAACCTTTTCTATTTCTCAAACAAAAGTATCGTTGATGGTTGCTTTCAATCCTATAAAGGTTGTAAATGAGGATATTTTCGATAAATTTATCTTTAAGCAACTACAAATTTGGTATGGGAACCAATAATAGTGCATTATTTAGTAAAATTTTGTATTGATATTATCCTGTCTCTTCTACGGTTGAAAGGGATCTTCTTTAGTGAGTTTGTTTGAAAAATTTTTAAAAAATAAAAAAATTATTTTCGCTTGGCATAATAAATTATGAATTTTAAACGTTACTTTATTTTGTATATTTGTAAATTACATTTGGTTCGGTCAAAAAACAATCCCATAAACTAGATGTGCATTTGTTTGAGAAATAAGAGTGCAAAATAATATTTCAATTGGAGCGCTTCTCGTGCAATAAGAGTGCAAAGAAATATTTCAAGCTACTACAGTATCATGGAAATAGATAATATAGATTAATTAATAAGAACTATTCTGACAAAACATAAATTTTGTTTTTTTTTGAGAAAAAGCTAAATGCAAAATCTCAAAAAAACATACCCATTAACTTGGGTCAAAATCGAAAGGAAACACATTCATTTTCAGAGAGAATAGATCTAGGCTGTATAATGATATCGATTTTAAAACGAAAGAATTAACTGATAAAATAGAATGATCCTCAGAGCTCCACTACTTTCAAAAGAGCGACCGCGACAGGGATTGAAAGTTGGTTCTTTCTTCCCCAATTGATCCAGGAGGTGTAAATGCTGCAGAGGAGGGAAGCTGGAAAGTGAATTTGTAACCGTCCGATGCTTTTTTGCCTTTTACTGTATGTCGGTGGGAACAGCATTGGAGGCGCAACTTGCGATGGCCAGCGTTTTCATCCTCGATCTGTATCCCCATCGCCATGGATTCCGGGGAAGCTCCAGCAACGACCTCAAAAACCAGATCGCGCACTTCCATCTAATAAGCTTCGGTGACAAATTTTTTTTTTTGAGGAAGTGGGAAATTAAGCAAGAAAATAAATGGATGACGATTCGATGGTCCAGTGCCTGTTTATCTTCTAGTATTGAAAAGGCCATGGCTTTAGTGGTGATCGATGAAGCCATCATTATTCTTCTTCTTCTTCTTCGCACGCTCCATTCTTATTCTTCGCACACTCGATTTTTATTTATTTTTTCTTGCTTCAACGCACTTAAGGTATAACAATTGTTTCATGAATTCATTTTAAATTATTTGAATTTCAATATTCAACTGACTTTGAGATAAAGCAATTTATCACATACTTTGCACTCTTATTGCACGAGAAGACTATATTTATTGGGAAGCATGCATATAGTTTGCACTTTTTATATATATGATGCACCGGGCATGAACTGGAAAAAATAAAAAGAAGTTAATTATTTTACTTGTCCTTCAACTTAATTGGGTCAAATTCCAGTTTTCGTGTTGAGAAAAAATATTTTTGTTTCTTGAACAAGATAAGACTGAGAATATAGTGTGATGAAAAAAAATATATGTGTTAACATATAGCTGGAGGTTGTTTAAAGGTAAAATCATACGATTCATTCCTATGGTTGACCTCAATTTTAATTATTTTTTTGAAAACATAATTGATATACACTAATATCACAACTTACATTTTGAATGGAAGAATGTTTTTGTTTTTGAAAATATCACTGATAAATATTAAAACTCTAGGTATAACTCATTCAATTAAAATTTTGGGGCATACTATTTGCAGTAACCATTTTATTATTTGCAATAACATTTTTCTGTAAAAAGTCTATTTTGCCCTTAAGTATTTTTAAAAATTTTTTTTCCATAAAAGCTCACACTATTTACAGGAACATTGGCAAAATACCGCCCTTTGTGGGAGGTATTTTCGCAAAACCTCACCCCGTTCATAGGCCAAAAAATCACATTTATCCAAAAAAATATGTAGGTTATTTACATACCGTGTAATATGAATCGTACTCGTGACTATAAAATCAAATGTTGTGTGGTATTTTTTTTTTTAACTAAAGGGGAAAATAGACTTTTTATATGAAAATGTTATTGTAAATAGTAAAATAGTTACTGCAAATAACAATTCCGAAAATTTTTTAGTTATCTCTCACGTTTAATTTCAGGTATTTGATATTTAGATATAATTCTTCTTTTAACATGTGAATTCCTTCCTAATGACTCTTTTAAGAGAATCAAGGAAGTATATTTTTTGTATCATTACGGTGAATGAATGGGTGAAAGGAACTAGAAAATGCATGATTGGATTAATCTTTCACTAAAAGAATGTGGACAGTTCGTATCGATCCGTTGGCTTTTATTATGCAACACTTTTTTAGCAGTTGGGTATTGCGTTGCTTTGTCAATCGTCAAGGCCGTAGGAAAGATAACCTGAAATTCACGACTTTTTGTATTAAGTTATTTTGTCGGCTGTGTTATTATTATTATTATTTTTGAGTTAATTTGTAGGTTGTTTTTCTTTTTAATTTTATTTTGTGCTGTGATAATTAATAAGGAGATAAAAATAAATTGAGGGGTTTCTTTTTTAATTAACATTACAGAATCCTAATTAATTCCTAATTTTGGTTATTTATTTATCGAATTGAGGTTTTGGCACGAAAATTCTATTAATATAACCTTAAAAAATTCGAATAATCTTCTTACTTCTTGTTATTAATTGATGAAGTCGGGTCTGTTGGACGAGTCTATAGAACAGGTTGGGCCGTGAACTGAAAAAATAAAGGCCTAAAGTAATGGGGAAAATTCCCCGTCAGCACTCCGTTTCCCAAGTTAGCTATCGATCTACTCGATGTGAGTTCAAAGCCCATAAGGCGAACGAGAGAATTACCTTCCGACTTCTTCCTGTCTTTCTTACTTATACCTGGCGACATGCATCTGATCTGTTGTCCCCAAATACTGTGATTCTAATGTGTCCCCCCCTCCATATATGAGAGGCCCACTAGTGGCTCCCCCCATATATGTGAGGAGATACACATTAGAGTCACAACATTTGGGGACATAGGATTTGAACAACCACTTTTATCTTTCCCCGAGGCATCTGTCACATCACGCATGTGGGAGCTAAGTGACCCGACTTCCTCAGCGTGACTCCGTATGGTATCACCTTTTGAGATACGTTTCGAAAGGTGTTTTAAAATATGTTTTGAAATATATTTTGAAATATTGTATGGTATCAAATTTTAAAATACATTTTAAGATATGTTTTAAAATATATTTTGAGATATTGTTTGGTATTGTATTTTTTTAAAACTTAAATCTAAATTACCATAATTATGACATTCCATTTCAATAAACATTTCATTTTAATCCACTCATCACCATTAGAACCACCTATTAAAACCACCAGCCGCCAACCACCCTCACCACCGCCGAGCCATAACTGCTATCTCCATCCACCACCGCCCACCAATATCTCCATCTTCATTCATTGGGTGTCCGATTTTGTATCCATACGCAAATGAGAACTCCTTTTGCCATCAAAGAAAGAGAACGACGCAGATCGGGCCTCTTTTTTCCGTCAAAGTAAGAGAACGACACAGATTAGGCCTTTATTCTCCGTCAAAGAAAGAGATCGATGTAGATCGGCCCTATTTTTCCGTCAGGGAAAGAGATCGACATAGATCGGAATCGATCAGAGAGAAATTGGAAGGGAAAAAGAAGGGAAATGAGGCTCAGATCGGGCTTCTATCATAGAGAAAACGGCTAATCCGGCACGGTTGCAGAAACTCTACCTAAGTTTTTGCCCCGCCAAGATACGGATGGCTAAAGATCTATCCGAGCGATTCAGAGTAGCTGAAATCATCATAGCCTCATGGGTTCAAAAGGGATGGAATTGTTGAAAAGGGATAGGGTCATCACAGCCTCAAGATTTAAGTGATGGAACTTCTCACGACGGCTGAAGATGTACCGAAGAAGACAGTACTTAGACGAAGGATAGGGATGAAGGCTGATTATTTATTTATTTATTTGTTTAAGTGTTAATCCCAAATCAGTTTTTGGGCCAATTTTACAATGCACTTCCAAATATGTTTCCAAAGAAGTTTCTAAAAGACATTCCAAAATGAAAAGTGCCAAAAGAGTTGCCAAACAAAATTTGAGTTCCGGGCCCACTCAAATCATGCCAAAACATATTTTGGAAGTAGCTTCCATACAAGGCCTAAATAAGGGTGTGAGCTCTACGTAGCTGGGCCTCTGGCATAGACCAAAAGTCACGCTTTGGGCTGCAGATGATTGGGCCTTATGTTTGGGCCATGGCAAACCGACACACCATTCATGAATTTTATTTTATTTTTCTTCTTTTTCTAAGAGAGATTTAATTATACAGCTGGGGCTAATACTTTAGCTCCGATGCCGAGCTGCGGCACGATGGCTGCCGGTGACTTGGGTGCACCCCAGCCACCTGAAAATTAACACTGATGGTTCCTCGCTGGGTAACCCGGGCATGTCAGGCTGTGGCTTCATCTGCAGGGATAGAGAGGGAGACGTCATACATGCGGAGGCCCTTGCAATCGGATTGCCACAAACATGGAGGCCGAGTCCCAGGCACTGTTTCGAGCGGTCATCTTTGCAGCAGAACGAGGCTTTGCGGGTGTGCAATTTGAGTCCAATTCACAGATGTTGGTTAATTACCTCAACCGGAAGCCCTGGAGGCTAATTGGCATGCTCCAGCACGTCTCGCAGCTAGCAGCGGCACAAGATCGCACGTTCCAACATGCCTTCACGGAGACCAACAGGCCAGCGGATTGGCCCGCAAAATCGGCAAGCTTGTCACAGGAACACCAGGCGTTCACACCACTCACCCAACCAAGAGAGCTCCGGGGTTTATGCCGCCTGGACAAACAAGGCCCTCTGTGAGGTTGCAGCGCCTAGTGTAGGGCAATCCCCATTTTTGCAACAGTAGTTCATTGATCATTCACTTTTATTAATAAAGGTACGCTAACCTGCCAGCCACTTAATCAATTGTTTAATAAATAAAAAAAAGAAAAAAATTATTCCATTAAAATTAAGGAAATTAGCTTATTTTAAAAGTTAATTAGATCGTGTAATTTTTAATTTGTTCACAAGAACTCGCGCACACATGCTTTATTGGTTCATGCGGCGCCTATTTACTCACGCATTTGGCCGGCTTTTAGGTTCAAGATCTTTTATTTTAAAAGAGAGGATGCGAATTGAATGATTATGAAAATATTTGTAATGACTATGATGCTTTGGATGTGGTAAACAATTACTGAATCTTGTTTCTATATTTTCTTTGATCAAAGATAAACTTCGTCTCGGACAGTCTTCACTTCCAATTTATCAATACACTTAAATCACTATCTTAAAAAAAAAAAAAAAAAAAAAGTGAAATTGATATCAAGTTAAATTACACTTACATACTTTTAAGATGAATAGTATTACTTCGAGAAATAAGAGTTATATTATTAAGCACAAAGACTTATACCACTGTTATACTTTTGAAATAGTAGGTGATATTTCACACTTATTAGTATGTAAGGAAAATAAATAACAATCATACTTTTGATATCACAACTTTTTTTTTGTAAGAAAATAATATTACTGTTAAAAACAATATCGAAATACACTTGTCTACATAATAGTAATACTTTTAAATAAGATAGATACTTTTCATATGAACACTTATGAAAAAATACTTCATAGCATTAATTAGAGTGATATTTTTCGTGTGAACAATAATACTTTTTAATAGGAAGTGGTGCTTGAAAAGAAAAAAAAAAAAAAAAAAACTGACACGTTTGCATCTGAACAATTATTCTTTACTTTTAAAAACAGTGTTGATATTTTTTCAAATATATCCCGACTGAAAATGAGATGGTGTTACTTTTAAAAATAACACTGATATCTATCATTATTAGAGTGATAAATTTAAAATTTTAGACAAGTATTTTTTTTTGAAGGTATATATTGAGATCGTGTAAAAGTGCGATTACAAAGGGTAGATGTGTGTTCCACATATTAAACTAATATCATATGTTGCTTGTCATGATAAGCAAGTTCATGTCCTAGAGCGTTTTTTGTACGCCTTATCCAAGTTATAGATGACTCCCCTATTATTTGGCGAAGTCTCTTAATGTCCTGGATTAATTATCAGGCCAAAGTCCGAGAGCCTTGGTAGTCGTATTAACCGCTCTAGTGAATCTGAGGAGTCTCCTCTAACTCCCACCACGTGGACGTTATGGGAGATGGCTGTAGGGCTTCTCTGGCTACCATTGCCTCTGCCATGTAGACTGATACCTTTGATATGATCATAGTTATACTTTTAATTGTTTTTTATAAAAATACTTAATACTTTTAAACATTAGATTGATACTTGAGATATCATAGTGTTATATATGTACTTTTGATGTGAACATCTATACTTTTGAAATAAAGAGCGATACTTTTAACCAGATACTTATTTCTGCATAAAAACTTTTGATATTTAAACTTATATTGAGAAATATTACTTTAGAAAATAACATTTCAATTTCTCATCAAGTAATAAATAAATATATATATATATATATTCAAACCTACAAATTATAAGTTTAAATAAAGCATATATTTTGTGCTTATATTTTTAGAATTCTTATAAGAATTCAAGTTAGGGTTAAGAGAAACTTATAGCTACAAGAGAAACGTTATAAAAATGTTAAGAGAATTCTTGGCTGGGAAAGCAATATATATTGTGTAACTGTAATAAAGCAAGTAAAGCTCATTGATTTTATTACACTACAATTAAAATCCCACCAAATGATAAAATCAACCAAACCAAACAACATAAAAAAGTTGAACCCAAAGCAGAAAAAAAAAAAAAAAAAAGAAGAAAAAAGCAAGCAATGTCTAGCAGATCACATAGTCTATAGAGTAAAGTTTTGAGCAAATTAAGATCAAAGTACTGTTAATTTGGAGAAACATTGGGTGAGTTATAGAGGGCATTCTGGAACTCTTGATAGTATTGACGGCCGCGAACACCCATTTCTTCTGGGATTAAATCAAGATCTTCATCTGAAAGTAGATATGATTGTAGAGATTCCAAATACTTAACAAATAGATGATGATCAAGTTCATCATCATTTGCTTCTTGAGTTTGATCAAGAGCTGCACAATGAGGTTCATCATGAACTTGAATCACGTTTCCATTTTCAGATTCGCCTGAGGATTAAAATAAAATAAAATCAACATTAATTTTAAATACAACATTAATGACCCAAAAAGCTACTATAACATCCATCTACTTGTACAGTAGTAGTACTACTTACTTATGTTCATTTTCCATGTTGCTATAGCTACTAAATATCTTCTTTCTTCGGGTAAGATACGGGTGCAATATTACGATATAATAATTTAGGGCACGATAAAAGTGTAAGTTACCTACCAAGAATCATAGAACTTCTTCATATATACTTGTAATAATCTATCAAAAAATGAGTAAAAATCTAGTTACCTAGTACATTAATTTCATTTATTAGGGAAATGCATGGATGGAAACAAAAATAAAAGAAGAAGCTTTAATTAATGAAGGGAAAAGTAAAGTTGTAAAAAAAAAAAAAAAAAAACTCACCAATATTCGCCATCGCCTGACTATCTCCGGCCAGTGCAGGCAGGCAGCTTCAAAGACCCCAATCAAATATTGGAGTAGAAGAAGAAGAAGAAGATCGAAGAACTAAGGAAAATAAATTTGAACTTAGCTTTGCTACTGTATATATAAGTTTTAGAAAACAAAACAAATGAATGGGGTTATTAATTAATCACCAATAATGAATGTAAATCTCAAAGGTGTAATGAAAATATAAAAACGTATGGTTGAATAGTAAAAATGTATGTATACTAAGAATGATAAGAAAAAGTTACTACACAAAACAAAACTAATGAAAACGTTTGTAATAGCTAGTCAAACCTTGCAGAAATGCAACTGATACTATAATATTTAGTGCATTAATTTCCATTTCTGTTTTTAATTTTCCTTTGAAGGGGAAAATAAAAAAGAGAGCCTTAAGTATGGTCAAACACGAATAAATTTTAGATTTGTGACAGTTGGGATTACTCGATCACTGTAATTAATATCGGTCATTAGTGATAATTATTTGTGATTTACTATAAAAGAATACTTCCCGTGTTCGATTTTAAATGTCTCAACCAATTTATTTAACAAGTTTTTTTTAAATATAATTTTCAATTGGGTGGGTTTTGGGTTTTGAATAGAGATGGTTTTCATTCAGAATTTAGAGTTAGGATAAATGGAGGCTCATTATTAATTGATTCAACAATTAATTCATAGATATGGATTCAAACTTGTTCTTCAACATCTTGTTGACGCCTACTGCAGTGTGAAAATTCAACTAGTATGAATAGCAATCGGTTATACAGTAAACAAATTACTTTTAACGTATTCGTATCATTCTTTTATATATATTGCATCATAAATCGGCAACATTCCTCTCTTAGGTTTGACAAGTCAAAATATAAATAAAGTTGACGAAAAACTTCTAACATGTTAGGTTATTGTCTTATTATAGTGTCAGAAATTGCTGCTATTATGCAATGCTGCTTATATGTAGAAATGCAACGTTTCAAGGTAAATTACTGAATACATATTTATAAGTAGAGGTGGTGGGAATCCATTAATGAAGAGGAGGCTTGTTTGCCCGTCACGAGCTCCAGCAGAACGACGCCGAAGCTGTATATTTCCATCTGCATTGTTGCCTTCTTGGCGTATCCATATTCTGCAAATTTCGTAGTTTGTGATCGCAAGAACATTGAAATTGAACAGCAAATGAAATTGAATTTGTGTATACGTATATATATATATATATACCTGGTGGAAAGTAAGGACAAGTTTCAGATTCTGATACCAATGATAATCGAAATGGAGATTCTCCAAGGATTCTATCCAGAGCGAAGTCTGTGAGCTTTGGTTCAAAATCAGCATCAAGAAGAATGTTTTAATTTTGACTTGATGTTCCTGTGAAGCAAGACTTGAAGGTAATCCTCGTGGAGATAAGCAAGACCTTGAGCTACTCCATTCCAATGGCGATCTTCATCCGAATTCGCCAAGGCAATTCGAAGTCTGGTTTCCCAATTAGATCACCAAGGCTGCCTCTTTCCAGATGCTCATAGATCAACAAGATTGAACCATTGCTGTGGCAGAAAACAATTACTTTGGAAATTATTAATTAATTGTAGATATGAGAAAAGTTACTGTACTTTGGAAGGAGGAGAAAATTTAATAATTTTAGAATTCAGATTATCTATTTCCAACCGGGAAGTAATGACGCTGAAGAATCACTTAAGTATCAATATTCAATACTAAAGAGTCCAATGAGTGGCAGAACTTGGGTTCCGAAATTGAATGGGTCAATAGCAATAAATTTTTTTCGTATGGGATAAATATTTATATAATTTTTTTTAGTACTAAAATATAAATACCTATTAGTAAAATAAAATAAAAAAAATTTTACGGGCCCTGGCCTATGATAGCCCCATAGATCTTCCGCCACTGAGTCCGAGGTGGTGGGTCGCAAGGGTCTAGAAACTTTTAAATTAATGTAAAATGAATCAATTTCTATTAAGGGCAAATTATCCAAAAGGCCACTAAACTATTACCATAGACTAGTTTTGGCCACTAAACTATTTTTATCTCACTTTTGGCCACTCAACTAATAAAAGTGGCTACATATGACCATTCTGTTAAAGAAGGCTGTTAACATGGACGGAAGTCAATAAATTGGGGGGCAAAATGAAAAATGCAGAAATAAAATATGTCAATTAGATCAGTGAAGATCAATAACGGTGGAGCGGCCAGGGGAGCAACACCAGTCCATGAACCTATGTTGTTTGGATCTGAGATGTTCAATAAATTTGAGCGGCCCGCACCAAAAGGGCTTCCCGATCAGAGGCGATGTCGGAGAAAGTAGCAGCGAGGAGAAGGATAAAGCAAATGGGGGCGATATAAGTGAAAGTCACCATTGAATTGTGAAGTAGGAGGGAAAAAAAAAAAAAAAGCTTCGGAAAATATAAGTAGAGAAGTTTGGGGAAAGCTAAAGAGTGGGTTTCATGATTTTTTTGGTGTTGTTATCCATTTCCATTTTGCTTCTGCAAATCTCCATTTCACTACAGGGAAGGTGAGCGAGTGAATGAGTTGTACAATGACACTAAAGTACAACATTAACATAATATTTGAATATGGAAAATGAATTACAGCAGCAGCTGGAACTGTGTGAACAACATCAGTTAATTAAGCATCCAGATTCATACCCTCTTAGCTATTGTTGTTGTTGTTGCTGTTGTGGTTTTAGCTCTTCTCTCCATAAAACTAAGATCCAAAAAATACACCAAACTGCTTACACTGTACAATATGTTCTAATGCTTCTTCCTTAAGTAGAACAAAAGATGCAGTGCAACTGTTCGACGAAATGTTTGTTTGGGGGGTGGGGGGGGGTGGAACAAGTGCAGCAAGACAATATATATTCTTCACAATTTTGCCCCCCAATTTATTGACTTCCGTCAATGTTAACAGCCTTATTTAACAGAATGGTCATATGTAGCCACTTTTATTAGTTGAGTGGCCAAAAGTGAGCTAAAAATAGTTTAGTGGCCAAAAGTAGTCTATGATAATAGTTTAGTGGCCTCTTGGATAATTTGCCCTTCTATTAATGTAAGTGTTACTATTTTAAATCTTTTTTTAACCAAAGTAGTGAGCATGGTCCAATGGATTATAATTCTTTTATGTACCCTAAACGATTTAATATATTTTGCATTGTTAGGCCATTTCAAACGCAATACATGTGGGTTTTGATTATATATATATTTTTATAAACATATATTTATACTATAAATTACTAACAAAACATTTTCTAATATATATGAGTGCTTTATCTCAAAACATTTTCTCAAAAAAAAAACCGCGATAAGCAACATTCTCTCAAGTAAATAATCCTCATCTATCGCAAGTATATCTGAGTGCATCATCTGCCTCTAATCGGGATTTTGTAATGGATTAATTGAGTAGTGGTGCTTGTGGGTCAAGTTAGAGCGTCTCTTGGGCCGGAGCCCAAACCAGCCTCACCATAAATGAAATGATAAAATTATGAAAAGTCATAAATCGAAAAGATTTTCGGGATATGTTTTCTTCTGTGTGCGTAATTTACAGATCTTGAGAGGCAAAGTGTAATAATTAAGAAGTCAGAGGCGTAAACAATAATTATATAACCTCCTTCTTCTTTACAGTTGGCTTGTAAGCCGCAGTCCCTCCTCTTGTGGGGGTTTAAGACTTTCATACATATGAACTGGCATAAACCCTTTCTGTTGAACTCTTAATTCCTCAACCTTTTGTATATGAACTCAGAAGCTCCTCAGCTTCACCTCCCTCGTTTCTTTAGAATTCCTTGTTTATCTAATTCATTTATTCATAGATTCTGTCACTCTGTTCTCTACTAGGTTGGGCTTTCTAAGATGGCTCAAACTACCGAGGTATTTGAAATAATATAGTTAATCATTGGTTATTTATACTCTAATTTTACTTTATGCCCGCTGAAAGTTGTGTTTTCGCTATTTTGGCTTTGGCTGTAGTCGTGCTTTCTGGTTTTAAAATGTTCTTTTTTTTTTTTTTTTTCCACTTATAATTTGTTTGGTTTTTGGTTTTTGTAGGCGGTAGTTTTTCTCTGTTATATGCTAATGTTGGATGGATAATTGTTTCTTAAACTTCTAGTGAGCATTGTAAAGTATTTACTCCCTCCGTCCCATTGGAAGGGTTAGTACAACAAACTGGACCCTTCCAATGGAACAAAGGAGGGAGTATTTTTTTGAAGTTCTGTTTAAATTTTCTTCTGTCTTTATGGCATTTTGGTCCACCATTACCTTTTACAACTAGAAAAATGGATTAAGTTGCAAAGTAATCAAAGAGAAAGAGCTAATCTGCACATTGTTTATTTTGGTTTCCATATATCTAGGGTGGTGCTACTGAGGAAGTGGAAAAGATTATTTTCAGTTTTATGACCAATGAAGAGGTTAAGAGGCACAGTACTGTGAAAATTATCAATCCAGTGTTGGTTGATAGTTTGGGACGCCCCTCGCCTGCTGGGCTCTATGATCCAGCCATGGGCCCCTCTGATGAAATCTCTGCGTAAGTATCCACAAACCCTCATTCCAAATTTTACGTCTTTTTGTCTTTAGATAGTGGGTCTTTGAAGGGATACCCTCTTTTATTAGTCTGCATATAGGAGACCTTTTTTTGTTGGTTGTGATGTAAAGAAGTTGAGAGGGTATAATTAGTCTTGGTTCTGTAATTTGGGTGTAGACAGGAATGAGCTAGAGAGAAAGTGGTA
This sequence comes from Leptodermis oblonga, assembly GCA_016801395.1. Taxonomy (NCBI): domain Eukaryota; kingdom Viridiplantae; phylum Streptophyta; class Magnoliopsida; order Gentianales; family Rubiaceae; genus Leptodermis; species Leptodermis oblonga. The sequence goes on along the minus strand of CM028750.1, from coordinate 6,719,839 downwards.
TTAAATGTAGGCGTGGTATATTGTTGCTTTATATATTGGTTAACCATTATATCTGATGATGATGGCTTTATTCTGGCCAAGGATGATCCTACGATTTCACCATGAGCTAATCTATTCCATCTCTTTTTGCCTAAGTATGATCTTGCGCATATACATCATAATTGTTTGTATCTAAGTGTTCAATGAAGTCACGTTTTTTACTTGGTCGAGATGATGGTGATAAATTTGATCAAGATACAAAGTCGTATTGTTCTTCATGGTGTCTTCTGGAAGGATGAGTTGTATCTATCTTTTTATTCCATTAACTTTTTGACACTATCTCTATTTTAGAGTCAATACAAAATTCTCCATTGTTCATTCTTTAGAATTCCCAATGGTCAATCCAGGATGCTCCTGGAGGGCTTTCCTTTTTACTCAGTCTCTGTATCATTCACCTCATTTTCTCTTATCACATTATGGAATGTTTGGCTTGAACCTCACATGCGATGAACGTTTTACATGGCGCAAGTGTTAGATAGTTTTGGACTCTTTGAGCACTGTAGTCTTTATGCTTAGCAAAATTACTTGATTCATATGCGGATTTTAGAAATTGGAAATACTTAAGGTTGTAAGCTTGATGATCCATTGAAAGCGGATTTGAATTTGAATGGAGCAGATTTTTTTTCCTTCTTTGTGTGGAGAAGAAGTTGAATTTTCATGATATAGGGCCAAATTAAACACCGTGATGGCTAAACAAGGTTTGTCGAATAGGAATGGTTGAAGATAATGAGAGAAGTACATGAATGGCAAGATGATGCTTCCAGAAGAACAATACATTATTTTGTTGTCCAAAGTGTGATTTATAACACCATCTAGAGAGAGGAAATTCCATGGAATATGGAGTTTGATGAGAGGGCAATATGACAGGTGAACATGAGTTAATGGAATGTGGATGCTTATACCTGTGGCTGTGCATATTAATATTATGCATGTGAAATCTCTTGCTCATCTTCTTCTAATTTGGTTTTACATAATCATTCTTTGAGTTGAGTTTTAGCTTTTTACTGTTTATAATAACAATGTTGTCCAAAATGTTGAGATATTGAAGTCTGTGATGACTGTGCAGCTGCAAATCATGTGGTCAAGGATCATATCATTGCCCTGGTCATTGTGGTCATATTGACCTTGTTTCACCAGTGTACAATCCTTTGCTATTTAATAGGCTCTACAATCTATTACAAAGAACCTGTTTCTTTTGCTTTCATTTTCGCGCTGATAGAGAAGAGGTATGTTAGTTGACACGCGTATCATATCATGCCATTCTGATTTTCCTTCTACTTTCCTCTCTGTTTATCTTGCTTGATTAATTGTTGATGTGTTTATTTTGTGATTTAGGTGAACAAATGTGTATCTAGATTGAAACTTATTGCAATGGGTGATGTCATTGGGGCAAGAAATTTGGATTCTGTTTGTTCAGCCAACTTGATTGACCCTGAGGATAGTGAAGGGAGCCATGTATCTCATGGTAGTGGATATCATGGTGCTGAAGATCACTTGGAGCAAATTAAACAGCCTTCTTGGGACTCTTTCCAGTTTACTGAAGCTATATCTGTTTTAAACAAATTTCTGAAGTCAAAGACTGCCAAATGTGCTAACTGTAAAGCTAAAAACCCAAAGATCACAAAACCAACTTTTGGATGGTTTGAAACGGTATTTGCAATAGTGTCCATTTTTACTTCACGAAAGGAAGATATGTTCATTAAATCTCACCTAACTTTTACTTTTTTTTTTAGCCAATAAAATGCTTTTTGCTACATTTGTTCTCCTAATTGTACTCGTATGAATTTTTGTTTGCCAATGACTGCTTACTGTGATGCTATGACATTTGATAACAAAGTCCTGCTACCAGAGAACTCAAAGTTTGCTATGAATTCTTGCTGATCCTTTTATGCTTAAGTAATCCCATAAAATACTTCCCCTGTATAAGTGCTTCTAGAACATATGAAGTGAGGACACATGGTCCAATAATGTTCTTTAGGGAATATGTTTTCAGTTCAACAAAATGCATTCGAGAACTTTTTCTTTCTAATCATTCAAAGTAGCTCAGGGATGATTAGAGTTCTGCCGGAGTGTGACCCTGGAGATGCAGTTTAGTGATGTATGTACACTGGTGAAGGTTTGTAGATCATGCAAGTCCTCATGCAAGTTGAGGTTAAATATAATTATATACCTTCAACGAGAATGAATAGAGTAGCTTGCACGGAATCAGAGAGTAACAGAAATGCTTTGTACACGGGAAACGTAGAGTTAGTGGCGTCTGAACTAAATTAGGGAACATAGTACCAGTGTTAAGTACAAAGAGAAAATTAGATTTTCATTGGTATCTTGTGACAGCTAGTCCATTCTTTTCCCAAACCGCTGAAGCTTCAAATGGATTCCCCATTTGAAATTTGCTAACTTTTAGCATTTATTTCAACAGTTCTGTGTTGCCTTGTTATGGGAAGGGTAAGGAAAGATAACATGAAGTTTATGATCTTTTGTCTTTGATTAAAAGGAGAAATTGGTGAAGTTACTTTGTATAAAATGACAAACTTCCCTGTAGATTTTTCTGTGCTTCTTTCTCTCAGTCTCTCTCTCTTTTTTCAGCCTTTTTCAATTGCTGTGAATGTTTCAAACTGCTGAAGCTACAATTGTACCAATTTGAGCCTACAATAATCACATACGGACCTTATGAATTAAAGTTCTTAGTAGCATATTGATCTTAATCTTCTTCCTTATTAGAAAATGGAAATTTCCTCAGGGAATAAATATGTTACATTGGGAGTTAAAAGCTCCTATAACTGCTGTCAGTGTTTTACAAACTTCCACCCAGATACTTTGTCTTTGCTGGGAGTTAGCCCCTTTTGTTTGAGTGAAAACAGTTTGACTCAGTTCTGGTCTTTTATCCATGGGTAGTAAAGTTTTTGGTGATTGGCACCTTCTAGATCTCCTCCATTTTTAAAGTCCTTTTGATAAGCTTTTTCTATGCATCCATCTTAATATGATTTCTTTAGGCTAGTTGGACATATCAAAGTGTTGCAAAGATTCTAATCAATGTATTTGATTTTTAAAAAGATTGAAATGTTACATGTGTTGTAAAGATTCTAATCAATGAATTTGACTTCGTTGTTTTGATTGAAGTGTTATTTATATGCCTTGATAGGTTGCTTCTTTTCCTTGAGTACCAAGTTTTTGGAGGAACTTATTATGGTACATACGTTTCAGATATTTAGTTCAGTAACCTCTCATTGCCCCCATCGAGCTTTTAATCTCCTATAGAAGTTTCTTCCTGCATAATTTTTCTTCATACTGCCTTTGTATTTGGTTATATGGTTTATAATCTCAATTTTGCTGTTATTAAGTGGGTAAAGTGCCAGGCAGGAAGAAATGCTTTGATTTGAGAGATTTGTAAAGTGATGGCATTTGGGACCTGCCAGTTTGCTCAATGCCTGTGGAAAAATTGGAGTTTGAGGGTGCATTTAAGTGGAAATTCAGAATGTAGGAGTACAAGAGTATAGGGATGAGCACATTTGCATTTGCCTTTATCCTTGTAACTGTAGGGGCATCAGGATTTTAGTAGAAGCTGCTTAGTTGCCTGTTTTTGATGAACTTGTTTGTGCACCACCTGTTGTTGTTTTCAATTTGATAGTGTTGGAGTAATTTGTTCCAGGAAGTTTTTCTTGAAGGACTTTAAAGTGTCCTTTCCAATCTTAAAATTATTTGTTTTCTTAGCATACATAAATTTTTTCCTGTTTGCTCTGAGAGGGAGAGGGAATTTTTTGGGCTGGTGTACCAACTGCTTTTGGGCTTCCAAATACTCTCTGATTAATTGTACTAATTTATCCAGGGTCTTTCGAGTGTTGAAATCCGGGGAAACATAATTAAAAGCCACAAATTGGATGGGTCTGAGGAAAGATCTTCGTCAGAGGTTCTAAATGCCAATGACTCTGATTTTGAAACAGCTGAAACTGATTCCTTTTCCATGTTCTCTGATGGAACGAAAAGTCCCAAGGCAAGGATGCGTTCAAAACAAGCTAGTGTGTCTCAGAAATTTGAGAAGCATAAGAAGTCCTTTTTAGGACCTCTGCTACCAACTGAGGTATTTTTGGTTTCAGCATATTGGGGTTGAACATGTGTCCCAGAATTCTTTGTGCATTGTATGTTGTACAATAAATGACCTATTCTGCTCAGTTAATACCTTTTCATCATTTTGCGCCCCCCCCCCCCCCTCCCTTTATGGTGAATTTCAAATGTATTCTCTCTGTGTTTCTGTTAACCTGACAGGTTAAAGATCTCTTGAAGAATCTGTGGGAAAATGAGGCTCCTCTCTGCGCATTTATCTGTGACCTTATGAGTGAGCAACTTAATGTGGCTTCCAAGGTTGCTGGTCACTTGATGTTTTTTCTTGAGTCCACTCTTGTGCCCCCCACCAAATTTCGTCCTCCAGCCAAAGCTGGCGATTCAGTAAGTATTTTGAAGTTGAAATTGATGTATCCTTCCAAGCAATTTAATGCTGTTTCTTAAAGGCAGATAGAGCTTTTATTATTTTAAATTAAATATCTGTGCAGGTGATGGATCATCCTCATACCATTTTGTTAGGCAAGGTATTGCAATCAAATATATCTTTAGGCAATGCTCACACGAATGATGCTGAACGTGATAAGATTGTTGACCGTTGGAAGGATCTTCAACAATCTATAAATGTTTTATACAACAGTAAAACAACTGTCGGTTAGTTTGCTTCTCATATTTGTCACTGATTTACTTATTTTTTGTTAACGGGTGATGAGAATCTTCTGGCTCTTTCCTTGAATTATTGTTGTTATAATTATTGCCTCCTGGTATTTATCAGATTCAGATCTCTTCCTCCCTGTTCCTAGAGTTGGATTACTGTGAATCATTAGTCTACAGCCGTGTTTTGGTGCATGATATTTATGGGTTTAGAGCCTCTGTATTTAATCACCTTTTGGAACCTGCTTTTTTGTTCTTTATCCCTTTTGATGATTGAGATAAAATGATTATTTACATACAAGGGGTACACGATTAGAACTGAATACTCTCTTTACTTCAATATATTTATTGAGAATATCTTTCTACCACATGGCAGGTCAAAGTCAAGTATCGTGTGATGGAATATGCCAGTTCTTGGAGAAGAAGGAGGGTATTTTTCGCCAAAAAATGATGGGAAAGAGGGTCAATTTTGCTTGTCGGTCTGTTATTTCTCCAGATCCTTATTTGGGAGTCAATGAAATTGGGATTCCTCCATATTTTGCCTTGAAGCTTACCTATCCGGAGGTATGGTGGATCTATATTGTCATAATATGAGCATCTGGTCTTCTTTGATGACCACATGAATTAACACCTCAGCACTTGAATTCTCCCTCCTAATTTGTTCCAAAAAAAATGAAGAGGAGAATCAATTGTGGTTTCTGTAAGAGAAGAAACGTGTCCATCCCCATTTCCCCTCTATCACTCACCCAGACTGACCTGAAATAAAGTTCTTCCCAGTTCCTCACTGGTGGTCGTGCCATTAGGTTCTCATGATGAATGAAGGTCAAAGTTTTGCAGATTCTTGTACATCTTGAGAAATGAATGGTTCATGGGCTTATTCCTTTTGAATGTGATTCAGCAATTTAATAGTACATCTTTTGCTAGTTCATAGGCCTTGGTTCATAACTTAGTAAGAAATAGAGAAACAAATAAAATGAGGGAGTTACTTTTGAAAGTGGGATGGCTCCTCTCTCTCTCTCTCTCTGTCAATATGGATAAATTTGGTTTTATTTGTATCATTTTGCTTTCTTTAATAGTTTATATATTGGACTCTGAAAGGAAAAAGCTGATGTTATTGATAAATGAATTTTTTGCATTCTAAAAGTTACACTGAATATGTCTGCAGAAAGTTACTCCTTGGAATGCTGGCAAATTAAGGAATGCTATCATTAATGGCCCTGATATTCATCCTGGAGCTTTATCCTATGCTGACAAAGTGGCTACCATAAACCTTAAACAAACCAAGAAAGCACGTATTGCAATATCTAGAAAGTTGCCTTCTTCAAGAGGAGCGGTAACTCAATTAGGGAAGAACAGCGAGTACGAATTTGAGGGAAAGGTTGTCCATCGCCACTTACAAGATGGGGACATTGTACTTGTCAATCGACAGGTGAGCCTATAATTTATGCATATTCTGTTTTATCCATATTCATCATATATATTCTTTATTTTATGGGACTCTCTAACTTATCTGCTTGCTCTTTTTCTTCACGTGGTTCAATTTAGAGGTCTAATCTAGATCTTCATTGATTTATGTATAATACAACGTTCAGAATTTCTGTTGTAGATACGTCACAAAAATAATTTGTGGAATTCTATGGTGAGTTATTATAGATCTTTAGTGGAGTTTTCCACGAAACTGTATAGATCTTTAGTGGAGTATTCCACGAAACTGTTCGCCTAAGCACTGTCGGCTAATCTGTTAGTCAAATGGTATAAAGTTCTGTCCTGTGTTATTAGACATGTTATTAATAAGATATAGGTATGATAATTGTAGAGTAAGTTAATTTTTAATCTTTGGTGGAATTATTTCACAAGACTGTTTGTTTAAGCATAGTCAACTAAGATAATAGTTGAACTAGTCTAAAATGTTGTGCTGTAATCTTCCTTGTGTATTTATTTTGTGATCTTGCATGTAAGAATGAAAATTTATGGTTGTAATAATTTGAATCAGATATGCATGTTACCTCATATTCCTGTTAACCTACAAGCTTCATTCAACTTGCCCTCTCCCGTGACACGGAAAACAAGTTTGTTCTGAATCCTTCATTGCAGTAGTTAGAAGATACTGAACAGGTTTGAGGGTTATATCAATTGCACGCTAGTTTATTAATCATTCAATCTCAAAGGCCGTAATCATTTGAATCAGATATGTTTGTTACCTCATATTCCTGTTAACCTACAAGCTTCATTCAACTTCCCCTCCTGTGACACTGAAAACAAGTTTGTTCTGCATCCTTCATTGCAGTAGTTAGAAGCTATTGAACAGGTTTGAGGGTTATATCAATAGCACGCTAGATAAGGTTTATTTTGTTGTGGTGCTAATTTTTATGAAGGATTGTATTGTCAATTATGCTCTCCAACTTCCCCAAACGCAATTGCTTCAGCTGTATAAGTTTGCATTTGCCATTTCCTTCTTTCAATTTTCAACCTCAGCACTAGTAGCAGTAAATGCAACATCTGGCTTGTCCTCTAACAAGAAGTTATTTTCACCCAAACAAAAATAAAATACGAAAGGGTAGAACAGCAGTTGACAAGTGATCCTACTTGATCTGCATCACTATAGTTAATTTCTGTTGATCCTTCCATATACTTAAATGCAATTTTGTAGTCTTCCAATGGACCATTGCATGGGGAATCCTAAAGCTAACTAATAACAGATTCAGGAAAAGACATATCAGTCGAGTCACTTTGATATCCAACTAAGTATCGATCTCGTCCAGGATCTGTTAAAGGTGTTCTCTGTACTGGCAATAGTTTGATATTAGGATCCATTGGAGTTGCCCAGGGTATCTAACAAGCATGCTTTGGTCCAAATTGTCCAAACCATACTTCCATTTCCGTTCTGCAATAGCTGTACTTTCTTTGGATTGGGCAACTTAGGAGGGTGGTTTAAGATGAAGCATATGTTCACAGAAAACTATTTTAAGGTTTTAATGAAGCTTTTGTCCAGCAAACTATTTTAGGGTTTTAATGAAGCTTTTCTCCTTTGGCTATTTATAAGTAATAGTTCCTTTTCTCTTTAAGCTTCTAGACAAGGATGGGTAATTCCCCCTATTGGACAAAATTGTTGTGCTTTGGTCCACAATGTGGCTAGCGGCAGATGCATTGAAGCTGTTCTTAGTGATTATTATGCAGATAGAATGGGTCATTTGGTTGCTTTTTGATCATTACTAAGTCTAAGGGGACCTAGTTGCACTTGACTTTTTGAACTATGCTCAAGCAAAAAGTACAGAACATTCCCTTGAAAAGGGAGCATTAGAATCAGAATTTGTGATGCAGTGAATATATATATGAGAGAGAGAGAGAGAGAGAGAGAGAGAGAGAGGTGGTATATTCTTTTGTTTATAAACACTTCTGGAATGGTAATTCTTGTTTATGGGTTTAATAGTTCTTCAGGTAGTCAAGCACAGACTCATTGCCAGACGTTGTGAAATCTGTTTATTTATGTTGTCGGTTAAGAACAAGGTTGAACTAACTGGTTTTAGGATGAACCAATCTTCCTGGTCTGGTTTGAAAACGTGGTGTGCTACTCATTTTACTTTTAAGTGCTTGTGCTCTGACTAGAGCTATGAATGGGTAGTGTAGTGTTGTGATGATGTTGTGGTGTACCTGATTATTTCTGTTAGACCTGATTGTGAAAAAATTTGAAGTCTCTTGCACTCTTGGGTTTCTTTTGACATCGTCATATCAATCTTCAGAGGAATGTTGTGATGCATTGAATCTGAGTGAAGTCATTTTAGAAATGAAGATAGCTTTTCTTGATTACCAATAAGCTTATTTTCTTCATTGTTGCACATTTTCCCCTCATATTATACTTCTATCCAATTTGTGAGGCAATATATGATCCATCTTAATAGCTTGAACTGAATACAAAAATTAGGGGTCACCTTTTACCTTTGCAATGAAGATGCAGTTCATTACATTCATGTTTCTATGGCAGCCTACTCTTCACAAGCCAAGTATAATGGCTCATGTTGTTCGTGTGTTGAAAGGGGAGAAAACTCTTCGCATGCATTATGCAAATTGCAGGTTGGAATTTTTCAGATGTGTTTATTAACTGAGCTTATTACATGTAAAGATTGCTTCACCAGACTGACGGAAGTTTTATTTGTTGACTTCAGTTCATACAATGCTGATTTTGATGGTGATGAGATGAATGTTCATTTTCCTCAAGATGAAATTTCTCGTGCTGAAGCTTATAACATTGTCAATGCTAATGAGCAGTACATAATTCCAACGAAGGGAGATACTGTTAGAGGCTTAATTCAGGTTTTATGTTAATTCTGGCTTTGATTTTATGGAATGTCTTTAATGAAAAGAGACGTCTGTTATTTTGGGGTTTTCTTATATGATGGTTTCCTGTAGACTACTTGTTTCTCTGATTCTGTTCTTTTTGAATAAATTTTTATTTTGTATGCAGGATCATATTGTTAGTGCTGTGCTTCTAACAATGAAGGATACCTTTTTGACTTATGACGAGTACTATCAACTTCTCTATGTTTCTGTTTCTGCCACTAGAACTGGTTCCCTTTCAAACAATCATTCTGAGAAAATTTCTGTAATAGATTCTGAATGTATTGTACAACCCGTAATGCCGGCTGTGTGGAAACCGAAGCCTCTTTGGACTGGGAAGCAGGTTAGTTGACAAGAAGAATCTACATCTATATTGCATTGTATACTCATGCGTGATGAGACTTGAAAAAGTCTGAAGCTGGGCTTTCGACGCTATCTTTATTTGTACCCGTTATCCATTTTATTCTCATTTGTTTATTTTCTTTTATATAATGTGTGCATTTTCCTGTAGGTTATTACTTCACTACTTAACCATTTGACCAAGGGTCGCGCACCTTGTACTGTTGAAAAAGAGATGAAAATTCCCAAGCAGTATTTTCCATGTGAGACCATCCAAGACCAAGGAAACAAAAATCAAGAGAACAAAGCCGACAACTCGTTTTTTGTTTTGAAAAATGAGCTAGTATGTGGTGTTATTGACAAGGCTCAGTTTGGGCAGTTTGGTCTGGTGCATACTGTACAAGAGCTTTATGGGTCCAACACTGCAGGCCTTTTACTTTCTGCACTTAGTCGACTATTTACGATCTTTCTGCAGGTGGTTATTTCTGTGCTTCATTTTCGGTTTTTTTTATAATTTTTATTTTTCCTATCCTCCATAGTTTCTTGTCTTCTATTTTTTTTTTAAATAACAAATTGCTTTCTTCTTTTATGTGTTTTAGATGCATGGTTTCACTTGTGGAGTTGAAGACCTTATTATATTACCCCGTGACGATCTCGAAAGGAAAGCTAGTCTTGAAGGTGAAGATGTTGGTGAAGAGGTTCATCGTCAATTCATCAATCACAAAGGTGGACAAATAGGTAAGCTTTAACAATCATATTGTAACTTAAGTAGTTTATAGTAAGTCTGAATATTCAGATCTCTTTGACACAGACAAGTTGATATTAAGCCTCATAGTGATTTGCTTTTCGAATGGTTTAAAATTCTGGAACCTTGAAAGAACAGGGTGGTTTATATAATAGAGAACATATATATGTATCAGGCTAGAGCATGAAAGGAATCCGATTAAGATATTAAGGATGAAAGGAGTAGGATGGGTAGAGAGGATTTGGGAATTGATTGCTGAAATTGCTAGAATGAACATAGTGGGGGACTGATACTCTCAGGCACATGAAAAGGTATGGACACCATTGCATTCTTAATAAAATATCGGAATTGTTACTTGAAGGACACCGTTTACTAAACGTAGGATACTTTTTTAAAAATTTTAGACGTGAATTTACATTTTTGCCCCTCCATTCTCTTCTACCTTACTGAAATTGCTAGAATGAACATAGTGGGGGACTGATACTCTCAGGCACATGAAAAGGTATGGACACCATTGCATTCTTAATAAAATATCGGAATTGTTACTTGAAGGACACCGTTTACTAAACGTAGGATACTTTTAAAAAATTTTAGACGTGAATTTACATTTTTGACCCTCCATTCTCTTCTACCTTACTGAAATTGCAGTAAAATTGATTGAAATCAATTTTACTGCAATTCCATTTCTCCTCCATCGCTCTTCTTCGTTGGTCTAGCTCAACGAATCGGTGAGTCGGAAATTTTTTTTTTGTAGAGGAAATGAAAATTTGAATGTGTTGGGTGTTGCAAATTCTTATGGGTACTGTGTTTAGGAATGTATTAGTGTTTATGATGCGTTTTCCGGCTGCGTAGTGATAATTTTAGGGTAAATTCAGTGGTTGTTCGCCGGGAAAACGATTTTCCGACGAACGACCGCGAAGCGAATTTCCCTAAAAATAACGCCGTCCTGTGGCGATCGCCACAAGATGGCGTTTTTTTAGGGAGAAGCTATTTTCCTGGAAAAAAAACGGCGTCTTGGAAAATCGCCTGGCCTAGGCTATTCTTAATGGAAAAATCGCCTTTTCTGGGCGATTTTCCCAGAGTTAAAAAAGTGGGGTAAATTTTTTTTATGAAGTTAGAAACTATCAAGGGTATATTTGTCTTTTCGCCACTTGAAATTTTAAAAAGTGTCCTGTGTTTAGTAAAAACGGGTCCTGCAATTAACATGCCCCTAAAATATTGATGTAGTGCTCCTTGGATTTTGTTGTAGGGAACCACATTAATTATTCTATAAGGCAACCCAAATCTGGAATCGTCTTTTAAGGTCTTAGCTAAAATATTCTAAGCATTGAGTTATTTGTGAAGTTGCATTGTAATCATGCCCTTTTTGAATGGAACAAGATTTTTTTTTTTCTTTTTCTTCTCTTGCCTTTTGATGCCTCTGTTATGAGCTCTTTAGCTTGTGTACTTGTTCTATTATTTGATTGACCAGCCTGTTTCTAATTGATTAGATGTGTTAAAAATGCTTTTGGTCTGCCAGGGCCCTCAGAACTGCAATTGGAAGTTGAGAAAGTACTCAGCCGTGACAGAGAATCTGCTACAGCATTATTAGACATGAAGATGAAGAATGCATTGACCAAAAAGGCTTCAAAGATCAGCAAGGAATTACTTCGTAAAGGATTGTTAAAACCCTTCCCGGAGAACTGCATCTCCCTTATGACGATAAGCGGTGCGAAGGGTAGTACGGTAAGTCAGTAGAACGTAATGCCAATGCCTGGTCTAAGAATCACTTTTGATGCTTGTTCTGGGTTTTTCTTGTTCATGACTATGTTTCTATTATATGCATATAAAATATACATAAGCATAATAGTGAGGTTCCCCCCATAAGTTGTTCCAGTGGATCATTATCGTCAAACCTTGAATTTTGCTTTTTTGCCTGACGATGGTGTTGTTGCTATTGTAATGTATGTGATGCACTCGGTTAAAAACATGGGGGTATTTGTGGTGAACATCCAGCTATTCTGGATGCATTTGCTTGTTACTGTTGCAGTAAGGAAAATTTCACCATTAAACTTTCAGAAGCTTATATTACAATTTGTCCTTTTTGTTGGGCTAAGTTATTGTAAATATTTGATTAGATTTTAACATTTTTAATGTAATACCTGTAATTATCAAGCGTACGTTGGATTTCTTTTTATTAGTTATTTTTTTACAATTCAATTTCAACTTCTTGGTCTTGGTGACAAGCTAAGTGTTCTGCCGGTTGATTTAGATCTTGGTTATGGTGGAGTGTTTCACTTACTGTTCCTTGTCACTGCTAATAGGTCAATTTCCAGCAAATATCATCTTACCTGGGACAACAAGAGTTGGAAGGTAAACGGGTTCCCCGCATGGTATCTGGAAAGACCTTACCATGTTTTCCGCCATGGGATTTCACTTCTAGGGCAGGAGGCTACATCACTGATCGTTTTCTTTCTGGTCTACGCCCACAGGAATATTACTTCCACTGCATGGCTGGCCGTGAAGGGTAAGCTAACTCAGTCACTCTTGTTTAGTATGGCAAATGCCTGATCTTTAGCACTTTGTTTACTGTCTGTCATGTGATTAGTTCTAGTTTTGCTCCATAGTTGCTGTTTAATGGAAATCATGTCTATCGAAATTTCAGTATTTTAAAACTCAGGAGATTAATGAGCCTGGGACCAGACTGCGACACATCCCCGAGTCTAAACAGAGTGCTAAAGATCAGATACCACATTTATTTGTTGTGTCATGTGATTACCACATTTATTTGTTGTGTCTTGAGATTTAAGTGCACATGGAAACCATCATCCTATTAATATTTCAGGCATAAGATTGTCTTTGATCCTCTGATGTAACTTTTATTTAAAATCAGTGTTAAGAATTTTGGTAGATTTTTCTGATTATGGTATTGTTGGGGCTTATTTAACTTTGAGCTTATTCTTTCTTTTTTTTTTCCAGCTTAGTTGATACTGCTGTGAAAACCTCACGTAGTGGATATCTGCAACGATGCTTAATAAAGAATCTTGAGAGTCTGAAAATTTGTTATGATTATACGGTCCGTGATGCTGATGGTTCCATTGTTCAATTTTATTATGGGGAAGATGGTGTTGATGTTCATAGGACAAGCTTTCTCAAAAATCTCAAAGCACTGCAACTGGTGAGAAAATAAGATAGTGCATATGAATCCTCTATGGGGTATCATTTTTTTTTTTCCCTTTCTTTTCTTTTTTGTGTCTTTTCTGGAAGGTACATTGAAATGATTACATGCTTTTTGCATTTAATATTTCAGAATGAGGAGATACTCCAGGAAAAATATAAGCATGAGCATGACTTCAACAATTACATTGTTGAGTTGCCAGATGGGTTGAAAGCAAGAGCACAAAGCTTTCTGAAAGCAATGGACACATCTGGTGGAACAAACTTTTTGAAGCTACTGACACAAAAGTACCTCTCAAGTCTTGCACCAGCGGGTGAATCAGTTGGTGTTATAGCTGCTCAATCAGTTGGTGAACCATCAACCCAGATGACGTAAGATTTCTCTAAACTTCTCAAAATGGCTACCTGGTTTTATAGTGCGGTTGATGTTGCATATCTAAGGGCTTTTGACTGGGAGATTGTGATTTATTCTGTGTAGTAACTTATATGCTTACTGTTAGATGGAAATGAAGGGGTCAGTACTCTATTGCTTTGAATATTTTGATTAGTCTTTTTTATTTTTCTTGGAATTATGAGTTGCACCTGCAAGTTTTTACAAGAAAACATTGACAAAATAGTGGATGGATATCACTTTCTGGTGTCTGGTAGGAGTTGAGAAAATAGTGGATGGATGTTATATCTTTTCCACCTTATGCAATGGGTGGGGGTTGGTGGGGTGGGGGGGGGGGGGGGGGGGAAGTTAAATGTAATAAGTTATATTATTAATCTGAATTATGTTGAGTAAGAAAATGGAAATACTGCTATCAGTGTTCATGTTATTAATGTTCTTGGAATCCTTAAAGGTATCTTGAGATACTTATTCCAATGAAGACGTTTGCTTTACTATATAGCATATGTTTTAGCATTGTTCTTCCCCTTTTTTTATTTTTTATTCTTCTTCTCTGTTTGTCTTTCTTTCTTTCCAGATTGAACACTTTCCATCTTGCTGGGCGTGGAGAAATGAATGTGACTCTTGGTATTCCACGTCTCCAAGAGATTCTGATGACTGCTGCTGTTGTTATCAAAACTCCTGTTTTAACATGCCCTTTCTTACAGCTCAATTCCCAGTAAGTTTTGTTCCCTGCACAACAGGCACATTGCAACACTTTGTTTCCTAGAAGGTTATTCAATCTCAGATTCTTCTTCAGTTTTTTATGATAAATTATTGGTAAAGAACTACTAAATTGTCAAAGATAAAATTAAGGGACACTCAATTGATTGCTGTAGAAGATGCACCATTCAGCAGGAACATCTTTTTCACTTGATTGGTTTCTTATTAGAAAGACAAATAGAGGGGAATAATATCTGTAATGTTCTCCAGTCCAGAGGCTATCTAAGAAAATATATAAATGAAATAAAAATAGCTTTGGATTTATGTACTCTTGAAGAAAAGGAGAGTAAAACTACACTGGATGATCATATTTCATCAAATAATGAAAATAGCGAAAATCAATAGTGAATTCTCTCAGACATCTGATGTGGCATTTTCATGGCAGAAACCACCAAGTAGCAGCCACTATGAGTATCCACTGATCTTTTGTATGCAGTGCCAAGTCAATCATCGAGATAATATACCATGATTTTTTCCTGTGAATGCACTAGCTATTTCGTTAAAAGTATGTCCTAGAAGACTTTTTGTTATTATTCTTATTCTTCTTTTTTATCTTAAACCCGACATGTTAACATTTTAAAGATATAATCTTGAAAGTAGAACATATTAAGTACCAGAGTGGCCATTAAGCCATTAAGCCTCTGGGAAATATTTGACTTCCACTGAACATGAACCATAAATTGGCATGCAAATTTAGCCAGTCAATGACTGACTTGGTTTGCTTTTCAGTTTGCATAAGTGTCTAGAATGGGAGGTTTTCCTGTTTTTTCCAGTGTTTTAAAATAGGGATAGATGCCGCTAGAACCTGGTGTACATGCTGGCTAACAATATATTTTAGTACTAGTCTCCATGTGTTGACTTTTTCAAAGGCATATTTGGCTCAATTCTTTACAGAGGATGCCTTGTGGCATGTAATTTTATTGAGAGGAAGAGTGACTACTCTGACTATCATTCTTTTCTGCTTTATCTTGGACTGCCGTTATCTGTTTGTTGTTGCCTCACTTTCTGTCCCCTTCCTTCTTGACAATAACTCTTAAATTTTGTCATGTGCAGGGGTGATGCTAACTCACTTGTTAAAAATGTCATGAAGATTACTGTTGCAGACATCATAGAGAGCATGGAAGTACATAATCTGCCACTCTCTGTGCACAACAATGAGGTGGGCAGAATTTATAAAATTCTGATGACTTTCAAACACCACGAGTTTATTTCGCCAGAAGATTGTGAGGAGACCCTTAAACATGCTTTCCTGAGGGGATTGGAGGATGCAATAGAAAATCATATAGCCCTGCAGTCCAGGATTAATGGCATAAAAAATTTGAAGTCAAGTTCACGTCCCCAGGAAAATGAGATGGATGAGGATGTTTCTTTGACTTCTCACGGGAAGGAAAATGATGCTGATGAGGATGGTGATGAGGAGGATGATGAGGATGGGGATGATCTTGGATTTGATACACAAAAGAAGAAAGAACAGGCCTCTGATGAGATGGACTATGGAGACCCTTCTGGAGGTGAGTCAGATTATGAGAATGAACAAGGAATAGCTGGTGAGTCCCATGATGAGCTTGGAACCGGAGAGGATGAGAAAATTCTCAATGATGATGATGCATTTGCTTCTGAAGCAGCAAATGATAATGTGGAAATGTCGAAAAATAGATCTAATGATAAAATGGCAAAATCACCAAGTAAAAAAAAGAAGAAATCAATTAAAAGATTTGGTGGCAAGGAGACCGATAGACATATTTTTGTGGAAGTTAGTGGGAACAAGTTTGAGGTCCATTTCCGATTTACCAATGAGCCTCATGTTTTACTGGCTCAGGTATGTCCCGTCTCTACTCATACCTTAATGCATTGCTAACTGTAGGTTAGTCATATCAAGGGACACAGTGTAGTGAGCCTATAACTATCTGGTAATGGTAGAGTAGCTCTATTAAGTTATTTAGAATGGAACTGCTGCATCGTGCTTTCTTTATCTAGAGATGGAAATTGTTTTCTTGCTACTTGTCAATAGGTTTTTGAATTAGGTGTTTCAACATAGCTTTTTGATAATCTTAGTTCCTTGTTTATAACTATTTAGCTGCAACCTTGAGTTCACCAGCTAAATCTTTAATTATTCTCTTTTAACTATAGCTTGTTAGTTCATTATCATTGTTCCCTTTGCAACTTCTTTTGGTTCATTTTGTAATTCCAGTGAGTGATAACTTGTTGACTTCGATACAGATTGCTCTGAACACTGCAAAGAATGTGTACATCAAGAGCTCTGGCAAGATCAGTCAATGTAAAATGGTTAAGCATGATGCAAGTGAAACTTCAGTCATTTGGGATACGGAGAAAGTGGATGAAATAAACAGATTGAAAAAGCAAGATGATAATTCGAAACAAGAAGATGATGAGGAGAAAAAAATAGACTATCGGGCATTGAAGGCTGCAGGCATTGATTTCACTGCTTTTTGGGAAATGCAAGATGATATTGATGTCACACGGGTGTATTCGAATAGCATCCATGCTATGTTGACAACATATGGAGTGGAAGCAGCTAGGGAAACTATCATAAGAGAGGTGAAGAATGTCTTCCGCATATATGGAGTGGAAATTGACTTCCGGCATCTAAGCTTAATTGCAGACTACATGACCCTTTCAGGCGGCTACCGACCAATGAGCCGACATGGATGCATAACAGATGCATTGTCACCGTTATCCAAGATGTCATTTGAGACAGCTTCTAAATTCCTTGTTGAAGCTGCCTCTCACGGACTGCCTGACGACTTGGAGGCACCGTCGTCCAGAGTTTGCCTCGGCTTGCCTATAAAGATGGGTACTGGGAGTTTCGAATTGATGCAGCATTTTGAAATCTGAACGGCAAAAAGTTGGTCTTGTGCTCAAGGAATTGAATTTAACCTTGAGAGGCAACTTGATGTTATTAACTAGTGTAGTTGCATCAGCATCTATTAAGGATTGGCTTATTATAATTGAGTCTCTCTTTCTTGCTGTGAAAAACTAAATGCGAAGTGAGTGGCAATGGAGGGCAGAGAAATTTTGGGAAAGTTTAGGTTTCTTCCATCATTTGTAGCTCTAAGTCTTAACGTTGTTTGTTGTTTGCAAAAAGTGGTGCCTCGCGTATATTCTTCTTGTAATTATGTGATATTATGCTGTTAAGAAATCTACAGCTGTTTGAGAGAGTTCTCAATTATTCATTCACATTGCAGGCAAAGTTGCAGTGCGGATTTTTTACTCTTCTTTTATTTTTTAGACTACAGTGAGATTTAAATATAACATTAAGGGCAAATGATACTAGTGGCCACTCAACTATTTGCAATGTTTAGTTTTGGTCGCTAATCTTTTTTTTGTGCATGTTTGCCCATTCAATTATTTGCAATGTTCAGTTTTGGTCATTAAATGATTTTTTGTGTGCGTTTGCCCTGTTACTTTTAACCCATTATGTGAGAATTGACGGTCAAGTTAGACAAATTTTCTAGTCTCACGGAATGGTGTTAAAGTAACCCCTTAGAAAGTTCACTGAACAAACGCACATGAAAAATAGATTAGTGGCCAAAATTAAACATTACAAATAGTTGAGTGGGCAAATATGTATTAAAAAAAAAAAAAAAGATTAGTGGCCAAAACTAAACATTGCGAATAGTCAAGTGACCACTTGTGTCATTTGCCCTAACATTAATACTTATCAACATATGAGTGATACTTTTAAAAATAAGATTGTTACGCTTGATATGAATGCTTATAATTTTTTAAGATGATGAGTGTTGTAAGAATAAAATTTAGAAGTGATAGTTTTGATACGAAAATGTGTTACTTTTAATGGTAGGTTTTATACCTTTGATATCATTACTTTTAAAGAGAGAGCTCCACTTTTGGAAACAATAGTGTCATAATTTGATAATACAATTTATACTTTTCAAGGGGAAATAATACTTTTGAAAATAGCACAGATACTTTTGATATCACTATTTATACTTTTAAGGAAAAATTGTCAATTTCAAAAATAACATTTGTCACATAAGAGAGACTTCAAAAAAAAAAAAAAAATGTAAACCACATGCTTGAATAATCGGCACTGCATGTATGAACCCGCTTCACAGGAGACTTCCCAAATCTGATATTACAACGGAAGAAAAACAATTGTAAATGCCATAACAATTTAAAAATATAATATAATATAAGCTAAAATGAAGAAAGAAATCCCATCGTTTGAAGTTTAACTGAGTTTTCTAACACATTACAAAAGCAAATAAAGCAGAGAGCAATATACAAAGGCAGCACTTTCAGGAAGAAGGTTCAGCACCATCATGGAGAGCACAGCATACGGTTGCTTTATGATGCCCTTGGTATACTCTGATATCTTCACCAGAAGACATTGACCATAATCTTGCGGTGTTATCGGAGGAAGCTGCGCAGCCAAGTTCATACGATGTGAGTACCAAAATCAGGCAAAAAAATTAGAAATAAAAAACCTCCCTAAACACAGCCAAAACTATACAAGTCTTTCTTCTGGCGAAATATCCTTTTTCACAAAGCCTATAGCTCAGGCTCAAAAGTTCAACAGATCAGCAATTTTCAGTGGATGGAGCCAGATCATCCTCAAAAGCAAAAAGAAATAGTGGGAACTGAATGATGAATAGCCTTTTGATTTAGAATTCAAATTAAGGATGATTAGGGACTAAGACTTAATTCGACCAATACAAAACACTTTGTACTCTGCAAAGAAACAGTCTCTTGAATGTAGAAAGTTTTAGGATTTGGTACTAATTAAGAATTTCTAAACACACAGACCCAACATACAGCAGGAACTGTTTATTTCCCTGATCAATTACCTGTGATGAGATAAGCACCATCTACAGAGAAAACACAATCCCATACCCAGCGCTGATGTCCTAAGAACCAGATGAACAAGCTAAGAGTTAGAGACTGCGTGATGGGAAGGTCCATATCAGTGCCAAAATTCATCAAGAATTTTCAATCAGGCATGCTTACCTACTAAGGTTTTCTCTAATGTAAAGCCATCAACATTCCAAATCTTGACAGTGTGGTCAGAAGATGCAGTGGCCAGGTAGCTGATGCATACGTTTCGAAAAAATGACAAACAGAATAAAATTCAAGCATCTTCATTGAAGTTTTAGAGAGAATTCTATACCGGTGAGGCTCACAAAACTCAGGGGAAAGGAGGCACTTAAGGATGTATCCATCATGAGCTTGTAACTTATGAAGTGGCTCAAAGTTGGTCATAGTCTGCGACAAAAGACAACTTAGTGTGCATTTGTATCGCATTTCAGAGCAAATAAAAAACAGCAAGCAAAATATGAGATATACATTTGCCAGGGTGCCTCACATAGTTCACTGAACAGCAATACAAAATCCTACTACTACAACATAAAGTCCAGTCATTCCTGAATATATGTTTGAGTACTCTCTATAGATTTGGAACTCACTACAATGAGTAGAACTTTCAATGTTCAAGTTTCCAATTTCC
Source organism: Leptodermis oblonga (assembly GCA_016801395.1). Taxonomy (NCBI): domain Eukaryota; kingdom Viridiplantae; phylum Streptophyta; class Magnoliopsida; order Gentianales; family Rubiaceae; genus Leptodermis; species Leptodermis oblonga. The sequence goes on along the minus strand of CM028750.1, from coordinate 6,699,880 downwards.
TAAACAAGTGCTGGATGCTTTCATCTATGGAACGTAAACAGAGCTAATGATGCAATTAGTGTTGCTACCTGGGTGCCTCGCAACAAGCGCCAAACATAACAAGTTCCACGATTGTTAGCAGCAACGACCAAGCTTCCATCCCACATTACAGTCAGTGACCTCACAGCTGTATCCACCTCTGGAACCTGAGTTTTCAAAAGGGAACATTTTTAAATTCCTACAACTGAGAATCATTTGAGCAATAAGTTCAAGCATAAAAATTTCTTCGCTCATCTTTATTAGTATGTTTAAACTAGTGGTCACTAAAGCATTAAAGTTTAACATTTATGAATTACTCTAGTTAAAACATTCATAAAAGGCAGAATACTGGCACTTACCAACTCACAGCTGCATGAATTTGCTGTCAAGTCCCACACACGAATATTGCCATTTTGATCTCCTGATATCAGCTCAGTCTACAATTCCAACATTATTATAAATTAAGCTTAATGAATTACAAGCTAAAGCTGTAGATCAGATGTGCAAGGAAAGTTTGCAATATTGAGAAGCAAATAACAAATAGAATAGAGCCACAACAACCAACCATTAGTACCAAAATGTAACCGAGAAAAGCATTTAAATCGAAGAAATCAAAATCCAACAAACACAACAATAATTAGGGTTTTGGGGGGTGGGGGGCAGAGCATCTGACTTAGAAAACAAAAAATCCAAATCATTACCATAAACAATCTTAAAGCTACCATGATTAAAATTAACTTGTCACCATAACATTACAAGTGCGTGGAACCATGAGGCTATCACACTAATATGAAACCGTGTCGAATGAAGAATTTCTGATGCATTACCTGATTTGGATGCAAAACAACAGTGTTAACAGCAGCACGACTTTCGTATTCCCTCTGACAACCTGGTGCCCTGGCATTCAGAGTGCAGGTAGTCTAATATTTCAATTGCAACAATTGAGAAAGCACTGAAGCCTCCAATTCGTGAATTTAGTTTCTCATCGAACTATACCTTAAGTCCCATATCTTCACTGTGCCATCTTCAGATCCTGAATACATCCAGCGTCCATCACATGAAAACCCCACTGCCATAACATTATTTGTGTGTGCATCACAACTCAATAACTGCCACATGAAAAGAGATACAACTCATACAGACAAGCAAAAAAAGAATGGAATATCTACATGGTTTTTGAAGAAATATCAATAGAAAACTAAAAAGAAATAAGGAAGGCCCTCGGAAATATACAGGCTGAGGATTATTGGAGTTGATGTCGAACAGTCGAATATGGGGATTTCCTGCGGCAGCCAAATAGCGTTTGTCTGGTGTAATCTCCAGCCGATTAACTTGCTGAAAGGGGAAAAAAAAAAAAATTCATTAGATTCCACCCAAAACATTAATAAACTTTATCATATAATTCCAAAATAGTCAATAGGACAAAGCATTTCCATGAATACTTCCGTTTCCGAGCCATTATTTGGATTCTAGACATCTAAAAGCACAACAGGAGACTATTTTTACAAGGCTTCTCAATATCTTTTTATTCCTCCATGAATGTAGAGCCAGCCTCAGCTGCTTCAACCGGTCAATGAAATGAAAGTACTTGCTGCATTTCAATTAGACAAGATAAAAAGGTACACTCACGAATCACATACCAATTTTAGCAGTTCAAACAGTTGAAGGTTAAAGGACACACAGATTCTTCGGTGTCACATTAAAAAAAGGGGGGGGGGGGGGGGGGGGGGGGGGGGGGAGGGGGAGGAGAGAACAAGCGTGACAAGACTTTCAGTCTGTTCTTCTTTGTCCATGGATTATAAGTTCTTATTCTTCAAGAAGTGCATACTGCATACAGGAAATAGCTCTTTCTAGATTCATAAGAAGTCTTAATTAACTCTTCTACTAATCGGCATCCATCATTTAATTTCATGCCTTTTCAAACGAGAAACAAAGTTTGCTCTCCTGGTGATCATGTTTTCACCAAATAATTAAAATGAATATTAAAAAAAAAAAAAAAAATCCAACATCAACATAAAGAACTTTAAGGGCTTACTGATTCAGGGTACTGGATAGTCCGATAGCATCTCCCACTCTTGGCTTCCCAGAACCTAATCGTACGATCATAGCTTGCAGTTGCTAAAATTACTGATGGTTGGGTCATCTTTGTGTATACCCAGACCCTTACCAATTACCAAACAGCCAAAAATCAAACAATCAAGACAACATTGCAAATAGCATATGCTTTCGTAAATGTGAATAGCTATATTAAAAAAAAAACTAAATTAATAAACCCTGCTGGAATTGATTCGTGAGAACAAAAGGGTCGTCAAGAATCTTACCGGAGAAAAGCTGTAGAAAATGTTCAGATCATCGGTTGACTCCAGCGTAGTAACTCTACGTGAAGGGTTTTAAAGGGGTTTTGTCAGGACAGAAAAAGAAAACGCAGATGGATTGAAATTGCTTGTCTATAAGGGGTATTCGAGATCAAAACAGAGCGCAGTGAGGAACAGAATCAGTTCCATCCATGGCGATGGTGTCGATCAACAAAAACTTGCATTTCTTTTGGTTGGGTTTACAGAAAGTAGCAACTTCGTTGGCCGCTGCAGTGCTGTGTGCCGCTCCTTCTCCGACGAACAATAGTTTACTAATTTTATTCTTTTGCCACTAAATAATGTAACAATTAAAATAAGATTTAATTACAAAACATCACCTTCATTTTTTATTCGATCGCAAATTAGCCCATGAACTTTTATTTTTTATAATAAATTTCTTAAATTATCAATTTATTGCAATATAAGACACGGTGACAAATCGAAACAAACATATATCAAAAAGGGAAAATTTATAGTGTAGTTATTTGTTTTAACTACAACTTTTAGATTGGCCAATTTGCCACCACAAATATGATTATAAGGGAAAATTTTGCATTATTTTTCTAATACTTTACATCTTACTTTAATTAGTCGCTCGATTAGATTTTACGATTGTTATTGATTTAACTATACCTAAACCAACTGCACTATACTTTTGAAACTTATAAATAATTATATAATTGGACTATTTCGAGCTAAGCTGCCTTTCAGTACTCATGGTTTGCCACCGATTGATCTTTAAGAATTAGGTAGTAAATGAATGTTCTGGCGACAACCCACTCGGTGTTGGTTTTCGTTTCCGTCAAGTCAGTGCCAATCATCAAAGTTCCTGCCGAAGAACGGTTTCTTTTCTCATTGAGTAAGTAGTATATTTTAAGCATTACAAAGTAGACCCTTGTAGTGGAACTGGGAGAGTAGTTGACTTTCGAAAAACGGAGAAATTTTTGTGTTTCTCAAACCTGCGGAAATTCAGGAAACTGCATGCGTCAAAACTTAGAAAATGGATTAATTAGCATCTAGGAAATGCAAATGAAGGTGCAATATTTGTGGGAAAGTGGTATATATTTGTTGGGATTTTGGAGTGGGGAGGCAGCTGTGTTGGAAGATCAGCGTACAAGTTTATTTTGTGTTGTTTTCTACGACTTTCGATGCATATTTCTCCACTCGTGCGATTTTGGAAGTTTAAAAAAAATAAAAATAAAAATGCTGTTTGTGTGTGTGAAAATTCAATAACAAAAAAGTTGGTGGTGCGTGGGGATGGGAGTAGAGCCACCCTTTGGCTTGGGCATCTCATTTTTTTGAAAGTATCATCGGTGTTATGTAAAAATTATAAAATAATTAATTTCGTCTCACTAAAATTTTTAAAAAATAGAAAAATTAAATAAAAATTTACTATCTTACCCAACCAGGCATTAGGGGTTGCGACTCTCCCAAACAGTGTAAAACTATGTCTCCGTGGGGGTGGTGGATGCATGGGAACACAGATTCAAGTGATGATTAGTCAACAACCGCCCACGACTACCTTATTAGCTAGTGGGCTTCGGAATTACTAATGTTGAAAACAAGGTCAAAAGTTAAAGGAAAATTAAATGTCTCAACAAACAAACCTACGTCGTCGTTTCATTCCTCCATTTTCGTCAACTTTAATTTTTCGACACATTGATACAATTGTCGACTTAGAGTCAATTTGTCAACAATAGATTCAACCATCGGGAGGTGCCCTTTTGACTCCAAAGATTCCATTAATGTTTTATCTTTGACTAATTTTTCCTCAAAATTCCAACAGTAAAATTACCATTAATTACTTCTTGAAATTTTAAAAATCTACTCTTATTTCTCTGAATATTTAAATAACGGGAAGGAAAAAAAAAAAAAGAGATTTATGCGTAATTTAACCAAATTAGAAAGCTAATTGTTATGCTAATACCTAATAAATTAAGAAGGTGACAATAACCCTCTCTAATTCTTCTTTCCTCAAGAAAAAAGCCTATATATATATAAATATTAATAATTTCATCGAATATAATTAATTATTAAGTAAATAGATTAGTAGCCTAGATTAATGATTGGAAAATGAATGATTTTTGAGATTCTAATTACTTTTCAATTTCTGTAGCAATCAGGTACAGTACTCTGCAATAATAATTTTTATAGAGTAAAATAATACTTTAAATAAAAGTAATAAAATTTTCAGACGGGTTGTTCCAGGTACGTATAATGAATATTGCAACTGTTTCTTAGAACATTATCCATAAATCTTTCTGTTTAATTTTGATGTCTTCTCAAAACTTTCAATTTTTATGCATGTATATATGTATGCTAATAGAAAAAGATAAACAAATAGTGATGGATATGGATAGTTCAGTTTTTTCTTTTTTCCTAGAAAAAACAAGATTAGTTATACTACTTCTGTTTCATTAAAAAAATCAATTTTAAAAACGTACAACTTTTTGTGGAGTGACAAGGTACAAAAACTAAAATAAGTAATATATATGTCACCATTTCTTTCACTGTTGTCATTACTTTCCAAATTAAGTTAGGTTAATTGTAAATAACACATAATTATATTAGTAATTAAGCTAGGGGTGGTCCTCGAAATCCTTAAACCCTCTCTTATACCCTTATTAGCATTACATATTTAATTGTCAAATAAATTTGTATTCATATGTTGGACATCTTAGTATTTTTTTTCTTGTTCCACCACTGTTAACAAGGGTATAGCTAGAAGGTCAAAAAATTTAAAACCAAATTTTTTTTAATGGAATGAATGATTTTCTAGATAGAAATTGAACTCTTCTATTATAACGAATTCATCATAACTTTGGTATCCGCAACAAATTTTCTTGGACATCATCACTAAAGAATAACAGTGCAGATTCTGCAGATCACAGAGGACAAATTAATAGGAAAAAGTATTCAGGAAGAACTAAAATATGGTTAAAACTTAAAAGAAGTGTCATGTAAAAAAAAAAAGGTAGAAAACAATAATACTACTCCAAGCTATACTAAAGATAAGGAAGTATAAATTTCACCAATTTCCTTTTCAAAAAGGTTTATTTGTGAACTGTTTTAGTCATCATATTTGTCCTCAATTCTTCTTCTCTCTCTCTTTCTTTCTTTCTTTCTTTCTCTCTCCCAAAAGGCAACTCAATCAAGGAGCCTACTCAGAAAAACTTTCTGTAAATTTCCTCCCCACCATGACTGATCCATACTCAAATTTCTACAATCAATGGTTCAGAATCAAGAACCCTCTTCTTCACCATAGCCAGCAGCAACAGCCATCTCATCCTTTTCTCCAAAACTTTTATCCTAATTCAAACAACAGTTACATTAGTAGCAGCCCTCCTCATTCACCTCCTCTGAAAGAAGCCCTTCCTCTACTAAGCTTGAGTCCCACAAGAAGGCATACTTATGAAGGTGCCGCGGCGGAGCGAGTGCCGGTGGTGAGCAAGGATTATAATAATTGTTATGAGAGTAGCAGCAGCCAAACCCTTCTTTCTGCTCATGAAGATGATGATGAGAATGTTACTGTAGCACTTCATATTGGACTGCCAAACCCTAGTGCTGCTGATCTGGCATCTGTAGCTTCAGCTCATGAAGAAACCATTGATAAAGATGGTGATGAAGAAGATAATATGATTGGAGAAGGATACCCCATCATGAATAATAGACTCAACAAAGGCCAGTATTGGATCCCTACTCCTTCTCAGATTCTCATTGGTCCTACTCAGTTTTCATGTCCAGTTTGCTACAAAACTTTCAACAGATACAACAACATGCAAGTAAGTTCATTTCCAGATTTTCTGGTTTTTTTTTTTTTTTTTTTTGTTTTGTTTTGGTTTTTTTGATTTGAATGTAAGTACAGTGTGAAAAAGTTGAAACTGAACTGGACTAATCTGGTAAGGGAGTCAGTGAGGTTCATTTATGTGATTGAACAACACAGACAATGTTCCTTGTGCTTTAGACATCTTCCAAGGACATATCTGCAACTGTGTCCAAACTGCAAATTTTGCAGATCCAAAGTCTTCTTTTATAAGTTTAATTTGATCTTGTGTCCAAAGGGCCAAGGACAAAACAATCGCCGCTCAACCAAAAAAATCCCCATTCCAAAGTTGGTATTTTCTCTTCTTTTGGAGGACGTCTTTTCTCTTCTCCTTTTCTTGATAATGTAACGGAAATTATAGATCTTATGAGCCTATTAAGTGCCCTTTCTCATCAATTAGAATGCATAAAAAGCTAACCCTTTAGTCTTTTTTCTTTTCGAAAATATCAAATACATACATAAATTCTTGGTCTTTTCTTCTTTTGTCTCTCTCTTTTTTTTTAATTTTTTAGTAAGAGGCGATTAAGTGGTTGGAGTATTAGACTACGAATTTGTTCTTCTTTTGTCTTTCTTTAATTTGCAGAACTATATATGGATTTTCTCATCTTCTACCTAGTAAAATTGATTCTACTAAGAAAAATGTTATAGATGTTGAGGGGCTGTTCTAGGGGGGAGCCGGGAGGGGTCTGAAGGCCTCACCAACTCTCTTCTGACCGCATATATTTCCAATACTTTACTGTGCCCTCCAATCTTCCAAGAAAAAAAATTATACTAGCCCCGTAATCATTTTTTTTTTTTTTTTTTTACTGGCTACACCGCTGCCACTTGCAGATGCATATGTGGGGGCATGGTTCTCAATACAGAAAAGGACCAGAATCTCTAAGAGGCACTCAACCGACGGGAATGCTGAGGCTTCCTTGCTACTGCTGCGCGCCGAATTGCCGGAACAACATCGATCACCCGAGGGCGAAGCCTTTAAAAGATTTCCGAACCCTTCAGACGCATTACAAAAGGAAGCACGGGATCAAACCATTCATGTGCAGGAAATGCGGGAAAGCGTTCGCGGTGAGAGGCGACTGGAGGACTCACGAGAAGAACTGTGGGAAGCTTTGGTACTGCCTTTGTGGATCTGACTTTAAGCACAAGAGGTCCCTCAAAGATCACATTAAAGCCTTCGGAAACGGCCATGGAGCTTATGGCATCAACAATAATAATAGCAGCTTTGAAGAAGACGATGATCCTGCTTCGGAAGTCGAACAAGATGATCATGATCATCATCTTCATGGTTAATTAATTTATGGCAATGGTGATTATGATAAAGAACGCTAACTATAATATATATAATGCAGCTTAATTAAGTAGCTACAGTATTTGGCATAGTCTAGACCACTTAAGGTTAGGGAATATTGGTCATATGATATTTTTTCTGTTAGATTAATGTAAAGCCCTTTTGCTTTCAGTTAATGCTAGCTTTAATGATGTTTTTGCTCAATTGTTCTTATAAGAATAGGAGTACTACAATAAGAATCGTGTCTGTCCAAATTGTGAAAACGATGTTATTACACTAAAAACTTTTTAAGTGAAGTTACTTGGTTTTAACATATGTGGCTGAAGGGAGCTAGGAAACAAAGGAATATGGGCAGAGGGCATGGGAAACACAGCCCCATAAAGTACGGAAAAGATGAGGAGATGCACAAAAGCTTGTTGGTATTTAAATTGGAGTAGTGAAAAAATGAACTTTTTATGGATAGTAAGATTGATATGGATCGTAAGAGCATTGGGAATTAGCTAAGGTTTGGATGGGAAGAATCAGAAACTTCTGTTATCAATGAAAGGTTCAACATCCAGACATGGGGAATGTTTTCTCCAAGGACAAAAAAAGGCCATGCATGCATCCATCTCACATAACCCAATTTCATTCATTCATTCATTCATTCATTCATTCATATAAATTTGTTGCACTTTAACACATGAATAAATGCAAAAAATAATGAAGTTCTTTCCTCTAAGAGAAGAACAGGTACCTTGGTTGAAATTTTCAAGTTGAACATGGTTCGATGAAAATGTACTACATAGATCAGTACTCTATCGATCCTTGTATGGCCTAATTCCATTCTCTCACTTGCATGTGTTTACTCCGTTCGTCTCGTATAAAGAGTTATATGTTTTCATATGATCTTTACCGGATAAATAGTAACGTGTATGTAGAGCTCTGTATACTTTAGTATATGCATGGCCACCACAAAAATATCCACTTCACCTCGCTTTTTCTGAAAGTATCTTAGTGTTGTTGGGTAAAAAATTACAAAAATAGTCAATTTTGCCCTACCAAAAATAAGAAAAAAAAAAAAAAAAAGGGCAAAATAAAGATAACGAAATCAGTACTTGACTAAGAAGTCTTTTTTGAATATATTGCCTTACCAACAAGGCATGGACTTCGCTCCGCCACTGACAACATCGTTTAAATCTTGGACTAACATGCAATACGGTATAGGAATGAATGAATGATGATGAACCATTCCAATATCCAGGTGGGGGAATTGTTTTGTGGGCATGATTCGTCAAAGAAAACTATCACAATATACCGATAAGAGAGTACTTAAACTAGGTAGGGAGGGAGGCAACTAGCATCACATAGATAGTGTAAAGGTTGCATCCTAAGGCAAAAAGTGACTTGGATAACATGACCACACCAATATAAGCATATAAATACATTAATTTTTCATGCTCTAAAATTATAATAATCCATCTTTTGGGGTGGATATGATTCCCCTTTTGCTTTGGATAGTGGATTATATATGTGATTGTTCATGGGTGGAACATATACCTTCTCAGACCAACTGCTTCTTTGCTTGGAAAATTCAAACCCGAAGATTATTTATACATCTAAACAGGCATCCGTATTCTTATGTACCATATAATGAGTCATATTTTGAATTGTATATATATATATATACTGGGATTCGATCCGAGCCATGCAGTTGCTTAGGTAGATGTATGTTTACAATGATTATTTGATAATGGTTCACAGAAGGATTTAACATGTAAAAACCGATAGACGATGATGGATCAATATATGCGCATGCTTGTTGGTAGTTGCCATCAATTGCCTTCTTATTTAATCTGCTGGATGAAAGTTTCCTAAATTAGCAACTTTGATTATACTAATTTAGGACCATGGTGTTTTTATAATATACATAAACAGTTTCAAGTCAAGTTTGAGTTTATTTATTTCTTATACCCTTACTTAATAAAATTACGGTTGTTTTATAATTAATTCACCATAGGTTAATTAGTAAGGATGTTAGTGAAAAAAATAGTAACAAACTACTAATTTTAGGTATTGTACCTTATAATTTATAAAAAAAATTGTACATTCTCCAAACTTGACCATTCTAATAGAACGAAAAGAGTATATAGTATTCCTATCAAAGAAAGAAAAAAGTAAGTAAAATGGTCGCATAATTACACGCTAAATTACGTGTAGCGTTTAATCAATCATTCACTGGATAATGTCTACTAAAATGCATTCACTGTTGAATGAATATTGTAGTTGATCTGCCAAACCAGCGGCAGCGGCAGAACAGAAGAAGCAGCCCAGTTGGATGATGGGTACATGATGAACAGCGAAATTAATCTGAGAAAAACTGTGGAAGAAAGGGACAATTCAGCAATAAATTTTACTGAAATCCCCTTTTCTCTCACACTCACACACATGAGAGCTTACAAACTCTGAACAATATTGCCTCTGCGGTTTCTGTTTACTGTTTAGAATTTAGTGACTGTGTTGTTTATACATATCTCAACATGCCGATCTGAAACCGCCATTAATGCCTCTGGAAGAATACTATGAAACTAACAAACAAAAATACTATTAGGTTTAGTTTTCTTGGGGACAATCATTTCAATACTAATATATACTACTCTGTGTTACTGTATATATAAAAAGTCACGTTTAAAATTATAACTCTATAATTCAGAAATTGTTATATATATCAGAGGACTCTTTTAATGCAACAAACGAATGAAATACCATTTTGGCTACATTCTAGCTGCAACATCGTTTTAATAAGTAATGCATTTTGTCGGTACATGGTGAGAGAGATGGTCGATCTGAAGTATGATATCTGAGTTTTAAAGGATGTCCTACTACATGATATGTTGATGAGTTCTTTTCTTTTTTAACGAAAAAATCGTATAAAATATATTAAGGGCACTAGAAATCGTCGAGCGGCAATTGAGATGTGGATGAATTCTTGAATTGCGGTTAAGCATATTGAACAATAATGAGTGTATATTGGGTAAGTGCCTGAATTTAGATGAGCAGATTTTTCCATAACAGTAATACATCACAAATAAATATGATTTTTTTTTTTTTAAAGTTTAAAAAAAAGTACAAAAGGGTAGTAGTACTTTACAACAGTGTAGCTAATAAATTTGTGGGGGGGCTGTAAATAAACTGGTCCTTTCTGTTAGAGTTGGCTAGCAATGGCATTAAAATCCCAAGAAAGAGTTTTTGTTGATCAATCTGCATCTTGTAAGTTTGTATCTTCCCAAGAGATTTTGGCTTTATATTATTAGATGAATCTTCAAGCACCAGCACTGATGATGATGAACAGAAGTAGAGTTTTCCAGGTCACCAACCAATTAACCATCCCTCCCAACACCCCAGAAGCAGAATAAATTACACTCGTTGTAGTTATTTTTGACACGTTCTTTCTAGATTTGCCTTTCTCGGTAAAATATTTAATTGTCGATATTAATAATTAGTATCTCACGTGATCGATGCGATATTAATGAAGGGTTTAGTAGGTTATTTTGAAATTTTTCTAAACATATACGTAAAATGTTAGAATGACTTGTATTTTGAAACGAGTATGAGCTTCCCTTTTCTTTGTATTGACATTCTAGTACAAGGGGAGACAAGTTTGTTCCCCCTGGCTCGAATCACACAATCCCTTTTATTATAATTTTCCTTCCTCATCATAATTTTTCTTTTTATATTTAATTTCAAGCCACTTGTTTCCAATCTCTCAAGATCTATCTGTATATATATCTATTCATAGGTTCCACTCATTCACAACTTTTAACTTACGAATTTGTCCTACATATATATATTTTTTATTTTATTCAAAAAGGAATGTTATGATCAAGCTAGAGATAAATAAAGGCTTTCCATTTTTATTTTTATTTTTATTTTTATCTCAAATCATATTGAACCTACCCTTCCTTTTTTCTATATTTTTTGGTTAGGGATACTATTATAATTATTACTCCCTTTAATATCTTAACGAAGAAGTATTGCGACGGTTATACGATAAAACTTAAATAGTTGTATATTTTAACTCTTTCAGGATGGAGAGAGTTTTATTTTAGGGTAAACTTCAAAATATCTCTTAAAGTTTAACAAAACATCAAAACAGTACTCTAGGATTTGAAAGAAAATATTAAAAGACCCACCGTGTCAAATTTTTATGGAATGGAAAGAATGCACTAGACATACACATGTGTGTGTGTGTGTGGGCGCGTGCCGTGCGCCTCAAATAAGAGTACTTTAGAAATTTCATACAAATTTAGTAGCCGTATTTTGATGTTTTACTAAATTTTCGAGGGTATTCTGAAATTTAATTACCACTATTTTAATTATAAATCCCACGAACTGATAATTTCCATATTCGATCTCAAGCACTTTTGAGAAAAAAAAAATCCAAAGATAATTATAAAAAAAGAAAAAAGATGGATTCGTAAGATATAATGGATGGCATATACTGATCTGCGTGTGTGTGTGTGTGTGTACGGTTGATGAAGTATTATTAATTTCCGTATTATTTGGGACGAGACAACTTTTGTAAATGCAGTGGCAGGGCCCTTGAGGAAAAAAGATAAAGGGAAAAAGGCAAAAATGTGATTTTGACCGCGTTATGATGAATAAATCTACTTTACTTGAAAAGAAGAAATTCAAGAATATCATTAATTAATTTACAAAATAAAAATTCTTAGTTCGAACTATACCTTACCTAGTGAAGATATATATATCTACTTTTTTCATGGATGGATCATTATCCATGCATTTTGTGCCAATTAACATCAAAGTTTTGTGACTTTTGATTTTATAGTGAATTTGATGGATCAAGATTCTCCAAATTGTGGGTATCCGGATATCTTTAAGCATGTGGGAATAATAATATATATTGGTATGGAAATCTTCACAAAGAAGAAAGAAAGCATTTTAGTTTTGTGTGTGTTGTGGGAATTGAATTGGAAGAGAGAGCACAATATACATATATATATATGGATGCTGTTTTTTGCACATAATATGTGCAAGTTTTTTTGTACATAAAGTAAAAAATACCATTATTGCCCTCTTAATGAAATTTTGGACCATATACTTCAAAGGGCAATAATGGTAATATCAAATATCATGGCCCACATTTTCTACTTTATGTGCACAAATTCTTGCACATAATATGTGCAAGAAACATTTTCCTATATATATATATATATAATCTAGGCTTTTTGTAAGGAAAGAACATATATTAATCGTACATAAAGGAGAAATGTGTGTATTTGCCAAAATGACTTGGGATTCTAATCCACTAACCTCAAATTAATACACGTACATATATAAACAGTTATATAAGTGGAATTTTTTAGTATAACGAGAATTTATATCTATATATTATTATTATAATAAAAGAGAAAAGAAAAATCTAAGTGATTATTAAAGTTGTTAAAATCAAGAAGAAATAAAAAAGAAAGGGGAGCCTTTTTCCCCTTAAAAAAGAGAACTTTCACCATCTTCCTAGCGAGAGAGAAAGAAGAAAGCTTTTTTCTTTAGAAACAAAGACTACGTAAAGATATGTAATCAAAGCAAAGACGAGAATTGTAAAGACAGTGCTAATTACCTTTAGAGCGCTCTGTCTTATAAAGCAAACGAATTATTACCATTGCCAAAGTCCCATTCAATCAATCTTTTGAGTAAATAATAATAATAATAATAATCTCGTTTAAAATTATACATCGTAATTCATAAATTAATCTCGTTCCATATCTGTCTACTAATGGAGTGGACTCACACAGACAAGGAGAATTAACAGAGACCATATTTTGCAGGACTTGTTCCTACATTAATTCATCATATCTTCATACGTACCCAATAATACTCTCTCCGTTCCGATTAAAAAAATTTGTTTGAAATTACGTAACATATAGTATTTACCAGCTTGGTGACCCTTTTATATTTTGTTGCACTTTGATCGCCCTACAGCGAAAAAATTAAACTTGTACATTTCTTTTGGCTTTTTTTTTTTTTTAAACAAAAGAAATAATTAAATTAACGGGGTGAAAATATCGTCTAGCAGCGATTTGATAGTAGGCCATGAGCCAAACAATATAATTTAAAATTTAAGTAGATCTGAATCAAAGTAGATTTGAAAATCAAATCTACAAACTGCAAATCTAGTCTATAGCAAAGAGCATCAAAATTTCACATAGCTGGGCAGATCATCTGATCGATGGCACAGGATTGCTACTGAGTTCTGATATAGCTCCAAAATTGACCCATGACAAAAGGGATCCATGACAAACAACTGACGACGCCAACAACTGTCGGCTTTATCTTCTTCATCAACAACTTCATCCCATAGATCTAAAGTTAAAGATTTCAAAAATAAGTAAATAACACAATTCCAAAAATAGAACGGACAAAACTCTCTTAAAAAAGGAACAGAAAACTCTCAACTAAAAGAGACAAAAAAACTCTCGAGAAAGAAAAATTTATTAAAAGAGGGAGAAAGGAGCTCCCTCATCCTCCATTAATGGAGGATGCGGGAGAAAGGAAAATAGAGGAGCGGTAGAGAGAAGGCAGAGAAGAGAAGACGGCTAGGGTTTCTAAACTTGTACATTCCTAGCGAAACCTTGAGGCTTGAAATGGGTACAAAAGGGCTATTGTTTTTACTTAATAAAAATTAGTTGAAATTCATAGCTATAGCTGGATAGATCGATCGATCAATATCACTCCGTACGTCAACCTGCCATAAAAAATTTATAAAAAAATACACAAACTGCACATTTTGTTTTAAATTGGATGAAGAAAAAGAACCCGTGAGTGGGCGTGCGAGGAGTATAGAGTGTTAAATGGAGGTACCAAATATAAGTGTCGGAATCAGATCCTTAACGTTTGGTGGAGCAAAATATTGAATCTTTACTTTTTCTAATTCTTTTTTTAATTTTAATAAGTCAAAATTTATTTTGTAATTTTTATACAGTATTAAAGTATACCAAACTAAAGATGGCTCCGACCCTGCCAAATATGGTAAGACATAGCAAGTAAGGCAACAGTGTTTTGTGCATGGCTGACTCGACGCCTGCAGTAATCTTATTAATATTTGTTTGTCAAGTTAGGTGTATTTGTGTACTTTTAACTCCAATGCTAGCTAGCTTTCTTTAAACAAAATGAATGAATAGTGACAGTGATCACCATGATAGACATTAGGTACGGTTGGTCTAAGCAGGGTGACAATTTGTATGGGGTTTTCATGTCGACACCTTTCAACCTTAACTTTATTCGTTTAATTATTCGTGTTGACTTATTTAACTCGCGAATATTTTGTGTTCATATCGGGTTTGTGTCATATTTTCGTGTTGTAATACAAATTTCTCGTATCGACCGGTTCAGGTTGGTGGGTTCACGTATCGACTATCTCTACTCTAACCTTACCCGTTTAATTATCGTGTTATTCGGGTAGGCCCATATAACCCGTTAAGGATTAACCTTAACCCGCTTATACTGTATCGGGTTCGTGTTAAAGATTGTCAGCTCTAACTTTCGGGATGGCAATTCGAGTCACAAATAAGTTAACGTATCACTACTAACGTATCAAGTTTGTATCGTATTATAAATTCTCAAAATTTATCTCTTAAGAGTGACAATTTCGAATTACATATATGAATTGACAGATCGATCACTTTAACGTTTGTATCGTATTAGACATTGTCAACATATATGATTCTACTTGTACGCTTTGTAGTAGCTAGTAGCTCTACCAATTGGCAAACTCCAGTAGCCTATAGTTAGGTTATTTGTGTTCCCTCATCTGGACTACTACTACTGCATACCAGTTCAATCAATTCACAGAAAAAGGAGCTAGCTACTACATTTAATTCCTCATCAACCCTTTTTATCCATCTTTTTTCAAGCCTTTGATTTGATCGTTTGAAATTATAAAACAGAATTCAGTGTTTGATTTATAAATTTCGAAATAGAAATTAAGAATAATGTATATATATATATATATATATATATATCAACGTAATTAAAATTAGTATGGCATTTGCAAATTAAAGCAAAGTAAAAACCCTTCAATTAATAAATATATGCTCTATTAGATTCCCACTTAGATCGTATGTCAGTCCATCCATGTCATTTACCCAAAAAGACTCTTACATATCTACAGTTGTATCAGTTTCACACTCTCTTAAACTGTCAAAAACGATCAATCATAAATTGATAAATGTGAAGGTCAAGTGACCCAGATATGGCCCCCGAAAAGAAGAAGAAGAATTTTTGAGAAAGATGATGAACATCCCACACAAGTTATGAAGAAAAAGATCTCAGATTTCAAACCAATTATGATTATATGAAAACTCGTAAGTAACCGCGACTGAATAAAAACTGGACTCGAAAGCATTTGTGAAGAAGAAGAATTTTTGAGAAAGATGATGAACATCCCATACAAGTTATGAAGAAAAAGATCACAGACTTCAAACATATTCTGATCATATGAAAACTCGTAAGTAATCGCGAATGAATAAAAACTCGACTCGAAAGCATCTGTGATGAAAGATTGTCTTTTCATAGTCTTATATTTTTAATAAAATGGGTAATTAATCCCATGTTTTAAAAAAAAAATGAATTACTAGCGGTACTATATTATAATCTGTGTGCTTGTATAGTAATATATGGAGGAATTCAATTAAACGTACTAAAGCAAAGATGAAATTACTATGTGTCTCTTTTGCCTTTTATTTAAAGTAAGCTGTCTTTTTGCCTGTCCTCTCCCTCCTTTATCCCCAAAACTCCTTCCCATTGCTTTTGGTTTTTGTTTTGTTTTTTATTTTAACAGTAAATTTAATATATTTTAATCACTTAAATTCTGGCACATGCAACTTGAAATAATATAGGAATGATGTACACGATGCGAAAATTTACAGCGAATTCTCAGAAATGGAGACAATTAATGGATATTAAAATTAAAACTGACAGCGTGTGATATATCAATCGCTAGAGCCAATTTTTTTCACTCTTCCAATTATTTTTCAATTCGGGGCTTGAAGTTCAAATAATGGGTTAGAACTTTTTGGACGCACATGGATTGCAGGGGATATATAAACACATTAGCCAAAGAGACAGACCGCCCCACTAACGAAACCCTCCCATCGACCTCTCTGTATGCCAAAATATGGTAAAGGCCTAACTAATTAATTAGTTAAATGTCATGTTACCACAATATATTGAAGTGAACATTTCGTGAGAACTCGTAAAGCGGAAGACTTGAAGCGCCAAGGAACGTCGAACAATGAAGATCACAATTACTCACTTGAACTCGAAAAATACCCTCTAGCTTAGGCGAGACTAGCCACTTTTATAGGTGAGAGGTGCGAATTCTAGAAGTCAGGGAGTTACAAAATGAATCAAAAACTAATTGGAAACTAACGAGAGTTAGTTCCTTATTACAACTTGAATTAAAAAGAACATGAATTCAAGGAATAGGCAATTTCGGTTGCACCATAATTATGGTACCCAAAATTCCTAGTATTATTGGAAGAGGAAAGCTTGAATTTGGTAACTAAAACTAAATCCAAATTCAAGTTGAAAAAGAAAAAGGAAACTAGAATTATAAAGGGAAACTACTAGATTAAATTAAGTTGTAACCAAATTAGGTAATTTAATTTAACTAGAATTATTATTGGAAAAGGAAATAGGTAACATGCAAACCAATTCCTTCTCTAATTCTTGGATTGCGCAATCCATAGGGGGAGCCCTGCGGATTGGGCCTGCGATGCGTGCGGAATTCGGGAAGCTTGCAGGCTGCAATCGCGGGCTGGAAGCCTGCGGTTGTAGTCTTCTGAGTCGCAGCCCGCGTGCTAAAATAGAGTTGGGTTGACTTGTGAAGCTTGGATGCTGATGGGTCGGCCCGGTATTGATGGAGCATGAGTTGGTGGATTTGTAGGGGTCTCGTGAACCAGGCTTCACGAGACAGGCCTCCATTCCTGTCGCAGGACTAGGGTTGCGCCTCCTCCTTTGCAGGTGACGTGACCATCTTGTCCTTCAAATGCGGTTGAAAGGCCTGGCTTTCCTGGGCTTGAGTAGGGCCGATGATGGCGAGTGCCCGTAGGACCTTGCTAATTATCTTCTGACACTGTCTAGTCATTGGTCCAATGACGTTAACTGTAGGATTCCTTTGGGAATGACTTGTTCCTGTGGTCAACGTTGGGGCATGATGTGAAAGTGGAAGCCCCTCCTTTACTAAGATCGGGATATCCTCATCATATATTAAAAAAATTTATAGGTTTAAAAATCTAATATTTAATATAAAAACATTTATTTGTTTTTAAAATACAAATCCATCGGTTATGGACCACACGTGTTCATCTAAAAAGGCCCTGAATGCTTCTATTAAAAAAGTTACTGAATTCATAAACTACGAGGCCCACTCCTAAAGAGAAATAGCGAAAAGCCCATATAGTACGAAGTACAAACAATATTCTTAGGCCCATCTTCTATTTGATAGGTATGTTATTTTACTTGGTTTGATTGAAATCATGACTCAAACCAACTACGTTTGAAATCAAAACAAATAAACAAAGTTTTCAAATAAGGACTTAAAACACATATTCCACCACCATCCACTACGCCCTTCCGCCGCCTCTCTGCCACCGCTGCCGCCAGAAACCCTAAAAATCAACATCTAACAAAACTTCAAATCCAACTCCAATTAAGGGCCTGTTCGGTAGTGTGGGTTTGAGAAAAGGTTTTAAAACCCAAAACTTCACAAAAGCTTGTTCTTTCACTCTCATCTTCAAACCCAAACCCAATTTCAAACCCTACACTCATCTTCTTCACTACCTTCTTCGCTCCCGCCGCCACCAAACTCTCATCTTCACTCACCTCCTCTTCTTGTGCTTCTTCTCCTTCCTTCTTCTTCCTTCTTATTCTCCAAAGTTCTTCTCCTTCCTTCTTTTTCTTCTTCTTTCTCTTCTTCTTCTTCTTCTTCTTCTCTTCTTCTTCTTCACTCCTGCAGCTGCCCACCGCAGCCGATCTGAAATTCTCATATTCTTCTTCTTCTTCTTCTTCTTCTTCTTCTTCTTCTTCCTCTTCTTCTTCGCCGGAGGTGGTTCATCAGCGGTAGCGGCGGGGCGGGTGGTGGTGGAAGGGGTGAAAATGGAGAAAGAGTGAAAGGGGAGTAGATAGAGAAAAAAGAAAAAAAAAAATCCCCAAAGCATGACTTTTAAATTTTGTTTTGAAAATCATGTCTCTTAAAATTGGTTTGAAATCAAAATGTTTTAAAAACTTTTTTCAAACTTATGTTTCAAAACTTTGTAAAGAACAGGCCCTAACATCTTCTTCTTCTTATTCGTTCGATTACATCTACTTCCTCTACCAATGGTGCTTTGTGATTGCGGCGGCGGGGATCACCAGCGGATCGATTATGGAAAGAACTTAGTTTGTCTCGTCTTTAATCTATTTGTCGTTATTGACGGGCTTCGTTTATCCGATTGTTTCTCAGTGGTTCTGGTCCAGCGATGGGTAGGCCAGCGCGGGTGGAAAAGACCTTCTATTCGAATATGGGGATATCGATTTAGTTGGTGCCCTAATCGAGGGTCCTCAAGTCGGGTGCTACGACCACACTGGAAAGGCTGTGACCATGCGCGACGCTTGTGGTGCCAGAAACATTCTTGTTATGGTTCGGATGGTATGGGTTCAACCGGAGTTCGTGTCTCCACGGATGATGATGACGATAACGATGCACCGACGTCATCTCCAACGGCAAGGGTAGGGGCTGCGGCGTCGGAAGAAGAAGAAGAATAGGAAGAGGAAATAGAAGAAGAAGAATCGTCGGTTGCGGGCAGCAGCGGCGGTGTGGGTGGAAATGAAGAGGTTATTGGGGAAAAAAAATAGGTTTGAGAATGGGTTTCAAACCTAGGGTGCAGAACATGTGTTTTATGATTCTGGGCTCAATCCTTGGCTAAAGATCAGGCCCCAAATGGCATTGGCAAACATCAATTAACCCCTTAAACAAAAACAAAAATAAATAAATAAAAATCGAATTACATTTGGCTCCCTGAAATTTTAAGTATAACTATGAATTCATCCCTTGTGTTTTGAAAATACAAATAACTATGTGGAATATACTAGACGGCAAAGTCAAAATCGGTAAAATACAAATAACTACCTATTGTTTTGATTTCTTTTTTAAAATACCAACCAAAATTTATTTCTTTTTATCTTTTTGATCTTTTACAACTTTTACCGTATTGACTTTGCTTACCGATGAATTCAAAGAAATATTTGTATTTTTTATAACACTAAAGATAAATTCATAAATTCGTAGTTATACCAAAAGTCAAAAGTGGTTGCAGAATATAACTTGTACATCTTTGTAAACCGCATAAATATCAAGAAGACTAGTGGTCCACCTGGAGCAATTCTTGAGGCTTAAGTGAATCTTCTTCTTATTATTCCTCTTCTTTCTTTAGATACTGGAACACGCAGCTGAGTCCACTACCTCAGACTACAAATGTACAAAGATTCAGGCGGGCCCAATCTCAATTCCCGCTACGGCGACAGTTTACACTCTCTTTTGTTTTGCGATGCTGATTCATCCCGATTCTTCCTTCCACGTTTCAACTTCCGCAAGGTAGTATTTTATTTTATTTGAAGTTCAAGTTCTCCAACCAAAAGGTACTTCTTTCCTCCTCCGAGAAAAATGGAGGCCTTCTGCTCGAATGTTGATCTGAACCCGTCAAGTACTTCTCTGATTTCAAAATCATTCCTAAGACCCACTTCGAAATTGGCCTTTTCTAGTCGGTTTTCCTTCTCGAGTTGTGATAAAAATGCAAACTTTGGATGTCTTGCAAGAAAATCCAGGGTTAAATGCTACAAGAACGGGGGAATTACTGAATCTCTGAAAGACAATTTATTTAGATGGGTTGGTGGTGGAATTCTTGGTTTCGCTGCTGCAGCCTCTTTGTGTTGTGACTCTCCCGCTTTAGCTGAGTCTTTGACCGTTGCATTCCCTGTTTCTCACTCGCGTGAGGTAAACGAATTTACCATACTCTGTGTGTTTTTCTGTGTATCTGAATTATTCTCTGACGATTACTAGTGTTTGTTACTTTGTTTCGAAGATAAATACAGTTCAGAGAACCCTTGTGGAGGCTTGGGGTTTGATTAGGGAAACTTTTGTAGATCCTACTTTCAATCATCAAGGTATGAAATTTCTTCAAAGTATGAATGATATTTTCTAGATGCTGTCTATAACTATTTAGTAATACTACTTATATGTTCTATAATACCATTTGAAACTGAGTATGATCAATTGAGCATTAAACTTGCAGATTGGGATATGAAATTGCAACAGACAATGGTGGAAATGTTTCCCCTTCGATCCGAGGATGCGGCTTATAATAAGATCAAGGGAATGCTTTCTTCTCTTGGGGATCCCTTTACACGGATTATCAGTCCCAAGGTATGGTTTTTGTGAATCTTGTAAATGCAAATTGCTGGCATGATGGAATTGGATAATCTACCAGACATGGTAATCTGAAAGAGAAGTAAACTTCTTTAAAAATAGTAATTCTTATCAGCATCATGTGTGTTTTGCCATTCTGTTTCAGTACTTAATTTGAAAATGTGATTGCATGGAATATTAATGATAAACGGTTTTTGTGCTTAGGAATATCAAAGTTTCAGGATAGGAACAGATGGAAATTTGCAAGGGGTTGGTCTCTTCATTAATGTTGAACCAAAAACCGGGCACCTGGTTGGTAACACTTTTCTTTCAGCTTGTCTTCTTCTTCAGTTTAATACTTTATTACATACCATAATTATTTTGCTGAATTAATGTTTTGCGGTATGTGCTGTCAAAAAGGATTTTTATACATCAATCAGCTTGTGCAAAGTTATAATGAAAATTTTCAACTGCTTCCTGTTAAGTTTTAGGTATACATATTGTCTGAAGTGGTGTCCTCCCTCGGCACTTAGAATATTAAATTCAGTTTTAGATCCTTGACCAGTGTTTTATACTCATTGAGTAACTTGCAGCTACCTGACTGAAGCATGTAGAAAGAATCATTTTGGTCATGAATAATAATTATAAATGTCTCCGGATGTTTGAGATATGTAGCTTCTAATGTTGACAGATAACCTGTGGGGAAGAACATTCTGTGTATGGCATGGTGAAAGTCATTCCACAAAGAATTTTTCATTTTTGGGATGTCTTATTGGCACCTATCTTTATAGCTGAGTATGTTTGCGTATCATATCCACCGCTGGTACTGAATACTGGACGTTGTTGTAAATATTATATAACAATTAGACTTGCCGGTCTTTCTCTTGATCTGGTGTCTCATTCATTGAGTCTTCATATTCTAGAATTTATTTATGGATCTTCATGCATTGGCTGTGTGTTTATTTTACTGCAGGTTGTTTCATCCTGTTTGGAGAACGGTCCTGCTGCACGTGCTGGTATACATGAAGGAGATGAGTTGATTGAAATTAATGGTACGTACTGCAAGACTCTTATTTTCCAATTAACAGAGCTAAATTAGAATTCAATAGCAAATCATTGTCATGTGCTGTTTGAATATCAGGGGAAGGCCTTGATGGAATAGGAAGTGAAGCTGCAGCGCAAAAACTCAGAGGTCGTGCTGGAACAACTGTTACTGTTAAAATTCACCCTGTAAGCAAAATTTTTGCTGTACTCTTATGCTCAATATAGCCATGCCAAGCAATCTCACAATATAGCAATCTCATACGGTTCTGTTTTTCTTTTTTTATTTTATTTTTTTATAATCAGTAAAGAGCATTCATATAATTTCTATGCCAAATTAAGGACAAATGCATCTGACCCTTTGCCTTTGTAAGCTTACATTGAGAATTTGAATGTTTGTTTAACATTAATACTTCTAACAAATGTAATGTTTTAATTCATCTTCTAGGTTAGCAATTCACAAAGTTCCAATTTCAGAGAGGTATAAATAGTCTTTATCTCTTGCACTTTTACTAAAGGATATTCATCACCTACTGTTTGAATCCTTACCATATGACATTCACTATTTCATGAAGGTAAATCTACCTCGTGAAGTAATCCAAATTTCACCATTATCCAGTGCCGTCATCCCTCATAGAACACCTGATGGACGCATGTCCAAAACAGGATATGTGAAGTTGTCAGCTTTCTCTCAGGTAACAAGTAAAACTTCTGGACATCAAGTGGATAGTTTATTGCATATCATGTTTAAACACCAACCTCTGGCGTGACAGACAGCAGCAATAGATATGGAAAATGCTATCTTTGAGATGGAAAATCAGGGTGTGCAGTCATACATCTTAGATCTTCGAAATAATCCTGTGAGTTAAAACCACTTGTTCTGTTATAGTTCATAGCATTTCACCTTAAGATTCATCTTGAACTTTTAGTTTTCTAATGTCGCCTTATAATCTTTTATAGGGTGGCTTGGTCAAAGCAGGACTCGATGTTGCTCAAATCTGGCTGGATGGTGATGAGATTCTTGTAAACACTGTTGATAGAGATGGTAATTTGTTTCCAATCACCTTGGTTGATGGGCATGCTCTCACTCATGATCCGCTCGTTGTCCTAGTAAGCACATAAACTTTTTCTATTTTGGTCCTTGAAACGTTGTCTTTATAACATCTCTCACGTGATGACTGGAGAATAGTCTCTCAATAGTACTGAAATTGTGTTGCATATTGTCTTTCTTAACAGGTGAACGAGGGGAGTGCTAGTGCTAGTGAAATTTTAGCAGGAGCTCTTCATGATAATGGCCGAGCAATTCTAGTTGGACATAGGACTTTTGGGAAAGGAAAAATACAGGTATGCTGGATAAAATCTCTCTTTATTCTGAAACGATAAGGAATGCAACATTTATAGCAATGTACAGAAAATTTTAACACCTGAATTTATGCTTTTCCTGCTGTTAAGTTAAATCATCAGCAACCATACGGATATGGAATCATATTCTACATTGAATTTTGTGCTTCTCAATTCCTGAAAAATGTTGAGTGGTGTTTACTGCAGAGCGTGACAGAACTGAACGATGGATCGGCTTTGTTTGTAACGGTGGCGAAGTATTTATCCCCTGCACTACATGACATTGATCAGATTGGGATTGCGCCAGATGTTCAGTGCTCAGCTGATATGCTTAACGCACTGATAGATTCCTCCAAGGACAAGAGCATAAATTCTCCTCTGGAAGCTGATTCTTGTATTATGATAGCCGAACACGAGTTGGACGTTCAAAAGTCCAAAGATTCTGCTTCTTAGGATATTAGTATTAGGCCATCCTCTCCATCAAATGAAGAGACACAATATAGGAAGTACATATAGATAGGAATCATTCATGTCAAAATATGCTCGTATATATTACATTTCAATTGTGGTATACTACAAAGTAATTTAACCTGAAATTACTATGGACCGTGGTATGTGCTATTAGTTGTAAATGTCGTGTCTCATACAATGCTGGGTGAAACTAGACTAAAACCAACAGAGGCAATTTGCAAGGGGCGGCAACCACGTTAATGAATAACAGCAAAACACTGCAACTGACTGATCTTTTCCGTGTATTTCCTGGGAATTCAGGGCGAACGAGATCGTTAACAGGAATACGAATAAAGAGAAACAACCCATTATCATACTATGAAAGTGTACACGGAATATGATGCTCAGGAGTTGACAAGTGTACACGGAATCATGTGTAAACAAGAGTAAATGCAGATTTGGACCAGCAACGTGTGTCTCCGCCGTTTGGCGAACGTGGGAGGCGCCGTAAACCTATTTTGGAACAGAAAAACAAAACAGACATCCTGTGGGCTGCCGCATGTACTTCTGGGGATTGATCTTGATCTTTCCTCATTTAGCCTTACTAATTCTTTTCCTTTTAGATGGAGGTGGGTTAGGGAAGAGGGACGCCCCACAGAAAGAGGAACAGAAGTAAAGGGAAAAAATTACCCAAATTTAGATTAAAAAACCAACCTTTTTTGCGTTTTCTTATCTCCAAGAACTCATTTTTCTGCAACTCTGGTTCCTTTTTTCCACCCAAAATGAAAAATCAGTTCTTGGGTCGTTAATGGTTCCAGAATTCGATTGAATCTTGAAGTAGATAATAGCAAGCTTATAATGAATGGATAAAATGGAAGATTTTATTCTCTCAACGCCAGAAAATGTACAACCAAGATAAAAGAATCAATCCAAGAACAAAAGCTCCAACTAGTAAAATAAATCAGATGAACATTACATAATACAATAGCAAAACCATCTGGGATCTAAATTGTTAGCCAAACAAGTCCTCTCCCGTCCCTCAACACAAATAATAATCTTCTAATTCCTGAAGGCAGCCAAAACAGAGAGCAGCAGAGAGCTGGCGACGAAAGCAGTGGAAACGGGCAGAGAG
Organism: Leptodermis oblonga; assembly: GCA_016801395.1. Taxonomy (NCBI): domain Eukaryota; kingdom Viridiplantae; phylum Streptophyta; class Magnoliopsida; order Gentianales; family Rubiaceae; genus Leptodermis; species Leptodermis oblonga. The sequence goes on along the minus strand of CM028750.1, from coordinate 6,674,992 downwards.
AACCCGGATCCGGCTTCCGGGGCAGGTGCCGGGGCGGCAGCCAAGTCCTGAGCGGTAGCTGCAACAGCCAAAACGACCACGAAGAAAGCCATGAAGATGCTCTTTGGTGCCATTTTCCCGAAAAGTATTGTTGCTAACTTTAACAAAAGTGTGGAAATTGAATAGATTCTGTTGGAGTGTGTGTATTTTGCTTTTGGAAATGGTGATGGAAGGAGTGGTATTTATAGGGAAATTTGGGGAAGTTGGAAACGTTTGTTGGCTACGCGGAAAAAGTAACAGCTGGAAAATGGCCTGGAGGATTTTGGTTGAACCAACAAGAACATTTTTTTTTTTTTTTTTCCTTTTTTTCTTCTTTTGGGTTTGAAAATTTGAAATGAGTCGGCGAAAAGTGGCAAGGAAACGTAACGGCTGGATTGATGAACATGAAATGAATGATGGATACAGTCAGTCAACTCCCATATGTCGTTAGTGATAATGGTGCTGGCAATTTCGAATTGGAAAATGTTGGGTGCATATTATCGGGGCATGCTTTCTTGCCCCTAAAGCAGAAATGTGGGCCTCCCCACAAATCCAATTCCATTTATACCCCCAACTAAGAAGGAAAGATAGAAATACACGTAAGCAGCAAAAAAAAAAAACAAACTAGGTGTAAAATTGTTATTGGTTGAACCATCCTGTGTGTTGTCATGCATTATGAAGGGGTATGAATGGATGATATATGTCAGATGAAGATGCACACATCCAACCATTGAGCCTCAGCTTCAATCCACATACGAGAAGATTTTTGTATGTCATAGTTAGTTTTACTTTTATAATTTTTTTAGGGGCATGATATTTGCAGTAATCGTTTCGATATTTGCAGTAATATTTTCTTGTGAAAAGTCTAAAATACCCCTAACACTTAAAAAAAAAACCAAAATATCGCCGGATTCCGGCGATATTTTTGGCCAAAAATATTAATATCGCCGGAATCCGGCGATATTTTGGGCCAAAAATATCGCCAGAATCCGGCGATATTTCACCCCCCCCCCCCCCCTTAAATTTGATATTTGCAGTAACCACCGGGCAGATCTTCGTCAATCAGGTAAAAAATTCACATTTTCGACAAAAATACTAATACATCCGAACATAATATAACTAAAATAATCAAACCAACTATCTAAAATAATACCGCAAAACATTTTAACTTTAGCCACTAATCTTTTTCCGATCCGAGTCGTCTCGATTTTTATCCAATTTTGTGATTCCACCCGGCTCTGTTTTGCAGGAATGTTACTGCAAATATCGAAACGGTTACTGCGAATATCAATTCCGTTTTTTTATTGCCGAAATATGTGATAATGTAATGCGATGCATGTGATTTTGTAGTGCGGCAAAACTACATAGGATAAGTAATTGGAGTTAGTAAATTACAAGTTGTGGTTTAAAACTTTTGCCAAATTAACCTGCGATATCTTATAACAAAAAATATTGTGTCAACTGATAAACGGGAAATTTTGCTTATCGGTATTTAGTAAATTAACTTTATGAGTACAATTTTTGTAAAAAACAGAATGAGTCTTGAAACGTTTATTAAAAATTAATGTTAACATATTTTGAATAATTATTTCAAATAAACTAAGTAAATAAGACGGTAATTGAAAATGAAAAATAATATACACAGTAATAGGTTATATACTCTCGTTCCACTCAAAGAATCCACTTTAAAATGTGTAAAACTTATTACGGGTCGTGAGATACAACAACTAAAATAAGTAATTTTTCACTTATATCTTTACTTTAGAAGCAATGGTTAATTGTAAACCACACATTGTTTTACTCCCTCCAATCTAAAATAAGTGTCGTTTTAGATATTTTTAGACAAATTAATAATAGATTAAAAATTTATTTAACTGACAAATAAACCCCTAGTTGTTGTAATATGATGATACTACAAGGAGTAGTAGTTAAGATAATCACAAACTCTAGGAAGATAAGTTAACACAAAAGCAAATTAGAAAATATTTTATGTTTTTTTCTAAAACGTCACTTATTTTGAAGATTTTTACTACCTCTAAAATGACACTTATTTTGGATTGGATGGAGCATTAGTAAGGGTATATAATGTACTCCTTCCATTCCATTAGAAAAGTCCATCTTGATTTAGATACACCTTATTATGAATATTCAGGCACAATACATTAAATAACTAATTTATCCCCATTTGTTTCATTTATATCCTTACTTTTTAAGTAAGCAGTAATTGTAGAACACACATGATTATATAAGTAAGGGTATGAGGTGTTAAAAAATTGAAAGTTGACTCTTCTAATGGCAAAAAATATTTCTCAAACTGGAATGAAACGGAGGGAGTAAATAAAAATCAAAGTGGATTTCTTAAATGAGACAAGATTCTTTTTTGAAAGTGGACTATTTGAGTGGCACAGATGGAGTAATAAAAAAACGTAGCAAAGCAAGTACAATACATGGTTATAAAAAAATAAAAAATGAAAAGGGTCTTAAAAAAAAGAACAATACATGAATATTTAACACTTAATACAAACTTATTAATTTTTTCACAATCGTTAATATAACTAAAAATGGTATCCATATCGCAAATTCAAACATTAGAAAAACAAATAAACATTATAAGAAAAATATACTTACCATGATATATACTTAATTATTTATTTAATATAGTTTCGCAAAGATCAATTGTAACTGAAATTGAAAAAAGAATTGGGAAAAAAAAAAAACACTAGTCACAAGTATATAATAAGTGTAACAATTATTATTCGTCCAAATATAACCATTTGTAAATGATTGTATTATTGCACAAAAAACTAATAGTGACGAATGACTCGTTTGAAGGAAACTTGAAATTATTTGGTGTTATGTATCAACTTTTTTACTAAATTTTGGGACGCGATTGTTACTATTATCAATAATTACGTTCAGAGAAAATAAAGAAATCATCAATATTTATTTTTGTTTCTAGATAAATTGTGCTATTATAGGATGAATCAACAGAAGAAAAACATGAGAATATTTGTGATCAATTTTAGGTATTATCCGATATGCAATTATCAAATTTTTTCAGTAATTAGTAGATTTTATAAATTGAAATTTTCTTATTATCTTCACATATAAATTTTTGGAATTTGTCAAATATCAAATTTTTTTTCTTTTTTTTCCCTTTTTCTTCTTTTGGGTTTGAAAATTTTAATTTATATTAATAATTCACTTAAGTGTCAAAAATATATTATATAAATTATGAAAATTTTAATTTTAGAACTTAGTGAGAAAAGTTTAATGAATTTTAAAATATAATTTTAAATACGACTCTTTTGTTAAAACAAAGAGAGTATATAATAAAAAGAAGAAATTAATTCAACAATATATTATTATAAATTTTAAAACATAATTTTCCATTTTATAGTATGTTACAGTTTCAAACAAACAATCAAATAAAATTTGTATCCATAAGTTTTGAAAGAAATATGAAAATACATTACCAATTTCAACTAAATTAATATAATATATTTTAAAATTTAAATTTTCTCATCATCTGACAATTTAAAAATATTTTCTTCATTTTAAATACAAAATTTAATAATTAAATAAATACCAAACTATATATGTAAAATTTTATTATTGTAAAAATAAAAAGAAAAGAAAGATGTTTAGTGAAATAAAAATAAAAATAAAAATAAAATTTTTTATTTTTTAAAAATTGCACTATTATATTTTAAACAGAGAATATAAACTTTGTTGCTAATATATATATATATATATATATAATATTGAAATACATGTAAAAATTAAATGTAAAATAAAATGGAAGGACATGTATGTCTTGATATGATTTTAAAAGGTTGAATAGTGGTCAAGGGGGGGCGAAAGATGTATTTAAAAAATACAGGGAGGGCAAATGCCAAACATACTAACAAACACAGGGTGGTATAGAGGATTTAAGCCTATTTTGAAACAGTAATTTACATTATCAAATTCATCCAACAAGAGAGATCAAATGTAGTGTTTTGCAAGATCAATTAAACAACACGAGAAAACTAAAATCGATAACGATCCGCTCTAAAATTCTTCTAAAGGAAGGTTAGCTTGTGACTCGAAATAAGTTGTCTTCCGTTATAATTCACGTCCTCACCCAACAAACAAGCATTTTTGGGTTTTACACTAACTTACCTGGAATTTTAAGTACTACTAAGATACATTGTGTTTTCAAAATTACACGCATAGTGTGAAGAATAACAAGAATCTACCAACTTTGTCTCATCCATTTGGAAACGGATAGAACAGAGTGGTAATTCCTGTCTCTTGTATCTTCACAGTGAAGGTTTGATTAATAAATCGGTTTTTTTAATGTTATTAATGTTGCACAAAAAATGCAGCTGGACAGTCAAATGCAAACGAAAATTAGGCTCGTTAATGTTTGACACGATACAAATCTGAATCGTACACATACAACTCTCTCAAGAGAGAATTTTCTACAATTTATGATATGACATAACACAACACGATAGCTATGATTCGAATTTTCACCCTTACTTAAAATCAATAAGGAGTTGTAATATAAAAATCAAAAATCTTTTATCATTAAAGTGAAAATAACGTCCTGCGCAAAATATCTGAAGTAATCACACTACTTACTCATTTTTATCGCAAAATAATACTACCAACAAGATATAACTTGTGCCATGTCCAACTAATGAGTATTGGCGTAACGCTGCACCAATTCAACGTGTTTTATGAAGCAACAATATTCTAAATTGAGTTATCACAAAATATCTTACGTATTCAAAGTTGTACGTAACCAGTACAAAGTGTCAAAATGCAACAAGTGACGTGTTACGTTTGATAAAACTAATCCCAACAGGAGGAGCAGATAGAATGGAAGCTGAAATAGGAAATGACCGTTCGAACGTATCATATGAAATTGAGGCGTAAATAGTGAGTGGTTAATCTTTAATGTAATGTGCGCCACTCAACTAATTAAGAAATGCTTCATGAATACACCATGGAATGGACGTACACTTCCCCATTCTATGCAAATATTTTCCATTTGGCGCGCAATTTTCAACTTCATCAACAATTGCTACATACTCTTTTTCTCCCATTAATACACTCTTTCATCAAGAAATAATATTAATAGAAATATGAAAAGTAAGAATATATATACATATATATATATATCCAGAATACAAGTCGTTTTAGAAAGAGTAACTATCTTCAAAACAAATAACATTTCAGTAAAAGAAAGTAGTCATTGGAGTTGTTGATATATACTGAGGAGGCGTTTGATTGATGAGTTTGGCAATGGAACAATGGAATCATAGAAAATATGGGTGTTTGATTGGTGGGTTTAAGAATGAGTTTTTGGGAATGATATCCAAATAATTAGACTTATTAAAACTCAATAGGGGTGGGTTTTAATTTAATTCTCATTCTCATTCTATCTCGCTATCAAACTCATCAAAAGTTCTAATAATAGTAAATTAGGACTGTCAAAGGTTTTATTGTCATTTAAATAAGTATCTTAATTTGTCCGAAAAATTCTAAAACACGAAGTGTATATTGGAACATCCAATTGGAGACGTAATAATTAATTAGGGGCGGCTCCTAAATCCCACTGAGATTGAAGTTTGTCAATTGTGATTAGATCGTAGAGTAGAGCCCAAGAGCTAATGACATCTAGCTACTTAACGTAATTGTTGTACTATGAGATCGACTTTTGTTTAAATAATTTAAAATTTATTAGAAATTATATTAAAAATATATAATTGATTCAAATTCTGTATCGAACTCGGTGATAACGTGCCGAACCTCCGTCAACTTATTTCGAATTTGTATTATGTAAATTAAAAGAGTAAATATATTATTAGACTCTGTTACTCCCTTTGTCCCATTCAAAGAGTTCACTTTAAAATGTGTATAATTTATTATGGATTGTGAGGTATAATATCTAAAATAAGTAATTTATCACCATATTTTTCACTTATATTCTTACTTTAAAAGTAAGATGATAGGACTTGTCGTGAGTCTACCAAATACAGTAAAAATACTGCTTAAAACCTGCAATTAAGATGCTAATAAAATATAGTACAGTAGTAGACATGGTCGATCCACAGAGACGGTAATTTAATTCAAATTCCAATTAACGTGCAAATAAAATCAAACTATGACTAGTAGTCATATTTGTGTCTCTTAAAAGACCTTATAGTTGTCACTTAAATATAGCAAAATAATAATTAAACTAATAATTAAATAAAATACTTAAACAATTATCAATTAATGAGAAAAAATTCCGGTATTATGTAAATCCACCTTAATCTCATGCATGCAATCATAAACCTCTTAACTTGTCTAATTACTTATGCCGTTTCAGTTATAGTATTACCGCGAGTCCCCGCAAATAATCCCAATTCTCCCATAGATTCTCGATAATCCCCCGCGAGTCCCCGCAAAGGAATTATTCTCTAACTACGTTAACTAACAGACCGCGAGTCCCCGCAAACCTTATTAATTAACAAATAGAAGCATTAAGAACTAGAAGAACCCGAAACTAATAATTCCTACTGACGATGCATTAGAAATTATTACCCAATTAATCTTGTAATACTCGGCCGTTAGTTGTGCCATTCACTGACTCTACCAGATTAAACTAAGTTGATCAGGCTTAATAGAATCTTAGTAATTAGACATATAAACACAGGCAATTTAGAAACATAATTCATTAGACCTTAGATTAATTCCTGGGTTTCATACATGCATGGATTATGGCTTCTTACATAATACCAGAACTAATAAATTAGCTACTCATGATAAAACACGAAAAACACATAATTATAAAAGAAAACATTAAAAGAGAAAAGAGAATACTGTATTGGAATTTAAGAAGTCGCGATCTGACAACCGCCGGTTTGGCCAAACGGTAGACTGCCCATCGGGAAAATCCAAAGTTGCGATCGAAACAGAGCAAAACAGAACAGAACAGAGGAAAACTATACTAACGCCAAACTGTATCTTGCGCGAGAATTATTTGTAAACTAAGAAACTATTCTCTATAAAATTTATCAAGAAAACTTCTATCTAAAAACTTGTCTCTAAAAGCTTGTATATAAAAGCTTGTATATAAAAAAACTGTCTCTCTAAAGTGCAGGAATAATCCCATATATATAGGGATACAAATCGGCAATTAACCAATCTCCTAATTGAATAAGGAAACCTTCTTCTACTTGGAAAAGAGAATTAATTAAGCACATGGAATCTCTTCACTTTTTTGGTAACTCCCAACTTCTCTCTTTAATTCCTTCTTGGATTGGTAATTTGCCAAAAACTTCATTGCTTCCCTTTTAAGCTTCTCCGCGTCAACCCTGCGCATGCCCACGGACTTCCTCCAACTGATTGGATTAAATTCCAATTGGATTGGATTAAATTCCAATTGGAATAGGCCCACGTGCATTTGATTTCGTGTGCAGCAACATGGAATCCAATTTGCATTGGATAATTAATTTGAGACTCCAATTGGATTTTGGGCTTGATTCCAATTGACTTTGCTTTCTCGAATTTATTATTGGCTGGGCCTTCATGTGGCTTCCTTCATGGTTTAGCCCACAAATCATGTGGGCTTTTTGGGCCTTGATTTGTCGGTTCTAATTCTTTCACTTTTTTGTACATTCTTTTCTTCTTAGGCCCGATCTCTAAAACTGCAATTAAACATTAAAATCTTGGGCAAAAACCCGTGAGAACTGTCATAACAAGTGCTAAAATAATACACCTAAAAGGTGCAGATCATAAGGGTTAATTGTGAACCACACATCCTTATATTAGTAAGGGTATGTAATGTAAATAAGTTCAAAGTGAACTCTTTAAATGAGACAATATTTTATTTTAAAAATAGACTCTTTGAATGGGACAGGAAATAATAAAATCGAAATAGGATAAAGTGTGTACAGACCAGAGAAGAACATTTATATGGAACCACAATAGTTACGGTGATCATCGGAAATTTGGCGAACGTGGACGGCGCCGCACTCTATTTTGGAACAATCTTCAATCATCATCTTCATGTGCCTTCTATTTCTATTTGGTAACTAATTATTAATTTATCACTAATTTCTTCACCCAAAAAATACAAAATGATATTTTAATGCGAAAGTACATATTATTAGCAGAGATATATGTACAACTTTTTATTTTTTTATTTTTTTCTTCCCATATTTTTATCCCCAGTTTAAACCCATAACCTCAAAGTTACAAATAGTCTTCCATACAATAGATATAAACTATATTCTTCTTCTTTTGTCCCCCATTTTTTGTACTCTTTTTTTTTTTTTTCTCCTTGAATTTGAACTAAACAAAAGAAATTGTCCTGAGTGCTCATTTTATGTGTAAATAAGTGGTTAATTTCATTTTTATCATGCTTTACTTAACAAACCATTATATTCTTCCCCCTCTCACCTCAGGGGCTTATATGCACCAACAACTCACCAATTAAACACAGTTGACGGTGATGAGACAAACGCGTAAATTTTTCCATACATCCGCAGTAATTGTACGTAAATTTATTGCTAAAGTGATTAAAAAAAAAAGATAGGGAGCAATGTTTGCTTATTTTTATCTTGATTGATTCGTCTATTGCACTAAAATTAAGGCGTAGTAGAAGATGAATATTATTATTTTATTTTTTTACAGATTGGTTATTAATTTCTGTTTATCCATGAAGAAGCAAATGGAAAATTTTATTCTCTCAACTCAACAACAAGCAACAGCAATGTACAATCAAGTCAAAAGATCATTTTATTCCCAACACAATATCCATTTCCATTTCCATTTCCAACTATGAAACCAATCTGGTAAAGGTAAACATAATTAACAGTAAGAAATTAAGCAGTAGTATAACAGTAGTGGCAAGCCAAATCCATCTGGGATCAATCAGCCTTTTAATGCCTGAACAGAGCAAAAACAGAGAGCAGAAGGGAGCTGCCGATCAAAGCCGCGGACGCCGGTATAGAAAACCCGGCCCCTGTCGGAGCCGGTGCCGGGGCCGCGTCTTGAGCAGAGGCCGTGACGAAGCCCAAAACGACCACAAGAGCCACAACCAAAGCCATCAAGTTGCTTACTTGAGCCATTTCCCCTCGAAAGAAAAGATAGATAAATGCACACACTGTTTTTCTTAGGTTGTGATGAGCGATGGCTACAATGGAGTGGTATTTATAGGGAGATTTTCTGCTGTTTAGGAAAGTTCACAGCTGGAATGAATGGATAGGAAATGGAGTCGGTGTGATTCAACCAACGAGAGCTTTTACTTAAAAAAAAAAAAAAGAAAAAAAAAAGGAATTGGCTGGCGAAGGTGGCCGTTAATAATCATGATTCGTCCTCACTGTACTCATCGTTGTCTTCTAAGTTCCAAGACGCTCAACAAGATCATCCATTGATTCCGAATCTATCACCCCTGTTTTTACCTGGAATTTTCTAATTTGTTTCTTAACGACTTTTTAACAGTTATATTTCGTAACTCTTTGAATGGAACGAAAGAAGTATCGGTATATTATTAAAAATGGCTTGTTTCTATCGTCTGTCTTCAGGACATGTATTAAAAACCAGTCCAAAAACTACACAAGGCTCTTTCGTTTGTACACGGCGTTAAGTCCATACACATGGAAACCACAAATTTGTTGGTTGCAAAGTGTTACATAGGAAAGAGTTTAGCCGCCCGACCACCAATTTCTCTGCTAAGTTTATTTTATCAAAACATTTGGAGGCGTTTGATATGACTGGAAAAACTAACTTAATTTTCTTTAAATTGGACATTGTTAATGTAAGTTAATTTTGATGTGTTTAGGTATAATCGCCAAATCTCTCCATTACCGATGCTTATATTCAACATCTGTCGAGCTCTAACGTTGTTTGAACGAACGTGTATGCCCTTTTTCTCAACCTACGAAAACAAAATGCCAAAGGCCATTTGTGAATATGACTAGGAACCAACCTTTCAAGTTTGAGCTTTGAAGCCAGTTTACATACGGGTTTTATGAGAGGTGTTTGTTTTTCATACTAAATTATTGAACCAACCAATTGTGTAGGTTAGCGTTCATTAGCCGCGCTTTAAGAACATACTCTCTTTGATTCAAAATAAATGAACTTTTAGAATTTTTCACGAAAAAATGTACCAACAACCATATAAAGTTTAAGTAAATATACACGCATTGTGATTTCACTTCAAGACGTGCGGCATAAATACAATATGTGACCGTCAATTTTAAAATTTTGATTCATTTGCGTTACAAAATAAATTCCAAATTTGATATTTTATATTCTGAGTTTAAAATTGAAGTTTTCAGTTCCAAAAAAGCTGGATTTACTGTATTTTCAATATTAATAATTAATATATAATATTAAATTTTCAAAGTTGATTATAATTCATTATATCACCTTTTTATATTACCAAATTCATTTAAATGATATCTATTTTTTTTTAATAAGAAACTTTATTCTTATTCTATTTCTACCCCAAATTCATGACAGAAACATCTTTCGAATAATATCGAATACCTGCGAGTGTCTTTATCCAATCATGTAGCTCTTTGACTTGAGTTAGGTCAAAATAAGCCCGTGTCCGTAACTTCTGTATTTGATACGGAGAATATTTGTAATTAAATACTTTTTAACATAATAATAAAATTACATATACAAATTTATAAGTTTTCTTAGTCTATGTTTTAAATAATGGAAAAAGGATATTCAAATTTGTACATTAATTGAGACGATACGAATATCTTATCTTCTTCTGTGCTCCAACCTTTTGTCTTAAAAATAACGCCTATTTTAATAAAAAAACATTTATTAACATTTCTGCCTTTAATTCTTTATTCTTTTTCCGGTGAATCAAAATCTTGAACTTATTGATGTTCATAAATTGGCTGGTAGTGTACTTTTTTAATTTTTGAAATTTGAATGTTTAAATAAATATTCATAAATTACTTATAAACTCACTCTGAAATTGTCAGTGGAAATTAAACATTTTAAAAGCTTACAAAAAATGATATTTCGGTTTTATAACTGCCTACAAATTCTGCAGTTTTGTCTGTCCATTTTAAATAGGGCAAATGACATCAGTGGCCACTCAACTATTCGCAATGTTCAGTTTTGGTCACTCAACTTTTATATGTGCGCGTTTGGCCACTCAACTTTTCAAAACGTGTCCGTGCACCCATTCCGTCAAAAATAATCTCAAATTGGACGGAATCCATCCAAACCCAAAGCCCAACATGAGTTTTTCAGGGATAAAATTGTAAAAATAATATATTAAACTTAAACCCTTACAGCTGAAATTGCCAAACGAGGGGGGAAAAAAATTTCATGAAGATAATAAAAGGAACAGGGCCTTCGTTAGAAGTAGAGGATGAGTGGTTCTTTGGACTTGTCAATTACTGGTCTTCTGCAGGGACTTATTTTGATGAATTCCTTAATCAAATTGTACCCATTTGTCCTTCTTTTTCGTGATTTTTTTTTTTTTTTATCAACAAAAATTGCCATTAGCAACAGCCAAGATACAAAGAGGTTGCAGCATGCATGCATGGAAAGTTAGCTTCGGGGAACCAATAACACAGAGACATACAGTGATGAATGAGGATGAGGATGATGATGATGATTAATTATTGTTTGGATGTCATGTTAAAGGGCTGTTGATTAAACGTTTCTTCCTGCTCCAGTACGCCTTTTGTTTTTTTTCTACCCTCCTTTGTCAATTTCAGCTGTAAGAGTTTAAATTTAATATATTATTTTTATAATTTTATCCCTGAAAAACTCATGTGGGCTTTGGGTTTGGATGGATTCCGTCCAATTTGAGATTATTTTAACGGAATGGGTGCACAGAAACGTTTTAGAAAGTTGAATGGCCAAACGCGCATATATAAAAATTGAGTGACCAAAACTGAACATTGCAAATAATTGAGTGGCCACTGGTGTCATTTACCCTTTTAAATAATTTTGATCATTAGTTTTGCTGCTTATGTCAGCAAAGTAAAATTACAAAATAATAAAATGTACAATATTGATAATTCAATGGAACAAAATGTGATTAGGCCAAATTTTAGGTCTTCCTTAGCAATTGACCCATTCTACATTCAAAATCCCAACTTTTTTTTTTTTTTTGAAGTTTAATACGAAACCCAGATCGAAATTATCTCTTCTGCGACAAAATTTACTTAAATTTCATAAGTCTCCGTCAGTTTCGGCCCCAAATTCTGCAGAATTTTATCTTTCCCTCATTATGAATGAAAATCCAGAGAAACGTACGTAAACGCAACAAAATATAAATAATTTTATTATATACTCTCTAATGAAGAATTACATGAACAAAGAACACCACCAATGATGTCATAATCGAATTAATTCTTCTAAATAATTTTTTTTTAAAAAAAGGAAAAGTACATACCAACCCAAGCACACACCCCAAGATTTCAAAAAGATTTTAAAAGACTGCCACACAAAGCGACATCGATGGCGACGTGAAAGAACAGAAGAGAGAGAATGAAACGCACAAAAAAAAAAAAAAAAAAAAATGAAATTCGGAGAAAGAATCCCTCCGCTCCTGCTCCTGCTCCGGCTCCGCTCAGTGCCTCAACAAGGCGAAGGAAGAGAAAAGGGAAGCGATCACCATAACTCCGGAGACCGCGACGGAGAACCCAGCTCCCTTATCAGGCGACGGTGCGGGAGCCTCCTGAGCAGAGACTGCGACGGCGGTCGTCATGACTACGGCGGCGGCCATGACCAAGGCGTTGACGATGCTAACTCTGGCCATTGCAAATTCGACGGACGAAAAATGTAACGGCTAATCTAGAGTTGAGAGAAGAAAAATGAAAAGTTAGCTAGACCGCCGAGTGCTTTGGGAGTGGGTTCTGGTTTGTCAAGGGTGCGAAGTAGGGGAATATTTATAGAGGGAGAGGGGCTGATGGGTCCCGCGTGGGGTACGGAAACAGCTCAAAGGGAACGTGGGTGATGGGAAAGTAGCTGGCGTAACGGCTGGGTGATTGATGCTTTTGAGGGAAAGCACGGGTGTGAATGTGATGACCATTGTCGGTTGTTCCGCTAACCAATGGGGATCTGACACGTCTTCCTTTTCTAGATTTTTTTTTTTAAAATTTATTTTATGAAGCCTTTTTGTCTAATTCTCCTTTGATGGGGCTAATAATTTGAAATTAGTTGTGTAATTAAATAAAGAAAATAAAACAAAGAGTTGGTAATAATTGGGATTGAGACAGGTTGTCCAAGAGGGGGAGAATGGTTGGCACGAACATGAATGGATTCCAGTGTTGATGATTCGTGGCACAAGGAAGGAAATTCTCTTTGGACACAAGGAACTTGTTCGTTTTTGTTGATCTTTTTTTAATCCCAAGTGATTCTGTTTCAAAATGTAATAACCAGTATGTAAATGCAGATAAAGATATGCGATTTTATTATTAATATATATATAATAACATTGGTCCTATAAGCATCAGCAGCGCCCATGGCCTAATGGATAAGGCGTCTGACTTCTAATCAGGCGATTGTGGGTTCGAGTCCCACTGGGCGTGCTCTTTGTCCAAGCCTTTTTCCCCCTCCAATTTCTGACTAATTTTTCTATGAAATTCATTAAATAGTATATTTGAATAGAACAAGCCATTTCAGAGTTCAGATTATTATGGTTTGTAGATTAGCTCAATAATGTGAATGGAAATATACCTTTTTTTAAAAAAAATATTTCTTGAAAGGAATAAAGAGTGGTATATATTTTTGGAATGTGAGAAAGTATATTCAGTTGCTATAATTTTGTAAATATACACTTATATTTGTTTCACTAATAAAATAGTTTAGCCTGCCATGTGTATACTTTTTCATCGATTTAGTATCAATATTTAAAATAAATAATTTATAACTCTTTTTTATTTTAACTTTATAAGTATTAACTCTTTTTTATTTTAACTTTATAAGTATTAATTAATCTTAAATCAAAAATTAAAAAAAAGCTATTTTTTTTCCCTTTTTTTTTTTTTTATTGTAACACAATAAAAAAGCAAACTCTGCATATTCTTGTAAGCTAAGAGAAGAAGGTCCTCATATATTGCGTGGATGGAGTATAGTTAAAGGCCAATATTCCACTATATCAATACGTGAAGTGAAAAGTAAAAGTGTGAAAGGTAAAACAGTTAAGGAACATTAGTTCTTTTTTTCATATAATTAAGAGGCTAAATTTCTCATAAATATAACTGTTTTTAATTGGACAAAAAACAGGAATTTCTGAAGAACCGTAAGAATTTTGTTAATTAGTACGAAAAATTAGTCAATACAAGTAATTACAGATTATATTATAATATTAGTAAAAATTGTGAAATATAAAATAATTTTGACAATAACAGGAATTTGGTACTGATCATTCTATAATATTCAATATTCAATGTATTTATGAGAATAAAAATAATTTACTTATTTAAGAGTTGACATAAACTCATGTACAAAGCAAAATTATATAATTAATACATTTTCAATGAGAAAATAGAGAATATAAGATACCTTTCTTTCTTTCTTCCTTAACGGCAAAGAAAGGGATGGAGGAAGGGGACCATCCATTTTTTTAGACGTTTTGCTTTTAAATGTAGTTTTTACTCGCGAATCGATGCGCCAAAATATTTGTTGCATAAACCATGAAGTTAATGGTTCAATTCGCAACGTGGTGTGTGATAGATAGATTGTCTGTGATGTACATGTTCTCGGTGTCTTTAATATTAGGATGAAAATTTGGAATTAAAAGAAATAAATTAAGCAATAGGCACATTGTGTAGGTAATAAAACCTTTATTAATCATCGCCCCAAAACGAGCATCAAACAGAGTATAAATTCAACATTAACCCACAAATACATACAAATAATCTCCAGAAACTATAAGAACTTAAATCCCCTCCATCCATTTCAAATACATTTGCAATTAAAATTGCAAACTATCAAATCAGTGCCTCAAGAGAGCCGACACAGAGAGAAGAACGGAAGCTCCGACCAAGGCGGTAGCGACTGGCAGATTGAATGCAGCTCCGGCATCGGGTGCAGGCGCCGGTGCAGCTCCGAACTCCTGAGCAGAGACCACGGAGAACATGGCTACGACGACGGCAACCAAGAAAGCCTTGACAACGTTAGCTTGAGCCATTTTTTCAGAAACCTTTCGGAAAGCTCCGGCCAAAATTGTCAAGACGGAGAGGAAAAGGAAGATATTTTTGCTCTGCGGCTTTTTGTTTTTGTTTCGAGGGATGAGAGGCAATGAGAAGGGATTGTGGTATTTATAGGCCTGGGGAGAGGCTTGGCTGCCGTTTCTGGCCCGGAAATTGCTAGCCACATGACTTAATTTTATCCCAAAAATCACGTTCACGCTGGAATGGAAAATAAAAAAAAATTTAAAAAAAAAAAAAAGGAAAGTGGCTACTTTTAGGGGAATAAATGTCGGATTGAAGGGTAGAAGTATGGTTGTCTGTATTTTGATTTGAACTTCTAAACTTGTTCGTTAATAAGTTATGTTTTTGAAAATATTATTAAAAATAATTTTTTAATGTAAAAATATGTATTGTAAATATAAACAAATCAAGACAAAAAATATTTATCGATGAACACACACGTATTAATTTTAAAATAAAAATATTGTTATCGAATCGTCAGATAGTGTAACAAGAAAATAACGAGAACTAGAAGGGAAAGTCTTTGCCAATGATGGGGGGTGCACATGCCACGTGGAAGGGTAGGGGAAGGATGGCGCGTTGCGTATCTTGACTGGACCATGTCTTTGTTTATCGTACTCCATGGGAGTCGGCTTCACATGCTTCATGAGGTGGGGTCCTCTCATTGTTCTATAATTATTTTCCACATTTCAACTTACCTAACTTTTTATTCTTTTGGGATTAATTCAAGGCTTTTTATTTAATTAACTTTTTGTGAAAGTGAAGTTCAATCTACTTTAAATTAGAAGGAAGACTAGTCAACTTAGCTAATACGAGTTAAGAACTAAGAAGTTAGAAACAACAATTTGCTTTCACCAAATTATAGTTTAGTGTGAAAGCAAATTTATATACAACTTGTATAATACAAAGTTAAAACAAATTAATTATTACTTTGACACTAATTTAATAATGAAATTTGAGTTTAATTATTGGTAAATTTAAAGTCGTCTTTTCAGACTTTTTATTTTTATTTTTATTAGATGTCATATTATTTAGGGTAATGATATTGTCCTAATAATAACAAAATATTCATGCAAATATTCGATCTGTACGTTGGGTAACTTTCAATTTTAATGTCCAAGATTACTGCAAATGACTTTTGAATCTATAGAAATTTCCAACTGTTACAGTCAAAAAAAATTAGATGCGCTAAATGCGTAACTAAACTTCCAGAAACCTAAGTTTAACGACATTTTTAAAACTAAAACCACAGAAATTGCTTTATTTATTTATTTTTTATTTAATACCGATGCTTCCAAATTTTGATAAATTTCAAAATATTAATTTGAAAATATTTGTCGGCAGGTACTAAGGGTTTAGACAACACTCAATCTAAGAGACGTATATGTTTGGTTACAACGGCAAAAGTTTATGTTGTGATGAGACTCAACTACCCTTGGACGGTGTGTATGAATTCTCTAAATTGAAATGGCACTTTTGTCATTTTACTTAGTTCTGTCGATTTAATTTAATTAACGATTCGTTAATTTAGTTATTGAAGAAGTAGGAGGAGAAATATATAACTACTTCTGCTTCTTCTTCCTTGAACAAACAAACACTCGAACAGTTACAAAAAGAAGTAAAGGGAAAACTGAAAAAGTCCTAAGGTTTGATTGACATGATGATAATTTTTGTCCAAACTAAAAATATTAGCGGTTATGTTAATACAAATCTCAATAGGAAATCGTAATTTCTCAAGTCTCCTACAATTTACCCAAGAAATAGTAACTAACTACTGTACAGCAGAGACACAGTAATTAGAGACAACAGAGTTGAACCATCTCATCAATGATAGGCCATTGAGGAAGAAGTGAGAAGTTGTTATCATTGAAAGATATCAGCCCAACTACTACTACTACTATTTAATATAAATAAATGAAGACTTGAAAATTGAGAAAGAAATGTCAATGGCATTGCTTCATTTTACTGTACTTAATTGTCACTTTCATATACAAGTGTGCAGAAGAGATGACTAGTTCAAATTTCAAAATGGACATTCTAACTTAACAACATAGTACTATCTGTCCCATAACTTTCAAGTTTCAAAAATGAAAAAAATAAAAAACAAAAAACAAAAACGTCTCTCCTTGTTTCATTATTACTACTATTAAATAATTGATGGGCCGAACGAAAGAGACCTCGATCAGGAGGATCTCTCGTTGAAATGTGAATTGTACCGAGGTTTTTGATTTTTTTTAAAATGGTTTGATTGAATAGTAAAATGCTGTATTAAAAAGAATGAAAGTATATTAAATTTATGATATGACAATGGAAACGATAGGTACGAATCAATGTCTTATTATACAAACAGTGAAGCATATATGATGATTACGAAATCACAAACAATCGACGGCCATAATTAATGATCAACACAGAAAGCAAAGCAAAGCAAATCTACTTCAACTAATTTCAAATTTCAAGCACAGCGAAAGCTTCCTCATCATGCATGCATGGCTCATTATCTCTATAGAAAATAGGGTTTAGATTTTCAATACTGCTTCAAGTTGAAGATGGCAACCAAAGACAACACGACTGACGAACAAAAAACCGCAACAGAAGGCGCGATCGAAACCCCGCTGCCTGTATCCATGGCCGGCGTGGGCGGCGCCGCTGCATCTTGAGCGGCCGCCATCAGCGAAAAGCAGATCATTCCGATCACAATGTAGGCCGGAGGAGACACCCCAAAACGAGCCATTTTTTTCCCTTTCTTTTTGTGAAAATGGATGGAGAAAGTAATAGTAATAGTAATAGTAAATGTGTATATTCTATTCTATGGTGCGACTCAATTGAAGAGAATTTATAGGGCTGTGTTTGGTGGTTAACTTATTGATTAATTCAATTTCACCTTCCAGGCTTGTAGAGTTTGGTTCGTTGCCTTTTTCGCCAAGGTTTCTTTCTGAGAGGTGAGTTATGCTTTTCATAATCTTAATTACCACTTGTTTTGTTCACTACTCTATTTTATCAGTGTATGTGCTCGACCATTCTCAACTATTCAAATAGTTTCTAACTTTAAACTATTAATTTCATCGTTGTATTCATTACTAGTCCCTACGTCTCATATAAAATATATTGTTCGTTCTACTAAACTCGTCACATGAAAACAATATTAGAAGCATAACTTTATAATCGAACAATATCAAAAAAAAAAAATTGACTTATATTGAATAGAGTAAGTGTTTTGTTATAGTATTATCACAAGATATATATACGTACTCCTAAAATTTTCAACGTATTAACAAAATTGGGACAAGATGGCAGATGATTTCATTTGTATAGCATGCATCAATCAGCCAAGGATGGTAATAACTAATCAACTCGGAATTGGCCGCCCAATAAGAATTAAGGTTCGAAATAAATGCACATTGTGTACTATCCACCATTAGTATCTAGATCAACGGGAGCATCACTATGTGTTGGGATAGATACAATATATGTACATATTATAAGTGATTTGATTTTTAAAAAAAAAAAAAAAAACAAAGGATGGTAAGAACTCGAAGTCAGCCAGGTCTTATTGCTGTTGAGTTGGGAGGTTTCCGAGTCTGTGTCACGTACCAAAAATGATCCCAACGATTGGCCACTTTGTCACGCCAATTGCGGAATTGACTACTCAATTGTCAAAAATTAAGAAATGGACCATGCCTTTTTAATTGATTTGACCCTCAATTTCAAGTTCAAGTTCAAGGTTGTACGTCTTTGATATTTTGATGAGCTCAATGTGAATGTTGAATGGGTTGGACTTGGATTGATGATCATGATGTGCTTCCAAGAAATTACTATGTTCGTGTTTGGAAAGTGATTTAGAGAGTTGAAATATGCCGTAGCTAATGTGATATTATATAACAACTTTTTGATAATTTTGTTTTAAATATCTGATAATAATTTTTTCATATAATTTTTCATAATATTATGTTTTAAATGTTATTTCAGTTTTAAATTAATAAAACTACATTCTATTTCGACAAGAAAAAAAAAAAAAAAAGGAAGAAAAGTATTGCCTTCCCTGTCCATATTTGAGCAATACCCAAAAGTATATGGACTCTCTTCATTAATTTTATCACATGGGCTCTGTCGTGGACTGGATAAAGTTGATTTCTTTAAAACCATGAGGCCCAATCAAAGCTCATTAGGAGTTTTTATTTCTTTCTTTTTAAGTCTCTATTTACATGACCGGTGTTATATAATTTGCAATTTTCATAGTAATTTGATTCCCACTACTTCATAAAAGTTTAATTTTTCTATATTCAGGAAAAAGTAGTAAACAAAATGAACATGAAAGTTTACACAATACTGCTTCAAACAAGGCTTAAAGCTCCATATTAAAAACCAGAACTACAAGGCCCTATGTTAAAAAAAAAAAAACCAAAAATTCCTCTTCAAATCCACTCCTTTAGAAGGCAAACAAACACAATATATCTCACCAACAATCCAAATGCCACCATTTTCTTTCTTTACAATAACTTATTTGTTTTCACACTCTAATTTTTATCATCAAACTGTTAACGCATCAGGATCCCTTTGCTAATTTCTGTGCATTCAGTAGGCTTTTTGTCAACCAGATTGCTGTTTCCCTTGATGAAACTGCATCTTCACCAAAGGGCTTTAGAACACCAGCAAGCTCATCAAGCTTGTCTTGTTTAAGCAGCCGGGCGCATAGCTCGAGCAGAGCTTCTAAAGCATCAGCTCTTTGTTGACTGGGATTCTCCCATTGCTTCTTGCTCTCATGAACACCATTTGCAGCAAGTGATTTTAACAACAAGATGTCACCGGATTCCTGATTCGTTGCTTCAGTCCCACCTTTCTCGGGCTGCAGCTTCGTATCCTCAATCACATTTTCCTTGAGTTCTGTTTCAGGGTTACAAGAAACTGTCTCATTGTTCTTCTCACTTGGTACGTTTTCTGCAGGCATTTCTGTAATGTCAGCAGTACCTTCTACTTTGTCCATACCACAGCCCGGTTCTGCATCTCCTACGCCCCGTGAAGTTTCCGTTGTCAACAGGTCTTCCTTGTCAAGTGATGCAGCTTTACTACTATGGGAATGAGCTGTCCTTAAAGCATGGCTTGTATCAAAACTAGGATCCTCTAGGATTTTTAGTGTCTCCTCATTGACATGTTGACTGTCCAGTGTTTCCCAATCTTCTATTCTTCCACCATCCATGTCACCCTCTTCAAACTGTAGGATATGATCAGCTGAAGATTTTTCGTGTTCTTCAGGATGAGAATTTGATAACCATGAATTGTTTGCAGTCTGACTTTCCTTCTGAGATGAAGAGTCTGAATTATCCAGATAATCACCATTGCAAACAATGGTTTCACAACTTGTATCTCCACTTCTTGAATCATCGGTATCGTGGAAGATCTTACCAGAACAGCTAGTGGGATCAACTCTCTTGGTCTCAGGTTTTTCATGCATTGGATGTTTATTATCCCTGAGATTTCTGGCCTGGAGCTCAGCATGTTCGTCAAATGGCAGAACACGCCTCTCTCTTAGTTTAGACACTCTGTCTGCACTGTCTTTGCAGCCACTAGATTTTCTTGGCGAGGATTTTGCACCTTTCTCTTTTGTGGTATTTGGAGATTTAACAGGAAGAAAGACAGGAGAATGGCTGCGACACCGAAGGATGTAAGGTTGCAGGTGGGCATGTCTCAACAATTCTGCAGCCTATTATTCAGATTTATGGGGTTAGAATAACTAAAGGATAAGAATTACATCTTATATTCAAACTATAACTTGAACTCACAGTTGGTCTATGTTCTGGACTTTTCCTTAGCATGCTTTTAATAATCTGTTTCCTGTTCCAAGCAAAGCCATTTTTTAACAAAGGTGAATCTCTGCTTTTGGTACAAAAGCTGCAGTTAACAATCTGAGGTAGCAAATACTTACAGCGAGGAGGAGTACACAACAGGTAGCGGAGAAATGGCGCATCTGTTTATCTTGTTAATAAGTCCAGTCATGTCCTGTTTGATTCAGCTTGAATGATTAATGATTATACAATAGATGTGGTTGAAATGTAAGTGATCATGAATCAGAAGTCTAAACTTACAGGTGCTCTAAATGCAGCTTGATGGGCAGCAATCTCAAAGATGCAGCAACCTGAGAAGAAGCAATGATATCAAATGTTAATAATAGTAAGTGGGGCTTGAAACTGAAAATGCCATTCTGGTGTTGATTCTCACCAAGTGACCAAATATCTGATTTGTAGCCATAAGGTATATCAGTAAGGAGCTCAGGACACATGTTTGTAGTTCCAACAACCTGTTTTCAAGCAGCCATTATTAACGGAAGGTTGACTCAAAAACTTCATCAAAACCAGATTACATATCAAAAAAATCCAAAGCAAAATGAAAATATAGACATGGTTTAAAATTCATCAACAATTAACACACCCACCATCTATTGTTTGGATCTTTCCCTTCTAAGCTACACCGTCCCCGGACAACCCCACTTTTAAGTACCAGACTCTGGCAACAAGGGGAAGAGTATGGGGGTAGCTAAGAACACATGATGTAAAGTAAAGTAAACAAATTATCTCTACACATACTAAGAACAGTCTTACCGAGGAAGTTAGGCCACCTTCATCAAGTAGTTTTGCCAATCCAAAGTCACCTGTATATAGGTATACACACAAACCAGTCAGAAAGAAAGACAAACTGACTGAAGGCAGCACAAGGAAACAGTGGCTGTGGAATGCTCACCGAGACGAATATCATTCTCCTTTGTGAGGAATATATTAGATAACTGCATTAAAGAATTTCAAGTCAAATTGGACAGAAGGTTAAATTAATACAATTTTTTTTAATTTATTGTGATAATGGCTTTACATTGTACCTTGAGATCCCTATGCAGGACACGATGAGAATGCAAATAGTCCAAAGCCAGCAATAGTTGAGTCAGCCATTTACAGAGTTTCTGTGAAACAAGAACATCAATGTCGGGTTTATAAACTGAAAAACACAGGGATGAAGGAACTTCAGTTGCAAGAGATGTCATCTGGTTACCTCCTCTGGGAAAAGTGCTCCTCTAGCTTTCCTCATAATCTCAGTCCTGCACATTCCAACCAAAAAAAAATTTATCCTCACACTGAATCTTAGTGTTAAGCCTAGCACGTTAACTTCTGATCCATTTTTTCAGTTGGAAGAACAGTTTTACAATGTTTACTGATATACTCGAGTACTAGAAAACAGATTTAAAATTTAGAGAACGAATAGCAAAATAAACTTGCATTTGCATCAAGAATGTTATCCCTCTAACCCTACTACTTCAAGAATATTTCAGAAATTTTAATTTTCCTTTTAGCAAAGAAACTTAGATAGAGATGACAATGAATTATCCAGAGCATTTTTGGCATATAACTGAGGAAAGGGAGGAGAAAGCAGAGGGGAGAATGGAAGTAATGCGGGGGTGGCTGATAAACATGTCAGTACAATTTCGGATTACCACGTACATGTCTCCACCTTCACAGTAGTTGGTGACAATGCATATACAGCCCTGCAAGAGTTTATATGTTAAGCTTCTGTCAAGACAACTAAGGCAGCAATTGTTTTCAACAATGCATGAGATCACTGATTGTGAGCCATTCCTGCAGCTTGCAAAAGAAGCATTCAAACAGTACCTTGTCAACCCAAGCATCTTTGTATTCCACGATGTAGGGATGGCTTAATTTGGCAATCAAATTCATCTGTAAAAGAGAAGTATGAATGATCTTCAACCCACAAATATCTTTAGTCTTTTATTCAATACATTATAGTCCTATAACTCAAAAGTAAGGCACAGCATCACCCTCTGCACTAAATTCTGCTGTTACAACTGATTTGTCTTAACCAACACAAAAGTTACAACTACAAAATGCCAAAAATGATTAGGAAAAAACAGTGAAGGACAGAGAATAACTCGTGAATACATTCTACATTCCTCAAAGGAAATAAATAAATTCCTCATTATCACTAAGACCTTTGCATATATAAAGTATTCAAAAGAAAAGCATCTGCAGGAGCACATCATATTACCTCCTGATCTGCTGTGACCTTGAACTTCTCGGGTTGCTTCTCCAAACGAATTTTCTTCAAAACACACCTACACATGATTGGCAAGGACATTCACAAACTTTTAGTCTAAATTAAATCAATAATGCTTGCCAAAATTTTTGCATGATCATGAGTTTTTGATATAACAAAATTTGCTCCTCAAGCTGACATTTTCATCCCACAACATATGACTACAAAATATTCTTATAAAAATGAGTATAATAAATCTGTTCTTTGCAGGAATTGCAGGTACATTTGCACTTACTGAGAATTACTTCCTTTATGTTTTATTAATGCAGTTACTGTGAGCCTAAACGTTCCTCTGTGATTTCTCTAGCATATTTCTTGAAATTACAGAGGTAACAAGTCAAATTAAAATGGTCATCCAAACCTGTTTTCCGTAGCTTATTACATCTGAAACTAAGAAAGTATTATGAGAAGAGAAAGAATTTCTTCTGCTCATCTGTTGAAAATTGACAGATGCTTTAGTTTTCATAGATTCACACATACTTTTACGACACGGCCGCCCACTTTTGACAATATGCATAAGAGTCGTGCAACTAAAAGTATTTTAGGTCAATCTACCCTACCAAACACGCCATGACCCCAGTGCATAAACCAGACCAGAAAT
This sequence comes from Leptodermis oblonga, assembly GCA_016801395.1. Taxonomy (NCBI): domain Eukaryota; kingdom Viridiplantae; phylum Streptophyta; class Magnoliopsida; order Gentianales; family Rubiaceae; genus Leptodermis; species Leptodermis oblonga. The sequence goes on along the minus strand of CM028750.1, from coordinate 6,651,097 downwards.
TAGAATACACAAAAATATTCTCTCAGTCACAGAATCACAAATTAAAACGCAAAAATGGACGCAACCCCACATGGAAAAAAACTTGGGATGAAGAGATTCTTACTTCTTTTTCTCAGTTTTATGCAAAACAATAAATGCCGCCCCGAAAGCTCCTCTGCCAATCTGCTCTATCACCTCATAATCTTCCAACTTCGAGTGCGTATCGCCATCGTCGGCCTCCATTTGGCCCTTCAAAGCTTGAACTAATAAAACAAGAAGAAGTTGAAATGGGCCGGTCCAAATCTAGTAAAACATGCTAAACATAGCTAATTGAAAGCAGTTGTATACTAACCTGCCGCAAGAAATCTCGAGAGGGTTCACTTCAAAATATTACAAGCAACTAAGAAATCAAGGAAAGGATCCCTTCAAAGCTTGGTTCTTGAAACTCTTGAGATAATGAACAGAGATGTTAGAGAGGCATTGAATTGAAATGTGCAGAGAAAAGGTGCACATTCCACAATTATGACAAAAGGAGTGTGTGTTTGTGAAAGAGAGTGAGAAAAGGGTGTCAAGACATACTCGAGTAAAAGCAACAAACAATAGGCCAATTGGGCATAGTCATACTTATATATATATATATATATACTCCAGAGCACTAAACAATAATTATGAAGAAAAAGTTGATTACCACCATCATAAAAGAAATAATAAGTCTATCCAAAAAAGCAAACCAACCACTAATGAAAAAGTTTGAAGGCACCTAAAACTCACTCAATCCCAATATGAAATATATGAGAAGGAAGCCAGTAAATTCAATAGCAAAAGGAAAGCTAGGAACTTTACCAATTGGGAAGGTGGGTTTTTGTGTCTGTGTGTGACTCTGCGTGGAAGAGAGAGAGAGAGAGACTGGGCTGCAAGGTTGAAAATTATGGAATGGAGAAGGGGGGGGCCAAGAAAGAAAGAACCTTTGCTTGTGTTTGCAGACTCAAAGAAAGAGTGCATGTTTTGTATGTAATGTATATTTTATAATCACTTAGACCGAAGAATATTTTTTCATAGGCTGCCACTGCTGCTGTTGCTGGTAGGGTGTCACCATCTTTTACCTGAAAGTCTATGCCCAAAATTTCCAAAAGCTCCATAGCGCATTTGGATCTCTAATCTGATTTTGCTCCTACATCCAATTAATACCAGCTTGACTTCTCTCTAGAAGATTAATCAGTTATGAAGCTTGAGCAATTAAAACCTCTGACTAACTGTGTGTACTGTGTAGTGTGTGTGTGTGTTCATAAATTCATCTGGGAAACTGAAACAGGCATCCTTAATTCCTTTGTCCCATGGCTTCGATGGAAAAACAGTAACAAATTAATGGCAGTCACAGCTCCCACAAGTGTTCTTCCCAGCCAGGTTAGTACACAATTTATTGCCCTCATACTTACTCTGTTTTCGTTAATAAATATGAAAGAAAGGTAAAAAAAAAAAAAAAAAGTTACCTTAAAAGCGGTAACAGTTATAAAACATAGGAGGATTGACTGCTTTAGTGCTTTTTTTTTCTTTTGTCTTGTGTTTTTTTGGTGGAAATTTAAAATATTATGGCAGTATATATATAATTTAAAAAGTATCATAATTAATTAATTAATTAATTATATTAGTAATAATTTGTTTTGTGTTTAGAGCGACGTTGGTGAGTGCTAAGCATGTCGTTTTCAATTAAAGTCTAAAGCAGGAGAGTTTGGTACAACCTACATATACTATGAATGTGATTAAATGCATTTTCTATTTTATTTTATTTTTAAATATAAACAAAAAAGAAGAATAAAATAGGTAGAGAGAATTTCGTCGGTGGAATGGATAAAATGGAAAATTCCGAAATGCAAACAAAACAAAAGACTTGCTATGCCCCGCTCTGACCCCATCTTAAATTAAAATTATTTATTATTCGCAATAACTTGCACTAGATTTGTCTGCCACTCGTCGGTGTAACAAGTTTAATTATTAATGTATCACAATATAAATTTAGCTAGTAAAATATTGTATTTTAAGTTTAGTTTTTGATAATAGTTTATTTAGTCTTTGATGTATTTCGTTTGATGTATTGCATCTTATTTGTCAAAGCGTTAAATGATCCGGGTACGCCTTCCTTTCCCGGTTCCACCAGATTCCGATTTGTGGGCAGAGACACACGGGGTTTATAAAGATCAAATCTTTGACGTAATATCCGGAAAATGACAACTCCCACGCCCTTTTATAAACAACTCAATCCTTCCACTTTCTTCACTAGATTTTCTACTATTCAATTTTTATTTTTATTTTTCCTTTTGAATTTTCTTGTAGTATTAATAAAATTAAGGGCTAATTAAATTTATTAATTTTCTTTTTCTTCACTTTTACATTCCGTACTCATGGCCTCGCTAATTACAAGTTAACTTATTATTATTATTTTTTTAATTATAAAATGCTCTTTTTAACTTAAAATTTGTAAAAGAAAAAATTCTTTTGAAATATAGTCTAATTTATTTGTTTTTCACTTTTGACACATTACACAGTTCGTTTTGTAATTTTTACGCATCATAAACTTTATTTTGTAGTATAAGCGATTCCAAAGTTTCTTAAAACAATTAATTGCTAATGATTTTTTCTCGTTTCACGTTTTTCATATTTTTATTTTTGAAAATTAAAACTTAAATATTTTTTAAATGAAAAGATTGAAATGAATAATTACAAATAATTACACGTAGAAATAAAATAAGCCTAAACAATAATTTTACCATAATTTGTTGGGTCCGTTCATCATCATCGTTATCTTCTTTGTAAGGTTCAACTAATAGTATTCCCATGAATAGTTGGTACTACTATTTGCCTTGCTATTAGGTGTACAACTAAGTACTGTTACAAAGATTCCAAGGCCCCGTTAATATCTCCTCTTCTTTTATTTATCCTTTCCCTCTGTTCTATTATTAGAAGACACAAAGACGCCATCGATCCAAGTCGGGAATATTTTTTTCAAAAAGAATCAATAAAAGGTCCACAAAAAACGAAAAACAGGAAGACAAATCAGTGTCTCGTTACAAGATGAGATCATATTGCAGCATAATTTTTTACAGCACAAGGGGAAGTTTTTTTTACTTCCTCTTGGATGTCCTCTTGCTTTCGAGTTTCTTGCGAGCAGCTTCGAACTCTTCCTCACTAGGCTCTGGAACTGAACCACTCCCTCCTCCATATCTGCTTGCCAGAGATGAGAGCATGGAATCCATATGGACTTTCCTCTCACTCCGGCGCTGCGATATCATAGCAACCAAGGAATTTTCATCTTCCTTCTTCCTGCAAATGAGGTTCACAAGTATAGAATGGCTCAACTTAGGATTGCAGGTAAAAGGAGGAACACATAAGAACCGTAATAAAAAAAAGAGGGATCTAATCTAACACAGTTACTCACTTGCTCCTCCTTCGTACTGGACTAGTAGGTGGTTTTATTTCAGAAATTTTCTTAGCCCATTTACCATATGCCTTTGTTGATTTCAGAACTCCTGCAAATGTTTAAGGAGTGGGGAAGAAGTTTCAAAAATTAGAAGAAATGGCAGGGCATAAGCTTTAGAAATCCTGAGGCAATACACTTCAACAGCCAAAATACATTAAGCAAATCAACATGCAAACCCACCTTCAGCTATTGCCTCATCGATTATATCCATGAACCTATGTGAATCCAGACTCGGATCCGAGCAGAGCATGTAGCAAAAAACTCTGAGGACAAGAGTAGAACTTAAATGACTAACTGCCCATCCGAACTGCAACAGAAAAGAGAGAATGTGACCTACTATACCTATTCATGTTACCCTTGTGCATCTGGTACAGATTGATCAAATCATTTTTCTCTATGTCAGAGCCTCTGTATTTTGCTTCAAACTCTTCAATATCAGCCTCAGTGACCTATGACCAGCACAAATACACATTAAGAAAACATTTGGGAGTAAGGACTAAGGAGACATGTAACTTTGATTATGTTAAACATTACAACCTTTTTATACAAGGTCTCGAAAAAATCCTTCAAATTCTGTGCAACATCCCCAGCAAGGTCCTGTAAATCAAAGCAATAAAACACGTTAAGACTGCTCACTGTAAAATTAAAAATAGGAAACCAGAGGCAAACCTTAGAGATTCTAATGTTGTATTATATCCACACAACAGTCCTTGTCTTAGTTACATAGGTGGGTCTAAAGTATACAATGATTACAGCATTATAGAAGAAGTAAAAAATATCCTACATATAGAAAGACACTTGTGATCTCCACCCATTCATATCCATGGCTGTAACCCCAAAAGTTTAAAAAGAAAGAAAGCAGTAACACACAATACACTTGTCCATCAGCAAGAGTTGCATGACATGAGAAAACTTAAAAATGTATCTCAAAGGGAGGATTCTAAGAAAATGTAATGAAGAAACAAATAGTCTTTGTACCCAGTAAATGAACAAGTTTTATTTCATTCAGGTATGCTAATCTTAGTAATGATCCACAAACCGCAAGAGAGATCAAAAAAATCACTTACAGCATCATCAACAGAGCCAGTCTGGTCATAAAGTGCCCGTTTTTCCTCATCACCAAGAATTGATATAACCTTTTGAAGCTGCTGAAATTTCTCCTTAGCTTCCTACAAAGAAGGATAATTTAAATCTCTTTTCATCTTGTTCCGTCCAAGTTAATAGTGTCATTCAAACTTAACCTACCCACCCATCTACCAAACAAACAAAATAACTAAAAAATAAGAGAACTGAGATGAAAAAAAAATTACCTCGTCACCAGGATTCTTATCAGGATGTAGGCGTAAAGCCAATTTGTAATATGCTTTCTTTATCTCTTGTTGGGAGGCAGTACTTTCTACACCAAGAATCTACAAGAGAAGAATATATCCATGTAAGTTTATTGCTTGAATTTGAATGGCAAAAAAAAGGATACAGCAACATCAAGCATAAAGGGCAGAAAAAGGACACTTAATACACAGTTAGAGCTTTTAAACAATAATACTCCAAGTTTCCAACAGACATAACTTATGAGAGAGAAGGAGAAGACACAATAACTTGTTTACATAAAATAGTAGCAATTCATGCTGAATGACAAAATTTCACAATTTGCTAACAGAAAATCCCTTTGAGCTAAACGCGAAGGAAATAAATAACAAAACAGCACACCAAATGCCAACCCCAGTTGACAAAGAGCGCGCTTCTTATAAGAATACAATTTATAACATGCTCTTAGAACTATTATCATATGTCGAAGATTAGAAGCCAAAAAACAGTCATAAATTCCTGAATCTGTTTTCTCGAGTTCACCAATTCAACTATCATTCCAGCACCCTACTCATAACCCTGAACAAGTTTCCTATCTGCCTTCAACCATTATCCTTTGCATCACAGATTTTGGTGACTTACTATAGAAATAAACAATCTCTCAGAAATAAATTACCAAAATCCTATCAAAATTGTGACCATGGTTTGATAAAAATATCATTCACGTAAACAAGAAAATCCAGTTAATAAAGTTCCAGCCTTATTGCTTCAGTTGACACCACCTGTTACAATTATAAGAGAGGAGGGGGGATTTAGCCTAAAACATTTACCTGCAAGGCTAATAGCTTTACAAGGCCATCAACTTCCATAACATATCTAAACTCAGTAAGATGCTAAAATTATCAACAGTTTTACAGGTCGGGGAACACATGGAGTATACTCCATAAGAGAACACTTGGGTAGTTTGCTACTAGGGGGCTTTTATGTGCTACAACTAGTAGTCCTTATAATGTTGTTACCGCAGAAACCACATGGATAGTTTCCAAACTTCCATTCATCTACGTGGCAGAAAACCAAAAAAAAAAAAAAAAAAACTCACAGTAATCCATTTTCTTTCTTTCTATAACATACCATATTTCTTTCTTTCTATAACAAACTATGTCTCGGGAGACTATGGAACAAGAAAGGCAGGTGACTGGTCAGCGATGGCTTCACCAAATATGCCACCGAAATGGCGATAATGGGGAACCCGGATGATCCTAAATTTGTACCAACGGTGCAAAACCCATAATAAAAATAAAAAGGAAAAGGAAAAATACCTCGTAAAGGGTCTTTTGGGTTGACGATGAAGCATTGAATTTCGCCTGATCTTCTGGGATTTGATCTTCATCTGGTTCTTGTTCCGAGTTCTGTTTGGAAACCCTAGCCTTCTTTGTCTTCCCCATTTCAGTACAGAGTGCTCCAAATAGGTGAACTAATAAGGAATAATTGTGAAGCGGAGACAGAAGGAGGATAAAGCAGGGTTTGTTTTCTGAGGAAATTTATATATAATGGAACCATATATAAACATCTGACGAGCACGCTTCCCGCCATAGCTGTCCCTAAATTTTCACTTGTTCCCGCCGTTTGTGACCTAAAAAATCACCTTTTCCTTTTTTTCGAGTTTCTGAATTAGTAAGCGGAATATGAAATTTAAAAAATTATCAAGGGACCAATTTTTTTGAATTCAATGTTGTATTTCATAATCATATTCGCTTACCCCGAACCATGAGTGACCCGCAATACGTCACAATCCCTCGTTTCAGCCGAGCCAATTTGAATCATATGTGGAGTATTATTTTTGTGGGACAATTTTTGCTGTTTTGCTAAAATTTGATATATAGTTTGCTAAAAATTGTTATTATAGGCTCTGTTCTTTTAGTGACTGGATTTGAAGAATTTTGGTTTGAGAAAGGTTATTTGTTTGGAGGGAATTTTTTGTAGAGATTTGTGTAGAAAAAAGAATAAAAAGTGTAATGATTATGTTATTTTTTAAAATTTATGTGAGTGTAGATTTAGAGAGAATTTTAAATTTTGAATTTAAAATTTAGTAAAAAATGAAGTTATTTTTTTAGGTAAAATTTTAGATGAAAAAATGATGATTTTTGTAGAATAAGATGGAAAAAAACATAGCCATAGTCTATACATTTAAGATTCTTTAATTTGTGTAATAAAATACACACGTTTATACTTTATCAATGTAACTTAATATTATTTACTATTTTTTTCTCCAAACAATTCATACGTTAATTTGTGCCATTAGTCTGCTAACGTGCTGATATTTCTGATTTTTTGCCGCATTTGACGCTTACGCTAACTATGGTAATTAGTGTAAGTTCTGACACAATTGTTTTTTTTTTTTTAATTATGTGCATTTACTAATTCATGATATGGCAAGTACAAAATGAAAACTTCATTATCGATTCTACGAGAATTTTTACGAAAGCGTTTCATTTGCTTCTCTTTGATGGAAGTTTGATTTTCCCTTAATGTATCATAATTGTTGGCTTAACTATGGTAATTAATGTGCAAGTGGTTAAAGACGAGAGTCAAACAAGTATCAAAATTGTATTGGTGGAGTAGGGAGTGGTATAAGAAATTGGAGTAAGAAACCTAAAGGATGGAGCGCTTTAGTGGTCTTATCTAACAGCTAGTGGAGGGGTGACCAGGCGTGAAGATCGAGGTAACAAACGATGACAGTTGGAGCATAATCAAAATGTTGAACTTTGGCTGGCTTTGAAAAATGAGAAATATATATCTTATATTCAGTCGAGTTCATATAGAGTTATGTAATTATTCCGAGAAAGGAGCATGTTGACATCTAGGTATATAAATACTCATCCTATTCATATGAAAAATGTAATTGATCTATCGTTGGATAAATCCGTTTAAGCTTTACTTGTGATTTTGTCAGAGTTACACTCGGGAGCTACCTCCCAACTGCAGATTGCTTAGTAAACGAGCCCATGAGCTCTTGGCAGAGAAGTGGGCTTCAACAATTAGGCACTGCTCAAATCATTTAAAAAATATATAAATAATAAAATTTAATTTATTGTTTATCACTTAATGTTCCACCGAATGATTGTTTAAATCATTTAATTTTATTTTTGACAGTGTCCATTTTATTCTATTCATATATATTTCACTATAAATATATTTAGCATATCCTACTTTTTATTATCATAATGTTGTCAAATAAAATTTAATTAGTATTCAACAATATATCTTATATTTTCATATATTTTATATTAATCATATAATAACATTTTATTAAATGACTCATATACTTGGTAGTGTTTAAACGGTTTGTATTTGATTACCATCATAGTAAATTATTCACACTCATATTGATGGGTTTTTTTTGTCAATAATAAAGTTAAGAGGAACGTAACAATAACAATTTTTCATAGCAAATGACCATGAATGTATGCTATATCAATTGCCATGACAAAATAAAATGAATTTGTTAAAATAAATATCATTATTATAAAAATAACTATATAAATAGCAATTTGTTATGGACATAGTCTAGATAAATAGTATAAATACTTATGGAATTTTTTCTTTTTGTCCACACAACTAAATTTTCTTAAATACTGCTCTTTATGTTGTGTTTGAAACAATGTTTGAAATTTGGTTTTGGAAAAATAATTTTATAATCAGTTTTCATCATTTTCTATACAACTTTTTACTACTTAGCTATACCTTTTTATATTTTTAATACACTTTTTACATTATAAAATTATTTTCCCAAAACTAGGTTTCAAACACAACATAAAGAACAAAAAATGTTTACATTTATAACAATAGATTTAGGGTTTGTTTTTGTTTTGGTTTATAGGGTAAAATTTAATATATTATAATAATTTTTGTCATTTCTAATCTAATTTTTTACTACTCAATTACATTTTTTAATATTTTTAATACATTTTTTTTGAACTGCAAATAATTATATTAATAAATGTAATAACGGATGAAGTATTATTTAAGTTACGAGATGATGAGGTAATTGGAATATATTAAAACTTAAAATTGGGAAAACACGTAATTTTTTTGCAATTATTGAAATAAATTAAAAGTTAGACCAAACCCACGATAAAACACGCACACCCGTAGTTCCTTTTCATTTTAATTTCTGAATTTTCTCTTTCCTTCCCCACGCTCTCTTCCTTCGTCTTCACCTCTCGATTTCTCCGATTATTATCTCTTCTACTTAATTTGGAAGGTATTACTGCGTTTTTAATTTCTGGGTCTCTTTCTCCTTCATGTTTGCCGTATCGATTTGTTAATTTTTTGGGTTTTGGATTACGTGTTCTGCTTAATTCTTTAACTTTTTGTGATTTTGTGGTGAAGGGTCACGGAAACAGAAGTTGGTTCGATTTTGCGAGTCAAGATCGGCCAAAGTTGCTCCAATTTCGTTTAATAGGTGAAGGCTTTCGCTTCTTCCTTTTTTTAATTTGTATTTTCGTTAGAAATTTTGTTGGTATTAGCGTGTTGTCGGTGGTTATATATTCTACTGATGGTGATATTGTGAAGATCCAGAAAGAGGAAAGGGTTCGTCATTGGATTCCTCTCTGGCAAGTTTCATGCTTATTAGTTTGTTAATAATCAACTGGTTTATCTTGGTGGGAAGTTCCCTCTTTCGACTGGCTCCCTGTTAGAATTTAGTACTCAAAGGTGTTCTAGTTCTAGGGTTTTTTTTTGGGTGGTGTAAAGGTTTGATCTTTTAGGTTTATGTGATGACAGATCAATTGATTGGTGAAATCGTCTGGTTTGCGGTTTTTTGTGTGTCTGGTTTGCGGAAAGTTCATTATATTAATGTCTTTTTTCTCCTCTGTATCTTTTTTTCGAGTTGGGTGCTTTTCATGTTACCAGTTGTTTCATTCTTCACTTGTGGTTAGGGATTTTATTACATGATGCTCACATGTTGAAGCTGAGTTGTTTTGATATTGGCATTGAAATAGTGTTTTGTGTCACCTTTTGATTAGCTAGATTTTATAAGTGTCCCACTGGTGCTAGTCACTGGTCTGTGCCCTGCTGGTGGTGTAAGTATCAGTGCCTTTCAATTTCCAGATCGTATACACCCAGGGATTCTAAACAGAACCAGAATTTCGTTTGACTAAAGGCAAAGAAAAAAATTATTTGCTACTGTTTTTGCATAAGACGTGAGGTTAGACTTAAGGTTTATGCATAAGATGTGATGGGAGGTTTCTCCTATCATTCAGTTCATCTTGCTATTGTGAGACATTGATGATTGGGACAAGTTTATCTTCCTTCTTTCACAACCTTCTATCAGTCAATTCACGTATTGTTTGGGATAGTAGTGGTTTTCAGGCACACGTACAGTATCTTTAAGGTTCATTGTTGATGTTCAGGTTTATTGAGCAAGTTCGTTCTGGTTTGATGTAGCATTATGATTCATGGTTCTAATATAATGTTCTACTTTTCAATCAACCTGAAATTTAGCTGAGTTTATTCCACTTTGGGAAAATAACTGCCTGCTTATTCATGTGGATTTTAGTAGACCGTAGTTTAGCTTGCGATGGGAATTTACATTAATTAGTCTTTGCTTGCCTTCAATTGTTGGTAACTTCTTTGGTTTTATGATTATGTGATTGGTAGTACAATTATTTCAGTGAAGTAGTTAGTTGGATCTATGTTGTTAGAGCTTGAAATTGTGAAAATCTGTTATCCTGCTCAGTTAATGTGTTGTAGCAATTCCATGGGAATATGCTGCGTGAGTTATGTATAGGGGACTGTTTCATAACTTTATGTACTTTCAGGACATTAACCAAGAATGACCTGGTGATGTTGCATTCTAGAATATAATGCACTCATCGTTCAGTTCTTGAAGACTTGTTTAAGTGATGACGCACTGCAGTTTTTATATTAAGAGATTATTATTGCTTTATTGTGAAATAGTATGTCGAGTCAAGTGCTCTTATAATATGGTTGATTAGTTATCTTATTTGTGCTTCCTCAATTGGCAGATTGTCTGAGTAATGGAGTCCTCAAAAGAAACAGGCTGCCAGGCTCCAGAAGGGCCAATACTTTGCATAAAAAATTGTGGATTTTTTGGTAGTGGGGCGACTATGAATATGTGTTCCAAATGCCACAAGGAGATGATCTTGATGCAGGAACATGCCAAGCTTGCGGCTTCATCAATTGAGAACATTGTTAATGGGAGCTCAGATAGCAGTGAGAAAGAGGCCGTTGTTGCAAGTGCTTTTCCTGTTCAAGCTGCGCCCATTGGCTCAGAAGTAGTTCCTGCACAAGCATCCCTTAGTTTGTCATTTGGGCCGAGTTCTGACTCCGAGGTGAAGGCGAAGGCAGGTCCAAACCGATGTGCCACTTGCCGCAAACGTGTGGGTTTGACAGGTTTCAATTGCAGATGCGGAAATGTGTTCTGCTCAATGCATCGTTATTCAGACAAGCACGAGTGCCCATTTGATTATCGTACAGCAGCACAGGATGCAATAGCGAAAGCAAATCCTGTTGTGAAAGCTGAAAAGCTGGACAAGATATAGAAAAAAAAGAAGAAGAAAGTGTGGGCTGCTGAGAAAAGGGGGCTAATGAGAGAAGTATGCTGCTTTTCCTCTCTGTCTTTGCATTTGTTATAAGTTGACCCAGTTGTCTTATGATGTCTTCTGTAGCACTGTTGAAGGTAGAAGGGCGTAAGGATTTGGGGGGGCGTATTTTGCGCAACTCTGGTGGACTTGGGGGGAAGTCCATTTCCACTGTGGCTCTATGATTGCTTGGGTTGCTCTAGGATGTTAGTTGTTTATTTGTGCTGGCTTGATGGATATCTTGTGCAATGTTGTAGTAGTTTGTCCTTTTGGTTATTTTTCATTTTGTATTGTATGCAGCATAGCATGGCTTTGGCTTTGGCTTGATAAAAATCTTTTTGAAGAAGAAAGAAAGAGAAAGAGAGAGAGAGAGAGAGAGGAGAGAGAGAGAGAGAGAGAGAGAGAGAGAGAGAGAGAGAGATGGGGGGAAGAAGAAGAAGAAGAAAATCCAAGAGAAAAAGGATGTTGGGGTTGGGGGGCTTAAAAAATCTGAAAAGAAAGATATTCATCAGCTGCATGTTTCTTTTTGTATTGGGAGCAATAATTTTTCTACATATATGTATAGATATGAATGAATGATTTAGTTTTTTTCCAACTAGATTTATTGCATTTTTTTTTTCCACACAATTTGACCCTATAGTTCTGTATTTTTTGGTACAGTAGAGTAGAGTTAAGAAATTAAAAGGTAAATTTAGGTTTGTCAAAGTTTGAAAATAGTTAGTTTGTAAAAACCATGGGAAAGAGTAGAAAAAAAAAAAACCAATGAGCGTTTGGGATTTGAGAAAATTGTGTTCAGCTGGCTGGTTTTGACATGAGTTTGGAAATTTATTTTGAGAAAGGGAAAATTGTAATTTTAGTCCCTTAACTATACCCTCGTTACACTTTCAGTCCCCTAATTATGGAAACTCGCATTTTCAGTCCTCTAACTATCTATCTTTCGCAGGTTTGGTCCCTCTTACCGGCAAGCTACTAGGTTACCGGTCATTTGGGGTGAAAATGAAATATTTAAAAAATGTTGACCCTTTTTTGTAAATTGTAGAAAAATAAACTATTTATATGGGGAAAATTGTAGTTTTGGTCCCTCATTTATACATCGTTACACTTTTAGTCCCTCTTTTATTAAAAACTCGCACTTTTAGTCCCTCAACTATCACTTTTTCACCATTTTGGTCCCTCTTACCGGCAAACTACCAATTGACTGGCGAAGTCAACGGTAATTTGGATCTTATTGAAAAACTTATAAAAGTTTTGGGCCAAATCATAATAACTTAAAACGTTAAAAAAAATTGCTTTTTCTATAAACCTTTAACTAAATCGACGAAAATAGAACACCTAAAATCAACCCATTGTCTACACCCCTAAACAACCTACAATCGCCAGCAGTCCTTCAGGAGCTGCGCCGTTCTTTGAGCCACAGGGAAGGAATACCTCGCCGCCCGACTTGAAGGCACTGCCCCATTGTCAGCTACCTTTCTCCGTATGCTTTGAAGGTTTCTTTTTATATTTCCCTACTCTTGTGCTGAAAGTGCATGCAGTTTTGTTTGGATTTTTGTCTATTATTACTATGTTTATTGTTGGTCTCCAGTGAATAATGTAGCCATTTTTGTTAAATTCTTTTCCCTGTTTCTTCATAGTCTGTTCATGGATTTTATTTTGCAAAATGAGGCGGGCAATTTTTGCTCTGTGATTGTTATCTGATCCAAGTAAAGTTCCAATCGTTGTTGATATGTTTGGGGTTTCAAAGTTCTTGCACTGTTTTTTTCAGCTTTGGTTTTGGTTGTGGCGCTGCAAATTTGCTTTTGAAAAATTTTGCATTGGCTGAATTATAGCTGTTGAAAGGAGTTTACTAATATGATTGGTTGCCTTATTTTGTGTTTATTATAAGTACATAAGCAGATTGGTCACGGTGGAAATCGTGCCCCGGAAAGACGCCCCTAGAAAAGCGAACATGAATTCAGGGGAATTGGGAAAGAGAATCATAATCACGTCGCCCTGTTGGAACCCGAGCTTGTTGAGCCCCGGACGCCACTTTTCTTGAAATGAGCTCAACTTCGGCGAAAGTGTAGCTCTTGTCGGTTGCGCCATTGCAGGTTTTCAATTTGGGAAAAGAAAAAGAAGAACAACTCTTTTTGTTTATTTTAGAAAAAGAAGAGCTTTTTTGCTTATTTTAGAAAAAGAAGAAGAGCTTTTTTGTTTATTTTTTAAAAAAGTTTTTAGTTATTATGATTTGGCCCAAACATTTTATAATTTTTCATTTTGACCCCAAATGACCAGTAACCGGTAGCTTGCCGATAAGAGGGACCAAAACGGAGAAAAAATGATAGTTAAGGGACTAAAAGAGCGAGTTTCAATAGAAGAGGGACTAAAAGTGTAACGAGTATATAGATGAGAGACCAAAACTGTAATTTTTTCCCCTTTTTTTTCCTTTTCTTTTAACATTATAATTATTATGTTTTGGCCCAAATAGTTTTCAAATTTTTCAAAAAAGTCCAAAATACCGTTGACTTTTTCAGTCAAAAGGTAACTAGCTGGTGAAAGGGACCAAACCTGCGAAAGATAGATAGTTAAGGGACTGAAAGTGCGAGTTTCCATAATTAGGGGACTGAAAGTGTAACGAGGGTATAGTTGAGGGACCAAAACTGCGATTTTCCCTTTTGAGAAAATAAAAAATTTTAATGTAAAAAAAAAAAAAAGAAAATGTAAAAATACATAAATAAAGAGAAAATAATAATCAAAAGGTATTATGATATATTAACATTTTTATAATAATAAAAAAATAAAATCAAAATACAAACAGCCTAAGGTAAAAGCTGAAATTTACAGCTTACTATTACATAGGGCCGAACAAACTTATTCATGGATCGATTTTGGATCGGATTTTTCGAGATGGTTTTGGATTTTAATCTGAAACCGATCCAGTTTTTATCCGCCATTAATTGTAATAATGCCTTCAAAATCCCTACTTCCCAACCGGGGTTGTAACTAACATTGCTAGGTAGGCGATTGTTTATCCCCGGCGACTGTAGCGGATGTCGGTGAGGTTGATTTCATAGTTAGGGGCGGTCGGAGATTGTCGAGTTGGCGAAGGCCCAGATGACGTCCAAGTTGACATCGAGTATCTTGATCCAGTCGAACAAGGCTTTGTCTTTGATGAACTAAGTGATTTGAGCGGGTAGTGAGAGACGGTGCCATAGTTAACTCATATTTTAATACGTTTATGAGGGGGAAAAAGAAAGAAAAAAAAAACCAAAATCCGACTCAAAATAATCTGAAACTGATAATTAAAATCCGAAATCGTGTTTTTGGACTGAATGGTAATTTGATACAAAGTTAGTCAGTTTCTAGCCGGATTGGTAATTTGATCAGCCCTACATACAAAGTTAGTCAAAAGCTTAAATACACATTACTCATTAATTTTTGCAATGAGTATTTTTATTGATTACTCACTTTATGTCTGCAAATCTTTTGCCTCGTTTTATTATTTGTGTCAATGCCGATAAAAATTATATAATTTATAAATATTTTGAAATATTGTGATAATTAGATGTAGAAGCCAATTTTTAGTGTTCATCAATTATTGTCTTATACAACATTGTTTATTTCTAGAATGGCACGGTGGGGGCAGCAGTGCACTAGCAGAAGGGATATATACTGAACAAGAAGCACCTCTGGAGTTAAAAAGGATTTTGAGATTAAAGTCCTTACAATTACCTTATTTAAGGCGACAGAAATTATTCATCTTTTTTTTGCTTTAGCATTATTGTAGTAGAGGTATGGCAATTAAGCTCCCCTCTCCAAAATTGAAAATAATTTTTAATAATAATTAGGGTCGCCAATTCCGCCAGCCACTTGATCGGCTATTTTCCAAAAAAATTAAAAAAAAAAAATCTAATTTTCTATCTGTCTCATTTAAAAGGTTCATTTTGTATTAGAGTAATACAAAGTAATTTTTTGAGTAGAACAGAGGAAGTATAAGTTTGATATCACTTTTTTTTTTTTTTTCTTCCCATTATATGTCCAAACATACATATTTTTATATTTGTGTGTTAATTATAGTAACTTCAATACAAAATCTACAGTCCATAGATGTAAAATCAAAACCCTAATATGAACCTATTAAAAAAAAAATCATTTATTCGTTATTGGTCACGCGGTGTCTTCAATTGTTAAGCAAGTAACATCAACAAAAATGTTGACTATGACGAAAAAAAGTATTGACAAAAGTGTTATTGACATTGACGAAAAAAAAATTATCGACAAAAGTGTTTCCGGCTCTGACGAAAATAAAGTATCAACAAAAACATTATCGACTATGATGAAAAGAAAGTTTCGACAATAATATTAACCCTGACGAACCATTACAAAATTATCGACGTATCCAACGCACTGTTTATATGCGATAGGGATAACTTAATTATTTCTATAACTTTAATTTTGTCGACAAACTCGAAATGGAAAACTTCAAACTCACGTTCCAACAATAACGGATAAATAATCAACGTTCTACATCGCATTTTTATGCACACGAGGGATAACTTAATTATTTTACAATTTTTGTCAACTAACTTATAATAGGAAACTTAAATCTCACTCTCCAATAAGGCAGGCAAAATTTTTAATTTGTAATTAGTTTACTATTTATCGATACCAAACGTGATATTTCTTTCTCATTTCGTCATATGTAAAATAATCTATGACAAAAATACTAGACTAAAGATCCATAACCGTAAACTATAAACCCTAATCCGAACACCAAAGTCTAAAGCATATAAACATGCCTTATTACACAATTTGAAGGCTTGTATGACGTAGAAATGCGCTTTTTAACATTGAAAGTGTATCGAAAATATGTAATCGTATATTCAAAATGATAAAAAATTATTATAAAATAAAATTAATGTGAAAATTTTCGTTTCGTACATGCCCTTAATCTTTGTCACCCACTGGTAGTACCATGTTGAAATGGTGCACAATCAGGGCATAAAAAAACCTAGAAGTGAAAAGACATCTTAGTCCCTAGTTCTATAACTATTCATTTGATAAAATTACAAAATAGGACGTTTACTTAATCCCTGTTTGGTTATTAAAAAAAGGGGCATGATATTTGCAGTGACGGAATCGATATTTGCAGCGACATTTTTTTGTAAAAAGACTAAAATGCCCTTGGAGAAAAAAAATTAAAATTTTCAATTCCTACTGTCTACTACTATTAAAAAAAATAAATAAAAAAAAACCTAAAACCATCGCCGGGCGATGGTTTTCTCCGGGCGATGGTTTTACAAAAAATCATCGCCGGCGACCGGCGATGGTACCCCCCCCCCCCCCCCCCCCCCCCCCCCCTTAAGTTGAGATTTTGATATTTGCAGTAACCACCGGGCAGATCTTCCCCATTCCGGTAAAAAATTTCGCAATTTTGACAAAACTACTAATAAATTCGGACATAATACAAGTAAAATAATAAATAAAACTACATAAAAAAAGAAAAAAAAAAAAAAAAACCAAAGTGTCGCCGGTCGCTGTCCGAATTTATTAGTAGTTTTGTCAAAATTGTGAAATTTTTTACCAGAATGGGGAAGATCCGCCCGGTGGTCGCTGCAAATATCAAAAATCTAAAGGGAAGGGGGGGAGGGTGCACCGAAAACCATCGCCGGCGACCGGCGATGGTTCTGGATTTTTTTTTTTTAAAAATTATTCTAGCAGATTGGAAAATTTAATTTTTTTTTAATTTTTTTTTACCCCAAGGGCATTTCGGTCTTTTCACGCAAAAATGTCGCTGCAAATATCGAAACCGTCGCTGCAAATATCAATTCCATAAAAAAATTATTATATTCTAATTGGACGGGGGGTTTGTCTCAACAAGTCAAACAAAAAAAGAAAAAAAAAAAAAAAGCGAGTGGGCCTGTTCTTTTTCATCGTTTTGAAAACGATTTTGAAAACAAATTTCGGAAAATAGTTTTATAATGTAAAAAGTGTATTGAAAATGTAAAAAGTAGATACTAAATAGTAAAAATTTGTATTGAAAATGATGAAATATGATTAAAATATATTAAATTTACTGTTAAAACCAAAACCGTTTTCAAAACAGAACAAAAAGAACAGGCCCAGTACTTAACCGAGCAGTACTTTTATTTATTTATTTTTACGTCAATAGTTATTTATTTATTACGTAAGTATATTTATTAGAAAACATTTATTACGAGTAAATATTATATTTATTTATACTCTAATCTAAATAACGATGGTCTCGATCATTAGTTGAAGTAATAGAGAACCAAGCGAGACTGAGACTAAGACACATAGAGAGAGAGAGAAGAGAAGAACATAGGAAATGGCGAAGCATAGCAGAAACTGAGCCCAAAAAAAGAAAAAAAACTCATGCCTTCTCCTTCTCCATCGTCATCTTCTTCTTCTTAGTTAATCACCGCCTTTTCGTTCGGTTCTTTTCTCTCTTTAGATCTATTTGCTGCTTTTTTTTCTGGGTTCAGTACATGCCTTGTTAATGCACCGGGAATGGAGCTGCTTTAGGTCGTTCTCTGGTGATTTCCGGCGGTTTTGACTGTTAGCTGTACCAATTTATGCTGGTGAGGAATGTTAATTGCGCTGCTGCTTCATTTTCCTCTTGCATGTTGATAAATTTGTGTTTATCCCTGTCTGCAGACTGTGAGGTTGCTTTGCTGCTTATTGAATTTTTGGTTTTGCTGAAGAAAATTGTTTTGGGTTTGTTGTAGCTATCCAATAAGGGTGCAGATCATCTATTCACGAGATTGTTTGTGTGGGTTTTTTACTTGTTTTTTTTTTGGTCTCTCTGTGAATGTGGAAAAGGGATGTTGTCCTTTTATGCTCATATTTTCTCAGTTTAGTAAATTTTCTGGGTTCCATTTTGTTTGATTGATTTATCTTTGTTTGGATTAAGGGGGGTTTGATGATATGCTGCAAATTCTGTATTCTTGGTATCAGCTTCTTGTTTTCTTTTTATTTATTTATTTTAATTTTTTAATTTTATCTGCTTTCTTGTCTAACTACTTATTGTTTTTAATTTATGCAATGGTTAGGGTTGGTGATTTTTTTTTTGGAGTAACCTTTATTCATATGTTCTGCATGATTCTATTGTATCCTCAGAAAATACAGTGAAGGCAATTTTTTTTTTTTTTTTGTTATTTTGGTCAGAACCGAAGATTAAGGGTTCAAACCAACAGAGAAGGGATAAAGTTGGTGTCTTTTAATTCATGAATCAAGTTCTTTTTTCTCTGGAAGTAAAATCCAACCCTCCGGAATGGGTGGGTTTGGATATTCAAGGGATTGTTGTAGTGTTTCCCATTTGGTTTAATGGTCGGCTAGATTTCTATGCCTTATTTGTCTTTTCCTTTACGGTTCAAGTGTTGATGATCTTCATACATCAGGGTGGACTGTACTTGCCTAAAAGGAATGATTTTTTTTTTCTTTCTGTTTTCCAGAAATAATCTATAATGAAGTTTGTGTGTTTTTTTTACCTTTCACAGTTTTGTCTGATGTTGGTAAGCATATTACTGATGTTACTGATGTTGGTACTTTTATATCCAATTTTGGTCATTGACTTAGTTTCCGTGAGTATATTTGATGTGTGTCATTTTATATCTTTAGGGTTATACTAATATTGGAGCTTTGATTTGCAGTTGCACTTGTGAAATGAAAGTATGTTTGATGGATTGGATCTGCTAAAGAGAAGCTTCTTTCGGATTATATCATCTCCTTTTTGTTATTGACACCGGTGATCATGAATCATCTAACTCTTGAAACTGGAGATTCCTTTGACAGTGTGCTTGAACTTGCTGCGATCAATGATGTTGATGGCTTCAAAAGATGGGTTGAACGCGACCCATCTAGCAATGATGAAGCTGGGCTTTGGTATGGGCGCCAAAAGGGCTCCAAGCAAATGGTTCTGGAGGAAAGAACTCCTTTGATGGTTGCTGCTAAATGTGGTAGTGTTGATGTCCTGAAACATATCCTGTCTATGCCTGAAATAAACGTGAATCGGGCAAGTGGTCTTGACAAGAGCACCTCTCTTCACTGTGCTGCATCTGGTGGATCTATGAACAGCATTGACATTGTGAAAATGCTTTTAGCTGCAGGTGCTGATCCAAATTTGACTGATGGCAAGGGTCATCGTCCTGTTGATGTTATTGTTGGCTGTACAACATTTCATGAACTTATCCTGGAAAAGCTTCTATCTGGTGATGCTTCAACTGATGAGGTCGACCTCCTGGTGTCAATAGCTACTTCAAATTCATATTCAAAGGCATCGTCACTTTCAACATCGCCGCTGTCATCTCATTCTGGTTCATCAACTTCACCAAAGAATGGTGATCTTCCTGTGCCATCTGCAATTGAGAGGAAAGAGTACCCAGTTGATCCATCGTTGCCTGATATCAAGAACAGCATATATGCAACAGACGAGTTCAGGATGTTTTCATTTAAGGTTCGACCATGCTCTCGTGCCTATTCACATGATTGGACAGAGTGTCCATTTGTTCATCCTGGTGAGAATGCTCGAAGAAGGGACCCTAGGAAGTATCACTACAGCTGTGTTCCTTGCCCAGAGTTTCGCAAGGGAACTTGTCGAAGGGGGGACATGTGTGAATATGCTCATGGGGTTTTTGAATGCTGGCTCCATCCAGCACAGTACAGGACTAGGCTTTGTAAAGATGGTATGAATTGCAACAGAAGAGTTTGTTTCTTCGCGCATGCACATGAGGAACTGCGTCCCTTGTATGTCTCGACTGGTTCAGCTGTACCCTCTCCCCGTGCAGGCTCTTCTGCTGCTAATGCAATGGATTTTGCTGCCATGAATTTCTTACCAGGTTCACCTTCATCAATAGCAATGATATCCCCATCTCCATTCACCCCACCCCCCTTGACATCACCCAATGGCATGTCAAACATGGGTTGGGGGGTTCAGCCGAATGTTCCTACCTTGCATCTCCCTGGGAACAGTCTTCAATCCAGTCGCTTGAGATCATCACTGCTTGCCAGAGATATTCCAACTGAGGACTTGAGCATGATGCCAGACATTGATGTGTCACAACAACCACTTTTTGATGAAATGTCTCGCCTTCCTCAGTCAAATATGAACCCTGGTTCTTTAAATCGGCCTGCTTGCCCGAAAGCCCTGACACCATCAAATCTTGATGAGCTATTTTCTGTGGAGAGCTTATCCCCTAGGTATTCTGATCAAGCATTAGCTTCTGGTGTTCTTAGCCGTTCCCCTAAATCTGCCGTTATGAACCAGTTTCAGCATCAGCAGCAGCAGCAGCAGAACATGATATCTCCTATCAATACAAAAAGTATTGATCATCAGAGATTGCAGGCTTGTTATGGAGTAGCGTCATCAGGGAGATTGTCTCCCCGAAACATGGATTCTATTTCACCTTCAGGTTCCAGGGTTTCAATGCTTGCCCAACGGGAGCAGCAACCGTCGCGGGTGCAACAGCATCAGTTCCGGAGTCTTAGCTCACGTGACCTCGGTTCCAGTTCTTCTGTCGCAGTAGGCCCCCCTGTGGATGCCTGGACTAACTTTGGGGGTCCCTCTATGGGGAGGCCAGACTGGGCAGTGAACAATGAAGTTGTCAAACTTAAGAGATCATCCTCATTTGAGCTTGGAAATGAGGAGCCTGATATGTCGTGGGTTCAATCACTTGTTACAGAATCTCCACAAGACATGAGGAAGAAGTCTTCTGCAGATTATGCAACTAGTGCTGGTTCTGTGGCTGAGGGCACAAGTGTGAATCCTCAGATTGATCAAATCAATCCATCAAATTTGAATATCATGCTCGGTCAAATGCAGCTTGATCGTCACATCTCTCAGTAAGGAAAGAATTATTTCTTTGTGAGTCTTGAGATCCCATAAATCACAAGGCTTTTGGTAAATACTTGATCTATAAGAATTTTTGGATTTTTGTTGGTGATGGCTTTGGAAGATGGTAATTGCATCGTGGAGCCAACGTGGAAAGGTTCAGATTTTTGTTAGGAAAGTATATTTCTTGATTCTAATTTTCTTATATCAGGATGATGTTAGGGAAGAATGTTAAGCGAATCGCTGGGTTCAGTTGAAAATTATGCTCAGCAGCTTTAGGTTATTTCTCTCATGATAACCATTGTTTGGAAATTTAGGTCTACCCAGCAGTTCCAGCCTTTTTTTTTTTTTTTTGCTTGTCTTTACTCATTACCATAATGTTTCTTGGCCATGCAGTTAGTTTCTGTGAAAACTCTGATGTTGTAAGTTATAACTTCAATAATCCTTCTCTTTAGTTGTCAGAGTTTGAATAGAGGACCATGGTGGGACATAGGGTTCTTTATTCTCAGGGTTTGGTGGATAATCATAATGTGTTCAGGAACATAGTTACATCTCTACATTCTTTACTTAGCTGATAAAGAATGACTTGGTGCTCTCAACTGATGCAGTTTAGTTTCTGTAAACTCTGATGTTGTAAGTTATAACTTCAATAATCCTTCTCTTTAGTTGTCAGAGTTTGAGTAGAGGAATATGGAAACTTGAAAGGTCTACCTATAGTTTTACTTTTTACATTTACATTTACATTTACAGACTCTTGATGTAAACTAAAGGTTGGGAAAAGCAACAAAAAAAAAAAAAAAAGTGAAAACGTTTCACCCTTTTATTCTTCCTGTTTTTACCATTTTGAAGTGGTGCAAGCATTTATATTCTGAGTGTTTTCCATTATCATATCCTGCTGTTGTTGGTATTGGTGCTGCTGAATATAGAATTTTGTTGTGGATTCCAAAAGCTAGATGGGATGAGGACATGGAAAATGAAAGAAAAAGGGACATCTCATCTCATCTCATTCTGCTTCTTATCAATTATTCTTTCTACCCAATCCAATCCCTGTTTGGCTGGCCAAATTGTCAATATTTTGTAAACAAATGAATCTTGCTTTCTAAGAGATGATGATGGTGTTGATGACAATGGAGGGTTTTTATGTGGAAAATGCATCATAGTTTTGATGATCTTTGTTTAAGTGTTTCTTCTATGGCATGTGGGTATCAATCAATATTCCATCAAAGGATTAGATGCTAGTGGTGGTGATTTAGAAAATGATTTCCCTCTGAGATAAATTCCATCTTTTTTCTTCTTTTGTTTTTGAGGAATTAATGCCTTCTTTCTTCTTCATCCTATCTTGATCAGCTAAATTTTATTCCTTCCATTGAAGATTTTCTTGTTCTCTTTCATTAGAGAAGACTGTTCCAAATAAAGGAGTGAATTTGGTAAGCTTGGCATCTGGAGTTGTCCTTCCCACCGAACTAGTTCTCTCTATATTCATCCACTCTTCAGATTTCAACAAGCCATGTCATTTTCCAACTACTATTTTTTCTTCTTTCAAAATGTGCGACTTTTTGTTTTTTGGCCAATATTAAGAGGGTTACCAATATTCCTGTGTAGTTCTTTTTGGGGCCTAGGTTTTAAAACATAGAAATTTTGGAGAGGCCCCTCACGCGCGGGTTGTTTTCTCCCCTTACACGCAAGGGAGGGTTCTCAAGCGTCAATGGCTGTTACACCAGTTTCCTCTAGGAGAACTCATAAGCAACTTCTAGCAGGTGGTCGAGTTCTCTCGGAGCCCTCCCTGATGCCCCGCCTCGCTCCTCTTGTTCTAAGTCGCTTTAGGAGGCTTATAATGACTATTTTCTTCAGTGAAAATGTATCTAAGAGATGAATCAAAACAGATTTTCAGTCCTATTTTTATAATATAATCACGATCCATTTCAGAGTTTGAAAACTAAAACTACCACTTTTCTTTTCTCGAATTACAAACCGTAAGCATTTAACCCAAAAAAATGACAGAAACATTAAAAAAAAAAAAATCTAAAAAGGAGGTGGAAAGTGTGGTAAACTGTCACATTCATCACTCGTGTAATCTTTGGGTGCCATGTAAGGGAGGAACATTTCCCTTTGTCCTTTGTGGCTTTTTCAAACTTCAATTATAAACTTTCTTACAAAAGAAAAATAAAATAAAAAACACAGTGAATAGAAAAAGAATTGAAATTTGACCAAGACGAAGAAAAAAACATGAATGAAAGTGACAACAATGGCTCGGTCCAAGAAAATGAGTGAACCAAACCAACCATGCATATGTTAACAATGACCATAAAACAGATATATATGAGTTTAACGTCCCATCAACCCCTAAAACGGCTTCCATTTTTATATAATTAGGTAGAGAGAACATCTTTAATTAATGACATGTTGGTTGGGCAATGCTTTTTGATACTTCGCGGGAGAGTCGGCGATCAAATCATCTGTTTCACTTGTAATGTCTTATTTGTGTTGTACAACTACAAAGTAAATTGTATTAACATAAACGAAATTAAAATCGTAATAGAACATACACGTACGTTATTATTACGAGACACAGATAAGACACAAGAAATGGAAGTATCAGTCACACTCCCTCCCAAATATGCAGATGAAGACCCTCAGCCGTGTATCACGTAGTGATAATGTTGGATTGAATACAGTTCCAATATTGGCAAAAAGTAAATGCCAAAATCTATGAAATATCTTATCAAAACTTTTAATTAATGGAGAGAAGATGCACTTTTAATTAACTTTTGGGATGTATTATTGTTTGGTATTTGATGAAGCCTAATCAGTAATAGGTGATGTATTTTAATTGGGGAGTTTTATTATATATACCCTACTTTCGTATAGACACATGCAATCGAATTGTGTTTCTGACACTACATAATATGAAAATTCGAATTGAATCTAATACGTTATGAGCGATTTGACAATTCAAAATATGATTCGATCATTGTTCTTATATAATTTTTGGTATGATATAGAAATTCGAATCGAATTTAACACATGAACAGCAATCCACCAACTCAAAAGTCAAAACACACCCGATTGCGATTCTATTCTAATAGAAAGTGTAATTGCACTCACTTCCTTATAGAATAATATGATAAAAGCAAAGGTGGAAATTTGCATTTGCCATTTTAAGGAAGTGAGCTTTGAATGAACGGACTTGAGTTTTATGGCACTCTCCTTTCCTTATTCATGTCATTTTAATTGCACTCCAAAACACCAAAAATAGGTCCAATCAATCGATCCAAGATCATCTTTGTACTGCTTTTCTTCATCAATGGTCCATCCCTCAAGCAATGCACTACTCTTTTCTCCCTTTTCTACATTATGTTTCTTTTTCCGATCGACATGAATTCTGGTGTTTCAAATTTGAGCAGATGAAAAATGAAGGTAGTGCAGTTTGGCAATGGTCTATTCCGACCATTATTGGGTATGACGTGTAGCCTTTTAGTTAGGGCGTCGATTAATTGTCTTCCCGAATTTTGATAAAACTATAAATACCTCAAGATTTTTATGAAAATTATAAATGTGCGTGACATGATTTGTTTAAATTTTCAAATAATAAAATAGGTTTATGAAATTCAAGGAAGAGAAAAAAAAAAAAAAAAACCAAAATCCGTCCCAAAATAATTCAAAAAAGAGAATTAAAAAATCGGATCGGATGGTTTCTCACCGGATTGGTAATTTGATCAGCCCTACTGCTACAGGCTACAGGGTGGAATGAAGAAGCAAAAGAATCTCTTGGGAAAATGTTTAGCCTTTTTCTGATGTGACTTCAAAGTTTTCTCTCTCTTATAAATATATTATTTGAGGCATACTAAACACAGTAACAGTTTTAAATTTTTTAAATTTTTTGAATTTCGGAATACTGAACAGTATTCCGGTTTTTAAAAATTGTTTGTGCCAGAGACATTTTAGTTTTTTCATAGAGAAATGTTATTGCGTTTAGTAAAACCGTTACTGCATATAACAATTTTGTATTATTTTTTCTATTATGATGAAAGGTCGAAATTTGGGCCTAAAGTCAACTTGTATCCTTATTCCTTACCCACCTTAGTCCTTGTCCTTTTTTAATTTTAATTTTTATTTTTATTTTTAGTTTTATACTTTTCCTAAAAATTGTATTTATTTTCTTTTTTAAATAATTTGATTATAAGATTTCATTTTCAATTTTCTTAGCCCGGAAGTGAATATAGTATTTTTTTTTTATATTTTACTTTTGCATTTCATACACACACTAATATTTTTTTCTTTAAAGTGTATTGTACATACGTATATTATTTTATCTTTTTATTACTTTATTTTAAGAAACTCGAACTTGAACTCGAGACTATTAATAAGTACTTAATTTTGAAATATGTTGAGTTTGACCCAAATTATTCTTTTTTAACCGAGATCGAGTTCAACTCAACTCGTTTATACCCTTAATTTAATATGAAAATACAGGAGAGAAAAGGTAATTCAACTCGTTTATACCCTTAATTTAATATGAAAATACAGGAGAGAAAAGGTATAAAGAAGTTTTGTGATGATAGTCCTGCAAAAGAGAAGATGAAATTCAATGCATTTTGGGTATATTACATTTACCTCCTTCGAGGTTTTTGCAAACTACTGTCATCCCTCAGGTTTTATAAAACTACTAACCCCATGAGCGTTTAAATTTTGGCAAAAATTTATGTTCAACCTATCAGATTGTTCGACATGCATTGCTTTCACTTAAAATATTGCATATCTAATATTTTAAAGACGAAAGTATCACATATCGAATTGTCACACAGTCTGACAGAAGCCTAATTGCAAAAATGCTTGAGTTTTGAGTTTAATTTTTTGACTCACAAAAGGACAAATGTAAACTTAAAAAGCCAGAAATAATAACTGTTATATTATTACTCAGTTATGAAGGTGTTGATAATTTTATAATGGAATTGATATTCGAAGTAACCGTTTCGAATATCAACTATGTGATAGACTGTGTGACAATTCTTCTGTAAAAAGACAAAAATGTCCCTGGGCAAAAAAAAAATTAAAAACCAACTATGCAACCCGTTTGGACTGCAAAAAAATAAAAAAAAAAATTGAAAAAGCAACTCACGGCTTTGTTCCGTTTAATAATTCCTGCAAAGCAGAGCTAGGTGGAATCACAAAATCGAATAAAAATCGAGACAACTCGGATCGGAAAAAAGTTAGTGGCTAAAGTTAAAATGTTTTGCGGTATTGTTTTAGATAGTTAGTTTGATTATTTTAGTTGTATTATGTCCGGATTTGTTAGTATTTTTGTCAAAAATGTGAATTTTTTTACCGGATTGGCAAAGATCCGTCTGGTGGTTACTGCAAATATCAAACTGAAAGGGGGGGGGGGGGGTGTGAAATACCACCGGGCGCCGGCCAAAAATATCGCCGGGCGCCGGCGGTATTTTTGGCCCAAAATATCGCCGGGAGCCGGTGATATGTATATATATATATTTTTAATTTTTAGGTGTTAGAAATATTTTAAACTTTTCACAAAAAAATATTACTACAAATATCGAAACGATTATTGCAAATATCATGCTCCTTTTATAAAACTTCAAAAGATAGTGGTACTTTGCAGAAACCTCGGGGTTACCCATGCATTTTTCTTCGATGTCATCAAGGTAGTACTTACTATGCATTGGAGTGTGTGTTGGTGGTGGAGCCATTGCAATACTTATTATTACACATGCATTGTCTAGGACCGTACACGTACAAATCATTAATTACTATTCATCTTCAAACTTCATTATACATAAGTGCTCTAAAAATTTATTTTCGATTTTTAAATAATTTACTATGCATCACAACCGTTCGAACATCAATTTTTATTATTTTTAACATAAAATTTTACTATTTAATAATATATTTTTATATTATAAAATTATTTTTTAAAATTTATTTTTAAAACAAGTTTCAAACCCATAAAAAAAAAAACGTTATAATAATCTCCATAAGACTCTGCAACTACAAATGGAGCAGCAATAGCACATGATCTTAGGTTTATATATCTTTCTTTGATACCTAGGAAAAAGATAAATTCTACTTTTAAAATAAGGACAGTACATCCTTTTAGGTTTACTCTTCTCTCCCAATAAATGCTTCTGTGACTTCTCAGAACTTCAAGACTCATCCAAACAAGAAGAAGATATAAATTAAAAAAAAAACTTGTCACGGGTAGCGAAAATCTAAAAGGACAAATTGTGTTTAACCCCTCTAAATTTGTGTAAACTATCAAACGAACCATGAGATTTTGCAAAACTACAGTCACCTCCTTCGACGAAATAATAATCGAATAATTACTCTATTTGGTTTGGTCAAATTACAGTAATCTCCCTTATTAGTCAAAAAAAAAAAACATTTAAGGAAGTATTGAAAGTTTTCCATACTTTTTATTCTTAAAAAACAAATGAATCTTCTCTTTTTATCCCCTCCTAAAAGAAAATAAATTGACATGTAAATCCAATGAGGGTGTCATTGTCAATTCATTTATTTATAGCAAATTGTGCAGAGAGCTTCAGACTTGTGTCATCTTCTTTATTTTATATTTAATGGAAGAGATCTGAAAGGAATTGGACTTTTGTATTGGTTGGCAGCCTTGAGGACCTCCCTAAAGGAAATGGACCTTTTTTTATTTTATTATTGTTAGTCAAACCTCAAACTTACTTCCATTGGATCCCTCCCAATTAGGAAAAGCTCCTTATCATACTCAAGAGGGTTTAGGGTTTGATAATTCAATTGGGCCAAATTTGTCCAATAGTCAATCTCACAATTTTATTTCTCTCGAATTTACTAAATTGATTATGATTTAAGGTGAGATTAAAACATACTTCGGACCTTGCTTTACCTCAGTAAACATGATAAAACACGATAAGTTTCGGGATCAAACTAACACTCACTGACTACTTAAGAGTGATGGTAGTAGTGATTACTCACTCCCTTGGCTAAATGATAAGTTCACCAGCAAAATCATTGTTCTTTTTGACATTTATTCCAGAATTTCAACCACCATTTGACTTGTTTGCTTTTTTTACTTTCCTTCCTTTAGATACCCTGGCCTTCTGATCTAAAGGGTCAATCTTGATGAGGTTTCCCTTTGTTAGTCATTGAAAATGCCACATTTCACTATCACATGACCAAACAAACGAGACATTCGTCAATTTGTAGTCATCCTCCACCTCCCTGCCTCACCTTCTTGGTTTACTGCTTCCATGGAATCTCTGGTTTTTAACTAAGCCCAAATTCCCACTCTGTTTCTTCTTTCCAATGGCCATTCCTCTGGCTTTCATTACCCTTCTGTGTTTTCCATTTTCGTTCTTCGTCTTGAGCTCTGCTTCTTCTTCATCTGAAGCAGATGTTCTTCTTTCATTCAAGGACTCGGTTGAGGATGTTCTGAATGGTCTTTCAGGATGGGCCAATGCCACATCTGTTCATCACTGTAATTGGACTGGAGTCACTTGTACGTCATTCCCTCAAAGTGTCTACTCTGTTGATCTCCAAAATCTGAATCTTTCTGGAGAAATCTCACCATCAATTTGTCAGCTTCCGAATCTCACAAGTCTTAACCTTGCTGACAATCTCTTCAATCAAGCTATCCCTTTGCATCTCTCACAATGTGCGTCTTTGGAGTACTTAAATATCAGTAGTAACCTCATCTGGGGTACAATACCAGATCAGATTTCTCAGTTTAAGTCACTGAAAGTTCTTGACTTGAGCAGAAACCATGTTGAAGGGAGAATCCCAGATAGCATTGGCTCATTGACGAATCTTCAAGTTCTCAACTTGGGTGCTAACTTTCTTTCAGGGAGTGTTCCATTGGTTCTTGGAAACTGCAGTGAGCTCTTGGTTTTGGATATTTCTCAAAATCCATTCTTGCTCAGTGAAATACCAAGTGATATTGGTCAGCTGGATAAGCTTGAGCAGCTTTTGCTTCAAAGTTCTGGTTTTTATGGCCAAATACCGAATATCTTTGAGGGTTTAGGAAGCTTGTCCATTCTTGACTTCTCCCAAAACAATCTCACTGGGAGATTGCCTCCAATTGGTATGTCTCTGCAAAACTTGGTTTCCTTTGATGTTTCTCAAAATAGGTTATTTGGACAAATCCCAGGTGATATTTGTGAGCCCAAAGGTCTTACAAACATAGTTCTGCATTCAAATTATTTCAATGGCTCAATATCTAATGACATCATTAAAGAATGTGTCAACTTGGAGAGGTTTCAGGTTCAGAACAACATGTTTACAGGGGATTTTCCTTCTCCCTTGTGGTCTTCACCTAAAATAAAGCTTATCAGAGCTGAAAACAACAATTTTTCTGGAGAAATACCTGATGCAATGTCGGAGGCTTTGCAGTTGGAGCAAGTTCAGATTGACAACAACAGCTTTGTAAGTAAAGTTCCTCAGGGCCTTGGATTAATAAGCAGCTTGTATAGATTTTCTGCTTCCCAGAATAGTTTGTTTGGTGAACTTCCTCCGAACTTCTGTGATTCTCCTGTCATGAGTATCATGAATCTCTCTCATAATTATCTATCGGGTAGAATTCCCGAGCTGAGAAACTGTCGGAAGATAGTATCTTTGTCTCTGGCTGACAACAAATTTTCCGGGGAAATACCGAATTCATTAGCTGATTTGCCTGTGCTAACTTATCTTGATCTTTCTCAGAATAATCTCACTGGTTCAATTCCAGAGAATCTTCAAAACTTGAAACTTGCTCTTTTTAACGTTTCCTTCAATGGGCTCTCTGGCAGAGTTCCACCTTCATTGATTTCTGGCCTTCCCGCTTCATTTTTACAAGGAAATCCTGATCTTTGTGGCCCTGGATTGCCTAATCCATGTCCAGGAGACAAATCTGAACACAAAATGTCTAATCTTTCCAAATTTGTTGTTGTCATTGTCTCCATAGCCTTGGTTGTTGTCACAGTTGCTGCTTTTGGAGCTTACGTTTTGAGACAATCCCACAACCAAAATCCTCACAAGGATGCTTGGAAGATGGTTTTCTTCTATCCTTTAAGGATTGCTGAGCATGAACTGATGATAGCAATGGATGAAAAGGCAGCGAAAGGAAACGGTGGAGCTTTCGGGAAAGTCTACATCATAACCTTACCAAGCGGTGAAAGTGTGGCAATCAAGAAAATGGAGAACTTCGGAAGCCAATCTTTGAAATCATTGAAGGAAGAGGTGAAAAACTTAGCCAAGATAAGGCACAGAAACATTGTTAGAATCTTGGGTTTCTGCCACAGCAATGATTCAATCTTGTTGATCTATGAGCATCTGGAAAGAGGCAGCCTTGGTGATCTAATTGCAAAACCAGATTTCGAATTGCCTTGGCGACTTCGGATGAAGATCGCCATTGGAGCAGCTCAAGGTCTTGCTTATCTCCATGAGGATTACCTTCAAGTCTTGCTTCACAGAAACATCAAGTCAAAAAACATTCTTCTTGATGCTGATTATGAACCAAAGCTCGCAGACTTTGCTCTGGATAGAATCCTTGGAGAATCTCCATTTCGATTATCACTGGTATCAGAATCTGAAACTTGTCCTTACTTTCCACCAGGTATATATATGTATACGCATATTCAATGTCATTTTCAATTCAATTTTAATCTTCTTGCGATTACAAACTACGAAATTTGCAGAATATGGATATGCCAAGAAGGCAACAATGCAGATGGAAACATACAGCTTCGGCGTCGTTCTGCTGGAGCTCGTGACGGGCAAACAAGCCTTCTCCTCTGCATCAATGGATTCCAACCAAGATGTGGTGAAGTGGGTGAGAAGAAAGATCAACATCAAAGACGGGGCGGTTCGAGTTCTTGACCCGAAGATCCCTCGTGAATTCCAGGAAGAAATGCTGTCTGTTCTTGAGATTGGTGTGAAATGCACCAACTTAATGCCGGAGAAACGACCCTCCATGTCTGAAATCGCCAGAGCTCTTCAGTCCGTCAATTCAAGAACAAACGTGCCGATCAAACGTTCGGGAGAAACTTCAGGTTCTATGTAATGTGAAACAAACGTGGATTGAAGATGAACAAAAGGGCTCTTGATTTTGTACATAATGCTTGCATGATGTCCGTTGTTTTGCTTCTGAGAGATGCCTTTCTACATATAAATATATATTCAGAAATTTTACCTTGAAATGTTACATTTCAACTTCAAAGTAGGCTGCATTGCACAATAGCGGCAATTTCTAATACAACAAGAATCTAATATATTAAAACAACAAGAATCTAATATATTAAAAGTAATTCGTGAACTTTATTTACACTTCTACTTGTCAACCTTAGAAGGAGGTTTGCCAAATTCTGATACAACAAAAGAAAAGATGGGTACGAATAAGTTAAAAGTGACACGTAATCTCTTAATGCTGAGTTCTTAGAGTTAGCTTATTCACACTGGGGTGGGCCTCAACATGATGATGAAGAAGAAGTTTGAATCCATTTCTCAGAGCAGATTGTGTGGAATGAATAATGGGCCTCCATTTATCCAACTCTAATTCTAAATCGAACCACTTTAAACCATCTCCACCTAAAATTTTAAAAAAAAGAAAAACTTATTAAAAAAAAATTGGTTGAGACATTTAAAATAGAACACAGAAACTCTTTCTTGTTTTTTTTTTCTTCTTCTTCTTTTTTTAATCGTAAATCACTAACAACCAGTACTAACTTAGTTTATATATTATTCTAATATATGGACATAAATTATTCAATGTATAATCGTATATTCTATGTGGAAATGTACATATAATAATAATAATATAATAATAATAATAATAATAATAATAATAATAATAATAACCAAATCAACTCAACACTGATAAATTTTGGGTTTATTGTCAAAGTTTTCCTCTAACTTCTTCACCACTTACACTATTCTCTCATATTTTCATATTTTGTGAGCTATTTTCATCTACATGAGTTGAGTTGTATGAAGACAAAAAAATTGAAGTTTGGGGACTAAATAAAAATATTTTAAAGTTTAAAGTGTGACAGAGTTATTATTTGGGGACAAAAGGAACCAATTTTAAGTTTAGAGATACAAATGTGATACGAGGTCAAGTTTAAGGACTACTGGAGCTAGTAAAGTATATATACAACGGTAAACCAGCAAACATGGCCCACATTTATAATAAATTCCGAGCTAACGATTACTTCTTACGTTACAAAATTAATTAAAGATAAAATCAAAGACATAAATGGACTATAACGCTTGAAATTTGAAAAAAAAAATCATAAATGCCACTACATAAAGTACAGTTATATTTTATGATTAATTAATTATCCAATTAAAATGTTCTGTTTTCTTTTCTAGACTTATATATATATATACAGTGCATGTTTGAAGCCAGCAAAAGTCAAAATTTTTCTTTTTAAACTTATAGAAAAATCACAAAATTAGAAGTAATGGAGTCTAATTTGATTGAGAACCTGTCGGAAAAGAATCAACCGGCGGCAGAAAAGAGTGATCGTGGTGGAAAAAGACGTAAGCACTCGTCGACGGAAGCCGGAGCCGGAGCTGTAGCTGAGAAGTCAAGACTCGAATGGCTTAGGTGTGGCTTTCAATAAGTTTTTTAAAAGATCATTTTTCTCTTTTTTATAATATTAATATTAATAAGTTTTGGCACAAAACATTTCTTTTGTCACTTTGATCAATTGTTTAGTTAGTCTTTTTAGTATTCTGTTACTCTTTCCGTTGAAAAATATATTTTTGTTCAAATTGAAAAGTTCACTTTTAAATTTTTTTACTCCTTCTATACCTTTACTAATATAATCAAATGTGATCTACAATTTGTCAAAACTCAATAAGTAGAGATATAAATAAAATAAACAATGGTAAATTAACTATTTTGTGTTGTACCTTGTGGCTCATAATAAGTTGTACATTGGTCAAAACGGACACTTCTAATGAAGCGGAGGATATATATGTATGATATAATTATAGTTTATATATTTTATGCATTCTAATTTGTTTAAATTGTTATTCTCTAGGGGTTCAAACAACAACCCATTGCCTCCTTTGAAAATAGAAAGCAAACTTCCAGAGGACATCACACTTCACCTTGACACTTCGAAAAGGTTAATGATATATTCCATTCGTTTCGGTAGAAGAATTTATTTTGAGAAATATTTTTGATCCATTGAAAGAGTTGATTTTCATTTTTTTTACTCTTCTTATCTTACTAATATAATCATGCGTGATATAAAATTAATCTATATTTAAAACGTAAGGATAGATATAAATGGTACAAATGATGTTAAATTAGTTATTTTATGTGTTGTACCTTGACATTCATAATAAGTTGTACATTGATCAAAATAGATTCTTCTAATGGAACTAAAGGGAGATATAGATATGATATTTTAGAAACAAATGAATTAAGCCATCAATTAATTGTTTTTGATTGGTTAAATTAATCAGCAGTTCTTCTTCGAATTCCATATTTGATTGGGAGTGGACTGTGAAGATGGCTGCACCTCAACCTAACCATGGTGAGTTCTTAATTACTATAATTTTCCCTTCATTAATAAAAGCTTTCATCTTCAATTATTTTTGTTTCCATTTAATTCCCTAAATGAAATTAATTAATGTACCAGTTAATCACTATATATTTTTACTCATTTTTTTGATAGATTAAAGTACACTGTGGCTGAATATTCATTAATTATGCTGCAAATTATTTTAAATATTTAGTAGCGTAGATACGTATCAGCTACATTGAATATCTTTTTACGTGCAACATGAAAAAATTGAAACTTAGTGGTGTAAAATTTTACTAATTAATGGATATATATTCACTGCAAATTAATTAAACCCTATTTATTTTTTATTTTTTTACATATTGTGAACAGGTACCAGTACTGCAGCAGCTGGAAATCTACAAAGTGCAGGCTCATTAATTCCTTCACAATCCTCAGGGATTCAAACTGATCAAGAAGCAAATGACGATGTTGAGGTTGATGCAATGATTGCAAGCTTCTTAGATGTTAATGATGATCAGCAGCAGCCTAAGCCTTCAGTTCTTGTTAAGGATCTGGAATCCTTAAAATCATATCTATTTGAAGATGAAGATGAAGATCATCTAAACCCAGAAGAAATGGGTGTTTCCGGCCATGATCGATACTATCAAGAGTTCCAGAAAGCCCTCAATCACTCACCCAATCATCGATCATGAAGACAGCTTAGGAGCATGCATGCATTCTTTGATCTTAATTTGCTCAAAACTTTATTCTAGCTACTAGACATTGCATTTGCTTAATTTTTTGCTTTTTTCCTGGGGTTGAACTTAGTTATATTGGATCTGGTTTGGTTGATTTTATGATTTTGGGGGATTTTAAGTAAATTTGCTTCGATCTAACTAATCATCAACCACATCCTTAGATTCGTGCTTTAAAAAAAAAAAAAAAAATAGAGTAGGTAAAAATATGGGACTACCGGTGTTATTCTAATGACGCCAAAGTGAAAAATTAGTTGTCCCAACCTAATTTTGTGAAATCTTCTGTCTATCTTACTCTGTCTTTCATGTTTAATTAGTTTCTTACAAGGGAGAAATGGGCCTCACCTTCCACTGTGAGAGGATAGGGAAGAAAAACAATGGTAGGGTAAATAAAAAATCTGATTTCGGCCCAATATCTATATTCATAGAATTGGATATCATTTCACTACGCAAGCCCAAACCCTAATTACAATCGATCATTTCTTTCAATTTTTCATTTATCCTTAACGTTTTGCCCTTAATATTTTTTTTTAGTTCAAAAATACTCCCAACGTTTTAATATTACCACTACTACAAAAATGACTTTTAATGGCGGTTTTTTAAGACTTTTAACGGCGGTTTTTGGCATTTTTGAACCGCCATCTATCCGGCAGCCGTAGTTCGCTTAGGAACCGCCGTAGAAAGTACCAAATTTGTAAAAAAAAAAATTTAATATTTTATTTTTTTCTCTACATTCAAAAAATATATATAAAAAACAGCAGGAACGGCCTTAGAAAGGTTTTGATATATATATTTATATATATATTTCAACTTTATTCAAAATATATATATCAAAAACTTCCATGCTAATAAACTGAACAACCACCAAACTTCACAAAATTTTTGCATGCATCCATCAAATTCTAATTAATTTAATCATTAACAGTAAGAACAATACAATAATCACCGATAGAACACTAATCAAACCCGAATTTAATCATTCATCATCTCACCAAACCCGAATTTAACACTAATAATAAACCCTAGGCCAATCACAATAATCAAGTAACAATAAAATTTGTAAAGCTTAAATAAAATTAAAACTATTCTATATTACCTTTTTTATGATTTGAAGCCCACAACAAGGACCGATTGTGGTGAAATTATGATGGGGGATTAACTCCAAGTGATGGGTGATGGCCGATTAAGAAACCATATCCGGAGTTGGGTGACGGCGGATCTTGTTATCAACGCTACCGGAAGAACGACTTCGGGGGAAGACAAGAGAAAAAACCAACGGAAAGAGGATGGGCGTCGGCAACGAGAGAATGCTTCGGTTTGCTGGAGATGGAAACAGGGGGAAGCCGCGGCCGGTTGGAGATGGAAACAAAGGGAAACCTTAAAATTCAAACAAAATCAAGTTTCTATGGCGGTTTTTATTAAAACCGCCATAGAAGTAACTTTCTATGGCAGTTGTAATTACAACCGCCATAGAAAGTTACTTTCTATGGCGGTTTCAATTACAATCGCCGTAGAAAGTCCATTTCTAATTACAACCGCCATAGAAAGTTACTTTCTATGGCGGTTTCAATTACAATCGCCGTAGAAAGTCCATTTCTACGGCGGTTTTAATAAATCCGCCGTAGAAAGTCAGTAATTGTGAATTCCCGCCCGTTCCTCTATTCCTATTAATTTCTAGTTTTTCTATTTTTGTAAACTAACCCCCAAATTTTTTTAAATTTAATAATAAATATGTATTTTACTATTTATCAATTTTTATAGAAAAATTCATCATATTTATTAATTATATGGCGGTTAGAAATACAACCGTCTAGAAAGGGACTTTCTACGGCGGTTAGAAATAAAACCGCCGTAAAAAGGGGTACTTTCTACGGCGGTTTTCAAAAACCGCCGTAAAAAGGGAACTTTCTACGGCGGTTTTATTTCTAACCGCCGTAGAAATTCCTCTTTTTACGGCGGTTTTCTAAAAGAAGACTTATATAAAACCGCCGTAGAAAGTCCGTACTTTCTTTTTAATAGCAGTTTTGGTCTTTCCGCCGTTAAAGCACCGCCGTAGAAAGTCCATTTTGTAGTAGTGTACCCTTGTGGTCAACTAAGTTGACAGTCATATGTTGTTGAATTATTTATATTACGTCAGACATTCACTCTCAAATCTCATCCTCTCAAACTCAACGGCGAATTGGCCATCGCCATCAAAACCCTAAGTTTGCCTTCTCACATTCACTTCTCA
Organism: Leptodermis oblonga; assembly: GCA_016801395.1. Lineage (NCBI taxonomy): Eukaryota > Viridiplantae > Streptophyta > Magnoliopsida > Gentianales > Rubiaceae > Leptodermis > Leptodermis oblonga. Next base: position 6,614,431 of record CM028750.1, on the reverse strand, counting down.
CCATGGCTAGAACTAAGCAAACTGCTACCCAGAAAACAAATATAACCAAAGCTGCCAGGAAATCAGTGCCGGGCCGGCCACCGGAGGAGTGAAGAAGAGCACTGAACTACTCATCCGAAAAGGCTAGTGAAGGAAATCGCTCAGGATTTCAAGACGGATCTGAGGCATACTTGGTGGGGATATTCGAGGACACCAATCTCTGTGCTATGGCTACTCTACTCATCAGTGAAGGGAGCAAAAGTTGTCAACACTGGACTGTCCAAGGGGTATGAGATCATAGATTTGGAGATGAGAGTGAACAGCTTCATCCGGGCCATGACTGAGATGAATGGTGTTGTTTGTTCATGAGAATTGGCCCAGAAAAAGCTCCCAGCCAGAATCCTCAAGGAACTCAGGCCTAGCGAGAGTGACACAACTATCTTTGTTGTTGGATTGGATTGCGGCGTGACAGATGATCATTTGAGGCTACTCAAATCAACCATCAACAAGGGCAGCAGCAATGAGGCTTCGTGCCTGGAATTTCTGGAAACCTTGCTGAAGTCGATCGATTACCGGTTGTAATGGCCCGTGTACGATAATTTTCGTAGTTAATTGGTTGGGAGAACTAATGATGTATTAGAGGAGTTTTAAGTGGTCTCTTTTGTTTTTCCCTCCCAGTAACTTACTAACTGGGGGGGGTTCTTGATCCACCATTTTGGAAGCATTTTAATTTGGGGCTTGTTTCTTGTTAGTATGGTGTGGATTTGTGATTTTGAATTGCTGTTGTTGTTGTGTTTCATCATTAAATACTGCTCTATCAACCTTTAGTTTTCTACTTTATCCATCCGGTTCTAACAACACTGGTTTAAAAAGAAAAAAATAAAAAGAATTTCTTATTTATTTTATTAAAGTTTATGAAATATTTTCTTTTACTTTCTAAAAGGGTATAATGGACATTAGTAATTTATTTAATACATAAAAATAATATCACGCTCTTAAAAGGAATTTTTTTAAAAATTCAACACTCCTTTTGACTGGGATTATAGAATTGCAATCTAGATGAAAATTATTACTTTAATTGGTCAAAAAAAACTCTAACTTGAATTTATTACAAGATTTCTAAAAATGATTGGAGAATTTGGGAGGAAAAAACGAATGTGTATTAAAATCAAGGTAGACAATTTCATTTTTCATATCAAATAAAAACAACATCCATAATCTTCAATCTTCAACTTAAACAAATTTAAACAAAGAAACAAACAATCTAATTTCAGGCGAATACATGTTAAGTAAAAAAAACCCTGAATTTTCAAGTATTCATTCTTCACAACTTATAGCGAGATTCCGGAATCTCGTAGTTGAAAAATTCAGCCAAATTCACTGAATTTTCATCAACTACTATGTCTTCGAGCGGAACATCCTTGTAGGATGTCGAAGGATCCTCCCTTTTATCAACATTTGTGGCAGTAGCTTCCTCCGTCCCTCCTCCGTCTCCGTCAGCAGCAGCGGCGCCGCGAGCAGGCGCACTAGCCGCAACAGCAGCGTTGGCATCAGAGTTGGTGGTTTGTCGCCGCGCGCTGGACCTGGTGCGCCTGGTGAGTGACGGCATAACCTCACGGCCACGGATCACCTGAGACGGAGACTCAGGCTGTGAGCCATTAAGCCTGCTTGAGCGTCTGAGGCTACGGGAATCCATCGATGAAATGGTGATTGATTCTGAGGAGAGGTACAATGAAATGAAGTGAATTTATAGGAGTTCACTTGGTTCATTTTTGGAAAGAAATTAAACTCCTAAATTTTCAAATATATATATATTTATCCTACCAACCACTGTATCTTATAAGTCAAACATTCATTTACGTTTATATCACTCGAATGTATAAATCTCATTTTGAAGGTATAAGTATCTCTTATATATAGGGGTGATATCGAGCCGAGCCGAGCCCGAACACACCTATGTTCGAGCTCGGCTCGGCTTCATTATCTTGGGCTCGAGCTCGAGTCGAGCCTGGAAATAGAGCTCGATCTCATATAAGATTTATGAGCTCGAGCTCGGTAGGGCATATTCTTCAGAATCTCCACTTTGCTAAAACAAATTTGGCCTTGTGGAGATTCGAACCCAAGTTCCATTGCTTCTCCTTTTGGTGTCTTATCATTGCACCAAATTTAGTTTCATGTTAATATGTATGAATGATAAATTATATATGTATTTCATCTTTTGTAAAAATTGTTTTTTCTTATCAAGCTGTTCACGAACGTAATCGAGCCGAGCTCCCTTTTGTTCATTTATTGTTCGTTTATTAATCGAGCCTAAAATTTTGTTCGTATTCGTTTATTAATAAATAAACGATCTCAAACCGAGCTTTTAACGAGTCGATCTCGAGATTGTTCGTGAACGTTCTCGTTCTCAGCCCTACTTATATATGAAGATGAATGTCTTCATTATTTTTTAAAAGTATAAATGAATTTTTAACTTTTCAAAAATTTACCAACAATATTGATAAGTATCAGTTTTAGTTTTAAAAGTCAACGATATCTTAAAAAATAAATGTCTTTTTTACAAACGCAATAATTGTTCGTAGGTAAAAGTATCCGTTTTTTCCCCTTTTGTTTTTTCAAGTATTTTCAAATTAAAGTATTATTGTCCACACACAAATATTAAGTATTTGTTTTGTATTTGAAAGTATAAGTCTTATTTTAAGAAGTGTAAAAGTATAAAGCGTTCATATATTTTATATTAAAAGTATTACTTAGACAAGCATATATTAGTATTATTTTTAACAATAACATTATTTTCTTAAAAAGTGTAAATTGTGATATCAAAAGTATAATTGTTACTCCCTCCGTCCCACTCAAAGAGTCCACTTTGAAATGTGTACAACTTATTATGGGTTGTGAGGTACAACACCTAAAATAAGTAATTTACCACCCATATTTTTCAATTATATCTTTACAGTAAAGGTTAATTGTGAACCATACATTGTTATATTAGTAAGGGTATGTAATGTAAATAAATTTAAAGTAAACTCTTTAAATGGGATAAATTTTTTTTTTAAAAGTGGACTATTTAAATGAGACTGAGGGAGTATTTATTTTCCTTACATACTAATAAGTTTTAAATTTCACCTTTTAAAATATTTTAAACGTATCGTTCATACCACATAGTATAAGTCTTGTGCTTGATAGTACAACTCTTCCCTCCCGCGGCCCCACCCCGCAGGGCGGTGCTGTACTTCGATGCCGCGATAGAAGCTCGAAATTAGACTAACTATGCCAACGGCTGCTGCATCTCCGACTCCTCAGGTTGGTTATTTTGCTTCGTTAAGCAGTTATCATGCATCAAGAACGACCAACTTGCGGAGGCTCTAGCCGCAACGGAAGCCCTCACCCAGGCCCTATGCTCCAATGTGGCAATCACACGAATGGCTAGCGACGCCCAAGGCGTCGTCAATGGTATCAATGGGAGGGGGGAGGAGCAATCGACTCTCGGAGCTATATATGAAGACTCCGCCTACTCATGTTCCTCCTCTCCCTCGACGCGATTCATTAAGTGCGTAGAACCTAAAATACAATTGCCCATAGCTTAGTAATTTATGGCAAATCTCATCACATAGCTTTCCATCGCTGGAAGCAACCTCAACATGTATCTCTCACGTTTACCCGTGCTCCACCACATAATATAAATTAAGTTTTCGTCTCAAAAAAAAGGAAGTATAATTCTTCTTTTTCTTTTTTAGAAGTAACACTATTCACCCTAAAAGTATAATAGATCATATGTGAAAGGTATGTTTTATTTTTGTAAGTGTAATTTTACTTTTCAAAATATCAGCTTTACTTATTTGCCATTCCAATCATTGTAATTTCACTTTTAAACATTACATAATTACAAATATTTTCATGATCATTTTGCGTCCTCTCTTAAATAAAAATTAAAAAAAAAAGCTAAAACCTACAAATCGACCAAACACGTGAGTAAATAGACGACGCATGAACCAATGAAGCACATGTACGCAAGTTTCTACGAACAAATTATAAAGAGTGTTTGGTAAATGAATTTGGGGATTAAGGAATATAATAATATATATAGAAAAGTTTGGTGTTTAATTGGTTAGTGATTTTAGGAATTCAAATTTAATAATGTACAATTTATTCACAAAGAGTCAAAATTAGACATTTTTCTGCCTACAAAAACCACACCACCCTCCACCCGCCATAGAATCACTTGGAATATCACTAAACATGTCTTCGAAAACACGTTCATTCCATGGCAACATGTCCAAATACGGAGCAGGTTGGGTACTCCCGGCTGCCGGAAACTCAAACTCCGGCAACGGAATTTTCGATAACGGGGCAAAGCATGTACAACTACTACACGACGGTCTGAAATTATTCACATCTGCAATATCGCGTTCAGCTGCAACTTCAACAGCTCTTCTAAACCCTAAAAATTTTGTTTTAGTCCTAGGTTTCTTGCATACTTGTGGAGGAAGAAACTTGATCAGAGGCACCGGCCATTGACGATCGGTTGCAGTACTGTTGGCCGCCGTTTCTTGCTGTAATTCCTGTTTCCGGGGTCTTCCCCGACCCCTCCGAACAACCTTCGATCGGCTCAGGCAAGGCATTTGAATCTAATATATATTTACAATTTGGTCGAAATCAATCCATTAAGAATAATATGTGTGAGTTTATTAATCAATTGACATCGATCTTCAAGAATGAATGTTTGCATGAATCGTACGTACGTACCTTTAATGTACAACTTGTATTCATCGATCGTATAAAAAAAAATTGTGCAATATTAATACTTTTTGAATCGGGAGAAAATATATGCTAGGATCGATTGAATCTAAAGAGGAGCTTTAATTTAGTTCAACTTGTATTGACAAATTAATTGTAGAATTTTTATTTTTATTCTTATCTGTGAACTTATAAACACTGGGAAATTAAAGATTTCAAAACCCAATCAAATTAGAAAATACGTTTAAAGCTTTTCAGAAATAGGATTCTCACTTTAATTCCTAATACAATTAGAAAACGAGTAAAACTAATTAATTAGAAATACGAAACTATCAAATTCCATCGTAAAGGGATTCCTAACTACGTTTAAATTTTGATAAATTTTAACATTTATTCACCATAAAATTATTGACACGTCGAAAAATACTAACGATATATCATGTTATCGGAAACAAGAGTAAAAGTATCATTTCATGATAAATAGTAATAATACGCTAGTGAACTGAAGAATGATTTTTCAAAATTAATCGTATAGATCAAACTAATCTTGAAATACAGAGGCCGGCCAAAAGGTAATGAACCTTTTTTTTTTTTTTTTCCTTTCCCGTAGATGTATATTCGATGTTTTAACTAAAATGCAAATTAAGAGAAACAAAAGTGATACTTTTAGCCTGGACATATGTTCTGGAAAACAAATCCATAAGAAATGAAACTCACATTTTTTATTTGTTTTTCTTCTTTATTGTTAGAGTGAATGACTCGATTATCATTTATATATTAAGTTAGAAAAAATACACATAAAATTAGAAACACAAACCAACTTTTGCAACAAAAAAAAAAAAAAAATTTAAGTAGATTACGTACGATCGATGGATATTTGGACATTTTTAATTGCATAACGAAGAATTAAACAAGAGTGCTTGCTTTAAATTTTTTAAAGAAACATTTTAATCCTCTCAAGTGGACGTTATTTTTAATATATATGAATGAGAAATCTTTTAGTACATCTTTAGTATTATGAACATGACTATTTTATTTTATTTTTTTATATGAGTGACACGTAATATTATCATATATAACGTAGCTAGCGCATTGTGAATTGGATAGTTGAATATTTGAAGTTCAATATGAATTGAACCTCTAAAATATCTGGAAATTCAAAGCTTAATTAGCATATTTAGAGATTCCTATATATTCTCATCCATAGAATTTGCGGATTTGATCATAACTTTTGCAACGAACTCATTAGTGCTAAACAGTCAACACCATTTAATTTTCTTCAAAATGATATCAAAGCATAAGTAGAAGAGAATTAATTAATTTTATATCATATTAATAATACGAAAACCATTTATAAATTACACAACTGTAAGAAATTAATACTCGAAAGAAAATATTTGACTGTCAGATTTGCATTTATTTATGCCAGCATCGTACATACGTCGTACATTTTTAATATCCGTTACGTACATAATTAACGCAAGATTACATGAATTTGCAAATTAGGATACAAAATCATAGCATTCTCTTCACCCATTGACTTAATACGTTACAACATTTGAAAAAATGAGAAGGAAAAAAAATGATGTTAGAAATTTGTTTCTAAAAATGTAGAGTATGATGCATGCATGGAAACAAATATAATTTTGTGAATTAATTAAATTCAGTTAGTATGATACATATGAAGCTAGCATATGAACTATATGTGTGTGTCACCTGTTAGCATTATTTAACACACCTTCTTCCCACCGGTGCTCTCATGGACCGCCGGCATTTGCAGTCTCCGGTGAGAAGAGAGTCCCCGAAATCGGGATCCAACGAAAATGGGTCGTCGTCGACTCAGTCTCGGGTTCGTTATAATCTTCGTAGTCGTAATAATCCCGAACCGCTTGAGCAGCCTTCTCCTCCTCCGCCACCTCTCAAGAGGCGAAAGACTGAGCAGGCTCCTCCTCCGCCGCCGCCACTCAAGAGGCGCAAGTTTGAGGAGCCTCCTCCTCCTCTGCCAACGCTCAAGAGGACAAAAGTTGAGCGTCCAACTCGGCAAGGCAGCTTGCGGGTTTGGGGCCACCGATATGGTGGCGGCGTTGCTGTTGCTGCTGTTGCCGCCGCCGGAGGTTACAAGTCCAACGGGAAGGCGAAGGTGGCCGGTGAAGAGAAAGTCGCGGGTTCAAACCGTAAAAATGAGAAAAATGCTGTTAAACTCCCGTCGTTCGCTCAACCACTGTCGGAGTACAAAATTCCGGGCCCGATTCCAGACTTCGAAGCATTTATGTTCGAGAAGAATGTCGTAGATCTTAGGAAAATGTTTAACTTTAACATGAAAGATCTATGATTATTAGTATTATAAATGTTGTAGTTTATCTAAGTTGAATGACAAGTTTTGTTTAAATTTTCTTTTACTAATTTCATTTTTATCGCATTTATATATCTTAAATTCTCAATCAAAAATCCATGTGAAAAAAAAGAAAGGCCAAAAAATAAAAAAGGAAGAAAGAAAAAAAAGAAACTCAGAATAACCATAGAAAATGATTTTCGTGTTTTGGTTATTGCAAAATGGAATCACATTTTTTCTTTTTCCAAATGTAGTTGAGATTAATTTTAAAAAAGATAAATTTGTTTAGGAAAATCACATTTAATCCTCTCGAAAGTAATAAAAAAAAAAAAATCACAAAACTACTTTGAAATCAAGCCATGATTTGAAAGGTTACTCTATTTTCATATACAGAGTACACAAACTCTCTATTTCATACAAAAAATGGATCAAGTCAATCTGGGTTTTACTCTATTGAAAACAAGTACAAATTCAAGCTGCATCACACAACCATCAAAATAAAGGCAGTTAAAGATATATCATCAATCATCATCTAAGCCTTTGATCATTCAAAATCTGTGATTCACTGCTCCTTTCCTACACTTTCTGCAGAATTTCCCTCAATCTTGGCCTTCCTTGGGGCAACCTTAGCTGGGGTTGAGTGTTCCGACTGCGAGAATCTGATCAGAATCTGCATCAGAAGGGTAACAACTGCCAAGGCGACTGCTGAAAACACCAGACCTTTCCACGAGGAAAGAAGGGATGACCACCGGAAAAACTTCAAGGCTCCCAAACAAAGTAGGGTAGCCCAAGAAACCACCACCTGTTATTAAATGGAGTCGCCAGTTAGTCCAATTCTGAATGGAATGAAATTGTCAATAGAAGGCTGATACACTGCAGCATAGCACTAACCACAAGTGATTTCACCGGGCGCTTAATGTCTCTCAGCAGATGATCACCAAATGTGTCTTGCTCAATATGTTTGTCCAATAATTTATCCTGGTTGCCACATCATGGAAGCACGATTAGATTCATATTGCAACAGCAAAATCCAAATGTAGACAAGAATATACATAAAGAGAGATTGTTCTGGAACCCAAAAATCTTGCAAGAAAGCCTGTACCTTTTCCACAAAGACATCTTTACACCATTGAGCAACAGAATCATCAGTCTCAGGCAAATCCTTCATCAAGTGCCGCTTAAGATGGACATGAACCTGCACAAAATTCGTACCTTTTATCATACGGTGAATGAAAATCACTCCACTTGAGTTTTTCACTTTTTTTTATGCGTACGACCTTTACAATTTAAATGTTGAATTACAGCAAAGCAATTAACTTCTAACCATCCGTAAACAGCACTACATGCAACTAATGAACATCTCTTTTTTGGAATGGATAATAAATGCAAGACCACAGTTCAGGATGAATAAATTTCAAATTTACCACAGAAGATTGCCCCTTGAAGAGTCTAAGCATTGTTGGTGGTGCTGAACTTTTGGGGATGGCAACTGTGACATCATAAATGGCTGGTACAAATGAGCGCATGTGGCTGACTGCTGTAACAAATCCCTGGAATCAATAATCAAAAAGTGCAAACTCTTTAGAACACTAGAATGTCAAACTGGAGGATCCCACTACTACTTGATAAAGAATGGCAAAAACAATAATGGCTACATGTTCCAGCACCCACTGCACAGTACATAACCTCTAAAAGGAAATGCATTTGGGTGAGGTGGGGTTGTTTCCAAGCTTTTAAACCTCCGTTCAGATTTTGAGATGAACATGGTACAACAAACAGGTATTCACTTCTTGAAGATGTTAGTATTTAAAGGTGGCTCTTTACATCTTTCATCATGTTGTTAATCAATGTGATGCTGGCCAAATACTGCACAGGCTCATAGATTCATAACTATAGGAAAAAAACAGTTCAAAGACTGACCAGTTACACAATCGATGAAGCCAGTACAACAATCAAGGGGAGGTTTTGCAAGGTAAAGAAACAAATCCACACATGATGATTTATTAGAACTCAATGAAGTTAACAAAAAGTTAACCAACTGAAGATTCTAAATACCATTTGTGCTGAAAAAGAAAGAAAAACTACATGCAAAAATATGAACTCATACATGCTAAAAGCTAGATAAATTGGAAGAGTTTTAAGGGAAATAAAAGAAATTTAAAATGAGGGGAACTCAAGCCAATCAGAATGGAGTGTGAAAATAGCATCTTGATTTTACTCTATTAGTGGTAAGAGTGTGTAACTCAACCTTGGTGCGCGGAATCAAAACATTCCTTGGAACAGGCAACCCAGCTGATGTTGCGTATTCTTGAGCAGCTAAGAGCTTTGCCTGTGTAAAGCGAGTTCCCTCGACAAAAAGTGCCAACCAGAAGGGGAGAGGATAATCTCTGAGTCTTTGGAGGCCTGACTGCAAATAGAACAGTGTAGAGAGTTCAGCCAAAATCAATTAGTAGAATTAAAAAATAAACTAGCTGGAATGGCCACCCAGCATACAAATACAAAACGAAACTGAGACCCAGCAATTGATAATCTAACACAAAAATTCTCTATAACTACACCTTCAGAGTACTTTCATCTTTCACCCAGCTCCTTTCAAGAAAAAGATACTCAGAAAACCACATGGACCATCCTATCACCTGCACAGTAAGGAATACATAAGCGCCTTCAGAGTACCCATCTCTAGTTGACCCAAGTTCTCCAAGTCAGGTCAAATCAGATAAACATGGAAAAAAGCGAAGTACAGGAGAAACATGTAATTAACCGGATTTGAAGCTAATTTCAGCCATAAACTACAAGAACTAGTGTCAGATATGATGAATCTCACTTTGTCAGATCAAACATAATATACAAAAAAAGAGTGGTGCCCACCTGACAGATGATTTGAATTGACATAATATCATAGGAATGATGCAATTCAGTGTATTTTCAAGATAAGCTGTACCATGGAGAAATTGTTTCCTTATGGTGCATATTTACAGCATGCATCTCCAGCATAAGGAGCCCCCCAACAACCAAGATGATAATGGGAAAATAGAGTACAAACTATCTATCTATACTAAAGCCAAGATGAAATCCTTACAGGAAGAAGCTTTGAAGATTTCTTCATGACTGCCAATGTGCTACCCAAGCAACCTGATCGCTGTCATCCAAATTCCAAGATAAAGTTTTGTTAACAGTGAAAAGTTACAAGGAAAACAAAAGACACAGAAAGCTGGGAGTCCTTCTTTTCTCATACAAAATGTCCATAGAAGCATTACTTGCAAAGTTCATACATCTTTCCTAGAAAGAAGATGGCATAATGCCAGATATTAATTTATTGCTCACTGAAAAGGTATTCTTACAAATGCATTAAAGTCAAAGGCTTTTTTGGAGTAATAGCGAAGTAAAGTACACCAATATAAGTTTGGTAAAAAAAATGAAAGCATAATTTGGCTCAAGTCCACGGAAATGTATACACACCTGAGCTAAAACCCATCCAACAAGCCAATCAATATCACTTCTGTGATTAGATATAACAAGTGCATGCTCTTTACCTGAAAATTTTAAACAGCATAACTACGTGAGTCACTCACAGACCTTGTTGGGTAACATCATAAGTAGAAAACTACTCATAGAAGTAGCCAACAGAATCAAACAAAAAACCACAACGCAACTTCCAACTCACCCATCATTTGAAAAGTTTCGGTATCTGTGTAGACTTGAATCTGCAACAACAAAACACAAATAATTTGGTAAAGCCCAAGGTGTAAAGTTATGAATTCAAACCACACTACAGGACTAATTTATGAAGCAAGGTCCACTAAATGCACTCCAATTGATAATAACAGAACCAGTTATTCTTGCTAGTTTATGAACCCTTTCTTCCCACTACTTTTTGTACTCAATTAAGTCCATCAAGAATGTTGACCCATTGTCTTTTCATTCACCACCCATTGTATCGCAGATTATCAAATTGAAAAGGGGGCAGTAAGTCTGATGGCCTCTAGTGCACAAGTACTTGAAGAGATAAAGGAATTAACATGCAAATAAATTAGGTGACCACACATTCAGTTACTACTAGCAAAAAAAGAACCATAGATTCTTCAGAAATTTAGTTAGTCAGACGTAAGCCGTGTATCTTTCGACAGAAATGAAAAGCTCTAATAAAGCCAAATCTGCAAATTTTCAAACAAAGACAAAGGACTCCCAGAGAGAAAAATACAAGCTTCACATTAGTAGCCAACGGGCGTCACATTATCATTGTGGTACGTTCCCTGAAAATATCAGAAGACGGCTTGCAAACTAATGTACCTTCCAGAGCTAAAGCTCCACATGCACTTTTTACCTAATTCTCATCATTAGCCTTTGTAGTTCGCTAGGTTAATAAGTATTCAATGGACACATTAATAAGCTAGTCGGAAATCAATTTTTCATAAACCACGTGTCGAAAAATACATCAAACCAATCGATCAAACATCGAAATGTCATAACAACAGGAGTCACACTGTGAAAGTAATCAATACTTATTACCTTAACTTTCGCCCACCAATCGACCATCCACACGAGCTCCAGCCACAATAGTTCTGCTAACACTCTATTTATCCTCCTGTAGGTGTTCTTTGATAGTGGCCTCAGGAGCACAAAAAATACCGCCTGACAATGAAACCCATTAGAAAAACATCACTTTCTACTCATTAAAGTTGCACTTTCAAGTGAACAGCACCTAAAACACACTCACAAGCATACAGATAGAGGTTGTTCAAAGACCTAAGCATACTGTCCATACTTTTAGCCAACAGTTAACCACCCCTGTAATACATGGAAAAATCCTAGTACTTACAACAATTAATATGCTAAAGATTGACAATCCCAAGAAGTTGATGGGAAAAAAAGAGCCAACTTTCATGACCTAAGCCAAATGCACCCCGAAAACAATCCGATAAATAAAAATAAACCCTAATCGTAGCACTACAAAATGAGCTGAATTAAATAAAAACCCACAAAATCATAAGCCCTATTTTCCACAAAATCGTATATACAATCACTTCTCAATATCACCGATCAACTAAAAAGCAAACAAAACAGAAAGAACTACCTGAAAAAGATTGATAACGAGGCCCGAGATGAAGAAGAGCAAACCCAATGGCACTATAATAGCTGCCGCTAGTGTCGCCATGTGTTCTGCCCGGCTCAAGTTAAACCGCAAGGTCTGCTTTTTCTTCCTGCTTACAGAAGAGAACGGATCGCGGCTCGATTCCGAAGCTAAAGCAGTAAGGATTTTATCTCGGGCAGCAGAGGATAAATCATAACCAACACCAAAAACAGCAGGAATGAACCGAATTAAATGAGAGCAACGAAAAAAAGCAAGTAAATGATCATTTATGAGGGGAGAGTAAAAAGTAGGAGAAATTAATGGCGAATTGGGATAGGAATTCAAAGCAGACGGTGAGGGGGCTCACTGCTCAGGCAGACCGCGCGGCAGAGAGGATCAGGACGGGCTGAGCCTGAGAGAGCAGCGTTTCGCTACAAAAAATGAAAAAACGCTCGGCAATTTCAAGGTACTCTACTTATGTTACATTTCGTGTTATCTACGTCGTAGTGTCGTACTAATATATGTATATATATATTTTTAATTTCAATATGAAAAATATAATTATTAAATTTAATATTAATATATATATAATATTATTGATCTCATATTTCCAATTATGTTACAAGTGTACATTTTTTTTAAAAAAAAAGAACAAGTGTAACATTCATTTGCTTTCAAGTTTCAACGTGTATTAATATCAAAAAAAAAGTTTCAACGTGTAACTTTTATTTGAGTATCGCAAAACTGTTCACTATTAGACTAGTCATTATTGTCGTGTGAAATCGGTTCTTATATACATCTGTATATGTTCACATATTTTATTTTTAAATAACCGATACATTGTATAGTAACATTTTCAAATTTATGTATAACATTTGGAATTATAATTAACCCTCCCTAATTTCACAGGTATCATAAGTATTATTATTTTTACCACTATCACTCTTTAGTTCAAGGAGTAATATTCTCGTACTGTCATTTGATAAAAAGCACAATTGTTACTTAAAGATATAATAAGAATAACTATTTTTATTTAAGAATCTATTTTTAATGTATCACAATAGTATCATTTATGGATATTACTTATAGTAATGAACGTGAATAGTGAGCGTGCGTCATTAATTCCGTCACTTATATAAATTTGGTTGCGTTCCACTCATATTTATTGCGTCAACTAATATATTTTATATGGTACAATTTCACTTATTGTAGTTATTACATTATTTTTTTTTAATTGCTTATAAGATAATATTAAGTGATTATGGGAAGTTTTTCCCCCCTCTTATAGTGTGCCCCAGTTCGGTTAGAATTGGTTAAGAAAAAAATAAACTAAGAGTCCAAAAAAAATAATGATAGAAGTAAGAATCAAACCCCGCTATTTGAATAGCCCGTCTTTTTCATTGACTTTTTGTGCACAAACCCGTTCATGAAAGAAAATTATAAAAGTAGCATTTTATTGGTTAAAAGTATAGTACTTTATCCACTTTTCCCGATGCATAGAAGTTCTCTCCTACAGAAAAATCCATGCTCTAAATTTGTATTTTCCGCTACGAATGTTCGTTAATGGTGTTTCTTTATAATATATTTCCATAATTTTATACATCATTTCTCGAAATCATATTTATTTAATTTCCGATCATTAATTAATATGATGGAAGATTGGAAAATAAGGTTTTTTGTTTTCGCTATTTCCTATGTTTTGGTTTTTGGTTACATGGGCATTGGATACTAGAAATTTTATTCTATTTTTTGTCAGAAATGCTGGTGTGAGTTTTTTTCTCTTTCTTTTATTTTTTTACGTGGTTTATAATTTGTTTTTTATATTAAGGACAAATGTTGTTAGGTGGTGGTTGGCGGGCATTTGGTGGGTTGTAAATTTAAGGAAAATAATCTTCTGTGCATTTATTGTACCTGATCTTATATATTATATATATATATGCATTTATTGTACCTGATCTTATATATTATATATATATATATATAAAATAGGGATAAAAGGTAAAATTTTAATTTCATATATTTATGGCACTATATTTATACTTTTTGAGTCAAAATATAGTTTAGATAGTATTATTTGATGTTTTATCACTGCATACCAAAAAAAAAAAAAACAAAAAAACTTATAGTAATGTACTATTTCATGATGTGTTATAACTTATAACTGTGGATACCAAAGTGTAAAAGCCAATAACACAAAGGTGTTAAATCGTATTCACAATCGTACATTGTAGGTGAGAGGTGAACATTCACTTTGTGTCTAGTTTGACGAGTTTAGGTTTACATATTGACATTTCTCAAACTTACTTATTTATATCGTATTTAATTTGTGTCTTCTTTTTTTTTTTGTACGTAGTTTTAATTATAAATTATTCATATTCATATTGGCTAGTTTGCATGTTGACATTATCAATCGTAACCTTACATCCATGTTTAATTATTCGTATTGACCAATTTAATCTGGGAATCCACCATAGCTAAACTCTAACACATTCATTGGCAATTCATGTCAAGAATTGCCACATGTATGATACATGCATTGAGCTCAGTAGAACCCAAAGAGTTCAAAGTAGCTAGATTGGTAAGAATCCTATGATCGAATGAAATCAAGTCCAACCCGAATTAGAGTATGAAAGTTATGATTGGATTATAATAATGCAAAAACAATACATGTACGAGAATCATTTATAAATAAATAAGATTATCTACCTTTGAAAATGATCATACTAAAACCTCACTTTGTTCAAGTAATTAGTGGCACTCTTTGGTGAACAAACCACCGCTACTTTCATTTTCAGGTAGATCAACATTTATAAGTTTAGTTCAAAGCAACCAATCAAATATTTTCATTAGTGGGTGACTTAAGACGCTATACTTTAATTATATGGTTTGTTGGGATGGATTTAGGAAACAAATCCACCTAATTATGACAAAAATCAGGCAATAATAGGAAGGAATTTTGCTAACCTTGAAATATCTATCTCTTATCTAGTACTGTACAATTTCATCTTACAAAAATTCTTATATCTTTACGTGTAATTTACTAATACATAAAATTTTGAGATTAGGAATGAACGGACTTTCTATGTTACTTAAGTATTTTACAAGGATTGATGTTTCTCATTTGTTGATCCAAGTCGTTGCGACTAGGAAAGGTCAAAATGGACAATCTCAGATAATTGTCAGCACTTTTGGCTTTTGTCGGTGGAAGCGACATTGATAAAAAAAATTGACCAAGAGTCAATGGGCCACGAACTCACCAAGGTTGAACTTGAATTCTATGATTTTTGTAACGTTAATGGGAAGCGACATTTTTCATGACAATTGGTCCGATGGAACTAAAACAAATTAAGGCCGAATCCGAGGTCAATAATTGGGTTTGCTGATTTTGGAACCCAAACCCAATACTCCACGGCCCACGACCCACCAAAGCAGAACCCGACTTTAATATTAGTTTATGTTCAATTAATATTAGTTTATGTTCTTTAATATATTATAATCACCTTTTATCATTTTCAATATAATTTTCACTATTTAATTATATATTTTTATATTTTTAATACATTTTTTTTTTACATTTTAAAATTATTTTTAAAAAATAAAAACTCAAACTTTCAGTGAAGAACATGCTACTCCTATTAGTAGTACTATTACTTGCATGAGTTGCATTCCACGAAATAATGCAACCAAAGTTAAACAAACAGGGTAAATTACATTTACCTCCCTCTACAAATACTCTGTTGAAGTTTTATAAAACTATCAATACTTTATGAACTGAGTAATAATATAACAATTTTCTCATTATGGCTCCATAAAACTACAATTGTCCCTTTGTGGGTCAAAAAATTAAAATCAAAACTCAGACTTATTTTGTAATTATGGAAAAAAGTCTCCTGCCAGACCGCATATCAGTTCGACAAGTGATATTTTCGTCCTTAAATTATTGGATATGCAATTTCTTAAAAGAAAGTGGTGCATGTTGAACCATTTAGCATGTTGAATCTTTTTTCAAAATTTGAACATCTAAGGAGATGCCAAGTAGTTTCATAAAACCTCGTGAGGTAAATTAAGGAGATGCCAGGTAGTTTCATAAAACCTCGTGAGAGGTAAATTACAAACATCAATATTCATTTACATTATTTACAATTAACTCAACTTTAACCAAAAACAAAAAGATCAAAAGCCTAAAATAGTGATATAGAGTAATTAATCAGTCGTCATTCTATTAATATGTAGGCAAACGTTTCTCCATGTTCCATCCATGTTTGCTCTGCATTTTCAACTCAATATATACACACGCACATAGCTGGACAGTACTTCCATGCATGCAACTCCACAACAAAGATTGTGCACATGATTAATCAGCAATCAATCAATCCATGCTGCCTCCCACATGCAAGATTAGTTACAATTCTCATCAAATTATGTTCAAAGCATCCATTTTATAATTAATTACAATTCATGCCAGCCAAATCGGGGTAGGTATATGTAAGAGGGAAATTTATAATAATTGTTATTATTATCATTTGAGAAAATCTCGTGCCCGACCGTATGTGACAGCCCACTTGTTTAAATCTTTGAAAGTGATCGGTATAGCCCTCATTAACATTTTGAGTATTTTGTCACATCATCAATCCTTATCTCTCGTACTCATATGAATTTGATATATATGTCTCCATAATTAATTTATAAGATTACCACATCTAAACGCAACTGAAAATTTTGGCACTCAAGGTGTATTTTCTACGTGAGAAAAAGAGCAAGGGAAGTTAGGTAATGATCAATAATTTCAACATGATTACGTCTTGTAATATTATCAGTAACAAGATATAAGATTCCGTCTTGTAATTATTCTTTTCCTAAGTTTCTAAAATAAAATATGACAATGATAGTTTAATATTCTATTATTTTGTGGCATGTTTCAGTACAAATGAAATGTAATTTAAGATATTTTTAATAAAACTTGCTATTTCAAATCAAATATGAGATGAAATTCATTCACATTTCCATTCATATGTATCAAATTCACCCTCAACCCATCCCATCCCATCCCATTAATTGTGTGGTAGCCTAATGAAAAAGAGAAAAATATATACTCAAAAATGAGTGTTGATTGCGGTGTCAATGCTAAGGTATTAACGTTTTTGGCATAACAATCACATGAAAAAAAAAGAGACCGCTTCTCTTACAACTTTTCGATGCTTGAGTCCGTAAGAGGCCAATTATAAACAATTTAAATTTAGATTGTGTACTTTAACCCTTGGGGTGTGTATGGATGAAGTGTACTTAAGAGTTTTGATGCAACTCCTTGATGCCCTAAATTCAAATTTCGAGAAGTCTTACTTGTTGTAGGAATAACCTCTAAATTACCGATATCGCTTGCTATGAGATTTGGGTTAGTTGGGGCTGAGTGAATGGGCTGAGTTTCGGCAAGACCATATTCCATCACCTGTCATTCGTTCATAAGTATATGACATGACAATTCATGTTGTATATGAGATGCCGTGATTCGTGTTAAGTAAAAAAATTATCACTATTATTTTATGAATGACTGTTTAATTTGCATATAAGTTGATATAGATCACTTTTAACATGTCTGATTATGTGATAACACAATAGTGTAATAGAAAATTCAAAGTCAAGCCGAGCCTAAATCCTCAAAAAAAAAAAAAAATCAACTCCTTTTAATTTAAGTCCAAAGACTTTTCTTTAGTCTACAATAGATTATGGGCGCATATTTATATTTTAGATAGATTAGGGACTACAACTACAAGGCCATCTATTATGGAGTTGGAGTCAACTTCAATACAACAGCAGCTGTGCTGTGAATAACTCCTTGTTCCTGCATATTCTTTTTCTGTCAAAAAATGAACTTGCATTTTCATTAGTTGAGAAAGATCCAAAAGGGCTGTTTCAAGATTCCATTTTGAAATTTCCCAATTGACCCATCAGCCATCTGAAGGATAGAGGGCGGACGAGAGGGAGTTGTGCGTAATTTCATGCATAATCAATGTTCTGGATTCCAATTTCCAGTCATCATTGATTAGTTGTGTTCAAAATTCCAGCCAAAGCCTTGGCGCTGGCGGCTTCATTGATTATTTTGCGTGTTTACCGAACACGATGCATACGACAAATGCGGGCTTATATATCAATATCAACGTCCCTTTTTGTCCCCGTTGTTAACTCTGTTCGTTTATAAGCAGAGGAGATTTCAGCATTCAAGATTTTCGGTGGATTTTTCATCTGGGCTCTTTCTGGGAGAGAATTAAAGTTTCTTCCTCGTTCAAATTGGTTATCCCTCAAACCTTCTTTTTTGTGTTTGTGTCACATTCATGAATGTTTGCGCGTGTATATCCGTTTTCACGATTTGAGTTCAGTTGAAAACTGGTGATATACTGACATGTGTTGTTTTAGTGGAGTTCAATGTTTTCTGTTTTCTTGGCCAATTTTGTCTTCTTGATCCTGTAGACTCGTTTTTTCTGTACTTAGTTGCACAACGTTGGCAATTTTCTAGAAATCATGTTGTTTATGGGCTTATATAAACACTGTTAGAGTTGTAATTACTTCTTAAAGTTGGCTACTTTTGTTATTTCTCATGAATTTGAGCTAACTTCATCCAATCGATCATTTCCTATGAGAATATAAAAGGTTCTATTTTGCAAAGCTGAAATTGAAAACAATGCAGAAGGTTTCTTTTAGAACCATATTTTTCACGAATTTATACGGAGTGTATTGTTCTGAGATGGTATTAATTAGCTGTAATTTGGAGGGTATTAATTGTCCATTATGCATCTCATGTCTTCTGTAAATTTATGAGGCTCATGTTTTTTGCCTTTCTGGGCTTCTGTAGGACAATGACTTTTGGAGACTGAATTGGACTTTCCCGTTGATAAAACTGCCCCTTAAGCTTCATGGGTGAAGTAGAAAATTGGTTTGGGTAAAAGTCGAAGATTGATTTTTTCTATTTTTTAAACCTGTTCAGGGGGGTTAGGATTTTCAGGGATCATGTTCTCTTTGCAGAAATGGAGCTCATGGTCCCTGGTTGTTGTCATTGCTTCTGTTGTGGCCTTAGTGTCAGTAGTTCATATCGTCCTCCCCACAGGGGAAGCATTTCTAGATGATTTTTGGGGTCGGCAGGTCAAAAGCTCCTCTTTTCAAGTAATTGGAAAAAAAGAACAAGGCAAGACTGTTGTCCCTAAAAATGGATCGGATGGCAGTAATATGCTGGTGAATGATACAATTCACAGGAGCAAGCAAACAAATGAGTCAGCTGAAAAAGAGAAGGATAATGACAATATAATGGAGCAGGCTATGGTTAGTTTAACTGTCCAATATCCTGCAGATTCAAGAAATGCTGTCATCTACCGTGGCGCCCCTTGGAAAGCAGAAATTGGGAGGTGGTTATCTGGTTGTGATGCAAAAGCAGCTGTAGTAAAAATTGTTGAGGTACTACAAGTTTGTGGTGGCAAATTATGTCAGAAACTATCTAGTAAAATATGCTTTACTTTACTATCCTTAGTACATTAATATCCTACTTTACTTTCTAAGTAAAATATGCTTCTTTTTGTGCGTAGGTATATTTTCGGTTGGGTTGGGTGTAGTTCTTTCTGTATATGCCAAATGATTTGTATTTTCCCTCCTTTACCTCCTTTCCCCTTCTACTGCATTGTTTTTGGAAAGCGGAAAGTTTTTGAACCTTTAAAGTTGTATTGGTTTTACACTTTTTAGGTACAAACCTTTCAGGTCTGCTTAAATGCTAATCTTGCTTATGTAACATTAAACTTTGGCATCAGGAAATTGGTGGCAAGGGCTGCAAAAATGATTGCAGTGGTCAAGGAGTCTGTAATCATGAGTTCGGTCACTGTAGCTGCTTCCATGGATTTGATGGTCAGTATTCCAATCCATTGTTCTTCTTGTTTATAGTGAAAAGGATCTACAAGAAAGGATAATCGAGAACAGTTCTGCTTATTTATAGGATACGGGTCAGCTATGAAAGTATTGATTCTTTTTGGTTCTGTTTATGACATCCTTATTTTATAATTTAAAAACTCAACACCATAACCATGAGCTTTTTTTAATTACTTAATATTTATAACTAAGAATAGCCTTCACCATTTAGTGATTTAATGTTAAATCTTAGTTAAGAGGCACTCTAAAGACTTGAATGATGGATTAAATTAGCTTTATCAGCTGCAGGGATTATGTCTGACTAAACTCTTGATAAATTCAAAGGATACTAATCTACCTAGACTACTATCTTGGCTGGTTTGATAACTCCTGTTTTATGAAATTTGATTAGACCTGTTAGAGCTGTCATTGAATTCTATGATAAGTGACGGCTATGGCTTCCAGGGGAGGACTGCTCACAAAGACTGCAACTAAGTTGCAATTTAACTGGATCAAAAGAGAATCCATATGGCCGGTGGATTGTGTCAATTTGCTCAGCTCATTGTGACACAACGAGGGCTATGTGCTTTTGTGGAGAGGGCACAAAATACCCAAATCGTCCTTTGGCAGAGGCATGTGGGTTTGAGATCAAGTAAGCATGAGCGTATTGTTAGATCAATTACACTATAGTTTAGTCTTCTTGTAATGATCTCTGATTCAAGAATCTTCCATTTAATTTAGTCCACCTTCTGAACCTGGGGGTCCTCGGCTAACTAATTGGTCAAAACCTGATGTTGATGTTTTCACAACGAATGCAAGTATACGAGGTTGGTGTAATGTGGACCCAAAGGACGCATATGCTGGTAAAGTGCGTTTCAAGGAGGAATGTGATTGCAAGTATGATGGTCTTTTTGGCCGATTTTGTGAGGTGCCAGTGGAAAGTGTATGTATTAATCAGTGTGCAGGTCATGGCCACTGCCGTGGTGGATTTTGTCAGGTAGAATCAACAATGACTTTTTCAAGATATGACACTTTTCATTCTTGAAATTTCTGAATAGATAATTGAATATCTGCTGCAAACATAGCCTTTATGTCCTAAATGACTGGTGGAAAGAACTGCACTTGTCAGACTGACTGTTCTATTTTCAAGTTACTCTATAATAGAAGCAGCAGCCATGTTATATCTTGCAATGCTAGTTACATTAGGGTTCTTAGTTTTTCAGTTTTATATATCAGAAACACAGGTAACTGGATAAAGTTTTAATATGAACTGACCATATTAGTTATCCTGTACAGTTCTTAATGTTATTATATATATATATATATATATATATTTTCTTTCTTTTGCTAAACTCATGGAAAACACATGGTATAGAAATGTGGAAGCTAGTAAGGATTTGGCATGGATAGTACTTAAACTTTTATGGCCTGATTACCCTCTTGGTTTTTTACTAATTGCATTTTCTCAGTGTGACAAAGGCTGGTTTGGGGTGGATTGCAGCACACCTTCTGTTTCATCTCCTGTTACAGAGTGGCCAAAGTGGCTTCGACCAGCACAGATCCAGGTTTCTGGTAATGCTGAACAAAGTGGAAAAATAAGCAATCTAAATGCTGCCGTAGAAAAGAAAAGGCCCCTCATTTATGTTTATGATTTGCCACCAGAGTTTAACAGTCTTCTTTTGGAGGTCAGAATGGATGCCACTAACAGATTTTAATTTCTAAATTATGAGAGAGCCAACAATCTAGGCTTCTATTTACCCATTTTTGTACTTCAGGGCCGGCATTTTAAGCTGGAGTGTGTGAACAGAATATATGATCCTAGGAATGCTACATTATGGACTGAGCAGCTTTATGGTGCACAGGTGCTTCTCAGAGTCTCTGGAATTATTTAAAAGACATGTCATGTTCTCCATCAAATAAAATTATTCTATCACTTACTCTTGTAGATGGCAATCTTTGAGAGTATATTGGCCAGTCCTCACAGAACACTGAATGGTGATGAAGCAGATTACTTTTTTGTTCCTGTCCTGGATTCATGTATAATCACTCGTGCTGATGATGCCCCCCATATAAGCATGAAGGTATTTGCAGTGATAATTCCTTTCATGGGGCGCAACTTTCTAGATTACCAGTCTATAACTTTCAAACACCATCCTTTTACTTGCAGAATCTTTCCTTTCTATTATGGCTCAAAATACCTCCTTGAACATGCTTTTTAAATGATTAAGATGGATAGACCAAACAGATGCATAAACTTGTGATCCATCTGTATATGCTTTTGCTTCCTTCATTCTATATAAAGTGCAAAGGATGCATCTTTTTGCAATACATTCTATAAGTGATTTCCCCAGATATTATGATATTCCCTCTACACTCAGGAACAATAAGAAACAGTAGAAATATAATTTTGTAATATCGACTACCTATCCACTACCCTAGTCATCATCAAGCTTTGTAAATGAATCTTTTCCTTCACCTGTGTCATGTAAGAAGTAATATTTGCAATGGTTGTCAATTCTACCAGAAGAGTTTTGTTGAACAAGTGAACTCATGTTTGGAAGATTTATGTGGTGGCCACAAAATCAACAAAGTTCACAATTTTATGAATACTTATGCCAGTATTTCCTCAAAGTGTACAATTGTAGGCCTGGGAAAAGCATATGTCGGCCACTTTTTTCTTGGTAGGTATCAAATGACATCTTAAACGATCCAGCTATTGAAGCATAACTCAAGTGCAAATTCTGTTATCTATGAACATCTAAGATCTAACAGCTGCTTTTTGAGACTCTTGATCCTTCTAGATCCCTGATCTAGTAAGGAAGTACCTTATGGTGTTTAATTAAGTTTTGTCCCTTACCAATGAGAATCAGCCAAAAAATAACCGTAATCGTAGTAAAGAAATAAAAAATTGAAGAAAAAAATACTTGTACCAATATCAGAAGTAGAATTGAAAACTTGGCTAATATTGTCAATGGAATCATTCATTGATATGTAAGGCACCTTACAAAGTTATAATAATGTCTGTGAACACTGCTATTGTTGCCTTGTACACAAAGTCTGGGTTTGCTTTAGTTTCTGCAATTTTTTAACGTCTAATATTCTTTTTGAGAAATGGTAATACTCATTGGCCATCGATTCTAGGATCACCGTGGCTTGAGGAGCTCTCTGACCCTGGAATATTATAAGAAAGCATACGATCATATTAGGACACAGTATCCATACTGGAACCAGTCATCTGGAAGAGATCACATATGGGTACTGTATCCCTCAATACATTATTTCTTTTCTACAGGATCGTTGAGTTCTCTCTCTTAGTTTGAAATAGCATTATGTAGTATTCGTGTTAATGATGCTTTCTTCTTTTCTAAAAACAGTCCTTTATGTGGGATGAAGGTGCTTGCTATGCCCCAAAGGAAATATGGAACAGTGTGATGCTGGTCCACTGGGGGAATACGAACTCAAAGCATAATCATTCAACGACTGCATACTGGGCTGACAATTGGGATACCATTCCAGAAGAAAGAAGAGGAAAACATCCATGCTTTGACCCAGATAAAGATCTTGTGCTTCCTGCATGGAAACGGCCAGATGAAAATGCTCTAAAATCCAACTTTTGGGCCTGGTAATTCTTTCAGTCGTATCATGAATTATTTTGTTTGAGAAGTTGTATGCAGCTCGAGTGCTATGATATATACATTTTTGAGTTCATTGCTTGCTGACTGATGTAATGCAGGCCTCGAGAGAAGCGAAATACATTCTTTTATTTTAATGGAAACCTGGGACCAGCTTATGTAAATGGAAGACCAGAAGATACGTAAGTTTATTCATTCAACCCAACCTTGTTTTGTTCCGTTCCACAAATTCAGACCTGGTTTTTGTTTTGTACTGATACGGACTCTGATAGCTCTAGAGATGGACTTTTCGAAAATTATGCATTCTTCCGATTCCTTAGATCCAACTTGTGTTGCTGCCAACTTGTGTTGCTGATGGCATTTATGTAATCAATAAACATGTTGATTGTGTATATGTCATTTCTGATTCAGTCATTTTAGATACATTACTGTTCCCCAAGATCTTGATGTGTCAGAAATTTCAAATTTCAGTTATAGCATGGGCATAAGACAGAAAGTGGCTGAAGAGTTTGGATCAAGCCCAAACAAGAAAGGGGAACTTGGGAAACAGCATGCACCAGATGTAGTGGTTACTCCTCTACGCACTGACCATTATCACGAAGAATTGGCAACTTCTATTTTTTGTGGGGTTATGCCTGGAGATGGGTGGAGTGGCCGGATGGAAGATAGTATTTATCAAGGGTGCATTCCTGTGGTTATTCAGGTTGTGATCTATTCATTACTTTCCTGTTACTTTGATAACAAGTAGACGAAGGAAATGTGCAATCGTACCTGTCAAGCCTGTTGTTAGCCATCATATTGGTGCATTTTAGGCAGTCTAAGGAAACCTTCTGTCACATTATTAGCCACTTGCATGCCAAACTGTGCAACAAAGATGCTATGAGTTTGTAGATACATTGCTTTCTTAAAGATAACTAATTTTTAGAATTTGTTGTCTCCTTCCATCTTCTCAGGATGGGATTTACCTGCCATATGAGAATGCCCTGAACTACGAAAGTTTTGCTGTTCGGATAAAAGAAGATGAAATCCCAAACTTGATAAATATTCTACGGGTAATAGTTCCTTACCTCTTCCTGAAAGAAGAAGGCTACACAATTTCTCAATCAAATGGTGGCTGAGGTTAACTTCTTGTTGCTTCGGTTTCCTGTAGAGATTCACTGATGATGAAATAGATTATAAATTGGCAAATGTAAAAAAATTATGGCAAAGGTTCGTATATCGCGATGCTGTTCTGCTGGAAGCTGAGAGACAAAAAAATGCTCTTGGCCTTGTGGAGGGCTGGTCTGGGGAGTTCTCTCAGTTGCTCGAAGATGATGTGCTTGCTACATTCATACAGGTGTGTCACTGAAACTGTTTATTTCTTCCCTCTGATCCATTTTTGAAATCCAACTTCTCGCCCTTACATTTGTGGTTTTGGATTTCACAATATCCGACGTATATTGAGGATTTGATATTTGCCTTACTTGATCAGCATCAAGTTAATGTTATAGTATTACTTACTTCTAAGAACATTTGGATGGGGCATAGGCACTACTAGCTTATTCTTCTTAATTGAAACTCCCTTTCTGGTTAGAACACTGAAAAGGTTATTAAAATATCCCTTCATCTGCAGCATTGTTCTCAAAAGGGTCCAAGATTGTCTGGACTTTAGATTTTTTTCATTAGGCATTATGAATGTGGATAGTGTTGAAGTTAGAACAGAATTGAGACTAGGATTTTTGCCAGTGTTTATCCTGTCTCCCCCTTGCCTCTGCCCTTCAAAACCTCTTAGCTAACTTGCATTTAACTGATAATTCACTTCACAAGGTGTTGCACTACAAGTTACACAATGATCCTTGGAGGCGAGAGCTGAAGCGACCAACAAAAGAGTATGGAGTACCTAGAGAATGCTTGATGAGATGACAAAGGAAAGATGTAAACAAACAGGAAGTTCATCAAAGAAGCTGCTTCATTCATACAGTTTTTTTGGAAACAGAAGGGCGATTTTTATCTCGCGCGGCTGAGGATTTGTGTCCATATACCAGTCAGTTTTGCCTCCGTAGGATTCTTGCTGAATTGCTGCAAACAGCTTTGACAGAGAGCATATTTTCATTCCCTTGAATCTGCATCCTGCAATGAGATCACAGTTTTGGCAATCACAGAAATGTCCTGCTAGCTAGCTGCTAGGTTATTATTCTTCCATGAGTTCAATTTGTCGTCCTCCTCTAGTCTTTCTTTTCTATTCAATTTTATACACAGGTAATTCTCATACCTTACAAAAGGGCTGTCTGTGACATCAAGAAATGTGACAAGGCAGCCATAGGAGTATTTGTGAAGAGTCATATTCCTTGTACAGAAGTACAACAGCACTAAATTCTCTCTCTTTATATTTTTTGAGAGTTTTTTCACCTAAATAATCCCAATTTACTCGTAAATTCCGAAATTATGGCCTATTAGGGATACTTCCCGAACTAGAGGAAACGGATTCTTCCCCCCTTTCCTACTATGAAAAACAACTCCACCGTGCATAATTCTAACTAAGAACTGCAAAGACAATCAACCAAGGCCAGTTCATGACATTCCACAAATACAGAAACCAATAACGGTGGAAAAACTAGCAAGGTTGTGCACCTCATCAAAGGGAAACCAAGCTCAAAACTAAGTTATGAACCCTTCAATCACATTCCAAGGTGGATAGATATAAGAAAAACATCTTTAACTATCAAGATCAAAAATACAAATTCAACATCTGAATATGGACATTCTGAAAGAGGGTATGTACTCATACATGTTTGAACGACTACTAAAAAGACACATCAACAAGGAAGTAAAGTTTCAAGAACAACTGGGAATAGGAGCCCAAAACACCACTTGCTAGATTACAGAAAGTAGCAATTGGATAAGCTGAAAAAGTAGAAGCTCCAATGAAAGAGCAGTTTTCAACAATCCCTCCTAAAGAAGGCCGATTCAAAGGGCGTGACTAGTAACGGAGAACAGTAGGAACTTAACGTTCTCGCTGACTTGATTGAGGTTTTTCCTGCTGAAACTGCTCAACGTTTCTTCTCTTGGTCTTTTCCACAATGGATTGGAGCGGTTCTTCCTCATGATCAGACCCAATATGCCCATCATCCCCATTTCTATTCTCACTTGCATTCTGATTGGCAGAGTTAGTCAAGCGATTAGAACTACTAAACGACCCACGCCGATTATATACTTGTCCATAAACATTGGGAAGAAGTGATGTGACATGTCTTCCAAAATGTTGGAGTGTTTGTCCGTGCGTCGTCTCATCCTTGTCAGGGTTACTGTGCAATGACAATGCTTGATCTCCTCTACTAGACGTCAATCGGTGACCTTGACCACTGACATTAAGCATATGGGTTGATAGTTCTCTAGTCATACGGGCTCTATTTAGGGTTTCGGTTAGCATCATCTAAACTAGCATCTTCCATCATAGCGCTCATTTCATTGTGCACTTGAACCCAACCCCAAAACTGTTTAAGATTGGGCATAAAGAAAAAATAAGTTAAAAATAACAAAATCATAAATCTAAATCATAAAAAAAATAATAAATGAAATACTTACCGAATACTCCAAACAAGCGGCACTCGGCTGAAATCCCTCAGGTAGACGATGTGATGGATTACCTATTAATATCCTTGTGATACGACGGTACCAATCCATATATGGAGAATACCAATTCAAAGGTGTATTGTCATGCTCACCCACAAGTACATTTAATCTCATACGTTTCCACTCACTGATATAGGCAGAGTGTATCTTTGACCAATTCTCCCCTGGATAACCTCTACGATCAAACTTATGAAGTCTATCATTGGTGTCCACAGGTAGCGGGACATGTTGGTAATATCCAAACTGTCTCATCACTCGGTTAGGTAAATGGAATTCAACCACTTCAAAGTTTAGAAGTGGAACCATGGATGCCCAAATGTCCTTTCCATCTTTGCAGTATGTAGAAAGACCTTCCATTATTTCTCCATCATAAGGTTGCCAAATAAACTGTCAATTGCACACATACAATTTTCAAAAATAAATAACCGATAAAATTATCATATTGTCCAAATAGATATTCACAACGTTTGGAGTACTTACCTCGTCATCTCTTAAATAATCTAACTGATCTCGATATGAACGCAAACAATGCTTTCCAGTAAATTTGAAAGTAAAATTCGCTCTCCATCTGAAAATTATTTAAAATCAATAGTACTAACAAATGAAAAAGGCAAGAAAAGAAACTATAGTGATGACATTTAAAGACTCACATGCTAGCTCGCGGGCCAGGGGGTAGATTTGGATCTCTAGGAAATTCAATAAAACCTGTAACAGTGGGTCTCAATTTTGGTAGTCGCTCCCAAGCCCACAGCTGTATTAGGTCTACCGGACCACACAAGTTCTTTGCATTCTTTTTAGACGCCCTACACAGTGATCGGTATAGAGTAGCGAGGGCAGCACTGCCCCAACTGTAATTTCTTGCCGTATTGAAATTGGCAAGCAACGGTAAGTACATTAGCTTAACCTTATTGCCGGAATGGTCCCCAAAAATAATTGAAATCAACTGCATCATACGACACCGTGCATGTTGTTCTACTTCCAAAGCTGCAGACTCATCGCTAAGTGGATGTGCGAGCAAATGGTTAACTATACTAGAAGTCAGAAGAGATTCCCCTTTGAAATGCTCCGGAAGTGGACAATACCCCAACAATTCATGGCACAGATCTTGCCAACCTACAGATGTGTCCTCCCTCTCGCTCAAACAAATTGGAAGTCCATGAATAGGCAAACCCCATAATACCTGAATATCCTGTAATGTTATTGTTGCCTCGCCGACTGGGAGATGAAATGTATGCGTCTCCTGTCGCCAACGCTCCACTAATGCGGTAATGAGGGACCAGTCAAGCACTCGGGGCCCTCCCATATACACTCCATACAAACCCACATAGTTCAACTTTTCCTGCACACGCACATCAAGGGGGCATTCAGCCCAAAACTTCTTGAAGCCCTTATGACCCTTGAGAGGTGGCTCATCGGCATTTATCCAAACAGCCTCGGATCTATGTTTGCGCTGATGGCGCAAAACAGATGTTTCAATAGGTCCAGAAAGCATTATATTTGGGTCGTCCGCAAATTTTCTTTTCATCGCAAGCAAGAAATCTGCAAATACACATTGAAAAAAAAAAAAAAAAAACTATTTTTTAATTTAAAATTTTTTCCAGCACCAAATAACTGGTGAAACAGCAGCCAGCAGCAGGGGCTGCTGTAACAGCACCACCATTGATGCTGCTGGCTGTACCAGTAGCAGTAGCTGGTGCAACAACAGCACCATTTGCTGCTACTGTACAAGAAATAGCCCAAAATATGTACAAGTTGCATTAATTATTATCAGATATAGCACAAGAATAAAAAATTGTACATACTGGTTGATACGAGTAAAACCTAATAATATTGGTACTGTGTATTTGTATTCTATCTGTTTACCACAATTATGCCCTAACTATTTGAAAATACAAAAGTAATGTGTAATGGAATACATACCTTCAATAGACACTGGGCGGAGAAGCCTTAGAGGAAGAATCCGGCGAAGATAGTGAGGGTAACCGTGATGAAAACGAAGGCGCCGACGAAGGAGGAAAATTCCGGCAACCCCCAAAACGATTTCTGGCTCATCGTTTTCCCTTTTTCTTTTTCTTTTTTTTTTTTCCCGTTTTTATATGAGATGCCTTTTCCAACTGGAGGCGTGGTTTCTGAAACACGCCTCTAGTAATGATGCTTTAAGGGGAAAAAAATATAAAATAAAAAATTAATGCCTCTGTATTACAGACTATTACTGTTTCTTCCTTCCCACTTTATCACGCATTTCTTTTGGGATTACTGTTAACTTCTGAAATCATCACTTTTGGGATTACTAATTTATTTTTCCCGAGGAAAACGATTTCCAGTGATTCGCTTTCTTCAGAACTATTTTTTTCCCAGTTCTGAAGAAAACGATTTCGCGGGACTTGTTTTCTTCAGAATTTTTTTTTTTTTTTTCCCGGTTCTGCTCCAAGCATAGCCTTTATGTCCTTAATGACTGGTGGCAGAAAGAACTGCACTCTTCATGACTGTTATATCTTCAAGTTACTCTCTATATTAGAATCAGCAGCCATTTTATATCTTGCAATGCTAGTTACATTAGGTTTCTTAGCTTTTCAGTTTTATCTATCAGAAACACAGGTAACCGGATAAAGTTTTAATGGGAACTGACCATATTAGTTATCCTGTACAGTTCTAAATGTTATTTATGTATTGAAATCTGCTGGTCAGGTGCTTTTCTTTTGCTAAACTCACGGTATGGAAATTTGGAAGCAAGTGAAGATTTGGCATGGATAGGACTTAAAATTTGTTGGCCTCTTGGTTTTTTACTAATTGCATTTCCTCAGTGTGACAAAGGGTGGTTTGGGGTGGATTGCAGTCCGCTTCTGTTACAGAGTGGCCAAAGTAGCTTCGTCCAGCACAGATCCAGGTTTCTGTTTTCCCCTAAATCGTTTTCTTCAGAACAATTTTTTTTTTTTTTTTTCCCATTTCTGAAGAAAACGATTTTCAAGTAATCGTTGTCTTCATAACTATTCTGCTTACATGACACCCCCTTACTGGTTAAAACACTGAAAAGGTTATTAACATATCCCTTCATCAACAACATTGTTTATGTTTTTTCTCAAAAGGGTCTTGCGATTGTCTACATTTAGGGTTTAGGGTCTAGATTTTTTCATAGGACATTATGAATGTGGATAGGGTTGAAGTTAGAACAGACACTAGACTCATGATTTTTGCCAGTGTTTATCCTGTCTCCCCCTTGCCTCTGCCCTTCAAAAACTCTTAGCTAACTTGCATTGAACTGATCATTCAGGTGTTGCACTACAAGTTACACAATGATCCTTGGAGGCGAGAGCTGAAGTTACCAACAAAACAGTATGAATTACCTAAAGAATGCTTGATGAGTTGATAGAGGAAAGATGTAAACAAACAGAAGTTCATCAAAGAAGCTGCTTCATTCATACAGTTTTTTTTGAAACAGATGGGCGATTTTTTTCTCGTCCGGCTAAGGATTTGTGTCCATATACCAGTCAGTTTTGTTAGATATTCTAAACAACAATGGGACTTTACAGCACAAAAAGAATCAACTAAAATGAACAAAGAACACCTAATCTATTATAATGGTAGAAAGCAGTAAGTGCATATTCAAATCGTATGGGCGATTTTTATCTCGTCCGGCTGAGTATTTGTGTCCATATACCAGTCAGTATTGTTGGATATTCTGAACAACAATGAGACTTTACAGCACAAAAAGAACCAACTAAAATGAACAAAGAACACCTAATTTATTACAATGGTAGAAAGCAGTAAGTGCCTCTTCAAATTGTGCAAATGCACTTTCCTTTAGGCTTTATTAGTCCCCTTATGTGTGCAAGGAGTTCAGGACTAATATACTTTTGAGATAAGATGAAGATGATCGTTAAAAGTCTGCACTGACTCAAACAAACTACAGAACAAGGGGAAAAGTGCAAGAACTTCTTTTAGGATGAGAATGATTGCTTTAGTCTTAATCATCGTCCAAAAGAGTCTATTTATAGACCTCCAAAGGGTGCGCTATTCAACAGTCACATCTCTTAGAAAAAGGTAAGAAGAAACGGAACTCAATTCGAGTAAGAAATGAATCCGGAATCACACTTTTTGTGAAGAGATGCAACACTTCAGTATAGGAAAAACCTTCTGGAGCTCGTCCGAGTTCCTGTGCAAGTCGCACAGGAGCTCTTACAGTTCCAGTTCGCTTGGTTTAGCTACTGGACATTGTCCGAGGTCTTGTGCGACTCGCACGTCCCCTCGGACAGCTGCTCTTCTTCCTTAACTAATTATTGGAAAATCTCCAACAAGTTTTGCCTCCAGTAAGTAGAATTCTTGCTGAATTGCTTCCAACAGCTTTGACAGGGAGCATATTTCCATAACTTTGAACTTGCATCCTGCAATGAGATCACAGTTTTGGCAATCACAGAAATGTCCTGCGTAGCTGCTAGGTTATTCTTCCATGAGTTCAATTTATCTTCCTCCTCTAGTACTCTTGTTTTCTTTTCAAATTTATTCACTGAGTTAATTTTCAAACCTTACAAAGGGCTGTCTGTGACATCAAGAAATGTGATTAGGCAGCCATAGGAGCATTTGTGAAGAGTCATAATCCTTGTACAGAAGTACAACAGCACTAATTTCTATCTCTCTTTCTATTTTTTGAAGTACAAATGTATACAGGGTTCAACCAAATAAGATGGTAATAAATGGAGGAACGTGAAGGGGGGAGGATTTGATTCATTCTCTCGTGCATTTTCAAAACACTTTATAGTTGTACATTCAAATGTGTATTCGCTGCACAATGTAAGATGGTTCAATAAAACACGTTTATGAGATGAGGATATATTCTCTTGGTGCACCATATAGAATGATTTTATTAAAACACATTTATGAGATGAAGTGATATTTTTACGTAGGAATTGAAAAACGTGTAAAGACTGGTAACATAATTTTAATCATTATTTTATTATTGATTTGTTGCACCTAATTACAATTATTTTTATTTGTTCAACTAGGATTTTTAGGCAAGTACTAAATGTAAGGATCATTTAAAAATTTTAATAAGTGAAAAGACAAAACTACATTTGAATATTACGTTTTAAATATTTTTTTTTCCAAAGCACCTTCGGTTTCCACCTTTGCGACGGGTAGAGGTGGGTTCTTCTCTAAAATTAAAATTTAAAGGTGGAGGGCTTTGTGTCGATTTACCAAATCCAATAATATCCAATCTACAAAAATAAAAGGGTAAATTGCATTTTACTCCCTTAAGGTTTCTAAAAACTACCAATACCCCTGAGATTTCATAAAACTAACACCACCCTCCTAAATATTCAAATTTTGGTAAGAACTTATATTACAAATATAATATTTTAAGAGAAAAAGTATCACTTATTAAACTGTTATACAGTTTAACAAGAAAATCATTTTAAAAATATTTTGTTAAATTACAAAAGACCTGAGTTTTGAATTCAATTTATTAACTCACAAATGACCAAATGTAATTTAACCAAACCAGAGGAGATAATTATTATATTATTATCCCGTCTAAAGGGTGATGGTAGTTTCATGAAACCTCAGAGTACATTGGCAGTTTTTAGAAACCTTGAGGGAGGTAAATGTAATTTAACCAAAATAAAAGTCAGGTAGCGCACGTGACAATGACAACTTATTAATATCAGTGATTCTGTTCCTCAGAAATCTTTCCCCAAAGCCCTTTTTCTGCCTTTCTTTCTCTTCCTCGTTTCTTCACTCCGGTCTTAGCTTAAGTTCAACGCTCGCATTTCACTTTCTCGCCACCGCCGCCATGAACCTCTCGTCCTCCTCTTCTCTGAGACTCGACGCCAACCCCATTTCCACCAGAGCTGCGGCCACCTCAACAGCCCTCCCGTTCGCTACCCAGAAAAGGGCGGCCTCGAATTTCAATGGGGCCCTCCGTGGTAGGAATCCGTTTGCCGCGTCCCGTTTGAAGAAAACAGTGAAGGCCCCCGGTGCCACTGCTGTGACAGTGAAGTGCTCTGCAGCAGCCGAGCCTTTGGGTGCTGTGGCGGAGAAGGTTACGGGTGAGTCGGGGTCGAGTGGGCTGAGCCGAATTGAGTCGTTGAGTCAAGTTTCTGGGGTGCTGGGTTGCCAGTGGGGTGATGAAGGGAAAGGGAAGCTCGTTGATATCTTGGCCAAGCATTTCGACGTGGTTGCCCGCTGTCAGGTATAAAATTTGATTACCGTAATTGTATAATTATGTTATCTTTCTTGCATTGCTTAAATGTTGATACACTCTTTGTGAATGTTGGCATAAAATTTGATTTTACATGGAACAAGGTAAACTCAAAACTTGTGAGCGATTTATAGGGTCTGTTCTTGTGGAATGACTGAACTTCTGATTGCACTAATAATGTGTTCCATTGCTCATTGAAGGCCAAATTAAGATCTTAATTATCTCTAACTATCAAGCATATATTCAAGCAACTTCATTTGACTTATTCTCATCATACTTTCTCGGCCCTTCTCACTGCATGCGTTCCCTATTTGTTATTTTACTTGTCTTTTATGGGCATTTATACTGGAATGGGCTAAGATGCTATGTTCATGGAACACTATGAATATATGTGTTTGAGTGTAGTTCAATGTTCGAAATCTTTTACGCCATTCTTGTCTATGGGTAAGCTATGAGTTATTCTGTTATTATGTAAAATTCTAGTGATTCAGCAATATTTGAGCCCTGTACTACTGTTTCTGCTTTTTCTTCATAGTCTAAAGAGAAAGGATTTTGTACATATTCCAAATGCAGGGTGGATCTAATGCTGGACATACCATTTATAATTCAGAAGGGAAAAAGTTTGCTCTTCACCTTGTTCCTTCAGGAATTCTCAATGAGGAGACCATGTGTGTTATTGGTAATGGAGTTGTGGTGCACCTGCCAGGGTTCTTTGGCGAAATAGATGGTCTTGAATCTAATGGAGTCTCCTGCCAAGGAAGGATCCTGGTCTCCGATCGTGCTCATCTCTTATTTGATTTTCATCAAACTATTGATGGGCTTCGAGAAGCTGAGCTCGCCAACTCCTTTATTGGAACTACCAAAAGAGGCATTGGGCCGTGTTACTCTAGCAAAGTCATCCGGAATGGTATAAGAGTAAGTGACTTAAGGCATATGGATACTTTTCCCCAGAAGCTTGATCTTTTATTATCAGATGCAGCTTCAAGGTTCCAAGGTTTTAACTATGGCCCTGAAATGCTCAGGGAGGAAGTTGAAAAGTACAAGAGATTTGCTGAGAGGTTGGAACCCTATATAACTGATACCGTGCATTTCATGAATGAATCTATCTCTCAAAACAAGAAGGTTTTGGTGGAAGGTGGTCAGGCAACCATGTTGGATATTGACTTTGGAACTTATCCTTTTGTAACTTCTTCTAGTCCTTCAGCTGGTGGGATCTGTACTGGTCTTGGAATTGCACCTAGAGCAGTGGGTGATCTTATTGGAGTCGTAAGTGGATTCAAATTTGTTTGTTTTCATTCATGATACTTTAATTAGTTCTTGGCTTTGATATTTCGAATAAGTGAATACCACATTTAGAGGTAATATTCTTTGATAGGCAGCATGTCTTAATATGTAATGATATATTGTGGGAGCTTTTAAGATTCTTGGTTTATACTGGCCTTTCTTCTGAACCTTGCATCGATTTGGAAATCATACTTTATTTGTCTGATTGAACTGAGATTAATTTGGGGAGTAATATGAAAGGCACAGCAGTAGGTTTTTCCATGTATGAAACAACAGTTGGTCCAGACCCTTTCCACCTTGAATACTGAGGATTGAGCATTTTTTACTGCTTAAATTTTGAATTGTTTAAAATATGATCCTGATCTTCCTTTTACTTGGATAATGCATGTTAATGCCCCCTTTCTTTTTTTTCTTTTTCTTTTTGTGTCTATTTCTACTTTATTATCCTCATTTGTATGTGCAAATGTAGGTTAAAGCCTACACCACAAGAGTTGGTTCAGGCCCATTTCCAACTGAAATCTTGGGGAAAGGTGGTGACCTTCTTAGGTTTGCTGGACAAGAGTTTGGTACCACTACTGGCCGCCCTCGACGATGTGGCTGGCTTGATATTGTTGCACTGAAATACTCCTGTCAAATTAATGGCTTTTCTTCCCTGAACCTCACCAAACTAGATGTTTTATCAGATCTACCTGAAATTCAGTTAGGCGTTGCTTACAATCAAATTGATGGTACTCCAATTAAATCATTTCCATGTGATCTTCGTCTTTTGGAGCAAATCAAGGTAAATTCTTCTCTTTACTAAATATCAATGAGATTTTATTTTTGGTTTTGTTTATTCTTAGTTTTTATGCACCTAGCTTTTTCAGTCTTTCTAGTCATTTGGTTATGATGGAAATTTATTTACATGTGTTAGAAAGGATATCTTGCTTCATATCCTACTTACTGCCAGAAAAATGGAATTAATGCCCATAGAACTAGTAGCTGCCAGAGGTTTTGGAAGCCTGAGCTCCCTGTAAGAAAATGAACTCAAAACAGAAGTTCTCAGACCATGATGGTCACTTCCTCATTGAGTTTTCAGAGGAAAACAAAAGGAATTAATTTTCTTTCAGACCACTGAAAAAATATTAGTTTGTTGTTCCTGCTTAGTATGTGAGATTTGGCAGCGTTGCTCAGATGCACTTACTTGTATCTTAGACACTCCCATAATTACCTAACATCTGGATACTGATTTCTGCTATTTAATTGTCTCCGCATCTTGAATGACTAATGTGTTTCTTTGATGGAATTAGGTGGAGTATGAAGTTTTGCCAGGGTGGCAATGTGATATTTCTTCCGTCAGAAACTACTCTGATCTACCTAGGCCTGCACAACAATATGTTGAAAGGATAGAAGAACTTGTTGGTGTGCCCGTTAATTACATCGGTATTGGTCCAGGACGTGAAGCTCTCATATACAAATGATTCTTTGGACTTCTTATGTCTGCTTCATAATATCCTTTGTCAAGGATATGATGGCAGAGGGTCAGTTCCCCTTGCTGGGGCTTGATTTTTGGGTGACCCAAGTTTTTACAAATTTGGTGACATGAAATTTATTGTAGAGGTTTTGTAATTGTCTGGGGTGCTGTTATGAATTTTGATGAGCTGAATTCCTAATTCTGTTGGGCCTTTCAAGAGTATTCTATAGGTTGGTGATCTCTTTCTAAGCCAGGATGCCTATGAAATTTCCAAATGATAGCTGTTTCTTTGTGACTGACTAGAACCAACCTTATCGACGAAGTTGCTTCTTTCGGTTCCTGTTCAAGTGAGACTTTGTGGAAGCTACAGATCGCTAGTCTGGGATAATTGTTTTATTATTGTTCCAGTTTAGTCTGTATTCTCTGCTTGTAACAGATGTTTTGCACTTACTGGCCCTTAGTTTAATCTTCAGTAGCCTGCTTACTCTAAATAAAACATCTCCCTTTTACTAAGCTTCTTGCTGATACTCTGGTTTGAAAGGGCTACAATGTCTAAATTCCTGCCGGAAAATGTTCTTTGGATTGAATGCTTCTGAAAAGAAACTGTTTTGAATTTGCTAAAATGCAATCGGGACATTCCATTGAAAACTATAAATAACTCTCACTACAACAAAAATATGACCAGCTGTAAGTGACTCACTATTACAAAAGATGACCGCAATACTATAGTTATAAGAGCAGAGACGCTGTAACTCTATTTCCTAAGTCGGTCGAATGGCCGTTAATCATTTTCATGGGATACGTACTCTTCCAAGTTCCATCAACATTGTTCGATGAGGGCAATCGAATAGTGTTTTTGGCCAAAAAGGAAAAATATATAAACTTGAAGACAATAAGGTAAAAGTCCTACTAATTAAAAAGACGTCCTAAAACCTTGTAAAACCCAGAGCTTTACAGATTCTTGGCCTTCTCACGCACCCACACTGAAAGAACTGACAGAGGGACACCGAGAAAACATGGAGAAAGGAAAGAGTAATAACAAGAAGACCAAGGCTATAACGCTGGAGCAATTCGTCTCCACCATGACCCCTTTAATCGACATGGAAAAGGTTTGCTCGGAATGATTGTCTCGCTATTCCTGAATGGCGATTTCCTCTGACTATGGCTTTCCTTTCCCAAACTTTCCGAGTTTATCTTTTTATTGGCTTCTCAGTCTCTGGTTTCCTCCAAAGATTGGTTTTTTGTTGTTAGAATGGCCATTTACTTAATTTTGATGTGCTCAAGCATCAGCTGTTATGCCCATTGAAGCAATAATTGAGGTACATTGGATAATGTAGAGAAGAAATGAATTAAATCCTTTTTGCTGTATGAGAACCCTCAATTGAGATATTGAGTGAAACGTATGTTTTTCTTTGTTCGTGTGCATTCCTGCGAATTTGACTGTGACCTGTTGGACTGGTAAAACTGCTTTGAATGATGAGCTCTTTCATATAGTTGCATATTCATCTTACAATGAGCTTTATGTGATTCTGAAAGGAAGCTGAGATATCGGCTTCAATGAATTCGGGTGCAACAAGGAGCTTGGATGTTGCTCAGAAGAAGGGATCCACCATTCTGAATTTGAAATGTGTAGATGTTCAGGTAGTAACGCATGCTATTTTTCTAATCTCGCTATATCCTTTATAATACATGAAATTAAACTTCTGTTCTCTTGATTGTTTTATGAATTTTGCATTCATATGCAGGGCTTGTATTTTTGTCTTTGGTGTGTTGTATGAATGTTTCCTTTTCTCTGTAGACAGGGCTAATGGGTAAATCTCTTCTGGAATTGCAATCCAATAAAGGAGATGTTCTCCCTGCTCACAAAGTATGTGTTCTAATCTGAAGTGTCTTGGTTAATTTGCAGTAGATTTGTCTTTACCTTTTCTATATATAAAGTAATCACATTTCTGTAAGGGGAGAGCAACATGCGTTTCATGCTATTGATTTGATCTGTGGACTGGTTTCCTGCAAAATATCCTTGTCACTATAACACTTTTTCTTTGTCACTGGGAGTTTGAACTCAATGGAATCCTCTGTTCAACACTTTAGTCTAACTAAGGTCCTATTAAATTGCTCTGTGGTCAGGATATGTAATTGGTTTCTTGATGACAAGGCCAGAAGTAAGCTAAAATAACAGGCAGTTAGCTAAGGGAACCATACTTTCTGAGAAGAATATTAGTGAAAAAGTATCAAGTTTTTATTTTGGGCAAATAAACCATGGATTTAGTTGGTCAAAGGTGAATGAAAATCTGTACTTGTTCCCCCCAACCCCCTCCCAAAAAAAAGAAAAGAAAAAAAACAAGAAAAGAGTCTGATATTGATAAGTGAAGCTAATAGTTGATTCTGGTGTTATTTTTTTTTAATTTGTTGTAATTCATTCATTAGGGGTAACAAATTGTTCATTGGACAAAAGATCTATTCTTTTCTTTTCTATTTCAAAATCTTTGGGGATTTAATATGAGTTATGATTTCTCCTATACTTCGCATATCAAATGTGCTATAACACTTCACCAATGATGCTGCACTGGAGGTTACCTTTTCTTGATCACAGTTTTTGCTTCATGTTTTCTCCTTTATTAACCTATTCTTCTTACTATTTGTACTTGCAGTTTGGTCCTCATGATGTTGTAATTCTGAAACCAAACAAGGCTGATGTCAGCTCTCCTTCTCTAGGGCAAGGTGTTGTTTACCGACTTAAGGTACTCTGTTATGAACCTTAGTCAATTTTATATCTCTCAAACTTGGACAAATAAGGCTACTTTCATTGGCATTGGTACAGTTCTCAC
This sequence comes from Leptodermis oblonga, assembly GCA_016801395.1. NCBI lineage: Eukaryota > Viridiplantae > Streptophyta > Magnoliopsida > Gentianales > Rubiaceae > Leptodermis > Leptodermis oblonga. The sequence continues at coordinate 6,575,423 of CM028750.1, read as the reverse complement.
AATGGTTCTGTTGTCAATCAGGATTCATCAATTACTGTGGCCTTTGATGACATACCAGAGGATGGCTTAAATACTCCACTACGCCTGGAGAAAGTGGCCAATGAGGTGCTTTTTGTAGATGACAATATTTCTTCTTTTGTTTGAGTAGCTGTTTAGCTAGAAGCATTGATAACTTCCACAAGTGAATGGTTTGCTTTTACTTTTTCTCCATTCAGTGGATGTCATTATATATTTTCTCTGTTTGATTTAAAATTTCAACAATCTTCTTTGTTAGGCCTTATAATTTTGGTTTTTAAAGGTTGAGATTTCTTAAAATTCTTTTTGTTCTACAAATTCCCTGAGTCTTGCTTAATCTGATTGATTTTAATCATGAATTTAAACATTGTATTTCTGAGAAAGAGCTCTCTACAAGTACCTGTGCTTTTGTAGGTTACTTATCGGCGAATGAAAGACACATTGATAGAATTGAGCAAGGGAGTGCAAAAGGGCCCTGCTGCTGACTTGGTTCCTGTGTTATTTGGAGAGAGAGCACCAATGCAATCCAAGAAGGATGTCAAATTTTCCTTATTTAATCCTAAACTTGATCATTCTCAGGTCTTTTAAATTTACAAAATAAGTTATGCTACATTATATTTAGGTTGAAATTGTCCTGGGATATTTTCTGTTATTCAAGGGATGCATGCGATGCTTTCTTTTGAAATCCACGATGTTCTCTAAAAAATGATTTTGTATCTTGTATTCCAGCCAGATAATTATTTAATTTACCTCTTTGTTCTGGAAATTTGACTCACTAACTGAAGCATGTTACTGTTTTTCTTCTATTTTTAAGAAAGACGCTATTGCCAGGGCTCTTTCTTCCAAGGATCTATTTTTGTTGCATGGTCCTCCTGGAACGGGGAAAACTACCACTGTAGTGGAGATTATTTTACAGGAAGTGAAACGTGGATCAAAGGTTCTCGCTTGTGCTGCTTCAAATATTGCTGTGGATAACATAGTTGAACGACTTGTTCAGCACAGGTCTGTTTCTAACTTTTGAACTTTTGGAGTGAGATTTCGTGTTCCTGTGCATGTACATCCTCCTGCAAGTGAATAGCTTCGTTGTTATACCATGGAGGGATTCAAAATTATAACCTTGAGCTTTTCTATCAATTAGCTTAAATTATTTGTGGAGTCCTTTCTCAGTAAGAAGCCACAAACTCTGTTTCCTTTGGTTTAACAAAAATCCTTTATTGTGGAGTGAAGTTGTCAACTATCAAATGTAGGTAGTTAACAAATATTGTTAAACACCAATATTCAACATGATTACCCTTGAAGGTTATCAATTTCAAGTTGTTCACACTTCACATTGGTCATAAGATTTCCTTTCTTTTATTTTCTTAAGTGTCCTCTTTCTAGAGTGTATACAAGTGATTGCGAAATTCCATGAATGGCTAGATCTCGTTGTTTTCAGTTTCTAGATGTTTAATTTGCGGGTAATTTTTCTTCATTTTGGCAATAACTGCAAGTGCAACTGTTCCTAAAACATTATCTTAAACTCTATTTCTGGCTACAGATGTCACTTAAAATAGAATAGAGGGAGTTGGATGATTTAATTTGGAAGCTAAGAGTTGTCATATATTGGTGTATTTTCTGGCTAGTCAAACCTTTTTGTTGTTTGTTTACATTCAACTATCATCTTCATGATTCTGTTTTATTTAAAGGAGTAGACTAAATCTAAAATTTTCTGGCTTTGTGCATTTCTTATTCACTATTTTTGTGTATTGTTCTGGTTAGAACAAAACAACAACAACTAAGTTTTTGTCTCACTACGTGGGGTCAGCTATATGGATCATCTATGACCATCGTGTACGGTCGAGACATTGATTGTTCTGGTTACAAATTCTAGATAAATCATGATATGCTTCTCTTCAAGTACTTTTCACATTTGTTTGCAAATGATTTCAAACCTGTAAGTTACCTTCTGTTTGCATATATTCACCAGGGTAAAGTTGGTCAGATTGGGGCACCCTGCTCGTTTACTTCCCCAAGTACTAGAGAGTGCTCTGGATGCCCAGGTACCTTTTGCCTTTGTATTCCATGTGAACTTTGTAGTTTGTATCATGTATATGACTGAGCTCAGCATTGCTGTTTGTTACCTCTCATTCTTTTTTGAAAATCCTACTTCTAGTCCTGATTGAGATGTTTCCTGCAGGTCCTTCGTGGGGACAATAGTTCTCTTGCCAATGACATACGCAAAGAGATGAAGGTCATATACTTTAATATGGTTGTCACCTTATAAAATCACATTATGATTTGCGTCTCTCTTTATAGAGATTCTGGTGACCTTCATGCAGGGACTGAGAAGATGTTTGTGCAATGACCAAATTGCTTTTAAGTTGTTCCATTATTGAGAAAATTATTCACATGGAAATATTTGAAATATTAGTATGCAGCCTCTGGTTTGTAGAATTGATCTTACTGCTTTAATTGAATGATATTTTTTATTGTTGTTATTGCATTGTGTCTTTCAATATTTGAAACAAATCAAGATCTTGACATGGTGAAACTCATTGTAAATGAACTTGAGATCCTTTCTTTCCTCTTTATGCTTGCTTGTCTTCTTCTACCTTGTTTCTGAGATGGATTTCTGGCAGGCACTAAATGGGAAACTCTTGAAAGCCAAAGATAGGAACACAAAAAGGGATATTAGGAGGGAGCTTAAGGCTCTGTCCAAAGAAGAACGAAAAAGACAGCAGTTAGCAGTCACAGACGTTATGAAAAATGCTGATGTGGTGTTGACAACCTTAACTGGCTCATTGTCTAAAAAGTTGGATGGTATTTCATTTGATTTGGTTATCATTGATGAAGCTGCTCAAGCACTTGAAATTGCATGTTGGATTGCTTTGCTGAAGGTAATTTGGAAAACTGGTTCAAAAATAGAACATGCATGGAAATAACCTCGCTTGTTACAATGCATGGCTTTCTGTTAACAAAGATTTCAATTTTATATACTTGCATATTTCTGGAGTGTCACTTCTTAGGCTATCATAGCTAACATAAGAATGCACAATGAAGACAATGTGGACCATTTTTGAGAATCTGTATACATTGCCTGGTGATGAGGTATAGGATTGTTGACACTGAAATTCAGATTATAAGCAGATCCTGGTGGCAGTGAAAGCCTATATAATCTGATATATGTTCACAAGATTTAGGGGAAAATCATGTAATTTTGGCGGACTTTTTCTTTTCGCAAGGAGTTTGGCTTTACTTCCTAGAAATTGAAAATCTATTTTTAGCAGTGAACGTTAGATGCAAGGAGGACAGCTAGATGTGAGAAATCATTTTTGCTCAATCAAGATGTTGAGCTGGTAGGTCGAGACTTGTTAGGGGAAAGTACTTTTCTCACAAAACCTTATATTCACGTGTACTGACTGAATAGGTACAAAACTTAGCAGATATTTAAAAGTTACACTTGAGAAAGGTGTTGTGACTGAAATAAGTCCAACGATGATAGCTAGAACTTTGCCATGTTCTGAAACTGCAGATAAGCTTAGACTTACGCAAATTTGATGAGAAAAAGGTGATAGAGCCATCTAGGAATCTTTAGGAAATCTGATTTTTAAGTTGGTGGATATTACCGTAGTGTGGTCCTGGTTGCTAACTTGAGATTTATTTTTCTTTGGAATTGGTGGTAGGCAGGAGTGTGGTGGTTCTTATGTCATAAAAAAAAGATCACAAAACACTTGATCAAATAATTGCCTTGTATATGTAGAGGCCAGCTGTAATCTTTCTTATCTCATTTTCATTTGGTGGTGGGAGTGTTCGGATGGTTTGCTCTTTCTTGAGGCAATTGCTGGTTACAATCAACTTTTATTATTGAGAAATAATGAAAAAACAAAATGACCTCTGGTGCTGCAACTAAAGAAACTCGTTATTATTCTTAGGGATCGAGGTGTATTCTTTCTGGTGATCACCTTCAACTTCCCCCTACCATTCAAAGTGTTGATGCTGAGAAGAAAGGATTGGGCAGAACACTTTTTGAACGACTTGCAGAATTATATGGAGATGAAGTCATGTCCATGCTCACTGTTCAGTACCGTATGCATGAACAGATAATGAATTGGTCATCCACTGAGCTCTATGACAGTAAGGTGCTGAAATATTTTGTTCTAGTTCCATGGAATAACTGTTTTAAAATAACTAATTTGTTGTAAATGGCAAGAAAGGTTGGCTGACAATTTTGCTGATCTTCTTCTCTTCTTGTTTACAGATTAAAGCCCATCCAAGTGTTGCTACGCATAATCTTTATGATCTTGGTGATGTGGTTAAGTCATCTGCCACAGAACCAACTCTTCTTCTTATAGACACAGCTGGGTATGATGCTTATTGTTGCTATGTGCCATGTTACATGCTTAGATGAGTTTCTTAGAACTTGCCCACAAGAGGGTTTCAAAACCTCATTGACGTGAAATTTCGTTTCCTCCCTAAATATAAGTAAAATCTGAAAGCACTGGATTATCAACTATGTATCTGAATTTCTCTGATATATAAGACAATTTTTCAGTTTTAAAAAATGTAGAAACGTGAATAACAAAACCTACTCAGTAAGAGCAGCATGTAATCATGCTTTTTGAAGTCTTTTAAAAGGAGTATTATCAGTTCTTTTGTCTACAGAAACACCTTCATGGTTACTGTGTAACATCATTTAATATTTTTAATGCTCTGGATGATAGTTTACTATTCTGTACGATACAGTTGTGACATGGAAGAAAAGAAAGATGAGGAAGATAGCACGTTGAATGAGGGTGAAGCTGAGGTAGCAATTGCCCATGCAAAGAGACTTATTAATAGTGGAGTCCGAGCTTCAGATATTGGAGTAATCACACCCTATGCTGCACAGGTGTTGGTTTGTCATTTAGAATTTACAGTTTCAGAAGCTGTTAGATGAAAGGGCTACAATCTATTGAGTCTTAAGATTATATGATATTGTAGGTCGTCTTCTTGAAGGTGTTGAGAGGTAATGATGACAAACTAAAAGAAGTAGAGATCTCTACTGTGGATGGCTTTCAGGGTCGAGAAAAAGAAGCCATTATCATTTCAATGGTTCGGTCAAACTCAAAGAAAGAGGTATCTTGTTTTTTCTTCAGGGAACTCTTGTTTGTCACCTTTTCAGTTAGTACAGAGCTTATAATGCAGAAAATTACTGGCTAGGTGGGATTTCTGAGCGACCACAGGAGAATGAATGTTGCCGTGACACGAGCAAGGAGACAATGCTGTATTGTCTGCGACACAGAGACAGTGAGCAGCGATAAATTTTTGAAACGCATGATCAGTTACTTTGAAGAACATGCCGAATATTTAAGCGCTTCAGAGTATTTGAATGAATAAGTGAAAAAGAACCATGGGAATGTCCCTTCTTTGCTTCTTTAGAACACTTGCAGTAAGGCAGAATACTTTTGGAAGAAAATCACTTGGTTTCCTAGTTGGAAGCCGTCAACTACTTGTGGCAATTCCACCATCAACTGGAAGAAAGTGCCTTATCAATTGACTCATCTGGTGACTCTTTTCAGCTATTCTACTGGCTGTTTCTTCTATTCTTGTACGTAGACCTCTTATGATTTTGTAAGATGCTATTATGAATTCTCGTGGTGGTTGTGTTAAGATGCTAAATTGAAATGATAAGATCCATTGATGGCTATTTCCAGCTTGTATATTACATGTCCTTTCTCTCTATTTAATTTGACGACGCTTCAGTACTGCCTCTTGGACTCTTTGTAGATGTATACACTAGACAATGTAAGTGATTAGCATAAAACTAGGTTAGTTATCTTGAAGGCTTTGTGGATTAGCCATGGGTCATTTCTTTGATGAAAAGCAAAAGTAGTGGTAGAGTTGTTAAGACTGCAAAACTGAGATATATATATTGACTACTCAATTAGCAATACTTAGTGGCAAGATCATGCATTGGTACCTCCTTAATTAACTACATCTTCTTACTCTTTTACTTGCATTTACATCAATCTTTATCTTTACTCAAGTCAAAACCAAAAGACCACGACGCATCTCTCTTGAATAGGTTGTCCCATTGCCCTTCTACCATCTGCCTCAGAGCCACAAAATGTAGCTGAAAGATGGATTTCTATGGTACACTAAGATAGGCCTACAGTGGCTACTGCTCCTTCAAAAGTTCCAAATGGAAGCGGGAAAACTTAGCTCCTCGTTGTTTCCCTCGGTAAGAAAGCTGCTGCTATCCACCATTTGATCGTGATCAATCCCTGGAATTTCATTTGGTAGTGTTTCCCAGTCGAAAATTTGTTCAGGGAAGGCGGCAAGTGCGTCATCATGCGAAAAGTCTTTCTCCCCGGAGTGTGTTTCTCCTGCATCAGACTGGTCTGCTTTTTTGAGTACTCCAATTTGCTGAAGGAACTCATTTAGATCGATCTGAGGCTGCAGTTCTTGGTTTTGCTGTTGGTTTTGTGTAGAGTTCTCCATTTCATCATGATTCATGACGAGGGGTTGATCCTCCAAGAATTCGCTGTCGTTTCGGCTGTTTTGAGGATTGCTAGACGATGAGCTTGCTGAAGATGTCTGGCTCAATAATCCCGTCTTCTTGAGTTCTTCAAGCCTCTGGTGAATGACATGAACACTCGGCTGAGCATTCAAGTTCAGCAAACCAGTGCTGGGAAACATTGAAAGAAGGCCATTGGAAGGGAACCACTTGAGCTTCTGGGATTTGTTCAAAGGGTTAAAATTTGATCTCAAATGTGGGAGATTAAGGTAAGCTTCCGGACCGTACAACCTTCTAGCGGCTTCGTCGTAGGCCATGGCGGCCTCTTCCGCCGTTGCAAAAGACCCCAGCCACAGCCTGGTTCTCTTCTTTGGCTCCCTGATTTCCGCCACCCATTTTCCCCAGGTCCTCTGCCTGACTCCCCGGTACTCGCACGTCGCATTCTGGGGGCCGCCTTTGCCTCGGGCGGGGCCTTTCTTCCACGGCTTTAACGTCGTCGTCTTTCGGTAACCATCCATGGTGGATTCTGAGAGGTGGAGAAGGGTGACTGCAAGTTGAAGTTGATGTGATGATCAGTGTTGGAGTGGAAGAGCGGAAGATGCATGGGAGTGTTATGTGAAGGCGCGGGATATGTATAGTGTGTGAGTGTGAATGCAGTTTGGGTTTAAATGGTGTCACGTTTTGAGGAAATTTTGAAGCCCATGTGACCGTTGAGCCCAGTACTAAGTGTAAGTAAATACCTTGAGATAAAATCTCAACAAGTTAAAGAAAAAAAAAAAAATGTGATTGAATTTATTTTTTATTCTGGTCTATTTTAACAAAAATCTAATCTATATTATGGTTTAGTGATCATAAAAAACTTTTATTCAATTTTTAATTTACTTTTAAAAATCCTATACTCCTACGGCCCAACCCTTGCTGCTACTCTAGGCTAAGGATATTAGCATGTATGTTAAGAGATGATTTCAAAAATATATTTTTAAAAAATAATTTTTAATATAAAAATAAATTAATTAAATAGTAAAAAATTGTATTAAAAATAATACGTCCTCCGTCCCACTCAAAGAGTCCACTTTGAAATATGTACAACTTATTATGGGTTGTGAGGTACAACACATAAAATAAGTAATTTACCATCATATTTTCCACTTATATCCTTACTTTAAAAATAAAGGTTAATTGTGAACCACACATGATAATATTAGTAAGAGTATGTAATGTAAATAAATTTAAAGTAGACTCTTTAAGTGAGACAATTGTTTTTTTAAAAGTGGACTCTTTGAATGGGACGAAGGGAGTAAAAAAAAATATAATGTATTAAATTTATTGTAAAAACCAAAAACACCAAACAAAACCAACGAAAATAAACATGGCCTAAAATTCTTGGGTTTTCCTGAAGAAAAAAAAAAAGTTCTCGAATAAATTACAAAAGAAAAAAAAATTCTAAAATTTGTTCAGATTACCAAACAAACCCTCGAATATTAAATAACACCAAGATTTCAGAAAATTACCAAATAAACCTTTCAAATAAAAACATATTAAATTTAAATACTTTCTCCGTCTCATTAAAAAATATCAATTACAAATATTTGTAAATAATAATAAGGTACAACTTGAAATTCGGAGGGAGTACACTACATTGATCAAATGTGTAATTAAGGTGATCAAAAATATTACACCTTTTTTAAGCTTCCATTTCAAATATTTGGTCTTTGGATTCTGGAAGAGAAAGTTCAAATGTGGCGGCCAGAGAGTAGAGTGCACGTATTAGGCGCATGATAAGCATGAAGATTGGTTCATGTGAAACTCTCTCCTTGCCTCGTGCTTCTCATTATATATAGTGATGGTGCCATTGCCATGAAATCCAACTCCAACCTTAAGAATCCAAGGTTTTCCTCTTCAATGATCCTCTTTGATTTTTGTCCTTTTCCTATAGTAAAAAGAAATTATTATGTACATCCATTATAACACGTAGAAAATGATTCAGTCAAATACATTTATACGTAAGATAGTACAATCAGATACATTTAAGGAATATGATATTATTTTTTAGGAAAAATAATAATATAGAAATAAGAAACTCATAAATCAATATAAATCAAAATTACTGGTTTATAATTGCTGCACTTATTTTAATAATGCAACTGATGCATTCAATAATTTTCTATTTCCCGAAGCCTGTTACGGTTTAACCGTCAGGCTACCTCTCAAACCCACCCTAAGTGGTATTAACTATTATGCCCATATTCTAGTGTTCATAGAGCTAGAAGCCTAGAATTCATGGTTCAGAAGGTTCTGGTCCCACTTTTCTGCATATTTTTTTGACTCACCACACCAGTCACCTCTGTATGTATGACTACAAAATCTGGTAATTAATATGAACCTTTTAAACAAACCAAAAGATTAATCTCAATCACTGATGAATTCAAAGTCAAAGTCCTATGTAGTACTGCTATTTTCTAAAATATTTATACCCAAAAAAAAAAAAACCCAAAAACCAAAGATTGAGAAAGGCCACGAAGAGAAGAGATGAGATGAGACAAAATCACCTCCCAAGTAATTCTAATATTCACGAGGATCAGAGCTCCAGAAATTCACATGTTTTTCTGACATTCACGGCTTCATATTTCATCATTCTTACCCTCCTTCATCTCCATTATCGTACCTGTAACATTATTACCATGGATAAACTATGGAATACTATGCAATCTTGCATTATTCTATGTACTTGTACTTAAAGTCAGCTCAGGATAAAAAACACCAGCATTTCAATATGGTTAACAAATAACAATTGTTCAAAAATCACAGGTTGAGGAAAGCAAGTGAAAAGGGATCAAATTTCAACAAAAACTCCTTGATGCTTCAACTACTATATATACACATCTTGTACTTACTAGAAATCAAGAAGTGGCTCAAATGGCTCATCCTACATATGCAAGAGGTCAAAAGTTCAAATATTGCCAATTACGGTACTAACATGCTGTTGTGATCTCTTCCTACACCCCAACAACAACAACAAATAGAAAAGTCATGTCAAGCATTTCATATAAGTGCAGGAATCAGGATGAAGCAAAGTTTTAGAGGGTTCAACGCACCTAAAAAAGCAGGATGCACATATCCAGTTTTGATTAAAACTATACAGAACAGATAGATTGAGCAACAAGAAGTTCATTGTAATGTTGGACTTCCTTTGCACATATTTCTCCATTTGTCCTTGAGATCCGCTGCAGAACGACCTTTATGGAAAGTACCAGCTCCAAATTCCAAAATCTTTGCCCAGGAAATTTTGCGATCATTAATTCTAGTTAGTCTTTTCACTCCCTCCTGTAGCAGTAAAAGGAATAAGCTAATACTAACACTGAATATATCACTAAGTAATACCTCAATGCCTACTGAGGAAAAATAAAAAAAATAAGCACGGCTACAACATCTTTACTACTTTACAGCAAGGGATGAAATGTTTAAACGAAAATAAATAAAAATATAGAAAGAAACGCTCATACCTTCAGTTTCTCTTCCTCTGCTGGTGACCATGGTACAGGTTTCCTCCTTAACTGGGGAATTGCTGGACAGGAACTGTCAAACAAACAGCACAATTTAATCATTATAATCATTGAATTCCAATGGGCTATTTGAAGTTTTCCACACGTTAGAGAACAAAAGAGACAGATTTCTGCATAGCAAGTAACCTAATGAACTTCATCAGATTTTTCAGTTTAAATTTACACAAAAATAAATTGAGCCACTGAGGGTGCTACCGGAACAAGCAAAAGAAAATAAAGTACACTCACTACTGGTTTACGGGGTTTCTCAATCTCTTAGAATATCTTGAAGTTGCAAATTTCTCATTTTCTTCTTCAGAGCTTCCAACACTTGATCCACGCAGAGGTTCAAGTGGTAAAGTTGACTTTGGTATATCTTGAATTTTCTTGCCACGCATTTCCCTAATTTTCTCATTCCTGTCAATTACCTTAGAGTTTCTGCACACATTATCAGATTTTTTAACTAACTCTGAAGCCCTTAGCTGTTCTAGATTCCCTACAGGAGGTTGGATATGCTGTCCCTTGTCCAACCTTTCCAGGTTACTCTTTGCTGACCCCTGGTCAGTTCCATCAGTTAAACCCATCCTTTTGTCACGTAGGGGATTATCACCGGAATGTGATTCTGGAGGTTCAGCTTGCTTCCAGTTTTCCATGTTTTCGGGACGATGATACATTGAGGCCTTATTTATCAATACTTCATCAACATTTCCTTCATTATCAATACCAAACTGGTGTCTTTCCAACTGAACTTGCTTTGCTCCATCAGATGCCAACGTGGATTTCTTTGGTTGACCATCAGTTTTCACACCAATAAACATTGCTAAATCCTTCCTAGCCAAAGAGGCCTTTTTCTTTAATTGGAAATACTCTGAAAGTGTACGAGAGTAAGAACAAAAAGGACAAAAGAATTTTCCATTTTCATCAAATGTGCCAGCAGAACGCAAACAATTCTTATGAACCACCAATTGGCAGGTGTTGGAACTACAAATCAGTAGTTCACCATCTCCACCACATTTGATGCAAGAATTTGACTGAGTAGCAAAAGAATCTTGACTATGTGTGTGCTGAGAACATAAGAGAGAATACTTCTTCAAAGCAGCATCTACTCTGTCATATTCATCACTGTCACTAGTCATTTCCAGGTCAGGACAGCAAACTATATCATCTTTGGCTTCACCACCATTTGATGCATTAGCAGGAAAATTGCCCTCAAATCCACAGGTGGCATTTTCAGGCAAACTCTCTTTCTCCAACCCAACAGAGGATGAACTATTAAATTTTATTGGTTCATATCCACCTTGTACATTTACTCCATCCACAACCTTTTTTTGGCCATTCAATAAAGCAGAAGGTTCAGCCACTCTGTTGTGATTAGCCTCAACCACCAGCGGACTAGACAAATGATCATCAGCATCACTCCTCTGTGAAAGCCGCTTCATTGCAGCATTCTGCCGTTCACTGTCATGAGGATCACACTCTACAGCTCCAGATGGGGCATCTTTTTCCAAGTTGCATTTTCCAGTATGGATATCTTCAATAATCACGTCAGATGAAGTTGTCATTATTCCATGTATAGGTGAAGAGATTGGATTCTCAACTAAGTTGTCTCCAGCAACATTCATATCATGCCTGAACTTCTTGGTAACTTCAGCATGGGAATCAAAACAATCACCTGACTGTTCATCAGCAGTAACAATGACCCTATTCCTCTTAGATGGTAACAAATTTCTATCTGGTGCAGTTCCTTGTAACTCACCGTCTCGGTTTTGAGGAGTGGAAGATCCAACTTTGACATCTAGTTGCAAGTTGTGTGCTTCTCTTTCAGTACAGTTAAGAATTTCTTCAGATGCATTAGTTGACTGTCCATATAAGGGTGACGTTATTTGATTCTCAACTCTGTTCCTAATAAAATCAGCACACTGCTTAATCTCCTTGGAAGCCTCTGCATGGGAATGATGACTATTATCCAATGTGTTATGTCCTTCATAAGTTGGTCTATCCAAGTTGTCAGTAGCAGCAACTCTATTTTCCTTAGCTGGTAACAAGTTTGCATCCTCAAGATTTTCTTCTAACCTGTTGTCTTGGTTTTGAGGGGGAGAAGATCCAACTTTGGCTTCATCTGGCAGATGAAACCTGTCTCTTCCAATACACGGCACAATTTCTTTAAATGCTTTTGTTGACTGCCCATGTGAGGGTGAACCAACAGAATCTTGAACTACAGAGTCTGTAGTAATATTAGAATCCTGCTTAAACTTCTCAGTAGAACCATCTTCCGTATTGATTTTTCCCAGAGTTTCACCAGAGGTAGCAGCTGTATTGGTACTAGCTGGCACCAAATTTCTATCAGGCATATCTTCTGATTCTTCATCCCCATTTTCAGATATTTCTCTACTATCCACTCCAGGTCTCTGAGTGCGGCAACCGAAATTGCCAATATTTTCAGAGGTATTATTATCACATTGAGCTCTAACTGTTAATCCACTTCTTTCTTTCAAGGATGCAAGAACAGAATGGCCACCTTCAAGAATGGCCTCCTTGAGCTGTTCATCAAGAACCAGGAAAACTAAAGTTAGGAGGGGAAGGAGGAAGCATCATTTTGCTAAGTTGAGTAAGTTCACGGTATTATCATTTACCTTCTGTAAAGCACGCATCGGAAAGGAACTTCTTTTGTGCATGATAAAGGACTGAATATCCCAATTCAGCACCTCTTGTCCAACTACTTCGGGATCTGTTGCCGACATCTTATGCATGTGTAAATTTGATGAGCATGCATTAATATTTGGAAAATATCTCTATCCAATAAATTTGATGAGGTTTGCAACAACATTATGGGACTATAAAATAATCATTTCATCATAATAAAAAGGAAAAAATGAAGGTACAATACCTCATCCAATATGCGTCGAATGACATCTTTAGCACCTTTGGATGGATCAGATTCTGAGTTTTGACCTTGAGCAGGGGCAACATTCTCTATTTGATTTTCCTCAACACTCAATCCCTCTAAAATTCTCAAGGTAACCATTTCTCTTACATTTTTCTCCAAATCATCAGAAATTTCAGGAGAACTTTTAACAATATCTGAAAATTTAATAAAATCTAACGCATCAAAGAACTAACACTCACAACCACTAATCCTCAAAACTAGAATATACAATAAACTCTTCATCACAAAATTTATGCATACCAATTAAGAGGGATGTGTCGACTTTGCTGGAGCATGCCAGAGATTCAATTGCCCAAATCCAGGGGAGACTCGATGTAGATGAAACCTTTGAAGCCATAAATGAGAGTCACAAAGCATCAACAACCATAAGAATTCTTCGGCCCTTCACCCTGTTTTTTCATTCCTGAGCATACTTTAATGGAAGTTCTGGCTAAATGTGAATGTGGGAAAACGAAATTATACACAAATCAAATGTCTCTATATCTGATTAACTTATTAATTATTATGCAAACACTATCTCGTAAAACTGAAAAAGGTTATATTTTTATTAATTTCGTTCAGTAAGTACAGCAAAAAAATTAACATAAGATCAAACTACCATCCATCTCAACCACTTTCTGCATGAATTTTGATTGCGCTCAATGTTTTTTTTCACTGGGTAGCATTCAAGGTGCTTGAACTTTAATCATTCACATAACCACTAACATGCAGCAACTTTTTCAGCGAATCAAAAGCAGAAACTGAATATTAAAAAAAAAACCCTAAGCGAACAAATCGCATCAACGCCTACATACAAACACATAAAAATTCAATTATTGGGCAGGCGCTTGATTTATAAATCATCATCCTAAACAGAAATTCGAAGAGAAACAGTAAAAATTACCCAAAAATACTTCAAATTCACAGAATGGAGGGAACCGTCCTGGACGTCCTTTACTCGAACAGTATATGATTTGAAGGTGTGTGTGGGCATAGGGCTTTAGCGTCAAAGAGTTGCGTAACTTTAACTTATACGAGAAACCCACGAATGAAGTATATGAAGTGAGGTAATTTTCACGTAAGTCGTGAAAGTTTTCGTAAATTAGTTGTTTTATACTACTTCACTAAAAAAAAAAGAAGGATACTAAACACAATCGTAATATTCTCTTGTAAAAAGTCTATTTTACCCTTAAGTATTAAAAAAAATTTCATAAAATTTTGCACTATTTACAGGAATATTGTCAAAATATCGCCTTTTATGGACGGTATTTTCCTTTGTGGGCGGTATGGCTGAAATACCGCACACAGTGGGCGGTATTTCTCCCTTGTCATCCCAACGGTGTCGTTTCTTCATTACTCAGAATTCGTAATTTTTTTGTTTGTTTTCGGTTGTTGAGAGTTTGTTAGCCTCTGGTTCAACTATTAGCGTTGTGGTTTCAAGAAATCAGCAATTCTTTTCAGCAAGAACACACATCCACACATGAAGCAGTTTGTGGAGTCAATGTTCCACACAACAAACGATCTTCTCAAAGGGAAGTACGCTGGGCACGACCTAAACTTCCCGCAGCCCAAAACGAAAATTTTTACAGCGATCAAGAGGAAGATTGATGCAAGGATTGCAGAATGGAAGGTCAAGGATACTTCAGTGACCGGAAGGGTTACTCTTGCGAAACATGCGCTGGCGGCAATCGCGCAGTATACCCTGGGAAATTTCAAACTCCCCGAAACGGCGTGCAAACAGATAGACAAGAAGTTGGCACATTTCATTTGTGGCTTGGGGATGAACAAGGAAGAAGTATTCATTGGAAAGCATGATTGAAGTGTGAAGTAGTTATGATTTCTCTCCCTCGTTCTTCTGAAAAGCATCCCCCATTTCTTACGTCTTCTTCCTCTATTTCCAATTTTGATTTATGTGCTAATTAATAATAATTTGAAGTACGAGTCGTGGCACCCTCCCCAAGGTGGGTTTCGATCCCGCATCACGCGAGAGGCATGCTCTACAATTCTACCGCCATGTTATCTTATTGAAACAAAAAAAACAAAAAAACAAAAAAGGAAGTTTGTTTCTTTTAATTAAAAGAAAAATTTGTAAATTAGCCATTAGTTCACATTCACACCACTTTTTTTAAGTTTTCCTAATTTAGAAAAAAAAAATCATATTTCTTAGAGAAAATATTAAATAAAAAAAAAAGATTATGATGAATTTGAAAACATACCAAATAAAATGAATTAGTTGTTAACATTTGCCTTTTTTTAAATTATATTTTTAATAATATAAAAAGTTAGTAAAAAAATAAAAGTTTCCCCTTTCAACGTTTTTCTTTTCAAACTTGCCTTAATCGAAGAAAAGTCAACATTTTACGTTAAACGTTTCATTGTTAATTTCAGTAGATTTTTATAAGAGTTGGTTCCTGACATCTATTAAACTAACTATTTTGGCCTTAATACTTTTAGTTTAAGCAATAATTTTGTTAATAAAAATTGATACTCACGAACAACGCATATGATACGTGCGATACTATTTATGGGTATCAGTAATACTATAGTGATTAAGAAAGAAAGCGGATTTGATTCATTCAACTATACATGAAATATGAAAATATATAAGCAATCATTGGAAAGAAGACTGAAATAGAGGTGATCGTAGTGATGTTTGTAAAAAAGAGTGCAGAGGCGGCGGGGTGGCGAAAAGTGGCTAAGAAAGTCCAACTTGGTAAAGGTATAACACATGGAATTTAAATTTTCATTTATTATCGATATAATCTCCATATTTTTTTTATTAAAAAACATGATATACTTATATTTTCTCCATATCATATACCCAACGAAAATGATCAAAAACTAACGGAAAGATGTCAATTCTTCCTTGTTCGTTCTCCCCAACTCTTTCATGGTCGACCTCCACCTGAAAAAAGTTCCGAACAACTCCTCCACCTCCTCAAGACTCCTGCCCTGCGTCTCCGGCAGCAACGTGTAGAAGAAAATCCAAGCCACAGTCGCAATTCCGCCGTACAGAAAGAACGACCCACCAATGGTGATGGCCTTGTACAACGATATGAACGAAATCAACACAGTCCCACTCGTGAATCTATTCACCGCCACCCCGATGCTACACCCCTGCGCCCTCAGCCTCAGGGGAAAAATCTCCGAGCTGTAGACCCACGCGATCGGACCCATCCCGATCGAGAAAAACGCAACGGAAGATAACGTGCACGTGATGCAGAGGGCTACGGCCCACGTCACGTGATCGGAGTGTTCGATTACTGTTAATCCCGCGGCGAGTCCGAACAGAGAAAGGACCATCCCGCCGGCGCTGGTCAGGAGCAGCACCCGCCGTCCGATCTTGTCCAGCAGAAATGTGGCGACCAGGACCGAACTGGTCTTCGAGAATCCAACGGCGATGGTGGCGAGCAGCTTCTGACTGTCCTTTTTCAGACCGGCTTTCTCGAAAATCGTCGGGCTGTAGAGGACCACGGAGTCGATCCCGCTCGCCTGCTGGAAAAAGTGGATGCCGAGGGCGGCGATCAGGATGTGGCGGACCCTAGGCGTCGGACGGAGGAGCAATTCTCTCCACACTCCCGTGCCGCGGCTCTCGCGCTTCGGGACGGAAACGACATCGTCGTTGCAGTCTGGAGGAATACCGGCGGCTTCTTTGATGTCGGAGAATCTTTGTCGGGATTCTTGTGGGGAGTCGGAGGTTTTGTCAAGAACGCGCTTGGCGTCTCCGAGTCGACCTTGCATTACCAGCCAGCGGGGGGACTCCGGCATGGCTAAGACGCCTAAGCCTAAGAGGAGGGACGGAATTGCTCCCATTCCGAGCATGAATCGCCAGCCCAATTCGACGGGGAGCTTCGAAAATGCGTAGTTGGAGACGTAGCCGAGCAGGACACCTATCAAAATTGAGTCAGAATTCTTATTCATCATTGAAAACTGAATATAGATAGAAACTTTCTATATCATTTGCTGGTCACTTGCTGCGTGTATTAATATGATGTAACGCGTTTGAATTTTAACAAGTGTGTGTTTCTCTGTTGATTCATTTTTTTATGGCAAATTACATTTCGATTCCTAATGTTAAATAAAGTACAGTTAGGTCCCTAAAAACAATGTAAAGAGTACTCTTTTTATTCCATTACAACAATTCACTTTGATTAATGCATAACTTATTATGAGTGTCAAAGTATAATACTTAAAATAGTTAATTTGACATTATTTATTCTATTTATATTCTTACTTAGTAAGTATGAAATAATTATTGACCACACATGATTATATTAGTAAGGGTATGAGGAGTAAAACATTTAAAATTAATCTATTCTATTAGAACAAAAAATATTTTTCAAAATGAACTCTTCTAAAAAAACAGAGAGGGTATAATTTACTAAAACTTAGGGACTAGCTAGGTTGTAATTTAGCCTAGACTTCAAGTGCATGGATGCAATTGCCCGTGTTTTCAAGTAATACTTTGTTGGGGCAAAATACATACCTTCCCAAAATTTAGTGAAATTACAAATAAGTCCTTGTGGTTATGATTGAGAATGAACACAAACTTTCAAGAACAAATTTATGATCGGTTTGGTAAAAGTTCAATTCAACCTTTTTTTATTTCAATAAATCAATTAATATAAACGAAACTTTATATTCGATTATTTAATAAATGATCAGTGTTTCAGCGCTCCAAAATTTAGCATGACTCAAGTCAATATCGCTCTTACTATTAGTGAAAAAATAAACACAAAATAAAACATTTTCAATAGTTCAAGGATGTATTTATAATTTTTAGAACTATAAGGACTTATTTATGATTTTACCAAACCTCAGGGGTAATAAATGTAATTTTCCCTACTTTGTTAGACGGTAGTGAGACTTTTTGATAGAGGGGTAATAAATGTAAGTTCAATTTGAAATATTAAAAAATTTATAAGCAATTTTTCTCATATTAATTTTATTTAAAAAATAAAGGTTTACATTAAAAATAAATTATTTATATATAAAAATGATCCAGAATAATAGAATTTTATAATATTATAAAATTAAAAATTAATCACGTACATGAAATGATTATTTTCAAACAGATAATAGTAAAATGAAAGCCTGAAAATCGATGAGCCAAAGCAAAATTCCAAATAATTAACAACCACAAAAAGAAAAGAAACGACAAGAAATGAACGTACAATCAATCACAGAAACACAATTAAAACAAAGGAAAGAAAAAAAAAAAAAATTCCAAAAAAAGCGTACCAAAGTTAATGAAGACTTCTGGGAAAGAAGTGAGAAAGCCACGGGATAAAGCCGGAGAGAGCTCCGCAGTGTAAACGGGAGCAATCATAAGTGCATAACCAACTCCAACTCCGGCCACGAACCGGCCGACCATGAGAAAAGCATAGTTAGTCGCAAACCCCATCAGAAACGCCCCGGCGAAGAAAATCACCGCAGCGAAAACTATAGTGTACCGACGACCAAGCCAGTCGGACGTCCGGCCGGCAGCCGCAGCCCCAACAAGAGAGTAGATGTTGATGGTGCCCACCAAGATTTCTTTCTGAACATCGGAGATTCGAAACTGAGGTTGTATGTAGATTATGGCTCCACTCATCACTCCTGTATCTGCACGTGCATGAATGAATCAATAAAACATTATATTATAAATCAAGTTCTTCTACTAGAATAAAGAAAATATGAACTAACCAATAATTAACGTACCGTAACCAAGTAAGATTGAGGTTGTGGAAGCTAAAAGAGCGCAAGCCAACGCATATTTGTTTCGTTTTGGTTTTTCAGGAGGATCAGCACCTTGGTTACAATTTGTTGATGAATTATCGTGTTCTTTGTGATCGGACTTCTCTCGCTGGTCATCCATGGAAAAATTTAGAGAGAGAGTGGGTGTGTGCGTGGAGAGAGAGACAGTGGGGGTTCCAAATGAAGCGATTTCCTGGCGGCTGGGCTGAAGTTAAGATGTATGATTAGTGATAGAAAATCACACAACTTAGAAGCCATAGATAGAGGAATGTGAGACAATAAAGTCAAGAAAGAGTTAGTCAGAGAATAGAGGAGAAATCAATTTTTATTCTTGTGAAGGACGTCGTGCGTTTCAAAATTTTTTGTCTCTTAGTACATTTTTTCCATTGATATGTCATATTTTACCGCCGAGCATGGACTATAATTGTAGTTAGTCAGTGATCCAAACTCTAGCCAAGGGTTACTAGTCACCACACGTGAAAATACAATGTACTCCATATACAAAATAAATCTTTCAATATTTAATCACAAACAAAATTCCTACAGAATTCACAAGTTTCAACCTTATCCGAGATAAACGGAGAGAAATTTAGGTATAGGATCTAGAGGCCCCCATAATCCAAAAAAGAAGAAAAACCCATGCAAACACGTCGGAAAGTTACAGTTTTGCCGGCAGCCGCGAATCAAGTTCCCAATTCTATCACTACAAAACGGTCTGAGACCTAAAAATAACGTCTCCATTTCCTCAAGACGGGTGCCTTTTGTTTCCGGAACAAATAAGTAAATAAAAGCCCAACCCAACAACGCAATCCCTGCGTATCCAAAAAATTGCCCTCCCATATTAATTCCAGTGTACTCCAATAATATTGGAAAGCTAATCAACACAACCATAGTGGTGAACAAATTCAGGGCCGTCGCCATGCCATTCCCTAGAGCTCTTAGCCTCGAAGGGAAGACCTCAGAGCTGTAAATCCAGGCGATCGGACCGATCCCGATAGAAGAAAACGCGACGCAGGATAGCGAACAGATGATACACATAGCCAAAGCCCAGGTCAACTTTCGATCAGAATGATGATGAATGATGGTTAATCCGATGGCAAGCCCAATCAGAGAAAATACCATTCCGCCAACGCTGTACAAGAGCAAAATTCGCCGTCCGAGCTTGTCCACCAGCGCCATGGCTGCGAGATTACAGATTGTTACAGTCGCTGCAACTGCAATAGTGATGAGTTGTTGATGGCTTTCCCCTTGTACGCCGGATTTCTGGAAAATAATAGCGCTGTACGCTGAAACTACGCCGGCGCCGCTCGCTTGCTGGAAAAAATGTACGCCTAAGGCCGTCACTAACGTATGCCGGAGAGACGGTGTGGGATGAATGAGCAATTCTTTCACTGCACCACTAACGGTGACGGCGCTGCCCTCAGCTTCAGGGATTCCGGCCGCCGTTCTAATTTCTTCCAATCTCAACTGGGATTCTTCCGTTGAGACCGAAGTTTTGTCTAGAATTCGTTTAGCATCTTCCGGTCGACCTTTCATGACCAGCCATCGCGGCGACTCGGAGACGGTGAACAATCCTAGGCACAAGAATATAGCTGGAACTGCGGTTAGTCCGACCATGAACCGCCATCCCAAGTGAGTCGAAAGCTTGGAGAAGCCATAGGTAGAAACCCCTCCAAGCAGTGAACCTGTTGATCAAAGGACAAGGGTTCGTTTTAGGCCATAATGCTTTATCCTAGCGAACACTCTACGTTATGTTAAGTCTAAATAAACAATGTCGTTATAAAATAGAGCTAATTTAGCTCTCTAACGGACAAATACACATTAATGGAAAATGGTTAATTAAATACAACATAGCTTACTTAGATACGACGTAACATTATTAGAAGTTTATTAGATCTTAAGTTAAGCATTAAGTGCTAAAATGGACGGCTAGTGGCGAGTGAAAAATGAGCTTAAGAAATGAATTAAAATCTTAAGAAATGAATTAAAATGGCTCTAAAATTCAGATAAGTGATCAATTACCAACGTTAAGGAACACTTCAGGCAGAGAAGTGAGAAAGCCACGAGTTGAAACAGGGGAGATTTCCGCTGCGTAAACGGTGGCCACCACCACAGTATAACCAATTCCGACGGCGGAGCAAAAGCGTCCGACCATGAAGAAAGCATAATTCGTCGCAAATCCCATCAACACAGACCCCGCAAAGAATACTGCGCCACCCAAAAGTAACGTGTACCGCCGGCCAATCCAATCCGCCGTCCGGGCGGCAGCTATCGAACCAATTACAAAACAGAGGACGACCACAGAAACGAGGGCGATTGTTCTAGCCAAGTTGAATTTCAGGTCCACCTGCGCTTCAGTGGCTACTTCTTGCAGCACCCCAAGATCTGCAAAACCAAAATCAAGCAAAATCGATCATTACCCATTAGAGTAATGTGAATCTCAATTCTGAGCTGATTGAACTGAGAAGAATTTTGAAATTGCAGTACCATATCCGGATGAAATGCAAGAAAGGGAAGCTAGAAGAGAACAAGCCAACGCATGTTTGTTCATATTGGTTCCGTTGGGAGTATGTTCTTCGGGGTGAGGATCAGCCATACACAATAATCACTCTGAGAACTGAACAAAATTCACAAACAGACGATGATCCACTATGTATTTGCTTGATCTGCTTCAAAAGTTTTTTAATAAAAAAATATGAATAATTGATGGGACCCATTACCTACATACACAAGTTCAAGACAATCACAGCCTCTAATATGGACTATGGATTCCAATCTTTAGAGTGATCTGACTTTGTCAAATGTCAAACGTTCATTATCAAATGATTTTGCTATGACCCTCCCAAGTATGAAAACGAGATCGAGTTTTTTTTTTTTTTTTTTTTTTTTTGCCCTTTTTCCCATAACATCGTAATGAAAGATTATACAAATTGACCAGATGTAAGTGTAACACTAAGAAGACTTTGAGAGGCCATAGCAACTTATAATTCTAACCTTACATGCTTAAGTATTCATTTACATCGCAAACGTTGGGTCTGTTCTTTTTGTTTCGTTTTGAAAACGGTTTTGGTTTCAACAGTAAATTTTATATATTTTCATCATATTTCATCATTTCTAATACAACTTTTTACCATTCAACATTTACTTTTTACATTTTCAATACACTTTTTACATTATAAAACTATTTTTCAAAATTTATTTTCAAAATCGTTTTCAAAACGCCCAAAAGAACAGGCCCGTTATCAAATAATGTCGAATTCATGTCATATTTTCATGTAACATTTGAAAATTTTCCTCTCAAGTAAACCCACGCAAGCTCAACCATAATTCCTTAACATCTAATTGGCCCACGCAAGCTCAACCATAATTCCTTAACATCTAATTGGCCCACGCAAGCTCAACCATAGTCCGATTATATCGAATTGGCTTGGCGTCGTGTAAAAAATTACCACCTAAGCAATATGATCATGCATTGATCCTGAGTTCCTGCCTGTTATTCCACTGTATTACCCATCATTCACACTCAATTCTTGAGAAATAATTCACTAATAATCGAAATGGGCAGAATCTGGTGCTACAGAGCCCAGACAATCCTTCCCTGAACTGATGGACAGACAGAAACTTCTACCAATTCAACAAAAGCGCAAAGATTCATTCTACAAGCTTAAATGCTACATCTTCCAATGAACTCTCAACAAGGAAACAGGTCGACGGAGGAGGAAAGGGGGAAGGGCGGAAGGGGGTGGGGGCAGTTGTGTTGTTTAGTTCAACACAAACACAGAGATGATGTTGCAAGTCCCTACTTTATATCTTTTTAACCTTAAAATGTAGTTTGAGCACAAGAAATGGGATTGAACTCAAAACTATTGGCTATGGGAGGCACAAACTGGAGCTACAGGTCAAAAATGCATAGTATTGCACCACTGAATGACACAGAATTAAAAAAGCACACACTAAAAAGTTTCTTATCCAAGAAATTCTATATTGCAAGACTCAAAAAGTCCATAGATTCACAAACCAAACAAGGGGCACACGTCACTTCTGTGCCCACTGAAAGAAGTTTCAAAATTGACATCTACCAAAAATTAGTTACTAAAAGGTAAGGTATTAGATGCGTATAGATATCAGATTAGTACACAAATCAACAACAAAACATACCAAACAGTCAATCCGGACATCTGAACTCAACATGGAAAGCGAGTATTAGAACTAGGAATCAATTAACATGCTATGGCCATTAGAGGGACTGGGTTCAGAACACGAAAGTTTAACGCTGACATCATATTTCCTGGTAAGGGCCAAAAACTGAAAAGGAAAGATCTTCTGAAAGGTTGATGCGAGTAATGGTCGGATCAGGTGCTGGGGCTCTTCCCCATTAGCAGTGGTGATGATCAAATGGCTGAATTGTTTCAGCAGTAGGAGACACAATTCAGTAAAAATACCACCAAATGTGCCCAACCCTTCACCTATTCTATTATCAAGATGACCAAGAGAAGCCCAGCACCGTCATCAATAAAGATGACATTTAAATTTTAAGGAAAACATATAAAGGTTTAAGGTTACAGGTGGAAAACATCGTCAATAAAGGTTTATAGGCTTAAGAGAAACCCTCCACCTATTCCTTCTTGTTGCCCCAAGAACAATGAAATGCAAGATACATCATGACTCAAAACTGCAGTTGCTGTAAAGCAAGTAATAAAGATTATTTCTTCAAAAATCTCAGAACTACCTCTTCATATTCCCAGCAAAATTTTGTTATTGTCTCCAATACTGTCTTTCAATACCGCCAACAAATTTAAGATGAAGCAACCAATTCAATACATATTTACATCCATAGTAAATGGTACTCTCTGAAGATTTGGTAGAAAAACCAACAAACAGCATAAAAATTTGTCCCACAAAGATTAGCAGTATATACAAAACAATAAAAGTTAAACCAAGAAAAGGGATAGTGAAACTGAAACAGATCAAAATCAACCCATTATTGCCTCACAGAAGGACAAAAAAGAAACAGGCACTTAATATGTACAACTCACTTAAGCTCCATGGAGAAAGTACACCGAAAATACACAAAGAAAGAACTCACGCCCTGAGGGATCATTAATCTGATGTACATTTTAAACGCTCTATCAAAATCAGTTCCACTCGAACAGGATTTTATTCTCGAAAATTGGTAAAATTAAACCCAAAAAAAAAAGGAAAAGAAAATTATACAAGGCCGTTTGGAAAAAGACCGGAGTTTTTACAGTCTACCTCCGGCGAGAAGCGGAAGAACTAGAGAACAATCGGGAGAAGGCGAGGCGGAGCCTAGGGCAAACCCGAACAGTATAAACGGTGGTTTGGCGGAGAAAGTTCTCCAAGGACTCCACAAACAAGTTGAAGCTCCGGATCGGCGGGACGTACAAGGTGAGCGGCACCGCCGAGAACGCCACCGCAAAGAAGAGTTGCAGCATCTCACTGAATCACGAACTCTGGGGTTTCTTGGGAGAAAGAATAATTCGAATTCGAATTCGAATTTGGGGATTTTTTTTTTCTTCTTCTGCGGAATCCGAGGTTATCTCGATCTGTGGTGGAAGAAACTGGAAAGATTTGACTTCGGAATGGTCGTCTGATGATGATGATGATGATGATGAAAATGACGATGTCTTTTTTTCTGATAGTTGATTAATCGTATTTAATGCCGGTGGGCACTGTGGATATTGTGACGTGTTACGGAAAAACATTCCAGAAGTTTCAAGGCCCATTGTTATCTTTCCTCTTCTTTTTAATTTGCACTAATCTACACCTGAATAATCCACCTCTATATATTTTATCCGTTACAATCGCTATTTATTATCCTTTTTATAAGTTTACTATGAGAAAAAGATTTTAAACCTTCATACTTTTATTCACATTATTATATGTATACATGATTGATTCACAATAAATATAGAGTTTTACACCTTTATTATTGAAAATTATCTAAAGTTTCTAAATATTACCAATATTCTTCTAAATTCTTAAAATTTATACCGAGACTTTTGGAGTTTGAGTTTATTTATTTTATTGACTTAGGATCGACGATTGGTGATTTGATCGAACTACACGGCAAATTGATTGAAACAAATTAATTATAAAGTAAAAAAAAAAAAGTGATATACTATATTAAAAGACAAAATTATTCCTTAATAATTGTACAATAATAACGTAATCATTGTTGATAAGGAGTTTAATGAATTATATAGTATCAATGTATTTTCAAAAGCTCATAAATTATACAATTTCATACACACATCAATTATTATCATTTACTACTTGGTACATGCAACATGCAGATGGAGAGGGGAGAGATTCTTTAATTAGCAATACAATCCGGGCATATGTAGAATTTACAGGCTGCGCATTCATACAATCTTTTCCAGTAGAGTAATTTGTGACAATCATCACAGCGGCTGGTAAGATTACCTTCTGGAACATGGGTGAGAGGGTGCGGGTGACGCTGGATTGCGAGAGTCCTACCAAATTTGATGTTTTTGGATGCCCCGAGTGTAGGAATACATCGAGGATGGAAAGACTGATCGCATTCGTTGCATCGATAAACCCAGTGCGTGGGATCAATCTTTTCTTCACAAACTTCACAGTAGAAATCATCAATGTTTTCGAAAGGAGGGTAAGTTAGGGTAAGCTCGTGCTTGTCCCACCTATGCTTCACCCTTGGAGGCAGCGTAACGCATTCAAATCCCAGTTTGTACTTACAGGGAGGACAACAGAAATGGTGACCGGTTTTAGACAATCCGCAGCCATTGCAAGTAAATGGTTTTGACTCCGGCGCACAATCCATGAACATCAAATGGTTGTGACCATCGTGCCAAATACGTCCGCCCATCACGAAACTGCACTTGAGATCGATGCAGAAATCGCATTTGTGACACTTGTAAGAGTAGCCATTACTAAAAGAATTGCAGAGTTTGCATTCCAAAACCTCCCAAGGATGATTCTGATGAGGGAAATGTAGCGTCAACCTGGGCTGGGAGCATCCGACGTGACCTGGGTTTGGACAATGTTTAAGCAACTTTGCGCAAGTTAGGTGGAGAAAAAAACTGCATTGTCCATGTCCACATTTGTAGTAGCCGTAGTTCCATGGATCACTACCGGAAATGGATTCAGCGCATCCATCACATGTGATTTCTTCATCATTTGTGTTAACGTTGCATGGGAGCAAGGAATGCTGGTGACTTTCCACCTTCACCTCTCCTTCTGGCAATTTTATCACTTCGAAGTATCTTATTTTTTGTCGCATAATGTAATAGTAGGCAGGGAATGACAGGGTGGCCGTAGCACGCGTACTATAGGAAGGCCTATTTTATTTGGTAGGATAAGTAAAAAAAAAAAAAGAAATATAGATTGAGATTAGGTCAGCATGATCAAAGTTGTAGATATTCTCTCTCTCTAGCTCATTGAAGTAAGTAAAAATAAATAAAAATGGTAAATGAGACATTGTTGATAATCAACCAAACATGGAAATCAAGTCAGTTAAATAACTAATAATAATCATGAAATTGATCATATATATATTTAGTGGATTTTGTATTACTATGTATGAATAAAAGGATGCATGAGTGAGTTTGAAGATGACATTTTAATTTTGAGTTTTTGGCATAATGTAATAGTTTGCAGCTGGTAATTTCATGGAGAAAGCAGCACGCGGCCAATAGGATAGGAAAGGAAGAAGGGCTATTTTATTTGGTAGGATAAGTAAAAAATATATATATATAGATTGAGATTAGGTCAGCATGATCAAAGTTGTATATATTCTCATTTTGAACTAATTAAAAATAAATTAAAATGGTAAATGACACATTGTTGATAATTATTTTTCCAAATATGATTGTACTTTTCATAATTATATTATTAAAATATGAAAACTATCAAAATAAATATATGAATTTTTTTTGTTGGGACAACGGCAATTTTAAAAACATTAATATTTTATTTATTAAAACTAATAATAAAATGTTTATATCTTTTTATTTCAGTCATTACATAAATTTACAATATAATTTACTACATGTAGTCAAATTAATAACATATGTTCGTCCAATCAATGTGAGTAATTTCTCCCTTGTTTTATCTTTCTTTAAATTGATGCACATACAAATATTTATTAAAAAAAATACTATTAACGTATAAATCTCTTTCTCTCTTCTTTTTATTGAGAAAAAAGAACAAACAATTATCATGAGCATAGTGCTCGATCATCATGCATATTTTTATATAGATGTTAACATTACTAAATAAGAAAAATACAAATACAAATAAATAATAAGAAGTGTTCAGTAATGCACTATCACAAACATATAATTTTTATAAAAAATTATGATTTCCAATAAGAATTTGTTTTGTCCCAATAAAAAAATTTATATTTATTTTCATAATTTCATATTTTTAATAATATAATCATGAAAAGTACGATCATATTTGGAAAATTAATACTTAATAATAATATCAATTTTTATTATTTTATTTCAATTTTACCATGTAAATATTCAACATGTGAGTGGCATGTGATTTTTTGAATGGAAAAATGGATGAAAAGTTAGTGAGGGACCAAAAAAGTACACAAACAAAATATGAAGGACTTTTTTTCAACATTTGAAATGTGAGGGGACAAAAAAGAGCATTGACCCATTTGCGAGGGACTAAAATGGTGGTTTACTCTTTGTATTACTATGAATAAAATGATCAGTTCATATGACATTTTACTTATAGACAATTAATTTTGAATGCAAAAAATGTATGAAATTAACCTTAATAGAAACAAAAAAACAGAAATTAATATCCTTAATTACTTACCGTGGAGGTATGGGTACTGCTACGCACTTGAAATGAACAAAGTAACTGCACTGCCCACAATAGTACAACCACATGCTCGGCCGCAACTCCTCCTTACATACTTGGCAATTAATAAATTTACGTTTCCGGTACTCAATCGGAAGAGAAATAGCAAGGGAAAGAGGGTGGTCGTGATCCTTGATTTCAAGCTTCTGGGGAAAGGAAGCACATCCCTTATGGATCCAAAAGTCGCATGATAAAAGGGTGCATTGATGCGATTGATCATCGAAACCTCTTACATCGCAAGCATTGCATTTGAATGAGGCTGGCCTTTTCATCAGTTTCACCGGGTGGTTGTGCGTTGGGATCATCTCCGAATTCGAAAAAGCACACAAGATGTCTATGTCAAAGTCACAAGATGAGCAATTGTAGACGAAACCACTCCATGATTTTCTACAGACTTGACATCTACAGCTTCCGCTTCTGTAAGGAGGCTTAGCCAGGAGAAGCAGTGGATGTTCCGAATGCATAGGGTGATCCTCAATCTTCGTGGGCAAATCTGCACATCTCTTGTGAAGAAAGATGTTACATTCCCTGCAACCATATGTGGGCTCTGAAGAAGAAGAAGAAGATCTTACTGGTTTGCTGCATCCACTGCAAATTGATTCTTCACTATTAGTTATGATGTCGAAGAAGTCCAAATCCTCCTGATCCTGATCGTCTTTGAATACAAGAGTCATAGGATGCTGCTCATGGCTGAAATGTCTCAGCTCATGGCTACCAATAATATTATTATTAAATTCCGACGAGGCTGCAGCAGGACTTTGCACCAGTGTTTGAGTATCCCCAAAAGCACAGAAAATATCTAAGTCAAATATACAATTAGAAGAGCAATGATAGGTGAAATTACTCATAGTTTGTCCGCAGGCATCACACCAGCAATAGACTCCAACATCATAAGGAGGCTTGGGCCGGAGAGTCAAGGTATGTTGGGCATGGAAAGGATGCTTAATCTCTGGAGGCAATTCTGCACATTTTTGATGGATGATAAAGTCGTCACACAGCTCACAAGCGTACGAGGTCTGTGACGACAACACTTGTTTTCCGCAGCCATAGCAAATTAATAATTTTGTTTCAAGTCTTTGTGAGTCTGTCAAGAGGGTGAGAGGGTGTTCATGGGCAAATGGTATTGATAGCTTCTCCATCACTCACTACCAAGTGTTTTTGTTTGGTCTAAGTCTAACCAAAGTGTTAGGAGAGAGATATATATGTATATAATCAATTTCCTACTTTTACACTTAATTTACAAGATAAGAATAAGTAATGATCAATGTGTGAAGAAAAGAATATTCATTACTTCTTTCAAAAACATTAATTTTTTCTTTTAATGAATGAAAGAGTTTGCTTTTAAAATTTTTATTCTTCATACCCTTATTTAATATAATCAAGTGTGGTTTACAGCTATTTATCACATAGTTAAGAAAATAAAGATAAGAATGGAATAAATTAGCTATTTGAAGTGTTGTACGTACATTGATTGATATTTATAAGAATTGTATTATTTATGAAAGTGGACTCTTATAAAAACAAATTAAGGGAGGGAGCTTAATTAGTAAAAAAATCAACCAAGATAATTCCTTTTCTTCAAAAGAGATTAATAAATGGTGCTTTGCTTTTGCAATTTTCATATTCCAAACAAATTATTATGATAAACAAGTAAAGAACATATCCACCAAAATGATCATATTGTTTTGTTGAAGAAAAGAATCATTATTAATTAGCATTTCAACTTTTTTCCTTTTAAACAACAAAAGTAGACATGCAGGCATTGGGCGTACGTGCATGATAAGATACAAGAATACAAGAAACTAACTTTATAAAAACAAAGGCTTGTATTATACATCTTGCTAGCTAGCAAATTGATCGACAAACATAATTAATTATATAGTTTGAATATAATGTAAATCATTACTAAATAATTTTTTTTGTTTCTTTTAAAGACGAAGAGAATATATATTAAAGTTACACGAGATAATTCCTTTCTTCAAAAAAAATTAATAATTGGTGGTCCCGAATGTTTTGCTTTGCCAGTTTTCATATTCCAAACTTAGAAACAGCATGCTACCAAAATCATATTTGCTTCCTAAGAATTTGTCTTTTCTTTTGCGTTTCAACTTTTTCTTTTTTTCCTTTTCCAAATATGTCTCAATATAATTAATTATGTTTTTTTTTTTCCTGCAATTTCTTCTTTCTTTCTTCTCTGTTTTGGTTTTTCAAGTATCTTCTTTGGTTCTTTTTGGATTGACCTCCAAGGAAAGAGTAGCAGCATCAATAGTATATATATTTGATATCAAATTTTAACATGGTGCGTAGCCACTTTCTCTTCTCTCATCCCAAAAAGGCATATATAGTAACTTAATTGATCAATGAATATAATTAACTATATACTCTTTAAATTTCTCTTTAAGTTTCATTAGAAGAGTTCACTTTGTAATACTATTTTTCGAGAAAAAAAAATTCATTTTATAATATACTGTTTTTACTATTATTATTATAAAGTAACTTTTTTAAATAAACAGAGAACGTAATTCCAATATATTTTGAAAAGAAATTAAGCTCATAAATAAATTCACACACACTCATACTAATTTTTCATTCATTCAATACACGAAAGTAGCTTGTGGCACAGTTGGCGCACCTCCATCGAAGGATCTGACGATGATAATCTTTGAAGCACTGTTCTTGCTTCAAGTAAACCACCTGAAATACTTTGCAGAACTGATTCTTCAACCGCCATTAGAGAAGCCAATAACTTCCCACCTGTCAACCGTACCTGATGAACAAACAGATACATCCATTATTAATAGGCATCAGATTGATTCTTCAATTTGAAAGAGAAAAGTATTATCAATCCTAAAATAACGAGGAACATTCATATTACCTGCTCCGTTCCATCCCTAAGTGATCTCAAAGCAACCTCTAATATCCCAGATGCAGCAGGACAAGCTGCAGATTTCAGATTGTACACCGCAGAGAACAGTACCTGGTTGCAGGCAGCCCTTATTTCAGGTTCCACGATCACCTGCTGGAAGAACAAAAATGAGGTGGTAGGAACTGGAAGCTTAACTATGAAAAACCTGAATATGTAAAAACTCACTACTACCTCAGAAGAGGTAATGACAGGTTGAAGTATTTTCTGAGCCAATGGTTTCTTGCCAGAGTCTGATATCTTCTGACAAGCACTGATGAGGACATTCGCCATGCAGAGCCGATATGAGAGTTGCATCGCTGGTCCAGATTCCCTGCTACGTTCACTTAAAGAAGAGAAAAAATCATTTTCATCCTGGGTTAATAGACCAGTCACGAAAGTGCAGACTGAACTCTCTAATGCTGCATCCTCTGCAAGGGCCACAAGTGCCCGTTAGCTCACTTCAGCTTTTAAAGATTATCCAAAGGAAATGTAAAGTTCAAAGGAGGCCAACCCAAAAAGTGGTCTTTCTGAAGGGTTTTTGAAGCACTTCTAGCTGATTTTGAAACTTCTAGTTCAGCACATATCATCCATGCCAGGCAATCAATGCATCCATGTTGTGCTTTCAAAACTGAATATAATGCCACAGCCATTAGAAATCAAAGTTAATAAAACCTTTGACAAAGATCATCCAATACTCACCATCATCTCTACCAATCGAGCACCAGGATAAAATGGTCTGTATAGCCTTCCTTATTCTAATCATTCCAGGATGCTGATATGAGTCCTTTCTTCTGATCTAAACTCAAAATGTTGAAATAATAGTAAAGAATCAGCCATAGTGTTTACTATCGTACTCATTCCATATTGTAGGAACCTACAGCCTGAAATCAAGCTATCAAAATCATAGATCAATATATCCAAAGGTAGCCTACATACAATATACCGTTACACAATCAAATTAATCTTCCATGACATTGATAAGCACATTCTATCCTTTCCCACATTCTAAGCCCTCTATTTCTGTAGGGGGACTTTTAAGTGCAGGGGAGAAAGAACCACCCTAGAGAATAACGGAGGATGATATATAACATGCATACCAAGAGGGAAGTACAAATTGAAAACAAACAAGCTCTCGTCTTCATTGTGTCCTCCGCTTTTGCTGCAAATTCCAACTGGGAGGAGATGATTGGAATGAGAACCTGCAGAATGAAATTTGATTGAATACTGAAACAATTGATAAATGATACAAGAAACTTTAAAAAATTATGCAGAAATCCATAATATAAAAGCTTCATGTATAATCCACACGGTGTTTTCACCACAATTTCAATAAACTTGCACCCAACAAAAGCACTATGCACAAACCAGATGCAATGAGTAAAATTATTACAAGATAAACAATAAATTTGTGTTGATGCCAAAAGAATACACACACAGTATAGTCATTTCCCACACACAAGTATGGTCATTTCCCTCGTCAACAATTGGCATTAACATAAATTAACTTATTCATATAATCATTCTATGATTTACTAGTAATGACATACTTTTAATGATGTCAGAAAGGATTAGACTGTGTAATGACATCAAAGTTCTAAGTTGTGTCATCTTGAACTTGCAAGTTGTAAGTTACGATTTATTTAAGATCAGCACAAAGTAAGGAGCAACACGTACATTGCACATTTTCCAAAAACTAGAAATACGTCACAAAAATTCTAATAAGAAATTCATGCAACTTCCATTCCATGTCTGAATCTAACATATGCAGCTCAACACCAGGAATACTTCCTGACTCACACTACAAACTACAAATCAAGTAATGTTTCAAACACATTTGGAGGACAAAATCAAATTACACCAGAATGACTTACACTAAGAACATTGGATAACTACTACCTTACGCATGGCTTATGAAGTTTGACAGAGCCAAATAACATAGTTCAGAACCTTTTCCAGTTAGTACATGTCAGAAGCAACAAAAGATCCAGGAGTAGAACTTTCACTTACATGTGGATGAATGCGCCCACAGAGTTCTGCAGCAAGCTTGCGAACATCTTCAAATTCAAACTTGTTGAGTGCTCTGAAAAGAATAACAATCAGACACTTGAAAATATCCTATAAAAAGTTCCCAAAAAAATCAGCAATGTTCATTCTCTAGCACAAACCTACTCATAAGAAGTGAACCAATGCATTCAGTATCATCCAAGTTCAAAGTTCCAGTATCTGGAGGCATCAACAGCATAAAAGAAAATGTGAGGCACACAGTGGGATAACTCTTCATCCACCAGATGTAAACCACAATTTTAGTATAGATGACTTCTGAACACAAAAATCAGTGTGACAGAAATTCAGAAGAAATCTAACTTACTAAGGACAACATTTCTTATTAAGACACTAAATAAGCATCTTCCCAGGATCATACATCAATCAAAGATGCATACATCATGAGATAAGATCAATTGGTTAAAAAATAAAAAGCAAGGAACAAATGGACCCACGAGGAGACACATTTTAGATAGAAAAACTGAAGTCGAACAGAGCATCCAACAGTTTTCCCCTGTCAATCATTCTGGGGATACTCCAGAAGTACAGACATAATAGTCAGAGTCAATGGGTCAGTAATCCTATGGGACCCAGAAGATAATAAAAACCTTACCCTAAATAGGTAAAAGAAGAGACATTCTCAAATATATTAGCTACTAAGCTTTGTCTGATGGAATTCAAATGCAACTAAAGAATTAAACTTCGAATTTTATTGCAATCCTTTTAACTTCAACTCTTCATGCTTCCTTAGTGGAATATGTACCAATGGTATCAAGACAGTTGGGAAAGAATCTGTAAACTGAAGGGAATAAAACGAAATGAGAAACAGGGACTTAAAATAGTGTTCTTTTATAGATGTTCACTAACATATAGAGAGACAAATAGATGGATTCATTATGTATAATGCATTTGAGAGAAAGATATAATGTTTCTAGACATATATCCATATGCACTTCATAGAAGATTTTGAAAGACCTCATAAGTTTTAGGTAAATGGCATCCCCAATTAAATGATGAACATAGTCCATAGACTAGCTACCACTTGGACCATTAACTGAAGAGCATGATTCATAAGAAACATCAGAGGAAAATTAACAATTAACAAGCAACAATCAGGCATACCTTGTATGATGTTTTCTTTCAACTCTTTACCATACATTAAGGGAGAATTGAGGTTGTCAAAGACTCGTAATGGAAGCAGCCGAATTACTAGTAATGGGCAAAGATGACTAAAGAGGGAAGTTTGCCACTTCAAAGATTCAGTGTTCTGACAGGTACCAGCCTTACCCTCTGAAACATCTTCCCGATGGCTGCCAAATAAAAGGGAGATAAAATAAAACAGAGCAAACCAGAAGTGCTTCAGATATGAAACATCAATAAATTATTTAATGCAGTTTAATCAGTGTCAAAAGGAACACAATAAAAGACAATATTGCGTATGAAAGAACATACAAGGTGCAAGGAATCATGAAATATTAATAGCTAAATAACAAAAAGACATACACAAAATGTGTTGCACAATCAAAAGACATCTGTTATACAGCATAAATATTCCCAGAGGACTAAACATAGAATTGAAAGCATAAAATAAGCTACCTGACCAAAAAAGTAAAAATAAAAAATGAACACCTGAGGATATTCCAAATACATTATATAATGGTTCTGTCAGACATTGCTGAAGAACTATTGCTTGTACTCAAGGAATGACCAATGGAAGCATACAACGTTCATCAAAGTAGTTCCTTCACAGATACAAACTCACTAGATTTTCAGTAATGGAAATCTATTTACATCATTTATGTATAGATCTAATCAGAATATAACAATGCACGAGTTAAGCACAAAACTAGAAATATTAACTTTTGCAGTCTCATGAAGCTTCAAAGTGCTCAAAAGGTTGGAAACTACCCTACTAAATGTACGGAACTGTAATATCAATAAAGAAGCTTAGATTGCTCAAATACTGTTGAGCATGACAGAACAATACCAACTACATTGGAAAGCAGAAACTAAAAGAGCCCTGGCCTTTTCGCTTTCTAAAGACCATATCAGTTAAATGCTTTCCTGAATGCTGTTAGAAGGAAAACCATTTCTTACAATAACATGCAAATAAGGCAATAGCAATTTCACCAACCAACTTGAATGAAGTGAACTGAACATGTTTACTTGAGCTATATTTGTGCAACCAGATAAGAACAAAAAAACAGCTAAGTCTTTATCCTACTGTGTAGATCAGCTATACAAATCATATTTCTCCATCATGTTTGATAGAAATCACATTTGGAAAATAGGAAACAACTAAGATGGAGATTGTTCACAGTGCCTATAGGAAGAGATTTTCAGGATAAGATGCTCCCACAAGGAGAAAAGGATATAACCTAATCTTAGGTCCGCTTATGAAAACATGGATAAAGAATGATACCAACAAAATGAAACAGGATGAAAACAGTTCTTGAGATAATAATCAGTTGCAAGAACAGAGTGATCAGTAACAACTTCTGGACAAATTTTTTCATAAGTAACAGAAAATTTTTACTCACTCTTTCTGTCCTGTTGCATACAAGAGAAGACGATGAAAGACCAAATCTGCCGAGTCCGCTAATTGTTCACTTATGTAACTTAAGGACCTAATAATAATTGCATTTGATGGCTCTTCAAATAGCTTGTCTAGCAATGCACTAATCATCTTGTCCCAATCTTCAACCTGAAAGAGAAGCAATAAGACATCAATGCTTGAAACAAATATTACCGAACTTGCCAAAAACCAATCAGTCAAATGAGACTGCTTAAGAAGATGGTGTTTACACATTCATCCTAGCTTAAATCCTCATTGTCTTGTCTTTATTTACACAGCCCAAAATGATCATTAGATGTTGAGAAAAGAACTAAGAAATGTGTGTCGTTCAATGCTATTGGGAAGTGGGAAGTGAAGGAGATACAGATGGAAGCTACACTGAAAATTTTGGCATGGAAAACATGGGACGTTAAACTAAAACAGGCATTGACCTGATTCAGTTACATATTAAATCTACTTGACTATGCAATTAGATCATTTCAATCATAGACTTAATTTAGTAGGATATGGGGATGAAAATCTAACCCACAATCTCAAGAGCAGCAGTTCTGTGCCTCGACTTTCTCTTACTTCCCAAACATGAATGAAAATGGCATAGTTTCAATTAATTGACTAATCACCATAACACAGAATCATACAAATAAGGGAAAATTACAGTGGTCCCCAAGGTTTGTATTATATTACATCGCAGCCCGTGAGGATTCAAAAACTACAAAATAGTTCTTTGAAGGATAGGGATGTTATGATTTTCTACTTCAAGGACCAGGATGTTATGACCTTAATATTTCAAGGACCGAAATGTAATTTTCCCTACAAGTATATATGCCCTAAAAATCCGTGGAACCTTTTGCCTCAACGAACACATTACATGTATGAAGAAAAAAAGAAAATCCACACCACTACAGTACAGAAGAACATTAAGGAGAGAAGAAACCAATTTCACCATATTTGACCACTCTGGTAAGAGCTTCATTACTCTGTCAGTGTCCAATCCCAGTCCTGATATTCAAATCACTTTGTCATTCTCGTTAGTAGTAATGATCTAAAACCAAAACATAATCACACAACACATGCATTGCCTAAAATAAACAGAATAGCAAAAGTTTCCTTAAGCTGAATTGAGAGGAGTAAGTCAAAAAAATTTAGGAATCTCTCCTAGTGAGCCCTAGGCATTACACCTAAAGCTACTATATAATAATTGAATCCTCAATAAAGATATAAGTACGCTCAGGTTTTATTATAGCTAAAAAATCTCTGTTCTCTCTTTGAAGAGAACTACATTTTCATAGCCACTAAAAGGTTTCTATTTGCATTAAGATGCATCCCTAACTCCCTAAAGACAGAAGTTAACTTCATCAAAATTACTTCCAAATGAAAGATTCTAAAGCAGAATAGACCGAACTGGCAACCTTCAGAAACCTGTAAATGAAAGATACTAAAGCAGAGTAGACCGAACTGGCAACATTCAGAAACCAGAAAAAAAATTCAGTGAGAAACCTAACCTGAATAACCTTTACTTGCTAAAAAAACTAGATTCTTATTTATTCTAAAACAGAAAATCTATTCATCTAAAAACTTTTACACAAAAACCTATCTCAGCCCCTAATATGTAACTTTTGTCTGCATAGATGAAGGAACTTATTGTCAAAAGATTTTGCCTGTATGGTATGCTCCTCTTATCTTTTCAAAACACATTTTTTATTTTTATAATAATTTCTCATCATTCCCAATGCACCTCCTTATATTTTCATTATATCTTTTCACATTACCAATATATTTCATATTTTAAAAGGCAAATCCAAAACACATTTTGATACCATGCAGGTTAATCTTGCATTTCCTTAGCAGCTCAAACCCAAAAATGAATACTATATCAAAAAGGAAAAAAGAGAAGGAAAATATTATAAAACACCTTTCGCATTGCCAACGCCATCTGAAGTGCTGCAGAGGTTGCTGCACATGGAAAGATTGCTTGTTAAGGAACTGCTAAAGCAATAGAATGATATGGCATTGAAAATATAAATTCCACTCTAGCTTCTTTAATTCCTTTTGTAATATGTACTCATATCACTTATGTGCCTCTCTGTTGACAATTCAAAGAAATTATGTAGGTGAGAGAATAAAATGAGCAAGATGCATGAAGAACTGAAACTTCCTTGTTCCAGTCACTTCTGCACAAGTATTCATTTATCTAGAGCAGACATTCCTTTATCTTGGTTCAGAATCTTCTAATCCCCATGCATCAGCTCAATCCTGATGCACAAGGAGGCCTTTGCCCAATGATACAAACCTCTCCCCAAAATACCTTCATGTGCATGTTTGTGTTTGTACTGTAAGAGGGAAGACTCTCAACAGGGGGGATTAGAATATAATATATTTATTCCAAAAATTGTGTTCTTGTCAATACCTAAGACAATCAAGCAGCAAGCACAAAACCTCAGGTTTATCCTTGTGACTTTTCAAAACTGCAAGTAATGTCTGACTCGCCAAGGACTGCACCCTATCATTGGCAATGCAGCAAAGACGAACTAAAGCAGGCAAAACTAGTGAAGAATCTGCAATAATAAAAATTGGAGTCAACAGAAACCCGAGAATCAAATTAAGTTTATACACACTTCAACACAGAGAAACCCATGATCCACAATATTGAGCAATTGAAATTCACTATAACATCATATAAAAGAAAGGAATTGTATTACTCCAGTCACTAAGTTACTACAAAAAAAAAAAAAAAAAATCAGGAGAAATGATAACAATAGCCAGCCAGCAATCTGCAACTCTTTTAACCACATATACACTAAGGTTTAAGAAAAATCCTGAAGAAGAGATCAGAATTTTACAATTAACTTCCGTGTTATAAAACTAGTGCAACCAGGGAACCTAATGTAAAGCCCTTCTACTTCTACAAATGCATAAAAAGGAAAATCAGACATTTTAATATGAGGAAACACCATTGAACCAATACACTTCAGACCTAAAAGAAGGAGAAACAAATTCAGCATGATGGTCAATTCTTGTATTTCAAAGTTGCATGACCCTAAAGGCATGAAGATGACCATAGCATCAACTGTTCATTCAGACTTCATACTGACCAATTAGAGGAATTAGTTCAGATGCCCGTGTTTGAATAACCAGTTCTTCATCTTCAAGGAACTGCAACAAGAGGCTTGCTATATCTTGCCTGTGATTTGAGAGAGATGGAGTCAATTTAGTCAAAATTACAGAATGTTCAAAAAGGGTAAGAAAAGAGTTGAATACTGAACAATGGAGATCTGAAATCCATAAACAATAGCCTCATACCACATCTGATTTGAAAGTGAGCTACCAGACTCACAAGATGAGCGAATGATATCTGAAATAACATCAATGGCATTCATCCTCCTTGGAAAGTTTCCAGAAAAGAGATCCTTCAAAATATTTTGAAGACCATGGTTGCCTAAGCACCTAAGATATCAAAATATGACAGTAAGACTTCAAATTTGCACCAAAAAGTAGAAAGGTGGAGTGCCAAAACAAGTGAATCGGGAAATAAATTCTTCTCACAAAGTACAGTATTCTGCAACAAGCTTTACAACAGCTTTGGCTGCACCATCACGCTCATCCAGAAGATGTAGTAGCATTGGCAGTACAGAATCCAGCTCTCTATCATCGCCATCAAAGCCTCTAGACGAAGTAAGATGTGTCTTGAAGATGGCAGCTTTGAAGATGCATATGGCACCATCAACTACATCCTCATCAGCACAGCGGAACTACAAAGAATGCAACAGAAGTTCAACTCAGGAGTTCAGAATTGCTTATGATCTACTGAAGCATTCACTATGTCTGGCCCCTTACAGCCAAACAAGTTACATGCAGAGTTCCAAATTAACCTCCTACAGTTTAGGATATGTTTGTCTCAATGAACTTAGAAGCAAAAGAAAAGAGATAGATAAAAGTAAAAAGGCACTTAGGTGGATAGATGTAAACAAGTTAATACATTAACATTGTAAACTTATATACCTGTTTTCAAATGTGAACCAAAACAAAGAAATTTGGCACTGTTCAAACACTGCATTCTTTTCCTTCAAACTTGCTTTGAAACACAACTATGCTTTCCTTCTTATAACTAATCAAAAAAAAAGAAAAACAATGGAAATAACTATAGCATGCTCCATATCCTCAACATCACATTCTTTGCCTCAGTTTCTCCTACTCTATATATGTCTTCTTAAGACTTACTTCCCTCCCTAATCCAGTAACTCAGGCCTCGTTCATAAAGCCAGATCTATGTTTCCAATTTCAAACTCTAACACATCCAGTTAACACACACCAGGCAACTGGCTCTTTGCTTGAACATTATCTTAGCATTGCATTAATTTCTTTTCCCAGAAAGATGATGCATCTACAGTACACTGCCTCTTCAACTAAAACTACACTATGAGTTATGTACATCGTGCAGTATATTGCAAGACAAAGAATAATTAACACTGTTCACTAACCGAAAAAACTTATAGCTACAGTTTCTCAAAGAGATATCAAGTACTACCAGCGAAATGAGAAGTTTAGACAGCACAGTTCCATGTTCTGCTAGTGCTTCTTCAAATTGCTTCTTATCTAATCGACCCAACAGAAGAGAGAGGCAGTTCAAGAAAACCTTTATTGTCTCAACTGCGCTATTCTCTGCAGCAGGTTCCTCATCACGGTTTTCAGCGTAAGCCTTCATACATAACATCAAAAGGAAACAAATGACAACAGTAAATTAAAAGAGGGAAAAAGATCTCATGCATGGTATGAGGATTATAATGGTAATTATTACCTCAATTCCAGACAAATACTCATTCAATAATTCCTTGTATTGCCGACAAAAGTAGTAATCTTCCAAGTGTGACAGCATGCCATAGTGCTTCCAACAAGAGGAGAGCAACAATATTCCAGTCTTCAGCATTGGTGTATCTGTTTGACATCATTAAGAGGTAAGTGACATAGAAAATAGAAGAAAATACAGCTAAACGGTAAAAGCTTAATACACTTTCTCAACACCTGCCTCATTTTGAAAGCAAACATATTGTGCTTGAGTTCCCTGCAACCACTTAAACACTCTCTCCAACCCACTTGAATGCAATGATCTGCTTTTTCTGCTCCACTGCATAGCATATCACTCTATGAAATGATTGACATAGAATTTTTAAGATGTCAAAGTAACATGATCTGAAGAAATTACACAGAGCATGCATCCACAAGACACTAAAAAGGTACTGTACACTAAAGAAGCTCTGAATGTAGTGTCTTGCGGATTGCAGTTCTAGCCCAACATTGCCCAAGGAAACATTAACTGAATTTCAATAACAAACCGAAAATAAAAGGATTGAACAACCTTATTTAAAGACTGAATCATCAGTGTCTAGATTTGGAACCTCAGATGCCCTCTCAGAGATATTAACAGTTATTCA
The DNA here is from genome assembly GCA_016801395.1 of Leptodermis oblonga. Classification (NCBI taxonomy): domain Eukaryota; kingdom Viridiplantae; phylum Streptophyta; class Magnoliopsida; order Gentianales; family Rubiaceae; genus Leptodermis; species Leptodermis oblonga. The sequence goes on along the minus strand of CM028750.1, from coordinate 6,534,900 downwards.
ATCTTCAAAAACTAACAAAACATTATATGCATGATTGTTTGTATTACTATCTCCAGAAATATTCTACATTTTACAGTCAAATAATATAATGCACCACTATGTTGTTCTTATTTGTTTTTTTTCTCATGAACAGAACAGGCATGGATCATAAAAAGATTATCCAGTAACAGAGAAAGCAACCAAACAGAGGACAACATATCAAAATGTTTTGCTGTATAATATTTGTTAAAGAAACATACAGCTTTCAGTCTCCCAACAAGAATAATCAAGTCATCTATATGATCCCAAAGCAACAATTTTGTTCCCATGTCCTTTAAGGCTTCCGAAGCTCCTCCTGTCTCCTTCCCTTTTACAATACCAGAAGCAACATCTACTACAGAAACTGGATGATGTTGAGGATCAAGATCATGTAACTTCTGCTTGTAATATGAAGTGTCAGATAAAAGATTTTTCCCTGTTAATGCCACCGTAAGTGATAGAACAAAATCTGCAGAAGCCACTGCAAGCCTGGTTGGCAACTAAAATCCACCCTGTTGAGTGCTACACAACAAAGTGCTCAACATCAAGAAAACAAGTTATAACGAAACAAATATCTGTTACACCAAAATCTATAATCCCCAGTAATCTACTGAGCTTATGAACAAAACTGACATGATAAAAAATATGTTGGAACTTTTCAAATACCCCACATCATCAACCCCCCCCCCCCCCCCCCCCTATATCGCCCTACAAGGTTAACCACAGATGACACCAATAACCCAAAATTTTCAAATGGCATAAATAAAGAAAACGATGCTGCAATAGGATTGCATAGCCAAATGATTTGCAACGTATTGTATGAGCATCTTGAAATTACTAATTAGGAAATAGGAACAAACTCAGCATAACATACACTTCTGAGAAAAAGATAACAAAAGCATACTTTGGTTCAAACTATAAAACATGAAATAACAAAATGGAAATTATTAATAGTACAGTAGTATGCATCCGTAATTAGTGAATACTACGGCATCACACATGTGAGGTATGAAGATAAACCAAAACTAAATATTAGAAACAATGATTTTTATTTGAAATGAGCTAGAAAAGAAAGGTTTGATTTGTTAAGTACTATTTCCTCCAGCATGTAAGATTAAACATTAGACAGGAAATTTCGTCTACCTATATCTTCTATTTTCCTTTCCACAAGCAGGCTAGGATGTATACTTACATATTGCAATACAAAGAAAAATAAAAAAGCCATTTACCTTCCCATGCTTATAAGGGCCAAAAGTTGTTTGATACATGAACATAGAATCTTCAAGAGTGCAGCATACTTGTCCCGTATTCCTACATAGAATAGATTTACAGGATCACTATTTTTTCCAAACAGAAATGGCAAGCTTAAAATGGCTCACCAATGTCCTGACCAAATGAAATGCATAAAACTCCATAAAACTTGTTTTAGAGGTGAAGTACACAGAAATAGCTCTACTAAAAAAATGCAAGCAGAGGTGACAGAGATATATGACTATTTGCAAATGATCAACTTACCATTTGTTATCAGCTTACTCATAGTAATCTCGTACTCTATGAGACCACGAGCAAGAGTACACCAACCCAATGCAATATAGTGATCGTCTTTTCTTAATATAATATCAGCAAAATTTCTTGCGAGGACTTGGAAAATAATTTCATCGCCAAAAAGCCAATTGAGCAGTATCATTGACTGATTGATGTGTTTTGAGTCCCTAAATTGTAGTGACTGAAAAAATAAAAGAAGTGCAATAAGGTAACTTAAGAACTGACAGCAGTAAATGCTGATGGCACATTAGTAAGAATTTGGAAGAAGTAAATGGTGATGGAACATTAGAAACTTTCAACAAATGTATGAAAAGGATTGCCATATCATCATATACTACAATACTAAAAAAATTCAGGAAAATTAAAAGAAAACAAAACCAACATGTTCAATCATGGGAACAAGAACTTCGTCCAAATTTTCCTCCTTTTCTGCAGCCTCCCCAACATACTTGTGAAGAAACCATAATGATTGTTCCAAAGAAACTGAAAACAAACCGCCAAAAAAAAAAAAAATTCAAGAATGAGAATAAAACCTCAACACAGAAAACCCACCAAAAGCAATTAACCAGCTTGAAATTGTACCGCTAAGAGGGGCGATTTTGGGAGGGGAACTGAGTCGAGAGATGGCGTCTTGGAGTTTCTTGGGGCGAGAAGTGAGTAGAGCGTGCATAACGCGGCCCAGCGTTGCGGAGAGCATTGAATTAGTCTCGGCGGATGATATGAAGGTATTGGGCTTCCACATCAGTTCTTGAAGATTTTGATCGCTCTCTTGTTCTTCCATTGATGATTCTAGAGTATTTCTCTGCAATTTTCTACTGTATATTTTAGGGGAAAGGTGCTGTTTTATACTTCAGAATGAGAAGACGTAGCTCTGAACTCTGAGCTGAAGCTTATTATTATTATATTCAATCCATGTATTATCAATATTTAAAAATTTACCCCTCTATTCTTAAGGACTAACAATTTGCCCCTATAATAATAATAGCTTATCAAACAAATTTTTGCTATAACATTAAAATAAACCATTTATCTGTAATAATATTCAAATAAACATTTTTCTCCTTTGATCATTGGTTACAAAGATAAAACTGAAATACCAAAAATAAAATTTGTAATTTGATGGAAGCCCAAAATCAAGAATTAATTGAAAATAATACTCTAACAATATTACAAAAGAACTTTTAAACGGAATGAGTAACATTTTTTTACTTATACAAAAGGTTGCTGTTGTCCTATTCTAGATCACATATAAAATCAACATTTAATTGGGATAAAATTACCTTAAACAATATGTTTGATTATTGATTTTTTATTAGGTCGGGATGAATTGTTTGCCTCAATTAAAAATAATTGTAAAAGTGAAGATATCCTGAAAAAAATTTAATGTGACATTACATAATAGTAATCATTTAACAATTTTAATTTTCAATATTTAATAGTTTGTTATTACGTGAATGTCATGCCAAGAGTTTAACATAAATTTTCGTTGTATGGTAATTCTATTTGGGGCATGTTAATTGCATGACGCTTTTTAATAAACATATGACACTTTTTAAAATTTTAAGTGACAAAAAACAAAAATATCCTTGTAACTTTTTACCCTCATAAAAAAAATTTAGGCGAGTTTACTGGATAAAAGCGCCTCCTTCGGGCGAATTTCTATTAAAAATTCGCCTCCACTGAGCGATTATATGGGAAAACGCTGGTGTCCTTTGGCGAACAAATACCGTTTAATTACCTGGCCTAGGCGATTGTTTAGGATCGCCTGGATTAGGCGATTGTTTAGGCAAAAATCGCCTAGGCTAAGCGTTTTTCTGAAACCGAATCACCTTGGGCAGACGATTTTCCCACCAACAATTGCCTATACCAGGCGATTGTTGCTCAGGAAATTGCTTGGGCAAGGCGATTTTTCTAGGAACATTTGCCAAAGGGACGGCCAATGTTCCTGGTAAAATCGCTTCGCCCAAGTGATTTTACCCATAGTTCGCAGAAAAACCCTTTTTGGGGCGAACAATTGCATAAATTTACTAAACACTTGCGAAAAATAGCCGTAAACTGCACGAAACACTCAAAAAACACCCTTAACACATTACCCATACAATTTAGGGTAAATACACAATTACCCTCAAGTGGTTTCGAAAACTTATGCATCACCCCCTTATGGTTTAAAAAACTACCATGCACCCCCCTTAACTTTCGTGAATTATGTAAAGTGGACAAAAATGATCGAAATACCCCAAAATGCCCTTATTCTAGTTGTGAATTACAGTTTAGATGCAGGGGTATTTTGGTCATTTTGTCCACTTTACATAATTCAGGAAAGCTAAGGGGGGTGCATGGTAGCTTTTTAAATCATAAGGGGGTGATGCATAAGTTTTCAAAACCACAAGGGGATAATTGTGTATTTCCCTACAATTTATAACACCAATAACATTGCAATTTCAATTTTATTCCAAAAATAAAAAATCGATGGAGTTGTGCGGCTGGAATGGAATGGAATCGGTGATGGAGCAGATGGAGACCGGCCCCTACGTCCCGATTGGAATGGAATTGCCGATTTCGCTTCGGAATGGACTAATCGTTGACGGGCGGAGATGGAATGGGGAGGGCCCGCTGGGAATGGAATGGAGATGGAGTTTTCTTCTTCTTTCTGCAGTAAATTTAGAAGGAAGTATAAAAAATAAAAAAAAAAGGCAAACAAGTAATTCCAAGGGTAGAGTATTTAAAATATGTCATGTGTTTAGTAAAATGTGTCATCCAAATAACAATTCCGTTATATTTTGATATCATTGGAGTAAATTCTTAGTGTTAAAGTTTTCGAGATAAATTGTGAAACTGTTCATAACATAAGGGGACAAAATGTAATTAATCCTAAAATTATAACCCGGAAGAAAATAAACCCTTACAGACTAAGTGTTTTTCTCCTGGCCGGAACACCAAACTACGATTGTTTGGCCGGAACATGATCGCAGCTTGAAGCCTCTCGAATGGTTCTTCCTCTTCTCCAAGAACCCCGACAACTCTCTTACCCTTCCCATATCCACATCCCTCAAAACCTTCCCAGAAACCCATTAACCCAAGGAAGTAATCAGGAGGATTACAGAGTAATATGTAATCTCTTGCTCTCCTTCACTCGGGGAAGGTCCCCTGTCAATGGCCAAGCATTACATTCCCACATCATCAAGTCAGGGATTCAGATAATCCCTTTAGTTTCCCATCACCTCATCAACTTGTATTCCAAGCTTCAACGCCCGGTTGACTCCCAAAATGTTTTCCATGAAGCCCCTTTTAAATCCTCCACCACTTGGAGCTCTATCATCTCCACGTTTGCTCATAATGAACTCCCTGTTTTGGCCGTTTCGTATTTTCGTGGAATGTTTGGTGATGGGCTCGCCGTTGATGACCGTATTATGCCTTGTGCTATCAAGGCTTGCGCGTCTATGAGTAGGCATGAGGTTGGGATGTCAATGCATTGTCTTTCTGTGAAAAATGGACTGAATAGGAATGTTTTTGTTGGGAGTTCCTTGGTTGATATGTATGCGAAATGTGGGAAATTAGGATACGCGAGGAAGCTGTTCGATGAAATGCCGGAGAGAAATGTGGTGTCTTGGAGTGGGATGATTTATGGGTATGCGCAAATGGGGGAGGATAATGAGGCTTTGGCTCTTTTTAAGATGGCTATGGAGCTTGGTTTGGATGTTAATGACTTCACATTTTCAAGTGTTGTTCGTGCTTGTGGGAATTCCACATTGCTTGAGTTAGGGAGACAAATGCATAGCTTGTGTGTAAAACTGAATTTAGACTTGTCAAGCTTTGTGGGAAGCTCCTTAATTTCTTTGTACTCGAAATGTGGTGTTATAGAGAATGCTTATCGTGTTTTTGATGAGGTGATGGTTAAGAACTTAGGAATATGGAATTCCATGTTCATCGCTTGTGCGCAACACGGGCATACAAACAAAGTATTTGAGTTGTTTGAGAGAATGAGGAGTGTTGGAATGAAGCCAAATTTCATCACATTCTTGGGTGTGCTTTATGCATGTAGCCATGCAGGGCTAGTTAATGAAGGAAAGTATTATTTTGGGTTGATGCAAGAGTATGGAATTGAGCCTGGCGATCAACATTATTCCTCCATGGTTGATTTGCTTGGCCGGGCTGGAAAACTGCAGGAGGCTTTGAAAATCATTGAGGAAATGCCTATGCAGCCAACAGAATCGGTATGGGGAGCTTTACTTACGGGTTGCCGAATTCATGGCAAAACCGACTTGGCAGCTTATGCAGCAGATAGGATCCTTGAGTTAGGTTCTGTAAACTCCGGCTTTCATGTCCTGTTATCAAATGTTTATGCCGCGGCCGGTCGATATGAAGAGGCTGCAAAGGCCAGAAAGAAGTTAAGAGATCTGGGAGTGAAGAAGGAAACAGGCTTAAGTTGGGTTGAAGAAGGAAACAGAGTACACACATTTGCCGCAGGGGAAAGGCGCCATATAAGATCGAAGGAAATCTACGAAAAAATCGAAGAACTTGAGAATAAAATGGTGGAAGCTGGATATGTTATGGACACCAGTCATGTGTTTAGAGAAGTTGGCTATGAAGAGAAAAGTGAGGCAATTAGGTATCACAGTGAAAGAATTGCCATTGCATTTGCACTGATAACCTTTCCTCCTGATAGGCCAATTAGGATTATGAAGAACTTGCGCGTTTGTGGTGATTGCCATACTGCTATCAAGTTTATGTCAAAGTGCACAGGAAGATTGATAATTGTGAGAGATAACAAGCGGTTCCATCATTTTGCTAATGGGAAATGCTCCTGTGGTGACTACTGGTAATGTTGAAGTAAATTCTGCTTCCAAATTCCATTATTGAATGGCAAATGGTTAAAAAGTGGGAGGAAAAAAAATGGAAATTTGGCTGATTCTTAATCTTACACAAAGTATGGAGAAGGATCTGTTCTTATTTTTTTCAGCCTGCTATTTCGGTTTACTGGATTTCTTCAGCCGTGACTGCAAATAGTTGAATGATCTATCATGCTGCAAATAAAGATGCCATTTTGGTGCTAGAATAGCAATGGCTGCATTTTGTTTAGAAAATTTTGATTGTTTTAAAGTACTACTCCATATTAAATTTTTGAATTTTTTACAAAAGAGATGAGGGTTGCAGTAAATTGACAGTCACTGTAAAATATTGTTAAAGTTCATGATATAGATTATACAAATAATCTTGTAACATCACGAGGTGAGATATGATCCATATTAGCATCTAAGATTTGAAATTTTATAATTATTCTGACACTAAAAAAAAATGGAAAAGACTGAAATTTTTTAATTTACTATTTTCAAAGTAGGCAAAGTGACAGGTAATTGAGATTTTCGCCAAGTGGGAGAGGAACCGTCTCGCGCGGTTAGGTGTCAGCTCCTCCATTACAAACTACTACAAAGCTCCGACAAATGCGTGCGTATCCTTGCTTACTTTACATTTTTTCTGTTTTGTTGAAATATCGTAATCTGCATGTAGCACATTTCTTGATTTCGTTGCTGTGATATCCATCACAGAATCGAAAATTTCTCTTCTCAACACTTTCTCCGACTAATGATCTCACAATTTATCCAAGGATTCTGATCCATTTTTCCTGTTGGAGTTGAAAAGACGTCTGCAACAACGAGGGGAACCTGATGCTACGCTACTGCGACCCCACCATTGCCAAGTCGTTTGTTTGATGCCGCCGTTGATTCGCCGGGCAGTCACATCCGGAGGAGGAGCATCCCAGTTGACGTTGACACTCACTGGGGTGGGGTGGGCCACAGTGGTGGTGCCTCGCTCAGGAGGCTTCCCAAACTCCACCGTCACCGTCACCGTGAGCTTTCTTGGTTTACTCTTTTTCCTAATTTTGTCATTGGAGATTGGAAAGCGGAAGCTTCCTTTCTCAACCATATAAACCTCCCGTGCTCAATAATGCCCTGTTTTTAACTTCTGGGGAAGGTTTATTTGTTGACACAATTGGTCAGTTGGGCTTATAAGTGCAAACATCAATCTTTATCCACCCAAAAAAAAGTAATTTTGTATATGCATTTTGTTCCAGTGCGTAGTGCGTGTCTACTGTGAACTTAACAATTATTCTTAATTCTCCTTCACTTCTTTCTTGTTTTTATGTTTTTACGAAAAATAAATAAAAAAATTTGAAGACTCAAGAATTGAGATTTTTTGTCCTCTGGGAAAAGTTATTATGTGACCAGTCGTTGGGTCCTTTGACGTCTTCTTGTGGTTGTGGTGTGGGTGCGCCCCTTTTTCTGTGTCATATTGTGCTTCTTTCGTGTTATTGTTTTGTCGTGAGAACTCAGCTTGTTAAAGTTGGATTTTTTTTCTTTTCCAAATATATACACACACATGATATATATGAATAATTGGGGTATTTTCACCAGCTTAATTGATCATTGCTGTGAGTTTTGGTGAGTGTTGAAGCTTCAGAGCCTGAAGGTCCTTTACTCAGGAATTGCATACAACGATACCTCGAACCTGCACAGGAAGGAATATGGACAAGAATCCTGTGTGGGAATTGTTCAAAAACTTCAGGTACTTGTTGATCTTAAACTTTTCTCATCCGTTGTCTAAAATGCTGATATATCTTGGACTTGGAGGATGTTGGAGGTTGTGGTGGGGCGGTGGGAAGGAGGAAGCATGTCTTCTGTAAGAATGAGTTTAGACGAAACTCATAAGAGTTGGATTCTGAAATTGAACATATACGTATGGCTCCTGCTTGTAGAGCCTTAGGCATCAGAGTTCTGACAGGGTTCTTGCAGGGATGTTTTCAAGAAGGATGAGTTAGGCTTGGAAATAGCGCAGATTGCGATTCCTGCAGCAATGGCCTTGGCTGCTGATCCCATTGCGTCTCTGATTGATACAGCTTTCATTGGTCATATAGGTTTGTTCTTTCTTCTTTACTGGTTAATATTTTTCTAATGGGTATTTTCGTGAGCATTTTCATATAGGTTTGAATTCTAACTTACTTTTGTTGTCTACTCCCTCTGTTCTTTAAAGAATATCCCCTTAGAGATTTGCACACAAATTAAGAAAGTGAGAAAAATTCTTCTTTTACCCCTATTTATATCATCTTGTTTAACTACAAACTTAATGGGAATGTGTGTGTGTATGTACATTTGGAAAGAGAATGTAATGAATAGATGAATTAAATTAGGGGGAAAATAGAGATTGTATTAACTTTTTGCATTGAAGTTTGAAAAGGGGCACTCTTTAAAAAACAAAAGAAATTGCTTAACGGGACACTCTTTAGAGAACAGAGTGAGTATCTAGCAACACATTCTTTTTCATCAGTAATGTTTTTGAAAAAAGGCATGAAAATTGTGTATTTAATGCTTAGTAAATCTCATTTGTGGCTTTATAAAAATATAAATTTTGACTAATTCCTGTATTGCATGGTTATTCTTTGGTACTTCATTCTGTCAGAGTTCAATCCTTTTCGCTATTTTCTCATTAATCTATCTCATTGCATGTAGGTCCTGTGGAGCTTGCAGCTGTTGGTGTTGCTATAGCAATCTTCAACCAAGCATCTAAAATTGCAATATTCCCACTCGTTAGTGTGACAACTTCTTTTGTTGCTGAAGAAGATGCAACTAGAAAAATGAGTGGTGATGCAGAAGAAATTGAATTGGTAGAGAATGGTCTTGCTGCAAATAACGAAAAGGAAGCTTTGATACCTAAAGTTGGTAAGTTAGAACTATTTCAGTCTTCACTATTTTATACAAAAAGCTCCCTAGTGATGTCCAATTTTTTGGAAGTTCCCGTGCAAACTGTCCATATTATTAATCTTGATTGCAGTTGTTCAATACAAAAACAATTTTACTGCTTGTGCTGTATGACTTTCTCATGTAATTGTACTTCAAATCAGAGTTGAAAAATAATGTTCCACTCAGCCATAGCCATGGAAAAGTGGTCATTGGTGAGCAGAATGGCAGGTATAACTCTTCTGCTTCATCAGCTCTAATAATTGGTGGCCTGCTTGGTATAGTTCAAGCTGTTCTCCTCATATTTGCCGCAAAACCCTTGTTAAATTTCATGGGTGTAAAATCTGTAAGTAAAAAGTTTTCAATAACCATTGAGCTTTCTTTATGTCATATTGATTTTCCTGATGACATAGCTATTTATTGGTATTTTTCCACAAGGAGGATAGTTAATTATTCAATTTATTACTAATGATGGAAGAACTATGATATGGAGAACCTTGATTTCCTGAAGTTTGTTGCTTGGTCTATAAGTTTTAACAAAAGGCAAGTAATGAGTGAATCGAAAGGGAGAAAAAAAAAAAAAAAAAAAAAAAAGTGCAAAAGTAGTCCCAACAGGTGAAAAGGAAAAAAGAGAGAAACACGCACCTGATGTGATTTGGACACGTGCATGGAGACCCTTAGATGCATAGATAGAAAATAGAGTAGATCATATTATAAGGGGATAGGGAAGACCTAAAAATAATTTGAAAGAAACAAGGTTTCCTGCTTTACTTTTGAACTAATTACTGCCATTAAATGATAGCTAAGTTTGACTCTTTCTTTATTCCTAGGATTCACCTATGTTAAATCCAGCTGAAAAGTACTTGACAGTGAGATCGCTCGGTGCTCCAGCTGTCCTCCTTTCCTTGGCCATGCAAGGGGTCTTCCGTGGATTCAAGGACACAAAAACACCTCTCTGGGCAACAAGTAAACTACATTTTGTTTATGTTTCCAGGGGCTTGTTTCTCCAGGTTTTTGTTTTTGTTGCCTTTTGGATGCTAGAGAAAAGAAGAATCAGACAAATTATTACTAACAATCATTTCTCATTGTATTCGGGTATTACAAAAGTGTGATCTTAAGTTTTTCAGGCTGACTTTTCGTATCGACTTCCTCTGTTGTAATGCAGTAATTGGGGATGCAGCAAACATAATTCTAGACCCCATATTCATTTTTGTATTCGGTTTAGGTGTTACTGGTGCAGCTGTTGCCCATGTTATCTCCCAGTAAGTTAAACCTAGCTACAATTATCCTATTCTGAATTTGACATGTCTAAATTATGATTCTTGTGTATTTTGCTATGTTCTTTCTTATGACTCAAGTTTCTAATGTCTAAAGGTACTTAATTTCTGTGATACTTATGTGGAGACTAATGGAACGAGTAGATCTTTTACCTCCTAGTATCAAAGATCTTCAATTTGGTCGCTTTCTAAAGAATGGTGAGTAATCTCTAAAGCTGCTGTTTATACAATGTATGCATGGTGCAGCAATCTTTCCTGATTTAACCTTGGTTGAAGCAGTGCTATGTTTGTGCACTTTTTTTTATTGACCATGTAAAATGGGTGCAATACGCACTCATCACTTAAATAGCATTAATCCTTAAAAAATTTAAAGATTGCAATTTATTTACTAACATATTCATCTGATTTTTCCTGTCACATATAACTCTTAATTTAGTTCAGATTTCAAAACTGTTAGTTTTCTTAAATGTGCATGATTTAAATTGAATATATAGGAGCAAGGATCGATTGTTGATGCATATAGCTTATTGGAGCTTTAGATGTCTTCTTTTTGTAACAAAACCAATGCCATGTTACTGTTAAACAAGTGTGCTATCATGTATTTCTCTCTGCTTGGAGCGAGTCTGCCTGTGTTATTTTACTTAAATGTTTCAGCCTGTAATAGACGAAAAATAATGCTTATGCATCGTGTAACATATTTTAATGCTTGGAATCAGGATTTCTGCTATTGATGAGAGTCATTGCGGCAACATTCTGTGTTACCTTGGCAGCTTCACAAGCTGCAAGACTTGGATCAACATCTATGGCTGCTTTTCAAATCTGCTTGCAGGTTTGGCTGGCAGCCTCATTGCTTGCTGATGGATTAGCTGTCTCTGGACAAGTAAGTTTCAGTGTCAACCAATTTTTAATTTTTTTTCTCTTGTTTTTTAAAAATAACTTTAAGCTATTTGTACTTAAAAGCATTGAGATGCAATGAGTGGTTTCCAGCCAATGGAACCTATCATCACTGCTTTGCTGTATTTGAGTTAGGGTGGACTAATTCTTTTTCTGGGATGTATCAACAAAAAGATATGTTTGGAATTTTGGATCAATTAGCTTTTGATGATAAGCATGTAGCTTTCTTCATATGTCTTTTCAGGCCATTCTTGCCAGTGCATTTGCCCAGACTGAATTCGAAAGAGCGACAACCACGGCCGCTCGTGTGCTACAGGTTGCTTAATTTAGTATTTATAGTTCCTTTTATTAATTTTTCTTTATGTTCCCTTTTTTCCGTTTTTCTTCTTTTGCTTCTTTCTTTATCATAACATCATTGATGAGATCTCCAAATATGCAGCTGGGCTTGATACTTGGAGTCGGTCTTTCTGTCCTAGTCTTTCTTATACTTGGATATGCATCAGAACTTTTCACAGCCGATAAACATGTTCTGAGTCTTTTGAGATTAGGAATCCCGGTAAGTTGGTTCACTTGGATTGGAAGTATTAACATTCCTGGTTTTAGCTTTTGAACGAATACTAATAGCTGAGTATAGTTTGTTGTAGTAACGCAACCGATCAACTCTCTGGCTTTTGTCTTCGATGGAATAAACTATGGAGCGTCCGATTTTGCTTATTCTGGTTACTCCATGGTAAGTTTTTCCACCAAATTTTCCTCTCTTTTCATTTGGATGTAAATGAGTATCATTTCGCCTGCATTTTTTTTTTTTTTTTCCTTCGATGTCTTGTTCTTCTGCTTTTGACTGCACAAGAGGAAACTGAGATCTTTCTGTCATATAAAATTTTCTCTTGCAGACTTTGGTGTCAACAGTGAGCATCATTGTGTTGCTTTTTCTGTCATCAAATTTTGGTTTCATAGGTATCTGGGTTGCATTATCCCTCTTCATGAGCTTGCGAGCATTGGCCGGACTTTGGAGGTAAAAAAATGCCGCATTCTATCATCTCCTCTCAAAACAGGCGAACAATTATCTTTCTGGGAAGGTAAAAGTTGCTGACACAATCCTACTTTCACAACTGCAGGATCGGAACAAGAACCGGACCTTGGAACTACCTCCGAGAAGGATAATTTCCTCGGATCTTACAGATGAGTTTCCTACGATCGATGGACCAGGTTCTTGAATCTTGATGATACCGAAATGTACATGAGGCTGCCTAGCATCTTCATCGATCATAGGGTTTAAAGCGGTGCGTAGAGGGGTTATTTTCCCAGCCTCTTCTAGTTACAAACCTATATCTATATATATAGTATAGAGTGTCTGTAGACTTGTAGAGTAAAATAATGATGAATTTTGTAGGAAGAGGAGGACATGTACCGTTGTAAATTTTGAACGGAGAAACAAAGAAAAGAAGGGGGAAGAAATTGAATAAAAAGCATTTCAGTTTGATGCTTTTGTTAGAAAAAATCTGTCAAACATGCATAAATGATGGATCTTTTATGTGTTGGAGTTAGTGGTATGGTATCTGTGACGGAAAAAGGTCGCTATCTACTCAAAGCGTCATGGTTGTTCTAATCTTTGTCAACTAATAGTTTGGAAATTGGAAGCATTTCTAAATAATTTTTTTCTTCTTCATTAATTAGCTGAAACTCCACATCAAGCCTCCAGATAGATTCCTGTGTTTGGTTTTACCACCACAGATTTGACCCTTTAATCTCTTCTTTTCTTGAATTTCATAAACCTATTTCTTATTCAAAAATTTGAACAAATCATGGTGCGCACGATTATAAATGTCATAAAACTCGTAAGATATTTATAGTTTAAACAAAACTCGGGAATGTAATCGGCACCCTAACTAAAAGGCTAAACATCATACCCAATAATGGTCGGAATAGACCATTGCCAAACTACACTAATTCCATTTTTCATGCATTCGAAGTTGAAACACCATAATTCACGTCGATCGGGAAAGGAAACATAATGTTAAAAAGGGAAAAAAGAGTAGTGCATTGCTTGAGGGATGGACCATTGATGAAGAAAAGCAATCTAAAGATGTTCTTGGATCTATTTTTGGTGTTTTGGAGTGCAATTAAAACGACATGAATAGGGAAGGGAGAGTGCCATAAAACTCAGGTCCGTTCATTCAAAGCTCACTTCCTTAAAATGGCAAATGCAAATTACCACCTTTGCCTTTATCATAATATTCTATACGTACTACCAAAACCAGCGTGCATGCAAATTCTTTTACTCAAATGTTACCAAAAACTAAAAAGACCCACGTGATTGCAGTTACACTGTCTATTATAACAGGAATCGATATCATGTTGTGTCTTGAGTTGGCCGATTGTTGTTCACATGTTGAATTCGATCGGATCATGTTTCGAATTGGTGAATTACTTATAACGAATTAGACTCAATTCGAATTTTTATGTCTTGTCTTGTCAGAAGCACAATTCGATCGCCTGTATCAATATGAGCTAGAGTATATAGAGTAAAACTCCCCAATTAAACTACATCATCTATTACTGATGAGGCTTCATCAAACACCAAACAATAATACATCCCAAAAGTTAAATTAATTGTCACAGTTCATCTTCTCTCCATTAATTAAAAGTTTTGATAAGATATTTCATAGGTTTTGGGCATTTACTTTTTGCCAATATTGGACCTGTATTCAATGCAACATTATCACTACGTGATACACGGCTGAGGGTCTTCATCTGCATATTTGGGAGGGAGTGTGACGGATACTTCCATTTTTTGTGTCTTATCTGTGTCTCGTAATAATAACGTATGTGTCTGTTTTGTTACGATTTTAATTTCGTTTATGTTAATACAATTTACTTCGTAGTTGTAAAATACAAATAAGACATTACAAAAAAGACAGATGATTTGATCGCCGACTCCGGCGAAGTATCAAAAAGCATTGCCCAACCAACATGTCATTAATTAAAGATGTTCTCTCTACCTAATTATATAAAAATGGAAGCCGTTTTAGGGGTTGATGGGACGTTAAACTCATATATATCTGTTTTATGGTCATTGTTAACATATGCATGGTTGGATTGGTTCACTCATTTTCTTGGACCGAGCCATTGTTGTCACTTTCATTCATGTTTTTTTCTTCGTCTTGGTCAAATTTCAATTCTTTTTCTATTCACTGTGTTTTTTATTTTATTTTTCTCTTGTAAGAAAGTTTATAATTAAAGTTTGAAAAACCACAAAGGACAAAGGGAAAAGTTCCTCCCTTACATGGCACCCAAAGATTACACGAGTGATGAATGTGACAGTATTACCCTTACCACACTTTTTAGTTTTTTTTTTTTAAAGTTTCTGTCATTTTTTTGGGTTAAATACTCAATGTTAGTAATATGAGTAAAAAAAGTGGTATTTCAAACTCTGAGATGAATCGTGGTTATGTTAAAAAAAACATGGTCCAATATCTGTTTTGGTTCATCTCTTAGATACTTTTTCACGGAAGAAAATAGTCAGTTTAGGCAGCTTAGAATAAGAGGATCAAGGGGGGCATTAAGGAGGGATCCAAGAGAGCTCGATCGGTTGCTGCAAGCTGCTTATGAGTTCTCCGAGAGGAAGCTGGTGTAACAGCCCTCGACGCTTGAGAGTAAAGCCCTCCCCCACGCGTGAGGGGAGAAAACCGCTAGCGCGTGAACGACCTCTCCAAAATTTGCTATGAAAGCCATAAAACTAATATCTTCTGTTCTAAGTTAACGGAGTGTTTGTAACCCTAAACCTAGCCCCCAAAAAAACTACACAGGGAATATTTGGTAACCCTCTTAATCTTGGCCAAAAAAAAAAAAGTTGCACATTTTTGAAAAATATAGGGGTTGGATATTGACATGGCTTGTTGAAATCTGAAGAGTGGATGAATATAGAGAGAACTAGTTGGGTAGGAAGGATAACTCCAGATGCCTAGCTTACCAAATTCATCCCTTTATTTGGAACACTGTCTTTTTTAAAGGTGAAATGCACCAAATACCACTTAACTATCGATTTTTGCAAAAAATATTATTTTCCTTTAAAAACTGCAATTACAAGCACTTTACTTTCAAAACGTGCGCCCAGTACCACTCTGTTAGTCAATTCCGTTAAGTGACTAACAGTCAAAAAAAGACAGGGGCAAAATCGTCATTTCACACGTTGCGGCACTGTAAATCGTCCCCAAAAATTTCCGGCACTGTTCATCGGCCGATATTTTTTTTTTTTTTTTTTCTTCTTCTTCCGATTATAATTCAAATGGAGGATTAAAGGATGAAACCCAACATCCTTAGCTTCCGATTATAATTATAATCGGAAGAAGAAGATGAAGAAAAAGAAAAAAAAAAATTCGGCCAATGAACATTATCGGCCGTGAACAGTGCCGGAAATTTTTGGGGAAGACGATGAACTGTGCCGCAATGTGTGAAATGACGATTTTATTCCTGTCTTTTTTTGACTGTTAGTCACTTAACGGAATTGACTAACAGAGTAGTACTTGGCGAACGTTTTGAAAGTAAAGTGCTTTGTAGTTGCAGTTTTTAAAGGAAAGTGGTGTTTTTTACAAAAGCCGATAATTAAGTGATATTTGGTACATTTCACCCCTTCTGTAATGAAAGAGAACATGAAAATCTTCAATGGAAAGAATAACATTTATAGCTGATCAAGATAGGATGAAGAAGAAAGAAGGCATTAATTCCTCAAATACAAAAGAAGAAAAAAGAAGGAATTTATACCAGAGGGAAATCATTTTCTAAAATCACCATCACTTGCATCTAATCCTTTGATGGAATATTGATTGATGCCCACATGCCATAGAAGAAACACTTGAACAAAGATCATCAAAACTATGATGCATTTTCCACATAAAAACCTTCATTGTCACCCTTTTTTCCCTTTGATTGGCTGAGCAAAAGCCCTCCATTAACATCAACACCACCATCATCATCTCTTAGAAAGCAAGATTCATTTGTTAACAAAATATTGACAATTTGGCCAGCCAAACAGGGTTTGGATTGGGTAGAAAGAATAATTGATAAGAAGCAGAATGAGATGAGATGAGATGTGCCCTTTTTCTTTCATTTTCCATGTCCTCATCCCATCTAGCTTTTGGAATCCACAACAAAATTCTATATTCAGCAGCACCAATACCAACAACAGCAGGATATGATAATGGAAAACACTCAGAATATAAATGCTTGCACCACTTCAAAATGGTAAAAACAGGAATAAAAGGGTAAAAGGTTTTCACTTTTTTTTTTTTTTTTTTTTGGCTTCTCCCATCCTTTAGTTTACATCAAGATTCTGTAAAGGTAAAGGTAAATGTAAATGTAAATGTAAAAAGTAAAACTATAGGTAGACCTTTCAAGCTTCCATATTCCTCTATTCAAACTCTGGACGCTAAAGAGAAGGATTATTGAAGTTATAATTTACAACATCAGAGTTTTCACAGAAACTAAACTGCATCAGTTGATAGCACCAAGTCATTCTTTATCAGCTAAGTAAAGAATGTAGAGATGTAACTATTTTCCTGAACACATTATGATTATCCACCAAACCCTGAGAATAAAGAACCCTATGTCCCATCCAGATTTTTCCATCCCATGCCGGTAAGCTAGGTATGCTGCAATGGCCAAGAAACATTATGGTAATGAATAAAGACAAGCAAAAAATAAATGGCTGGTACTGCTGGGTAGACCTAAATTTCCAAACAATGGTTATCATGAGAGAAATAACCTAAAGCTGCTGAGCCTAATTTTCAACTGAACCCAGCGATTCGCTTAACCTTCTCCCCTAACATCATCCTGATATAAGAAAATTAGAATCAAGAAATATACTTTCCCATCAAAAATCTGAACCTTTCCACGTTGGCTCCACAATGCAATCACCATCTTCCAAAGCCATCACCAACAAAAA
The DNA here is from genome assembly GCA_016801395.1 of Leptodermis oblonga. Lineage (NCBI taxonomy): Eukaryota > Viridiplantae > Streptophyta > Magnoliopsida > Gentianales > Rubiaceae > Leptodermis > Leptodermis oblonga. Next base: position 6,517,489 of record CM028750.1, on the reverse strand, counting down.
TCCAAAAATTCTTATAGTTCAAGTATTTACCAAAAGCTGCCTTGTGATTTATGGGATCTCAAGACTAACAAAGAAATAATTCTTTCCTTACTGAGAGATGTGACGATCAAGCTGCATTTGACCGAGCCTGATACTCAAATTTGATGGATTGATTTGATCAATCTGGGGATTCACACTTGTGCCCTCAGCCACAGAACCAGCACCAGTTGCATAATCTGCAGAAGACTTCTTCCTCATGTCTTGTGGAGATTCTGTGACAAGTGATTGAACCCACGACAGATCAGGCTCCTCATTCCCAAGCTCAAATGAGGATGATCTCTTAAGTTTGACAACTTCATTGTTCGCTGCCCAATCGGGCCTCCCCATAGAGGGACCCCCAAAGTTAGTCCAGGCATCCACAGGGGAGCCTACTGCGACAGAAGAACTGGAACCGAGGTCACGTGAGCTAAGACTCCGGAACTGATGCTGTTGCACCCGCGACGGTTGCTGCTCCCGTTGGGCAAGCATTGAAACCCTGGAACCTGAAGGTGAAATAGAATCCATGTTTCGGGGAGACATTCTCCCTGATGGCACTATTCCATAACAAGCCTGCAATCTCTGATCAATACTTTTTGTATTGATAGGAGATATCATGTTCTGCTGCTGCTGATGCTGAAACTGGTTCATAACGGCAGATTTAGGGGAACGGCTAAGAACACCAGAAGCTAATGCTTGATCAGAATACCTAGGGGATAAGCTCTCCACAGAAAATAGCTCGTCAAGATTTGATGGTGTCAGGGTTTTTGGGCGAGCAGGCCGATTTAAAGAACCGGGGTTCATATTTGACTGAGGTAGGCGAGACATTTCATCAACAAGTGGTTGCTGTGACACATTAATGTCTGGCATCATGCTCAAGTCCTCAGTTGGAATATCTCTGGCAAGTAGTGATGATCTCAAGCGACTGGATTGAAGACTGTTCCCAGCGAGATGCAAGGTAGGAACATTCGGCTGAACCCCCCAACCCATGTTTGACATGCCATTGGGTGATGTCAAGGGGGGTGGGGTGAATGGAGATGGGGATATCATTGCTATTGATGAAGGTGAACCTGGTAAGAAATTCATGGCAGCAAAATCCATTGCATTAGCAGCAGAAGAGCCTGCGCGGGGAGAGGGTACAGCTGAACCAGTCGAGACATACAAGGGACGCAGTTCCTCATGTGCATGCGCGAAGAAACAAACTCTTCTGTTGCAATTCATACCATCTTTACAAAGCCTAGTCCTGTACTGTGCTGGATGGAGCCAGCATTCAAAAACCCCATGAGCATATTCACACATGTCCCCCCTTCGACAAGTTCCCTTGCGAAACTCTGGGCAAGGAACACAGCTGTAGTGATACTTCCTAGGGTCCCTTCTTCGAGCATTCTCACCAGGATGAACAAATGGACACTCTGTCCAATCATGTGAATAGGCACGAGAGCATGGTCGAACCTTAAATGAAAACATCCTGAACTCGTCTGTTGCATATATGCTGTTCTTGATATCAGGCAACGATGGATCAAATGGGTACTCTTTCCTCTCAATTGCAGAGGGCACAGGAAGATCACCATTCTTTGGTGAAGTTGATGAACCAGAATGAGATGACAGCGGCGATGTTGAAAGTGAAGGTGCCTTTGAATATGAATTTGAAGTAGCTATTGACACCAAGAGGTTGACCTCATCAGTTGAAGCATCACCAGATAGAAGCTTTTCCAGGATAAGTTCATGAAATGTTGTACAGCCAACAATAACATCATTAGGACGATGACCCTTGCCATCAGTCAAATTTGGATCAGCACCTGCAGCTAAAAGCATGTTCACAATGTCAATGCTGTTCATAGATCCACCAGATGCAGCACAGTGAAGAGAGGTGCTCTTGTCAAGACCACTCGCCCGATTCACGTTTATTTCAGGCATAGACAGGATATGTTTCAGGACATCAACACTGCCACATTTAGCAGCAACCATCAAAGGAGTTCTTTCCTCCAGAACCATTTGCTTGGAGCCCTTTTGGCGCCCATACCACAGCCCAGCTTCATCAATGCTAGATGGTTCGCGTTCAACCCATCTTTTGAAGCCATCAACATCATTGATCGCAGCAAGTTCAAGCACATTGTCAAAGGAATTTCCGGTTTCAAGAGTTAAATGATTCATGATCACCGGTGTCAATAACAAAAAGGAGATGATATAATCCGAAAGAAGATTTTCTTTAACAGCTGCAATCCATCAAACATATTTTCATTTCACAAGTGCAACTGCAAATCAAAGCTCCAATATTAGTATAACCCTAAAGATATAAAATGACAAACATCAACATATTCACGGAAACTAAGTCAATGACCAAAATTGGATATAAAAGTACCATCTTTGGAACAGACTCAGTAATATGCTTACCAACATCAGACAAAACTGTGAAAGGTAAAAAAAAAAACACACAAACTTTATTATAGATTATTTCTGGAAAACAGAAAGAAAAAAAAAAAAAAAATCATTCCTTGTAGGCAAGTACAGTCCACCATTGATGTATGAAGATCATCAACACTTGAACCGTAAAGGAAAAGACAAGTGAGGCATAGAAATCTAGCCAACCATTAAACCAAATGGGAACCACTGCAAGAATCCCTTGAATATCCAAACCCACCCATTCCGGAGGGTTGGATTTTACATGCAGAGAAAAAAGAACTTTGCTTCATGAATTAAAAGACACCGACTTTATCCCTTCTCTGTTGGTTTGAACCCTTAATCTTCGGTACTGACCAAAATACAAAAAAAAAAGGATTACCTTCACTGTATTTTCTGAGGATACAATAGGATCATGCAGAACATATGAATAAAGGTTACTCCAAAAAAAAAAAATCGCCAACCCTAACAATTGCATAAATTAAAGCTAGACAAGATAGACAGATAAAATTAAAAAATAAAAAGAAAACAAGAAGCTGATACCAAGAATACAGAATTTGCAGCATATCATCAAACCCCCCTTAATCCAAACAAAGATAAATCAATCAAACAAAATGGAACCCAGAAAATTTATTGACCTGAGAAAATACGGACTTAAAAGCACAACATCCCTTTTCCACATTCACAGAGAGACCAAAAAAAAAAACAAGTAAAAAACCCACACAAACAATCTCGTGAATAGATCATCTGCACCCTTACTGGATAGCTACAACAAACCAAAAACAATTTTCTTCAGCAAAACCAAAAATTCAATAAGCAGCAAAGCAACCTCACACTCTGCACACAGAGACAAACACAAATTTATCAACATGCAAGAGGAAAATGAAGCAGCAGCGTAACTAACATTCCTCACCAGCAAAAATTGGTGCAGCTAACCGTCATAACCGCCGGAAAATCACTGGAGAACGACCTAAAGCAGCTCCATTCCCGGTGCATTCGCAAGGTATGTACTGAACCCAGAAAAATAAAATATGGGAAAAAGCAGCAAATAGATCTAAAGAGAGAAAAGAACCGAAGAAAAAAGCGGTGATTAACTAAGAAGAAGAAGAGGAGGAGGAGAAGATGATGATGATGGAGAAGGAGAAGGCATGAATTTTTTTCTTTTTTTGGGCTCAGTTTCAGCTATGCTTCGCCATTTCCTATGTTCTCTCTCTCTCTCTCTCTCTCTCTCTCTCTCTCTCTCTCTGTGTCTTAGTCTCAGTCTTGCTCGGTTCTCTATTCCTTTAACTCATGATCGAGACCATCATTATTTATAATACAGTTAAAATAAATATAATATTTACTCGTAATAAATGTTTTCAAATAAAATATTGCTTACGTAATAAATAAATAAATTACTGTTCGGTTAATTACCCCATCTTTTTTCTTTTTTTTCTATTTGTTGAGGTAAGCGACCGTCCAATTAGAATATAATAATTTTTTCATAACCAAACAGGGATTAAGTAAACGTCCTATTTTGTAATTTTATCAAATGAATAGAACTAGGGACTAGGATGTCTTTTTAGTTTGAGGTTTTTCATGCCCTGTCTGGGTGCACCATTTCAACATGGTATGGGGGACAAAGATTGAGGGCATGTACGAAAAGAAAATTTTGAGCTTAATTTTATTTTATGATAATTTTTTATCGTTTTGAATATACGGTTACATATTTTTAATGCACTTTCAATTTTAAAAAGGTAAATATAAAGTGCATTTCTACATCATACAAGCCTTCAAATTGTGTAATAAGGCATGTTTATATTTGTTTTAGATTTTGGTGTTCGGATTAGGGTTTCTAACTTACGATTATGGATCTTTAATCTTGTATTTTTGTCATAGATTATTTTACAGATGACGAAGTGAGAAATAACGATCATGTGAGGTATTGATAAATAGCAAACTAATTACAAATTGAAATTTTTGCCTGCATTGTTGGAGCATGATATTTAAGTTTTCTATTATAAGTTAGTCGACAAAACTTGTAAAAATAATTAAGTTATCCCTCGTGCATATAAAAATGCGATGTATAACGCTGATTATTTTTCCTTTATTGTTGAAGCGTGAAATTGAAGTTTTCTATTTCGAGTTAGTCGACAAAATTAAAGTTCTAAAAATAATTAAGTTATCCTCGTGCTTATACACAGTGCGATGGATACATTGATAATTTTGTAATGGCTCGTCAGAGTTGATAATATTGTCGAGACTTTCTTTTCGTCAGAGTCGTTAATGTTTTTGCCGTACTTTCTTTCCGTCAATGTCGGTAACACTTTCGTCGATACTTTCTTTTCTTCAGAGTCAATAACAATTTCATCGATACTTTCCTTTCGCCAGAGTCAATTTCTGTGTCAACGTTACTTGCATAACGATTGGGGACATTGCGTGACCAATAACGAATAAATGATTTTTTTTTTTAATAGGTTCATATTAGGGTTTTGATTTTACATCTATGCACCTTAGATTTTGTAATGATGTTACTATAATTAACCCACAAATATAAAAGATGTATGTTTGGACATATAATGGAAAAATATTAAAAGTGATACCAAACCTACAATATATACTTATTTTGTTTTATTTCAAAAGTCAATTTTATATTATTCTGTGAAATTTTTGAATGGGAAAGTGAGAGTATTAGGTCACTGGATTGTTCATTCCTAAAAATAAACATGTAATATAAGACAATAATTGATGAACACGAAAAATTTGGCTTCTACATTTAATTTTCACAGAGTTTCAAAAAATATATATAAATTACAAATTTTTATCGACATTGACACAAATAATAAAACAATGACAAAATATTTTCAGACACAAAGTGAGTAAACAATAAAAATACTCATTGCAAAAAACAATGACTAATTTGTGTTTAACTTTTGACTAACTATATGAGGTATTTAAGTCAATAATATTGCTAGAATTTTCTTTTGTAAGTTAAACACAACAATAAATAGGAAAAAAAAAATAGCATTCCAAATTTAAACAAGAAAATTAATTCCTACATTGTAATTTAATATTAAGTAAAACCTTCAAATGAATAATAAAATAGTTTGAACATTTTTAATCACATTCTTAAAATTATTCCTCTATGTTTTTTAGGGATAGGACTAATGTCTAACTTTATTTGTATCCCGCCAATTTGCCAAACACGCCGCACGATTACTGAATTTGGTTTGTGCATATGGGACCACCGGATTATTTCTTTTTCCAATTTTAACCTCAGATAATAAATTAATTAATTATATTTAAAAAAATTGAAAATTCACCCAGATTTTGTAAATTTGGACAGTGCCCGAACCAGACTCAGTGGGTCCGGGTAGCATGGTAATTTCCATGCAACTTTTCAACACGTGGCGGAATCCACTTAAATTTCATCCTCCTTCCTACTTTCTCCGAACTGACGTGTTCTCATCGAATCATATCCCGCCAAGTCAACGCAACGGAACGGTGCCCAGCGACGACCACCGTTCTACAGCGTTACGGAGCCGGCTGGGCAAGTGAACGGTCGCTCGGGTCACCGGGTAGGTAAGTAAAAAGAACGGTGGAGGCAACCGGTTGAAGCGGTGACAGCGCGTGGGCGCGTGGAAGCGAATTAAAATTAAACTGGAATAGAAGGTGGCGTTGGGTTACGCGAATTAGAGTTCCGGATTCGAGGCGAGGAGTCGATTTTAGTTAAATGTTTTTTTTAATTTTAATAAGAGTGATGAAAAGCGTGGCGCACCAACGACCCAATTTAATTTCAGAAATTAGTAAATAGAAAATTATAATCCATTTTATTTCTTAATTTAAAATTGTAGATTATAAAATAAATTAAAATATGAGAAAAAAGTAGAATGAGATGAAATTTTAGTCACACCTTTTATCAGGGTAGAAAAAAAAGCAGATTTATTAGACAAAAAAAAACAGTGATTTTTTTACTTTTATTGTGGGCAGCGAGCCCAAAGGAGAGAAATGGTGGTGAATCTTGGCAACGTACGAGAAGCATGTGAGGGAGAAGGTGAAAAGCGTGGGGAAAAAGAGTTGGGTTTCGGGGTTGACACACGAGATTAGTGCATGCAAAATCAGACTTGTTGCATAAATTGACATTATGCAATATGCATTATTTAAGAGTAAAATATTAAATTTCTCGACAAAGTGACAGAGAAAATATAAGATCATAACTCATTTAATTTCTGATTTGTCTATTGCACTAAAAAAAAGTAGATGCATTGATTGTATGAAATAGTTTTCTTAAAATTGGGATTAAGTTTTAAATTGTCACATAATTAATTAATTATTTGCTAAACTTTATGTGTGGCTCTAGTCTATTTTCATAGTACATCGAACAATACTACTATCATTTACTATGGTTATTGTACGAATTCCATTTATTGCTATGATAATACTTGTACTCTTAAATTGTTACTAAATTAATGATTATGGTTAGCTCTTACATTAAGTACATTATGGATTTAGTTATTGAATGGTACATTTATTACTCTTTCTGTTTATAAATAAATCATCCTATGACAAAAATACAAATAATATATTTAGTATTCCTTATAAGGAGTCACGTTTGAATTCTTTTTCTTTTATATTTTTATTAATATAATTATACGTAATTTATACTTAAAAGTATAAACATGAATAGAATAAATTGTTATTATTATTATTATTATTTTTAAATATGACTCTTTTATCGAAAAATGGTTAAACGATAATATCATGATCAATTGTAATAATAAGAAGAAAAACAAAAAACGTGATTAGACAAAGTTACAAAAGGCATTAATTCATGACAAAAGGCCTGAATTTGTGACTCCAAAAGTCCTTTATTTCATCTTTTTCCTATCTTTATAATATGGGGTTCTTAGTGGGCTCCACCCTTATTACAACATCATATGAAAACTCGGGCGCTCGCGTGAGTTTTGCATTTGTGACCTTCCACAAAGTACTTCAGTAAATTTACTGCTTGAGCAAATATTCGATGCGTGTTCACGTTTCAAAACCACGAATTCGGTGAATTTATCACACTGCATTTATAACAATATTATCATGACACTCAATAAAATATGTAATTCCAAATGTAACATGCAAAATGACACATCACAATTGTCGGTAATAAAAAAAATCCAAAACGTAAACAAACAATTCGTGACAAAGGACCCCGAATTAGCGACGAAAGTCCCTGAATTAGCGACCTTTTCAAAGCATGGGCTTCGTGGATTAGCTTCATTGAATTCATGAGGTAGATGGAGGATAAACCGTTCGAAAGCACCTAATTTTGGTCATATTTTCCGATTGGCTTTAAGTTTTTGACGTCTAAAAAGTGTTAGCTGGCGCGACGAAAAGAGGCATACTTGGCAAGCATGCAGGAAGCCAAGCACAAAAAATGGAAATGTGTCGCAAACAAACATTTAACTCTTGCGGTTACATCCAATTTCTGTTACTAATCAATACAAATTCCGTCGCAACAACAACTTTCTTTCTATCTATCTTCATTTACGGGGTTCAACGCTGACCCACTTCGTTCATTTTTTTATATAATACTATACATCCGATTCATGCATATGTCAGTCGTTTCAAAACGTAACTGATGTTGTAGCCACATTCATTATTTTAGCTCGCATTTATTTACTAGGAGTAACAAATTTATTTCGTGTTTTTTAAAAACGGGTCAATTTAATAGTTAATAAATGAAAAACTATAACTCAGCTAACGGATTTACACTTGTGGCAGTTGGATCATTAGAGTCAATCCGTTAACTATGTTTAATTATTATTTATTGGACTTTGTTTTAGTACCACATTGGATCGGAGAAATCTATGTACGTTTTTATATTGATTTTGTGCTGTTTTTTACAGAAAGCAAATAGGGAGTTTGTTTTCTCGTCGAGGGGAGATGACTTAATTCCATGGCCGATACTTATCGACGGAGGTTGTACTTTGAAGTACAACTTTCATAACAGTTTTCACTTGTCATTTGAACCCATACCAAATAGTACAATCAATAATTGTAATTAAACAATAAAACTAGAAGGAAATATAAAATCAATGTTGATTCCATTTAAGAAAAAAATAATATAAAACCGATCTAGATATAGGCATATAAATAGTTTTGTTTTAAATTGTATTTTGTGACTCGTAAATAACTGTATCACTAGACTCGTTTAATTATACAGAGGGAATACCATGTCCCTTAAAAAGTATGGTTAACTCAAATTGGGAAATAACATATTAATGGTCCCTGGAGGAGGCAGCTAAGCTTTTGGATCCAAAGCTTGTCATTAATCGAGAATGAGACCAACAAGTGAGTTATTAAGTTAAAAAGAGTTAAAGACAAAGGCACTCCATATGATCTCTTATATTACTATCACCCCCATAAATGCCGATGTACACTATTTAACTATTCACAAACATTATCCAGGAGATAACTAAAAGTCTAATGGCAATGGATAGTCTGATTATCAGAAAATTTAAATTTTTTTCTTTTTTTTTTCTCGAGAAAAAAATAGTATAGAGAGAGCAGAGTCGTCGAAATTTCTCCCAACCTCTTGTTGAATCCTAGTCCAATCTCGTCGGAGTCCGGGATCGATGACGTGGACATGGCCAAGGAAGAAACATACATATCTATGGATAGATTCACTTTGCACGGGATTTCATATCCAGTGCCTTCATAAAATATCTGTACTTTCATTTTCCCCCCTTAATGCCCCGCAAGCTTTGCATTAAATACGCCCTACTTATAACTAGGGATTAATCCAACGGTTATCCTACGTCACATGAAGGTATGAAAAACCCGAGTTAAATAAAATCGTAGATCTTTACAAATGGTACAAAATGTGACTCTAAACTTTTCCAGCAAATGGTAGACGGACAAGCAGCATATGATGGTCTTATTCCTAACTATACTATATATTTTTTTCTTCTTATAAATGTCGTTTTAATGTGTAGATGTTCAAGAAAGGAAAATTTAAAATAAAAATAAAATAACCCCTTTACAACCTGCATTAGGGTTTTGCCCTTGGGCAACAGCCGTTGTGTGTTTGACATGTGAAAATGAGAATAATGTGAAATTAGAAATAGTTAAATGATGCTATAAAATGAAATTGTTGCATTTGGATAATATAAAGATGAAAATAAATTGATCGTTTATGTAATCAAATCTTATTAACCAAGAGAAATCGAATATGATATTCAATAAAACTAAACATGGCTGTGAAACTATGGCATTTCTTAAACTATTCATTTTGACATGCTTTTGAAAACATGTTTTGATAAGAAAAAAATTAATATAAAAGAATGTATTAAAAATGTAAAAAAATGTAGTTAAATAGTAAAAATTTATATTGTAATTATGAAAAGTACGTATTATAATATACGAAATTTACTGTAGAAATCGAAAACAAAACCAAAATACAAAAAAATAAAAATAAATAATAGGACCTTATATATTCACATTAGAATGACTATTTCAAATCTACGTATAGAATGACATTCATTCTCATTTTTATTTCTGCACGCCAAACGCGCTAATATCCCTTGGAAATCCACAAGAGAAGTGTTAATTAATTAACGGACTTACTACTACTTTACTAGACATAATGCCAATCAGATCTAAATATAATCTAAGATCCTTTATTCCATCTTTATTTAATGACAAAAGAAAAATGAATGAATGAGACAGTGCTTTGTAAATGAGTGACACAAATGTGAAATTTAAAGGGAATATAATTTAGGATTAGATTTAGATGTTGATGCTTTCCATTCATTAAAAGTAGCTTAATCTATAATAATTGTACGGTCCTATGTTTAATGTTTCTATTCACTATATATAAGACCCAATATTCTTTCTCTTAGTTTTTTTTCATAATTAAGTACTGTGGTTTATATATATATTCTCCTTTTCTTTTCCCCCTTTACTTTAAAATTTAAATCATCAATAAGAGAATAATCTAAATTCATTATACAATAACTTTTCGGTAATCCGTTCCGTTAAAAGAATACAATTTTGAAAACATACAGTTTTTTTTTTTATAAATTTTATTATATAATACTTAAAGTTTCTAATTTGATATTATTTGTTCCATTCACATATTTACTTTATGAATGTAACTTAATTGTGGATCACATATTATTATATTAATAAGGGTAACAGAATTAAAAAATTTTAAAATAAACTCTTCTATTGAATAAGTCAAATTACATTATAGTTTCATTAGTTTTACAAATAAAAAAAAAATCTCAATCCTTTACCTCTTAAAAAATACAATATCTCTATCTTTAAAAAACATTACATCCATGTCCATCATAGGGTAAATGTTAGGAACCACTATGTAATTATCCTAAATTTTAATATCTTTGACAACATATATTTAGTGTCAATTTTTTTTAAAAATGCAAATATTATGAATTATTTACATTAATAATAAAATTATAGTGACCAATGCCATATATAGTATTAATCAAACAAATTTATGTAAAACATTTACATTACCAATACAACATATCAACAATTAATGAGTTAATGTGACATTAATATCATGCAAAATCATCAAATGGAGGATGTTGGTGACTTCAAGTACATGAGTTTTTGTATTTCAACCGTTGTTGGACGGCAACACAATTAATTTCAATATCTTTGTTGTTACAAAACAAAATTGCAAAATCATCAAATCAATCTAATTTTATCATTATCAATATTATATGCTTCTCTCTTTGTTTAACTAATATAAGTTGTACATAGAAATCCAAAACAAGTTGTATATTTACAAAATCTTGGGCAAAACTTTGACTAAAAAGTGGGCCATGTAGGGGAATAGGGATAGGAGCCTATGGCTACTAGTAAAACACAAATTATTCTTAATAAGAAAGTGACATTGGCAGTGGCAGGCTTATTGGGCTCCAATGGTTATGAATCTTGGTGCTAGAGCCATTTGAGATGGGTCCCACTCGGAACTTGGGCCTCCGAACACATGGCGTGCTTCGGTTGTTCGGGTGGCTTAAGTCAGGAGATGGGGCCCGGCCCTGTATCTTTCTTAGGCCTTTATATCTCAAACCATACTTTTAAAACTTCTCCTTTTCTTTTTTTTTTTTTTTTTATTCCGTCCCATTACAAGAGTCAATGACGTGCATATGATACAAAATAAACTTATAAACTTATAAGTGGTTATACTATATTAGATAAAAATAAGTTATGCAAGCATTAGAAATAAAATATGAGTAACTTTAATAGATGAAAAAAGAGAAAAACACGTCTAAGATAGTTTGAATATGTATGTGAGAGACTCCTTAAATGCCTAGTAAGATGGGTATAAAATAAGGAGGAATTAATTAACATTAAAAGGGATAAAAGAAGACCTAAAAATAATTTTAAAATATGACATGTTATATTTGAATATAAATGAATCAATGTGTTTCAACCGTATACTATAACAAAATATGATTCATATAGTTGATCCCATGTAATAATACATAGGCTTAGTTGTTATTATTGTATAATTGTATAAGATTTCTTTCTGTCTCATTATTAAAATAACACAATAATCCAATTATTTATAAATCACGAGATACAACTAAAACACTTTATATTTATTAGATTTATTAGTGGCCTTGGAAAAACAAGGAAAAATAACACACACACACAAACACACAATGCTGCAAACGCACTTAATTTTAAAGAACGTTCATGGACGCCAGGAATTTGGATAATAGGGTCCCACGTAGAGGAGTTCACGGTGAAAATTTCACCAGATGGTCTTATTTCCAGCGTTTGATTGCCCACAAACAAAATTTTAGTGGAAGCGAAGCATAAAAAAAAGATCCACTTCAAACTAAGGCACGTTTTCTCAAAAACAAAATTAAAAAAATATGGCACCTAAGAAGATACAATGAAGTCTTATTTATATATCGCGAATTTAAGACGATTTTCACCCACTTTTTAAATACTTTTTCTCGCTACAATCGTGTCTCTGACACCGTGAATTTAACCTCATTTTATATATAATAATAATTTTTTTTAATCCGCATTTTTAAAAATCTAACCTTAGTATGACACCATGGATTAGTATAACTAAGCCTTACAAAAAAAAAAGGACCGATGTATAAATAAACGAAAGTAAGGAACTCAATTTATTTATTTTTTAGTCTGGGCCGCCTTACAGCTTAGAATTTCTCCCCCACCTCATGGACTTCAATCCCGCAAAAGTTCATATGCGAACTACCCACCCACTAAACTATGTGATAATCTCAAATTGAAAATGAGAGGATTTATGAATTATGCTTGGAAATTGGGAATAAACATCCTGGCCCAATATGTAAAGTTAACTACAATGATTGACAAATTCAGAGCATGAAATTGGCAATAGAGACATCTTGGTCCAATATATTAATTGAAAACACACTGGCTCATTATCTTAAAAAAGAAGATTAAATTAAATATTCGTCATAAACATCCTGGCCCATTATTTGTACAGAGTCTTAATTGATGCCCAATAATTGCAGAGAACCGGCCCACAATTTGAAAGGGAATCCAGTCTTAAATGCATTTGCTCTTTTTGATTATTGGTGTTTGTGAAATTTTGGGAAGAATTGGATGGGCTTCTGGGATTTGAGTGGATCCAAATCAGTTGTAAAGCCCAATTTCATACGTGACTCGGGCCTCCATTTATTGTATTTTGAGAGCCAGAAATTATCCACTGCAATACAAACATGTTCGTTTTGAGAGGTTTCGTAGGATTATGAGTTTTAAAAAGTGTTTTAAAACCCAAATATTGTTTGGCACTAAATTGAAAGTTTGTCCTCTAAAACCTTATTTCAGTAACAAATTCATTTTCTGATCACCAAAACTATATATATATTTTTTAAAAATCTTATTCAACACGACTTTTTACTATTTAACGACATAATTTTACATTTTCAAAATACATATTTTATTATTATTTTTTTCTTTCAAAACGGATATTGTTATGCTACAGGGAATTGCCGACTGATCAAAATAGAAAAAGTGAAGATGATTAAAGTTTGACTTGGATACGTAGTGGGATTTTTTTTTTTTTTTTTTTGAAGTTTTCCATCCAATGTGTTCAATTTCAATCAACCAGTATTATCAATGAACGAATAATCAACCACCTTTGTTATTAATCAATCTATTCTTTTCACTACTTAGTACCCTAGAAAGTATGGCAATCAAGAGATAGCGAAAGACGTGTTGTTTGAGAAGTTATTTCATGCATCGAATTAATGTATCATATAAAAATAACGCAATATATATTCTAGAGAGTAAAATTATTAAAAAAATTGTTTGGTGATTATCACTATTAGGTTAGTTTGGAGCAAGTGACCAACCGCCCTATATTTTTTTGGCTTTTGTGTTGTTTGGTGGATTAAGGGATTCATGATTAGACAACCTATAGGTTAAGTAACGGTCTCACACTAACACTAATATGTGACCATTTTAACCACTTTGTAACAATGCCATAATTAACTAACATCAATAATAAGTTTACTTTGCATCTTACAACACAGATTCAATGTGAGATGTCCCCTAACGAATGAAGGTATAGAGCTAGTGTTGCAGAGAATTTGAAGTTACTTGTTCAGTGAACTAAATTTTACATCATAAATTTTAGGGATCTTAACTCAAATGACCGTTGGATCCGTAAAAATATTGTTTGTATGGACCCATAAGTTATCCAGGAGGATATGACTAAATGGTAGCAAATAAATAATACTCCTTCCGTCTCATTCAAAGAGTCCACTTTGAAATGTATACAACTTATTATGGGTTGTGAGGTACAACACCTAAATTATGTAATTTACCACCATATTTTTTACTTATATCCTTATTTTAAAAGTAAGAGTGAATTGTCAACCACACATTATAATATTAGTAAGGGTATGTAGTATAAATAAATTTAAAGTGGGCTCTTTAAATGAAATAAGATTTTTTTGAGAAAGTGAACTCTTTGAGTGGGACAGAGGAAGTAGAACTTTTCTCATGCTCTCACCTTTACATCTTTATGAAATTTGAAAGCCCCACTTTGTGATCTATATTGCCTTGCATTTGCTGGATTTATTCATTATTGCCCCCAAAGGATGGGCAAAATTTCCAATTTATACAAAGTCAAGGGGTATATTGATATTTTCCAAACCTCAGGGGACATTTTCATATTTGACCATACTTTATGGTATTTCGAATAAATTGAATAATCGATAGATGCCAAAGGAAAAGGTATAACCGTATAACGTGTCTACCAACTAAAAGTTCTGACGAACGTCTGAGTGTCTTTCAGCCTATCTTTGACTCTTGCACTTCCACAGTTCACACTTTCTTGTACACTCTAGACTCATTTCGCAGACCCAGATTTTTCTCTCCGTCCATTTCTTCTCCGGTGCCGGTGACATTACAGTCATATCTACCAGCTTCTTCTCACTGAGGTGCATTTCCGTAATTCATCACAGGCCACCTCATTGTGTTTGTTGTTCATTCGCACCATTGAAAGAAAATTTAGAAAAAAAAAGAAAGAAAGACTCTTTATATTTTTAGGTGTACTTTCTCAGATGGTTTCATTTGGTTGTGCTTTTGCTTCTGCCAAGGAGGGGGATTTTCATCTAAAATGCATTTAAAGTGTTAAGATTTTCCTCTACTGTTTGCATTTCTTGGCCTTCTTTTTCTTTTCTCTTTTGGTCATTTATAGTAAATTAGAAATGCTGACTGACCCTTTGAATTTGTTACAAACCAGTTCTTGATTTTCTGTTTTCCGGGTTAGTGTCAAGTTTCAATTTCTATAGCTCAATGTAGCTGCAATTTTTGTTTTCTTCAAATTTTTTTGTTTGGCTCTGGTACTGTTTATTTAGTTAGATCAAGCTATTCTCCCCTCAGTGATGAATTTGTTGACTTGTGAAAATTATTTTAATGATTTTTGCTTGTGCTATTCTCCAACTTTGGATGCCTGTAAAACACCTCCCTCCGGCACTGTGTGTTTGAGCTGTACATATGCCTTTTTCAGTCGCATTGTTTTGACTAGATTGGGTCCCATTCGAACCACGGATTCAACTCCACAGCCTAACGAGATATGCATAATAATATATATTAAATTGCACATACGAATGTTTGTTTTCTTTGTTTAAGATTCATGGGGTGGTCCAACTTTGAATTTCCCAGGTCATAATACCAAGCTTTTTATTCAATCATCGCCAGTCGATTCTTTGTTTCTCACATGTTTGCTTTTCTACAGGACCAAGGTTGTATGCCTGCTTCTGCTTGTGTTCTAGCGTCTAACAGAAAAGTCTTGAAGTTTCAGGGCTTTCAATGCCTTTTCAGGTGTGATATTCTAAATGCTGCAAGGTGCAAACCCTTCTCAAATCTGTCCACATCTTTGTTTATTGCATTTTGTTTTGTTTGTTGTCTTTAAGTAGTGTACTAACCAAAGTTAAATCCTAACCCGAGTGCTGAGTAATGTTGTTCAATTCAATCCTGTAATGAGTGATAACTTGATAAGGATGGCTTAATTTTCTTGTGGTTTTGTAGTGATGCCCAACTTTTTCTTCCATTGGACTGAAGAATTTCCTGGCTATTGAAAAAACTGGCAAAGGTGACAGCTTTACCAATTCCTCTGCCAAACCTGGATGTTTTCCATTCTGTTTTTGAAGATTTCTTCTTTGAGCATATGTCGATATGCTTGGCCAGGGCCAAAGAATTTCCTACGCAGCCTTCTTTCTGTGTATCTTTCATGGGTTCATACTTCACTGTAGTTTTGGTTCGAAAATTACATTAGGGTCCAAGATTTCAGTGGATGAAAGTAGCTCTTGGGTCTCCTCCAATGGGGTTTTCGCAATCGGGTTTTTCGATTCTCTAGACAAATATAGTGTTGGCATCCGCTTTGCTTCAGATTCTATTCCAGTGAATAAGCAAACAGTGGTTTGGGTTGCTGGAGCAGACCTTACAGTCGGTAACCAGTCATATTTCCAGCTTGATCAAACTGGGAATTTGATCCTTTATGACTCTGCTTCTGGAGTAATTGCTTGGAGTAGCAAAACTAGCAATGCATCTGTCGAATCGGGCTTTCTTCGTGATGATGGAAACTTTGTCCTTCTGAACAGAGACGAAGATATTGTTTGGGAGAGCTTTGATAATCCTTCTGACACACTTCTCCCTGGCCAGAACTTCTCCATTTCCCATGTTCTCCGGCCTCCTAGCCAGAAGCCCCTTTCCAGTTATTACAGTCTTTATATGGATCTTTTTGGTCGATTGCTACTTAGGTGGGAAACTAGTGTCATTTACTGGACAAGTGGAGGAGATCATTCGCAGTCAGCTAACCGAGCAATGCTCAACACTGATGGAGTGCTGCAACTTCTCAACAGACAATCCGAGGCTGTTTGGTCCATTTTTGGAGAGGATCACAGTGATTCAAATGTCAAATTTCGGTTTCTTAGGTTGGATGCAGATGGAAATCTTCGGTTATACTCTTGGCAAGATGATTCAAGTTCGTGGAAATCTGTATGGCAAGCTGTCGACAATCAGTGTGATGTGTTTGCAACTTGTGGCCTCTTTGGCATTTGTGTCTTCAACATAACTGGCTCCAGTGTTTGTACTTGCCCCTTCAGATCAGCTGGCGGGACTACCTCTAAATGTTTGGTTCCTTCGGATAAAAACTGTGAGTCCGGTTCCTCCTTGGTTACTTATG
Source organism: Leptodermis oblonga (assembly GCA_016801395.1). Classification (NCBI taxonomy): domain Eukaryota; kingdom Viridiplantae; phylum Streptophyta; class Magnoliopsida; order Gentianales; family Rubiaceae; genus Leptodermis; species Leptodermis oblonga. The sequence goes on along the minus strand of CM028750.1, from coordinate 6,500,373 downwards.
AGCATACTGATTTATATGGCATTTATCCACCCAATGAAACAATCATTAATACCAACTTGCAAGAATGTAAAATGTTGTGCCAGAAAGATCCTGCTTGTACCGCTGTAACCTTCATAAACACCGGGTCTGCACAATGTCGATTAATCAGAACTAGTTACATCAGTGGCAAGTTAAATCCTTCTTTGGGTTCCATATCTTTTGTGAAGACTTGTTCAGATCCTATTGCAGTTTTGCCTGATTCCCCTAGATTGACCCCTGTGGATGTTCAGAAGTCTAAACCAATTTTGTCGCGGAAGATTTGCATTCCTTGTGTTGTTGGCGTTGTTTGTGGAACAGTTGGTATACTTCTTGTGGTTCAATTGGCTTTAGCTCTCCACTTTTTAATAAGAAGAAAACATTTGAGGAAGAAAGCTGCTTATAGTTATGTAGATCCTAATGCCAGAGGTTGTGTCATGTTATCATATTCGGAGATCACTGAGCTGACAGAGAATTTCAAGCACCCGATTGGTCCGAAGGTTTATAGAGGCGTTTTTCTAGAGGATCAGCAAGTTGCAGTGAAAGAGCTAAGTGCCAGCATAGAAGAAAGGAAGTTCAGAAAAGCAGTTTCGAAAATCTCAAGTATTTATCACAAGAATCTGACAAAGTTGGATGGTTCCTGCTGTGAATTGGGGCACAGACTTTTGGTATATGAATTTGTGAAGAATGGTTCACTTGCAAATTGCTTAGTAGATTCTAAACTCAGCAAGAAGTTGACATGGAGGAAAAGAATCGACATTTGTTTGGCCGTGGCTAGGGCCATTTCCTACCTGCATTCGGAGTGCAGAGAGTTCATAAGTCATGGGAATTTGAAATGTGAAAATGTGCTTTTAGACGAAAACTTAGAAGCCAAGGTGAGTGAATACGCCTTGCATACTTTTCTTAGTGAAGCGTCAGATGCCGAGATAACTGCACAGACAGATGTCAAAGATTTTGGGAAGATGCTGTTGAAAATGATCACTGGATGCCAAAATGCTGATGATGCTTGTGAATATGCATATGGAAAATGGATAGCCGCGCAAACTGAGAGCCTAGCTGACAATCGAATGCAAGGCAGCGTGAATTCGGATGAGTTGGAACGAGCACTGAGAGTTGCATTCTGGTGTTTACAGGTTGATGAGCGAATGAGACCATCAATGGGGGAGGTTGTGAAGGTATTAGAAGGCACATTGGCGGTTGATCCTCCACCGCCGCTTTCCTGTAACAACCAAGCAATGTCATCAGAAGAAGAAATGGAATCTGATGAACAAGAACAACCTTAAATGAAGTCAGCTTCTTTGGCATTCTTTTTTTTTTTTTTTTTTTTTCTCCTCTTCATTTGTGTATAGTTTTGCAGTTTAAGGTTAAGACCAGCCAGACGAGTTTAGGCTGTAGCAACTAGCTAGGCATGGTTGTGCCAACTTTAAGGGGTTGCAACCATGTTTGAGTAATCTGTTTTTCCACAATGCAATTGTTGGTCTTAATTCATACTTGTTTTATGTTTGTTTATGTCTGAACAAATGATCATTATTTTTTCTTTAATCTTTTTGAGTAAACAAATGACCATTATTAGAAAAGCATTTCCCATCACTTCACAGTAAAAAGCTAAAAGGGGTTTATGATGCAGTTGGGTAGCTTTGCTGTAGCAATGTTGGGCTCATGGTGCTAAAAGAAATATGGACATTACAGGGATTAAAAATGAAATTTGATAAATGGGCCAAATGTGTGGTATTTTTCCAAAGTTGGGTGGCAAAGTCTACTATATTTTTAGAAAGCGAAAAACTTTTTAAATGCTAGCGACTTTTTCTTCATATAAAACTTGTTTAAACAAAAGTGGCCAAAATTTTAACAACTCCTAGCAAAAGTGACAAAAAATGTGATTTTTCCTTCAGCACAGTGATGCGCCGTTGAATTTCACATTATATGCAGAGCAGCCGATCGGAGAGTACTAGATCAAAAAGCAATGTTCATTGGTGGTAGCAGTTGCTCTGTTCTTTGTAGCCTCTTCTTGTATCCGCTATCCACTACTCCCATCTTCCCAGATAATCCATTTCTTAAAATCAAAGATTCAAAATATATATAGTTTTCAACCTCAGAAATCTCGCTGCTCACATTAGCCAAGATTTGAGCAGAAACCCGAAAATTGTCCTAAGTTTTTGGACAAATTAATGAAGCTCATTTCCACTTTTCAACCGTTTCATTAGATAATCATTCATCATTTGATAATAAAAATAAGACTAATTAATTAGTGCAGCTAGGTACCCTACGTTGATAGATGGCATTATATATTACGAGAAATTAGAGGGGCAGATTGAATGCGTATCAATGGAATGGTCATCTACTTGTGAACGTTGTTCAGTGACGGCGGCGGCGGCGGCGGCATGTTCAACACCGAAGGCGAAGATATTTAGGATACCGGAAAGTTTAAGTTGGCCTGCGGCTTCAAAGAAGAGAAGAGTGGCGGCTGAGTTGAAAAGATCAAGCATTGCGGTTTATGCTCCGGCAGATATAGAGGTGTTTTTCTCTGACCATACTATTTGCAGTGATAATTTTATTATTTGTAGACTTGTAGTAACATTTTTCTGTGAAAAGTCTATTTTGCTCTTTAGCTAAAAAAAATTTTTATAATATTTTTTCATATTGCACGGTAAGTAAACAATCTATACATTTTTTTACGTAAAGTTTGTTTGTTAACAGAAAAAACCCTGTCTAGCCTGACATTGACAAAAATATTTTGCCAGAAATCTCATCATTGACAAAAATATATTTCAAAATCCTACCTCTTATTTATAGGAACATTACCAAAATACCACTCAAAGTGGGCAGTATTTTGGGTCAAAATACCGCCCAAAGTTTGGGTGGCATTTTGATCCATAATACCGCCCACTTTGGGCGGTATTTTGATCCAAAATACCGCCCACTTTGAGCGGTATTTTGAAAGAAACCCAATCCAACATAAAAATGTATAGATTATTATTATTTTTTTTGGTTAAAAAACCAATTTTACGTAAAAATATATATATATTATTTATTTACCGTGTAATATGAATTGTCCTCGTGACTATCGGCCATAATTAGATTGAAAAATATTTCTTTTATTTTTTTAAAAAAACTTAAGGGTATTATAGACTTTTTATAAAAAAATGTTACTGTAAATAGTAAAATTGTCACTGCAAATAACAATTCTGTTTTCTTTATTGCGTTTCGCAAAATTTCTGCTTCATAAATCAATCATTTAATAATGGATTTCATCAAGTCCAATTTATTCTTTGGATTTCCTAGTTTACATATCTTACCAGGTTGATCTTACCATTAGTATTATTTCTATCAAGAGTTTTGTATCTTGAATTTAATCATTTACTTTTATATTGTTCCATCCTTGGGTTTTTCTTCTTTTTTTTTTTTCTTTTTTTTTTTTTTGCCCATGACCTGCTATATAAATATGCCGCAAAATCAGTGAATCAGCTCGTATAGCAAGTAATAGTTTATTAAAGAAATAAACCAACTGTTTCAATTTTGTTTTTCTTCCTTAAAGAAATTGAAATAAATAGTAGTAAATTAGCTATTTTATGTGTAGACCAGTGGCCTATCCAGGTCAAAATTGCTCAAAAGCCAAGAATGACCAAACAAATTGTTGTGGTATGATAGTAAATAATCTTATTTGTCATGTGAGTGACTAAAGTTCAATCCCCAACCACAGTCAAGCTTGCTTAGGAATTGAACCTTGATCACCCACATGTAGGGTTGCTCATTTTAACCCGAAACCCGGGTCGGATCGACTAATTCGATCATTTTCGGATCGGATCGGATCAAAATTATCGGATCGCAGTGGATCACATGAGTAGTTCGGATCGGATCGGATTAGATCAATGTTGATCCGAACTGATCCGAACATCTTTTTTTGTTTCTTTAATTTCTTTTTTCCAAACACTCAACACTGAGACTCTGTTTATTTTCATGGACCATTTCTTCACCATTCCAATCCCAATCTGAGTTCCATTGAAAGCTTCCTCGTCTGACAACCAAGGTCCTCAAGCGATCACCCATGGCGCTGCCTACACGAAGCAAGCCGCAGTGCCTCCGTCAGCTTTGCCTCCATTATCGACATCGCCTCCGTCATTTTCGCCGTCAGCTATGGGTTTATGAAGTTTTTCTCTACCAGATCTGGAGTCCCTCGCTGCCTCATTCACGTTTTTGATGATCCAGTACCATCCACTTTGACCCATCATCGCCATCATCTCCCACCGGTGCTGGATTGTTGATATTCTATCAAATTTTCCCCTTTTTATTTTTTATGTCATCCTGCGATGGGCGTCCTGGTTCTTATATTGTGTTAATAGTTTGGATTTTGATGGTTTTTTCTTTTTTCTAGTTATTAATTTTGTGCTGCTTTATTTTGGGGTTAATGCTTCAGTTTTTTATGAAAAGAAAACAGAAGAAGCAATTATGGGCAATATTTGCTCTTATGTTGTGATGCGATCCTCTATGGATGCTTCTTGTGGCCCAATAAGAACTTTTACGCGTCAAGGTCCACTTCGACGATTGCTAAGTTGAGGAGAAGGGAAGCAGCTCTGGAAACCGGGCTGAATGGCTCGGTCTCGCTCGAATGAAGGAGAAACTTGATGCTGTGGATAACTCTGATAACCAATGTAAAAACGCAGGAGAGAAGCGGGGCTTTCCCCCTGGTGTAACTCCGACGGTCAAGTTAGTAAGGTTTGAAAAAGATGAACAGTATGCACTAAGAGCTCAAATGTAAAAGATTGCGTACCCCTTTAAGTCTGAAGACTCAGTATTTATATCAAGACCCAAATTATGCTCGTTGTAATGTAATGATCAGCATACCCAACTACTCCGTCTCTTTGTGTGTCCAACTGCTCCTGTCATCACAATCTGACTTGTGGCTTCCTTCACGCCATCATTCTGAGTGATTTCTGCAAGCATTCAAAATACATGTCTAATCCTATTATGACTTCTACCTACTATGTCAGTGCCTTTACTTGTTCCGACCTAAACTCTATGGTTGGGTAATAATGACCGTTGAGAGGAACATAGGAAGGCTTAGTGAGACGGACATAAGGGTTAAACCGATCTAAGATTATGTCTTTGGCTCGGCTTTATGGTACTTTCCGACCTAAACTTGATTTTAGATCTTTCAGATATCTTTATCTTTTAACTGTTAATCATTTCTTTTGTTCATTGGGCCTGGCCCAATGAAGGCCTATTTTTACGCACACCATGTTGCTTTTAAGCACTGCATGAATCTTCTTTGTTCTTAGTTGAATCTATTACTGTTGGTCCAGATTAAATTACTCTTGGTCCAGATTAGTTTTCTTTGGTACTTATTGTTTTTAAAGTGAGTATTTATGTAGAAGTTAAAGAGTTTTGTGCTGGAGTTGGGATGAGAAGGAAGTTTTTGAATTTGACGACAAAATGGATTTAAGGAGATAGAGTAGAGATGGGTTTCTGAATGATGCATCTTCATTAATGGCAGGAAAAGCAGAAAAAAGAAATATATCAGAATGAAGAAGACGAAGTGATAAAATTGACCAAAAAAAAAAAAAAAAAAAGATCTGATCGGATTAGACCCGAAGATCTGATCTGATTCGTGACTGATCCAAATCGAACCGATCCGAACTTTTTGGATCATGATCCAAAATTAATCCAATCCGAATGGATCGGGTCGAATAGTTCAATTTGAACAACCCTACCCACATGGTAGGTAAAATTACTTACCACTACATCACAATAACTTGTTTGGTCATTCTGGTAAGAAATAACTAATGAAATTATTGTTCGTATGTCAGGCAAACAAGCAATATATGTCATCTTTTGTACTCAATTCATTTTATTTGAATACTCTACTTTGACCAATATACAAATTATTATAAATATTTAGCTACAACACCTAAAATAGTTAATTTGACATCATTTATTCTATTTATTCGATATAAATAATCAAAGAGTGCCACCCCCGGGGTCCACCAAAAAAAAAAAAAACTAGTTTTAGCAAATGTACTTGAATAATAAAAATTTCGGCTTTGATCTGGACCCAAAAGCTTATGCGGCAATCTGACTGAATTACTACTCTTTTGTGTGTCGTCCAATTTACTCACTGTCTACTTTTCAAGTTTTGCCCCAATGCTGCCCTTTCTTCTCTTCTTCTTTCATTAAAATTTTCCAACCGGAAAAATGGGTACCCTAATGCTTCTAATCCACAAACGGAAGGAGCAGCATTTTCCACATTAATGAAATTATCGTCACTCAAAAATTACCAACTAAGCTATACACAAATAGAAAACATATAAAATATGATAATTTATACTTTCTTTAGTGTATGAAAGATATTTTTATAAAATTTATAAGTGTAGTAGATATATTTAATTTAAAGAAAATGGTTGAGACTTGAGAGGTTTAAAAAATTAAATGACGGATTTGAAATCATTTGATTGAGGTGTTTGACAGTATAATTTATCCACGAGTATTTTTTCATATGGTTATTGTTGAAGCCTTCTTTCACGCTGAGGCTCCGAGTCGTGTTCTCCGTCGAGACACCTGCAGTCGGGACAAAACTCTCTAATTTCATTCCGATGGCTAAGTCAGTCTATTAGTAAATATTGCAGTATAAGACAAGTCTAGTGATTGTTCATTACCTTTCTTTGTTGATATGATCGTATATTTATAGATAGTGACGTTTGTAGTATCTTTAGGAGGAAGTAACTCGACAAGTCATCTTCTAACCACGTCTGGGTACTCACTGGTTTATTCTCCCTTTCTTAGTAATAATCACCTTCTCGATTCTTGTGTCAAACCAATCAATCAGGGACACGTATAGAGAATACGTGTATATCCCTTCTCGAAAGTTCATGTGTCTCGCTTTGGCTTCAATCAGGACCGCCTTTTTCAGGCCCATTTATTATAAGGGGCGTTGTTTTTACTTTGGCCTTGGACCTTGGCCACATTTCCATATCCAACAGTTATTCCGTCATTCGTAAAAATACATTTTCATTGTATATATCGCCACTCTTAATTTAATTTTGATTATTGGATCAAATTATAGGTGGTAGTGGGGCCCGTATTGGGGGGAAAAATAAAATAAGGGGACGCGTGGAAAAGTGAGAATCGTCATAACGTAAGAGGATGTGGTCATGCTGGTGTGGAGGGAGTTGCGGTACGCTTTTGTCACCCAACTGCAAGACAGTGTGGGGCCCAAAACGTTAACGGTGGCAAACGCCGTTAATGTCCAAGGGGATGGGAAGGGAGGGGGCTTGAGTCATCAATTCCCATGCAACACCTGGCCCTTCCATGAAAACAAAAGTAGGTATCCTCCCGGGGGGTGGGCCCCACCATTAATGCTAGAGGACACGTCGTAACCTTAGCCATGCGGCGTCATCGGTATTCGCACATGCAAATCTGGACCAATAATGTCGCAAGTCACCTTGGTAGTTTGCTCCCTTTTCACCTTCTTGTCTTAATCTCATCTAGATCCTTATTCGCTTCTTTTACTATTTTGCCCTCCTCTTTATACTGCTAGTATTTTTTCAAAAAATATTTCAGTACACTTTTGTATAGTTTAATGTGTTTTAAAATGTATATTTCACATCTATGGTAGTATTTTAGACTGAATTCCAATACTAAGGTCATGTTTGGTAAAGATACTCGGAACTTGACTCATTTTGCATATTATATCATTTTTTATTAATTTTAATAAGTTTTTTTTTACATTTTTAATAAAACTTTTTACATTCTTAATGTAATTTTAATAGTTTAAAATCACAATCTAAATCAAAATTTGAATCCAGTCCTGATACCAAAGGGGAGCCTAAATTGGTCAATAACAATAAATGTTTTTTGTAAAGGCAAATATTTATATATTTTCTTTATCTAAAATATAAATATCCATTAATAAATTATTTTTTTTCTTGCAGGAATTTGGCCTACTTCAGGCACAAGAAAATTTCGCCTCTAACTACAAAAATAACAAAATATATGTTACACTATGTGTGATCGACTATATGAATTATATTTGGTTATTGTGTACCTTTAAAAATGTTGCTTAGTTGTGAAGGGTACTTCTTCATTTTGTAAGGAAATATTTAGAACAGAGGATATATCATAAACTCTATGACTTTAGAGTGAAATATTATTCGGTAGACAAAGAAAAAACGTGCGTACACGTGATTTGAATTAGATATTGCTTTTGTATGAACAAAAATTGTTTATTATATTATTATTTATAAAAAATTATACACCATTACCAGGGGCATCAAAGTCAATACGTAATAAATGAGGGTGGAAATGGGAATCCTCTCTCCATATATGTACAGTTATGTATTGTACATATATGGCAAATAAAAAACCTGTGTACCTAAATACGCACATATATATATGGAGTCACATATTAGTTTGATGGGACAATTATCTTACCTCATTTCTTCTTAAAGTACTTATAATATTATGTAAAAATTAAAAAGATAATTAATTTTATCGCCCACCAAAAATTTTAAAATAATATAAGAACACGCAAATATCTTGCTCCATTAGGCAATAGTAATGTGTGTAAGTATAGGTAATGTTGTTGAAGACTGCCAAAAATAATAATATATAATTAAATTTGTGAATAAGACATTATAAGTAGAAGGAGGTATATGATCGAGGCTTTGCAACATTAATTATTATTCCCACGGGGCTGTCTCTTCTCCTCTAACACTTTGCTTAGATTCTCTTCACTCCTTCCTCACATGAGCACAACAAGCCATACTCTGCTACTCATCGGCCCTCCTATACTCCGGCAGATAAGGTCGCCAGCCGCCGCATGCATGAAAAACTCTGCACAATATTGATCTATGTAAGTATATATCGATCTACATATATATATATATATATATATATTTCCCTTGATTTTAATTAAGCTCTAGATGTTGGATTTTCATTTTTTTTTTTTTCCTGCTGTTTCTTTTGGTGCTGTGTTTAGCAATCTGTGAGCTTTGAGTCGATGGGGGCAGAGGAATATTAATTGGGTGATCGAAGATTTTGAAGAAAATTTAAAATTTGGCAAAAATTGAGGTTGGTTATTTGGGTTAGATTTTAAAAGAAAAAGTGATGATTATTTTGAAGTGAGAATAGAAAAGAACAGAGCCTTGTGTAGGGGAAGTTTTGTTGGAGGGAAGTTTTTTGTTGGAAATTTTTTAGAGGGAAGTTTTTTTTGGGAAATTGTGTAGGTGAGAGATTAAAAAAGTGTAATGATTGTGTTATTTTTTGAATTTATGTGAGTAGGTATTTTAGAGGGAATTTTAAAATTTTAATTTTGAATTGTTGAAAAAGTGAAGTTGTTTCTTTGTGTAAAGTTTTGGAAAAAAAAAAGTGATGATTCTTGAAAAATTGCCACAGGAGAACAGAGCCTAAATCTTGTGTGGATGAAGTCGTTTTTCAGGGATCGATCTTATTTTTTATTATTTTTGTCTCATTAGAAGATTAGGCATGTTCTTTAACTTAAGTTTCAAATCAAATTTGAAATTTAGTTTTGAAAAAATAATTTTATAATTAGTTTTCATAATTTTCAATATACTTTTTACTATTTACTTATACCTTTTTATATTTTTAATACATTTTTACATTATAAAATTATTTTTTCAAAACTAAGTTTCAAACTTAGAAACTTAAGTTAAAGAACATGCCCATATATTTTAAAGTATAATTTACTTAAATTAGTAATTTATTACAAATTTTTGTACTTGTATTTTTATATTTTAGTTGTCGGTTAATTATAAATTACATATATTTATATTAATAAGAAAAAAAATAGGGAAAGTAAGCAATTAAAATAAGAACTCTTCCATTAAAAAAAATAATTAAATGAACTTTTCTAGTACATATATTTGCTTCATGATTATACATGTGGGATTAGTTGTCATTTATGTGATTACTGTTCATATTCTAAAACTGATACTTAATAAAAATGTATGTTCATAAATATCAATAATATTTTGTTAAATATATTTTAAAAAAATTAATACTTGTGAACAGTAATAATAGTATTACAAGATGATTGAAGAAAGTAGTAATACTCTGTTCAAAATACTTAAAAGGAGAGAGAGTATTAGATATACTTGAACAGAGTATCAAGTATCTTGAATAGAAGAGCTACTTTTAGATATTTAAAAAGATTACCGATAATACTTTCTTTTGATATATGATATTAGTAAACAGTACCAAGTACTATTCACGAGTATTTTAAAAAAAATGAAGGCTGTAGAGCCACGCGTCTCATTGCAAGTATGAATCGGTTGTATATAAGTTTTTGCGATTTATGTGAGACTCGTAGTCTGTACCAATTTTAAAATTCATAGTTAATATTCGTCAATTGGAGAACAAATATTGGCAATTGAAATTTTACAATTATATGTAAAAGGGTCAATTATATATTTCTCATTAGAAACAAAACTAATTGTCCATTGAAATTACAAAACACCTTTTTACTCGAAAATACTACAAAAATAAAAAAATTTCTTATATATACTCTAAAAGTTCCTTTAGTAATTTTTATGTTTCACACGTTTCGTAATTTATAAAATGATCATATTAATTTATCATCATATTAATATATCAATTATATCTTTTACTTTATAAATATAAATCACACGTAATTATAATAATTAGAATATAAAATGTAAGAAAAAAACAATAAAATAAGATAAAAATATTTTTTGAAATTCAATTGTGCCATTAAAATATAGAGTAACTTGTGAAAGTTATTTTATCTATTTTATTAGAGAAATTTACTTTCTAATATTATTCTTAGTATTTGAAAATGAATTATTCTATGGTGAAACAGAGGGAGTCTCACTTTTTGGGAATCCATTGTGAAATCTAGCAACTTCATTTTATTGTTAAAAGAATAATTTGAAGAATTTGACTATTTGTCAACTTTCAACTGTCATGAGGTTCTAAAGGCAGAAGCCGTCCTTTTTAGGAACAAGTATTTATATATTTCAACGGTTTATAAAGCTACTCTCTTTTTTTTAATTTTTTTTTCCTTCCTTTTTTAGGAGATGGAGAGAAACAATTTACTTAAAATATTACTGAAAAAGAGATGGTGAGTCACTCTAATAATTCCTTAATTTGGGCTATTATCTTTCTTTGGTACCTCAACTCGAACAAGTTTTACTTTCGTCCATCAACTTTTAAAAGAGTCAAATTAAAATTTTTTTGGTACCTCAACGTGAGTTGTTTTATGCTAAGTTAAGAGGTGAACAAAATGATTTAATTTTTTCGTTTTTCATTTCCTGCCTAGCTACTAATGTATGTGAATCTTACCCGCTAGTAATTAATGAATTCTGTTTACTTATAGAAATATGTGGAAAATGATGATGGAAAGATCGCAAGGTGAGGCTGCGAAACTTGAACCAACCGCAGCAGCAGCAGCAGCTGCGAAGGGAAACGCATCATCCGATCATCATGATAACCTCATCAGTTTCTTCAGTGGTGTCACTGCTAGAGATAAAAATGTGTTGAGTTTCGGCCATGGCAAATCACCAACCATAACCAGCTCGCTAAAACGCAGTACAACGTATGACCATGAACTAGAAGCCTCATGGCTTCTTAAATCTGGTAATTAATTACTTGCTTTTGTCTTGTTGATTACTTTCGCTGTGGATTTTTCCGAATTGCACTAGATATATGGTCTAGCCCCCTCAAATGATTGTTTCTGGCTATGCCACTGAGAGCGTGATTGTTTTCTTGTTTGGTTCTGTTAATTGGACTGATTATATATGTATCAATTTTCTACAATGAAATGCATGATTTCTAGGCAGAAAGAAAGAAACTATGGGAAAATCACAACAGAGAAATGGCTATGTATGCACTGTGTGACTGAGTTTTTAGTGGCAATTGGCTTTGCTCTCTCTGTCTCTCTCTCTCTCACGATATAGTGCGGAGAGTCGCTGACACAGGGCTAAGTTTTGTTTTCCTGCTTAGACCCAAACTGTGAGCAACAACACCACCTCAGTTTTTCAACTATGGCTTCTCCATCGGCCACTACACATTTCATGCCGTCTACTCTTCCACCTCCATCAATATCAGATCAGGTAAGTACTCAGTCTCCCGCGCGCCATTCATTCTTTTTCGACTAGCACGTGAGATTCATTGGCTTCTCTGATTAATTTGCAGGCATTCAAATCATCGTATCCTTGCTCTGACTCGTCTTTGTTTGGTAATTCGCCAGAGTACAGTCAAACATGGGTACATAATTAATTAAGCAATTTAAGCTGCATATATATAGTTAAGCTGCAGCCTTAGTTAATAGGCAAAATTGTTACATTTTCTCAGGTGAACAATTCAGACTTGCATGGACCGCATTATTCAAGGATGGTGTTGCCTCTTGAATTGGCTGAGGAACCTGTGTATGTGAATGCTAAGCAATACCATGGTATTTTACGGCGAAGGCAATTACGCGCCAAGGCTGAATTGGCAAACAAAGTCGCAAAATCTAGAAAGGTTGGTTGGCTTCAATCTCTAGTCTGTTTCATTACCCCTATCCCACCCTCCCTTTTTCCCAGCACTTCCCACTAAATGAATCAAATAGTGTAATTGTTTATGAGTCACAAAGTACGCGATTTCCTTTGCAGCCGTACCTTCATGAATCCAGACACTTGCATGCAATGAGAAGAGCCAGAGGGTGCGGGGGAAGGTTCGTCAGCAAAAAGAAGCACAATAACAAAGCAGCAGCACCAGCGGCAGCAGACTGCAGCAGCAGTGGCGCTGCTCCGCCTGAGAAGAGCGTTATTGATTGCAATGTTATTGCATCCGTTCCTGGGGAAACTCATCATCATCACATTTCAACCGGCTTATATTGGCCTGCGGCCGCCACATCTTCTGGAAATGTTCATGTCTCATCAGCTGCAGGTTGTAATCAAGCCATCAGAGGGCTTCCGGTTCTACAGGAAATGCAGAACAAGAAAGACGCTACTTTCCAATGGGGTGATTACCGCTTTCACTGCCGAAGTCAGTAGTTACATATATATAGGTGATAGTGCTGTATACAATGAGAGTTCATATCTGTATATGGAAAGAACTGAAATGTTTAATTTGTACGTCGGGTTCGTGAACTGAGGTCATATCTACATATAAGATACATAAGGTTTTGTACATCCTGAATGCGCTCAAAGCGAGATATAAACGATATTTTGTGACTTATAAACAAGATTCAAAAGGAATTTTGAGTTCCTGCATGCTCTCGGTCTCATTTGGGATGAATGTATGTGTAGAGACTATAGTCCTCTAATCAAAAAGATTAATGATGTGTTTAACTTGTTGAATTTAAGCGCCAAGTCCATCGATAGCCATTGGCCAACAAAGCGACTGGCTGGATTTTCAGTTGATTTTACAGAGTCAATAGTGTTCACATCAAGATTTTGTTACTTAAGTTAAATAAGATAAATAGTGGCCGAAATTGAGTAGTGGTTCATTGTTTAATTACAAGCGAACCCATTGTAGAGGTCACAAACTTGAAACTATCGGGTACAGAGAGAAAATTTTTGAGGTGAAATTCACGATAGGCCCATTTTCAATAAAATAAAATAAAATAAATAGTCCCTCTCTTCCGTTACAAGTTAGGGTCCAATATTATAACTATTTATAAATTACAATATACAATTTTGACCCAAAAAAAAACATTTTACAATATACTTTAAACAAAAAAAAAAAGAGTTTTAAGAAAACAAATAAAAGATGCTTTCTAAAATTATATTTTGTTTTATGACAGAAACATGGGGTTACACTATTTATATGCTTGCACTAATTTATATAAGTTGTAACATTAATATACTACGTGATGCAGCAAATGAACAAAAAGTCAATCTTAAATTCAGTTTGGTTGAATAGAAGGGACCTCAAATGTCAAGTTAATCTCTATGTTAGGTGCAATATCGTTCACACTCACATTTATGAGAACCAAAAATATATGATTTCATAGGGGAGATTATTTCAGCTCTTTTAAATGTGGTCCGCAATACCAATAATACAAGCAACCGTACATGAAAAAACGCTATGAAAAGCTCGCACGAGCAGAAGAAGCGCGGCAAGAAATCTGGCAAAGCCGTGGGAAGTTACAGTAATAGGGCAGGATGGCACATGTTAGTACCAGTGGGCCTCACCACTACCGAATAAATACCAAATAAAATGACCGGACGTCGACTCATCTCCGCTGTGGCCATCTGTTTTGTTTTGTTTTGTTTTGTGGTGAAATTTAGAAATTTTAGTTGCTGTGGATCCCACACGCCGCCGTGACCAATAATAAAAGGAGAACCTCCCCGGCTGCTGCGCAAATCAACTATTCTTCTTGAATCTAGATCCATTTTTGCTTAAAACTATAAACGTTTTTTTAATATATATATATATTTCTCAAACATAAATAAATAAAATAAACGTTTTGAGATAAAATATATTTATATATTATATATAAACGTTTTTAGGTGATAATAGATCGTGTTCACGAGTTGACGTGTTGAGATATCTTAATTTTAACCTTAACTAGGTTATTTTTGGGTCATGTCGAACCTAACTTATTTGTCATGTCAGTGTCAACCTTATTTTAATCCTAATTTACTTATTTATTTTGAAAGTTCAACATTTTAACTCAAATACGATCTAAAATATAACTCAAACATCACACTTAACCTATAAAATCATTATATTCACTTTAAAAGTATATAATACACGCTAAATAATATGTACAAATTAATCAATAATATTTTTAAAATTTTTAAATTTACAAAGCATGTTCAAAAAAGTTGATTAATTTGTTGAACATGCTAGGTCATTCAAGCTGACTTAACCTGACCTATTTAATTTTCATGTTATTATTCTTTCGTGAGTCGTGTTTAAACTACTAAACACGCGTTAAGTCCGTATCAAATTTTCTGTATGGGGTAACAAATTAACACCCCTCAAAATTAGCATGGTCCATGTAGAATTAAAAATTCGTCGTTTTTTTCAATTTGATTAGGTCTTCTTGACCAACGAGGCCATGGCAACAAAGCGTGTTTTGACTATCCTCAGTGTAAGTTGGCGACGGCAAGGCATCCTTCAATGAATATACAAGTTGTCCACTTGTATTGTATTTTGTCATCAATGATCATTCTTGTTTTTCTTTTCTCCTTTTTTTTTCCCCTTTCAATCCACAACGTTCTAACTTAAAACTTCAGACTTGCAGAACGCTTTATTATTACCACCACCCGAACCCTCCCAGGTACTCAATACATACTTCTTTCCGCCTAAGGGTAAGAACAGGACCAATTTAGGACCTAAATGTCGACAGTTTTTGGGTTCGTATGGGGACCAAATGGTAAATCCACAACCAAATGGGAGCGCAACAGGGCAATAATTGGAGTATTAAATGTTCATATCGAGGTCAAAGGTTTGAACTTGTTCGCTGCAACATTACAATTGAGGTATTTCTTCAGTATATAATCTAATCAAACCTAAGCCGCTCAATGTCAAAATCACTAAAGCCTCTATGATGCGACGCTAAAATCAAGGCTCCGTAACGTGGAGAATGTCCAAAAAAAATAGACAAATCCTCAAAAGATCAGAAAGTTAGAAATCTTCACTTCATTTAGGTCAGTTGAAAAGAAAATTGATCAAGGAAAGAAGGCAGAAAACCCGAAGGACATCGAAATGCTTATAAAAGCTAAGATAGATGACCATTTGAGCCATTTTCCCAAGAATCCCCGGTACATAGCCGGAGTCCTCTTGTTCTTCCCGGCGCCCCTCCTTTGAGTGAGGACAAATCCAGCAAAACCCTGCGTGGAGATTCAACAGTCAGAAAGTTTTGTGGGGGTAACAAGAAGACAGGCTTACATGTAAATGACATACATGTTTTTGGAAGATTCTTCTTCATTGCCACAATGTATCCCAATCTTCTCACCAATCTTTGACACAGAATGGTCCCGGGGCAAGTCGACTAATACTGGAGCTGTGCAACAGAAAGGTCCAGCTTTAGAAATGTAAAACTACAGTTTGAAGGGAAAATCAGGCAGAAGTATCTTTAAAGGACCTACCAGACTCGTGGATTTTCTCCGCATCTTCATCAAGCTCCAAGAGTTTCTACGAAAAGAAAAATAAGATTTGCATTAAGTAACCTAAATTTCGCTACTTGGTTAATTAGCATAACCAAATAACGTTTCTGAAAACTATACGCAAAATAGATAATTAACACTCGGGGTGTACAGATACTACGAGTATATGGCAGATGGGAAGATAAAAATTCAAAGATATAGCCATGTGATCCCCGTGAGCCAAAAAGTTCTTGATTAAGCCAAATAAGAGTCGATAGAAAAGTGAAGGATCATAATCACCTTAAGGCCTTCATAACAAGTCTCAAGATCATCATTAACCAAGATATGATCAAAGAGGCCGGATGCCTTTCCTTGGTCAAGCTCCATGCTTGCATTTCTGAGTCGCTTTTGCATCTGTTCTTCAGTTTCAGTTCCTCTGTCAAAAGAGAGAAAAAAAACTTAATATCAAGCCAAAGGACTCTGTAAAAGAAACCAAATTTGACTGTCTAGGTCAGCCCACCTTGCACGAAGGCGCTTCTCAAGCTCCTCAAAGGAAGGAGGACAAATAAAGATGAAAATGGCTTCAAGAGAACTAGCCCTCACAGACCTTGCCCCTTGAACATCAATGTCAAGGATGCATCTCTACATGAAATAGTATAAAAACATTCTCAATGGCGCAAAGAGGAATCCACTATAGAAATCATAGAATGTCATAACAATAATAATCATACATACAAATCTAACAGAATAACTTGATTTCCATGCTTCCATTTTTATTTCAATTGCTTCCCTTTTCAAGTTCATTACATGAAATTATTTGCTCATAAAGACAATTTAACCATGAAAGTACCAAATGACATAGTAGCTAAGGCACCATAGGAACTTCAGAATTCAAAATCACCAACACGCACAGGTTCAGCAGCCATTTGGCGTTCAACAATCAAACTTTATGGTCCCACAAGTAGGAACAATATGAGTTGATCTCATTTTATGCTTATCTAAGCTCAGAAAACCACCACCCCATAAGTATCATGAACTGAACATTCAAGCCCATGTCTTTTAGCATCACATCTCACAGATCATATGAACACATTGGAACATGTAAAACCTCAAAAATTACATGCACTATGCAAGAAGGAAACAGAAACACAATACAAAATATTATATTCTAGGTAAGCATAGTTACATTTGCCCCATTACCTTTCCGTCATCTGCAACCACCTCAACAGCTTCTATACTGGTTCCATAGAGATTTCCATGAACAGAAGCGAACTCGAGGAACTTTCCATCTTTTATCTCTTTCTCCATAGCACTTCGTTCAGAAAAATGATAATGGATTCCATTCTGCTCCTTTACCCGTGGAGAACGTGTGGTGTGGCTAACAGAAAAACCGAACATCGATGGAAATTCTTTCATTAGTTTAGTGATTAAGGTGCCCTTCCCAACTCCAGAAGGCCCGCTGATGACAATGGGCTTTTTAATGTCACCTGCAACTCCTCTACTCCAGGCCACCACCTCTTTTCCAAGTTTCTTTCTCTGTTCTCTTACATATAGTGTGTCAACCTGATTACAGCACATATAACAGTCTTAAGAGGAAAATCTTGTGTATTTAACCAAACTTACAAATGCACAAAGATTTCAAGATTCACCCAAAAGAAGACATCTAATCATTGGCTAGAAGTATTATACTCTATTCCAAGAGCTATTGTTCTAAACTGCTTCACTAAATCAATCTTTTGAGCCACCAATCCAAGATCCATATCAAATTTTCACCACAAAAACTTTTAAAATGCACAATCAATCAATCACCAACCTCAAGAAACCAAAAGCAGTCATCTTGGGCAGAACCCCCCTTGAGGACAAGTATCCTGTCTTCATTCAAGACCAAAGCCGAATGCCCCTTCGATGACTGTGGTTTTCTTCCCAATACGGCCGGTATAACCCTTCAAATACAACAAACCATTTATCACCTATTTGAGGAACAGACATTGAGAGTAGGTGCCTGAAATATATTTTCAACTTACAACTCACCATTTACCAGTAGAATTATCCAACACCTGAACTCCAATTGTGGACGTTGAGCCATCATCAACTCCACCAATCACATACTGATCGAATAAGAAAAAAACAATCTCATAATTTCCAAACCTTCACCGAAGAAATACAAAAAGTACATTGTAGAACTAAATCCATTAAAAGAGCATCTTACAGTTTTGTTTCCAATTCCAACACTAACAGCAGTTTGGTGGCCTTTGGATTTAAAATCAAACCCATTTGGATGGTCTCCTAATAGATCATCAGCTATGAAAGCCGGCGCTTCCCCCTGGTTTTTTTTTTTTTTGGTTTGCATCAAAATATAAGATCAGATCAAAATAAAGCAGCCACCTTAAATTGATTAATTTCACAAGCGCATTATGTTAAAACCAACTCAAGAAAACAGAACTCACCATAAGGACTGAAAGCTCTCCTCTTTTTGAAGAATACCCCGAACTGTAACAAAATATAATAAATCTCAAACTCTAGATCTTACATTGCAATCAAAACTTATATAACTCAAGCTCCAAAAAAATGCAGCAAAGATCGATATGCAAACGATTATCGCCGCCCCGTTGTTGTAGTGTATATCAATGAATTCGACAAAATCAACCCAAAACCCGACCTTCAAAACTCAAAAAAAATTTAAAGGTCCCCCAAAACTTAAGCCAATATACTAATCTACATCTACAAAAAAACAGAATGTAAATATCTAAACATTGAACCAGAAAAAACACTACGTCAATGCATTGTGCTGAAACTTTCAGACAGACGAGTTTTGTAAATCACGGCTTAGCCAAGGAAAGAATTAAACACCATAGACAACCTCAAATTCAATCCAGCAAAAATTAAGGAATAAACCCATTGTCCGAGGTGAAGGGATTTCGGAATACCAGCTAAAGAAAGAGTGGCAAGAAGCTTCTTTTCTCTCTGATTCTTTGCCTATTTTTTTCCTTCCGGGATGTAAACGTAATGTCAGGTGGTATCGTCTTTGGCCCCTTGAAAAGAACGGTATTTGAAGGAAAGGGTCAAAAACAAACCAACCCAAATTGCTTAATTTAATTGGAGATTCCCAAATGTCAAAGCAAAACTAGCTTAGGAATCAAAAAGTCAGCAACTTTGACGGAGGCGGAGGAGGAGAAGAAGAAGTTGTGAGAAACTTGAAGAAACATGGCTTTATTTGTAGCCTAAGCAAAACCCAGAGAGAAGGTGGGGGGAGGGGGGCGGTGGGGTCTGGGCTGAGGTAGGGAGGAGGGAGGAGGACGACTGGCGGTGGCTTTTTGGTCGCATTCAGTTCACAAATTGGACAAGACCGGGTCGGCTTTCCCTTTTACTATTATTGTAAAGAGGAAATTCGTTCGAGAAATAATATTTTTTGTTTTTCTATAGAATTCTAGATCATTTATATGACACGGAATTTGTTGTGTAAATTTAGTACAATTAGTTATTTGGGGGAATATTTAAGAAGCCTTGATTTTAAATTTTGAAATTCAGGACAGACAGCCATATTTAATACGCTACGCAATTTACTATTATTAGTACTACTTTCCCCGTGGTAGTTTGCTCCGTGTTCGAATTATTGTGTTTGTGTTAGCGAGTTGGTGTACGACATCTTTAATCATAACTTTATAAGTTTAACTATTTACGTCAATCCCTTTATTTATCCAATGAATATTTTATATGGAAAATGTTTATTGCACATATTATATGCAAAAAAAAATTCACATAAAGTAGTTTATGTGGGCCAATCAAATGTTATTTTACAAAAATATCCTTATTGTATTATACTTATTTCTTTTCTCCTGTCGTGTCTTCCTCCCTTCTCTCTCATCTCTCCTGTAATCAATTTTTCTCAAAATCTCCTCTACCATTATTTGTTTTACAACTTAGTTTCCTTCTTCCTACACTAATTAAATTTTTTTTCTTTCAGTTTTGACTTTCTCTAATATTTTTTTTAGCTTTAGAAATTGCATATGTGAAACCCATTTCACTATAAAACGAATCATCTAATTTTTTCTCTTAATTTTGGATTCTAATTTATTCATTTTTCTCATAACAATAATAATAATAATTTTATTATGTAAAAATGGGTTTGGCAAAAAAATGTAATGAATAAATTTTAATTGCGAAAAATATAAAGGTTAAGTTCTATTTTGTGTTTGGCGAAAAGTAAGAAAAAAAAATTAAAATTATTATTATTTTAAAATATTGAATAAATAAGAATACTAAATATTAAGTTTAATGGGTTTTAAAATGCTTAATAGTGAAAATGATAGGGTACTTTTTTTAAAAAAAAGAGTTGTCAAAATAAAAATACCAAAATTAAATTAGTTAAAAGAAAAATATTTAAGAAAAAGGAAAAACAGAAAAAGAAAAAAGAAAAAAAAGAAGAGCAGACGGGGTAAAGAGAGGAGAGAGGAGAAAGAAGAGAGGAGAAAGCAAAATGCCATAATACAATAAGGATATTTTTGTAAAATAATATTTGAGTGACCACATAAAACACTTTATGTATGCACATAATATGTGCATTTAACAGCATCCATTTTATATTTGTATCGCGTTTCCGTGTTGTAATATATATTACTCGTGTTGGGGTTGGGGTTCAGGTTGTAGTTTTATGTGTCGACTTATTTAGCCTGCGAATTCGCTAAAGGTCTACCATAACCCGTTTATATTGTGTCGTGTTGTATCGAAAAGTGCCAGCTCTAATTGTATTTATGGCTTTCCATTTTGTTTTGAATAAATGTTACTCTATTTTAATAAATTCCGATATTTAAAATATATATTTATTTTATTTTATCCAAAATTAATGTATTAATTCTATTTATTTTTCAAAAAATAAATACTCGTACAACATGAATTAAGAGTAAATCTGTCAATTAATTTACCTTTTTTTTTTTATAACAATAGACTACTACAGTGGAGATAGACAAAAAAAAGAAAATTAAGTAGTATAATCGGTTGAGTATTGGCTCGTTCCCGATCTCCTAAGAGTTTAAGAAGTGCGGGTGAAGCTTCCTGGTTGTTGGCCCTCTTGGGCCATCCAGAAAATGTAATGGAAACCAAACATGTCTAGCCTAACTGGCAAAAACATGTGAGGTACCATTTACCGCAGCGGGAGGTCCTGGGTTCGAGTCCGGTGGACAACAACTTAAGGGGACTTTCCCTGCAAATTTAAGGGGTTGACGGGGTTCGAATCTGGGCTTTCCGTTAGCCCTTTTACCTCCAGGGGCTTAGCTCAGTTGGTAACTTGGCAGCAGATTGCAGCCAAGGACGCAGGATCAAGCCCTGGCAGCCGCAGTGTGGGATTTTCATCCCCCCAATGTGGGGGGTGGATCCTTGTGGGCACCAGGCACTGGTCCTCCTGCCAAGGTTACCGCTGAGTCACCCTGATTTACCCCTCACACGAGGCTCATGGGGCTGGGCGGTGTGGGCCCTGCGGGCGAGGGATATCGCCTTTTAGCCAAGAAAATGTAATGGAAGATTCCAAAGTCGTTGTGGACACTATCTTGAAAGTGAAAGATGAAAGCTAGTATTTGTGGACACTATCTTTATTTTGGGTTTGAATTTTAATTTTAGGGTTTTTTTTTAGAAAAAAAGAGATTTATGTATCTTCTTTTTATTTTCTAAAATAAAAATTAAGGGAAACAATTTCCAATTTCCAATTTCCAATTTCATGCTTTAAATATGTAGTTTACAATCTTAAACTATAAAATAACTCATTTTGTTTCATTAAAAGAGTCAAATTTCATAAATGTACACTTTTTATAGATATCAATTTATAATACCTACAAATTTCGAAAGTTAGCCATTATAGTTGAACAAAAAATATTTAAAAATGCACAATTCTATTGAAATTAGTTAAACTGTCTTACATCACTTTGAATCAATATCATTTTACTAACATCGACATAATATTTTAAACACGTAATATGCTCTCGTAATTTCCACTCCCTTTTCATAAGTTCATCATCCTCAGTTGACTTCTCTTCAATTGAAAGTCATAAAAAAATAATACTCGTAAAAGAAAATATATTCTAAAGATGAATCATAAAAAATAAATATGCAGAGCAACGAGTCGATGCTCAAACAATAATAATCAATAGTGAAATGAATTTAAAAAAAGAAAAAGTTGTGGGAAAAGCGTGGGTGGGATAGAGTGCACTGAATCTAACTAATCATGCGGCCATATTGTGGCGACACCCGCCGGAATTCTCGATTCAATTTGAGTACCCTTTTTTTAAAAAAGTATTTTGTCTTTTTTCTATTCGGATAGCGGAGAATCTTATGGTAAAGTGAAAAAATAAAATAATTTTTTTTAACAAAGGCAACTTGCATATTAGTGTGCTTCGTTAATCGAGTGCGTGCAGGTATTTAAAAAGGTGATTCAAACAAATAAAAATGAAATATATGATATGGGTCGGGTCAATCTAATGGCTAAAGTAAATGGTGTATTTCCTCCCAACTATCTGGTTGACCAACTACAGTCCATGGGCTCATAGTTTTTGTATTCTACGTCGGAATTAAATTTTCTTGGTGTGAAAGATAAGAGGAGAATTTTATTTTATTATTTTGCCAGTCAAAAGGGATTACATTTTTATTTTTATTTTTAAAGGACTAAATATCCTTTGTTAGATTGCAATGGATCTAGTGCAAGTAAGTTCTTAATTGAGAGATTATTCAGTGTTATATATTGCACCACGTAAGATTGTACAACCAAACACATTAAGGAGTAAACAAATGTACATATAGGTGACCCATGAATGAATAAAAGTCATAATTATCGATTTATACATCCGATGCATTCAATAATTATCCCTTAATTAGGTAGTGTTTTCATTTTTTAAAAACATTTTTAATGTTTTATTTTTGAATAAATAATTCTAATTTGACATATTTTAAAATAAATTTTGAATGTTCATAAAAAATAAAAAATAAAAGTGAAATTTCAAAATGATATTTAATCCATATATGCTATTTTATTATAAAAATTCTTTTTTATTTTGGAAAAGTTGGAGAACCCTGGAAAAGTACAAATTTGAAGTCACTCCAAAGAATATGTTAAATGTGAAAAATGGATACTAACTTATTCCCTTGTTATTACCTTAAATAGATACTTTTCCTTGTATTTATACATGATCAATCTATCTTAGTGGCAAAAACAAAAGGAATGAATTTGATGGTGACAATTTTAATTGTCCAAAAAAAGAAGTGCACAAATTAATTAAAAACGAAAAGAATGTCCGGTAAGATTTGGTAACTGGCCCAGCCCAATCATAAGCTCCTAGGCCCAATTAATCCGCCTCCGATACAAATAATACAATAATGGCATTTTCCTTTTCCAGCTTTTTAGGAATAAATAAAGAAAGGTTTCTATTTCTATAAAATATAAATCTCAGCAAAATGGCAATTTCCCAAAATATGCTCTCTGCTTCACAATTTTCCAGAAAACCAATAAATTTCTTCTGTATAGTACACAACTCAACTCCTTTTCCTTTTTCACAAACTCTAAACTTTGTCACCATCCAAATCATACCACACAACTTCCTTCAGTTACGTGTATCGTTCGACCATTGTTCGTCATTATATTTTGCCAAATCTAATTATTTGTCAAGTTACTTTATTCTGTTGATCAGTTTATAAGATATTACTCGTGGCTTGATTTTACTCGTAGAATCTGTATAGTAATAAAGTTTTCTTTCTTACCAAAACACTAAGATTTAGCACTTGAAAACCTTTTTATTGTTATTTTGAAAATTTTAATTATTTATTTGTGATTTTATTCACAGCAAGAAGTAATTTGCTGATGAAGTTGTTCAAAAAAGTGCTACAAAACTGGGAGGCCATTTTAGGGAAATTGTGGAAAAAGAAAACGACAACGAAGAGGAGACCTGCAAAAATAGTTGAAAACAAGTTCTGTTTCGCTGTTAGTTCATTTAATACTCCCTCCCTTCCATTAGAAGGATGCATATTCACTTAGGTACAACTTATTATGAATATCAAGGTACAATACCTTAATTAGCTAATTTGTCCCCATTTGTTCCATTTATACCCTTACTTTTTAAGTAAGGATTAATTGTAGACCACACATGATTATATAAGTAAGGGTAGAATGTGTAAAAAAATTAAAAGTGGACTCTTCTAATAAAACAAAAAATATTAAACCCTCGAACGGAGGGAGTACAATTTATTACATTTAAGGACTTAAATATATATTTTTTATTTCGTAAAATTACCATGAAAATATAAAACATGGAAATTCTTAACAAATTTGTTGTGTGATTAATTTTCTCGTCTAGAATTTTACTATACAGGTGGATCTCCAACATCCCTACTGGCATTAGGCATTAATCTCCGTGATGAGAAGTATTAAAGGTAAATATCGCGTCATAAATTATCAATAATTCAAGTAAATACTCTATTCGTTTTATCAGAATAGTCAATTTTGTAGTATTGATAATAACTCTTATATTTATATTTTTCCTATAATTACGAAATAATAAAATATATATAATAATAATTTATTGACTGTACCTCGACATTATAAAATGGATGGAGAAGGGCTGGCGTATTTGTCTGGGCTGGTGGATCACGATGTGCTGTTTAGAAAGGTTAGAAAACAACAGGGAAGACTGGAAATTCGTCGGTTTGAGTTTGGGCTTTGCTCCAGTTATTTATTTGGGCCTGATATTGCCCCAAAGGCCAAACTAATACCTCCTCCAGCTTCATAATATTATTAATTAATTAATTGTATAAGTTTATATATGGATCATGGAAACTGAACTGATCTCATGTTTTTTAACTTGCAATTTACTCTCAGTTTTGAGTATAAATTGTTCATTAGCAGATTAACTTGATTATTGTGTTTTCGTGTATGATTTTCATTTAACTGTTATTACAAAGTAAACATTTTTAATCGAACAAAGTGGTCGGGTAGCATTGTCTAGACTATTATACGTACTTTTACTAATTAATTAGACTTTAAAATTTCCCCAATTTTTTATAATTTCATGTTTTATATCTACTTAAATGAATGTTTTACCAAACCTTAACATTGATCGGTTTGATAATTTAAGTAAACCTCTATAAATAAAAAAAAAAAATGTTGTTTACCCTATATAATAAACCCTTTTCAAAGTATGAAAAGATCCCTTAAATTAACCACGTGGAATCGTACAACTGCTTGCTTGCGTAACGTCAATCAGAATCCCTTATGGAATCGGACCGTCGACGCATGCAATTAACGTTAATGAGAATCCCTCATGTAATCGGAACGTGGAGGCATGTACCACATAACAGATATATGCATCATGTAAAACTATCGCCAAACAAACCTTAATAGTATTCTACGCGGCGGCCCAGCCCATCAAGTTTTCTAGCTCAGCTGCCTGCTTGTTAATCAACCTATCAAAACTACATTAATTACATCCATCCGATCATTTCTGGTGAACCGAACCCTCAAAAAGTTCGTGTTCGTTTTCCGCCTTTGTTCCTCTGGAGTTGAATTTGCCGTTAATCAGATCATAATGGCAAATCAAGGGGCAGACAATCGGTATGATCATGGTCAAAATTCGGGATCAAACAAAGTTAGCGATACAGGTGATTGTTGTAGAATAACAGAAATTCCACCAGGTTTTCGGTTTTGTCCCAGCGATGAAGAGTTGATTCATTATCTTAAATGCAAACTCAAGGGCTTGCAATCCCCAGATTGCAAGCACATTGAAGAAATCGATATTTATGCATATTCTCCCATGTAGCTATCAGGTCAGTTTAGACCAATGCCAGTTTGCGCATATTTTTCTAAATTTTTTCCACCTAAATAATTATTCGGGTTATCAATTTTTAAATAATTCACTTACATTGAATTATCATTAATGTTTGACAGAGAAGTACAAATTGGATAGAGAGAGCGAATGGTATTTCTATACTCTAAGAACGAGAAAGTACCCCAACGGAGACCGGCCGAACCGGTTTGCAAACGGTGGATACTGGAAGCCGACGGCTAGTGGGAAACCCGTCCTGCTAGGTGACGGCGTTGGTGGCGGCAGCGGCGACAATGGTAGAAAGATTGGATACGTACGGACGCTTAATTTCCGCAAAGGATTTGAGAAGAACAATACTGACCAAAAGACCGAATGGTTGATGCATGAGTACACACTCGACAACAAAAAGGTATGTTCTTCTATACTAGATTTTACGTACAATCATGAAAATTTTGTTTTATAAAACAACATTTTAAGTGAACAGAAAAGTGTAACTAAAGATTATTTTATAGACAAATATTCTTTTCCTTTGTGTCAGTATTTTCTGATGATGTTTTTTTCAATGGAGAATATTTCTATTGTAGTTGGGCAAATGGGTATTAGTGAAGATATACAAGAAAAGAGGGGCATCCAAGAATGTTGAGAAGGAAGGTAAAAATAGTGCTATCAAAGAAATTGGGAATCCTCCACAATCTCAAACCCCACCACTTTGCCTTGAAGCTCCAAAATCTCACAATCAGCAAGCCCAATGGGCCCCATCTCCTTGTGATGATGCTCCAAAATCTCACAATCACCAAGCCCAATCGGCTCAATCTCAACAACTTCAACAGCAGCAGAAGCAGGCCCTCTTTTGGACACCAATGCCCATTCAAGTAGTTGAACCATCAATTGAGGAGGACTATATGGACATGGGCATGGGCCTCCACAATGCTGCTGCTTTTGAGGCCCAAGAAGCCCAACAAATTCCAATGCCACAGAGATATGGGCTGAATGATCATGAATCACCACCAACTATAGCTTCAGACCCTGCTGCTGGTGCTGGGAAGCTTTCTGCTGTAGCATCTGATCAAATTTGCTGGACCATGGAGCAGCTAAAGATGGATGGTCCTGATTCAAACCTGGTTGAATATCCTCATCATAATTATAATCAGACGGTTCCTAATCCTCTAGGTTTTGAACAAGAAGGTGATTTGGCCTGGCTGGATTGTTTCTTTGATTTCAACATGTCGGATGCAGCTTTGGATGTTAATGGGGAGTATGAGTATCAAAGTTCTTTCTCATATGCCACTCTGCCTCCAAGCTAGCTTCATGGGAAATTGCAGGTCATAAATTGTATGGACTTATATTTTGTTTACTGATTTTGCTGTCAAAATCCAACCAAAGTTGAGGAATATTTGAGTTTTTAATTGAATTTCATTCAATTGTTTTAGTTATTAATGATTATACATAGGGTGATCCTCCACCCAAATTATTGTGTTTTATTCTGTTCAATCCCCGAAACTCGGTCAGTGATGCGAGACTAGTCGGAGCAAAATATCTGAAAGTTTATCATAGAAATCGATGGCTGATTATTGATTAGCGCGTATTGATCATTCTCAACTAATTGTGGCTGTCACATTTCCACAAGTTGATGTTTGTTTCTTCCAAACCTTTTCCATCAAATTTTATTCATCATCTTTGTCTTGTAATGCTTTTACTGTTTTTGAAGGAACAACTAACAGAAATCTGTGCTTTTACTGCTTTTGAAGGAACAACTGACAGAAATCTGTGAAATTTCAAGATAACAAAATGGGATTTGCTTCTGGAATTGCAAAATTAACAACATATATCGGGCAGGTAGGGGTTCGAACCTACAACTTTCTGCTTAGGAAACAGACGCTCTATCCTGAGCTACAAGCGCCTCATTATAATCTATAATCTAATAGCTTTATATTGGTGCAGTATCATAAAATCATAGTATGCACACTTAATAACTTGGTTTTGTACAAACTCATCTGGAATTTGACTGTACCAGATCATGAACTCACTTCAGACCATACTAAGTTGTTACTAAACACATTCATAAGTTCAGAAGATTTACCCTATCATTCAAAAAGTACCACAAAAAGCACAAATTATAAGAGTACATTTCAGTTGTTTCTCAATTCTGAAGCAAGCAAGCAACACTTCAATGATGATGATGCATCAAACAAAGGTTTACCCATAATCCAAAAAGTAGGGAATCCTTATCCAATGATGTTTTTATTGCTTCTCTGGCTGCTGTAATACTACTATTCTCTGGAAGTTAGAAGAAGGAACGCTTCACCGGAGCTCTTCCAACAGCCCTCATCAAGTTTGCAATTTCAAGAATCTTTGCTACTTTTGTTCCTCTCTTTCCCTCTGCTGATGCCCTTCTTTCCTCTGCTTTTCTGCGGGCTTTCGCAACGTCGTTCTGCATCTTCTCTAGGGCTTTGGCCCTTTTCTCCTCAAGCTTCCTCTGCATTAGCAAAAGTTCTTTGTTCAGACAGCAAAATTCAAAACTTGTAGTGTGTATAAAATTTACTTCTTTTAACGTTTGGAAGATTGCATTAGGGTAACTCCAGATAAAAATGTCTGAAACAGTTACCGGGCAGGTCATTTTTCCCACTAACTTTATAACAATTGTGTAACATAACATTAAGTACGTATGTTATACTTTAACGTTATAATACACATGTAGTGAGACAGTCTCAAACCTATAGAAGTGACTTACTACTGTGGAAGATTCCCATTACTTTACTTCTATCTGAATATGGAGGAAAAGGGTTGTCGTATCCAACGAAAATAGAGATAAAGATGCTCAAATTATGAGATAAGAGGAAAACTCTGTCAACACTGCAAAGGTAACAGGAGATAGATAACACTAGAAAAAAACTAGTTTGGTGACCCTTTAGTGTACACCAGAACTAAATGGTCTGAAAACAGAGTTGCCAAAAAAGGCTAAAATTTTCCATCCACACATTATTCTAATTTCACAAACTCGATCACACGGCATCCCACCTAAGATATTGCCCAATTTTACAAGGAAATGAATCCGTCACCATTAATTGTTTCAATCCCTAATGATTACGGCAAAATTCAGAAAAGGGATTCCGTTTACATGCAGTAATTTTTGTACACGTACCTCAACTTTCTTCATCCAAGAATTCGCCTTTTGGACTTGCTCGCTTTCCCAGCCAGAGATGACAGCGTCCTCCCGCTTAAACCTGTTGTTAACCTTAGCAACCTTGGCGGTCTGCCATGCATTAATCTTGGATTCAACCTCCTCTTTCTTCACTCTCTGCACGGACGAGTGATGACCGTTATTATTGGTGGAAGCTCCTCTCGGAGGAGAATTAGCTGCTGCTGCAGAGCCTAAAGGGTTCATATCAGCTACAATAGCCAAAGGGTTGTGTTCTTCAGGGAAATCATCCTCTCCGATCCGACCCAAATTGTTTGTATTGTCTGTTTCGCTTCCGTTTTGGACTATGGTCGATCCGGCTATGACCAGAGCATTGAATTCTCTGCTCATGGTGGTGAAATTCTCGCTGGAGGCGCCCTCGCTGCCGACGGACAAAGACGATGATCGGTAAATATGGCTGTTGTTGGGCTCCCAAGCTCTGTTTCGGTTGATTTGGGCTGTTGCTGATGAGGAAGAAGGGGGCCTTGGCGGGGTTAGAGCGTGGATGTCTCTGATGATGATTTCTTCGTCTTCTTCTTCGGGTTGTTGTTCTTGTTGCTGATCTCTGGTGCTGGTGCTAGCTATGGCTAGTTGATCACTCATGGTGATGGTGGAGATTTTACTTAATAATTTGGTGCTTCTGTAGTGGGAGTAGGCCTTGAGAGCGAGGGCCAGGGGAAAGGCAGAGAAAGAGCGAAGGACTCGTCTTTTTAAAGTGCTTAATTTGTTGGGTTATGTATTGTATGGGTTAATCAAAATTCAAAGGTAGTGATTTGAGCCACGCATGCACGTACGAATGTAAGACTTGATAGCTAATTATTGACTACAAATCACTCTCACACTGTTATAGTTTTATTACTTCTCACGGTGATATTTAATTACGCGTTTAAGAATATTATATTTTCTGCCCGTTTATCATTTCACAAGGACGGTGAAACCCACATACAGCATGGGGTTCACTTTTTTACTGTGACATATTAAACAAAAAAGATAGAGATTAGATAGATAAAAAATCTCATGGAACGTTGAAGTTAGTGAACTATTCTTTTATGGGAACCTCCCATCAAATAGTTTGAGGGTGATACTTCAACATTTAAAAGCAATACATAAGAGGTAAACTCGATATCGATTCAAACTTCAACAGCTAAAAGCAATGGATAAGAGATTAACTCAATACTCGATACAACATAAATTAAATTCAATAATGTGATACGTAACAGATTAAATTTATCACCGTGATTAATAAGTATCAAAATTTTCAATTAGGTTACATACGTACGTACGACAAATAGAGGGACACTGTAGGGATTATCTTTCACTTGCGTTTTAGATTTTGATTTCGACTGTTTATAGCTTTTATGGATTTGAGCATCGATCTACCCGGATTCTTGCGGATCTTATTATTTGTACCCTTCTTAACCACTTGAAGAAAAAACACACTTACTGTTCCACTAATGCGATGCTCGACCAATCTTTCAACAAATATATATATATATATATATATATATATATATTATATATGCAACTTTTTCGATAATATTTAAACTATTTTTTGCTAATATTTAAGATTCGCACACGATAATAGACCCAAAAGAATGAAAAAATAAATGTTAAATTATTTTGTTCACCATTAATTTAATTAGAAATATCTCATGTGTTAATTAAAAATATTTCAAATATTACCAGACTTTAGATTTGAGATCATTTTGAAAATGATTTTCAAGTTAAGGGACCAAAATAAAATAATTTGAAATTGATAAACCAAAATAGATGCAACATTCCAATTTGAAAAGCCATAATTTGACCTATTTTAATCATAACTTCTTTAGTCAATGTAAAAGCCCTTCTGCGCATCTAGCATTGAATTTTCCAATACCAAGTTTCTTGGTTGGTGTAGACAATTTTTTCATGTCAAAACTAACCGTTGATATGGTTGCAAAGAAGTACGTTAATCAAATATTTGAAAGAAAAAGATTATACTCAAGCATCTCATTAAAGAATTCTGTTTTCTATACTTTTCTTATCCCTTAATAAAAGAATCATATTTCTATTTTTTTTTTTACCTTATTTACATTTATTAATATGATAATATGTGGTCAGAAATCACAATTAATATATACGAAAAAAAAATAAAGGTATAAGTAAAAAAAAATAGTTACAAATAACTTATGTATATATAAACCTTATCATTTATGAAAATTTGTACTTTTAAAAAAATAATACTTGTTATATGAAACGACAGGAATAGTTATGACTTTAATTCATATAAGAGTCATATGTTTCTGCACTCAAACTAATATATTTTGCCTTCATACAATTCTCATTTTCAAAACCCTTTAACCAATTATGTAATAGTCAAATTTATTTTAAATATATTTGGGAAAAGAAAATATCTTCAAAATGACGTCAAAGTTTTCTAAAATAAATTTTTGCCATTACGCCTTTTTTTAATAAATGGTGCAACCTTCCCAGTCACTTAATCGGTTGTTTAAAAAAAAAAAAAAAAAGAACGCTACAAGACAAAAAAGTATTCACAACAAACGTTCCAAATTACTGGTAATCAGGCTTACTGCAATCAATTAAAATTTAACATTACATCTCTAACATTCAAAGTACAATTAATTAAACAGTCATTTCATCCTTAACAATATTTGACAAATGTCATTGTAATTATGAGTGCATGACTTTATTCAATCCAGTTGTTTTATAGGTTTTTCCATACGTGGGAATTACAGATTAAAGTGGGAAGAAGAGAGATTAATTGGAAAACAAAACTCAATTTGTTCACTTTTGCCTGCATATAACTAATTCATTATTGCACTATGGTTGGAAAATCAGTGGATGTTGCTTTCTAATCCTCAACCCAACATTTCATCGCTAATTAATATATAATTATATAAAATTACCTTTACCTCCTTTGAGATTACATAAGAAACAATTATTATTATTATTATTATTGTCAAATAAAATATTAGCATCAACAATTCCATAGTAATATTTTGTTATTCTCTATTATTTCAATGGTTTGTCTCTCTATTTTCCACTTACCGCTCTAGTTTATCAGTTTTACTACCCTAATTGTTTGTATTTTATTGTCAAATTTTGATGCTTCTTTATCAATCGGCCAAATTAAGGATGTTATCTTCTATGACAAACAGGACCAATCAGTACTTAAACTTCTCGGTGTCGGACTTAGTCGATGACCATCATTGTATGTAAAAAGAAGTACACACTCGAAAGATTTTTTTTTTTTTGAGGAAATAAAAATGAAAAAGCTCAAACTTCTTTACTGAAGCTAAATTGACACCAAATTATTGTCTGTGGAATCTGGATTATTATAATCATTCTCCAAAATAAAGGTTTTCAATAAATAATAGGCCATGGGGACAATTTTTGATAAATTTGAAAAGCTAAAGCCCCAGTTTCGGAAAACCGAATAAAATACAAGGGCTCAATTACAAAAATCACTCTCAACTGAAACCATTGAGTTTTTCGTTTTCTTTGTCGGTCGGAAAGATTGAGGTTTGGGGGCCCAACCCAAAAACTTTGATCAGCATGCTACGCTGGTGGACCAGCCCATTCCGTGTACACGCGTCGCACAGGAAAATGACATCTGTATCGTCGTCACACGTGGAACGAGCCAGTTTGTCGCGGAATTTAGCGGGACCCGGTCTTTCTCGTCTGTGGAAGACCAGAATACAACAGCCACTAGATGAAGGACACGTGAACGGAGGAAATTTGCATTTTGATAATTTGTTTTTTGAAGATGCTTAGGTCTTTCTTTTAATCGAATTAATGAATTATTATCTTGTTTGAATGCACTATTGATTCATTATTAAAATGATTAGAGATTTGTCAAGACTCACATAATCTTTCACATTCACCAAATAATTAAATTTGTGCTCATATTTTAAAAATTTCCAAAATAAATTATAATTTTCTTTGTTATTTCTATTAAGTTGCTACTTTTTTTAATTCTCTACGCTGTAATCACGTATAACAAATCCTTATTAAGTAATGGGTTTGTAAGGGTCGACTTAGGGTCAATCGGCTTCCTAACATGATAACTTGTATTATCTCTTAAGTCCAATTTTATTAACACAACTGAGATTCTATATTTCAAGTGGTACATGTGTCATTTCATATTTACGAGAAGTAAAAGATATATTTACATCTCATAGATGTATAAGGGTAAATTGTACCCCTAGATATAAAAAAATCTGACCTCATATCAACGTGTCCTCTATTTTACAAACTACTGACATGATATTGCAGTTGAGTTAAATCGAAGATAATTGGCTAAATTTTGACAAAATAAATCATCTTAATAGAATTTGACGTGATAATACGTCATATTCTTTTATATTCAAGTGTTTTTCAAAAAAGTAATGTAAGATAATTTAAACAGATAATTCTTGTGAATCACTCTCAATGAAGTATAGGTTTCGTGGTATTGATAATGAAGTTTGTAATGTTTATGATTGGAACATGCAAGGAGAAGATTCAAAGACGTAGCACAAGCATTTGTCCTTCTTTTTTATTGGATGATTTTCATCTTTTTTTTTTAAATTTTGAACTCTTAATATTTACTATAAAAGCGTTCAGTATCAACCAGAAGCTGCCTGCACTTTTTTGGTGTGTGTTTTTTCCACTTTTTATTAATTTATTTTAATTGGATTTATTGGTGAAAGTAAAAGCGTGAAAAATGTAGGTGGAATATGACATATAGTGTGAGATTATTTTAATTTAAATACAGGTGTTAGCCTTTCTATTGGTTTTTATGGATTTTGGAAAGGGAATCTCTATTTAATTTATTCTAGATGATGTTAGGTATAAAGTCTACAAAAGTTATTTGATTTATTGTATTATTGGATAAAGTGGCCTTCTGAAGTGGATCTTTTTGTCCTCATTTGCGTTTTTTTTTTCAATTGATTTTTCTTTAATTATAAAAAATTAGTTTTAGGGAAAATAATTTGAAAAGTCACCAAATTATTTACAACATATAAAATTAAAATATTTGAGTAAAAAGTGTACAATTTATGATAGTTCAGTGAGATTTTAATTTGATTTAGAAAATATCATAGCATTTCTGTTATGCATTAACCATGAAATTCACAGAATTAATATTGCAGAAAAAAAAAGAAAAGAAGGAGATGAGAATTAGAAGAAAGGAATATGAGATGAGAAAGCAATTTAGGAAGAAGAGAAGAAATTGTATTAGATAAGAAAATCAGAATCAAACTTTTACATGCCTCCCTCATTGCCTGCTATAAGCTATATAACTAAGCTTTCTCACAGAATTCTACTCATAAAATAAGAAGTAAAAGTGGCTGCAGACACCGTTTAACTAAATACAAATTACTGAATTTAATTATTTTAGCTGCATGACAATTTCCCTTTACCTTTCTTTTTGTACAATTGGACTGTTGGGCCACATAGGCCCAGTGGGTTGTCTGTGGACACGAAATGGCTGCATTAGAAATGGGCTTGGACGATACAATCCAATAAACGGGAAAGGAGAAAATTTGTTATTTCTACCTGAAAAAGATGCGGAGGCCCATTATAAGTTGCCACAAGGCCCATATAATAATACTAATATTTTTTTTAGACCTTCTGGTTATTTATTTTTTTATTTTTTTGAAAGATGACCTTCTGGTTATGGAAAAAATACAAAAATATTTTGTGGTCCTCAGGGGTTGGATGGAAAGGGTAAATTCATTACAAATTTACAAGGTTGAGCGCTTTTGAGGATACTTTCGGAAGAGACAGAACAAAGATATTCTTTATATTTATAAATATTTTGTTTAGTTCCATATAATTAAAAGTGACTTTTTTTTTTTGTGTCTTATATATTTGTAAAGTGGCCTTTTTTTAAAATTAATTATATATATATATACACACACATGTGTGTGTGTGTGTGTCGTATAAATAAAATCAACTATATAAAAAAAAAAAATCCGTTTCTAGCTAATATAAAACCTTGATCTAAGCTATTTGATTTGAAAGGATTTTTAACTTCCAAGTAACTATCAGACAAAATATATTTTCCACGTAATAATTTTAGAATAGACAATGTTAAAATACGACACTTAAAATAGTTAATTTATTATTGTTTTTCATTATACTATTAGTGATGGATAAATTATATTATAAATCACTCATAACAATGGTATAAAGGGTACTCCAAATGTTATAAAAGAACATAGAAATTAATTTGCAGTTCTTCTTCTTTTTCTAAGCCTTTGTTCCACTACATGGGGTCGGCTATACGGATCACATCTCACTATCGTAACACACACAATTTCTTATGTGATCCATATCACAAGAAATTAATCTGCAGTTATTTTGAAATAATTGTGTTTCAAATTGGATTCTTTTAGTGTAATAGACGAAATATTATATTTTATTTTTCAAATAAGAAAAAAATATAAAATTATTTTGAAATAGAATATGCTAAAAACTTAAAATGGAAAATCCAAGCCTTGTAAGGAACGACGCGATAGTTTGATCAGTGGCAGTTATGAGCCTCTCACTTGCATTTCCGAGTTTATATAACCCCATCCTTTCGCGGCCCACTCTTTCTTTCTCACTCTCAAAATTTCCCTCATTCTTGAGAGTCTTCTTGAGTTCTACGTTGAGGGATTTGTAGTAAAGAAGTTTGGAGCAGAGCAGCAGAATGGACATGGCAATTTGCTCCAACACTTCGCTCTCTCCCACCAATTTCTCTTTGTCGGGAAAACCAAATTTTGACAATTCTAAGAAAAGCTTCAGTCTTGCTTCTTCTTCGTTCAAGAAACCATTTTTGGGTTTATCCTTTTCGAACAGAGCCTCACTCAATCTTAAGGGTTCAAGAATCCCACTTCGGAAAACTATCAAGTGCTCAGTTTCTCAAGCCGCTGAGACCGCCGCTGCTGGTACTCAAACTAATTCTTGGGTTTTTTAATGCTTCCTGGTACTTGTGTTGCCTATGATATATTAACTGCAGTTTCTCGATTGTTTGTTTGATTCCAATTTCATTTTTTTGGTTATATATTTCTCCTCTCGATTCCAATTTGAATTTTGTTGGCTTCTCTGGTGCATGTGTGTCCTTATTCTCTCAATTTTTTTTTTGTATGTTCTGTAATGGATGTATTTTGGCTGAGCTGTCTTAATTATACTTTGATAGTTTGATGCATCTCTGATTGTTTGTATCTGATTTACTTTAACATAGAGAAAAAGGGTCAGTTAACCAGAAGAAGTGACATTAGGAATATAGCAATTGTTGCTCATGTTGATCACGGGAAGACCACACTAGTGGATGCAATGCTGAGGCAGGCAAAGGTAGGATTTAAGAGTTTATGTATCTTTTGTTTTTCAATGCCATTCAAGTAACTTGTTTTACTGATTAAGGGAACAGGGAATGACCTAAAGCAAAACAATATGATGCATGTTTTGTGCTGAAGTTGATATTGTCCATAAAGATTATAATTTCACTGTTACGCGATCATGTTAAAATGGGACAATGATGCTGACAACTTGACAATGCTACCTGCCTTTATCTGATATATGGAAGTAACTTTTATGCAGGTCTTTCGCGATAACCAATTTGTGCAGGAAAGGATAATGGACTCAAATGATCTAGAGCGTGAAAGGGGAATAACAATACTTAGCAAAAACACCTCAATTACATATAATGATACGAAAATTAATATAATTGACACTCCAGGGCATTCTGACTTTGGAGGTGAAGTAGAACGGATACTCAACATGGTGGAGGGAGTGCTGCTAGTGGTACTTATCACCTATGCACTTTTTGTGACTTCTGTTATCTTTTCCCGACTGCTACATGTTATCGTCGTTTTTCTTGTTTCTGGATAGATTTTTGATTTAGTATATATGAAGCTTTTATTAGAATGTTTTGTTTTGAAGTGGCTAATAGCCAATAGCACTTATTTTAGATGAAAAGTTACATTACTTCTTAGTTGTATGCATTGATCCTCAATAATCCAACTCCAACCATTCTTAAACAAATTTCCTTAACTAGTTAAACCTTAAGAGATTTATTATCTTTCTAACATAATGTCTTTCCCCCCATCTTTCTATTACTCCCTTCATCTCCAAAAAGAGTCACATTTCTGAAATTTTCACTGTCCCAAAGGTAGAGTTCAGTTTCAACTAATTATTTTTCAACAACCATGATTTTCATGAATTGGTTACTTGGTATTGTCCCTTGAAAATTGTAGTAAGTTGTACATCTTCAGAAGTCAAACTTGAAATCCTTTTTTTGGGGATGGAGGGATCATTGCTTTTTCCCTCATTTAACTGCCCGTGTGATTTCTTGATTTCTTCTCCCTTTTTTTCCATAAAATTTTCAAAAGTTTTTAAACACTATTATCTTCTTCATTTTGTGGAAAAAGATACATAGCCTTGATGATCAAAAATAAATTATTAATGTGATATGGTCATTTTGGTTGTAGGTAGACTCTGTTGAGGGTCCAATGCCACAGACAAGATTTGTTCTGAAGAAGGCTCTGGAGTTTGGTCACGCTGTTGTTGTAGTTGTTAATAAAATTGACAGGCCATCCGCGCGCCCAGATTATGTTATCAACTCTACGTTTGAGTTGTTCATAGAACTAAATGCATCAGACGAGCAGGTTGGTTGTGATATTTTTTCAATTTGAATTTTGTTATCCAAATATTGAACAACTGCAAGTGAGACAACCAAAACTGTACTCAGATGCTTTTGTATAAGCTTTTATTGCAAAAAAGGAGGAAAACAAGACTCTAGTTATTGTTTACTTCAACAATAATATAATTCACCATACCTTTGGGAATCCTACTATTAGACTTCTATCTCAAATCTTCCAAGATGCATACTGAATATCGTTTGGGGTACATCTAAAGGAGACACTTTTGATAAGATCAGAATAGCTGGGTGCTAATACTTGGCATGCTACTCTTTCTTCTGATAAAAGAACCCTACTCCTAAATCTTTTTATGCCTGCAGTGTGATTTTCAAGCCATTTATGCAAGTGGCATCAAAGGAAAGGCTGGACTATCACCTGAAAATTTGGCAGATGATCTTGGACCACTTTTTGAGACCATTCTTAGATGCATACCAGGACCCAGAATTGAAAAAGACGGTGCTCTACAGATGCTTGTCCGTGGTTTTTTTTTCTTTTCCATTATGTCTCTTCTCTTACTTTGGTTTCCTTCTGCCTTTTTTGCTTCTCTTTGGCGTGTACTGAGAGGTGTAAGATTTGGTCATGGCCTTGAATTGATTTGAAAGAAGTTTTATGTCTTTTTGGTGAATCATAAATTGGAGAATTTTGGTAAAGTCTTGATGTGGAAAACATTTTGGTGAGACAAATTCTACCGAGTTAAGATCTCTGATGGAGATTGAGATGTTTCTTCTGGAATTAAATTCTCAGTGACTACTGAAAATGGATTACAGTGGTTGTATGTACTTTTTTTTTTAGAGAAACAAACATATGGGAATCTATTGCTCATTGGTATAGCAGTGTTTGAATATAGTCTAGGCAGGCTTTGACTTACCTGTGGATCATCTACTTAATTTTCACTAGTATGGTACAGTACTTAATAATGATGCTATAAAGTTGTAAATTTTAAAATTTCAAAATGGTGCAACAAACATCCAGGGCTACAGCATTCGACTGCTGATCAAGTAGTTGTCAATTCCATTAAATATATCAGGAGGAAACAAACAGCCAAAATGCATCAATTTCCATTAGTTATCTCTAGCTTTTGAAGAAAACAACTTCTGCTGTTAATAAAGTGTTCCATTACTTATTTGTTTTTAATTAAGCATGATGTGACTATGTTTACTTGTATAATTACTATTCAGGCTACAAACATCGAATTTGAAGAACACAAAGGACGGATAGCTATTGGGCGTTTGCATGCTGGGACTTTGCGCAGAGGAATGGATGTGAAGGTATGTTTTATTTGGAACTTAGGATACCAATTCAAATATGGAAATGAAAAAAAAGGTGTTGTTTGCCCTCGGATCATATATTTGACAGTTCGATGACTTGTTCTATACTAAGCTGTCTCTTTTCTCTCTGTTTCTTTTATCATTATCCATGTAGCCGACCTCATATAGTGGGACAATGGCTTAGATTTTTTTTTGCTGTTGTTGAGTCTTTGTGCACTCTGGTTGCTTTCCCGACATACCACAGTCTGGGCTTGTAAATAACATGCAATATGGATTTATCATGTTGATCCATGCTTTGGGTCCCATGAATTGTATTTTGGTTTATGCCTTGGTTACAACATCACTTACACAAATACATATTCCTATTCTAACACAAACAAGTGTACGACTTAAAGAACTGCGGTGCATGGGCATTGCGGGGAAATCCATAATGAAGGTGCATTCTTGTCTATTGTGATGTGTGGACAAGTGCTTGGAGTACTAATGAAGTAGCACTTGCTTGAAAAGATTAAGTTTTTTGCTCTTAAATGTGATTTTAATCCTTAGTTCATGTTGATATCTATGGAGCTGGGGGTGATTTGACTCAAATTGGCATTGAGATAATATTTCCTGCATTCATTGATTCATCTCTTCACAAGATCAAGGGAAATAATGTTTTGCTCTCTTTTGTATTGTATTTCACAACTTTCAGATATGCACTTCCGAAGAAGAATGCAGATTTGGAAGAGTAAGCGAACTATTTGTCTACGAGAAATTCATTAGAGTACCAACAGAGACTGTAGAAGCTGGTGATATATGTGCTGTCTGTGGCATTGATGATATACAGGTGGAGTAAAACACATGCAATTTATGCCATTGCTTCAGCTTTACTATGTAACCTACGTCTTGTATAAATAGTTGACATGGCTTTCTTTTCTCAGATTGGAGAGACAATTGCAGACAAAACTTTTGGGAAGCCATTGCCTTCTATTAGGGTGGAAGAACCTACGGTCAAAATGGCTTTCTCAATCAACATATCACCGTTTGTAGGCCGGGCGGTATGATTAGTTGATTAACATTAAACTTGAGGAATATTTAGTTTTCTTCTATTTATTGAAATTAGGAAGTCTCATCTTTATGCTGGAACAGAAAATTGAAATGGATGCTCTTTTCATATTTTATGTAGCTATATTGCCTCGAACCTTCAATACGGTTTTAGGACTTCACTTGGTTGTTGCTCTACAAAATCTATTATCCCAACTGGATATCTTTCTGTGATGGTTAAAGTTTTATCAGATTCATTTAAATTGTTGTGTATATTTTGGCTACTAGAAATAGTTCTATTCTAGATGTGTCCTTTTGTAATAGTGTGTTTGAGTTTTAGCAAATTTTAGACTTGTAAAATTCAAGCTCAGTGTCTCAAGAAGGAATGTGGCTGCTTGATTTAGGTTAGATACCAGAATCAGGAGCCAAATCAGGAGCCAAACTGATTCAGTTACCCATAAGGGATGCACATGTTTTATTCCTTTTCTTTCTTTATGATGATGGGAGATATAGTTTTGCAGTGGTAGTTAGGTTCAATGGTGGTTTGGAAATTTTAGAATGCTGTATCTAGACTTGCTCATTCGGGACAATCTATACAATGAGCCTTTCCCAATGCAATGTGAATGCCAGTATCTGAGTTGCGGGATGGGAAGTGATAAGTGGCAAGAAAACTGGAATGGGAAATCATCATATGATAAATGAACTGATATTGTCTTCATCATTAAGAATTATTATTTTCTTAGCTTTATTTGTACTTTTTTGGTTTTCTTATAGAAATCAATATACAAGAATGTTGCCCTTTTAAATCATGAATTTTTACTGATGCTTTCAGGGAAAATTTGTGACTAGTAGAAATCTAAGAGATCGGCTCTATCGTGAACTTGAGCGCAATTTGGCTATGAAGGTTGAAGATGGTGAAACTGCAGATACATTCAATGTCAGTGGACGGGGAACATTGCATATTACAATACTGATAGAGAACATGTAAATATGAAATCAAACCTCTTTTATTTTTGTCTTCTTCACATTCATACATAAGATTATCCATATTCTAGTTCATTGTGTATGTGGTATACTCATGATGTGTAATTCCAATGTTTCAGGCGAAGGGAAGGATATGAATTCATGGTAGGACCCCCCAAAGTTATTAACAAAAGGGTCAATGACAAACTGCTGGAACCTTATGAGGTGATTGCTGACACAAATGACTTTATTTCTTGTTAGAATTCAGAAGACATTGTTATTTGTAATCTTAATTATAATGTGCATGTCCGAATTTGCATTCTTGCTTCCAACTGCATTCTGCATCATAATTCTCTTTCCCCCCTATTTGTGACACTTCCCATAACATAACCTCTAATGCAGTCGATATGGGTTCAATGATAAAGAAACTATAGAGGTTGTAAATTTAGCTCAAGCTCTAGTCTATCCATTGCATAGGAACGGCCTTTCTTGCTAGATTATTAAACTTGTTTGCAGTGTTACTTCGGTGCCTTGATCATTGTTATATTTTTTATTTTTGCCTAGACTATTTTAGTTAATTACCCGGCGGCGTACTAATACTTTAGTTGGGTCTGTAGTGCAAACATAGGACTTCTAAGTTATCTTAAATGCCAAACATTGAAGACAGCTGGGTAATTCATGTGTCTTGAAGGCCTTAAAGTTGACTTGGCTGTGCTCTCCCATAGAACTCTTTGTCTTCCAAATTGATCTCATATTAAAATTGGGATTTTATGTCCATTAATGAATTCATGAAACAGCCTTCGCATTCAAATTGATAGATAACTTTTGCAGATTGCTACGGTGGAAGTGCGGGAAGAATACATGGGCCCTGTGGTTGAACTACTTGGTAAAAGGCGTGGTCAAATGTTTGACATGCAGGGAGTAGGGTATGTAGCTTTATCTTTTGGAATTGAATCAAAGGGATTTCGGGTTTGTGATCTTTTATTCTTATCATATTAACTAATTGCATCTCAGATATGCTGCATTTTAATCAAAGCAATGGGTTTTTTGCTTTTTGATCTTTTGTTCTTAATTATATACTCCTATTATATAATTTTTGCCCTCACATCTAAGGAGAA
The DNA here is from genome assembly GCA_016801395.1 of Leptodermis oblonga. Taxonomy (NCBI): domain Eukaryota; kingdom Viridiplantae; phylum Streptophyta; class Magnoliopsida; order Gentianales; family Rubiaceae; genus Leptodermis; species Leptodermis oblonga. The sequence continues at coordinate 6,458,293 of CM028750.1, read as the reverse complement.
TTTGAACTACCACTGTTGACTAGGTCGGAAGGTACAGTTCTGGTCAAGTACAAGATACCAACTCGTGGTCTTATTGGATTGCGAAATTCAATTCTGACAGCTTCTCGGGGTACTGCTATACTCAACACAGTATTTGACAGTTATGGGCCTTGGGCTGGTGATATATCTACACGTGATCAGGGATCTCTGGTAATTGCATTGCTCTCATCCATCTTCAAGTTTTAAGAGAAAAATTGTTACATGAGATTTAGAAGTTTCCATATCTTGTCATAAACAATGTGGCAGTAACAGTGCCGGGTGAATCCACAGGTATGCTTGGTTCATGTTCTTGTAACAATAGACAGAGAGCTTCTTGGTCCATTATAAAAGTAGACGGTTTGCTGTTTCTTGATTTGTGTGAGTGCAGTAACATCTGTCAAGACTGATTGCTTTCCTACAAATTCTCATAGGTTGCTTTTGAGGATGGAACCAGTACATCTTACGCCCTTGCAAGCTCTCAAGAGAGAGGACAGATGTTTATTGGTCCTGGTGTTGATGTCTATAAAGGTCAAATAGTTGGGATTCATCAGCGGCCCGGAGACTTGTCCTTGAACGTTTGCAAGAAGAAAGCTGCCACTAATGTCCGTTCGAATAAGGAAGTATCAGGTGAGAAACTTCTGAAAGATTGCGTGACTTTCGTAGTGTAACCCGATCAAATCCTTACCTCCCCTTATTTGGTAATCCACGGAAAGGGATCTGCTTAGATTTGATCCTTAGAAACTCCTAACTACTCAGGATCTTCAGTTTCCATTGTGTTACATTCATAAATGACCATAGAATTACACATTACTCCAATCATGCGGGTTTTTCTTTCGGACTAACTCTGACTCATGTATGTGTACATGCAGTGGTTCTTGATACCCCATTGGAGTTTAGCTTGGATGACTGCATAGAGTACATTCAAGAGGATGAGCTGGTGGAAGTCACTCCTGCAAGCATTAGAATGTGCAAAAACCCGAAATTTTCCAAAAAGGGCAGTAGAAGTTGAAGTTGAAGGTTTCAACCACAGGATGGTAATTAATTTTCTTGGAATGATTGGCAAATCATTAATCTTATAGGATTGGCATAATCATATACCTAGGAAAGTTACAAGTTCACACACAGTGAATAGGTCCAGAAGGAGGAATAGAAATGCATCAAGAATTCTATGTCATTGAATTATGGGATGTGTATAATAATAGCTAGAGATGGTATATACTGAAGGGTATACCTGAGTTTTGGAAACTCTACATTATTTAATGCTTTATAATAGATAGAAGAGTGATTCTTATTTTCATCTGTTAATTCATATCATTGTCAAGACAATGATGACTCTTGGCAGACAACATATCTTTCTTACCTCCCCTTATGCTTATACTTAAACGTCTTATTCTGTTCAAGTTAGTAAAATAGCGTGTTGTTGAAGTGAAACTCTACGTTGTTGTTTTATTGTTTGAATGTTTTAAGTTTTTAACGTTGTGTTGGTTATTTAGTTCCCTGCAAGAAAGGGGGTGGAGTGGTCGGCAGGCATGCAATGCGGCTGGATCATCCCTTTGTTTAGTTGTCATCGTAGCTTCCATGCGCAAACTGAACATACGGATGATTTGCAACCTTTGTCGTGCATGCCTAGGCGGCACCTTGCCGACTTTTGACCAAGTCTAAACCCAATTATTTAATGGTCAGCAGTGTCCAAAAAAGTGGATGTTTGAAAACTTTGTCTAGATTGACTGCACTTATAACTGTTTGGTCATAATTAGGTTTTGCGAAATTACAACATTAGTTTTAGAAAACTACCATTATTCTTATGAATATTTGAAATTAGTTTGAAGTACTAAAAATGTCTGTTACCTCTTCATATTCACATAAAGAATTTTGTTTTAAATAGTATCGATAACCCTTTTAATGAGACAAGTGACAACAATTTTGTAATCCTTTGATCAGTGGCGGATCGGGTAGGGTGGTCCTTGGACCCTTCCAACCCTCTCCTTTCCCCTTATTACCACTATATATTTAATTGATAAATTATTTTTTATGCATGTATTTAATTGTTAAAAAAAAAAAATTCTTCATATATATGTTGGACCCCTAAAAAAACCTTCAATTTTATTTTATTTTTTTGGGATCCGCCACTGCCTCTGATGATTACTGGTTTTGTGGTCAAAAGGAAGAAAGTAGAGTCGTAGGAATAGAGAAATCATTCACCAGGCGAGTTAAATTATGGGTGGGTCGCCTTCGTATTACTAACAATAAAATCCTTAAATCAGCATCTTTCAAGTTCAACACGCATTCTTTGAGGTTAATTAGGACAAGGAGGATTTAGTTAGTTTAGGACAGCCAAGAAATACGTTTTAGAACTCAAAGTTTCAAAGATTTACGACCTTGCCACGGCAGCCATGACATGACTTTTTTCAACTCTCTTCTTCTTTTTTTTTTTTCCTCCACCTTCTAAGTTCCATTAACAACTCTATTGGTTTTTAAAAATTTTATCATGCTCTCCAGTGGCGTAGAAATTAGGTGTAGATTCACACCTGAAAATAGTTTTCTTAACTATTTTTTTTAAGTTAATGGACGAATATATAATTAAGGTATTAGAGAAAGATAATAGCAGAACCAATAAAATAATAATTCATCGAAAATTTAGCCTCCTTAAGGGAATAACGAATGATCTCAGGTTCTCAGTCTACAATGGCTACTGATGTTTTGTTATGTATTGTATAGACTCTGAACTGGTCAACCGTTCCGGGATTCCAATATTATTAATCAAGTCAATAGATAAAAATAAATTTATCTCAGTTAAAAAGTATAATTACATTTATTATTTTTAAGAATATATTGTATTATATATCGTTCTAAAGGGCGTCCCAAAAGAACATCACACTGCAGATCGTGAATTGCAGTACTCCATTTCTGACTCATTCTTAGCTGCGATTGCATGCGTTGACTCTCTTTCTTTATATATATGCAACTGTGATCTATGGATATTTCTAGATGGATCCTTGTTACATACATGTGCATGCATGCGGCCCTAATTTATTTTTAAATTCTTTTGCGGAATTAAGATTCAAACCTCTCTTATGAAGATGTTGGAGTTACGAAACCCTCATTTTATCTCTTTTTTTCGACTGTTTTCTTCATAATATTTCTAAGCAACAATCATTAGTTTAGTTTTTGATTGGGACTTAAATTATACAAAGGTAGCTTATGAATTAATCTTTCTAAGCAACAATCATTAGTTATATGCCAATATGTTTGCTTCATTATGGGATAACTTTTGCATTGCATATTAATTTCCGATGATGATGATGATGATGTAATGCGATTCTTTCTGTTAAGAAATTATTATAATTAATTAGGATTCTAAAGAGTTATGCAATTGTTAATTATAGTATGACTTATTAATCAATAATTTTTTAAGCAAAACAATATTTTAAAACTTCACTCGTAGTCGTAGTCTCACTTGTGATATAGAATAGTGAAAATAAAATTTGTAAAATTTCATTTAATGATATATATATATATATATAGATGTAAAATAACTTACCAAAAATCAAATGCCTATATAGCGAAAGGTCTTATAACTTTGAAGTTGTGGTTCATACTCTTTTAACTCTAAAAACGATTACGTTTAAATACTGTCTTGTAATTAGAAATAGTATGAGTAAACTAGCTGTTTAATTTTGACTTCATCTTGGAAAGAAGGATGACCTTTGCCACATATCTTGTGTTTATTGTTTATTTATTGTGATTCTTTTCTGACTGACCCATTCACGCATAATCAATGGAAGAAAACATTAATATAATAATTTATCAGAAATATTTTAGTTGTCTTTTACTTTCTAAATTATGGTAGTATTTTAGTTTTGGTACAAATGTTTTACCAAGAAAAACATTAATAAATATAATTAGTTAGCCTGATTGAGACTTACTAATATTAATTAATTACTAATATACTCGATCCAAGTCAAAACCCATAACTTGACTCGACCGGCCAGCTTTAAGAGTTTCGGTGCAAAGGTCTGTTCTTTAAGTTTTGTTTTTTGTCTCAACAGTAAATTTTATATATTATAATTAATTTTTATTATTTTTAATACAACTTTTTACTATTCAACTATACTTTTTTACATTTTTAATACACTTTTTACATTATAAAACTATTCTTTTCAAACCAAAAAGAACATGCCCTGATTGGATGCTTTGCTTCCCAATTGTAACTCAAAAAAGTCAGAAATGTCCTTAACAACGACCCACCATGGAGTAAATGTTTTTTTTTATTATTTATTTATAGGAAAAACCTTCCTCCCATTGCACAAAAGAGTTAAAAATAAATAAATGACTTTTGAGGAAAATAAATAATAATAATAAAAAAACAATCGTTCTATCTCGTAAACTCAATATTTGGTTTACTATGTGGGTATATAAGAAAAAATATCACTTTTTCTTATGTAAATAAATTCAATCTAAACACTCTTTCTATTAATTTTCCTTTAAAATCTCGACCACATCTTTGCTCGTTTTGCTCACTCTCAAAAAATTTTACTGACAATTCTAAAATTTGGTCTCAGGATCTTTCATGGTCTCATTACCCTTAGGCAAATAAAGTATATTAACTAGCTTAAACCGAAGTATCGTTTGCACCCATCAGTTTAAGTTCGGATCATAATGAGTAAAATTTTTATATTGTTAAAAGGCTCGTCTTACAAAATACATATAATTAATGATTGATTAAAAAAATTGAAGGGGAAAAAAAAAAAAAACACGTGCAATCAACAACCCGATCGGGAAGCTAGTTAGTAGGTTTTGGAGGAAAAGATGACGGCTTCTAGACGGTGGCTGACCGTCGCAATTGGTAAAACTACCAATTAAAAACACCCACGTGGCTCCGGCTAATTTATTGAAGGCAGCCGTATCCGTTAACCGTTTCCATCAAACGCATTAACGTATTATACCTGTGAGCCTGTGACGTGGTGCCCATACCCAATGATTTATTACTTGTTTAACATTGCTTCACGATCAAAGTCATATTGCATTTTACAAATTTGACATTGAAATTATCTATTTATTGGGAAAAAAAAGGAAAAGTTTAAGTTCACTATTTTTCTTAAATCAATCAACTATATGTATTGTGTTGTACCTCACACAATTCGGGATAGACCTTTTAAATCGGTGGATATGCACTGTACATTTTTTGTGATTGATAACTCCAGAAACACATCCCTGTATTTCTAGTCTAGAACCTGCACCTCAAAGGGGACTTAAGTCCCCTTAGGTGATCAACTCATTTAAGTTCACTATTAGTTTAACTAGATTGTATGTTTAGTTAACAGTTGATTGATAATATAAGAATATGGTAAAAAGGAAAAGGTATATGTTGCGACTTTCGTGCTGGTGATACCTATGTTTCGGAGCTAACTTATGGATAAAACTTCGACGCTCAAGTTAGAAGGAGAAAAGTGTAAGCTCTATCTACCATTTTCTCTCTTAAAAATCACCTAGCTCTCAGTTACAATAGTCTCTATTTATAGACAGTGTTCTGGTGGTGGTGACCGAGTTGAATACGCGTCACCAACAAGCTCGGTTTGCCTAGTGTGGTCCAGAATCAACCTGCCAAGTGGTCTTGCCTGTTGATTTTGCGCCAGCTGTTGTCAATCACCATCCTCCATTCTCGTGCAACATAATTGCACTACAGCCAGTGATTTATCAACACATACCATTAACACATTTCTCAACCCAGAGTTCAAAGTTAGCCGTGATGGTGAAGAATAATTTCTTATTATCCTGGGTAGAAAGTATGTACTCAACTGGGAGTCCATACCAAACAGTATGGAAGGGCTTGTATAGTAAATAATAAATCATTAATATTTTACACATAATATATTTATATAAAATTAATAAGTTGTACTCTCTTTATTTTATTAAAAGTGTACCGATTTTACAATATTACAAAGTGAATTTTTTCTTTATATGTGAACGAAAGGAGTATATGTTTAAACACGCAAAGCTATGCATTAATTGAAGCTTAGACATTATGGTATGGAATAGGTAACTTTTGAGTGAACTTCTGGAAGCTGAATCCTTCTAGTTTGCTAGAAATTAATCATTATCCAAAACGGAGAAGAAATTTATATATATTTGACATAATAATCAATTATACTTAATTTGTTTAAGTTTGGAAAATAGTCTACTAATTCTTTCAAAAGTCAAAATAGTTCATTAATTATTCTTTTCTCGACATTAACTAATTCACATCTAGAATATTTATCATTTATCAATAAATTATATAATAATCTGGGGAAAAAAATGTTAAAATTAATTTTTGTTGCAAATATTATTAATATATAGTTGAAGAAGCTTCCTCTGTTGAACCGTACCAGAAATTTAATACCGTACTGTATTTTACATAATAATACTTGTTAATCAAACAAGTATAAATGTGGACGTTTTAAAAAATAAATAAAATTAAAAGCAACACGTGGGAAATCGAACATACCAAAAATAACAAAAGAATATAATACACTTTCCAACAATTGGAGAAACTTTAACATACCAAAGTAAAGGACAACATTGTCCATTAGTCTACTAATCCATACGTGGCCTTTGATTAATATTTAAAATTTTTCCAATTTGCTATTCAAACTCAAGTGTTTTATGAACAATTTATCATTACTATCATTATTTGGCAAAGAACCGTAAAATATTTATTCTTATTTTATAATTACTGGTCTGATTTAATACCCTTCCATTTAACTGCGATAGATCAGTCAAATTTATGTGATTACATTTTATAAGGCACCACAAAGCATTTACAATTTTAAAGTGACATTTTTTCGTCTTGTTAAGAATATGGAAATTTCTCTCACTCATGGAGTGTGTCCCATCTCTAAATTGTGTCTGTACTCGATAAATAAGTCGAATAATATAATAGCTCACGAATTAGTTAAATGCGGCAATGCATAATAGCATTAGAAAGTCAGGTAATCTGTAAACTTCGCATTTAGTTCTCAATTGTTACTAGGCGTTTCTAACTCCATTAAATTTCCACTATTAATATTTTTTTTCTTCTATCAAACATTGTATGCCCTTTTATAATCACGTGATAAAATAGAAATTATTGTGATTGAAAAAAGAGCAAAGTGGTTTCTTCTTTTGTGTGGAAGTGTCTCCTAGAATCCAAAGTCCAAACGAATCGTGTGAAAAGCGAAAGCCTCAAAATGTTTAGGAGGAAATAAGGAGGAAGGTCAACTAATTCTAGAACGATGACCAATTAATCAATCCAAACATACCTGTCCTCTTTGACAAGATTTAAGTAGTTAGTCTTAGGTAGTAACCAAAAAGGACAGCAAAAGGCTAATTTGGTCATTACGCACTAACAGCACCAAGAATTTGACACGTTCGATAAGGGAAATTTCATTAATCAACTAATAATAATAAGTCAAAACTCCATTCTAAATTCCCAAAATTATTTGTAAATACAAATTGGGAATAATAAAAAAGCAGACTCTTTTATTTATTTAATTAAAATTTTTTCCTGGGGGCATGTTTGTCTTTTCCATGGCTGTCTCTAGGAAATGTCTCCGACTTTTCTCTATATGTCGGACTCCGTCCTCCTCATACGGGAAATTCTTCTTCTCACCCTCTTCTTCCTCCTTTGTCCCTTAAATATATCGCTTCTCTCTCTCTGTCTTCCCATTTTATTGAGCATATCAAAAAAGTTCCACTGAAAAAGCTCACACATTCTTTCTGCCATTTCCAGTTCCAGCCCCAACTTTTTATTTATTTATTTAAATTTTAATCATCTTTGTAGTGTTCTATTCTTGGAAATTCGATAGTTTGATTGAGGTTCTGTCGCCCCTTTTACCTGAAAAGCTAGAACTCAATTGGGTTTTGCGGGATCCGAGATTGCCTTGGTGGGTTTTGAAACTCGTTAATTCTTTAGTCTGGAAAAGATCCTTTTTTAATCAGCTGCCTGTTTTGGTTGAAAAGATAAGATTTTGATCGGATTTGACCGTCTCTTTGCTGTGATTCTTTGACCCATTTTGTTGAGTTGAATTTCCGAAAAAGGGTTTTTAAGGTCAGTGGTTTGATTGTGAAAAAGGTGTTTACAGATTCGGGTCACTGTATTTGCCAAGTATTGTGACCCTCCGGACAAAGGAAAGTTCGATTTGATGGGGAACTGTTGTGCCGTACCGAAAACAGCTGATGATTTTGAGGTGAAGAAAAAGGGGAAAAACAAGCCCAATCCATTTGCTATTGATCATCCTGGAAACCATGTAACTGGTAATGGTGGATACAAGTCTTATGTGTTGGATAACCCAACAGGGCATGAAATTGAGCAGACGTATGGGCTAGGGAGAGAGCTCGGCCGCGGTGAATTTGGAGTTACTTATTTGGCCACTGAGAAATCAACTGGAGAACTTTATGCTTGTAAGTCAATATCAAAGAAGAAGCTGAGGACTAGAATAGATATTGAGGATGTTAGGAGAGAGGTTCACATCATGAGGCATTTGCCTAGACATCCCAATATTGTGTGCTTGAAGGATACTTATGAAGATGATAATGCAGTCCACCTTGTTATGGAGTTGTGTGAGGGAGGTGAATTGTTTGATCGGATTGTCGCTCGGGGTCATTACACTGAAAGGGCTGCTGCAGCTGTGACTCGCACAATTGTTGAAGTTATTCAGGTGAAGATCTATGTTTCTTTTCCTTGCCTTTTTTTGTCTTCATTTGCCTCATGCTTATTTCTGCAAAAATACTTGCTTGTCATAGTTCTTGATGTTATCTTACCTTACTTTCATGATCTAAGGCCTGTTCGTTTTGGAGTATTTTTGAAAATAATATTTAAATGTATTGGGGAATGATGTTAATATAAAAATACAAATCTTTAAAAACATGCTAACGAACAAATTCTGTAAGCATTGCTGATTGTTGTACATTTTGTTGTTGCAGATGTGCCATAAACATGGAGTTATGCACCGTGATCTTAAGCCTGAAAACTTCTTGTTTGGAAACAAGAAGGAAACTGCACCGTTGAAGGCAATCGATTTTGGGCTGTCTGTGTTCTTTAAGCCTGGTATCCTTTTCTGCCTTTTGGTTTACCCGTTTTACTCTCTGTGGCAAGTAGTATAGCCTGACTGACTAAAGTTGGATTCTTTTTTGGGTAATTCTTTAGGTGAGAGGTTTAATGAGATTGTTGGAAGTCCCTATTACATGGCTCCTGAAGTGCTGAAAAGGAACTATGGACCAGAAGTGGATGTCTGGAGTGCTGGTGTAATCCTCTACATTTTGCTCTGTGGTGTTCCACCGTTTTGGGCAGGTCAGGATCTTCGCATTGAAATTCTTTTACTGTTATTGTCTTCATTATGGTTCTAGCTCTTATGATTGTATAAGTCTGAACCGTTTTGATTAGATTTGTTCATTGCCATACTTGACTAGACTTTAATGCTGTTTGTACTTTTTGACGTTCTCTAACAATTTAAACTTTGTGCTCCAGAAACTGAGCAAGGAGTTGCCCAAGCAATCATTAGGTCTGTTGTAGATTTCAAGAGGGATCCCTGGCCAAAGGTATCTGATGGTGCGAAAGACCTTGTGAAAAAAATGCTCAATCCTGACCCGAAGCAGCGACTCTCTGCTCAGGAAGTTCTAGGTATTGCATATGATTTCAAATATAATAAGATGCTCATATACTTTGTAAGGTTCAAGTATCATAAGGTTTGGAGTTCTGATTATGTAAATCTGATATTTGGTTCCTTGCAGATCATCCCTGGTTACAAAATGCAAAGAAAGCTCCTAATGTTTCTCTTGGTGAAACTGTGCGAGCAAGACTAAAGCAATTCTCTGTAATGAACAAGTTGAAGAAAAGAGCTTTAAGGGTAACGTCTGAGTAAACTTATGACTTAAGGCAATTACCATTCACATTTCAATGACCTTCAGAAACGTGTCCTTTCAGCTGGCATTTGTTTTGCTCGATGTGCTCTCTGTAATCCTCTGTTAACCCAATTACAAAATGCAGGTGATTGCAGAGCATTTGTCCGTAGAGGAAGTTGCAGGCATCAAGGAAGGATTCAAGGCGATGGATACAAGCAACAAAGGAAAGATTGATGTTAATGAGTTGAGAGCTGGATTGATCAAGCTTGGGCACCAGATGCCTGAAGCAGATCTCCAAATTCTGATGGAAGCTGTAAGTGACATCTTCTACTAGTTCTAAATTTTTTAGAAAACAGCTATAAGACTAGTGACGCTTTATGGGTCAGAATGTTGGACGACTAAATATGAACATGATGAGGTAACACAAATGAGAGTATTGAAATGGATGTGTGGTCCCACTTGGTTAGAATAAGTAATGACCGCATTAGAAGTGGAAAATAAATAATCTTTATTATAAAAGGTAAGACATAAAAAGTATTGGAAAGAAACTATAAAAAGACATGTTTTATTTAAATATGAGTGAAACAATGTGACTGTATTGAGTATGACTCAAACTCTTTCCCGTGAGTTATTTGCATTTGTCCACAAAAATTCTGAAGCAAGTTTTTGCTTCTCTGAAAGACTCTTGCGATCTGTTTCAAAGTGAATACTTACCTGTGTACGGAATAGTGCTATAAGATGATGCATTTTCTGCCTTGTATGGTGGGTGATCTGCTTGAAATTAATGCTATCAACTTTTTTTGCAGGGTGATGTTGATAAGGATGGATATCTGAATTATGGGGAGTTTGTGGCGATCTCTGTCCACCTAAAAAAGATGGGAAATGATGAAGACCACCTCAAAAAAGCCTTTGACTTCTTTGATAAAAATCAAAGTGGGTATATCGAAATAGAAGAGCTAAGAGACGCCTTAGCTGATACTGATGAAGTTGATGCAAATGGTGAGGAAGTTATCGAAGCCATAATCCAAGATGTAGACACTGACAAGGTTAGTTATTTCCTTAGGAACTTTCATTCCTTTTGGCTGCTGTTCTCTCTGTGTGTGAGATTTTTCTTTATTCCATGGATCTGCCAATCTTCTTGCTCTCCCTTTATAATTCTGTCATTTCACTTTCCTTATCAATCATCATTTTTCTTGAGTATGTGTGGCATTGGTCTCGCACATTATGATTCTATTCTATTAGAGTTGTCGTGTATTACTGTTCGTCAGTAATGCAGCTCGTCGCTGAATTTTCTTCCTTTCAATTACTATATTTCACCGTAACATCAATTTTTCTGGGGAAATGTTAACAAGTTGCTCATTACAAGGTTGAAAATGTGCATTGAACTTCACACACCTGTACTCTTTGGTCTTATGTTTTATTTCATCTTCCATTGCAGGATGGAAGGATCAGTTATGAGGAATTCTCTACAATGATGAAGGCAGGCACAGATTGGAGAAAGGCATCAAGACAGTATTCTCGAGAACGATACAACAATCTTAGCTTGAAATTGATGAAGGATGGATCGGTACAGGTGACCATGTGAGGGTAGATAACCGAAGATATAGGATAACCGGCATTTTTACCAGTTCAAAGGAGAATGGAACAGCAATGCGTTCAGCAGCAGCTATATTGGTGTAATCTTTTGCCATTTTTGACATTGTATTTTTTGGTTTCCCTTCCCCATCTTTCTACTACACTCAACAGGCTTTCGAGAAGGGTACAAGTAGGAGGTTTTTCAGGAGCAACAACATGGTGTTGGGTTTGTGAGTTATTAATTGTAAAATTTGTTGTTCTTTGTATTTGGAGGGGGTTGGAAATGTGGTGAAGGAAGGAAAGGGCGAGTGATGAAATTGTTGTGTGTTGTCTGGTTGTAAATATGCTGTTCATATGGTTGTACTTTGATCAAGTGCTAAACTAAAAGCTCTTGATCTCTTCCCTTTGTCTAAAACTGTTTATTATTCTGGAAAAAATGAAAGAAAGAAACATAGAATCTATGATTTTCTATGCATATTGAGCAAAGGTTTTGAGTTTCTCTATTTTTTTAAAAAAAAATTTAAAAATTTTTATTTTTATTTTTACCCTTTTAAAAAAAAATTTTATTTTTATTTTTATTTTTACTCTTGCATTCCTAAGAATCGAATATCTCAGGATTCCAAGGCTCTTACCTTATCACCCCAACCCTCCCCCCAAGTCTGAGTTACTCTATGGACTAGTACTGTAGCTTTCATCTAGGCCCGCCCTCAGCCCAAATAAATAAATAGAAATAAGCCTCCATGATGACTTTAGGCATGTTCGTTTTAATATGGTTTTGAAGAAAATAATAATATTAATGTGAAAAGTGTATTAAAATGTAACAGGAATTAGTAGAATCGTAAAATATTGTATTAAAAATTTGCTGTAAAAATAGAAACGAAATATGTAAAAGGTGTATTAAAAGCATAATAATATCTAATTAAATACTGTTATAATATATTAAATTTATTATAAAAATAAAGAAAAAAATCAAAACACAAATAGAGCAGGGAGAGATAACACCTTTAATACTATATCCAAATTAACATCAATGAATTCTTGTTCGTAAGCATAGGAAGGCATAAACAAACATGGGCTTAGAGCTACTCCAATATGGGCTTTCAATTGAGTTGTATAGTTTAAGATAACTTCTTGGGCCTAACTTTTAACATCATATGGGCCCTTAGTCCCAACTATAGACACATTTAGCTTTGTAAATTTAAATTTAAATAAGCCCATAATAGATAATAAATATATTTACAAACCCTCAAGGCTCAAACTGTCAAACCATTTCCCTGAAAATCCTATAGTTTAGCTCAATTGATATACTCCTCTCTCTCTCATCTAAAATAGTTTTGGAACTTTTGATCCTAAGATTATCAGTGTAATTTTCTCTTTAAATGGTTTAATGCTAACGCTTTTAAAGAAAAATAACATTATAGGCAATTTTATTTTATTTATTTATTGATTTTTACATTACCAAAATCTTTAAATAAAATTCGTTTAATAAATTAGCAAAAATGAATTATGAAATTTAAACAAACTATCAAATAAATGTTTGCATCATCTAAGAAAGTGGTTCTCAATCATTATCGGAATAGACTACACAAATGTGAATACTCTATTTGTTTCTATCAACGATTGATGTTCCTATTTATTCATAGTTGACAAAATTACTTATATGATTGGAATCAGAAGAACAATGATTGTCTAAGGGTAGTCCCACGTTTTACAGGTGTCCCAATGAAAGGGAGTACTATATATGTCTCTGTGATTAACAAACGAAGTCGGGGAAAGATCGTCAATCTTAAACTATTATAAAGTGAATTATTCTAAGCACGAGCACGGAAGTTTTCAATGCCTGTACGATGTTAATAGGCAATAATTTAGTTGTAGACACATGCAATCAATAACTCATGTTGTGATATTGAGATATTGACATGTAAATTAATAGTTATTACTATTTGGAGATCCAATCCAATTTTGCTACGATCAACCTCCTTTTTATATACGATTTTTAGTTATTTCATTATTTTTTTTAAGCTTAGCATTTTTGCTTTTATTTATTTTAATTATCTCTACACGTTAATGTGGAAGGGAGACAAAAGAAAAAAAAAAAAAAACCAAAAAAGCACTTAATTGAGTTATAGTGATACTTTTTTCCGCACAAAATTCACATGCTAGGTGAGTCAAACTTTTCTATTAATTTACAAGAATTGTCGAAACGATATTATTAATGTCGTTAAATAAAAGAGAATATATTTGCTCGATATATACAATACGTTACCATTTAGTTGTCAGAACGGCGTCGTTTTATTTACGAAATTGGTGATTTTTCATACGATGAGCCTGGTAGTGGTGGCCGGTGGGTGGTAGTTGAATAATGGAAACTCCGTGATATTTTATCTGCCTTTGGCATTTTATAACCACACACACAAACACAAATATTGACATACTTATACTGTATGATAAGATCATGGTCGTGAGCGTGGTTTAATTCTTCTGCGTTACGTGTAGCGCCTTTGATGGTGACTTGTACCGATTTAAAATCATGAAATTGTGGCTAATGCTTGCACTTCTCTCTATAAGCAATGCATGATCTGTGTAACAAGACAAATGTGCATTTATCAAAACATTCAATCGGGTAGATATAACTTGTCCACTCTCCAAAATGATTGTAGGGGACTACTAATCGATCGATCTATCCATCACCATGAGTAAGAGAAATTAAGATTATTATTCTTGTATTTGGATATGCGAAATTTTCGGCTTTATAAAATTAGTTAATTTGTTCGCGCACATAATCCCTGCATTTTTTAGTCTGAGGTAAAAGTCATTACTTCCCCGATCGATGCGATTTTTACGATTTGTTTCCAATAAATAAGAAAAAACATTGCATGCACTAGCCTAAAAATAAATAAGTGTTGCATTAGCTTAAAAAAAAGTTGCTTTAACTGTCCGACTAAAGCAGCATTTTGTAACTGTGTAGCATATTGTAAAAAAGGTGTTGCATTTTCTCTTTAGATTTTGTTCCGTTGCAATATTTTTAAAAGCGTTACGCTATATATACTCAATTTGTAGTCAAGTGCATGCAGTTGGATATATATAGGAGCAAAAGTAGCCATGCAGCTGTGATTCGAGGCCAATTCTTCACTACTTCAAAAGGAAATTACGTATTAACTTTAGTGGATCGAACTTTAATGAAATATTTGTATATTTTTGTGTTTAGAGTTGATAAGGATATATCCTCAATAAAGACGACATCCTATGTGGAGAAAATGACATGCGGGACACGAAATCATTCGCTCTGATTTACAAGTAATTACTTTGTTAGGGGAAAAAAAAAAATTTATAGTCTCATTAAGAAATTATTTTAAGAAATTATTTTGTGATTGACTCATTATATTTAACATTATTACATATTCGTAAGCCATTATTCGATTACGAAATAGTGGTTTTAATGGGCGGTATAGTTTCGCCACTTAATTAATTATACTTCTTGGTAAGGAAAACGATGTATTCGTAAGATCATATATAGGGCCTGTTCTTTTTGTTTCGTTTTGAAAACGGTTTTGGGTTCAACAGTAAATTTAATATATTTTAATCATATTTCATTATTTTTAATACAACTTTTTACTATTCAGCATCTACTTTTTATATTTTCAATACACTTTTTACATTATAAAATTATTTTTCAAAACTTGTTTTTAAAATCGTTTTCAAAACGCCCAAAAAGAACATGCCCATAATTCATGCAATGAAGTCAAAGGAATACATTATTATATATTTGGCTGGCAGAATTTCCACGAATTCGATCCACATCACTTAATTCCACAAACATCTCAATCGAAAGAAGAGGTAGCCTAGCTGCTAGTTTTTTCACCATCTTTTGCAGGGTATGCTGCTAGTCTCAAAATTATGCAGCGTAATGCCGAATAGTAATGCTGCATAGTGGATTGATGCCGGATAGTGGATTGATGCCGAAGTGAATTTAAGTTGATCTCAGCCATGGTCGATTGAAGTCCAGTAACACAGATGCGCGATAGTTGGCATATGTGGCAGGTAGCCTTCAAAGTAATGGGATGACACGTGTAGGAACTTGAAGATGACACCAAGACTAAAAAGCTTGGACAGTTAGATCCAATCATATTATTTCTCGCTATAAATACCCGGTTGTTCTCTCATTTGAAAAGTATTGAATTTTTATTTAATCTAAGCAATATATTGTTCTACTCTCTTACTAACTTAAGCATAAGAGTTATATTGGGGAGAAATTCCCAAAAACAGGAACCGAAAGAGAAGCTGACATCAAGAAGTTCGGTACAAAGTGAGAATTCAACACACAACCTGCAAAAAGATGGTGAAAAAACTAGCAGCTAGGCTCTCAAAATTATAGCGAACAACAGCAATAAAATTTTCTTTTATAAGAGTTAAAAAAAAAATACATTTATATAATTTTATTGGAAGGTGATATTTGCACCAAATAGTGGCAATGAAACTTGACACTACTAAAAATTCAGTCCATAATACTCCTGAGTGGCTTTCCAGCCACACATTTCACTGAGGGCTATTTTTAGTACACAAATTTGCAAAACTGCTTTAGTGTCAAGTTTCTTTGTCACTATTTGGTGCAAGAAGCATTTTCCAATTTTATTTTATACGAAAGTATGAATACTTAATAAATTTCTTACAGCGGCCTAGTCTACTTGATCAGCCAGAAGGAAGTTCCGTCTGTTCGATAGGCTGGTGCAGCATAGTTGGTTTCTGACGAGCTTTTGACGGTGGCGGTGGGCCACGCCGCCGCATAAAACAAAACAGTACTACTTACCATGTGAAGATCGGAAATCGGAATGCGGAACTGTAACCGGAACGTGCATGTTCCAACGTTAGTAGAGTCTGTCTCATCAGGTTTGTAATTAACGTTAACCCTAATAATGTCTTTGACGTGGACGTACAATTCTGTTTCGCTCTTCTCCATGATTAATTCATCTTAATTAGTAAGCGGTTTAAAATTAAATTAACCTTTTAATGTTACAAATATTTAATTAGTTAATTAAAAGGGTGAAATGAAAAATATTCTTGGTTATAATCTTCACGTGAAAGTCCCAAAAACCTCTGTACAAGTACGACTCTGTTCTCTTAGTACTATGGATAGAAAATTTTTTGATTATGAAAGAATTTTGTTTTGGAGGGAATTTCTTTTGGGAATTTGTGTAGAAAAGAGAAGAAAAAGTGTAATAATTATGTTTTTTTTGAATTTATGTGAGTGAGGATTTAGAAGAAATTTTTAAATTTAAATTGTGAATTTTATAAAAATGATGTTATTTATTTGTGTAATATTTTTTAGAAAAGAGTGATATTTTTCCTAATTATGATGGAAAAAGACACAGAGCCTAATGTCAAACCGTCCAGATTCAGTCCTTAATTTTCTTCGCAATTATCATTGAAAATGACATAATTAATTGTAAGAACATCATCAATCATTGTGCTTTAAAAATACGAAAATTAAGCAGTAACTAATAAATACTGATCATTCTATCTCATATAAATAAAAATTTTGTTTCTAAAAGTACAGTTTTTGTAAGATTCATCACCTAACGTAAACAATTCGATACTAATTTTTTTTACTTATATATATATAATTATAAATTAATTATGAATCATACATTATTATATTAATAAATGTATATAATATAAATTGTTTTCCCCTTAAACATAACAGGAAAAGGTGATTTATTATTCTATAAATTGTCTTTTGGAATTGTTACTTGAAGGACACCGTTTACTAAACGTATGACAATTTTTAAAAATTTTAGACGTGAATTTACATTTTTGCCCCTCCATTCTCTTCTACCTTATGTAGTAAAATTGATTGAAATCAATTTTACTGCAATTCCATTTCTCCTCCATATTGCGATTCTGGTTTCCACCTCCATCGCTCTTCTTCGTCGATCGTCGGTCTGGCTCAACAAATCGGTGAGTCGGAATATATATATATATTTTTTTTTTGGTAAAGGAAATGAAAATTTGAATGTGTTGGGTGTTGCAAATTCTTATGGGTACTGTATTTAGGAATGTATTAGTGTTTATGATGCATTTTCCGGCTGCGTAGTGATAATTTTAGGGTAAATTCAATGGTCGTTCGCCGGAAAAACAATTTTCCGACGAACAACCGACAAAATCACCGTCCTGTGGCAATTTTCCTAGGAAAAAACGCCGTCCTGTGGTGGCGATTTTCCAAGGAAAAAACGCCGTCTTGTGGCGATTTTCCCTTGGAAAATCGCCTGGCCTAGGCGATTCTTAGTAAAAAAAAAAACGTGGAGTAATTTTTTTTTGTGAAGTTAGAAACTATTAAGGGTATATTTGTCTTTTTACCACTTAAAATTTGAAAAAATGTCTTATGTTTAGTAAAACGGGTTCTGCAATTAAGATGCCCTTTTTCCTTTTTCAATTCGACATTATTACATATCTATTAGATAGGAGGCTGAAGCTTGGGGAAACGAAATTTAGAAACATGCAAAGTCTCATATGCGTCACGACAGTTGTAGCACCCGTTATTTAATATTATACCTGCAATGATTACACATATTATACCTACAATGATTGCACTAGACAGACATGAAATATCAAATCTATCTACGTAACGACAGATGTGTCCCAAGTTGTATTGCTTTTGTTTCTGTCCGTTCTTTAAAAAAAAAAATAATAATAATAATAATAACAATAATCAATTCCACATCACACATTTGGAGTTGTCCTACTTGTTATTTTACTCGTCTAGTAACTCCAGTCTCTGGATATTTATTATTTCCTTAATTTATACAAACACGAATTTAATTACTAACAACAAAATTTGTTCTATTCATTTTTGAGGACAATATATGGTAGTAATTTGCATTTGACCCTATATTTTCTGCGGACATACAAGTTTCAATATTTGTGCATCTCTTTCACATATCATATTTACTCATTGCAACTAGCTTGGACAAAAATGTTGTTTTCTCTTAAACCATACTTCACCTGATTCAAAATAAAAAAGGTTTGGAGAAAAAAAATTTTAAATAAATGTTGTTTCAGTGAGAAATATAATTTTTTATTTCTAAATTATCTTTGTACGTCTTTTATTCTGTATAAGAGGGAATACATTATTCAAAAGAAGAAAAATAAATAAAGAGCAGATTTTGAACACCTAATTTTGTGGTAGATAAAGAAAGTGCTTGGTCAGATACACGTCAAAGTAGTTTAAGTCGGCGAGATCTAACAACTAAAGCAAAGGGAAAGATGAGTTAGCATTCCCTTCAGTTCGATCAGATCTCCTGTAACCGGTAACGTGGAGCTGACGAGTATGGCCCCCACCCCCACCTCTGTCTTCTTCATCCTTCCCGACAACTGCTAGCCCATATCCACGATCCGTTTTGCTCTGTCCCATAAATCCTTTCAGAGCTCGCTAAGTTAGGGTGAGTGTTCAGATTATCGGGTTTGAGTTTGCAGTGTTTTGGTTGACACCCACTCAACCATAATTTACTCATTTATTTATTTCATTTGATCCATGAACATTTTCAATTCTTATTGTATTTTAGTGTTGTATTATAAATTATTCGTATGGGTTCGAGTTGGCAAGTTTACGTGTCGATATTCTCAATTATTATCTTAACTGTTTAATTATTTGTATTATTCGGGTCGACTCGTATAACCAGCCATTTTACAAAGGCTATTTATATCGTATCGGATTCGTGTCGTGTCAAAAATTAACAACTCCACTCGCCTTGAAACTGTCCCGATAAGCCAGGTTTCAAGGCTGTTTGGGATATTTCTATATAAACATATATTCTTTCCATCTGAAGAAGAAAAGTTAATTTTAAATTTCGATAAACAAAACGGTGCGAATAAATTAAACAAACATTCCATGAATTTGGAGAATTGGAGTGCTGAAGTGGCAACCTCTCCACATATTAAGCTGACTTGGCAAAGATATACACGACAAGTGATCATTTGGGTAGATGTTTACGTGGACTTCACTCGTGTGGCGAACCTATTCATCCACGTACCAGACCAACATGGGCCCCATGAGTTGAATTTTCCTCAATCATTGCCGCTGAATACTAATCAAAGATGCTTAATCAATTCATTAATTTATCTTTTCACTTATTTAAACTCACACAGAAAACTTATGTACAAAGTGTTTGATAGTCTGACGGCGAGTATATAATCTTTCACGCATCGTGATTACATTAGAACAAAGTATAATTTGAATTTAAATACTGTATTGCGTGTAGAATCATTACATGGCCGAACAATAGACCCACTCTTTACATAATCGGCATAAAAAAAACATATGATAAATTTCAGCGCGTATAATTTTCTATTTCTTAAGAGACTAGAGAAAATGATGACCACAATTGCTTGTGGCTATGACTTTTATAGGGTTGGGGTCATTTTCATGGGAATGGATGGATCGATTTAACACTGGAAAGCTCTGGAAGGGTAAACTATAAATAAACATGAAGAGCTCTGGATAATTCCTTTCTGCAGCATTTCTCATTTTTCACATTCTTAATTTGTCAGACTCCTTAAAAATGGGATTAGGAAAATATGAAAGCAAACCAAAAAATATCTTGGGTTAGTTTGGGTAAATACACTTAATAATTGTGATCGGGAAGTCGATCTGGGGCAAATGTTTGCATCTGTTATGACATAGCTAGTAGACTCTCAACGAATCGTTACAATTTTATAAATATAATGTATGTATAAATTAATGGTACAAAAATCTGATATTTCAATATATTTTGGAGAATAATTGTAATAATTTTGGGTGAAATAGAGAATAATATGCCTTTTAGAACTTTATAATGAAAAAGGAAATGGATAATTATCACAAGTGGCCATCTCATGTTCATGAATCATTATTAATGATTCTTCTTGAGTTAATTAACTTAAAGTTGTTCATTATAATCACAAGATAGATTATGCACCTATTTTTTTCACTTAGGCTTCATTTGATAAAACTTAAATCTGAATTCATTAAATTACTCTATTTGATAAATTTGAAATTTAATATCTAAAATTAGAACTAAAGTCTGAATCTTATTAAATTATTAAAAATAAAAAATTTTATTTTATTTTTAACATTAAATTTACATATATTTTAAATAAAGTTATGAAAATAGATGATAATTTATTTTTTAATTTTTTTATAGTTATAAAATTATTATTTTTTGAATTAATAAAATTTTAAAAGTATTAAAAACATTAAAAGAAGAAATAATGATACAAAAAATGAGAAAAAAGAGAAAAAAAAAATTTCGATTCAGATTTAGTGATAAGTGATTCGCTCATCACTTATTTGTTAGCTCAAAATTATACGTTTTTTTAGATTCACTTAATTAATTAAGTTGCTTGGGTTTTCATTATCAAACACATTTAACTTCAGAGTCACTTACTCCATTAAGACTTATGACTGAGAGTTATCAAACACACTTAATATTAATAAGCTCTTAATCATTCATTTTAAGTACCGAATCTTGGTTATCAAATGAAGCCTTATATTCCAATATATCATTAAAGGAGTTTTTTTCCGCCAATAAAAAAACCATATTTATATTTATTTATTTTTAAATTATTACTAATATAATTATATATAATTTATAATTAATCGATAATCATAAGTTATTTATTTTAATTATTGTATTTTCGTACATAAAAAAAGTTGTTCTTTAATAAACTGATCTCTTTTAATTAGAGGAATAAATTAATATTTATTTATTTATTTGCATAAGAAAAATTGGTGCCTGATTCCAGCAGTTACCGTACTATATGGAACTTGACCGATAAAGGATTAATGCCTTTAGGCTCTGTTCTCTTGTGGCTTTGGTAAAGGAAATTTTATTAGAGGGAAGTTTTTTTTTGGAGGGAAGTTTTTTTTGGGAAATTGTGTAGGTGAGAGATAAAAAAGTGTAATGATTGTGTTTTTTTTTTGAATTTATGTGAGTAGATATTTAGAGGGAATTTTAAAATTTTAATTTTAAATTGTTGAAAAAGTAAAGTTGTTTCTTTGTGTAAAGTTTTGAAAAAAAAAAAGTGATGATTCTCTACCAAAGCCACAAGAGAACAGAGCCTTAGTATAAGAAAAAAGTAGAGCATAAGGATTAATTCTTCCACAAGTGATGGTTAATATAATCCCAAGTGCTCATTTTGGTCAACAATTGTATACTTTGGAATCGCTTGTCACAAACTCACATGATCACCACACCTTGAAGTAACGAGTCAGTTTTTCATCGGTTGTAATGTATAAAAGGTCACATAGATGCCAAAATTCAATTTCAACCTTTGTTAATATGTACAGTTAAAGTGCAGACTGACAGAATTTTGCAAGCGGTTCTTCAACTTCGTTCATCTCCTCCTCACAACCCTTGTCTTCAATGTAATAGATAGTGTAATGGTGTAATATTGTTGAATTAAAATAAATAAATAAATTATATCCTTCAAAATATTCAATGGCTTCAACTTCAAGTCACCCCAGCTGTTTAAAAATTAATATTGCACCATTATTCTCATTTATAAATTTAACAATATTCACTTTAGTTAGCTTGAGCCATATAGTTTATTTCTTTTGAGTTTTGATTTAATTATAATTAATTTCGTACAATTTGCATGAAAATATTGAAGCTGGAACTTAATTATTTGAATTTGTAGATTAAAAATATAACAATGTATTTAATTTGAGTACGTATGAATTATCAATCTTTCATAATTAATCACATTCATTCACATGCTAATTTTTATAAAAATACATGGAATGTTAGTATTATTGTCGAGTTAAAATAATAACTAAATATAATACTATTTAAAATTTTCAATGAATGTAACTTAGTTATAGCCAAGGGGGGCATGTACGTTCATGGTTTAGCACCTATAATTTGGATTTAAAATGTTCAATGAATACCATATTAACGTACATGTTCATGGATTAACCTATTATTTTACCAATTTTAACATTTTCTCAGGGCTTTCTCGGTTTGAAAAAGTACTATTTCCGGCTAACTGCTTCATTTAAGTTTCAAGATCGTCATAAACGTATTTTGTGGCAAGTCACACTGACGTGCTATTAAAGATTTAGAATGTGAATGCAAAAACATTTCGTCAGCGGTGAAAAAAAACATATTAAAGAAATAGTATTTCATACTTAAAAATTAGTACGTGTATTATTAAAGATTTAGAATGTGGAAAGTAAAATGTGGAGAGCGATGGATAATTTTAAGAAAATTTCAAGGTGAACTGAAAATAAAAGTAATTCAATTCACCCTTTTAACAAGAGTCGAGATATTAAACTTCAAATTTTAATAATACTAAAAATATAAGTTATTATCCTCTTTATATTTTCATACTCGAAATTTCCAACTGAATTTTGGGACATAGATAATCACGAGCAATATGCAGAAAAGAAAAAGAAAAAGAAAAACGGAATAACTCCAAAATTGCAATCAAAATTGATCCACTCGAAAAAGTGGTCTTCCGTTCCCCAAAAATCCCTCACAAACAAATGGCTCATTAGTAAATAAAAATTGCTCTGCTACCAAAATGGCCAATAAGGTTATCAAGAGTCAACTTTGGCTTCTAACAACAACAATGGCTAAGGAAAACCTCTCGGGCGCATTTGACGCGCGGGAATTAGGATGAGATATCTCATGTTCGATAATAGATAAATATTTCATAAAAAAATTTTATTTTATTTTTTAGAAAATATAATAATTCAAATTATTAGATTTTTTAAATATAGGAATTTTAATCATAAAAATTAGATGTCAATTCTCCCATTCCAAAACGCATTCGTTCCTTTCCATTTCCCAGTTTCCTCTGCTCTGTGTTTCTCTTCATTAAATGCCGACGTCACACCCACAACTTGCTCCGTCTGCCCTGGAAAACTGCAAGCGCACAGCTCACAAGAAACACCACCGCCAGCCATGATCGCCCACTCTCTGCTATGCTCAGCCTCTGACCCAATCGATACGAAGGAAAAAAAAAAAAAAAAAACATTGGTTCAAAATAAAGGAATGACAACAGACCAACTCAAAATATCTTGCACGCCACTCCGGGGAGTCGTTACTAAAATAGTCGCAAGAGTTTGTTTTTTTTTTTTTTATTTTATAACTTTTGCTAAAGTCGCGATTTGAATTATTGACATTATAATATATGTACAAAGTGTTTTACTATTTGATTTAGAAATGATTTGTGTGTTTGATTTACAGTCTACATGCTAAAAAGTATCAAATCTTACCTTCTTAATAAAATAATTGCAATTACTCATAAATAAATATTTGTTCATTTAAAATCTTAATAGAATAGAGAAAATATAACATAAAATAAAAAATATATTTCAATCCATATAATGAGTATATGTGAATGTATCTTATAATAATGAAAAAAGAGGGAGAATATTATCAGATAGAACAAGTAATTATTTTTAATTTATTTATTATTACAATAAGAACAAGTATTTTTTTTTTATTAAGTTCAAATAAACAAGTATTCTTACAATGGTATATGGGTATATGTAAGGCGGAAAACGAACACGAATATTCACGAATAAGCTCTAGCTCGCTTCGATAAAAACGTTCACAAATATGATTTTTAAATTCGATAAAAAACGAACATGAAAACGAACAAGGTGTTAATAACTCGTTAATGTTGGTTAACATGCTCAATTAAAATATTAACTTTATAATATAAATAAATTAAGTATATACTAATATTAAAATTTTAAATAATACAAATAATCGAATATTATATATTTATTTATATGTACATAAATATCAATATATGAGTTGAAATTGAATTTATGTAAGTTGATATAGTTAGTTAATGCAAGATATAACGCACACAAATGTTTACGAATAAGTTAAGTTTGGCTCGACTCGACTAATAAATAAATGAACACAAATAAAATCTTAGACTCGATAAATAAATAAATAATAAACAAACACGTCAAAACTCGGTTAGCTAGAAATCAATCAGTACGTATATCATAAAAAAGATGAACACGGTAAATGTATTAGAATAAAAGAAAGAAATAAGACAACTATCAGTGAACACCTGACAACTCATCACACGTGGCAACCCATTAATGGCAACGTGTAGACAAGTTGATCGTCCCTCTTGCAAGGAAGACGAGTATAAAAGCCTCCTCAATTCATCGTCTTCAAATCCCATAATCCATTGTTTCATGAAAAAAAGAGCATTCCGAGCCCTGAATCTGATCTATAAAATCTTGTATCTCTCGCTTTTCGTTTCTCTCAAAGGAAGTTTGCATTCCCTTCTGGAGTGCGCTTCTGCTGAGCAGTATTCGTTGTTCTCAATCTCAGCGCTTCAATAGTCGTTGCAGTTCAGCTAAACTCGCTGATTATCCAGAGACTTACAGTGTAATTTAAGGCGGTTTAAGGTATCAAACTGAGTTAATTTCTCTCATTCCTTGTCTGGCACTTCGAATTTTTGTTGTTCTGATGCATTATGATGGTGTGATTATTGAAATTTTTGTTGCCGGAAATTGAATCGTCTTGATTTTTGTTCTTTGAATGTCCCATTTCTTGTCCTGAACTTTTGTAGTGTTAAAAATTTCGTTAAAGGGCATGTTTTCCAGATTCCGGAAGAAATTTTATTGTCGAGATTTCTGGAAATGAATTTTGAGGAGTTCTAATGGTGTTTGTTTACCGGTTTTCGCGGATTCATATCTGTGGATTGAACAGGGCAGTATGATTCATGCAATTTGTACTTCTATAAGAAATTCATTTTCTGTTTTCTCCCTTCACCTGTCGCTCCTTAAGAAGAAAACGTCATCTTCGTATGCATCGGTCCGGCGTTCGGCTAGTGTTTTCCGATACCCAGTTCTAAATTTATTCCCCGGGGCTGGGAATACATTCAGATGCCCGGAAGGTGCCATAATTTTTTCCCATTTTCAAATACTTTTCCTTTATTTCCAGCTCTAGTTATTTACTTTAGAGTTTAGAGTAAAATTTTTTTTTTGGTATTTTTGTCGGAATTTAACATGTGTGACACGGCCGCTACAGCGACTAGATTCAGATACGCATCTTCTTCTGCTTCATCTTTGATTTTAAAAGGGAAGTTAGACCGCCGTCGTTTTGATTCCCGATTTTTTGTCTTTTCACCAAGGTGAATAGCGAATACTGAATAATAAGATTAAACCCTTTATTATTTGACAGAAATGTCCTTCCGACCATCTCATATTTTCGTCCTCCGCTGTCGTTGCCGCCGTCGTTCGGTTGCATCAGCGGATCATTCTAGTCTATTCTGGGTAGTGATGATGATTCTGGGGTTTTGAGTTTTGCCTACTTGACTGTCGTTTTACAACAATACCCTCGGTCCCCTGCCACATTTTCCGTTCAGTACTTTCTAATTCAGGGAATTTTTTCGCGCTTTTTTGGCATTTAGATTAGCGGGAAAATGTTTTCTTGATTTATGTGGGATTTAATTTAATTCTTCTCTGCTGCTTGCTTGTTAAGGAAAGATGTTAATTTCAATTAGGAATAGGGTCTAAAGTTCTTTGTTGAATTTAGTGGCGAAAGATGAACTTGAACTTATGTATTTATTTGATTTGCAGTTAATAGGAAGACAGTACCGAGATCAGCAGAGATGACGGTGACACCCAAGATCGCCATAAACGATGGCAACCTTGTGGTTCATGGGAAGACCATATTGACCGGAGTGCCGGACAACATTGTGCTCACTCCTGGTTCCGGCGTCGGACTTGTTGAGGGTGCCTTCCTTGGTGCCTCCGCTGAACACAGCAAAAGCTTGCATGTCTTCCCAGTTGGCAACTTAGAGTAAGCATTCGAAATGCCCTGTTTCTCAGGAAATAGGAAATCTTTTGTTTGTTAACTTTTATGGAAGTAACCATGTTTCTGGTTTGTTATTGTTTCGGACTTTGGAGTAATTTGATAGGATGTATCATACAATTTGATGGGATTTTGGAGTAATTTAATGTTTTTGTTGTTTATTTCTTGAAAAGGGGACTGCGATTCATGTGCTGTTTCCGCTTCAAGCTATGGTGGATGACTCAGAGAATGGGAAACTGTGGAAAGGATATTCCTTTTGAGACGCAGTTTATGATCATTGAGAGCAAAGACACGACGGAAGGCGAGCGTGAAGATGCCCCAATCATCTATACAGTTTTACTCCCTCTACTTGAAGGCCAATTCCGAGCTGCCCTTCAAGGAAATGATAAGAATGAACTGGAGATCTGCCTCGAGAGTGGTGAGTTGCTTATGGCCATAAAAGCATTATTTAAGGTTATATCTCCAGTTATAGCCAGTACCATCCCATTCATCTATAATAGAGGAGACTAGGTGAACTGTGAAGCGGGGTGGAGCTGGAGATATTGCAAACACATGTTAGAAAAACGAAAAGTTGGAAAGAACCGAAACGACCTTGTTTTTGTGGTGTGACTGTTGCAGGAGATAATGCTGTTGTGACCAACCAAGGGCTTTATCTTGTCTACATTCACTCGGGGACTAATCCTTTCCAAGTCATCAATCAGGCTGTGAAGTATGTTTTCTTTGGCCCCTGAATCATTGTTATCTAAATTGGAGTGTTTTTGTTGAATAAGTAGTGCTCCTTTTATGATTTTGTATGTTTTTAGTATTGTATGTGATGGATGCTTTAAGGCCCTTGACTGACAAAGATGTGATTTTTTGTGTTGCAATAAACAGAGCTGTGGAGAAGCATATGCAAACTTTTCATCACAGAGAGAGGAAAAAGGTATATGCATGTTCTCTGTTTTGCTATTGGCTACTCTATTTGTATGAACTGAGATGGTAACTTGGTGTGCTGGTACTTGCTTCAGTTGCCCTCATTTATTGACTGGTTTGGCTGGTGCACATGGGATGCATTTTACACCGATGTCACGGCTGAAGGTGTTGAAGAAGGCCTTAAAAGGTGAAGAATCAACATTAATTCTCCCTGTTTAGCTCTTCAAAACAGATTTCCCCTGTTGAGTTGAAGTACTAAATTTTATGTAATTTTCTCTGCAGCTTGTCTGAGGGTGGCACTCCTCCACGTTTCCTAATCATAGATGATGGTTGGCAGCAGATTGGTAGTGAAGCCTCGCAAGCCAGTTGTGTTGTGCAGGAAGGAGCACAGTAAGTGGTTTCTTTTTTCTCTCCAATTTTAATCTTAAACAACTTTTTTGGAGGGCAACTTTTGTTTCCTCATAAGCATTGTTTATGATATTTCGGCACTGGAAGTGGGAAGAGTTTATTCACTAGATAGGCGCTGCTCTTGTCTTTCAGATTTGCAAACAGGCTGACTGGCATAAAAGAGAACCAGAAATTCAAGAAGCCTGGGGAAACTGAGGAACCGGAGTCTGGCTTGAAGCATGTTGTTGAAGATGCCAAGCAAAAGCACAATGTCAAGTAAGTACAATCTTTCTTGTTCGATTTTCAGTCCTTTCTTAAGAAAATTACAAAGAAAGTAGTACAGTCCTCACCTTAAATTATTTACAGGTATGTATACGTATGGCATGCTCTAGCTGGTTATTGGGGTGGAGTGCAACCAGCTGGTGCTGGTCTGGAACACTATGACACTGCCCTAGCATATCCTGTTTCGTCGCCAGGCGTGGTGGGCAATCAACCAGATATAGTGATGGATAGTCTTGCAATTCATGGTTTAGGTCTGGTTCACCCAAAGAAGGTCTTCAACTTCTACAATGAGCTTCATTCCTACCTGGCTTCTTGTGGAGTAGATGGTGTTAAAGTTGATGTGCAGAACATTATTGAGACCTTGGGAGCCGGCCATGGCGGTAGAGTTTCCCTGACTCGTAGCTATAATCAGGCCCTTGAAGCTTCCGTGGCCCGGAACTTCCCTGACAATGGATGTATTGCTTGTATGTGTCATAACACCGATGGAATCTACAGTGCTAAGCAGACTGCTGTGGTGAGAGCTTCTGATGACTTTTACCCGCGTGATCCTGCTTCACACACCATACATATTTCGTCTGTGGCATACAATTCTTTGTTCCTTGGAGAATTCATGCAACCTGACTGGGATATGTTTCATGTGAGTTTCATCATATGTTTCATTTGCAGATAAGAACTCTTTAAATCATGATGTTTCTAACAGTATAATATGATGCAGAGTCTACACCCTGCTGCTGAGTATCATGCTGCGGCTCGAGCTGTTGGAGGATGTGCAATCTATGTTAGGTAACTATTTATATTCATCACTATGGCTTAAAGATAAATATATATATATTCATATCTATCTTTAGGTATTGATTTGATTTCAATTCTGGTTCAGTGACAAGCCTGGAAATCACAACTTTGAGCTTTTGAAGAAGTTGGTTCTTCCAGATGGCTCTGTGCTTCGTGCAAAGTTGCCTGGCAGGCCTACACGCGACTGTTTGTTTGTTGATCCAGCTAGAGATGGAAAGAGGTTTGTTGTTTGATATGAACATCCTATTTCTGGGAATTTGATCAGTGGGATTTTCAATTCATTACAATGCAAATATATACGTGATGCAGCTTACTAAAGATTTGGAATGCAAACAAATGCACGGGTGTGGTGGGCGTATTCAACTGCCAAGGTGCCGGCTGGTGCAAAGTAGTAAAGAAGACACGCATTCACGATGAATCTCCCGGCGTGCTCACTGCTTCTGTTCAGGCAGACGATGTGGACAGCCTATTTGAACTTGCTGGTGCAGACTGGAATGGGGAGACACTAGTCTACAGCTATAGATCAGGTAACCTTTGCTCTCTCACTCCATTGGTGCCATATAGAGTGTTTAGTTTTTGTAAGTTGATCAGTAAGTTCTTAAACCAAATTGAACTTTGCAGGGGACATAGTGAGGCTGCCTAAAGGTGCTTCGCTGCCCGTGACGCTTAAATTTCGTGAATATGAACTCTTCCATTTCTGTCCTGTGAAGGTGAGGCTTAGTAAACAGTTCATCATATTCTCTATTGTATTAGAAAACACAACTCTTTTAGCAGGATATTGTATTAAGAAGTGAACTAAAGATCAAGTGTAAAATGCAGGAAATTGCGGAAAACATCTCATTTGCACCAATTGGTCTGCTAGACATGTTCAACAGTGGTGGTGCTGTGGAGAAGTTCGAAGCTCAACTTGAGCCAGAAAGTAAAACAGCAAAGATCAGCCTTGAAGCCAGGGGATGTGGCCGGTTCGGAGCCTACTCGTCCCAGCGCCCGCTAAAATGCACCGTGGATGGTTCGGAGGCCGAGTTTGAGTATGAAGCGACTACCGGATTGTTGTCGATGGTGCTTCCGGTTCCAAAGGAGGAGTTCTACCGGTGGAATATCGAAATTGAAGTCTGAATTATTTGTTTTAACTTAGGCATTGTGAGGGACGTATTTAGTTTTAGGGGAAGCTTTGTTGTTGCATGGCAGAATGATGGGGGAAGTTGTTGTGAATTAGAGGGAAAGGAACCAATAATGGGAAGGAGTCTTTGTATCATTTAGATTTTGCTTTCACAATAAAGCTATTCATCTTTAATCTTAATGACATTTATCTTCGCATATCAAGTTAAGTTTTTTGCTGGATTGAATTTAGTTGTTGAAACATCGTAATTATATTAAAACAACGAGTATCAAATTTATCCGAGGTAGCATCTATCATCTTATAGAAGCCTTGCTAACTATGAGCGTGTTCTTTTAGGAAGGTTTGAGTTTTTGTTTTGGAAAAATAATTTTATAATATAAAATGTGTATTAAAAATGAAAAAAATATAATTAAATAGTAAAACATTATATTAAAAATAATAAAAATTAATTATAATATATTAAATTTAATATTAAAACAAAAACCAAAACTTAAATAACCATGCAAGGGTTTTGATCAAGTCAGGATTAGAATATTGCACTGATTTCTACCAAATTAAGTACTGTAGGACTCTGTTTTGACAGTTTCTTACTTTGACTTATTACTTCAACATTTACTTTTATTTTTTTGTTGGTCAAAGATTTGGTGAGTTAAATTACTTTTTTCATATATAAAATAACAAGTCAGTACAAAGGCATGACAGGAGACGTATGATAATTAAAATCTTCATTATTTTTTCTCGAAAAATTATACATATTATAAATTGAAAATAATAATAATAAGCTTAAGATTATTTTATGACTAGAAGAGACCACTTAACTAGGGACAAAAAAAAGAGAAATGTTCGTTGGGTTGAGGTTGGTGAAAGATAATGTGCCTGTTCTTTATGTTGTGTTTGAAACTTGATTTTAGAAATTAATTTTATAATATAAAAAATATAGCTGAATAGTAAAAAGTTGTATTAAAAATGATGAAAATTAATTATAAAATTATTTTTTTCAAACAAAGTTTAAAACATTGTTTCCAACACAACATAAATAACATGCCCAATGTGGGATGACTTTGACAAAATCTTCTACTTTCACCTTTAAAGCCTTAGACATTAATTAAGGCAGGTAGAGAACGACCACAATTGACCTTTTCAACATTAATTAAGGCTTGTTTGGTATTAAATCTAAAAATTAAACGATTAATTGATTACCTCTATCACTGATAATATCACCTATCTTCCTTGCCAAACTATTATAAAGTTCAAGTAAAAATATTGTTTATTTACTCGCCAACAAATTTAGAATGAAGTCACGTAAATTTGCGCTGATAATTAATAAGTTATTTAGTGAACTTTTACCCGGCAGTAAAAACTAATCCCATTGAATCAATCAATGAAGCTTTTATGTTTCTATTCTTTTTTTGGTGTATACAAGATATAAAATATTCTCTTGAAGTACCTTTTTATATACACTCTCAATGTAAATTTTATATTACTTAATTTGGTTTTTTTTTTTTTTTAACCTCATAAATATCAAAATGCAAAATGGAAAACCTCTTTCGAATATCGAATGCTTCACAAACACACCTTAAATGGGCTTGTTCTTTATCTCATGTTTGAAACCAAGTTTGAAAACATGTTTTGGAAATTAGTTTTGGGCAAAGGTACATTTTTGCCACTAACGTTCTTCTCAAGGTCTAATTATGCCATTAATGTTTTTTTAGGTCCAAAAATGCCATTGATGTTTTTAAAAGGGTCCAACTTTGCCCCTCCCCCAAATCAAAAACTATTTTGAGGCAGTTTTACAATAAAACAACAATAAATAGGCACTTTTGCAATTTTAAACAAATTCTAATATTGTTTCCACTGTTCATCTTCCTCCAATGCTTCCATCCCAGCCACCGCACCTCCATAATTTCCGGCAGTGCTAGTGCACAATTCTGACGATTTACTACAATAATCTATATACTCTTCTTTCTTGCACTAATTTTCCAGAAAAAAGAATATTGAACAGCTACAATTCCTGAAAAATCCGACCTCCCCTGGCCAGAAATGGCTTCTTCGCAACTATTCAATTTCAATCCTCTCCCCCCACCCTCACCTCTGCATCAACAACAAACCAGCGTCACCGCTGCCGTGACTGTGAAGTGCATAGCTACAACCCCTTCACCGTCTCCGACTACAGACGCAAACAGGGGAAACCCAACTCCTCTGCCTGGGCCCGTCAGTTCCTTTTGCCTCTGCGTCCACTCTGTCCCCAACTACAGAGTCGTATTCTCTGGACAAAATCGTTCACCGGAGTAGCTCTGGCGGGCTTCTGGACGTGCAGCATGATATGGAAGCATTGAAACGGTTCGACGGGGAATACTGGAAGTCTCTGTTCGATTCCCGGGTGGGCAAAACCACTTGGCCTTACGGGTCCTGTGTGTGGTCCAAGAAGGAATGGGTTTTACCAGGGATTGACGACGGTGATATTGGTAGTGCTTTTGAAGGGAATTCCAATCTTTCTGGGTTGAGCGATTTGGGGAAAAATTCGTGGAGATGAACGATTTGTGGGTTAAGCATTGTGGGATTAGTCACACGGGGAGTTTTAAAGATTTGGGGATGACTGTTTTGGTGAGCCAAGTGAACAGGATACGAAAATTGAACTGGAATTTGGTCGGCGTAGGCTGCGCTTCCACCGCCTACACTTCCGCCGCCTTGTCTGCCTACTGCGCCGTTGCTAATATTCCCTCAATTGTGTTCCTCCCGGCTGAACCTTAGAGGCGCCGGAAATTGTGCACTAGCACTGCCGGAAATTATGGAGGTGCGGGGGCTGGGATGGAAGCATTGGAGGAAGATGAACAGTGGAAACAATATTAGAATTTTTTTAAAATTGCAAAAGTGCCTATTTATTGTTGTTTTATTGTAAAACTGCCTCAAAATAGTTTTTGATTTGGGGGAGGGGCAAAGTTGGACCCTTTTAAAAACATCAATGGCATTTTTGGACCTAAAAAAACATTAATGGCATAATTAGACCTTGAGAAAAACGTTAGTGGCAAAAATGCACATTTGCCCAATTAGTTTTATAATGTAAAAAGTGTATTAGAAATGTAAAAAGTAGATGCTGAATAGTAAAAAATTGTATTGAAAATGATGAAAAATGATTAAAATATATTAAATTTACTGTTGAAACAAAAAACGTTTTCAAAACCAAAACCAAAATTGTACAATTACCTTTTTGCTTATATAATCGAGTGAAGAGTGAAATTCTATATAATAGAAATACATACGTAACTTTATCCATTTCATTCAAAAACTTTAGTATTACAATAGTTTATAAGAGAAAGAACTTGACAATGAAAGACAACAAGGAACGCATCCATCATAAGAAGACGTCTATTATTCAATAATCTTAATTTCGTCATATGACGAACTATGAATACAACGTTTCCATAAAAAAATTTTTTTGAAAAGAATAAAAAAAAAAAAATTTGCGAGCGCGGGTGCAGCCCTGCCGGAGATGCCACGTTTAATGGAAAAATTATAAGATGCATCCGATGCATACTGTTCTAAAATTCGGACTGGATTTTATCCACAAGTTCCTTGTCGATTTTGAACGCCTTGGCCAGAATTTCATCACTTATGGACGGCTCCGATCCGAAAAGAGCTTTTCCGATGGAGGTGGTTCCCGGATTTTGACTTCCCAGGGCAGCCAGGGCGACGGCATTGGTGCGTCCCACGTTGCGGTGGAAGTGAACGAGTCCTTGGGGAAAAACAAAGGCGTCGCCCTTCCGAAGAATCTTGGTGAAAAGGCGGTTCTCCGGGCCGGAAGTGACGAACCCGACTTGGAGAGTTCCTTTAAGAACGGTGAGAAGGCCGGTGCCTCTGGGGTGGATCAGCGGCGGATTGACGGCTCCAGGTGCAAAGTCGATCCGGGCCATTGAGACTCCGAGAGTGTTGAGGCCCGGTAATTGAGTGACGGAGACCGAAGTTACCACTGAGCCGAACGGGTTCGTGGTGTTTCCTGGCTTGTTCAACCCGCTAAAGAAGAAATCTTCCGCCGTCACGAGCTTGGGATCTTTGCAAGCCAATCCGTTCACCGTCACTGGAAAAAAAATATTCAACAATGAGTACAATCTATGAAACACGATTTTGCTTGTGTATTGAAATGAACAATAAATAAATAACGTAGAATCGACTATACTGGATCATATATCTTCATCGTGTACGTGAGAGAGAGCTTACCGGGGCTAGAAAAATCAGCGACACAGAAATCTTGCAAGGAATTTGGATCAGCGGCGAAGGTGAAGTAAAAACATGATGTTAGAGCCAGAAAGGTGATGATGAAGCGAGTATTAGATTTGGTCATTTTTGTAACAAAAATGGAAGACAAAAAAGAAGTCAAGATGATGAAGGTTGAGGTTCTATTCTATCTATTCTGGGCTTTGCTGTATTTATAGAGTTTATAATTTATACTGTGCATGCCCACTACCAAATCTAATGTAGTCGTTGAATTGTTCTAAGGAAAGAGTTTTGATTGTTTTAAACTTATAAAAAAAAAAAAAATTTGTATAATAATGATTTTTTATTAGGACGAGAAGAGTACTATTTATTACTACAATACAATTTTTTACTATTCATGATCAGCTATATACTTTTTACATTTTCAATACATTTTTTACATTATAAAACTAATTTTGAAATTTAAAACATCATAAAGAACAAGCCGATAACTATTTATTACTTACTAAAATAGTTATCGGCTTGTTCTTTATGATGTTTTAAATTTCAAAATTAGTTTTATTATGTAAAAATGTATTGAAAATGTAAAAAGTATATAGCTGAATAGTAAAAAATTGTATTGTAAATGATGAAAAATTATTATAATATATTAAATTTACTTTGGAAACCAAAAATAAAACAAAAACAAAAACAACATGCCCTATGTTTTTGTACAAGGCAAGTTATATTTACTTTTCTTCGAAATTTGGTTAAATTACAAATTAGTCTTTGTGAGTTTTAAAAATTACAAATACATCATTGAACTATTCAAAAGTTTTTGATTTGTGTGGCTTTTTCTCTAACAATAAGGGTGATATCGAATCGAGTTGAGATGAGATTTGGAATGGTCAAGCTCCGATCGTTTATTAAATAATCGAGTCTAAAAGTCTGTAACGAGCTGGACTTTTATCGAATCGATTTTGAAATTATTCGTGAGATTTTGTGTTCATTCGCAATCCTAACTAACAGAGATCGATTTTGTAATTATGACCGAACAAGAATGATGTATTTATATTTTTAGAAACAAGAAGAACTGAACTGAGAGGTAAATCTAATTTGCCTTTTTTAGTAGCTACCTCGGATTCTTTGTATTGAACTTATGTTAAAAAGTAGAGTATATTTCTCCTGATTGGCTTGCAATCTCACTTGTGTAAATCTAGATTAATTATGGTTTACTGCTCAGTAAGAAGTAAATTTAACTTAATAGAAAATCTTACGTGTCATATTTAAGCCGGCTTTAATTAGAGTTTAATTTGGACATCGGGCACCACTATTGCTTTGGTGTAGCCTGGCAATTGCTATATTGTATTTGTATAGATCCATACAAAGGTTGAACTATGCCACCTTTTAACTTTTAGATTGTATTAATAAAGATTCTTGAACAATTCAAGAGAGATTGGAACGTGGACTCAAAATTGAGCTCATATTCATAAATTTCGTATCCAAAATAAAAAAAAACATTTTAGATTTTAGAGAGAGTAAAACGTTCTCCAAAATAAATAATGTTTCCCCCACGTGTTTTCATGTTTTGGACAGTTTTCCCCTTATGTTTTCAAAACTGACAGTTTCTCCCTCATGGTTTTGAACTGAAGTGTCCACTTAACAGAAAATGCACTCTAACGGCGAGTGAGGCGAACGCGCTCAAGACGAGAGTGGGGGTAAACAAATTGATGATGTCATTAATTTTGTTCCCAAAATAACCCCAACTAAAAAAAGTTTAAAAAAAAAAAAAAAACTGCTTGCCGCAACTGAAATAGCTACAAATGACTCCCGCAACTGAAATGAAACCCATTTGCAGAATCCCGCAACTGATATGAAACCCAACAAAATGGGTTTCATATCAGTTGCAGGAGTGCTTTAGGGTTTAGGGAAAAAAAAAAAAAAAGTAAAGGAAGAAGGTAGAAGACGATGAACAGTGCCATCGTCTTCTTCCTTCGTTCATTTTTTTTTACGCTTTTTTTACCCAGGGGTAATTTAGTCTTTTTTTTAACACCGTTAGAGATGGCATTTTTTGTTAAGTGGACACTTCAGTCCAAAACCATGAGGGGAAAACTGTCAGTTTTGAAAGCACAGGGGGAGAAACTGTCCAAAGCATGAAACCACAGAGGAGAAACTGTATTTCACCTTTTTTTTTTTTCTTTCTGAATTACCTTTATCTTGATTTATTCAACTACGAATTAGTAATTATTTTAAATATTCTAATAATTATTTTATTGTTCCTGTAATCATCCGTTCCTTAATTTGTTTAAAAAGTTCTAAATCGTCTTTTATGTTGAATCAGAGGGAGTGTATACTTTAATGTACAAGTTGGAGTATATACTTTGGATTTTGATTGGCTAATTCTTACGTTTACACCTTCCTTTGTGCAGCAACAGAATAAAATGGGAGGGAAAAAAAGACAATTAGATATTCCTTTGGAGAATGCGCTAACATTTGACTCATTCATTCGTTTTCTTTGCTAAGGAAAGCTAGGCAATGACAAAATGAATTCTAATTATTCCCTTGGTCTCATAAAAATTGTCGTTCAAAATGTTATGTTTTAATGTACGATTTTTATCACACGTAAATATTTTACATTTTTAAATTAAACAGAAAAAGTCTTATATATGAGATCGAGTTAGATCTAGTTTATTCAGTAGTGCAAGATTCTTTCTAACTCCTTTTTTTCCCCCATGACAATGACAATGTTTATAAATAAGCTCATAATTATTTAACCGTTAAAGTTTACAGCTTCAAAAAAATTAAAAATGTTAAGCTGTGTTTGTAGTTGTGTAGGTAAGAATATTGATTAAAGGTATATTAGAGAATTAGAGTAGCGGATGTCATGAGTTAGATAAACGGTGGGATCATTTTCCCTTAACAAAAGTTAAATCGCCGATTGAATTAAATTAAGAATGATGTTAAATGCACATATTATGTGCATACATAAAGTATTTTATATGGCCACTCAAATATTATTTTACAAAAATATCCTTATTATATTATGTCATTTTCCTTTCTCCTCTTTTCTCTCTCCTCTCTTTACCCCACGCCTGTTCTTCTTTTTTTTCTTTTTTGTTTTTCTGTTTTTCCTTTTTCTTAAATATTTTTCTTTTAACTAATTTAATTTTGGTATTTTTATTTTTTACAACTCTTTTTTTTTTTAAATTACCCTATCATTTTCACTATTAAGCATTTTAAAACCCATTAAACTTAATATTTAGTATTCTTATTTATTCAATTTTTTAAAATAATAATAAATTTTGTTTTCTTATTTTCTTTTTCGCCAAACACAAAAGAGAACTTAACCTTTTATCTTTTTCGCCATTAAAATTTATTCATTAAAATTTTTTTGCCAAACCCATTTTTTCATAATAAAATTATTATTATTATTATTATTATTATTATTATTATTATTATATGAGAAAAGTGAATAAATTATAATCCAAAATTCAGAGAAAAATTAGATGATTCGTTTTGTAGTGAAATGGGTTTCACATATGCAATTTCTAAAGCCAAAAAAAAAATATTAGAGAAAGTCAAAACTGAAAGAAAAAAATTTTAATTCGTGTAGGAAGAAGGAAACTAAATTGTAGAACAAATAATGGTAGAGGAGATTTTGAGAAAAATTAGTTGCAGGAGAGATGAGAGAGGAGGGAGAAAAGACAAGATAGGAGAAAGAAATAAGTATAATACAATAAGGATATTTTTGTAAAATAACATATGATTGGTCCACATAAACTGCTTTATGTGAATATTTGTTTGCACATAATATGTGCAATAAACATTTTCCTTAAATTAAATTGTCCTCTAAATATAAAGACATTTCATGATTTAATCCACACGTGTTGCCATATTAACCTTAAATAGTAAATACTCCTCAACATTAAAATACGAACACTTAGAAAAGTTGTCTTTTGTCGGAACCTCAAATTTAAGGGGACCGTTTGGTTGGGAGTATTAAGAGGGGTCAATGGGAATGGAAGGAAATGATTGCCATTATTCTTGTTTGGTATATGGGTATGGAATGAAAAAAAAGGAATCATTCCCTAATATTTGGATATGGCCCAATACTGCCTTCCCCCCCCCCCCCTGCATTCGGATTCAAGAGCCAGTCCGGATTCAAAATTATTCTCCCTTCCGAAATAAACCCTCGTCTCCTTCTTCGCGAGTTTGCCACATGCTTTCATCTCCATCTTATCATGGTCGCTTCCTCCTCCTCTTCATTTTTTTTTTTTTTCCTTTCCTTTTCTTTTTCTGGTAAAGTGGTGTCTTCTTCTTCGCGTGAAATCGGAAGGACTCGGCGGCGGCAGCAATGGAAACAGAAATCAGATCTGCAGCGTGGCAAGGCTCACCTTCATATCTGACCGGAATTTCATATTGATCGGTGGATTTCATATCGGTCTTAGAGCTGGTTTCTCTTATTTGAATGTTGGGTCTCCTTTTTCTGGAATTGGTACCTTTTTTTTTTTTGCTACGGGTTTGTGGCTGCTGAATATCGGGAGCTAGATCTTGCTGCCGGAATTTTCTTGATCTTGTTGCTGTAGATTGGGAGTTTTGGGTGGACTAGAATTTTCTGGGAAATGAGCTATTTGCTTGTTGCTGGAATTTGCTCATTGGAAATTCGTGTGTGTGCTGGAAATGGTGTTGGCTTGCTACTTTTCTGGAGTATCCTTTGTGCTAGCTTGCTTTTTAGGAATGAATTGATTGGAGAAATAAAAGATAAAAAGATTATTAGAGAAATATGCATTATGTCATTAAAATGTTAACAAGGGTAAATTTGTAATTTAAACTAACTCCGCAGAACTGAACCAAACGTCATCTATGACAATGATATCTATTCCAGGATTTGAACCAAACAATAATTATTCAGTATGATTCTCATTCCGATTGACTCGTCAATCAAATCTATTGCCATCCCATTGACATATTCGAACCAAACGCCCCCTAAGAGATTCCAACAAGTTCCAAAAAAAAAAAAAAAAAAAAAAGAGAATCCGACATAAGCTTTGGTGCATCTTGGGCCATTGTATTAGCCCAAGTAAACGGATATAAGCCCAGTTATATCAATATTGTAGTGCTATTCTCAAATCTAGGGGTGATAACGAGCCGAACTTTGACGTGTTCATTTATTTATCGAGCTTAAAATCTTGTTCATGTTCATTTATTTATTAATCAAGCCGAGTCGAGCTTTGACGTGTTCATTTATTGTCCATTTATTTATCAGCTTAAAATCTTGTTTGTGTTCGTTTATTTATTAATCGAGTCGAGCCGAGCTTGTTCATGTTCGTTCTCAGCCCTAAGTGTCATGCTAAGCTCGGTCTCAACCCTAAGTGTCATGCTCATCTATTTATAAGGAATTTTCCTTCCAAATCTTCTCTCATTTCCGATTTGGGATTGGGTGAAATTCACCTCAAAATTGTGAAATAAAATAAATTTGACCTTGTGAAAATTCGAATTCTAATTCCCTTGCTTCTCCTTTTGATGTCTTACCACTGTACCAAATTTATTATCATATTATATGTATGAATGATAAATTATATATATATTTTATCATTCTTAAAAATTGTCTTTTCTTATCGAGTTGTTCACGAACGTAATCGAGCCGAGCTCCCTTTTGTTCATTTATTGTTCGTTTATTAATCGAGCCTAAAATTTTGTTCATGTTCGTTTATTAATAAATAAACGATCTCGAACTGAGCTTTTAACGAGTCGATCCCGAGCTTGTTCGTGAACGTTCGTGTTTGTTCTCAACCCTACTCACATCCCTTGATACAACAAAAATACACAATATGCAAAAACTTATATCTACGCATTTGATGGTAAATGGCTCATGTATTGACATTAATTTCAAAAGTATGGCTTGTACGTTACGAAACACGCTTATCAATTGTAGTTTATGATGTATTGTATATTATTGAATTTAGCCTATATTATATTGGGGTTATGTACGTATCTAACCTCGTGTATCGACGTGTTAAGTTTAAACTTAGATATATCGTCAAATGACGAGAATATACTTATGAAATTTAGCCGAATTGTCATTCGGTCAGATGGGAGACTCGTACATATCTCGTAGTGGTATTCCTCTCTATCACTAACCAGATAAAAAATAAAATAAATAAAATATAAAAAAAGAGCATGAACGTGGTGCTTTATAATATAAGGACGATTAAAAAAAGAGGTTAATTATGGCTTTAAAATTTCAAAACAATCAAAACATAAGAAATATAAGAAATAGACTATTTGAATGAGACAGAGATAATAATATTTTTGCCAGCAATTTTCATTAATTTTCTGCACACGATTAAGGTTGATTATCACAATTCACATACTTCTTTCATTTCATCAAGAACTAAATTATGTACATAAATCACCATGTACAGTACTTGATCATATATATGCATACATGCATTAGAAGATACTCACAATCATTAATTTACACAGAATTTCTGAATTTCCTAAGCAGTTGGATAGGAAGAATCCATGGCGATTCCGCATAAGCCTTCTTTAGCAGCAATGCCGCGTTGCATTCTGATGTATCCACTCTCACCCCAGCTCTCACCCCATGAATTCTTAACCAGCCAATACTTGGTCCCGTCGGAAGCGGTCCCGTAACCAACGGCGGTGACACCGTGGTCCAACTCGGTTCCGCAGTCTCCGGTGAAGACTCCGCTGGTGTAGAACTGGAACGCCATGCCGCTTGCATCAATGGAAACGGAAACGGGTTGGTTAGCCACGGCTTTCAGCAATGAAGCTTCGCTGTTGACGGGGACTTTCTCGTAACCGGAGATCTTGGCCGCGTGGGAAGCTTCTTTGGTTTTGCTGCATGTTCCGTCGGCGGCCGTGTAGGGGTAGGTTGCTTCGGCTGCGACGCCTTTGTTTTTGGCTATGAATTCGAAAGCGTCTTCCATTTCTCCGCCGTTGCAGCCCTGGTCGTCGCTGGTTCTGTCGCAATCTACGATTTCTTGCTCTGAGAGTGAGATTAGCTTTCCAGTGCTCAGTTTGGTTATTCCTTCTGTGGCTGCAATTGCTGAAAATGCCCAGCAACTTCCTGGGAAATCAAACCAATTTCTATAAGAATCACCTTATAATTAATGGATTCTAAATGGAAAAGATGAGTTAATTAAGCTTACCAC
Organism: Leptodermis oblonga; assembly: GCA_016801395.1. NCBI lineage: Eukaryota > Viridiplantae > Streptophyta > Magnoliopsida > Gentianales > Rubiaceae > Leptodermis > Leptodermis oblonga. Next base: position 6,417,152 of record CM028750.1, on the reverse strand, counting down.
ATTGGCCCTGATCCTTAATTGGGGTGACTGCGCCTTTAGTTCTCCAGTCCACAGTTGCAGGAACTGCAGTGACATTTTCGTACTTGAATGAAGTGGTTCTGAGCAGCTTAGGTGATGAAGATGAAGATGAAAGCTTCAATCCGTTACGTGAGGCAATGAATTCCTCATTGGTAACATCTGCGAATTGATTGATTCCCAGCTTGTATCCTCTGTTTCCGGCCCTGTTGAAATTGTCTATGAACTCTGCGTTGTTCTTGAATATCTGGAAACGCATCGCCTTCTCTGCAGCATCCTTGTAAACTCGTCCGTGGAGACTCATCCATTGCTCGTGTTTCTCCATCATCATGGCCTCATCATCATTCAGGGATCTTGCTGCAGTTTGAGCAGCCAACGTTAATCCAAAAAGGAACAAGAACCCGATGAATGTTTTCATTTTTTTTTTGAGTTCTGATTATGGTTTCTTAGCCTGTTTGGTGATTCAGTGAATCACAAGGCTTGGTATGTATAGTACATGCATTGTTCCTCCAAAATGGTAGAAAAACTGGGAATTCGGAAGAGTTAAGATTTCTCATTTTGCCGGGCAAACCATGCAGTGATGACGGTGGATTAATGTTTTGAAACAATGGCATTATTTGATTGTCATGTTCTGCATTTTGTTTTTTTTGTTTTTTATCAAAAGAAATGTCTTTCAGCCATCCAATTTACTAGTTATAAAAAGACAGGATAAAACTCCAAAAGTTCCATTTAAGACAAAATTTTCAACAATTTATATAGTAAAACATGAGCATTCAAATGAACACCACCTGCGTACGTTACTGAGCTAAGTTGTCCAGATCAACTAAGCACGGTTTGCCCGGCAAACTGAAAAAATTGGAACTTTTTATAATTTCATTCTTACATGGAAAGGCACATTCAAAACAGAGAGGAATCAATAAGAGTACTCGATGAATGAATCTGATACTATATATACGAGGCTTTCTGAAACAGAAAAAGCAAGAAACAATCACCTAAGAAATCTTCATCTTTTTTCAAAATGAAAACATTCATCGGTTTCTTGTTCCTTTTTGGATTACTGCTGGCTGCTCAAACCGCAGCAAGAACACTGAATGATGAGGCCATGATGATGGAGAAACACGAGCAATGGATGAATCTCCATGGACGAGTATACAAGGATGCTGCAGAGAAGGCGATGCGTTTCCAGATATTCAAGAACAACGCAGAGTTCATAGACAATTTCAACAGAGCCGGAAACAGAGCATACAAGCTGGGAATCAACCAATTCGCAGATGTTACCAATGAGGAATTCATTGCCTCACGTAACGGATTGAAGCTTTCATCTTCTTCATCATCACCAAAGCTGTTCAGAGCCACTTCATTCAAGTACGAAAATGTCACTGCAGTTCCAGCAACTGTGGACTGGAGAACAAAAGGCGCCGTCACCCCAATTAAGGATCAAGGCCAATGTGGTGAGCTTAACGCAACTACAGAGAAATATTCCATGGATCACTAAAAGAGTTCAGTTTAAAAAATATACAATTTCATATCGAATTCATTAATCATAAGGTGATTCTTACAGAATTTGCTCTGAGTTCACAGGAAGTTGCTGGACATTTTCAGCAATTGCAGCAACAGAAGGAATCACAAAACTGAGCACTGGAAAGCTCATCTCACTCTCAGAGCAAGAACTCGTAGATTGCGACAGAACCAGCAACGACCAGGGCTGCAATGGCGGTTACATGGAAGACGCCTTCGAGTTCATAGTCAAAAACAAAGGCGTTGCAGCCGAGGCTACTTACCCCTACACGGCCGCCGACGGAACATGTAGCAAAACCAAAGAAGCTTCCCACGCGGCCAAGATCTCCGGTTACGAGAAAGTCCCCGTCAACAGCGAAGCTTCCTTGCTAAAAGCCGTGGCTAACCAACCCGTTTCGGTTTCCATTGACGCGAGCGGCATGGCGTTCCAGTTCTACACCAGTGGAGTCTTCACCGGAGACTGCGGAACAGAGTTGGACCACGGTGTCACCGCCGTCGGTTACGGGACGGCTTCCGACGGGACCAAGTATTGGCTGGTTAAGAATTCATGGGGAGAGAGCTGGGGTGAAAGTGGATACATCAGAATGCAACGCGGCGTTGCTGCGAAAGAAGGCTTATGCGGAATCGCCATGGATTCTTCATATCCAACTGCTTAAATCATCGGAGGATGATGGATTACTGCGGTGGCTTAGCCACTTTTACTTATTATAAGATGATGGCATATATGTATAATATATTAATGCTACTTCTTTTCAGTGATTTAAATCTTGTAATGCAATCCTTCATATGTACATATATTTCAGTAATGGAAAAAACTTATTCCTCTACCCAACTCTTTCTCAAGCTTGTTGATCGGGACAAAATATAAAATATAGTCCATCGATCTTATATAAAAAGTTTACTTTTTTAAAAAATACGTCCAGTAATTGAATTTAGTTTTTAGTTGTTTGCATTGCATATCCTTAAAAATGTAATAATATAAGTGAAAAACAATTAATTATTATAAGATAGTAGATTACCGTAACAGTTCATAACTAATATTCATTTTATTATTAGTATTATTTTCCAATTTTTGCTTTTATAATTTCGGTTGGCAAATGAATCCATTTTTAATACCAATAACGGTTAGTATTGTTCTCCAATGGGCATTGATCGATGCGACCGTAATGGGCAAATGCATGCTTTTACTTACTTTGAACGACGGTTCAATCAATTTAATTAAAATTCCTCCATAACATGTTGTCTTCAAATTTTTCTAACAAATCTATTTATATCTTTGGCGGCACGAAACAATTTGGTGGTGACACGTGTAAAGAAAATACAACGATTTCGTAATGTACATATATTCACTCGTTAGGAAAACCCACCAATATAATAGAGTACTTTCCTTATAAAAACGTGCATAATTTTAAGTCACCATCTAATTTTATTTAGAGGGGGCTCTTCACAGTTCACGTGAACAATAACAACGTTTTTCTTTTTAAACGAATACTTTTGATACTTGAAGGGAGTATGAGTGATACTCTCTTCATGTATCTGATATTAGTAAACAGTACATTTAGTATTAAAAAGAAAAATTAAGGCTATACAGGGACATGTGGCTATTGGCTAAATGTGTGTTCAAATCTCGTCGTATAGGTTAACCGGCTTCGCGGAAGTTTTTGAGATTTCTTTGTGTTTATTAATTTGTTTAATAAGCGGAAGAGTTTGAAATCCACTTAAATTTAGTTTGTGGACTTTTCCATCGGAATTTTAAACGTGTTGGTTGTTTATGTACTTATGTTCCTTTGAACAAAATGAAACATACAAATTTATATCAAGAATCACAAACCCGTAAATATTATCAAGCAAATACACATATGATAACTAATACGAGTATTTTATTCAAAAATAAAAGAATAGAACTCTATTTATTTTGAGATATTTTGTCACTCCAACTATTTTATGTTAGAATTAATAAACATGTGAAAATATAGACTAACGTTAAAACAAATATATATATATATATATTTATTATTACTTTCTCCATAAAATATAACACTTATATATAATCTTATTTCGTTTTTGTAGCCTCTCAGAGAGAAACACGTGCAATTTAACCACTTTTGACTCTAATGGAAACCCTAGATATTAATAAAATTATAATAATTTTACTTTTTGTTTTATAAATTCTATATATTACTCTCTTATTAATAAGTATCACATCATTTAGTTGTGTTTTAGCGAGTAGAAATATTATTTACACAAAATATAAAGCCGCAATATTCATGATCATGCTGATGAACTTAAAATAGTTTGGAGTGGACACGTACGTGTACAGAAAACAGTGGCTAGGGTAGGCAGTTTATCCATGATTTATTTATCCAAATGGTCAAAATAAAATATTAATATTAATACCAGAATTCATTTTAGGAAGGAAAATAATTAATTATATCAATAGAGATCGAAACATCGATCTAACCAGAAATCATTGACCGGAACACCACTTCAACTTCAAAATTTTTCTTCATTTTTTCCTTTTTGAAATTTAATTTCACTCATTGATATTGTAGAAGCTTTCAAAACATTATACTTTTTTTGAACGAAATATTTCTGATTATTTTAATTTTTAACATTACTATGACGACTATGTATGATTTATAGTAAAGAGCTTTTAAAATATAAGGATATAAATAATGATATAAAATATATATATATATGGCTTGAGGTATAATTAAGTAGTTTTTTTTGGGGACTATTTCATCTCTATTGCTACATCTTTTGTATTTATAATGTAAGGTTTATTATGTCCTCCAGTATTTCTGCATGCCTTTCATGCATTTTTTCCATTAATAAAGAGTTATAACTACGTATTTAATCGAGTGTTACTAAAAAATAAATAAAAATATTATGGTGTGTTTGACATTATATAGATGGATCGAGAGTATTATGGTTGCATGCATGCACACTCAACAAAATCCGCGCTCTTTGGGTTTCGTCTGAATCTCTCCCATCCCATGCAGTGATGATATATAATATCAATGGATCCATACCTTCAAGTATCGTGAATATTCAAACAAAATCTAATAATTAAACCCTCACTTCAACTTCTCTATAAATATATGCAATATTTCGTCATTTTTGGTATTCCCATCATCGATATCTATATCTTTCACATCAGCATCGATCTTTCATACTTTTCAAATCAATATATCATCTTTAATGGCACTGCAGAGGATTAACACAGCTTTCTTTGCCTTCAATGTCATGAATATTATTGCATTACTATTACTAATTCATGTCTGTTTAGTTTCATTCTCCTCTTCCATTAATATTGAGGAGGAAATGGGATACGACTTCCGGGCACACCCTCTGCACACTATCCCTATCGGATTCGATCACGGCGACGCCGGGAGGACAATCGTTGTGGATGACTTCGGAGCTAAGGGTGATGGAACCACTGATTCTACAAAGGTATATATGTTAATTGATTGATTGATTATACAAGTTTAATTAACCTTTATCTTGGATTAATTTATATTAACTGAATATAGGCATTTCAAGATGCTTGGAAGCAAGCTTGTTCATCCACAGTTGCTGTTACTTTTGTGGTGTCACAAGGAAAACAGTATCTTCTGAAACCTATTACCTTTTCTGGTCCTTGCAAATCTCAGATTACAGTTCAGGTGGGTTATATATTATTTATGCTTTGAAAACGGATTTTAACATTAATTTCTCAGATTAATCAATTTGAATTTGATCGTGTTATATTTGTATGCAGATTTATGGAAGCTTGAAAGCATCTGATAACAGATTGGATTACAAGAAAGATGGAAGACATTGGATTGTATTTGACAGCATCAAGAACTTGATCGTCGAAGGCGGCGGAATTATTAACGGAAATGGGAATGTATGGTGGCAAAATTCCTGCAAAGTCAACAAGGCTCTTGTAAGCCCATTCTATATCCATATTAATATTAGTTAGGCATGATCGATCGTTTGAAATATTTGTAGTTTGATTTTTAATTTTAAAATTTGTTTTAAAATCTAAATCTTGTTTGAGATGAACTTAAGAATTTGTTACGGAAGAACGGGTTTCAAATATTATTTTATTTTTAGGCCGCTAAAAATCAATTTTGGGGAAAAATCTTATTTGCTGCCTACTACTCTCTTACTACCTGTTGATCATTTGCATGTTTTCCAAAATGTATTTCTGCTTACATATGTTCAAAAACATCCCCTAAAATGCCCTAACGAACATGCCCTTAGTTCATTTTCTCCCATCATTTTTCTGTTTTTATTTTTATTTTTTACTTGGTATATATTATATGTATATATATATATAGGATTGACATTTCCGTTTTTTATTTTAAATGCAGCCATGCAAGGACGCCCCAACGGTAATATGCTTATTACTTTCTTTACGTTAATTAACTGCAGTTTTAATCAGTTATTTTTCTCCATCAGAAGCTACCAATATACAAAAAATTAAACGTGGAGATATTGCTTAAAATTGCAGGCTGTGACCTTTTTAGAGTGCCAGAACTTGATTGTTCAAAATCTGAACATCTATGATGCACAGCAGATGCATCTGTCTTTCCAGAAATGTTCAAATGTGCAAGCCTCCCATTTGGTTGTGAAGGCTCCTGAGAAAAGCCCCAACACCGATGGAATCCACGTTACCAACTCTCAAAACATCCAAATCTCAACCTGCACCATTGGAACAGGTAAATGATCGATAATTAAAGATCATACTCCCACCGTCCCATTAAAAGAGTCCGCTTTCAAAGAAGATTTTGTCTCATTAAAAGAATTCGATCACTATGATAATATTGATATATTTGGAAAATATAGTGTCAAATTACGTAAACTCTTTGAGTGAGACCGATGAAGTATATAAAAATCCTCCCTGATCTTCGCAAACAAAATTAAGCTGAAAATTAATCAAGTTTTGCTGTTATTTTGCATGAAATGAAGGTGATGATTGTATTTCAATTACAAGCGGATCCCAAAGGGTTCAAATCACCGACATAACTTGCGGACCTGGCCATGGAATCAGGTGAGCAACCGATTCTCTGCCTCTCGATCACAAACTGTGGACAAGTCGTGTAAAACACACGTTTTAACTTGTTTTGTATTATAGTATTGGAAGCTTGGGAGCTGGAAATTCAGCCGATTATGTCTCCAACGTGACTGTGAACGGAGCAAAGCTTTCAGGAACCACAAATGGAGTAAGGATCAAGACATGGCAGGGCGGATCTGGGAGCGCAACCAATATTAAATTCCAGAATATCCAAATGCAAAACGTGAAGAACCCCATTCTCATCGACCAAAACTACTGCGACAAACCTTTGCATTCCTGCAACCAACAGCATTCAGCGGTACAGGTGAAGAGCGTGGTGTACCAGAATATTCAGGGAACTAGTGATACGGACGTGGCTATAAACTTTGATTGTAGCAAAACCTTCCCCTGCCGAGGTATCGTGCTGCAAAATGTTCATCTTGTTGCCGACGGTGGCGGGGCATCAAAAGCTTCGTGCAACAACGTTGATTTCAGCAATGTCGGAGCTGTATCTCCGCGATGCCCTTAGATATGGAGACACAAATTATCACGATAATAATCTGCATGCTTGCATGCATGGGAGAAGTATATATGGTCAAATTAATTAAAGGTGTACAATAATTAAATTGATGTAGATATGTACATAGAAACACCCCACAGAAAGAAATTGAAGTTTGATTAATGGATTATTTTTCAAGAAATAAATTAATAGAAAGTGGATGTTTTTTATTACTTCTTTTGTTGAGTAGTATAAGTTCAAATTAGTGATAAATGCATAAATTGGCTTACTGGACCCAGAAAAATAGTGGGCTGTCATGACAATATGAGTCCAATTCGATACGTCTAGTTTATAATTATATACTACTGTACTCGAATTCTATTTTCGTTTGCAATTCATTATTGATCAAATAACTATTCTCTTTTTACATATTAAATATTATTGTTAGAAATCATAATTAATATTTATTTTCATTAACTTAGATATTTGAAAATTGCAATTTAATTATTTTAACTACATCTGTTTTCTTTTTTTGTTTGGGCTGAACAACTTTATAAGCCCAACAGCCTTTTCCTCTTATTTTTTCGTATGCCCTCACGACCCTTTTGTCAGGCTCACCTTTCTTCTTTGTTGTAGTTGTTGTTTTACTTTTGTGCTTTTTGCCCAATCCCTAACAACCAGGTCCCTTTTGTTTATTGCTGGGCCATAAGCCCAGTTGTTTAATTCATGGTCCTCACTTACTTTTTTCGGTTGGGCTTATTTGCTAATTTACTTTCTAAATAACAGCAGGCCATTTTCTTTGGGGTTTTTTTCTTTCCTGTTGGGCTGCCCCTAACCAACGGGTAAATTTTGGCTGTCACGTCATTTCTAATGTAATATTATTCATCAACTTAAAGGTTTTTTTCCCCCAATATTTATATTTGAGTCAAAAATTACCAAAATATATAATTTTTTTTTTCATTCCCAAAGTATAAAAAACGAAGTTGGGAGATTCGTTTTCATTGAAAACGAATTTCCCAACTTTGTTTTCTTCAAGAATAACAAAAAAAAAAAAAAATCTTCAAGAAAATGAATTCATGGAATTCGTTTTCATGAATTCGTTTCTTCCTTCTTTTTTTTTTATTATTAATTTCAAATTAATTTTTTCCTTTTTTTTATTTATTAATTTCATTAATTCAAAAGAACCCCGTAATTCATTTTTGAGTTGTTATGAAAAAAATGCAAAATATAATTATATAACTGAAATTTTAATTTGTAATTTAATAAAATTTTAGAGGAAGTAATTTACGGCATTTTTTGAAATGGTGGTCAATTACCTTTGTCTTCTTTATTCTCTCCATTTTCTATATTATCGCGTCTGCCTAATCCCACTAGTATTCCGCATGCATGCTAATTTAAACTAAAAACAATTAAAAACAAAAACATCAATATCGGTCTAATGTAATTTCTTTTTTGAGAGAAAAGAATTTATGAGTTTCGTTTTCAATAGAATTAATTATTTTTAAAACATAAATGCTTGACTAAATCTTAGTTGATAAATGAATTCCCCAAATTCTCTTCTATGGAGGTTTTATGTTTCAAAAACTGTCGTAACTTACTTCCTCTAAAAATTTATTAAATTACAAATTAAATTTTAAGTTATATATTTACGTTTTGCCTTTTTTTTTTCATTAAAAATGAAAAACGAATTACGGGGGTCCGTTTCGAATCACCGTAATTCGTTTTTTATTAAATAATATTTATTTTTAAAATTGTATAAAAACTTAGACACGATGTTGCTGAACTCGTTTTCAATGAAAATAATTATTTAATTATTTTTTAAATTCATTTAAAATTAATTATTTAACTAAAATTACTTTTATTTTTAAAAAAAATAAGTTAGTGAAAAAACGAATTCACTTCAATTCGATTTCATTAGAAAACGAATTCATTGAAGTGAATTTGATTCACTAAAAATTATTTTAGTGAAAACGAATTCACGGAATTCGTTTTCACCTGAATTCGTTTTCTCTGTGAAAATTATTTTTTTTCTTTTTTTCTAAAAATATTTTTCCTTTGAAAACGAAGTTGGGAGATTCGTTTTCAGGTGAAAATGAATCTCCCAATTTCGTTTTCTATAGTTTGGGAATTTGAATTTTTTTGGGATTATTTTCGTATTTATATGTGGCCAAAATATATATTAAGGGAAATAAATCTCAACTTAAAATTTAAAAATACACCACTACTCTACAAAATATATGTCATGGTGATTCATTTAAATTTCATTCACTTGTCAAATTTTAAATGGATTAATAACTACCACATCAACAATGACGTGGTGGTTTTTTTTCCCTCGTTTCTTCTCCGGCTGCTGCAACAGAGCAGTTCAGCTCCTACGAAATTCCCAGCAGCCAAAGGAAACAGATCATGCTTAAAGTTATACGTTGAGAGGTGTGCCAACATTTAAGAGAAACTTTTGAATGCATGTGTTGAGAATTGAAAGAGAAAATTACGTAATATCAGTAAAAAAAACTTACACAAGAAAATTCAAATTCATTAACTATTGTACAACGGGGAAGGAAGCCACCATAGCAAGGCCGCACTAGCCTTGCTTATTTTCAACATTGTGTTTCAATAGCGCATATCCTTGTTCCCCCAGCCACTACCCCATGAATTTTTAACAATCCAGCACGCAACCCCGTCCGGTGATACTTTGTATCCGACAAGTAACAACGCATGGTTCAATCTCACTCCATATGGGCCGTTGTTAATCCCTCTCCCATAATGCTAGAAGTTGGTATTACTTGTCCATCCCATTGAAACAGGCTGGTTTGCAACTGCAGTAGCCAGCACAGACTCATTATTGGCTGGAACCTCCTGGTACCCCAAAAGCGTGGCTACGATTCTTTATGCTTGGCTTCTGCAAAATCCTTTTACCCCTGTGTAGGGGTAACCTTTCTCGGAGCTAATCCCTCCTTTTGTTGCCAAGAAAGAGAACGCTCTCCCATAAAGCCTCCTGCATTACAATCATGATCTGGTATATCATGACTGTATGGAGTCGAGTTGGGCATTACAATATTAGTATAAATTCAACCACTAAAATTATTGGGCCATGCACTAAAAAAAATAATAATGAATATAATTCTTAATCTATAAATTTTATTTGCAAAAATTACTACTCAAATTTATATGTGCAAAAATTATTATTTTTAAATTATATACACAAAAATTACTGCTCTAAAATTTATATGTGCATAAATTATTGTTCTTAAAATTTATGTGCAAAAATTATTTTTAAAAAAATTTTATATGCAAAACTATTATTATATATTTTTATGAGTATAATTATTGCTTTGTTATAATATATTAGTATAATAAAGTTAGACTCCTAAAATTATTAGGTCTTCAGTTGCAAAAAGGGAAAAAAATAATAAAAATAAAGAAATGAAGACGTTAAAAGCTCACTCTTGCACCATTCAATTTCAAACAAAAAATAAATGTGAGTTTGTCATGACTCGAGATTTTATGATTGAGTCTTAATCAAAGTATTTTATGTGCAAAAATTATTATTTTAAAGTTTTGATATTCAAAAATTACTATTATATTATAATATATTGGTATAAACTTGGGCTTCTAAAATTATTGGGCCTTGAGCAGTAAACAAAACAAAAACAAAACTCACTTTTGCACCGGTCCATGTCAAAAAATAGATGTGAGTTTTAATATAAAATTTTTACGTGCAAAAACTATTACAAACTTGGGCTTCTAAAATTATTTGGCCTTGAACTGTAAACGAAACAAACAGAAAAATAACTTACTTTTGCACTTGTCCATTTCAAACAAACATAAATGCAAATTTTAATCTAAAATTTTTATGTGCAAAAATTACTGTAAATTTAGATTTCTAAAATTATTGGCGCTTGAGTTGGCAAAAAAAATTCAACAAAGACCCACTCATGGTACAATTTCAAACAAAAATAAGTGTAAGTTTTAATTTACTTTGTTGTGACAAATGATAGAAATTTAAATAGTTGAACTTATTTAAATTATATATATGTGTGTGTATATATGTATATCGCAGTCCAGTAGCTCCTGTTCTGAAAGGGATATTAGTTCCCTTGTTCAGATTTGGTGTCGTGATTCCAGTGCTCAACTACACAAAATGCCCACCAACAAGAACATCTCTCTTTGGTCTTTTACTGGTGTGACTGGTCCTTTGTCCCTCCAATTCATTGACGGAGGAACCATCCCGACGTTAGCATATCGAACGGTGTCACCTCACTTGGTGCTTTTGATTTGGCCAATCCATTAGGGGCCATTCAATTTCAAACAAAAAATAAATGTGAGTTTGTCATGACTCGAGATTTTATGATTGAGTCTTAATCAAAGTATTTTATGTGCAAAAATTATTATTTTAAAGTTTTGATATTCAAAAATTATTATTATATTATAATATATTGGTATAAACTTGGGTTTCTAAAATTATTGGTCCTTGAGCAATAAACAAAACAAAAACAAAACTCACTTTTGCGCCGGTCCATGTCAAAAAATAGATGTTTTTAATCTAAAATTTTTAAGTGCAAAAACTACTACAAACTTGGGCTTCTAAAATTGTTTGGCCTTGAACTGTAAACGAAACAAAAAGAAAAATAACTTACTTTTGCACTTGTCCATTTCAAAAAAACATAAATGCAAATTTTAATATAAAATTTTTATGTGCAAAAATTACTGTAAATTTAGATTTCTAAAATTATTGGCACTTGAGTTGGCAAAAAGAATTCAAAAAAGACCCACTCATGATAAAGCAAAATTAAATGTAAGTTTTAATTTACTTTGTTGCGACAAATGATAGAAATTTAAATAGTTTAACTTATTTAACTTATATATATATATACAATATATATATACGTACAGTATAAATATATATATATATACAGTATATATATGTATGTATATGTATATGTATATCGCAGTCCACTAGCTCCTGTTCCGATAGTGATATTAGTTCCCTTGTTCGGATTTGATGCCGTGATTCCAGTACTCAACTGCACAAAATGCCCAGCAACAAGCACATCTCTCTTGGTCTTTTACTGGTGTGACTGGTCCTTTGTCACTCCAATTCATTGACGGAGGAACCATCCCGACGTTAGCATATCAAAACGGCGTCACCTCACTTGGTGTTTTTGATTTGGCCAATCCATTAGGGACCATCAGCTCATCCGTTCTCCAGTCAACTAATGAATTCACAGCCATCCGGTACATATTGTTGCTGGTCGACGATGACTCTATATATTTCACATTCGCTTTCCATATTCTATACTTGTATTCGTATTCTCCATTGCTAGTGTGTTTGCAGTTGAACTTGGCAATCCAATGATAGAATTTCAATTAATTATAACACATTTTTAATAACAAATTTGTGACATGTATTTATTAGTCAATAATGTAATATTAACAATTGTTTCATACAAATATTGCCAATGTAATTGCATTTGTCTTTATTTTTTCTACAGCTTAATTCATATGGTGCTTGCAATATTCGGAAACTATCATATAAATCTTCTCAATTGTGATGAGATGAATATTTATTTAGGGCATGTTCTTATTGGGCGTTTTGAAAACGATTTTAAAAACAAGTTTTGGAAAATAGTTTTATAATGTAAAAAGTATATTGAAAATGTAAAAAATAGATGCTGAATAGTAAAAAGTTATATTGAAAATGATGAATATGATTAAAATATATTAAATTTACTGTTGAAACAAAACCGTTTTCAAAATGAAACAAAAAGAACGGGCCCTTATATAAACCTTTGAATATTCAAATGAGTGAATAATTTATATAAACAATATAATCCCATACTTTATAATTTATAATTGCCCTATTAAATCAAGAAATTTATTTTTATTAAAAGGAAAATATTGAAATTACATATCTTATTTATATTAATTTTCTATTATCACATATTGAAAAACGCATATATATATATTATGCTTTTATGGCTACTAATTAATTTTTATTTTTTCCACTCTGAAAAAAGAAAAAAGAATTAATAGCAATAAAAGCATTGATATACTTACATGATCCAACGTTGCAAAATGCTAAAGCTTTAATAAAGACTCATAATCATGATTGACCTGATCCCCTGTCCCCTTATAGTTTCTACATCCAAGGAACGCGGAATCTACGCCGGCGATTATTTAACTGGAAAGAGCCCGCCAGCGGCCGAAAGGAGTCGTTAATTTCCTCACAAAAAGTAAAAAAGGGCTTGCACAGGTTCCCCCTGAAACAGGGTTATGCTCATTTCTCTTTCTGTTTCGTTTTTAGGAGAAGATTGCGAATCTGGCTACTTCATCGGAGTGTTTAATGTTTTTGATGATTTTATTAGCTTCTGGGGAAAAAAAAGTTTCAGGCTTTATAAAGAGCCTTCCTTTTAAAACATCATCGCTGCTGCAGATGCTCTGTTTCTGGGGATGATTCTTCATTTTAATCATTCAAGAAACCGAAAAAATAAGACACATTTTTTCACTCTTTTTTTTTTTTTTTTTTACTTCCACACAATGCTCTAGGAACTAGCATCATTGGTGCACAAAACATAAAAAATGGAGGAGCAATACTTGAATGCAGAACAGTAAAATAAGGAAAATACATCAGACTTTGAATCTGGAAAATAGGAACCGAAATGTTCTTGACAACTTCCTGTTAGAGATATTACTACATACATTACATTTCTAAGATAAATTGTTTCTTCAATTACCCAACAAGAAAAATGGTAATTAGTTAATCCCATAAATCCAATCTATAATTAATCAAATGGTTGATTGATGCTTTCTTCTACCTGAGACTCACTTCTTGGCTTCCTCTGTCGCTGCAGGCTTTACTTCCTCTGTTTTTGGCTTAGCTTCTTCTGGTTTCGGAGCAGCCGGAGGAGGCGGCGGCGGCGGCGGAGGAGGAATACCCGAATCAATGCAACTTCTGCATTTCCTTTCCACCCAGCCCTCAATGTCATGCTCACCGGAGCCCCCAAAATGTCGTCCACCGCATAGCCGAGCAATCACCCCTGCAACGACACCAAGTATAGTAATGACTGCTAAAACCACCACCAGTGTCTCAAGCGATTGGTGCGTGGAATGCCTTGGCTCAACAACCACAACCACCGGCGGCGACCAGACCAACGGCGGCAGCTGATTCTCCGGCTTGTTGCCAACTACTTCTGACATGATAAATTGGACCACCATGAATCAAGAAGAGGGAAGAGAGTTCAGAAAGGGGTGAAGCAAAAATGAGGCAAAAGTCATTCAAAGTTGACAAAATGAGTAACAAAATAGTACTGCAAAACTGAAAAAGGTGCGGATGGAGGAGCTCAATCAATGAGTAGGGTAAGTTGGTGTTTTTTCACCACTCGGCGTATCTGGGTTATCAGGTTCGGATTGGTAGATTCACGTGTTATTATTTTGAAAATCCTAACATTGTTTAATTATTCGAGTCGATTCATATAACTTGTGAATCTATTAAGGCCCAAACATAACTCATTTATACTGTGTCGAATTCATATCGTATTTTCGTGTCATGTCATATATTCCGGACCCTACTTTTTCAGAGCAACTATAGTAGTAACGTTCGAAAGAAAGGGAGGAAAATCCGAAATAGGATTCCAACTTTGAAAACATGGATGCTGTTGCTTTTTGTTGTCTTGTGGTTTCTTTGAGCTATAATTTCTCTGGTGTGTCCTTAACTTTTATCAATGGAGGTGGGGTTTTCTGTTTAAATTACTAATTGGGTTGGTCTTTTTAGGAGCAACAACAATATAATGCCTACTTGTTAGGGCTTAAAATACCATTAAAAGTGAACCCCTACAAATAGTTACGTACTTGTTTAGTATAGTAATTTCACTTTTCTATGTTCCAAGTGTCTTTTTAGGTCCTTCAATAACTAATATTGTTAAAATCAGAATAAGATCGGATAGCGAATTGATTTTAAAATTTTAAAAAAAAAAATGGTCAGAGAATCAACTCGGTTAGACCAAACTATAAAATTAGAGAAATAAAAACATTACATTTAATTAATAAGTTCTGAAATAAAATGATGGAATAATTAATTTCAATTTTCAAAGTAGGATCACATGTTTGCACTAAAACACTACAGGGATGGAATGGAATCCCATTTGAAGGAATAGTTTCCTCCTCTCAACTCCTCGGCTGTTTTAATAATATATCGAAGTTTACTTTAACAAACATATAATTTTTTTTTATTCGTGCATTTACTTTTTAAGTATTGATTCATTTTATACCTCATATAATGATATTAATAACAATAGAAGTAATAAATAAATTTGAAATCAAATTTTTCTATAAAAATAAAAAATATTATTGAAAGTTGACTTTTAAAATAGGACTGAGACGAGTATAGTTTTTTACCATTCGTGAATAATCTGGTGTCTTTGCTGTCAGCTTTTACCTATGAAAAGGCATTATGAGTCACCTGAGACAATGCGTATCACCATTCCGATTTTTCGACAATGACATTTCGACTTCAAGATCCTCCTCATCTTCACCCTAGTTATTGCTTGGCGTTTGTGAAGTTACCACTATCTATGTATAAATATGACATCCTTGTGAAATGACTCTCTTACCCTTGGGGTTTGGGTAACAAATAAGATAGTGATGTTCGATCACGTGTTCTCAAAGGATTACTCACGTACACATTGACCAGATACTCTCAAAACATAAGGTAGTATTCTCTTTGGTCACTTGTATATGCAACAATTCTGAATATTTTGAACACGCGGATCGATAATAGAATAATTTCGTTAACAATGTCCTCACAAGCGAAAAAGTATACATGCATTTCAAGGACCATATATGTTTGTATTCATTTTTTACTACTACAGTACACTTACATGCCCTAGTGTTATTTGAGTTGATAACGATGTATTTTGTTAATTAGCTTCAAATTAGTAATCAAGGCAAGGTGACACCTCGTGTGTTTGTGAAGTTATAATTGGTGAAATACGTCATGCACATAAAAATAATGTTATTTTTAATGAATTTGTAGTGATAAATAGATATTATTTCACTAAAATAGAAAGAAGAATAAAAATTATACAATAAGGATTAATTAAAAAAATTAATTATACTCTAATAGTTGGAAGGATTTTGGAGTCTTGGTCTGATTGACATACACAAAAACCAAGGCATTGTATAGAAAATGGACTTCAATCAAGAGCCAGTACTTGAAGATAGCGAAAACTTATCTCTGCGCATACAAATCAGTATGATTTTTCTTGTTCTCCTCATTGACGTCAAATTTTGCGTTCTCAACCACATCTGGGTCATTGGGATCTATTTTATAGAAACTCCCAATGCAAGGGAATTGACCAAAAGCTATGGAGGAGAAGAGGCAAAACAATGCACTTGAAACTTGAGGGCCATTGAATTGGTGAGTGAAAGTTAAAATTAAAAATGATCTTTTTTGTCCAACTTAATTGGAACTTCTTTTCTTGTTTGTGGTTTGTGATTGAAGGGTTATTTGTAGGATGGGGGGTGTCACACTTTATAGTTAGAGGCTGGGAACTTATTAATTAACTCTATTTTTAATATGATTAGTTTCCTTTTGACTTTGATTATTTTTTCTTTATTAAGCTTTGATTTTAAATTAAGTTCGTTTCGTCGTACACTTACATATTTCAAACTAGTTTATTGCTTCATTAACTTTTCTTTGACTTCTCTTTGACTCAATTTTAGAAAATAATCTTTATAAAACTTTTAATTTGTAATATATTGTTATTAATTTCTCTAATGGTTTTCTATTTTTATTTTATTTAGCGAAGTAATAACTATTTTTGCTAGTGGTCAAAGAAAATTTATTGAGAGCAATAAACTCGTTTATACATATATATATATATATATATATATATATATGTACGACGCCGCGACAAAATTTAGTCAAAGTCTAAGTTAAGAAAGAAAAAAATAGTCAAAGTCAAAGGGAAGATAATCATAATAAAGTTAGATTTTTTTTTTTTTTGGAGAAATAAAGTTAGAGTTACATAATTAACAATAATACTACTAAATAAAAAGTTCACCATTGATTCTCCAACTGTAAAATCCCATTAATTCCCTCACCCTACAAATAACCCCACAAATCACAAACAACAAAAGAAGAGACTCCAAATTAAATTAGGCAAAAAAGGTTTTGAAGTTTCATTTTCAATATCCATCCGGTTATTCAATGGCTCTCGAGTTTCAAAGATGCATTCTTCTAGTAATCGCATTGTTTTGCCTACTTTCCTCCATAGTTTTGGCCCAAGTCCCTGGCGATTTCACTGAAAGAGATCCAAATGACTCAGATGTGGTGGAGAACGCAATATTTGTCGTTGAAGAGCACAACAAGAAAAATCATACCGATTTAATATACAAAATGGTGATTTCAATACAGTGACAAGTTGGGTTCTATCACCAAGTACATGCTTCTCGTTGAAGCAACCGACACTTACCTGCATAATGCGCTTGTTTCTGAGACCCTGAACAAGAATAAGAAACTGGTTTCCTTCCAGACACTAGAGTGGACTAAAAAAACTTGATTTAATTTCTTAAGTTATATTTTGTAATCAAATTGCCTTAATATAGTATTCTTATAATGTAGGGTATGTTATTTTTGTTTCGTTTTGAAAACGGTTTTGGTTTCAATAATAAATTTAATATATTTTAATCGTATTTCATCATTTTCAATACAATTTTTTACTATTTAGCATTTACTTTTTATATTTTCAATACACTTTTTATATTATAAAATTATTTTTTAAAATTTGTTTTCAAAATAATTTTTAAAACGTAAAAAAAAACAGGCCCGTACATAAAAATTATTTAAAATTAATGGGCCGCCTCCTTCCTTAAACCCCTCAAAAGAAAGAGAAGTGGGTCATCTGATCCAGCAGGGAAAAGGGTAATCTAATGACCCTAATCTAGGGGCGATAAAAAGCAAAAATGGATCTAAATCCGAAGCAGTTTTGGATTTTAATATGAGGGCGCGATTTCGAATCGAATTTCTATCTGAAACTGTGTTTTGATTCAAAACCATGGATTTCGATTTGAAAATGGTGGATTTTGATCTGAAACCCACGATTCTTTTTTTATTTTTATTTATAAAAAAATTTAATTTAAGGTTTTTTTTTGTGAATTTCTATTTCGAATTATAAAAAAAAAATCTAAAACCGAAAGTTATCTGAAAAAAAATTCGATCTAAAATTTCGGATCAAATCAACGGTTAAAACGATTTTTGGATTATTTTGCTCACTCCTACCCTAATTAGTCGAAGGTAAAGAACTGGCCTGGTTGGTTTTAGAAAATATGTTTGTCATCCTTCGGTTAATAGTGTAGCAAATTCACCATTAATCGACAATTCAGATTTTAATTCATTAATAGTAATAGGCCTATTACATGTACATTTATTTGACTGCACTATCATAATATCAAGTTTAAGGCTTGACATTAGGAATTTTGAGAAAACAATTAATTGGGAGCGAGAACTCAGATGAAGAATTAAGAGAGAATCAAGAGAGAGGGAGAGGAAGAACAAAAGAGAAGTCGAGAAAGACCAAAGTTCTATATTTTAAAAAACTACGTCTAACATTTTAGCTAATGAAATATTACAATTAAATCCCTAGTTTATGACACATACGCGATGCATCGAATGCATCAAACAATATCTAGAAGAAAAGTCCGATTTTGAATTCCTTGAAATTTGCATAAATCCGATTTGGACCAAGAGAAGCGGAAAAAATCTATGAATTTTTTAGAGTTTACCATAAAAGCGTATAGGACCGCGGCGACTTCCTACGACTAATCCAAACTACCCCAGACAATCGAGAAATCCGCGTTTTCTATAATAGTCTTCCTTTGTCCCCTTCCATTTTTTTTGGTATTCCAAAAGGCCAATTCCTCCTCATATTCTTATTGCCAGCGTTTTTCCAGACATTTCTTTCTTTCCCCTTCAATTCAACTTTCATCAAGGAAGATCGGAATCTGATCTTTATCTTACGAAATTGAATTGAATGGGAACTCCCGCGTTTCCAAATCTTGGGAAGCATTGCAGCGTTGAGGATTGTAGGCTGATTGACTTTTTGCCCTTCACCTGCGATTGCTGTAATCTGGTAATTCTTTTTTTTTTTTTTTTTTTTTTCTTCTGCAGATTCTTGTTCAGAATGCATTTATGTATCAGCCCTCTTAAGTTTTTGTTGCGATTGAAATTCAAGTAAATGTATCTATTGGCGCTGGATGGTCATTGGGACTCTGGAGGAAACATATATATGGGGCGGAATGGCAAAATATCAGTATTTTTCTTTGTTTTATGTTCCCTGAGAACACAAAGAGAGGCGGATGAAGTTAAGTATGAGGAAGTTTAGTAATATGGGGTTTTGAGTTCATTGAATTGGGAAAATTCTTGTAGATTAGTTTGGCAAATTGGGATTTTACTTTCTTGAATTTGGATTTATCAAGATGTTGTGATTCAGTGATTGCACTGTACTTGTTATATCAGATTGCGGTTTGATGGAGAATCTTTTACCTAGGAAATGAAGGAGATTAAACCTTAAGCTACAAAACAATTTACAGATAAAAGGAAATTTTTGTAAATATTGAGCTCTTTTATGGTTCATGGCATGTGTGGGAATCATATTGTGGAAAGCTTTTCCGTAGTGAGATTAGGTTAAAAGAATGCCCTTCTATTCAAGTATTAGAAGTTTGAATAGTTGATTTTTGAATGTAGTTAGCAGAATTGATCTGCTATTGTGATTGGCTTATCCGTTTCTATATGAATTTCCCAAGTCTGGCTTGATAATTATTCCCCTTTTGTTTTTGATTTTTGGGAAACAACTAATTTCTGTTTTTGTTCATCTGTTTTGGTTGAATTGTTCCTATTCCATGTAAAATTTGTTGTTTATTTCTGGTCAAAATGACCTTTTTATGATGGCTCTTGCAGGTGTTTTGTTTAGACCATCGAAGCTACAGTAGGCATCAATGTCCAAATGCCAACAAAAATGATGTTACAGTTGTGGTTTGCCCTCTCTGTGCAAAAGGAGTTCGCCTAATTCCAGAGGAGAACCCAAATGTCACCTGGGAGTCGCATGTAAACATTGAATGTGACCCGACCAACTATGATAAAGTCACCAAGAAAAAAAAGTGTCCTGTGCCTGGCTGCAGGGAGGTTCTCACATTTTCAAACACAATCAAGTGTAGAGATTGTACAGTTGAACATTGTTTGAAGCATAGGTTTGGACCGGATCACAAATGCCCTGGACCTAAGAAGCCGGAACCAGCATTTCAGTTTAGCAGCTTATTGAACAGAAGTAGAAAACAAGAGCCGAACCGGGGTTCCAGCGCAGCTTCATCTAGCTGGACATCAAGCTTTCTTAAGGTGGCTTCATCGGTTAGGGCTTCAGCTGAAGCTGGAATATCAAAAATAAGCAATGAATTTAATCAAGCTGTGCAGCCACAGAGCACTAATGGCAGCACAAGCCGGGGTGGAAGCACAGGCGGCCAAGTGGAACAATGTCCGCAATGCAACTTGAGGTTCTCATCGGTTACAGATCTGATAAGCCACGTGGATAGAGTTCATGAAAGAAATGGTGTTATGAAGGTGACAGTAGACGTCTGCCCCAAATGCAGCAAAGGCTTTCGCGACCCTGTGAAACTTGTGGAACATGTCGAGAGGGAACATGCTGGCTCTTCGAAAGCTTAGAAAGGGATCAATGCTGAAACATTCAGTAGTCCATGGAAACGTGAGTTGTTGTTCGTTCAGTAACTAATTGATTCTGTCCTGCAATTTTTGTCTTCAGTGTTTACAAAGCAATGAAAACTATTTTTCTGTGGAGTTTAGAATAGAAAGTGAACAGATTCTTTTGTAAATTTCATGTTAAAGTTGAAAAGAGTGATATTGTTTCTTTGGCCATGAAATTCTGTTTTAACGGATATATGACCATATTGGCTCGATAAGCCACCGAGCCAATATTTGTTAGCTGGCTCGACCAAATTTGTTCTTTTAGCCGCTATTTGCCACTAAATTACCAATGTTAAAAAATTAAAAAAAAAAAAAAAAATGAAATCACAATTTTTCGATAAATTTGATCTAAACCATTATGTGGAGAAATGGTCGTATATCCTTTTAACAGAAACAGGTTTTATGTGGAGATAGGGAGACCTGGTTTGTGAGATCCTTACCACTTATTTGATTTTGAAAAAAATATGTATCTTGATCACCATCAACTTAATCAGATCAAATCCCCATGACCAGGATCAGTAGAATAAATAGCTCGTCGATCGATCTATATTCAATTGAGCTTTCGAGCTATGGCTTCCCCATTCACTATCAAGCTTTTCGAGGTGGCGGTGACGTTGGCAATGCTGGCTTCTCAGGTCATGTCCCGGAGCTTGAAAGAAGCATCAATGGCGGAAAGATTTGAGCAATGGATATCTCAGTACGGACGCGTTTACAAGGACAATCACGACAAGGCTAACCGCTTCAACAATTTCAAGGAAAACGTTGGGTTGATTGAAGATTTCAACAAGGAGGCTCGAAATCGAACTTACAAACTGGGAATAAACCAGTTTGCTGATTTCTCAACGGAGGAGATTCGAACAGGTCGCAACGGATACAAACCAAAGAAAAAAGAACACAAACGTTTTACCCCATTCAGGTACGAAAATCCGACATCGGTCTCACCTAGCATGGACTGGAGAGCGATGGGGGCAGTAACCGGTGTTAAGAACCAGGGAAATTGTGGTAAAATATTGTGAATATATAAACTCGGGTGACTATAGTCCCTTTAGGAATCATTCCGGTAGAATGATTTCATGAAGGGAATATAGTATTTCCCGTCACAGAGATTCATGATTCATGTGACGGGAGTATAGTTTTTCACGAAACTTAAATAACAACTGATCACGAACCTTTGTTTTGAATAAAAAAAATTGCAGAATCTTGCTGGGCATTTTCAGCTGTAGCAGCCACGGAAGGAATTCATCAAATAAGAACTGGACATTTGACGTCATTATCCGAGCAAGAGCTTATTGATTGCGACGTTGATGGCGCAGACCATGGCTGCAGCTATGGAGGTTACATGAACGATGCGTTTGAGTTCATCGTCGAAAACAATGGCCTTACCACCGAAGCCAATTATCCTTACACTGGTACCGACGGCGCCTGCAGCGACGACTACAGAGGACCCCCGGCGGCCACGATCAGAGGTTACGAAAACGTCCCCGCCTATAGCGAGGCGGCGCTTCTGAACGCCGCTGCGAATCAACCGGTGTCCGTGGCCATTGATGCTAGTGGATATAATTTCAGGTCAGTGGCCGACCCAAATCTCTAATGTCTAGTAACTAACAATTTTGTAATTTTTATTTAGCACCATAGTACTTTCAGGAAATGAATTGTCCCACCAGACTAATACGTGACACTCTTTCAGATTCTATTCGGGCGGGGTTTTTAATGGCGAATGCGGGACTAACTTAAACCATGGTGTTACGGTGGTTGGTTATGGCACGACGGAGGACGGAACTAGGTATTGGTTGGCGAAGAATTCGTGGGGATACGACTGGGGTGAAGGTGGGTACATCCGTATGATAAGAGACATCGACGATGAAGCAGGCCAATGCGGTATTGCTATGCAAGCTTCTTACCCTATAGCCTAAAATAGAAGGACGGACAACAAATTTTTCTAAGTCTGCCTCTGCAGATAGCTATTGATCATTGTATGCACATTTGTTTTCAGTTTAGGGCTGTTTAATTATAGTGTTTTTCATTACTAGCCTTTGTAGACTCCTAATTAAAATTCAATTTGTTACATTAGAATAGTTCAAAAAGAGAAAATCACTTCCAAGACTTTGTGTGGAACAGTTAATATTTTTGATTGAATTGTAATGCAGATTTATTTTCGAGAAATTATTCAGTGTATTGGATGAACTATGTAGGATAGATAATGAGTTTAGGTAATTCAATTGATCAAATATAATGGAGTACCGGTAAACATTATTAAAGGTTATTAAATTGGATCAAAATTTGGCAACGGGAGGGGCAAAATCAATTAAGGAGTGATTACCATTACAAAGATTTGATTACTTACTTAAATTAATTGATTTTGTGCTCGTTTTCATTTTTAGGTAATTTTTAATTTAGGTAACACTTTAGATAGAAATATCTTATTTTTGTGTTGTTTTTTCCATTATTTTTGTTTCCTTTAGTATTTTCTTTCCATAATGTTTTCAAGGATTGTTGGAAAAATTTCCTTATATTTTTAATTTCGAGTTTTTGCGTTAATTTTCAGTTGGTCGTCTTTTCTTATATAAAGGACGTGTTATCTATTGCATGTATACACGAAAGCTTTCTCGTAGATAATTTCCGCAACGTAAATTATCAATCATGGCTTTCATTGATCAAAGCCGGTTATTAATCTTCTTCTTAGCTACCCTGCTCTCTTCAACTCACGCCATTCGCTACCAAACACAAAACTCTGAAGCTTCAGTGGATCCAATGGCCAGTAAATTTGAGGAGTGGACAGCCAAGTTCAACCGCAAATACACCAGCAAAGGAGAATATGAATCCAGATACAAAACATGGAAGGCGAATGTGAAATATATAGAGTCGTCGTCAACCACCAGCAACACGTACCAGATGGCTGTGAACTCATTAGCTGATCGGAGAATGGACGAGCTGATGGTCCCTAATGGGTTGGCCAAATCAAAAACAACAAGCGAGCTGACCGCGTTTCGATACGCCAACGTCGAGACGGTTCCTCCCTCAATCGACTGGAGGGACAAAGGAGCAGTCACACCAGTAAAAGACCAAGATGGGTGTGGTAAGAAGCTCTGAAAAAACTAACCAAATTTCGTTTTTTATTTTCTTTGTAACAGCCTATTAAGTGGTTGATATTTGTGTTTAATTACCCGATACTAATCAAATTATATGCAGCCTGTTGCTGGGCATTTTGTGCAGTTGGAGCCTTGGAATCACTGCACCAAATCAAAACAGGGGAATTAATATCCCTTTCGGAACAGGAACTAGTGGACTGTGATACAGCGGACGGGGCTTGTAACGCTAAAGGCTTGATGACAACAGCTTTCGACTTCATTGCTCAGAAAGGTGGAATCGCTAGTGAATCGCTCTACCCGTACACTTCTTGGGAAGGAACCTGCGACCAGCAAAAATCGTCAATCATCTCTGCTTCGCTAGCTGGGTATGAACTAGTCCCCCCGAACAATGAATCCGCGTTGCTAGCCTCGGTCGCGAATCAACCCGTAACTATTGTATTTGCCGCTGATCAGAATTTTCAGTTTTATAGCGGAGGAATCTACAGTGGGCCATGCAGTTCTGATATCAACCATGGTCTTCTTTTGATTGGATATGGTACTAGTGAGGAAGGTGTACCATACTGGATAGTGAAAAACTCATGGAGCACAGATTGGGGCGAACAAGGATACGCCAGGATTTCCAGAAACGTCGCAGATAAGCGAGGCATGTGTAGTCTAGCCGTTCTACCTTCATACCCAGTAATGTGATGGAGCCAAGGTGTTACATTAGGAGATGCCTTGATTTGATTTTAGTCTTTCTTGTTTCCTTTTGTCTTGCATTTAGTTGGTAGATTGTTTTGACTCAATAGGGCATTTTTGGAAAAAACAAAAAGGTAAACTTTTGCTTTGCCAAATACCATATTTTCAACAATTATTTTTATAAAAGATAATTGAATGGTATTAAAGTTATTAAATAATTCTTGTTACTTTGACTAACAATTAAAGGGGGCAAAATATTATTAAGCATTATTTAAATTAATTGGGTTTTCTTTTCTTTTTTTTTTTTTTCCTGCGGGTCAATTCTCTTTCTTTTTATTATTTTTTATTTTTATATATATAGTTAAAACAAGTAGGCCTTCTTCTTTTTATAAACAAAAGGGCCCATTTCTTTCCATTAAGCGCACCTTTTCCTCGCTGGATCAGGTGGCCCAGGAAACAGCCCATTATTTATGGACTTCACACTCATTATTAATGTCTACGTTTACCAAAATGACTTTATTAGTAAGTTTTTAAATCTTAATTCAATAATTGTTTTAGACCCAAAAAAAATATTATATATATATATATGTCAAATTTAGTTATGAGCAAACCATAATTTGTTGTTTTTTACATATTGTTAAAAGACAAGAAGATTTATATTATGCAGTAATATCATCATGTTTAAAGATATTCAAATAATAATAAAAAAAAAATCATATAATGATCATTTTATTGCAAAAATAAAATAAAATCAAAGGATAAATTATTTTGTTTCCATCTACTCTAGTAGCTGGAAGGATTTTAGAGTCTTGGTCTGATTGATAGCCACATAAACAAAGGCATTGTACAAAAATTTGATGTCACTGTCGGTTGCTTCTATCAAGAGCCTGTATTTCGTGATAGATCCAATTTGCCACTGTGCTGAAATCACTGTATTGTGTACCAAATCGGTATGATTTTCTTTGTTGTGCTCTTCGACGGAGAACTTTGCGTTCTCCACCACATATGGATCCTTGGGATCTATTTCGTTGAAACCGCCAATGCCAGAGACTGGAGGACAGTAGCCCAGAGCTATGGAGGAGGAGAAGAGGCAAAACAATGCGACTGCGAGAGGAATGCAGATTTGAAACTTGAGAGCCATTAAATTGGCGGGTGGCAATTGAAGATAATCTTCTTTCCTCTTTTTTTTTTGCCTAACTTAGTTTGGACTTCTTTTCTTTTTTGTGGTTTGTGATTGAAGGGTTATTTATAGGATTGGGGGATGACATTTTATAGTTGGGAGGATGGGAACTTATTAATTACTAGTAATATTGTTAATTGACTCAACTTTTAATTTGATTATCTTCCCTTTGACTTTGACTGTTTTTTCTGTATTTAGTTTTGAGTTTGACTTTTTTTTTCCTTCTTTTTGATAAAAGAGTTTGACTTTATTTTGTTGGGTTGTACATATATTTTCGAACAAATTTATTGATCTCATTAATTGTTTTTTTTTCCCTTCGAAAACAGCCGTTTAAATAGGTGGAAGATATGAGGATTTTTAATATAAATTTTGTAAAAATATCTGAGAAAGATACAACCAACTTTATTGCCTTAATCCTTTACTTTTTATGCTTTTATATATATATATATATATATATATATTCGTAAAAATAATATCACCATCCAAGAAACCCTCCAGAAATAAGTGCCCGATTGTGACCAACTGAATTCAGTATAGAAATAAATTCTGCTGCATTAAATTTTAAAGAGAAATGAAAAAAATAAAAAAGAAGAAGGAAGAAGTGGCCGTCTGATCCAACAGGGTTAATTAAATAAAAGAGGCCTAATGACCCTAATCAGCCCAATGGAAAGGTTCTAGAAAAGAGGCCCGTTAATTTTTATTAATTAATTATTTATTACTCTTATCTCTTATTAATAATTGTATAAAAACTAGACTTTTCTTATTAATTTTGAAAGTTTTATTGTCCATCTATTTAAAAATTCCTGTTATTTTTTATTCCAATTTTATACTCTTAATTAAGACTTGGCATTTGACTGCAGTAAGATAGCAGCATCAAATTTCAACTGCAAAATTTATTAAGTTTCAGTTTGCTATTCAAAAAGATAAAGAAAAAAAAAAAAAAAAGAAAGAAGAAGACACCATGCTTTGTTTAGAAACAGTAATCGGCCCACCTCAGACTTCTTAAACTATCGGCCATGGTTCTAGTTCATAAACTTCCGGCCCGTTTCTTATTTAGAATCGGAACCGGAATCGGAACTGTTATACCCTATAGGCCTATACAGTGATCACGAGAGGTTTTCTTTTGACCTACCTAGAATTTATTTTTATTTTGTACCTTAAAAAAAGAAAAAGATTCAATGCCCTTAACAAGAATTATGTAAAACTTACACAATTCTTAACATCCATTGGTCCCAAAAAGTTTTATAGGAATTAACAAAAAAATGATTATAATATATTACAGTATAAATCAAAATACAAACAAAACCAACGAAAACAGAGGATTTAGACGGGTCGGAATGGGGGTAACATGGCTAGCATTGGATCAATATATGGTTCATAAATTCCAATTCGATCACTTGATTCTGGTTTTGCTTTACATGCAACAAAGAAAGAAATTCCAAAAACTAAATTTGAATTAGCTAAGAGTTTTGTTCTTGTATCTTTATATTTAAATACTCTTTTTCAATAAATAAATAAATAAATAAAAAGAAGGTAAAACCACCCCTTTAATTAAGTCTGTTAACGAAAGCAAGAAGGGGTTGCGGTTGCGGGGGCCTATTCTTTTGGTTTTGGTTTCAACAGTAAATTTAATATATTTTAATAATTTTTATTAATTTCTAATACAAGTTTTTACTATTCAGCATCTACTTTTTACATTTTCAATAAACTTTTTACATTATAAAATTATTTTTCAAAACATGTTTTCAAAATCGTTTTCAAACCAATCAAAAAGAACATGCCTAAGAAAATATTTTCAATATCATTTGTTTGGGAAGCTTTATTTTGGGAGGAATTTTGCGTTCTAAAACAATACCTTCCGTTCTACGTTTTACATTAAAAATTATATATGGGATAGATTAGATAGAGTGGAGTGAAGTAATTAAATTAACTAGAAATGCAAATTTTCCTTTATTCTATTCACGCTAATCTATCCCATGCATGCATAGTTTTTTTTTTTTTGAAAAGAAAGACTATAGAGATATCTGACAAGTCATGACCACTAAGAATACAAAGATTAGGACAGAGTTGCAGTCAATTTAATGTACAACGAATTCATATTGACAAAAATGACGCATTGTAAAATCCAAATACTATCATCATCGTAAACCTCGAAATAAAAGCATCCCTATGATAATGATATGATTGATGATTCAACCAATAAATCAAACACTACTACAAGTCCACAATGGCACACAGACAAACAAGTTATTGCATTACATGGGAATCACTCTGGATTTGTACATGCAAATGCCAATCACCCCCTCCAGACAATCTCGTAATGTCTTCCTCCCGCTGAGGTATTGGCCTTGTACATGCATGCATAGTTATATCTACCCATCTCATTTCTACTGCACATCATCATCAACAAAATTCTGAGTAATCTGAGCTCTGATCAGTTTTGAGAATCCTAATTAATCATCAGTCAATCATGGCTTTCGCATATCAAAACCCGTTATTTATCTTCTTCTTCTTAGCTATCCTGCTGTCTTCAACTCACGCCATTCGCCACCAAACACAAAACTCTGAAACTCCGGTTGATCCAATGGCCCGTGAATTTCAGAATTGGACAGCCAAGTTCAACCGGGAATACGATAGTAGCAGAGAATATGAATACCGGTTTAAAATATGGAAGGCCAATGTGAAGTACATAGAGGAGTGGTCAACCAGCAGCAGCACGTACGAGATGGCTGCAAATTCGCTAGCTGACCGGAGAACGGACGAGGTGATGGTCCCAAATGAGTTGGCGAAATCGGAAACAATAAGAGACCTGACGGCGTTTCGATATGACAACGTCGGGATGGTACCTCCGTCGATCGACTGGAGGGAGAAAGGAGCAGTGACACCGGTAAAAGACCAAGGGGAAGGTGCCTGTTGCTGGGCATTTTGTGCAGTTGGAGCACTGGAATCACTGCACCAAATCCGGACAGGGGAACTAATATCCCTGTCGGAACAGGAGCTAGTGGACTGCGATCAACCGGATGGAGCCTGTAACGCTACAGGCTTGATGACTAGAGCTTTCGCCTTTCTGACTCAGAAAGGTGGAATCGCTAGTGAATCCCTCTATCCTTACACAGCTCAGGGAGGAAGCTGCGACAAACAGAAATCGTCTATCATAGCTGGGTATGAAGTTGTACCCCAGAACAACGAATCCGCGCTGCTAACTGCGGTCGCGTCCCAACCTGTGAAGGTTGTGTTTGCCTCTCATCGGAATTTTCAGCTGTACGGTGGAGGAATATACAATGGGCCCTGCAATTCCGAAATTAACCATGGTCTTCTTCTGGTTGGGTATGGTACCAATGAGGAAGGGGTACCATATTGGATAGTTAAAAACTCCTGGGGCACAAATTGGATACGCCAGGATATCCCGAAATGTTACAGATATGCGAGGCCTGTGTGGTGTAGCCCTTACGCCCTCATATCCAGTAGGTTAAGGGAATGTGAGGAGATCCCTTGATTTTAGCACTCTTTTCTGGTTTCCCTTAATCTTGCATTGGTTCATTTTGACTCAAGTATGTACTCTATAAAATGCCATTGAAACTATAATTTTTCCCCTTCTGTTTCATTCTTTCCCAAATTTCGTGCGATCGATCAATGTGTATTGTTCATTTCAGAATATGAATTATTTATGAGAAAATAATTCAAAACTTTGACTAATTGATGCTTTCTTAAGAAGCAGGATAATGAAACCAAATGCATAACAGGAGGAAATTTTTATTTCTATTTTCTTTTTGCAGCCAAGTCAACAATTATTTTTATAAAAGATAATTCAAGTGCATCAAATCAATTAAAGTCATAAAATAATTCTTAAAATACCCATTTTGTAAAACTAACCGGGCCATTTCCTTCCCTTAAGCTGATTGGGCTCCTTTTATGTAACCCAGCAGATCCCCTCTGGCCCAGGAAACAGCCCATTATTTATGGATTTTGTCATAATAAACTAAATTTCATTTTTTAATTTAGTATTAGTAGAAGGGCGTTTCAGTTTTTTTTTTTTTGCTGCATCAGTTGTTAATAATTATTTTCGATTGAATATCAAGGCACACTTCGACTTTTGAAGCTGATAAAAATATATTATGCAATAATACCATCTCTTAAACATAAAAGATATTTAGACAATCAAAACGTTTTTATATATATATATATATATATATATTTTGATCATTTGATTACAAAAAATTAAACGATCACTTCGTTTTTTTCAATCTATTCTAGTAGCTTGAAGGACACCAGAATCTTAGTTTGATTGACAGGCACAAAAACCATGGCATTATACATAAAATTGGTGTCATTGTCCATTGCTTCAATCAAGAGCCTGTATTTGAAAATAGCTGAAACTTGCATCTGGGCCGAAATCAATGATTTGTAGATCAAATTGGTATGATTTTTCTTGTTCTGTTCATCGACTGCAAATTTTGCGTTATCCACCACATATGGGTCATTCGGATCTATTTTACAGAAACTGCCAATGCAAGGGAATTGGCCTAGAGCTATGGAGGAGAATAGGCAAAACAATGCGACTGTTAGAGGAATGCATATTTGAAACTTGAAACCCATCGAATTGAATTGTCGGGTCAGGTGGAAATCGAAAATGATTTTTTTTGCCGAACTTAATTTTGGACTTTTCCTTTTGTTTTGTTTGTGGTTTGTCAATATTTATAGAATCTTCCAATGACACTTTGTAGTTGGCTGATGGGAACTTATTAGTTGACTCTATCTTTAATATTATTATTTTCCTTTATTTAGCCCTTTGACTTTGACTTATATTTTAGGAAATAATCTTTATAAAACTTTTAATTTGTAGTACATCATTATTTATTGTATAATCTCTCTAATGGCTTCTAATTATTATTTAGTGAAGTATAATAACTATTTTTACTACAAATTCAGTATCACTGTTTTGAATTATGCAACCTGTTGTTTTGTTAGTGGTCAAAGAGAATTTATTGAAAGTAGTAAAGTTTGAAATATATACTATGTACTATTAGTCAAAGTCTAAATTAAGAAATAAAAAAATAGTAAAAGCCAAATTCAAAGGGAAAATAACCATAGTTGGAGTTAATTAACAATAATAAATGAATTCACCATCCATCCTCAAACTGTAAAATTCCATTAATTCCTTCCATCCCCCTGCGTCTAAACTGTAATTCACAACTAGAATAAGGGCATTTTGGGGGTATTTCGGTCATTTTTGTCCGCTTTACATAGTTCACGAAAGTTAAGGGGGGTGCATGGTAGCTTTTTAAACCATAAAGAGGTGATGCATAAGTTTTCGAAACCATTTAGGGAGATAATTGTGTATTTACCCTTAAATGAATAAAAAGCTTGCCCTAATTTTAATAACTTTAAACTTTGACCAGTATATTATTTTTCTCCTTTTTTTTTGGTCACAGAGTGAAAAAATTAAGAATTACAAACTTACTAATAAAGTCATGTTGTCATACATAATCATTAATGAGTGGAGTTCACTCTCACGTTAAATATACGTTTTTCTTAAAAAATAACGGTTACATGCAAATCTTTTTTTATTTTTAAGTCAACAGGCAAATCAAATTGTAAAACAAAACTATTAACGGATTGAATCAAAATCAAATTATATATTATATATATATATTGTGGTCAAATTTAGAAATTTTAAAAATTATTGTGAGATTTTTATTCATTTACTACACATATGTCAAATTTGTTGATTTTTACTTATTGTTTGATACAAGAGGATGCCCGACTGCAATTTTAAAGCCGACAAAAATATTTTTTCAAAAATATCATCTCCTAAATATAAAGATATTAAGACAATCAAATTATCATATATATATATATATATATTGATTATTTGATTACAAAAAAATAAATTAAAGAATTAATTAATTTTTTCAATTTACTCTAGTAGCTGGAAGAATTCCAGAGTCTTGGACTGATTGACAGGCACAAAAACCAAAGCATTGTACATATAATAGATGTCATTGTTGATTACTTCAATTAAAAGCCTGTACTTTGTGATAGATTCAAGTTAACATTGCGCTAAAATCAATGACTTATATATCAAATCAGTATGATTTTTCTTGTTATGCTATTCCACGGAAAATTTTGCGCTCTTCACCACATATGGGTCATTAGCATCTATTTCAATGAAACCGCCAATGCCGGGAAATTGGCCCAGAGATATGGATGAGAAGAGGCAAAACAATGCAATTACCAGAGGAATGCAGATTTGAAACTTGAGACCCATTGAATTGAATTGTCCGAAAAAGATTGAAAATGATCTTTTTTGTCTAACTTAATTTGGACTTCTTTTCTTGTTTGTGGTTTGTGATTCAAGGGTTATTTATAGGATGGGGGAATGACATTTTATAGTTGGGGATGTGGAACTTATTAATTACTAGTAATATTCTTAATTAACTCTACTTTTAATATGGTTATCTTTCATTTGACTTTGACTATTTTTCTTTATTTTAGCTTTGACTTTGACTTAATTTTATTAGGTCATACATATATTTCAACATAATTTATTGTTCTCATTCATTTTTCTCTTACTTTTTTTTTCCGAAACATTCTATTAAGTGGTTGAGAGACATTATGATCCTACAATTTAATTTTGGTAAAAATAGTTTGAAGGAAACATCACCTTAACTCACTATACAAATGATGCAAAATGCAGATGGCAGAAACTTTACTTCTCTTTGACTTTATTTTAGAGAATAATCTTTACAAAACTTTTAATTTATAGTATATCAGTATTAATTGTATCATTTTTTACTCCGTATTATTTAGTGAAGTAATTGCTATTTTTACAGCAAATTCAACATAAAGAACACCGTTTTGAATTTTGTGCAGCCTGTTATTTTGGTAGTAGTCAACAGAAAATTTACTGAACAATGAACTCGTTTGAAATATATATGTGCGATGTGACAAAATTAAGTCAAAATCTATGGAACAAAGAGAGTATATGTTAATAATACTACTAATTAATTAGTTCACCATCGATCCTCCAACGGTAAAATCCCATTAATTTCCTTCACCCTATAAATAACCCTTCAACTTAACTCCCCCCCACAATTCACAAATCACAAACAACAAAGAAGTGACTCTAAATTAATTTAGGCAAAAAAAAAAAAAAAATTTGAAGTTTCATTTTCAATATTCAATGGCTCTCAAGTTTCATATCTGCACTCCTCTTGCAATTGCATTGTTTTGCCTACTTTCCTCCATAGCTTCTGGCCAATCCCTTGGTGGTTTCTTTGAAAGAAATCCTAATGACCCAGATGTTGTGGAGAACGGACAGTTTGGCGTTAATGAACACAACAAAAAAAATCATACCGATTTGGTATACAATTTGTTGGTTTAGGCACAATGCCAAGTTGGGTCTATCACCAAGTAGAGGCACTTCATTGATGTATCCGACAACGACAATGACAGTAGATACTTGTATAATGCGTTTGTTTCTTAGACTCAAAATGATACTAAGAAACTGATTTCCTTTGATTATCTATAATAGACTGGAAAAATTATTCTTACCTTTTCAGATAATCCTTTACTCTTTTTTAATCAAATTATCAAAATATGATGTTTTGATTGCCTTAATATATTATTCTTATTAACTTCAACAATTGCAATATGTCCTAATACATATATATATATATATATATTAAATGAATAAAAAGCTTGCCATAATTTTAAACTTTAACCAGTATATTCTTTTTCTCTTTCATTTTCACATACAAGAACCGTTACAGGCAAATCAAATTGTAATACAAAAACTGTTAACGGATTGAATCAAAATCACACAAGTCTTATGCTGATTTGTGAAAATTATAGAAACACCTCAATACTAAGCATTAATTTTAGTAATAACAAACAAAAACAATTAAAATCTTGTAACTATGTATATATATTCACAAAAATAATTATATCACTGTCCAAGATACCTTTCAGAAATAAGTGCGACTAGCTGAATTGACTACGGAAAAAAATTCCCGTCACAAATCTACAAGTCAGACATATAGTTTTTGATAATTAAAGTACTCCCTTAAACCGTTCAAAAATTTTCCGAATAACAAAAAGACTTTGGTAATACGTGACCATGGAGAAGGTATTGATAGTTACCAAAAATTGTGGGGATTGATTTGTAATTTGACAAAACGTTTGGGAAGTAAATATAATTCCAAAAAACAACAATAACAATTAACAAACTCCTCCATGTTTGTATTCTCTGTTGACTTAACAGTTAGAATATGTTACAACTTGTATTTTGAGGATCTTCTTGTCATACTTTGTGTAAAACATGTTTATTTTAATAAATAAAAAAAAAGGAGGAAATTAAAAGTAATTTAATTAATTCCCCGAAATTGTGTGGAAACTAGTTCAATGTGTAAATAAGTTTTGTTTGGTTGCTTGACAAATTTTAGCCCTTAGGAGACGATGGAAAAAGCCTAAAGGAAAATAAGATGATAAAAATCCCGTGATTGGTGGACTTACTATAGCTAGTTGTTTCCAAAGGTTAATTAGCACACGTAACAAAGCAACGAGCTAGTACCTCATCGATTCGACGTAGAAGGTCACTCATAGATTGTGGTTTGATTTTGATCTCTATCATTTTTACGTGTTTAGAAATATTCTGCGTTTTAATATAATGCGCATATCAGATTTAACATATAAAGTATTGCAGTTGTATTATAAAAACACGTGTATCGAATTTAATTGTTTCAAATCGTGTTATATTAAGGTAAACGTCTGATGATCATTTTGGCATGATGATTAATTGTAAACCCGCGTCGAACGGCAAAGACCAGCTCTACATTTTTCTTTCTTTCCCATTTAACAAACATTCATCAAAGTCTTGGAAGTTTCCAGTTTAACTACTAGTTCACTTCCAGTAGATATATTAAAAAAAGAATTTTTGGAAAAGCATGCTATTCTTAAAAAAGTATCAATACTAAAACGAATAATTTAAAAGTAGCTTGTTACTTTTAATAGTAAACTGGTACTTTTTAAAAAATAAAACGTCTTGGACTTTAACTGGTATTACTCTTGTAGTTTGAGATAATTATTTTCGATCTAAAAAATGGAAAATGACACTTGCACCAAATAGTGTCAAGTTTTTTTGTCACTAAAGTTGTGTTGCAAGAGTAAATACCAAAAATACCCTTAAATGGCATTCCAAATAGACATTCCACTTAAGGGTAATTATGGGATAAAATTTTAGTAGTGCCAAGAAAACTTGCCACTATTTGATATATTTATCAGCTTCCCTATAAAATATCACTAAAAGAAAGAAAGAAAGAAACAAAAAAAAAAAAAAAGCAACATATGAGAATCCGTGTGTTCAGACTCTTGTATGCACCTGGTTGTACACATAAACTGAATGCGCATACAAGTTTGCGTGTTCTAGATGAAGTGACAGTATTATTTTAGGTGTAATGTCACTAAAAATATTTTAAAAAACACAACATAAATGAACTTCTTGAACTTCAATCACATTTTATAACACAAATAACATTTACAAAAATTCATTTGCATTCCTTAAAAAAAAATTTCAAAAAAGAAAATTTCAAAAAAGACACATAGGGCATGTTCTGCATGTTGGGTTTGAAACTTGATTTTGGAAAAATAATTTTATAATGTAAAAAGTGTATTGAAAATGTAAAAAAGTATAGGTGAATAGTAAACATTGTATTGAAAATGATGAAAATTGATTATAAAATTATTTTTTCAAAATCAAGTTTCAAATATTGTTTTAAATCCAACATAAAGTACAGGCCCTATAATAATTAGTTGAAATTTCCAATATGATTCCTCTTATTTGATGAAAATAAAGTAAAATAAAAAAAGGAAAAAGAAAAAGGAAAACGTTTTTCCGCAGTTGCCGCAAAACGTACAAGACCAGGAACATATATAAAACCAAAAAGTCAAAGACTTGAAAGACTCGGAAGACTCTGCATGCATGACTAAACTAGTAAACTTGCCTCCTAAGTTCTGTGATTGGCGCATGAGAATGAGAACATGGAGCATTTTGTATTTGAAAATGAATAAATCTTTCAGTAAATGAATTTTAGATTACCGTTTAAATGATATAATAATTTAAATTATTAAATTCTGGTACTTACTAAACATAAAGATTTTAATCCTAAATATCAGATGTTGATTCGAAACATTCCTATTATCCGTTGCTGCACGCCAACTGCTTCCTAAAGAAAGACTTCATGCATTCTCTTGCCATTACGTACGTTTAAAATATTGAACACTATAAATAGCTCTCCTTCCCTCCCATTCAAAATGCACCCTTCCTTCTCATTCTCAATCTTATTAATGCTTAGCAAATTTCAGTGCATTTGCAATAATACATCAAATTTGAGCTCTTTTCTTCCTTCCAATATTTAATTATGGCTTCCTCTTTCAACATTTTGTTAGCATTTTTTCTGCTGGCATTGGCAACCCTGGCTTCTGAAGTTGCATCTCGCAACTTGAACGAAGAAGAGGTGTCGATGCGCCAAGTTCACGAGAATTGGATGGCCAAGCACGGTCGCCGGTACCGGGACGCCAATGAAAAGGCGTACCGGTACAAGATTTTCAAGAACAACTTGGAGTTCATCGAGTCCTTCAACAAGCAAGCGAATCGAACTTACAAAATGGGCGTCAATAAGTTTACAGATTTGACTAACGAGGAGTTTAAGTCACGTTATTTTGGATACCGGCCGGCCGCCGGGAGGAGAAACGATTCTACCACGGCGTTTCGATATGCTAATGTTGAGTCTAACTTTGCCTCGGATTCGAAGGATTGGAGAGACGAAGGGGCTGTTACCGATATTAAAGACCAAGGCAATTGCGGTAAGTTAAGCCATGTTCGTTTTCATAGGTTTTTTTGAAATTTAAAAGTAAATTTAATAATAAATTACACATTTATATTAGATTAGAAAAGTCTGGTTTCAAAAATATACAAGTTATTATGAATTTTAAAGTACAACATTTAAAATATCTAGTCTGTCACAATTTATTCCACTGATATCCTATATTTGTATGAGTTACTTAATTATAAACCACAAAAATTAGAAAGTAAATTATTTTATTACAACAAAATAAATTTTAAAAGCAGACTTCTCTAGCGAAACGAATGGAGTATTATTTTTTCATCATTTTTAATACAATTTTACTATTCGATTACACATTTTTACATTTTTAATACATTCTTCAATTTTTAAATTAAACAAAATCCTTTTAAGAAACATGTTTTCGAAACCATGACTTAATCAACGTACCTTACTTTATCAGTTTAGGCCTTGTTTGTTTCAGAAAGTAATGGAAAAACGTGTTTTTAAAACTCGGGTTTTTAAAATCAACTGAAAATGCAGGATGTTGCTGGGCATTCTCTGCTGTCGGGGCCGTGGAAGGGATCCACAAAATAAAAAACGGAGAACTAATCTCACTGTCGGAGCAACAGCTCGTGGATTGCGACACTGAATCAAACCACGGCTGCTCCGGCGGTCTAATGGAGAGGGCGTTCAAATTCATCGTCGGACAAGGCGGCATCACCACCGAGTCAGATTACCCCTACACAGCCATGGACGGCCAGTGCAACACCATAGACAACGTTGCCGCCACAATCACTAATTACGAAAAAGTGCCTCCCAATGACGAGAATGCCCTTCTGAAAGCCGTGTCCAACCAGCCGGTTTCGGTTGGGATTAACGGCAACGGACTGCAGCATTACCAATCCGGCATTTTTTCGGGGCCCTGCGAGAGTCATTTAAACCACGCCGTCCTCGCCGTCGGCTACGGCGCAGGCGACGACGGAACGAAATACTGGTTAATAAAGAATTCGTGGGGGCCAAACTGGGGAGAAAACGGGTATGGCAGGATTCAAAGAGAGTATGAAGACGCCGGAGGACTTTGCGGTATTGCAATGCAGGCTTCTTATCCCGTTGCCTAAGATATGTACTATGCATGCATGCTTTGATTTTGTGTGTTTTAATTTTATGTCGTTATAGATTGAGTGTGTGTGTGCGTTCGTTCTTCGCACTTGGGATAATCAATCGATCCGTTTTGAGAGAGAGTAATTATTGTCTATGTTTGTATTATGTTTATGCTACGAGAGTTTTGATTAAACTCTTGAAAATATTAATGATGGATTGTCTATCAGATATGTTCTATTCAAACTAGTGTTATATCGTTTCATTTAAAAGTAATTAATACAGTATGTTATTTCACTCATTTGGACCGACTTAGACATAATGTTTTAGCTAGGTGATCTATTCCGACTTCATCAATCATGATACTTGGTCCTAAGAGACAGTAAACAATCATACTCTGTAATTTAAGGAAAAGTGAATTTGATGGGTTAATTAAAAGGGGATTCATTAGCTTAAGGGAAAGAAATAGCCTTGTTAGTTCGTGAAAACTGAAGAAAAAAGTTTTGACGCCAAATTCAATATTTGGACTAGGAGATAGTTTTATGGAGGAGGAGATATGTTGCCCCCATTATGATGTCCCCTAATATCAATATGTACTATTAGAGGGCAAAAGTTCAAACATTTTATTGTAAGAGTGGAATCCTATTCTCAATTACAGTATCCCCTTACGTGTCTTCTTACATATATGGGAGGGTCACTAGTGGATTCCCACATATGTGAGAGGAGAGACAGTAGGGGACACTGTAATTGGCACAACAGATCTTAACCCAAGTGGGATGGCTCTAAGCTGAATTGGGCTGTATGTGAGCCTCATGGTGTGGGTTGGCCCGTACCGTGATCCTTGTCTATCTTTGGGCCTTAGGGTCAACCAGGCACACCATTTACCATCCTGTGTTCTCACCATAATGCTTAGAATGCAGAATAAATGGAGAAATTTACCTCAGGTTTTCAAGGGCCAATCTTAAATGTTTCTATAAATCTTCAAAAGAATGCTAAAATGAAAGCCCAGACTACATTGCATTGGCTGCTGACAGAGACCAGTATCAAAATATTCTGGTATCATCAAAAGTGAGGTTATAGAAACAAGCTATAGCCTATAGCTACTACAAAATGAGTTTGCAAATCAAGCCAGCCTATGTATGTATAGCTACTACAAAATGAGTTGCAAATCAAGCCAGCCTATGTATGTATCCAGTGCCATAAGCTACTACACTAATCAAGGGTAAGACTATAAAGGAGTTAATCTCCAAGTCTTGTCCTTTTGTTCGTCCATTTTGTTTGTACTTTAGTGGGTATTTTTGTGAATAAGTTGATTGGGATGGGATGATTTTGGGAAGCATGGAATTTTTGTGAGATGGGTTACCCAATTACCCTTTTGTTTGTCAATTTTTTCTTTTTGAACTTTAGTAGGTTATTTTGTAAATTGAAGT
This sequence comes from Leptodermis oblonga, assembly GCA_016801395.1. Lineage (NCBI taxonomy): Eukaryota > Viridiplantae > Streptophyta > Magnoliopsida > Gentianales > Rubiaceae > Leptodermis > Leptodermis oblonga. The sequence goes on along the minus strand of CM028750.1, from coordinate 6,378,007 downwards.
TGAAGAAAGGTCAATTCCCAATTTGGGAAGGAAAGAGGCATATGCTGATTTTTAGCAGGAAGCTGCGAGTGGGTGGGGCTCTCTTGCTGACGTGGAGGACAGATAGTGTAATTAGGAGTAATTTGGATTATTTTTATAAAAACATTTTGGAGAGAGACTGTCGAAAATTTTTTACTCGCATCACCAGTCTAAGGACCCTAAGCAGATGCAAAATGACATAGTTTTGATCATTGTTGCCTTCCTGCAATTTTCGTTCCCTCCTTCGTTTCAAAGCTCTAAAAAAATTCAGCAATACCACCTTGGGAGCTTCGACTTTTACTGTTTCTATTGGTCCTTTCCACGGCTTATCTCTATTCCTCCTTTGATTTCTACAGTGTGGCTTTCTGGTTATACTCTTAATTAGGTGTGTCCTCAGCTCTGAGCTTCTGGGTTTGTTTTAGGCGGTGATTTACTGTTCTTGTATCTTGTTTTCCTACTTCAGGATATGATAGGCGGCGATTAGCTTGTAGGCTTTTTTCACCTCGGATCATCTGCTGGTTCAATAGATTTTTTCTTTGATCTGTTGTCGTTTAACTCAAGCTTGGAGAATCAATTTTCTGAGCTGATTCACTGTTGCTTTTTTTGGGTTTTGTTGTTTAGGGTGGGTCTCCATTGCCTTGTACATTTCTTTTGCCCCGGATTATCTGGACTCCCATGAGAATTAATGATTTCCTTTCAGATTTGTTGCCCTTGGTCAATTTCTTTTTCCCTGTTTCTTCCGTTGAATTTTTTCCCTTTCTAGAGAGCCATGTATGTTTGGACCGTAAAATCTGGTGACTCAACCTCTTTCAGTTGTTGTGTGAGCTCCTCACATGAGCTGATTAAAGTTGTGTCGCCAGAAATCACTTGTTTACCTTTTGAATTTGGCTGAGGTACCTATTACCTATCCATATAAATATGAATTTCGGTTCTTTGAAGCTTGCGTTTATGATAATTTGTTCTTCATGGTGAGTTTCTAACCTCTTCCTCTCAATCATCATCATTTATTTATTTGTTTTTTATGATTTTTGCTTCTGTTTTCATTGTTGGTTTTTCCTCTTCTCATCGTTGTCTCTGTTTTGCGATACTGTTTATGCTGTAAAAAAATTTACCCACAAATATACTGCTGTCTCTTTTTGCGGGAGCTATAGTTTATGGACACAAATATTTTTCATCAAAATTTTAAGCTCTTTGCTTTCTCTAATGTTATAGAGAGGGATGCAAGCATGGGTCGTGTATTTTTGGCTGACATTTATATAATCGATCTTGTGCTCAAGTTATAGTAACTTTCAATTGTTGATTGTATTTTTTCTTTTTTCCAAATACCACTTAACTATCGGCTTTTACAAAAAACACCATTTTCCTTTAAAAATTGCAATTACAAGCACTTTACTTTCAAAATGTACGAAAACTACTACTTTGTTAGTCAATTCCGTTAAGTGGCTAACAGGTAAAAAAAGATAGGGGCAAAATAGTCATTTCACACGTTGCGGCACTGTTCACGTCTTTCCCAAAAATTTTCCGGCACTTTTCATCTCCAATTTTTTTGACTATTCCCGCGACCTTCCTTTAGTGCAAAACCAGCTGAGCTCCCGAGTCCATAAATTTGAGTTCATAAACAAGTATGTAGTACTCTGTAATCATTCAAAATAACTCATTTCCCATATCACAATATTCACAGATTTTAACCACTCACAATCTATCAGGATCAAGGGTGATCCTGAAAATTTGTAATGTAACGAAAGAAGGGATAGAATCAAACAAAGAAAAATTACAGAGAAGAAGAATCGAGATTGATGAAGAACGAAGATAGAATTTCAATTACAATTTCCCTAATCTCCAAATTACACAAACTGCCCATTTATACCCGGTAACTAATAATTTCCTATCTATCTAACTAATGCCCAATAATACTGATTATTACACTATAACCCCCAGATCATGACACAATCTCCGCTGGATCCAGTGATCAGGTGGCCCAGGAAATATCCCATTATTTATGGATTTAGTATGGGGAGAATGATTATGTTTTACCAAAAATGACTTTACTATGAGTAAGTTTTAAATCTTAATTCGATAATTGTTTCTTGGTTCGATTGAGTCGGGTGGGGGAGAATAATACGTTAACTAAATTAGTGAAGGAGGGTATTTTGATTAACATGAAATTAAAATAAATCCTACGTGGTAAGAGAGAATTGGGTGGCTGATATATTTCATATTTCAGGATAATCCTGATAAATATTATTCTCGAATATTAATGGTAAAATTATTAAACTATTCCAAGTGATTTATTTTATATTTGTAAAAAATTTACATAGATCTGTAACTAAAAATTCTGTGGTAAATTCAATAATTATAGTAAGCGGTAAAAAGTGATTTCACAGAATAAGTATACAATAATTAGAATATATCAATTTATAAAAAAATAGGCGACAGCCTGTGATTGGATATCTAATGAGTCATGATATAGCTTATATTAGGATGATCCTGACAAATATTAAACTCTTAATATTCATTTTTAACAAAATAAATCTCGTGACTAGGGTTCACTTATTTGTATATAGGGTATAGTTATTTTAAAATTTCTAAATAATCTTTTTTTCATTGATAATTATTTTTAACTAATTAAAACGTATGACTAAGGGTTTACTTTTCTGTGTCTAGGGTATAGTTATTTTAATTTTTTGAGATAAATTTTTTTCATTGATATTCATTTTTAACAAATTAAATCTTGTGACTAAGGGTTCACTTATTTGTATATAGGGTATAGTTATTTTAATTTTTTTAGGTAAATTTTTTTTTTCATTCATATTCATTTTTTAACAAATTAAATCTTGTGACTAAGGGTTCACTTAGTTGTGTGTAGGGTATAGTTATTTAATTTTTTTTATTAAAAAATAAAATTATAATAAAATACAAGATTATAGAATATTCCATATAACTATATTTACGTTAGTAAATGTAAAATTTACTTTTAATAAGATAAGTATACAATTTAATTAGAATATATCAGTTTAGAAAAAATTAGAATATATATATATATATATATCCAATCACATGTTGACATCTAATTTTTTCTAAACTAATATATTCTAATTATTGTATATTTATCCTGTGAAATCACTTTTTACCTTACTATAATTATTAAACTTACCACAAAATTTTTAGTTACAGATCTACCTAAAATCTTTTATGAATATAAAATAAATAACTTGGGATAGTTGAATAATTTTACCATTAATATTCATTTTTAACAAAATAAATCTCGTGACTAAGGGTTCACTTATTTGTATATAGGGTATAGTTATTTTAAAATTTTAAAATAATTTTTTTTCATATATATTCATTTTTAAGAAATTAAAACTTATGACTAAGGGTTCACTTATTTGTGTGTAGGGTATAGTAATTTTAATTTTTTGAGATAAATTTTTTTCCGTTGATATTCATTTTTAACAAATTAAATCTTATGACTAAGGTTCACTTATTTGTATATAGAGTATAGTTATTTTTAATTTTTCAGAATTTTTTTCATTCATATTCATTTTTTAACAAATTAAATCTTATGACTAAGGGTTCACTTATTTGTGTGTATGATATAGTTATTTTAAATTTTTTTAATATAATTTTTAATTAAAATTAAATTATAATAAAATGCAAGATTAAAGAATATTCCATATAAATATATTTACGTTAGTAAATGTAAAAGTTAGTTTTAATTAGATAAGCATACCATATAATTAGAATATATCAGTTTAGAAAAAAAAACAAGTGGCAACCTGTGATTGGATGTCTGATGAGTACTTAAATAGCTTATTTTAGGGTCATCCTAACAAATATTACTCCCATATATATATATATATATATATATATATATATATATAAGGAACGACCTTTAATATACCTTTACTTTTCGATTGTGTCCGCTTTGGTACCTATACTTTTTTTGTAGTCACGAATGTACCTATACTAATTTAAAGGGACCAAAAATGTACTGTGCCGTTAACTTCGGTTAGTTTTGACGGAATTGCCTTTTTTTTTTTTTGGAGTATTTTCGCCTCTTCGCTATTCATTTTCTTCTTTTTCATTGTTCATCTTCTTCCTCCCCAAATTTCTACACCCTTCCTCCTTCGCACCGTGCACCTCTTCTCTATCCAATTAAAGTGTGGAAACATCAACAACTAAACAACAACAACCAGAAAGAAAATTGATAATGAAGCGAAGAAACAGGATTTCATGGAAAGTTATGCAAAAATAATCATCAAAGGCTCGATTGACGAAGACGAAGAAGACAACGACGGAGAGGGAGGAGGACGACGTCTGCACTGTTCGATTGCAGAACCGAAGTTTTGCAATTGAAATTGCGGAGCTTTGGTTCTGCAATTTTTTGATTGCAGAACCGAAGCTCTCCAATTTCAATTGTAGAACTTCGGTTCTGCAATCGAATTGCAGAGCTTCGGTTCTGCAATTGAACTGAACTGTAATTCGATTACAAAACTTCGGTTCTGCAAATTTTTGATTACAGAACCAAAGCTCTGAAATTGTGGGCCAAAAATAAGAAAAAAGTTTTAAGAAAAAAGAAAAACAGCAACGGAAGATGACGACCACGACCACGACGACAACGACGGGAGGGAGGAGGACGACAGAAGCAGGGAGAAAAGTGGCAGCCGGCGAGGGGGAGACAGACAAAGAAAAGGAAAAAAAAAAAAGAGAGAGAAAAAAAGGAAGAAGACAATGAACAGTGAAGGAACAAGAATGCCCTTGAAAAATGGCATGTGATGGCAATCCCGTTAAGTTTAACGGTGAGTTAATGGCAAAGTACATTGTTGGCCCCTTTAAATTAGTATAGGTACATTCATGGCTAAAAAAAAAAAAGATTAGGTACCAAAGCGGATACTTTCAAAAAGTAAAGATATATTAAAGATCGTTCACTCATATATATATATATATATATATTGATTATTTGATTAAAAAAATAAATTAAAGGATTAATTAATTTTTTTCAATTTACTCTGGTAGCTAGAAGGATTCCAGAGTCTTGGACTGATTGATAGGCACAAAAACCAAAGCATTGTACATAAAATAGATGTCATTGTCGATTGCTTCAATCAAAAGCATGTACTTTTTGATAAATTTAAGTTGTTACTGTGCTGAAATCACTGACATATATATCAAATCAGTATGAATTTTCTTTTTCTGCTCTTCCACGGCAAATTTTCCGTTCTCCACCACATATGGGTCATTAGGATCTATTTCAATGAAACTGCCAATGCCAGGAAATTGGCTCAGAGATATGGATGAGAAGAGGCAAAACAATGCGATTACTAGAGGAATGCAGATTTGGAACTTGAGACCCATTGAAGATTTTTTTACCTTAATATTCATTTTTGGGGAAAAAATTACCAAAATAAGCAAAAAAAAATTGAAATTCCCGAACTATTGAAAACGAATTTGGGAGATTCGTTTTCAATTGAAAACGAATCTCCCAACTTTGTTTTCAACCGAACAAACCCAAAAAAAAAAAAGAAAAATTCAAGTGAAAACGAATTCACAGAATTCGTTTTCAAAAGAAAACGAATTCCGTGAATTCGTTTTCAATTGAATTTTTCTTTTTTTTTTTTTGGTTTAATAAACGTATTCCATAATTTATTTTTTCCTTTTTTTTATATTAATTTCATTAAGAAACTAATTCCACTACAATGGTTTTTAAAATGAATAAAAATATTGATATGTAAAAGAATTTTGTAAAAATTAAATTATTAAAATAATTGAATCGAATCGCCGTAAATAGTTTTTGAGTTGTTATAAAAAATAAAAAAAAGGCAAAACATAATTATATAATTGAAATTTTAATTTGTAATTCAACAAAATTTTAGAAGTAATTTACGGCATTTTTTGAAATACATTAAATCTTCGTATAAATGAATTTGGGGAATTTATTTATTTGTAAAAATTTTAGTCACACATTTATATTTTAAAAATAATGAATTCCATTAAAAACAAAACTCATAAATTACTTTCGCTTAAAAAGAAATAACATTAGACCGATGTCGGTTTTCCTGAGACACGAATGCGCCAAAGTTGTTTTTAGTACTTATGTAGTTTTTTCAAAACTCTAGTTGCAGGGAAAACGAATTTGGTAGTTTCGGTTTTTCTATAAACGAATCAACCAAATTCGTTTTCCACTTAAATGTTTTTTTAAAGGATTTATTACGGGAATTAGTATTCATGGAAAACGAATGTGGGGAAATAGACCCGTAATTTTAGTAGAAAATCAATTCAATGAAATATTCGTATTTATAAAAGAAGCGATATACTGTTAGTTAATAATTTACTAGTAGAAACAAGTGCATTGTATTAGCGTTATGAAAAGAAGAAATATGATTGTACTTGAAGGAAAGAAGATGGAAAAAGAGTCATGTAATATGTAAAATTGAATTCGAAATTACAATCGGTAGAAAAGATGACTTCATGTCGTAGAAGCGTTTTGCGTGAGAAAACGAAGTCGGCGAAATATGTTATGAAGGAAACGAATTCCATTAATTCGTTATCTCGAGAAAGAAATTTAGGAAAAACGTTGGCAATGAAAAAGAAATCGGGGAATTCGTTTTCTAAAGAAATGACTTCGTTCAAGCCATGACTTCGCTTGAACTATAATTAGGTTTCGTTTGGCACGGAACAATTTTTTTTTGATTACAAAATGAATGCAGAGAAATAAAATTACGAAAAAAAAAGTAGTGTAGGGTTTAGTGAAATAAAGTGAAATTCGGGGATTTCGTCAACTAGGTGCGGGTGTATTTGAGAGTAAGTGAAATTCCGGTAGGATATAAGAAAAAAAAAAAGCACTCCCCTGGGAGTCGTAGAAGTGTGTTCATGAAATTCAGGGAATCAGCGAAATCGTTTTCCCTAATAACGATTTCGGGAGTCACCGAATTGTCACGAACAAGAGAAGGCATGTCCCGAATTCGTTTTGTAAGAAGGCGATTACAGCTGTTTAGTTTTCTGGGGAAAACATTCGGCAAATTCGTTTTAATGAGAAAACTTCGCTATTTTCGTAGATTCCTCCAGAAAACGAATTTGCCGAATTCGTTTTCCAGTGAAAACGAATTCGCGGAATTCGTTTTCTCCACTAATTCGCGGAATTCGTTTTCTCCAGAAAATCACTGGAAAACGATTTCAGTACTCCAGAAAAACGAATTCGCTCCCCGAAGGGAAAAATGCGGTGCATTCGGAAAACGAATTCTCCATGTTGGAGTGAGGGTTTCCTATAAAACGTATGTAGGGAATTCGTCGTCTGAAGAAAACCAATTCATCGAATTAGTATTTTGGAGAATTCGAATTCCCCAAATGGGTTTTTTTGAGAAAACGAATTTGACTTGCCGACAACACATAATTTGGTTTTGAAGGATTAAGTTTGAAATAAGCAGTGTATGGAATAATTAATTACAGGAATGCGAAAAAGGATTAGGTAAAGTCGCCAAGTACATAAGGGTGTATTGTAGAGTAAGTGAAATAACGTTAAGTTAAACAGAATAAAAATTATGAATTCTATTTGTTATGTAATTCTACTAAGCCATTATTCGTTATCTTAGTAAGTGAAACTACTTTTGTAACACAAGTAATCGCCTCAGACTTATTTAATTACACATATAATGCACTTTTTTTATTTTTTATGTCTGTTTTAGTTTAAATTTGCATGTTCATATACAACAGCAAGGGTAGCGAAAACATACTAATCCCAACAAAGTTACGTAAGTTACAATAATAACAAGAAACATGCACTTGTGCGTTAACAATAAGATTCTGTGCGTAAATGTAGGAATTTCGATTATGTATAGGTTTTGTGTTAAGTTACCATGAAAATGGATTTTGGTAAGAAACAGAACGAATAAGGAAACCAGATAATTTCCATACAAGGTTAGGCATCACAATGTGAACATGCGGGGCACTGCATGGACCAGACGATAATGGCAAGGTGACTCAATTTGCATGGGCGATGTTGAAATTTGAAGGGGAAAAAAAATTTGCCAGAATTTCCCCTGTACATGGACCAAACTCCCTGTGAGCAGAAGGAAAAAATCCACAATTTCGAATTCTGAACTTTTAAGAGATAATTTGAAACAAAATAAAAAATTAGAATACTAATTAGAATAATTCGAATTCACAACGAAAAAGGTCATTATGTTTTGTAATACAGTGAAGATTAATACATTTATATCTGCCAAAATCAAAGCCTTATGACCTAACTTTATCCTTCTTCAAAATCAAGGAGACAATTTGGTAGCATTCAAATGAGAGGTCAGCATGTCAATGAGCCGAATTAAGAGGGCTGTCCCTCTGCAGCAGCAACCAAGCATCAGAAACTGAGCAGGCCTGGGTCATTTCTGAGGCGAACGGGAACAAGGATTCTTCTGTAATCTCAATCTGCATTGGTCCCTGCCATCAGACCAACAATGGCTTCAATAGTTTGCAAATGGGGATATATCTCTAACTCAAGCATATGAATGTATTGAAGAAATGAACATGACATACTCCCAGTACTTTACTAGTTTAAGTTTGAAACTATGACCTCAAAGTTTCGCCAATCCCTCAACCCTCGGCCCAACTTCATTTAGACTAAATAGAAGATGCATAACTAAAGTAAAATATCCATGCAGCAACACAGATAACAAATCAACTTAAATAGGTAAAATCTGTTAGTTCAGGTCATTCTTGGCACAGTTTCTCCTGGATTTGAGAGTATTATTTTCTAACATAAACATTGTTAACTGTCCCAAGCAGTTTTGGTCATTGAACTTCTGTGACTACCATATGATTGCAAAATTAGCAAGAAGCATAATAACTGAAAAGAAAACCAATGAAATGAGCTATAAAGAATTGCAATTACTTCATCTAAATCAGTATCTAAGTCATCCGTAGTTGGAGCATTTTCATCATCAATACCAAGCAGCCGCTTCCGCTGAACTTCCCTGGGATCTTCTATCATTATAGTTAACTTGATATGGAAAGCAAGAAATAAAGCTATATAACAAAAAAAAAGCTGAAATGGTACAAAAAAGGGAGCTAACTGAACGGATGACAAATTTCAACACTTGAGCTAATCCTATCCATTATACCTTCACAATTCCTAACCCAGATAAGTGCTAATTCTTTGATGACATTACCGATAGGTAAATAGTGCAATAAAACAACCAGGAAGCAAAACACCAATTCCAGAAGTAGACTTCAATACAAGTACAATTGCAAGGCACTCCAAACCATTTCAAGCAAACCAAAAAGATCATACACCCAGAAAAATATCAAGAATACAAGATAACACAACTGTTCCCACGAAAAAAGGGATAAACATAAGAACATTTGTCATATCCTAAAGGTACCCACAACAGCCAAATAAAAAAAAACGGAAAGAAAAGAAAAGAAAAAACGAGAAGGAAGAAGAATGAGGAGACACACCTCGTTAAAGGTCATATCTCTGTTTCTTTTAAGGAGCTCCAACACCTATGGGAAAAAAAATAATTTGGCTTGAGCTTCATCCAACAATTATTTATCTTATCATAACAAATGGTTCAAAGGATAACCCCAGAACCTAGATTCTATAAGCACACGTAAACAGATTGAAAGCTTTAGTTACCCTTTTAATCTGAGAGACATATTCAAGGTCTTGAGGATCTGCTCCCTCTCCCTCATCCTTTTCTTCCGCATGGGAAGTAGATAACGAAGCAGCACTGGTAGTACTCACTTCAGTGTCTTCCTTATTACTCACAAACACAACCCTTCCACTTTTCCTTCTTCTATTGCTTCTAACTATTCTCCACCTCACCAAGACATCATAGTAGTAGTGTACATTGAAAAAAGAGGAAGTCTTTCTTTGATCCTTGAAGCTTACTATATAAAATTTCGGATGCAAAAGCTCAAATTATATGAAATTCTGAACAATTGCGCTAAATCATGAGAAGCTTTTTTAATGTTACCTCATAAATAACCAATAAATTCTGAAACTATTTTACTGTCTCCCTCATTTGACTGACTTGACTGGTGTTTGAAGAAGAGAGAGTTGTACTGCCTTGCTCAGGGGAATACCCTATTCCATTTTGCACAACCTGCAGAATCAACCAATTTATAATGTAACACCTAACAAATTTTAAAATGCAACACTTAACATACAAGCAAAATCAGAACTGAAAAACATCTCGCCAATTACAGAATGAAAGAAATCCGAGGAAGCGCGAAAGAACTTCAGCAGCCAAAACCTTCCAAGAAGAGACTGAACAGAATCCACATACCTCTTCCCTCCTTTTCTTCACCCAGACCCAACAACTGCAATCCAACATCATTCCAAACCAGCCACATTCGAGCAATAGACTACCGCGAGCAAACGGCAACAGCAGCAATGGTGTCTCCAAGTCCCCAATGCGGAATATACAAAATGTTAGCAAATTTTCGCCTCTCTATGTTCCACACGGAGGAGGACGCATATGCCTACGCGGTCTACGCGGGGGATGCTGGCCCGGTGGAGGATGAGCATGTGTATCGGTGGTGGGCTCGCTACGCATGGAAAGGTTCCGGCCTTCTTCACCGATCTCGTGATGGGGCTTACGCCGCTTATGCAATTCATCCTGTGCACCGCGTACATGACGGCTGGAGGTGATGTGTCTAGCGAACGCGTCAAAGGTACCGCTGTCAGGCGTTCCACGTTTATGCTGCGAGGTTTGCTGATCTGACCAATCGTCGCCGGAGTCTTGAGAACCAACTTCTCCCCCCTCTCGCTGTCTTGACGTGGATGAGCGATGTCGGCCCTGAGTGGAACCCGATTTGTGTTCATGGGTAGATCTTCCACTCATTGATCCTCCACGCGTTGAGGCCGAGGATGACCCAACGACGAGTCGATGTCCTTCGCCAGAACAAGTTAGAGTAGCATGTATCTGGTCCCGCACATAACCTAACTTGTCCTCCATAGGAAACCCTCCCACATGCAGGTTGTCAAGCATCTCTCCCACAACATGATACATCGACTCCATAGACTGATTCTGAAAGTATTTTAATTAAGTAAGTTATATTTGAACCGGCGTTAAATTGAATGTAGAAGAAGTGCTGGATATAAGGGTCGAAACTTACATAATATTCAGTCAGAGCTCCGTACGGGCGCATCGATCTATCTGGAGGTTTAGCCGGATTACCCACCAGAAGACGAGTGATGTTGCGATACCACATCATGTAGGGAGAAAAGTAATCAATTGCTGCATTACTAATATTCCCTATAATGACGGAACGATCAGCTTGTTCCCACAGAGCTATATGGTCTCTGTGTTTTAGGGCCCATTTTTCAGTATTTCGCCCTCTGAAATCCAAACTGTGAAGCCTTTCGCCCGTGTCGATGCTGGGAGGAATAACCTGCTCAAACCCAAATTGGCGCATAACGCGCTCGGGAGCATGTAGTTCGACCGCGCAGAAGTTAACGAGGGGTACATGTGAGCGCCAAATGGCTCTGCCCGTTAAGCAATAATCAGGCAATTTCTGTAATTCATCCTCCTGATATGGGTTCCAAATAAACTGCGAGAATAAAATTAAATTGCAATTAGTAAGCAATATTGGCCGATCAAATTTTCAGCAATCATTACCATACATAAAAACTCACATCTCCCTCGACAAGATGATCTAACTGGTCCCGAAATAGATATATTAAATGTGATCCCACATTCACGAAACTGCGTCGCTTGTTCCATCTACATAATGAACATAACATCCGAAAATGGTTAGAAAACAAAGAACCAACTGGAGGATGCAAGTAAATACATATAACGATACATAGACTTACGCGGCACCACGAGGGAGGGGGGCTAAATCCATGAAATTATGCTCATTGACTGTTGGTCGAATAGTCGGCGTGAGTTTAGGGATTCTTTCCCATACCCACAGTTGTAGCAGTAGTTGGGGGCCACCTATCTCTTTCGTGTCCATACGCGTAGCCTGGCATAAATTGCGATATAGCGAAGCCAATGTTGCACTGCCCCAGCTATAATTTCTTATGGCATGCACGTTGGCCAGAAAAGGTAAGTACATAAGTTTGGCCCCGGAAGCAGATTTATCACTGAATAAGCTAGCAATCAACTGCAAAATTCTGCTCCTCATGTGCTGCACAACATCATCATCCGGGGAGTCATCACGAACGGGGAGAAACTCAGTCAAGTGCGTATTTAGACTCACCAAATTCAGCTGCCCATTCTTAATGTCAATGGCTTCCGGCCGGTAACCCAACAAATGAAAACATAAATCCTGCCACTCATCAACCGTCCGCGAGGCGCCGTCTGAAATAAGAGGTAAACCAATTATGGGCAACCCCCATATAACTGCAACATCCTGCAGTGTCACCGTCGCTTCACCAACGGGAAGGTGAAATGTGTGAGTCTCTTGTCGCCACCTCTCAGCCAAGGCATTTATTAAATGCTTGTCTACTTTTATATCACCACCTCTGAACACACCATAAAATCCTGTATATTGCAGGAGCGCAGTGACGCGAGGATGCAAGGAACCATAATTCCATATATTGTGATTACTGGACTTGAAAGATAGGAGAGGAGTGGCCGAGTCCGCCCATATCAATTCCGATCGATGATTGGGTTGCAATGTAAGTACACTTCGGTCTTTAGGGCCTGGGTCCAAATATGCCAACCGGTTGCTTGAACTTCTCATTTCCATTGTAGACGGCCTGCAAATGGAAAACAGGAAAAAACCAGAACATGAGACCAGCCGCAGGTTCAAGTATGAAAATGAACATTGAGATCGTGGTCAAAGTAAGTTATAAATAACAATTTAGCTATTATGAGGACAGTTTTTGTAGAACAGCCAATAAGTTATGAAGTTTAGGCGTAGAACATCCAAACAATTAATACTCTAAGAAAGGAAAGAAAAGCAATGTAAATCTTTGCAAAAACAATGTATGCAAGTAAATGAACGCAACGGTTTGTGCAAAGCAATCCTAACTATTCCATCGTGGATAAAACATTTCTGGAAATATCATAATATAAAGCAAATTGAATCACAGAGACGTTGAACTTGGCCTCAACAACCCCATCCCCCACATGCCAAACATCCCTTTGATGAAAACTACGCCGCAGTAAATACCTAAAGAAATGTTAAAGAATTTGGTAATTAGCTATAGTTTCCTTGTGGATGAAGAACACAGCGCATCATGTGCATACAAGGACATTTAAGTGGCGAAGAAAGGACAGAAAGCCCAAGAAGCAGTTAGGAACTTCTGGAAAACTGCTGAATTTTTCCAGTGCGGAACTGCTGGAAAAATGCTGCAATTTTACAGAAAATATAAACAGCCACGGGGCTACATAGCAGCACCGCAGCCCCGCTACAGTGATCACCTTGACGCAGTGGCATTACAAACTAACACTGCTGTAATTGGAAAAAAACTGCTGCATGCTTATGAGAGTAATTAACCAACAGATCATCCAGAGGAAAAAAAAAACTGCTGCATGCTTAGGAGAGTAATTTATGTTCTTAGTTAGTTTCCATGGATGAGATTGAATATGAGTTAGTCTGCTTCATCGAGAATGAGAGTGTCCGGGGGAAGAGCAATGTATCATCAACATGCAATGGGATTCACAGCGTAAGTTAATCCATTTTTTCTCTTAGCTTCAGATTGTTATTGGCCAGTCAAGATTTTATAGTGCAGTCAATGACAGTGAGGGCAAAAAGCTCATGACTCGGGTTTAATAATTGGAAAGCCACCGACAAGGAGTTAAGATTTAAAAGGTACCCTAATAACAAGTCTTTGGTACCTTGTTCTGAAATAGTGCAATTTTGACTTAAAAGCTGTTCATAAACAAGTTTAGGGGCTTTATTTGATGTTTATTTCTTGTCTCTCACTTCTCTTGAATCTTAAATGCCTAGAATGAAGAAATTGAAGAACTTCTATTCACGAGTTGAACCCTATACCCTTCATACGGCAAGAAAACATATACAAAGCCAAACAACTTCTAAGAGGGAAAACTCCTAAATAGCTTTAAGGTTCAAAAGTTCCAAAATTGCAGTCTTCATTTGAAAACAGAAATCTTCCTTATTCCAAAGTTTCAACATCAAGTATATTTTCAGGAAGGATAAACCTCAATGCATTTCCCAAACATTCCCAAACATTCAAGATTGATTTACAAAAACTATAGCAACAGATTCAGTCAAGAGCTAGGTAAAACACAATGAAGCTTCTTTTTATAAACTCCAATTACAACAATCACCTCATTCTAATTCGTAGAGATTTGTATGGTTTTAAACTTTCTAAATATTTTAAATCGTCTAATAGAAAATGTCAATCAGAAAAAAGATAAACACTCTCCATAAATCTTATTTTCAAAACAAAGTGAGCCTCCTCCCCCTTTTCCTAACTCAAAGTTCATATTCAAATTCTAAGTTCAGCAAGACTATGATCAAAGTTATGATTTCAGGAAACTTGGCACACTGTAGAAAGCTTTTTAAAGTCACAAGGCTCCATTTTTAACTAACTTTCGACTAAGCTCATGTTCCCTGTGATTGAAGAGATTTCTAAATATCATAAAAACCCCTCTCCCAACAGTTTAAAGCTTTAATCGCATTCTGCGTGCACTTTTACAATTTTCAGTTCCAAATGTAAATCAGAATTGTAACAGCCCAATTCAATAATAATTCAAATCAAACTACAGCAATATATAACTTCCTTCAACCATACCCAATGAGTTAAGCTCTTTATTAGTTCAAGAACAGAGCTATGAGTCTACATAACCTATAGAGTTGAGCTCAAAACATGATTCTCACCAGTTACTAATTAAAAGCTACTGCCTCTGTTTTATCAAGCTCCTGGCTTCCTAGGAGAGTCCCATTTAATTTAATCACCAAACGTACAGTTTGTAATTTAATTTCCTGAAACAGTAGGTTGATTACTTAAAAAAAACAAACCAAAGCAACATCAACACAACTAAGTGCATCATCAAACAACCCATCCTGAAGCTAAACCAAGCATGTGTAAAATAATACAATCTAATCTTCCTGACAGTGTGCCCAGCATCCGTTTCTTTCTTCTTTTCTTTTTTATAAACTGAGATCTAAATTTCAAACTCACAGAGTAACAAAATTCCAGCACTATAATCAAGTTTTTAACACAGATTCATGCCTCAAGATGGTTCAGCCCAAAAGAATACCCTGTTTCCTCTGTATTCCATTCCCAAAATGAAAAATATCATCCAGTAGTTCCAGATTAATAACCAACATTTACCAGCAATACTGTAAAGTCAATCTTCCAACCAATGTTTAACATTATCATGAACCAAGTACTCCCTCAATTTGGCAGTTGCAAACTTAACTAAGCTTCAAAACTGAAATATATACTATATAATAAAAAAATAAAAACGAAAACACCACCTGAAACAATTTTCAAGCACAATTGTATGACAAAATCATACATTTTACATCATAATTTAGGAAAATTACTTCAACTGTAGTGGAAAATAAGAATCACCTTATACAATTTAGATGAAGCGAACTATGAAAACAAACATCCTTCCCTATCCTTTTGATTTTCAGGACCAAATTCAAGAAACGGAAAACTACAATACACTGCAACTCACATTTTTTATGTCAAAATCTGTCCGGACATCATTGTTCCATGAATTTTAGGGCGAGCAAAAATTCACATCCCAATTTGACCCTAGGCAAACAAGATACACTTTGACAAATTTTTATCACCCTCTAACTCCACACCAACTACAAAGGACATCACACAACCAATTCCTTTCTAAAGGATGGTGCAAGAAAAAATGAATGCTTCTATTCCATTAAAAAAACAACACTCCCCGAAATTTCATAAAAGGTGTAACAAAAAGCAAATTCGATTCCCCCCTTTTCCATCAACATTAACCACTGCAACAACTACCACAATGCGTAACTTACTTTCGCTTTTCAATGCGTAACTACCACAAGTTAGGTTGAAATACGATGATTTATCCTATTCGCTTTTTAATTGTGTAAAAAAACACTTGTTTGTATCACAACATTGAGACAAATTACAAACAAATTCATAGGTCCCTTACCCTCTTCCTAACAACAACAACACCCATAGCGGGGAAAATAAAAAAATCTTTGCATTCCATAATCTATGCCCAACAATTCCAATGAAATTTGAAACAACATACAACCACACGGTCCACACATCACATTATAGACCAACCTCAAAGTAGGTCCTATTTTATACATGAAAACAAAAGAGAGAGCTATCACCTAATATGGTGCATAAAACAGGACCCCCCAACTCACATCATTTTACATTGATATAGTTTACAAAAATAATTTACAAACAAGAACTTCGTCTCCCGTAACAGCCACTCCACAAATAAGCTCTTGTATTAGAAGAAAATTGGAATGGGGATTCAGTTGAAAATTAGAACCACCCATTTAGAAAAACATAATTAAAAGGAATCTTCACATATACGGATTGTGGGCGGACACACTTCTCAATCTATCAATTGCGTTTGTGAATCGATTTCTAGGAGGAAAAGCAACACTCAAGTTCACCAAGGCATTAACCAACTTATTCATGTTCAAACAAGCACAAAGTCCTACAATACCCAACAGTACTATTCATAAATTTATATCACCCAAAAAATGTGAACTTACAAATACAAAACAAATTATACACAAATGTATAACCCTAAGACAAACCTCAAGCAATTTCCAAGCAAATTGAGCTTCTAATGGCGGAATTTTTGTACCCTTCAAGAAATCCCCAAAATCTAGGGTTTCTTCTACACTCTCCTTCGTTTTCCGGTCAAAGGGCCGTCGGTCCGGCGACGTCGCGAGCGGCGGCGATGTGGCGCGGGTTAGGCCGGAACGGGAAGGGGCTCGCCGGTTAGTTGGTCGTGGTCGGAGGGTGGGGGGTCGCCGTTTAGTCGAGGACGGGAACGGGAAGGGGCTCTGTTTTTCTGCTGCGTGAAAATTTTCATGCAGCTTTTTATACCTTTTTTTTTTTTTTATGGAAAACGAATCTGCGAAATTCGTTTTCCATGTTTTTAAAATTTTCTTTTGAAAAACGAATTCGCCGAATTCATTTCTTTTGGAAAACGAATTCAGCGAATTCGTTTTCGAAGAAAAACGAATTCGCTGAATTCGTTTTCCAAAAGAAACGAATTCGGCGAATTCGTTTTCTTTTTTTAAAAATCCGAAGTAAAAACGAATCTCCGAAATTCGTTTTCTCTGAAAACGAATTTCCGAGATCCGTTTTCAGCCGAAATTTTTTTTTTTTTTTTCCCTTCGCCCGCCGGATCTTACCGAAAACGAATTTGCCAAATTCGTTTTTTGGGGAAAACGAATTTGGCAAATTCGTTTTCTATAGATCCGGAAAAAAAAAATATTTTTGCTTATTTTGGTAATTTTGTGCTCCTATTTGTTTATTGGCGGAAAAAACCCACCCATTGAATGAACTGTGCGGTGAAAATTGAAAGTGATCTTTTTTTGTCTAACTTAATTGGAACTTCTTTTCTTGTTTGTGATTAAAGGGTTATTTATAGGATGAGGGAATGACATTTTATACTTTGAGGATGTGAACTTATTAATTAGTAGTAATATTGTTAAGGCTTAATCACTATTTATCCCCCATGTTATTTTCTTTTGACTACTTGCCCCCCCCCCCCCCCCCCCCCCCCCCCCCCTCAATGTTGTTAAAACTAGCTCTCTATCCCCCTTTAACTAAGTCATGTATAATAATCATTGAAATGACAAAATTACCCCATTAAATGATGACTCCCTGTCTAAGTCACAACCCATCTGCCACATAACCACCCACCTCTCGGCCACGTCGCCTACCTTCAGGAGATCGGGTCTGAATTGATTTCAAATAAAAGGCTACTAATGTTTTTGATACGCACAACCATCCACTCCCTTGCGCATAGTATAGCCGATAGGCTACTAATGTTTTTGATAATAGTTATGGTTTACATTAGCTTTATCATTCACTCTCTCTCAACTCTCCAAATAAAAGAGCCTAAGGCTTTGTTCTTTTCCATTCCTTTTTACAAGAATCATCATTTTTTTCTTCCAAAATTTTAAATTTTGAATTTTGAACTGAATGGAAAATTAAGTGAATTTTTTATGTAAACCCAAATTTTTTTATGTAACCAAAAAAATTTTATGTAAAGTTTTTGGGTTTACATAAAAAATTAACTTAATTTTCTACTCAGTTCAAAATTCAAAATTTAAAGTTTTAGAAGAAAAAAATGATAATTCTTGTAAAAATGAATGGAAAAGAACAGAGTTAGGCTCGTTTATTTGGAGAGTTGAGAGTGAGTGAAGGATAAAGCTAAAGTGAACTATAATTTGTATCAAAAACATTAGTAGCCTAGAGGTTATATCATGCGCAACGGAGTAAATGGTTGTGTGCTCGATCCTATCCAATAGCACAATTTTTGCATTTTATTTGAAATCAATCCAGACCCAATCTCCTTTCAATGGGGGTAATTTTATCATTTCAATGATTATTATACATGACTTAGTGGTAGAGAGTTAGTTTTAAAAACATGGGGGGTAAGTAGTCATCATTTAATGGGGATAATTTTGTCCTTTCAATGATTATCATACATGATTTAGTCAAAGGGGGTAGAGAGTTAATTTTAAAAACATGAGAGGTAAGTAGTCAAAAGAGAATAACACATGGGGTAAATAATGATTAAGCCTATTATTAATTCACTATACTTTTAATATGATTATCTTTCCTTTGACTTTGACTATTTTTTCTTTATTTTAACTTTGACTTTGACTTAATTTTGTTTGGGTCATACATGTATTTCAACATAATTTATTGTTCTCATTAACTTGTCTTTGACCCTTTTTTTCCTAAACATCCGATTAAGTGGTTGAAAGATTATGACCCTACAATAGAATTTCTGTATGCAAAATGTAGATGTCAAAAACTTTACTTCTCTTTGACTCTATTTTTAGAGAATAATCTTTATAAAACTATTAATTTGTAGTATGTCATTATTAATTATTGCATCATTTTTTTTTACTCCGTATTGTTTAGTGAAGTAATAACTATTTTTAAAAGACACCATTTTGAATTGTGCAGCATGTTGTTTTGCTAGTGGTCAAAGAAAATTTACTGAGAGCCATAAATTAGTTTGAAATATATATATATATATATATATATATATATATATGTACAGCGCGACAAAAAATTAAGTCAAAGTCAAAGTTAAGAAAGAAAACAACAGTCAAAGTCAAAGAGAGAAAATCATATAAAGTTAAAAGTAGTTTAGTACTAATTAACAATTTCACCATGGAAATCCCAACTACCGAGACGTGATGAAGAATGGACAGTTTGTCGTCGATGAACACAACAAAGAAAATTGTACCGATTCGATGTACAATATGGTGGTTTCAACACAGTGGCCTTGGGTCTATCACTAAGTACAAACTTATCATTGATGCATTCGGCAAAAGCATCAGATACCTGTAAAATGATACAAGAAAACTGATTTCTTTTGAGTATCTATAATAGACTGAAAAAATTATTCTTATCTGATACGTGACCTTTGACTCCTTCAGCGGCTCAGCCATGCATATCATCCTTTCGGTTGGTTGTTGAAGAATGGCTCATCCATGGTGAGTGAATCTCGTAAAAGCTGGAGAGGACCTACTGCTTTGACCTTTTCTTTAGCTTATTGTTCCTTCTTTTAGGTGATATTAATATTTGTTTATTTTCTTCTTTTTACTGCATGCACGAGGATCAGTCCACCTTTATAAATAAGCTGCACTTGATCGAATGAATTCATCAAATAAGAAAGCATTTTCCCTCGATCTTCTTCGTCTGTTCTTCATCCCAAATTCCTTCTCAGGCTTCAACGCCTAACATTATCTTTCCAACTAATCCTTTACTCTTTTTTAATCAAATTATCAAAATATGATGTTTTGATTGCCTTAATATATTATTCTTATTAACTTCAACAATTGCAGCAGGTCCTAATAAATATATATAGATATAGATATAGTTTAAATGAATAAAAAGCTTGCCATAATTAGACCAGTATATTTTTTTTTTCTCTTTCTTTCTAGTGTTTAACAAATCGGATCAAACTGGTCGGTTCAACCGGGTTAACCGGGGCTGTCCCGTGTGTTGTCTGGTTCGACCTAAAATATGGTAAATAGAAAAAACCCGGGATTAAACCGGGTAAACCGGCATGAACTTGTGTCTTCAAAAAGAGAAAAACCTTCTTTAGAAGAGTGGTTAGTCATTAGGCTGAGCATCCTTATATGATAAATTAAATGTTAGATAATTAATATTATTATTGTTCATTTTAAAAATTATTTTTTAATATCACCAAAATTAATTATATATAAATTATGAGATATATAATATTTTAAATATATTTATGATATCATAATGACGTCACCTGTTCGACTCCCGGTTCAACCCCTGAACTTCGGCTGGTTCAGCATCTAATCTGGTTTGTTAAACGTTGGTTTTTAGGTCAAAAGTGAAAGAATTAAGAAATACAAACTTGCTAATAAAGTCATTTTGTCAAACATAATCATTAATGAGTGGAGTTCACTCTCACTCTCACGTTAAATATATGTTTTTCACAAACAAGAACCGTTACAGGCAAATCAAATTGTAAAATAAAACTGTTAACTAATTGAATCAAAATCACATACTCCCTCCGATCTAAAATTTTAGTGTCATTTTAGAGGTAGTAAAAATATTCAAAATAAGTGACGTCTTTTAAAAAAAATAAAATATTTCCTAATTTGTCCTTGTCTTAACTTATCTTTCTAGAGTTTGTGATTATCTTAAATACTAAATATTAGTACAATTGAATTACAACTTCTAGACTCCTTGTAGTATTATATTACAACAATTAGGGGTTTATTTATCATTTAAATGAATATTTAATGGATTCTTAATTTGTCTAAAAACCTTTAAAATGACACTTATTTTGGATAGAAGGGAATAAGTCTTATGTTGATTTCTGAAAATTATACAAACACCTCAACACTAAGCATTAATTTTAGTAATAAAAAAAAATTTTAAAATCTCGAAACTATATGTTTATATATTCACAAAAATAATATCAATGTCCAAAAACCCTTAAGAAATAAATGCGACTAACTGAATTCACTAGAGAATAAAATCCCCACCACAAATCTGCAAATCCGACCGTATAGTTTTTTTATAATTACAAATACTCCATTAAACTATTAAAAAAAATTGAAGTACAAAAAGGCTTTGGTAATACGTGACCATGGGAAGGTATTGATAGTTCTCAAAAATTGTGGGGATTGATTTGTAATTTGACAAAACGTTTGGGGAGTAAGTATAATTCCAAAAAACAACAATAACAACAAACTCCCTATGTTTTTTTTCTTTTTCTTTTTCTTTTTTTCTTCTTCTTCTAGTTCTAACTTCTAACAAATTTGTATTTTCCGCTGACTTAGTAGTTATACTATGTTATGACGTGTGTTTTTAGGATTGTCACGTCATACTTTGCGTAAAACATGTTTATTTTAATAAATGAATTCATTCAATTTTTTTTAGAAAAGGAGGAAATTAAAAGTAATTGAATTCCCAAAAATTGTGTGGAAACTAATTGAATGTGGAAAAAAAAAGTTTTGTTTTGTTGCTTGACAAATTTTAGCCCATAGGAAACGATGTTACAAAATCCCATGATTGGTGGACTTATTTACGAGCTGTTTCCAAAGGTTAATTAACAAGATCGATCACTCCAAAATTTCGGCAGCTCAAATGTGTTTGATTGGCACACATAAAAATCAACGAGCTAGTACCCCATCGATCCGATCCGATCCGATCCGATGTAGAAGGCCACTCTTAAGTTGGGGTTTAAAATTCGTTTCATCAATTTTGTAATTAATTGAAACAAAAAAGCTTGTATTCGGGCATTTTAATAATGCGAATATCAGATTCATCGTATGAAGTATTGCAGTTATATTATAAAAATACGCGTATCGAATTTAACTATTTTAAATCGTGCTATATTAAGGTAAATTTCTGATGATCATTTTGGCATGATGATTATTTGATAACCCTCATCGAACGGCAAAGACCATCTCTACATTTTTGTTTTTGTTTTTTTTCTTTCTTTCTTTTCCATTTAACAAACTGGAATAGCGAGGACTATCAATGATCAAAGTGTTGCAAGTTTCCAGTTTAATTACTAGTTCATTTCCAGCAGAGATATATATATATATTTTTTTTTTAAACTTTTGGAAAAGCATGCTATTCTTAATCAATTATCAATATTAAAACTAATAATATAAAAGTAGAAACTGATATTTTGAAAAAATAAAAGCCTCTTGAACTCAAGCTGGTATCACTCTTGTAATTTGATAGAATCATTCTCAAATTATAAAAGTATCACTACTATCCAAAAATGAAAGAGAGAAAAAAAAATAATAAAAAAAAAAAGCAACGCATGAGATTCTGTGCATTCAGATTCTTGTATGCACCTTGTCGCATGCGCATACAAGTTTTTTTGTTGTAAATAAAGTGATATTATTATTTTTGGTGTATTGTCACAAAGAATATTCTAAAACACAACATAAATAAACTTCACTAACATTTTAGAATTAGAACACCTACAACATTTTTATTAAAAATCACTTGCATTCCTTAAATTTTATCTTCAAAAGACACACATAATAATTAGTTGCAATTTCAAATGCGATTCCTCTTATTTTATGGCAAAAAAAAAAAAAAAAAAGGGAAAACGTTTTTCCGCGGTTGCCGCAAAACGTACTAAACCAGGAACATATGTTACACCGAAAAGTCAAAACTCGAAAGACTCTGCATGCATGACTAAACTAGTAAACTTGCCTGGCAAGCTTTGTGTTTAGCACATAAGAATGAGAATATGGAGTATTTCGTATTTGAGAATGGATAAATCTTTTAGTAAATAAATTTTATATTGTCGTTTAGATGATATAATAGTTTAAATTATTAAGTTCTGGTACCTACTAAACATAAAAATTTTGATCTTAAATATAGATGTTGATTCGGAACATTCCTATTATCCGTTGATGCACGCCAACTGCATCCTAAAGAAAGACTTCATGCATTCTCTTGCCATTACGTACGTTTAAAATATTGAACACTATAAATAGCTCTCCTTCCCTCCCATTCAAAATGCACCCTTCCTTCTCATTCTCAATCTTATTGCTTAGCAAATTTCAGTGCATTTGCAATAATACATCAAATTTGAGCTCTTTTCTTCCTTCCAATATTTAATTATGGCTTCCTCTTTCAACATTTTGTTAGCATTTTTTCTGCTGGCATTGGCAACCCTGGCTTCTGAAGTTGCATCTCGCAACCTGAACGAAGAAGACGAGGTGTCGATGCTCCAAGTGCACGAGAATTGGATGGCCAAACACGGCCGCCGGTACCGGGACGCCGATGAAAAGGCGTACCGGTACAAGATTTTCAAGAACAACGTGGAGTTCATCGAGTCCTTCAACAAGCAAGCGAATCGAAGTTACAAATTGGGCGTTAATAAGTTTACAGATTTGACCAACGAGGAATTCAAGTCCCGTAACTTTGGATACCGACCGGCTGCCGGGAGGAGAAACGATTCTACCATGGAGTTTCGATATGCTAATGTTGAGTCTGACTTTGTCTCGGATTCGAAGGATTGGAGAGACGAAGGGGCTGTTACTGAGATTAAAGACCAAGGCAATTGCGGTAAGTTAAGCCATGTTCGTTTTCATTGGTTTTGCTTTTATTTTTGTTTAATTTGTTATGCCTTACCTATTTAATTAAAAAAAGGTTGGGTTTCAAAAATGTACAAGTTATTACATATTTTAATGTTCCACACATAAAATAACTGATTTGTTAATGTTTACTAATATCCTTACTTTTGATGTGTGAGAGTAAAAATTTTGAAAACTACATATTATAGTGGACTGGATGAAGTAATAATTTTTCATCAATACAACTTTTTACTATTTGACTATTTTCTTTTACATTTTCAATATATTTTTTGTATTAAAATAAATATTTTCAAAATTATGTTTTCAAAATCATATATTGAATACCGAACGTGCCCTTATTTTATCATGTTGGTTTTGAAAAGTATTAAAAACGTGTTTTTAAAACATGGTTTTGAAAATACAGGATGTTGCTGGGCATTCTCTACAGTAGGGGCCGTGGAAGGGCTCCACAAAATTAATTCCGGAAAACTAATCTCACTCTCCGAGCAACAGCTCGTGGATTGCGACACCGAATCAAACCACGGCTGCTCCGGCGGTCTAATGACGAGGGCGTTCAATTTCATCGTCAAACAAGGCGGCATCACCACCGAGTCAGATTACCCCTACACCGCGATGGACGGCGAGTGCAACACCATGGACACAAACAACGTTGCAGCCACAATCAATGGTTACGTAAAAGTGCCTTCCAATGACGAGAATGCCCTTCTGAACGCCGTGTCCAACCAGCCGGTTTCGGTTGCGATTAACGCCGACGGACTGCAGCATTACGACTCCGGAATTTTCAAGGGGCCCTGCTCGAGTAGACTGAACCACGCCGTCCTTGCCGTCGGTTACGGCGTCGGCCACGATGGAACGAAATATTGGATAATAAAGAATTCGTTGGGACAATCCTGGGGAGAGAACGGGTATGTACGGATTCAGAGAGAGTATGAAGAAGCCGAAGGACTTTGCGGTATAGCGAAGGACGCTTCTTATCCCGTTGCCTAAGATATATATATGCGGCAGGAGATTCTCTAGTTTCAAATTTTTCGAGCTTAACTTAATGAAATTTTCTATTGAGGCAAGAGGCATCCTAGTTCAAAAACTTTAGGACTAGATGATCTCGACCCGATATATGTATGCATGCTTTGATTTTTTGTGTTTTAATTACGTTATGAAATTATGTCATAGATTGAGTGTGCGTTTGTTCTTCGCATCATCGATCCATCCGCTTTGTCATTTGTGAGAGATTGATTATTGTTTATGTTTGTATTCAAATTATATATGCTACGGAGTTTTGATTAAGAATTTTATCTTATTATATTAGTTGTTTAGGAGAGTAAGTGACTGAATTAAATAATTGCGCTAAAAATCATTCAATAATGATCAAGAGATAAAAAGGGAGAATGGTAAGTAAAACTTTAAACATTTTCTTCGTGACGTAGGAAGCATTTGTAGTAGGAGTTTGCTACAAACCGTGAGGAGGGAGTGGGATGGCTTGTAAGCCAAGTTGACATGTATGTGAGCCTGGTGGTGTGGATTGGCCTGCATGGAGATCGTTGTGATCTTTGGGCCTCGGGTTAGGTAGCAGGGCAAACCAGGTACACCAACTACCAACTTCCAATTCACTCATCTCTGCACATCTTTAATGCAAAGCCAACTTAGCTCCCAAATCCATAAATTTGAGTTCATAAACAAGCGTGTAGTCCACTCTGTAACCATTCAAAAGTTGTATCCCATATCTAAATATTCACAGATTTTAACCACTCACAATCTCCGCTGGATCCAGTGATCAGGTGGCCCAGAAAACAGCCCATTATTTATGGATTTAGTTTGGTGAGAATGATTACGTTTTACCAAAAATGACTTTATTAGTGAGTAGGTTTTTAAATCTTAATTCAATAATTGTTTCTTGGGTCGATGGAGTCAGGTGGGGAGAATAATACGTTAACCAAATTAGTGAAGGAGGGTATTTTTATTAACATGGAATTAAAATAAATCCTGCGTGGCAAGAGGGGATTGGATGCATGATATCTCATATTTTAAGAAAATATTATTCTCATATATATATACATATATATATATATTAATTCTTTGACACACACATATATATATATATTAATTCTTTGATTAAAAAAGTAATTAAAGGATTAATTAATATTTTTCAATTTACTCTAGTAGCTGGAAGGATTACAGAGTCTAGAGTCTTGGACTGATTGACAGGCACAAAAACCAAAGCATTGTACATAAAATGGATGTTATTGTCGATTGCTTCAATCAAAAGCATGTACTTTGTGATAGATCTAAGTTGTTACTGTTCTGAAATCACTAACTTATATATTAAATTGGTATGATTTTTCTTGTTAAGTTCGTCCATGGCAAATTTTGCGCTCTCCAACGCGTATGGATCATTGGGATCTATTTCAATGAAACCACCAATGCCAGAAAATTGGCCCAGAGATATGGATTAGAAGAGGCAAAACAATGCGATTACTAGAGGAATGAAGATTTGAAACCCATTGAATTGAATTGTCGGGTGAAAATTGAAAATGATCTTTTTTGTCTAACTTAATTAATTTGGACTTCTTTTTTTGTTTGTGGTTTGTGATTCAAGGGTTATTTATAGGATGGGGGGATGTGGAACTTATTAATTAAAAGTAATATTGTTAATTAACTCTACTTTTAATATGATTATCTTTCATTTGACTTTGACTATTTTTCTTTATTTTAACTTTGACTTTGACTTAATTTTGTTGGGTCATACATATATTTCAACAAAATTTATTGTTCTCATTAACTTGTCTTTGACCTTTTTTCTTTTTTTTTTAAACCGAAACATCCGATTAAGAGACATTATGACCACTACAATAGAATTTTGGTAAAAATAGTTTGAGGTAGAGATTACCTTAAAGTCAATGTACAAATGATGCAAAATGCATATGCCAAAAACTTTACTTCTCTTTGACTCTATTTTAGAGAATAATCTTTATAGTACTTTTAATTTGTAGTAGTATATCATTATTAACTGTATCGTTTTTTACTCCGTATTATTCAGTGTTAAAGTACACTGTTTTAAATTGTGCAGCATGTTTGTTTTGGTAGTAGTCAAAGAGAATTTACTAAAAACAGCGAACTAGTTTGAAATATAGGGAAAATATCAAAAGTAGTACACAATCTTTACCCCTGTTTCAAATGTAGTCCACAATCTTTAGTATGTATCAAATGTAATCCACAATGTATCCATTTTGTTTCAATTTCAGTCCAATTAACGAAAAATCTATAAACTTAACGGTCAATCAGTTTGACCGTCAGTCAAACCCGGTTTTGACCCTGTTCATCTTCTTCCCAAAATTTCCGATGAACAGTTCCGTACTGTTCATCGAAATTTTTTATATTTTTTATTTCCTTCTTCTTCCGATGAAGACCCAATTAAATCGGGTCTTCTTCTTCTTCTTCTTCTTCTTCTTCCGATCATCACCAATTTTGCCACTCAAAAAATTTGACAAATCCTTATTACGCATGTACTTGTAAACCAAAAATTTATCGTGGGCATCCTCCAAGCAGTGCCCTAGAAGAGGTAACAGCCTAGAATTATTCAACATCCCGCAGATTTCCATCTCAGAAATGAAACGTAATCCTTCATCCGATGATGATACAGAGTCCTTTTTCACCACGACTTCAATCCCGCTCTCTAAGAAGAAGAAGAAGAAGAAGAAGAAGACCCGATTTAATTGGGTTTTCATCGGAAGAAGAAGGAAATAAAAAAAAAAAAAAATTCGATGAACAGTACAGGAACTGTTCATCGAAAATTTTGGGAAGAAGATGAACAGGGTCAAAACTGGGTTTGACTGACGGTCAAACTGATTGACCGTTAAGTTTATAGATTTTTCGTTAATTGGACTGAAATTAAAACAAAATGGATACATTGTGGACTACATTTGATACATACTAAAGATTGTGGACTATATTTGAAACAGGAGTAAAGATTGTGGACTACTTTTGATATTTTTCTTATATATATGTACGAGGCGACAAAATTAAGTCAAGGTCTAAGTTAATAAAGAAAAAAAAAAAGTAAAAAGTCAAAGAGAGAAAATCATAAATCCCATAGTTAAAAATAGTACTACTAAATAAAAAGTTCACCATAGATCCTCCAACGGTAAAATCCCATCAAGTCCCCAACCCTATAAATAACCCTTCAACTTCAACTCCCCCACCACAATTTCCAAATCGCAAACAACACGAAGCGATTCTAAAAATTAATTTAGGCAAAAAAAATTTGAAGTTTCATTTCCAAAATTCAATGGCTCTCGAGTTTCAAATATGCATTTCTCTAGTAATTGCATTGTTTTGCCTACTTTCCTCCATAGTTTTGGGCCAATTTCTTGCCGGTTACTATGAAAGAAATCCCAATGACCCGGATGTGGTGGAGAACGGACAATTTGCCGTCGATGGACTCAACAAGAAAAATTATACTTATTTGGTATATAACATGGTTATTTTAGCATAGTGACAAGTTATGTCTATCACCAAGTACATGCTTCTCATTGATACATCCGACAGCGGCATCAGATATATGAGTGGTTATAAGGCATTTGTTTCTCAGATTCAGAATGATACAAGGAAACTCATTTCCTTTGAGTATCTATTAATGAGTGGAGTTGATCACTCTTACCTTAAATATATGTTTTTCACAAACAAGAACTGTTACAGGCGAATCAAATTGTAAAATAAAACTATTAACGGATTGAATCAAAATCACATTAAGTCTTGTGCTGATTTCTTAAAATTATACAAACACCTCAATACTAAGCATTAATTTAAGTAATAACCAAAAAAAAAAAAAACAACTAAAATTATCGTAACCATGGATATATATATTCACAAACTAATATTACTGTCCAAGAAATCCTCCTTAAATAAGTGCGACTAACTGAATTGACTACGGAAAAAATTCCCACCACAAATCCGACCGTATAATTTTTGATAATTACAAATACTCCCTTAAACCGTTCCAAAAATTTTCAAATAACAAAAAGGCTTTGGTAGTACGTGATCATGGGGAAGGTATTGATAGTTATCAAAAATTGTGGGGATTGATTTGTAATTTGACAAAATGTTTGTGAAGTAAATATAATTCCAAAAAACAACAATGACAGCACACTCCCCCGCGTTTTTTTTTTCTTCTTCTTCTTCGAACATTCCCGGCCTTGGGCCTATAACGTGTATTTTCAGGTCTCGGCATACTTTTCTGTGTAACACATGTTTATTGTAATAAAATAAATTCACTCAATAAAAATAAAAAATGGAAGAAATTAAAAGTAATTGAATTCCCAGAAATTGTGTGGAAACTAATTGAATGTGGAAAAAAAAGTTTTGCCTGGTTGCTTGACAAATTTTAGCCCTTAGGAAACGATGTTACAAAAAATCCCGTGATTGGTGGACTTAATTACTTGCTAGTTGTTTCCAAAGGTTAATCAACAAGATCGATCACTCCACAATTTCGGCAGCTCAAATTTGTTTAATTAGCACTCATAACAAACCAACGAGCTAGTACCCCATCGGTTCGACATAGAAGGTCACTCATAGGTTGGGATTTGATTCCTATCTCCGTCATTTTTTCATAATTAGAATTCTTTTCCTCAATTTTGTAATTAATTAAACAAAAAAGCTTGTATTCGGGAGTTTTAATAATGCGTATTTCATATTTATCGTATGAAGTATTGATGTTGTTGTATTATAAAAACACGCGTATCGAATTTAACTGTTTCAGTGCTATATTAAGGTAAACTTCTGATGATCATTTTGGCATGATGATTAATTGTAAACCCACATCGAACGGCAAAGACCAGCTCTACATTTTTTTTTTTTTTTTCTTTCCCATTTAACAAACCAGAATCGCGGTGACTATCAATCATCAAAGTCTTGGAAGTTTCCAGTTTAATTACTAGTTCATTTCCAGCAGAGATATATATATTTTTTTTTAAAAAAAAAACTTTTGGAAAAGCATGCTATTCTTAAAAAATTATCAATACTAAAAGTAATAATCTAAAAGTAGCTTGTTACTCCTTAATCATCTAAAAAAACTTTTGGAAAAGCATGCTATTCTTAATCTATTATCAATACTAAAATTAATCAATAATATAACTGTAGAAACTGATATTTTGAAAAAATAAAACGTCTTGAACCCAAACTGGTATCACTCTTGTAGTTTGATAGACTCATCCTCAGGTTATAAAAGTATCACTACTATTCGGAAAAGAAATAAATGAAAAAATGGAACTCATGGGAATGTGTGCGTTAAGACTCTTGTATGCATGTGTCAGTATACATAAACTGGATGCCCATACAAATTTTTGTGTTCTAAATAAAGTGTTAGTATTATTTTTGGTGTATTGTCACAAAGAATATTTTAAAACACAACATAAATGAACCTCTTGAACTTCACTTATTAACATTTTAGAATAAAAACACAACGAATATTTTTAAAAAATTCACTTGCATTCCTTAAATTTCATCTTCAAAAGACACACATAATAATTAGTTGCAATTTCAAATGTGATTCCTCTTATTTGATGCCCAAAAATAAATAAATAAATGATGAGAAAAAGAGAAAAGGAAAAAGGGAAAACGTTTTTCCGCAGTTGCCGCAAAACGTAATAGACCAGGAACATATATATAACACCGAAAAGTCAAAGACTTGAAAGACTCTGCATGCATGACTAAACTAGTAAACTTGCCTCGTAAGTCCTGTAATTGGCGCGTGAAAATGAGAATATGGAGCTTTTCGTATTTGAGAATGGATAAATCCTTCAGTAAATGAATCTTATATTGCCGTTTAGATGATATAATAGTTTAAATTATTAAGTTCTGGCACCTACTAAACACAAAAATTTTGATCCTAAATATCAGATGTTGATTTCGGAACATTCCTATTATCTGTTGCTGCACGCCAACTGCTTCCTAAAGAAAGACTTCATGCATTCTCTTGCCATTACGTACGTTTAAAATATTGAAAACTATAAATAACTCTCCTTCCCTCCCATTCAAAATGCACCCTTCCTTCTCATTCTCAATCTTACTGCTTAGCAAATTTCTGTGCATTTGCAATAATACATCAAATTTGAGCTCTTTTCTTCCTTCCAATATTTAATTATGGCTTCCTCTTTCAACATTTTGTTAGCATTTTTTCTGCTGGCATTGGCAACCCTGGCTTCTGAAGTTGCATCTCGCAACTTGAACGAAGAAGAGGTGTCGATGCGCCAAGTTCACGAGAATTGGATGGCCAAGCACGGTCGCCGGTACCGGGACGCCAATGAAAAGGCGTACCGGTACAAGATTTTCAAGAACAACTTGGAGTTCATCGAGTCCTTCAACAAGCAAGCGAATCGAACTTACAAAATGGGCGTCAATAAGTTTACAGATTTGACTAACGAGGAGTTTAAGTCACGTTATTTTGGATACCGGCCGGCCGCCGGGAGGAGAAACGATTCTACCACGGCGTTTCGATATGCTAATGTTGAGTCTAACTTTGCCTCGGATTCGAAGGATTGGAGAGACGAAGGGGCTGTTACCGATATTAAAGACCAAGGCAATTGCGGTAAGTTAAGCCATGTTCGTTTTCATAGGTTTTTTTGAAATTTAAAAGTAAATTTAATAATAAATTACACATTTATATTAGATTAGAAAAGTCTGGTTTCAAAAATATACAAGTTATTATGAATTTTAAAGTACAACATTTAAAATATCTAGTCTGTCACAATTTATTATACTGATATCCTATATTTGTATGAGTTACTTAATTATAAACCACAAAAATTAGAAAGTAAATTATTTTATTACAACAAAATAAATTTTAAAAGCAGACTTCTCTAGCGAAACGAATGGAGTATTATTTTTTCATCATTTTTAATACAATTTTACTATTCGATTACACATTTTTACATTTTTAATACATTCTTCAATTTTTAAATTAAACAAAATCCTTTTAAGAAACATGTTTTCGAAACCATGTCTTAATCAACGTACTACCTTACTTTATCAGTTTAGGCATTGTTTGTTTCAGAAAGTAATGGAAAAACGTGTTTTTAAAATCAACTGAAAATGCAGGATGTTGCTGGGCATTCTCTGCTGTCGGGGCCGTGGAAGGGCTCCACAAAATTAATTCCGGAAAACTAATCTCACTCTCCGAGCAACAGCTCGTGGATTGCGACACCGAATCAAACCACGGCTGCTCCGGCGGTCTAATGACGAGGGCGTTCAATTTCATCGTCAAACAAGGCGGCATCACCACCGAGTCAGATTACCCCTACACCGCGATGGACGGCGAGTGCAACACCATGGACACAAACAACGTTGCAGCCACAATCAGTGGTTACGAAAAAGTGCCTCCCAATGACGAGAATGCCCTTCTGAACGCCGTGTCCAACCAGCCGGTCTCGGTTTCGATTAACGGCGACGGACTGCAGCATTACCAATCCGGCATTTTTGCGGGGCCCTGCGAGAATGATTTAAACCACGCCGTCCTCGCCATCGGCTACGGCGCCGGCGACGATGGAATGAAATACTGGTTAATAAAGAATTCGTGGGGACAAACCTGGGGAGAAAACGGGTATGGCCGGATTCAAAGAGAGTATGAAGACGCCGGAGGACTTTGCGGTATTGCTATGGACGCTTCTTATCCCGTTGCCTAAGATATATTATGCATGCATGCTTTGATTTTATGTGTTTTTATTACGTCATGAAATTGTGAGTTTGTTCTTTACACTTGGGATCATCAATCGATCCGTTTTGTGAGGGATTAATTATTGTTTATGCTACGAGAGTTTTGATTAAACTCTTGATAATTTTAATGATGGATTATCTATCCGATATATTCTATTCAAATTAATGTTATGTCGTTTCATTTAAAATCATTTAGTACCGTATGTTATTTGCTCACTTAAACAGACTTAGACATAATATTTTAAATAAGCGATTTATTCTGATTTCATCAATCATGGATACTTGGTCCTAACTCCTAAAGAGACAGTAAACAAGCATACTCTGTAATTTAAGGAAAAGTGAATTTGATGGGTTAAATAAAAGGGGACTCATTAGCTTAAGGGGAAAAAATGGCCTTGTTAGTTTGAGAAAACTGAAGAAAAAAGTTTCGATGTCAAAATCAGTATTTGTATTAAAAGATAGTTTTATGGTAGTGAGTAGAAGTTCAAACATTTTCTTCATGACGTGGTAAGCATTTGTAGGAGTGGGATGGCTTCTAAGCCGAGTTGGGCTGAATGTGAGCTTGGTGGTGTGGGTTGGCCCGCATCGTGATCCTTGCGATCTTTGGGCCTTGGGTTGAACAGCAGGGTCAACCAGGCACCCCAATTAGGCAATTACCAACCTGTGTTCTCACCAAAATGCTTAGAATACACAGTAAATTGAGAAATTTAACTCAGGTTTTCAAGAGCCAATCTTAAATGTTTCTATAAATCTTCAAAAGATTGCTAAAATGAAAGCCCAGACAACATTGCATTGGCTGGTGACAGAGACCAGTATCAAAATATTCTAGTATCATCAAAAGTGAGGTTATAGAAACAAGCTATGGCCTATAGCTACTGCAAAATGAGTCTGCAAATCAAGCCTGTATGTATTCAATACTATAAGCTGCTATACTAATACTTATCTATATTGCTATACTCAGACAAACAAAACAACATCCTTCGTTCTCCAACCAAAGTTAAGCCATTCTTCTTCTTCTTCTTCTGTAGCAGCAAAACTAACAAAAACAAGAACTCCTCCTTTGTGCCGCCTTCTCCTTTTCTATCCTGCAAAAAGAATGCCAAAATCCTTCAGATTATCTCACCCCTCCTATTCTTTTTCATAAACAAACACAACTGACCAAGAAGATGCTTAAGAGAACATCTGAAAACATGAGAATAAACAGTATTGATCATATGGCCACCAGCAAATCTTTAATGCAAAACCAGCTAGCTCCCAAGTCCATAAATTTGAGTTCATAAACAAGCATAGTGCTCTGTAATCACTCAAAAGAATTCATTTCTCATTTTGAAATATACACAGATTTTAACCACTCCTAATGAGTAGCTAGCATGCATGTTCTTTTTACTCCAATCAATCTTGTTTTTTTTATTTCAACTATGGCAAATGAGAGGTCTCAAACACTGCCTCCCAGTTACGATCAAACCGTTTGTTCTCAACCTTTACTCGGTTCTTGGCTAGACGCTTCGAAGCTTGAAAAGCGAATTTTATCTTGTGCATCCTAATCTGCAAGAGCTATCCAGATAAAGAAAATATGTAATCTACAGCACTCAAATCATGATCTTGGATAGATATGTAGAGCAATCACCTAGAATCCTTCTTAAGTACTTAGCCTTTCTCTAGGAATTAAAGAAGATACTCAAATTATTGAGTTACTTAGACCACCATAATCAACAGGAGACTAATCATCGAAAATGAACAATCTAAAATCAGGTTTCTGGAGCAGACAGACAATGAGAAAGAATAACCAAATAAGCACCTAACAACAGCAGGGCAAACCCTGATATACACAAACATCAAGAGCAATTAAAATCATGGCCTGGAATGAAGCTTCATGAACAAAATATTCTGTCAATTAATTGTTAGTAAGCGAGACCGACAAACAGAATTTGCTATTCAATTCTTGCTTAGCCATAAAGAAAATCAAGAAGAAAGCAGAACACCAATGTTTATCGCTCAATTTTCAATACCTAAGCTCCATATTTGAACACATGTCCTGAATAAAAGGAATGTTTACGTCAAAAAAGAGAGGGAAATAGGAAGAAAATCAGCAGGGGAAAAAAGTTCTTCTTACAGTTTATTCTCCTTTTCTTCTCGGCTTCATGAGGAAAAGGCCAAACAGAGCTTTTAACGTACACTTCCACTCCGGCCAAATTTTCCATACTAGTGATCGCAGGTTCCATCGTTGAATCATTTTTGCGATCCCAAAGAGCCATAGTTGGTCTGTGACTATCATATTCTGCGTACAAAAACGCAAAACGGCCCTCCTTAGATCCAAAAACAGGTTTCATGAAGGTAACCTTTTCGGAAATATTATGTGGAACGGTAAACAGTTTTGTCCAAGACTTCTGAACTCCATATTCCTCCATCACCCATATATCCATAAAACCTGATCTACTATAAGCAGACAGGGAAAGACATCCTCCCAATAGTCCTAGAGTGAAGCAATAAAGCGCCCCTCCGTAATTCGGCTGTTTAAGTTTTCCACACCTTTCAGTCTTCATATCGAGGGTTATAATTTCTTGGTCCGCAGCAAACTGACGTACACCCGCACCTCGTCTTGCCGTCCAATGTAACTTTCCATTAACAAAATAGACCCAGTTATCCTTAATACAATAGTTGAAATTCTCCATCATCTTCCACGAATTCGTCTTTGTGCTATAGATTTTAGCCAGAGTTTGATAACTACAATCAAGGTAAGAATCACATGAAACTTCCACGACTTTGTGATCATCCGTACTCGAATCATATCCAAAACCGTATGACACTTTAAAACTATTATGAGGACTAGTCTCTGTTATAACACCGAAACTAGGCAGTTTTTTAGATTTACCTAAACATGGGTTCCACAGAAAGATTTCCCCAGCAAGAACAACACAAATAAGCCCATTACAAGAACCCACCATTTTAACCGATGTATGACGTTCGCCAGCAAAAGGATGGTCAAGAACAGTTACCTCAGGCGTGGTTGACTCCAATGCAGAGCGAACGCTACACTCCTTGAACTTCAACTCGCCGGAGTTACGCTCGAGAGTCGCAAAGATGAATCTCCGGTTAAAGTAATCATTTTCCGTTGTTTCCTCGGAATGGGCTCTGGAAGCGATGACCGGCGATGCTCCTGTTGCCGGCACTACTTCTCCGGTGGTGGGGCAAGAAGAAACTTTCTCCATTTCGGACTCTATATCACAGAACAGAGCAGCCACTCTTCCACAGGCGACACTATCGCTTGGGTTTTTGGAGGTTTTGGATTGGTATGAGAAAATTTATAGATTGAAAATGTAAAAAGGTGGTTTGGAAATTTATAAAGTTGAAAGCGAAACCAGGACAAGCTATTGAAACTAGTGGTGGGGGCAGACTTTTAATGCTATGACATGTAATAAGTGACTAGTCAATTCATATATATTATTTAAATTTTTGTTAATTATTATATTAAATTTTTAACGTAATACAAAATATAATATTATATTAAAAAGTTCGATGTGATGTGTTAATTTAGGCTTTGTTCTTTTTGTAATTGAATTGAAAATTTTTTATTTAAGAATAAATATTATTTTGTAGGAAATTTCTTTTAAAATTTTTGTAGGAAAGATAATAAAAAATGTAATAATTATGTTATTTTTTTAATTTATGTAAGTGAAAATTTGATTTTTGAATTGAGTAGAAAATTAATTTGTTTTTCATGTCAAATTTTGGAGGAAAAAAATAATAAATTTTTTAAAATTGAAAGAGTAAAAAACAGAGCCTAATGAATATGATCGCCCAATAACGGTATGATCTTTTGAAAAAAATGAGGGTAGGGTCAAGTGAATTACAATTACCTTTCTCAAATGTTTTTTAAATTATTAATTCTCTCCATTTTTTTGTCCATTATATCCACATGTCTCAAATTTTCTTGAAATTAATTTGAGACAAAGAATTTAATTTAAAATTTTGTGGATTTATTAACAAATTAGGGGGAGTTGTAATTGTCGTAAACTTTGAGAATTATTTGTAATTTCATCAAAACTCTAAGAAAAATAAATGTAATTCACAATATAAAATAATGTATATATGAAAAATGAGAAAAGTTTATTACTATATAATAAAAATTACGTATTAGTCGTGAAAACTTTATCACTATATCATATTTTCAAAAATATGTTTTTAAAATTTGAAATTTTATATTAATTTCTCGTCATTTATTAAACATAAATTAAATGTCGCTTGAAACTCCCCAGCTCCTTTTCTTATACGATTCAATTATGTCTTCTTACTGACTTTTCCAAACAAAATCTTTTGAGTCAGTGTTTTGGGCTATGACAGCACAATCACTTATGATTGAATAAGAAAGGTAAATAAAATTAAAATCTAAACAAATTAATACTTTTTATATTTTTATTTCCATGTACCTTTTTCATATTTTTAAAATCAAAACATGAAATAAAAGTGATATAAAAGATTTATAGCGTGGTTAAACGAATTTCAGTATATTTTCTTAAAAAATATATGTTAATTTATTCTATTTCTTATAAGTAAAGGTTCACATATTAATGTATAGGGCCTGTTCTTTTTGAACGTTTTTAAAACGGTTTTGAAAACAAGTTTTGAAAAATAGTTTTATAATGTAAAAAGTGTATTAAAAATGTAAAAAGTAGATGCTGAATAGTAAAAAGTTGTATTGAAAATGATGAAATATGATTAAAATATATTAAATTTACTGTTGAAACCAAAATCGTTTTCAAAACGAAACAAAAAGAACAGGCCCATAATTTTTTATCGTTGCAAAATAAACATAAATATGAGCCTTATCTATTGTGGTAAACCCATAGAGGAGACTTCAAATTGTACTGTTTGTACATATTTTCAATATGATTTGACGTATCGTAAAAATATATTGGGAATGATGAGAAAATATATTAATTTTTTTTATTTATAAAAAGTATATATTAAGAATGTAATGATAAAAAACAGCAGCTATGGTCTACTCTACACCATGGGAAAAGAATAGTGTGTTTGTAGGAAATAGAGCATGTGTCAGTCACGTCACTTCTGCTCCGTTCTTTTTGTGCTTGAATTAGGGAAAATTTAGCTTTAGAGAAATAATATTTTTTGGAGAAATTTTTTTAGGTTATGTTCTCTTAGTAACTTAGTTAAAAAAAAATTTTTTAAGAAAAAAATTTGTTTTTGAGAAAAAAATTTTTGGAAATTTGTATAGGAAAGAGAAGAAAAAATATAATAATTATATTTTTTTTAAGGCCTGTTCTTTTTCATCGTTTTGAAAACGATTTTGAAAACAAGTTTTGGAAAATAGTTTTATAATGTAAAAAGTGTATTGAAAATGTAAAAAGTATATGCTGAATAGTAAAAAGTTATATTGAAAATAATGAAATATGATTAAAATATATTAAATTTACTGTTGAAATCAAAATCGTTTTCAAAACAGAACAAAAAGAACAAGCCCTTAATTTATGTGAGTGAAGATTTAGAGGGTATTTTAAATTTTGAAATGTGAATTTAGTAAAAATGATGTTATTTCTTTGTGTGATATTTTTGAAAAAAAAAGTGATACTTTTCCTGAAATTAGATGGAAAATAACAGAGCCTAAGGGATTTGTGTAGGAAAGAGAAGAAAATATATAATAATTATGTTATTTTTTAAATTTATGTGAGTGTAGATTTAGAGAAAATTTTAAAATTTTGAATTTAAAATTTAATAAAAAATGAGGTTGTTTCTTTAGATAAAATTTGGAATAAAAAAATGATGATTCTTGTAGAATTTTATGAAAAAGAACAGAGCCAATTGATTTTAGGGCTTGCTGTTTGTTTATTATATGTTTTAAAATCTGATTTTGAAAAAATATTTTTAAAAATTAATTTTTTTAATGTAAAAAGATATAACTGAATGCGTGCATAATTCTCATATGTTTACAATGCGTGCATAATCCAGTAACTAGAATTAATTATTATTTTCTTATATAATAGAGCCTTCAGTGCATTAAAAATATACGAATGAATATGTTATCTTCTACCATATATTTTCTTATGTTTTTTCATAATAATTTATTACTGTATGATATTTCACATATTTCTCTTAAGATAGTTATTATGTTATTTTATAGTTAAAAACCAACAAAAATTTGAGTAAGAATATGAATTGTTGCTAATATCAAGGTATTGTGTGAAAATTACTTCGAACAATATGTGATATTCTCACGTATTTCTCGTACTATAATGATTTTAATGATACGTGCAATTGGCGTGCAAGGGTTGTGCGATGATATGCACGCATGTTGCACTATTTTTCTGTCTTTTTTTAAACACATTTTTGTTCAATTACATTTTTTTTTTTTTACGTTTATAATATAATTTTTGCATAAATTTATTTCCAAAAAAAATGCAATTTGTACGTGCATTTTTCGTACAAGAGTGGTGCGATTATATGCACGAATGTCGCACTACTCCTGTAACATCATTTCTCAAGTTTGGATTGCAACTTCAAAATTCTTAATAGTATTAGATTACTGTAGTTAATGATTTTTTTTGTCATTCAAATAAATTTCTTATTATGTATAAAATGTTCTAAAATGTCATTTATTTCAGATTAGAGAAATTTGCTGTAAATTCCGAGCATTGGAGAATAAATAGATATGCTTTTTAACCCAAATTGATACTACGAATTAAGAAGATAATTAAAGGAAATAAAACGGCTCCATTTTTAATTCAAATTATTTTAATGGGGATCAATGATAGTTTTCCACCTCCTCCCTTGATGATTCGTACCCACAACTTGGTGGTTATAGGTGAAGCGTCTTACCATCTATGCCGCGCTTCATTGTCAGGAAATAATACAGCTTTTGTAAGGGTGAAAATCATCCCCTCTTGGTGATTTGATTCCACGACCTAATAGTTATAGGTGGAGCGCCTTAACACATATATTACGTTTCTTTGCCAAGTAATAAAACAAAATTTGTGGAAGCGAAAATAATATTAATTACTCCAAAGGGAAGAGGAGTTATGCAAATAATAAATATAAAAGCGATACTAATAAGTCATGTGAAATAAATTATAATAAATATAAAAACAACCGGAGGGAAAATGAGAATTCAAATCCCCAATTTCCGAATTCCCCAAAAATTCAAACTTTTCGCATTTCCCCTCCAGTATGTTTTATTATTTATTATCAATTTTAAACACATATTTTTGTTCAATTATATTTTTTGTACGTTTCTAATACATATTTTCACATAATATATATATTTTTAAATGTAATTTGTACGTGCATTTACCGTACAAGGGTCGTGTTATTGTATGCAAGCATGTCGCATCGTTCTTGTAACCATTATTTCTCATGCTAGTTTGATTACAATTATCCAACTTCTAACAGTTTTATATAATAATAGTTAAAGTATTTTTTTTGTCATTTAAACAAAATTTTTACTATGTATGAAAAGGTCTAATACACCATTTATCTCGAATCATGTAAAGTATTATACATTCAAATCAATAAAAAAAAAATGTAAATATTCGAAACAAGACTCTTGTAGTCTTGTTATAGATACGTAAGAATTACAATATGTTAAAATTGATACAAATTAAGAAAATAAGTAAATGAAATCAAACAGATTCACATATAAAACATTAAAACCTAGTTCCCTTCCCTCCCAGAAAACACAATTTTGGAACAAATTTTGTGTGGGGGGCGAAAATAATACTACTAATTAATAAATATAAATAAAATAAGGATGCGAATGTAAGAAATCATAAAATATTAGTTTAATTTAAATAATAGGAGAAATTACATTTACTTTCCCGAGATATGGTTAAATTACACACAAGTCCCTTTAATTCTAAAAATTACAAATACCTCATGAACTACTCAAAAAAAAATTGTTTTGTGTTTTTTTTTAACTATCAGTAAGAATAATATCGAATTGAGTTATTATAATTGATAAGTGATAACTTACATTATTAAAAAAAGCTGGGGCCCATTTTTATAATTTTGTCCGGGCCCTCTTAAGTTTATGGACCTGGTCTGGATAAGAGCTTATTATATGTTTTGGTTTTGTTTATGTTTTTAATAATAAATTTAATATATTATCATTATTTTTCATCATTTTCAATACAATTTTTTTCTACTAACTATACTTTTTAATATTTCAAATATATTTTTTCATTATAAAACTATTTTTCAAAAACATGTTTTCAAAATATCATAAAGAACATTAGTTCGCCCATAATACTATTATATATACCCACAAAAAGTGTATGGGCTTGTTTGTTTTAGTTTTTATTTGTATTTTGGTTTTATTTTTAGTTTTAATAGTAAATTTAATAATTATTATGTTTTATTATTTTTAATATAACTTTTTATTTTTTAATTACACATTTTACTTTAAAAAACTACTTCAAAAAATACGATAATAATGAACTAACCTTATATATTCAAAACAAGACTCTTGTTATTGAGACGGAAAAAGTACAATTTATTCAAATAATCTACGAAAATATTGAAAAAATAGCTAATGAAAAGTTCTTTGTACGCGAACTAGTAATCATTTCATTCATCCACTATAATATTGATTTTTTCCCCGGATTTGGTGTAAATTTCGAGCATTGAAGAATAAATAGATTTGCTTTTGAGCCGAAATTGATACTACAAATTAAGAAGATAAGTAAAGGAAAGAAAGCAGCTCTTTTTTATTTATTTAAATTTTTTAATGGTGATCAACCATTATGGTTCCCCACTTATCCGCTTGGTGATTCGAACCAACAAGCTCGTGATTATAAGTGAAGCGTCTTACCAAGTATGTTGTGTTACGTTGTCAGAAAATAAAATATTTTTTGTGAGGGCGAAATCCTACCCTCTTGGTGATTCGATT
Organism: Leptodermis oblonga; assembly: GCA_016801395.1. NCBI lineage: Eukaryota > Viridiplantae > Streptophyta > Magnoliopsida > Gentianales > Rubiaceae > Leptodermis > Leptodermis oblonga. Next base: position 6,336,648 of record CM028750.1, on the reverse strand, counting down.
TCACGACCTAATGATAGTAGGTGAAACGTCTTACCATCATTTATGACGCATTTCGTTGCAAGTGAAATGTCTTACTACCTGTACCGCACTTTGATGGCAGGTCATAAAAAACAGCTATTGTGGGGCGAAAATAATATTAATTAATTCGTGAGGGAAAAATGAGTTGTGCAAAATAAATTATAGGAATAAATATAAAAGCGATGAAATAAATTAGTATATAAATATAAACAACAACCAGAGGGAAAATGAAAATTCAAATCCCCAATTTTCCAAATTCCCCAAAAATTCAAACTTTTCGCATTTTCCGGGCATTCATTCCTTTTCCCCTCCAGATTTTGAAATCCCCGAGGCCGAGGAGAGAGAGAAAAAGGGCCGAGCTCGAACAACCAATCCCCATTTTCAACGCTTTTCTCCAACTCCAATCAATTTTCACCCAACCACTCCATCAAAGCTCGAGCAGTTTTCTTGTTTCTTTTGCTAGTAAAGTAGGGATAGAGAGAGAGAAAGCGTTGTATCTCACTGGTTTCACACAGTCACACAGTAGAGGTAGGTTTTGGTTCTAGGAAGTTTTGGAAGGATGGACCTCCCCTGCGACGGAGATGGGGTGTGCATGGTTTGCAAGGAGGTCCCCACTCCTGAGGATACACTGGGTTGTAAGATTTGTGTCACGCCGTGGCATGTTTCTTGTTTGTCTGAGAAAAGCCGACCCGGGACCATGTCCGATGCTGCTGAATGGGGCTGCCCCGATTGCGTCGACGCTGGTGGTGGTGACCTCGATTCCGTTCCGGTTGTTTCTGGTTCTGGGCCCCAGTCGGAGTTGCTCGCGGCTATTCAGATGATTGAGAAGGACGATTCCCTTTCTGTTGAGGAGAAGGCGCGGCGGCGGCAGAAGCTTTTGGATGGACGCACTGCCGGGACGTCGGAGGTCAACGGGGAGGAGAAGGGAGGGAGCGGCGAGGTTCTTAACCTTCTGGACAAGACGCTATATTGCTCGATTTGCATGCATCTGCCGGATCGGCCCGTTACGGTAGTCTACGGTTTTTTCGCTTTCCTCGCTGTTTCCGCTTGTCTGTCCTAATGCATGTTACCTCTTTACTTTGCTCTGAAATCTAACGCTATTTTTTGGTTTTTTGTTTTCTGGATTAAATGATTTTCGTTTGTACAACCAACACTGTTGTTTTTGAGTAACCTACTATATGTTCATTCGTTCTCTAACATGATGAAAATAGTTTGGGTTTTTGATCGATCGAAGCATGTGTTGAACTGAACAAAACTGCCCTGTTATGTGTTTGGAAGTGTTGGCGAGGCCACTCTCTAAACTGGGGTGTTCTTTCCTTTTTAACAGGCCTTGTGTTTGTTTGATTGGTAATTGCACATTTGCAGACCTTTAATGCATGTTTCTAGAGAGATTGGAAAGTTTATTTGTTCTCCTAAATTCCCTGTTGGTCTGACTACTTTATGTTGAACAGTAACTCCTATTTTCATTGAGCTTGAAACAATCTTTTCAGCTTATACGGATTAAGATTGGCACATCCTGATAAACTTTCTATATTTTTCTGTGTTTTTGCAGACTCCATGTGGCCACAACTTCTGCTTGAAGTGCTTCCAAAGGTGGGTTGCTCAGGGGAAGCACACATGTGCGAATTGCCGCACTCCTATGCCACCGAAGATGGCCAAAGAGCCCAGGATCAATTCTGCGCTCGTCTTTGCCATTCGTACGGCAAAGATGCTCAAATCCAATGCTTCTGGAGGTCCACCAAAGCAGGTGCATTTCATTCACAACCAGAACCGACCCGACAAGGCCTTTGTCACTGAACGGGCAAAGAAGTCTGGAAAGGCGAATGCTTGCAGCGGGAAGATCTTTGTCACGATTCCTCACGATCATTTTGGGCCAATCCTGCCTGAAAATGATCCTCTAAGGACCCTAGGCGTCATGGTCGGGGAGACTTGGGAGGATCGGATGGAATGCAGGCAGTGGGGTGCACATTTCCCACACGTTGCTGGGATTGCTGGCCAATCTGACTATGGTGCTCAATCCGTCGCGTTGTCGGGAGGCTACGAAGACGATGAAGACCACGGCGAATGGTTCCTTTACACTGGAAGGTTGATAAAAAAACTTTCTTGCCATTGTTCATAACCCTACTTAACTATGTTAGTTCAACTTGTTAGTTCCTGACTTACCTAACTCTTTTTCGTATTTTGAGCAGCGGCGGAAGAGATCTGAGTGGCAACAAGAGGACGAATAAGATACAGTCCTTCGACCAGAAATTCGACAAGTCAAATGAAGCTCTGCGAGTGAGTTGCCTGAAGGGATATCCTGTTCGTGTTGTGAGGTAAGTGTTTGTCGTTTTTTGATCGTTTTCTGCATACATTGTTTTGAAGTTCTGATAGTGTCAATGAGAAACTTTGGAGATGTTCTACTGAGTTTTTTTGTAACTGATAACTATGGAGATGCTGAGTTTTTTTGTTACTGATAACTATGGAGATGGTTTACTGATTTTTTTGTGACTGATAGATTTGGAGATGTTCTGCTGAATGATTGCCAGGAACCCTAGTTGAAGGGAAAACATGAAATAGCATGATTTGCTATTGTCTTTATTTGAAGTATTTTGTTTCTTCTGTTTACGTTTTGCATGTGATTTTCCCACTCATTTAGTACATAACCTAGTAAATTCTTGAAACCTGAAAATCTTCCGTAACTGTTTTTTTGTCGTTTTTCCTATAATGTTATAACTGTTTCCGCCGGAAACTTTGGAGATGTTCTACTGAGTTTTATGGTTGCCAGGAACCCTAGTTGAAGGGATAACATGAACTAGCATCATTTGCTATATCTTTATTTGAAGTATTTTGTTTCCTATGTTTAGGCTTAGCAAATGATTTTTCCACTCAGTTAGCACTTAACCTAGTAAATTCTTGAAACCTGAAAATCTTCCATAACTGTTTTTTTTTTTTTTTTTTTTTGTGTGTGTGTGTGTGTGTGTGTGTAGTTTTTCTTATAATCTTATAACTGTTTCCTCCCGAAACTTTGGAGATGTTCTGCTGAGTTTTATGATTGCCAGGAACATTAGTTTGAAGGGAAAACATGAAGTAGCATAATTTGCTTTATCTTTAGTTGAAGTATTCTGTTTCCTATTTTTACGCTTTGCAAGTGATTTTTTCACTCATTTAGCACTTACCTAGGAAATCTTGAAATCTGAACATCTTCAATAACTGTTCTTTTGTAGTTTTTCTTATATTGTCGTACATTATTTAACGTCTACCTTTGCTGAGTAGATCACATAAAGAGAAGCGCTCCTGTTATGCGCCAGAAAAAGGAGTTAGATATGATGGGGTTTACAGGATTGAAAAATGTTGGCGCAAAGGAGGAAAGCAAGTAAGTTGTCCTGTCCCAGATTTTCAGACATAACGTTCACTGAACTGTAATCTGACATGGCTTATTATCTTAGGGTTTTAAGATGTTTTGATATTTTCAGACAACGTTCACTTAGCTGTAATAATCTGACATGGCTTATTATGGTTCGTAGGGTTTTAAGATGTGTCGATACTTATTTGTTCGATGTGATAATGATCCTGCTCCATGGACAAGGTGCCTCTTCTTGCCCTTCATTGGGCTCTATATTTATAATCTTTTTAAGGGTTCTTGCTCTTCATACTTGCTGTTTCTTTAAATTACTGCAGTGACACTCAAGGGGACCGGCCAAGGCCTCTACCTGAGATCAAAGAGTTGAAGAACGCTACTGATGTTACAACAAGAAAGGGATCTCCTTCCTGGGATTATGATGTGAGAAGGCTATGTTCATTCTTTCCATTTTCTTTGAAACAGTACGTTGCCATGCTTGTGTACTCAACTTCTAAACTGACTTTGAATCTCTTTTTCTTTCCCTTTTGTTGATTTGTTAAATGAAGGAGGAAAAGGGCTGCTGGATGTGGAAGAAGACACCGCCAGAAAGTCGTCTTCATGCTCAAGAAGACTGTGATGAGGATGGGACGAAAACTAGGAAAGTGAAGCGGCAGAAGTCGTTGTCCATCAAAGAAAAGCTTCTGAAAGGTATATTCACGTTCATTTCGAATGCTTGTTGCAATTATTATTCCCGCATGATCAGTTCCAGAAGGTGAATCGGAATAATGCTAAAATGTGCCTTTATGTGCAGAATTTGGCTGCCATATCTGCCGCAAAGTGATGGTGAATCCCCTCTGTACACCATGCGGACACAACTTCTGCAAGGCATGCTTAGAAGGTGCCTTTGCTGGTCAGTCTACTATGAGAGAGAGGACATGCGAAGGCAGACGGACCTTACGGACAAAGAAGAATATCATGAAATGCCCGCTTTGCCAAGTTGATATATCTGATTTCCTCGTGGATCCTCAGGTACTGTACAGTTAGTTATATGTACTTGTGTGATGCAATATAATCTTGGTTTGAAGTTTGGACTAGTGTTAGCATTTTTTTTTTTTGCCATAAACAGCTTACTGTTGTTGACTACTGGTGTACTTGGAGTAAATAAAATACTGTAAATTGTTCCTTTTTGCAGGTGAACAGGGAGCTCATGAGTGTGATCGAATCCCTTCAGCAGAAGATCGAGGAAGAACAAGCTGATTCCGCGGCTGAAGTTGAAGAAGAAGGGTCCAAGGCAGAGTCATCCGGAGAAGGATCTGGAAGTGATGCAAAGGTAGAGCTGACCGAGGTGGCTTCTGAAGACAACACCGATACCAGATTGGACAGGGATGCTAGTACAGACAAGGAAAATCTAGACATAAACTCAGGACTTTTGGCGGACGCCAAGGACAAGCCTGAGGAGGGAATGGTTCAGACAGCTGTGGATGAACCTAAGGCCACATCTGCTGCAGAAGAAATCAAGAAGAAGAAGAGTACCAGGAGGAATGCGGGCATAGATCAGACTGCTGGGGATGAACCTGAAGCGTTATCTTTTCCAGAAGAAAGCAAGAAGAAGAGAACCAGGACTGCTGCTGCTGATGGTGGTGGTGGTAGTGTTTTGGCAAACAGCCCAGGTGGCAGCATGAAAACTCGAAGCAAGAGAGCCAAGGAAGTTTGAGGTGGCAACATTTCTGGCTGATTAGTATTCCTTTTGTGACTTTTAGGGCTATTGGCTTATACATTTGACAGAATCTTTTTTGAGAAACCTTGTTTTAGGCCAGTAATTTTCTGCATTGAAAATGATGTATTTCAATGCTTCATTATGACAACAACTTCTATAGGATTATATACCATTGATGCATGTTATCACTGGAGTTTGTTTTCCCATCTCATTGTTTCTTTTTGCCATTTGATAATTAGGGTTGTAAAGGGTGTTCTTAAAAACGCTTTTAAACATCTTACGATTCTATTTTTCTTGTTTACAAAAAAGAGCATCTTCTGCATATTCCTGGAACAAAATCATATTTTGCTAGTGTAGACATCTGGAGGCAAATTAATGAAAGGTAAAAAAGAAAAGATTATACTTTTTAACAAATCAATCACGAACCACATAATTATATATCGAGCTAGCTGCTAAAAATCAAGGAGGGAGTGTAATTTATTTAAGAAAAATTAAAAACAGAAACAACTGTCAAAGAGAAGCATCCAAAACGACAAACATTTGATTTTCCTTCCCAAATCCAGCTGTGTATCATAATGTTCGTCAGCCACGAACACCGTCAACGGTAGAATATACATTTGGAAAAAAAAAAAACAAAAACATTAGCCATTGATGTAGGCGTCCCACGTTCGTGCTCGACAGACATGCAAACATTGTTAACGTTGGCCCTTTTTACTCGCCAAAAAAACTCCCCATGATTATTGATGTCCTGATGAATTTTATAATCCGTTAATAACAACCGATCACACAGTCAAAAGGGATCTCTCTCGATCACCACAGATTATTCGGCGCTCTGTCAAATCAAATGTGGATAGAGAAATTTGGGAGGAGCAAAAAGTGGAGGGCGGTTATAGAAAGAGAAGGTCAGGAATTTCGGGTTATAGGGGGACTGGGAATTACGCTACAGATTCGGTGCATTGTTCAAAATCTTTGATGGAACACTTGCCTCCCGGTCTAATCTATACCGGGGATTGATGTTAAGGTAGAATTTTTGGGCCTTCTCCACCATTCATTCTTGGAATTTATATGTTGTTATCTTCCTTGTATTGTGTTTGATCCAAGATTTTTTTTTTTTTTTTGGATCATTTGGAAGGAACTTTCATTTATTTATTTTTCTCCTTTTCGATTTTTTATCATTTTTTAAAATTTTATTTATTTTTATACTTGGCCTTTTGGTCATGTAGGCTGGTGCCGGAAGTGTTATAGCAGCACCCATTTCTTCTTGCTGAGGAAGCTTTCCTTTCCCTTCTGAATTTTTTGGTGAGCCTCAAGATAAAGAAGGGAAAGAAAGCATTACAGTTTGGTTAAAGTGGGGAATTATTTTTTCCGAGGCAATTTTTTTGTTCGATCTCGAAGGGTATAAAAAAATTTGTCAAAATGAGTGTTGTTTCCGGTGTGATCTCAAGGCAAGTGTTGCCAGCATGTGGCAGCTTGTGTTTCTTTTGCCCTGCAATGAGGGCCAGGTCTAGGCAGCCTGTCAAAAGGTACAAGAAATTGATTTCGGATATCTTCCCTCGTACCCAGGTTAGTTTTCTTACCTTTACATGGATTAATGTTTTTATGATCATAACTTCGTGTTCAGTCAGAAGCATTTGACGTTTATTTCTTGCTGTGTTTTAGGGGGAAGAACCAAATGACCGGAAGATTGGAAAATTATGTGAATATGCAGCAAAAAATCCATTGCGCATCCCGAAGGTATAGATTTTATGCCAAGATATAATATGGACCCTTGAGTGTGGTAGTTGAACGGCAAAAGATATTTAGAAAATAATAGAGCTAAGAAACATGCAAATCATAAAATTGCTTCAGTTCTGTTTTCTGGATATTTGGTCACATGTGTTGTGCAAAACTTCAACAGTCTGTGGTTTTAGTGAGTAAGAAGAACTAATGGTAACAAATTTGACATCAGATCTTTTTTAAGGGTATTGAACAAATTTGTGGATTATACATGATTTCATTTGAAGACTGAAGTAAACAAAAACTTCTAGTGAGATTATGATTATAAGTTATTATAATGATGGGGACTGCTTGACACTTATGTCAATATAATATCAGAAGCAGAAAGCTTATAGAAGCACACTTGAAAGACAATCAATGTGGAAGTAATATATCTACCCAGTGTAGAGGGTAGTCGGATCATGTTGACATTTCTTAAATGAACTAGTCGTAGATCTCCATGGAAGTTATAGTTTCTTTGCTAGTAATAATTAATTTTTCAAGATAATCAATAAATGCCTTTAAACAAGTGATGTTTTAGCGATTGCCTGTTTTGGGATTTTTGTTGTCAACATGTCAATGACCTTACTGATATTTCAATAACTGCACTCCTTCGTTTATATTCCTCTGTTTGGGAGGAAGCTGATTATATTAATTTCTGCTCTCAGAAGTTCTCAACTTGAATTAGTCACTTAATATTATTGTAGCTTTTTACAACTATGTGGTTTGATGTCTTCTTGACAGATCACAACTTCACTTGAGCAAAGGTGTTACAAGGAGATAAGAAATGAGAACTTTCATGCTGCTAAAATTGTTATGTGTATCTACAGGAAGTTGTTACTTTCCTGCAAGGATCAAATGTGAGTTATTTTTCTTCAGTTGTACATGATTTGTTTATGCTATGTTGTTGTTGCCTTCTGTGACTGATGATACCAGGCATTTTCTGATAAAGATTTGTTCCTTAAGAAGTTGGCCGTCTTATCTGTAATTTCTTGTCATATATCTTTTTTTGGTGTATATACAGTAGTTTCAATTTGGAATTATAACCTAAGTTCACATTCTAAACCTTTAATGAGTTTTAGGGGTGTGTTAGCAAATTCGAGCCATTAGAAAATGGGGGTTTCGGATCTAGGTTGCATTAGTGGTCCTTATATTCTGTTGCCATTTCTGGTGTTGACAAAATTTGGGGATCCACTTGAAATTACTTGTTTTGTTGGCTTATCAGAAAATGAGATGAGTTGACTCCTCTGCCCGGAGCCTTTTCTTGAAATGATTACGTATTGCCCATTGAGAGCTCTGTTCACTTTTGTCTTCATCCATGTTTAATTCCTTAACTAGACCACAAGTTTCAGCCTTGGCCCTTTCTCCAAATTTAACATGGCTGAGGAATTCTCGATTTGCCCTAAATGAGTAACCCCTCTTGTCTCAATTCCATTTTGTTGTGGCTTAAGGTTTGTTCTAGTAATTGCCTTAGTCAGCATGTGAGCAGGTTGAAAGTGAAGGAGATTTTGACTTCATTGTTTAATAAAATTTTTGGAGTCTAGACAAAAATATGCCTTTGGGATTCAGCATTATTCTTCAGGACCATGCTGGGTCAAGGTCATAAATCAATGGATAAAAATCATAAAGCTTTTGAATTGACTTGCTCTAAAGTTGGAATCTGCTAACTGGAAGTTTTCTGACCTGACTTATGGACTTTGTCTTGTTCACTTTACAAACTGTGCCCATTTTCTTTGTTTTTCTTGAACCTCTTCTTCTTTCCTTGTTTATATTGCCTAATCTTGACAAGTTTATTTAATAAAATTAAAGAGTAGAAAAAACTAATTTCGGATGCAGTATACTTTTTATCATATATGAATGTGAATGCAAAACTAGAATACACTAATATGTGAATTTATGGCAGGCCTCTCTTTGCAAATAGTTTACTAAGCATAATCCACACACTGCTGGAGCAGACTTCACATGATGATGTACTTATAGTAGGATGCCAGTCTCTCTTTGATTTTGTAAATAACCAGGTGGATATTATTCATATTATTCAGATGCTTTTCTATAGGTATTATGATGACCATTATAAATTGACACTTTTGACTTTTGGGCTCATGAACACTATTTCTCTATTCTCAGAAAGATGGGACTTACATGTTTAACTTAGAAGGGTTCATTCCCAAACTCTGTCAATTTACTCAAGAAGTGGGAGAAGAGGAGACAGTAGAATATCTTCATGCTGCCGGTCTTCAGTCGCTCTCTGCCCTGGTATCCTATCTGTGTTTCCATCACTCCGATGTTACAGTTTTCATTCTTTGAGGATTTTGAACTTATTACTTTTCTATACAATTTACCAAACTAGAAATTATACGTCTGGGAACAATATCCTCAAGTGATTCTACAAGACCTCTAACATTAAGGCTAACACTCTAGTATTAGCATTTGCTTGCCCCAATAGATAATGTTCCCATTCAAGTGTTTTTCCTTTCCCAGTACTTTACAGTTGAGCGGAAGTTAAAGAAATCTGATGGTGTTCTAGTCATTTATAATATGGATGAGTAGTAATATTTTAGTATATCCCTGTTTATGTTTTATAAAATCTCTTACATATGCTTATATATGATATGTTTCTAGTATTTGATCTGAATGGACAATATTGAATTTTCTTTTTATTTATTGGAAGCACTGTTCTCGACCGTACATGATGGTGATACATAATCATATGGCTGATCCTACATAGTGGAATAAAAACTTAGGTATTGTATTTATTTGAAGCAATGTATAGGAAATTTAATTATATGAACCACCGATGGTACTGATTATGCTAATACAGATGTCTTTTAAATCTACTTAACACGCAATGATTCCCCAAATGAAAAAGATACTATTTTATGACAATCCTGATCACTGATGTATGGAATATAAGGAGTACTCAGTTAAGATGAACAGAAGCATTCGTATATATGACTCATATTTTGTGGTTGTACAGGTTTGGTTCATGGGTGAATATTGTCATATTTCAGCTGAGTTTGACAATGTAAGCAGATTCTTCTGATCTGTCCAATTTCAAATTCTCTCTCACTGTTACTGTGTAGGTCCTTGACATAGTGATATTTCATCATTTCTATCAGCTGATGCCACTGAAAAAGGATTTCTCAGTTCTTTTTTGATACACTAGAGCAGTAGAGCTAGAAATTGTCAAACATTTGCCATTCATTCCCATCTCTATCGGGGAATATTAATTACTGTTTTACTTCTCAGATTGTTTCAGTAGTCTTGGAGAATTATAAAGGTTCAAATAAGGACATTCAGGATCCTGAACAGAATCAATGGGAGCAAGACGCACATAAGGGTGAGGGCCAAGTTGCATCCTCACCAGACGTTCTGACTAAGGTTCCATCTTGGCGGACGATTGTCAATGAAAAAGGCGAAATGAATGTGGCAATGTATATATTTTGCGCGTGTACCTTGGGCTGAACTTCCTCTCTTTCTTTGATAGCGATGATAACTGCTGCTAATTACTTAATTTCTGTTTTTGACGATATTTTTACGGTGTCATTTTCCTTTTCACAGGGATGATGCTCGGGATCCCTCCTTCTGGTCCAGGGTGTGCCTACATAACATGGCCAAGATAGGCAAGGAAGCTACAACCATGCGCCGGGTTCTTGAGTCTCTATTTCGTTATTTTGATAATGGAAATCTATGGAAATCTGAACATGGTATTGCTTATCCTGTTTTGAAGGACATGCAGCTAATAATGGATGATTCAGGTACTGATTGTGATCTGGTGTTTTTGTCACTTGCTACATTTTTACTTTGCTGTCTTAGAAGAGTTAGATATTGATGAGTGCATTCATTCTTTGTCCAATAATGCAGGGCAGAATACACACTTTCTACTGTCAACATTAGTCAAGCATCTTGATCATAAAAACGTTCTTAAGCAACCTGATATGCAGCTTGACATTGTTAGGGTTATTGCCTCCCTTGCTCAAGACACAAATACTCTGGGTTCTGTGGCTATTATTGGAGCAGTAACTGATATAATGAGGCATCTTAGAAAAAGCATACATTATTCACTGGACGATGCAAATCTGGGGGCTGATATGATTAAGTGGAACAGAGATTTTAGCTTGGCGGTGGATGAGTGCCTTGTGGAGTTAGCGTGCAAGGTGAGATCCTTTTGACGAATGATTAGTATCACTCTGGCTTCTACGAGCCTTAATCTACTAAAACTCATGTTGCTCTCTGTCCACAAACTCTCCCATAAATTTTCTGAATGGATATCTCTAGTTTACCTTGCTTATATCTATAAAGCCTTAAGAGTTTCAAACTCCAGACTTCAGTTTTCACTTGTTGCAAAATTTGAAATAAACATCCTTACTAAGTTTTGTTAATTAGCTGGATTTTCAGAAATTTGATGTTGCTAATTCTCTAAGCAGGTTGGAGATGCAGGTCCTATCCTGGATTCCATGGCCGTCATGTTAGAGAACATCTCAACCATTACAGTTATTGCAAGAACTACCATTGCTGCTGTTTTTCGTACTGCTCAAATTGTTGCTTCTATGCCAAACTTGTCATATCAGAATAAAGTAAGGGGCGATGTAATTTACAAACCATTCTGAATCATTTTAGGTTATCTGCTTTCCTGCTTTACATAACTCTCGATGTTGCTATTCTTTTTCACTCAGGCATTCCCGGAGTCTCTGTTTCATCAGCTACTACCTGCAATGGTTCATCCAGATCATGAAACACGAGTTGGGGCTCACCGCATATTCTCAGTAGTCCTTGTGCCATCCTCGGTTTGCCCATATACAGGCTCAGCTCCTTCTGACCCGAAGAAGTCTACAGATCTTCAACGAACACTTTCAAGAACTGTTTCTGTTTTTTCCTCATCAGCAGCTCTTTTCGAAAAGATGAAAAACAAAACGGCTCCCCGAGAAAATGTAAATCAGGACATCAAAGAGAAACCTATTGCTCAGGAGGAACAAAGAAACATCAATGATGGAGTGCTTAGCAGAATCAAATCAGGTTATAGTAGAGTCTATAGCTTCAAAAGTCCACCAACACTGGATACAGATTCTGCAAACAACGCAGTAAAGGTTGGTTTCTTGGATATTTTTCTCAATAGAACAGGTCATTTTTTAGGTTTTAATTATACATTTTCATTGATCCAAGTTAGAGACTCCCAAATGTATATTCGACATTGAGATTGCATTAGCTCTTCCTAGATCTTTATTTCCCTACCACCATTGAAATTTCTTTCGAGAACTGACATTTGTGACTATTGTATTTGGTTTCTCAAGTACCATAACTCTTTTATACCCTTGAATTTCAGGATCCCATTTGCCTTAGGTTGAGTAGCCATCAGATTACTCTGTTGCTATCATCAATCTGGGCACAGTCTATATCTCTTGAAAATAAGCCTGAAAACTACGAAGCTATTGCTCACACTTACAGCCTGGTTTTGTTGTTCGCTCGTGCCAAGGTACTTTCTCGTCTTGGTTGTCTACAGTATATCTTTATATACTTTGAGAAATTAATATTCTTCATAGACAGGTTCTAACATTAACATAACATTTATTATTCTGGCAGATTTTAATTTGAGGTTCTTAGCTTCTTTTCTTATTTTTTTAATTAATATTTTTCTTGTCTTCTGAAATTCAAAAGCCTTGAACAGAAACTGGTGAATTTTTCCTCTTCAGAAAACAATGTCTGTTGATTCTTTTGTGGTCGTGGGTCATTTTCATATTTAAAGCTGAAGATGAAAGAAGCAAAGCATACAGATAAACATAATCTGTGCATTCATATATCCAACACTAATGAATGAATGCTGACTGAAACCCAAAACTTAACAAAACGAACAGGGTCTTGAACTTCTTGCACTATTGTTCTATAAGTTTACTGGTGTAGTTGGTTCTACCTTTTGAGTTGCATCTTTCAAAGGTATATAACTTTTCTTGCTTTTCATGTGCTTGAACTTACATATTACTCCGTATTAGTTTCTATCAAGAAACATGGATAGTGCTTTTGAATGATACATATTCCTGATTAAGTAAGAATGAAAAGGAATATTTTGTTTCTAAAATGAATTTCTGACCTGAAATATAGATTTCACAACCTGGGTGCTTTTTCTCTGCAGTGGTTAACTTTAATAATTTACAAACTTGAGTAAACCAGGATCCCTTTGTATTACTGATAATTAAAGTAAACAACCAAACATATTGGCCTTTGCTGTTTATTGGTCTTGTGCTTTACTGTATCTTATTCCAATTGGTGATTCTTGCAGAATTCTTCTCTCGAAGCTCTAGTTCAAAGTTTCAGTCTTGCGTTCTCACTACGTGACTTCTCTCTCAGTCAAGGAGGTAAATGGGAGAACTTACATTTGTGCATATTTGTGTTGGCCAAGAGTGAACTTTATGAACCATTTTCCTAAGATTGTTTCAATACCTGTTTAGGGGTTTATAGTGCTGCTTGCCATTGAAACAGAACAAAAGCAAGACTTCAAAATGTATGCACCATACATTTCTTTTTGTTTTATGTAAAATTCCTGTGGAAGCAGATTCCTAAAACTGTAAGATCTACTCATATTGGCACCAAAGTTCTTTTGTTTTCCCTAAATAGATTTTGTAAGCTCATTTGTTTTAGGGCAGTAAATTTTAATTTAGCATTCTGCTGATCTAAGAGAAAGCCCTGTATTAACATCTTAGAAGTAAAAACTGCATGATCTTTCCCAATCATCAGAGACACCTTGAGTGTAGATATCATGTAACTTGTATCGTGGCAGAGTATGATGTTTTCTGTCATTCAGTTTCAATGGGGTAGTAAATGGAAAATCCAGTTTAAGCTGTGTACAGGGTTGCATTTGTTTCTTTGTACTATAGTGTATCTACTTTTCTTAAGTCGATTGGATTCATTATTGAAATTCAAGGTGTTGAAATAATTTCCATAAGTCACCTAGGTACGAAGATTTACCAATTTGCCTAATGTAGTTTGATCACGGTTTCTGCAACTTGAATATTTCTTTTGAGTACAGTTTAAGCTCATTTGTTCATCCACTGTACTTTCAGGTCCATTGCATCCATCACGCCGCAGATCCCTTTTTGTTTTGGCAACTTCTATGATTATTTTTGCAGCAAAGGCATACAACATTATTCCTCTTGTTCCGTGTGTCAAGGCTGCATTTTCGAAGAAAGTGGTAGGTTGTTAACTGCTAGTAAGCTCTCTCAATTTGCCTGGTCCCTATCAATTGTTTTTCAGTTGAACGGAGATAATTTTGAAAGGCAGTTGTACAGTTGCATTACTTATACTTTTCTATTTTAACTAAAAAGTTGATGAGAAAAGGTTGGCAAAACTCTCTGAATCTGTTTTTCTTCATGCACTCCAGATTGATCCATTTCTAGCCTTAGTTGGAGATTGCAAGTTACAGGCCGATGCTGGAAGACCTGGTAAAATTGAATATGGATCAAAAGAGGATGATAATTCTGCTTTGAAATGTCTCTCGGAGATAGAAATTACCAAGGATCAGACAAGGGAACAAATGGTTTCTCTTATTATGAAGACTTTGGACTTAACAAATGTACATCTCTTTGACTTTTTCTTTAAAGTAATGCTTTCGTTTATTTTTATAAAAAACTAAATGCAATTGCACCATTTTCTGTCATTGCAGAGTGAAGCTAGCCGCACTAGAGAGCAACTGATGAATCAGTTTTCACCAGAGGGCGATTGTCATATGGGGGCCCAGTTTTTCTCTGATGTTTCAGAAAGAGAGCACAGGTCTCATGATAAAGATGACAAGACTCAAGAAGAGGTAATTGTTATCAGGGAAATTCTAAATAATTAGATGCCAAAATCCTTGACACGTCTTTGTTTCCTCTATGCAGGGCGGCCCATTTTTCACACTAGATGATGATCTTCCAGATTCATTTGAGAGCAGCTTAAAACCGAATGCACAATTGGCTATAGAAATTCCAGACCTATTAAGTGTCAATCAGCTTCTAGAATCTGTAAGGTCCTTTGGCCTATTATTTAGTTGAGAAGAGCACATTATTACTGCCTCAAATCACAAGAAGGACTATGAATTATGCATGTGAGCCTAGCCACCCTTTCTATTATCTGAGGGCCACCATTAATATCCTCTAGGCTTAAAAACAGAGGAAAGTTGATTATTTTCAATAACCAAATTGGTCGTGTAGATTAATTAAAACATATAAGCTATTCATAACTTGAGCTATCTGAAGTCAGTCTGCATCTTTTCGAATTTCCTTTTGAGGGTTCCTTATGATGTATGTGGATGTATTCATCTGTAGAACCTAATTATAGTTCCTTTCTACATCTCATATGTTTCCCTACTTTAGATTGATAGTTTAACTTGGCCCTGAATATAATCATAGTACCATCTACATGCAAAAGAGCAAAGTTTGGTGTGTGTGAGAGAGAGGGAAAAGACACAGGCCTGGTATTCTTTCACACAGTAAATCTTATTGGGTTTGGAATGTGGCTCATTATTTCTCTCTTGCTGTAAGTCAGGCAAGTTGCAGACTTTCTAATTCTGTGCCCACATTTGCATCCATTGGAATGGAAAGTAAATAGGGTGTTGTATTATGTTTATCTTAGACTAGGAAATGTAGTTTGATTTCAGCCTCCAAGATACCAGAATTACAACGTTTCTCTAATGCATGTACAGGTGTTAGAAACAGCACATCAAGTAGGAAGAATGTCCGTGAGCCATCCAACTGACATATCATATAAGGAAGTGGCCCACCATTGTGAGACACTTTTGATGGGAAAGCAGCAGAAGATGTCCTATTTGATGAACACCAACAGCCAAAGACAGGAAAGTTTGTTGATCAGAGTTTCTCAGCGATCTAATGACGATAAAGGAATGGCTGGCCAAGTACAAACTGACATAAGTTTCCAAGTGGTAATTTCTTGTTCCATCTTCTCTAGCGCTACATAGCTTAAATATAATTTATGTGGGAAGAGATTGATCTATTTATGTCCAGCATGAAAATGCATATTTCTTTTTAGTGGCAAAAGATATACTAGAATACTTCTTTTGAAGATATTCATAATGTGTTATGAAATCCATCAAGCATCCATGAACTGCATAAGAAACTTAAGTGAAGACAAGAAATCTGTTTGCCTTGAACTGTTTATTTATTCAACCTAAATGGAATTGCAGGTTGGAAACCCATTCTTGGATCAAGATAAACACGTAGTTACAGGCAGAGGATCTCCAGCTTTGCCCATGTTGTATGCAACAGAGTTCAAACATCAGCCTCAGTCCTTCATGTTACCGGCATCCAGTCCCTACGACAATTTCTTGAAAGCTGCTGGATGTTGATAAGGAGTAAGGTATTACATTACTACACGTGTAAGCCAAAAAGGGACTGAATAGCATGCTAGAATGACGACGATGACCATAAGGTGAAATGAAGGCCTTGATGGCTTGCTTCCGAGGTACAGAATCCGATGCACAAAACCAGTCAGCAGCCTAATGGAAATGATGGAGCTAGTTAAATGATATTCTTTCGTTCTTTTATTCTTCCTTCTTGTGTAAGATATGTATGTATAGTCTGTGAAGGCCCCTGGGGAAGCAAAGATCCAGATGTCTAAGAAAAAGCTTAGTATTTTCTAAAAGCAATGCAAATTTGAGGTTATAATGTTGGGTCTTTTGACCTTCAGATTGTAGTTGGGAAAAAAAAAAAAAAGAGAGAGAAAAAAAGAAGTATGATACTCACACTACTCAATCTGATATGGTTGTGCTAGATTTTTGGCCTTTTTTGTAGTTATAAATCTTGAAAAAGAACTTGTGTATATGAGATGAGATATGACATTGTTTCACTCTCTTGTACAAAGGTTAGATCTTTTCTTTCTGTAATGTAGATAAGATAGATGTAAGACAGGTTAAAAATAACCATGTCTTAATGCATTATCTTTATGTTCGTCTTTTCACAATGGCATTTAATGTGTAAAAGCGACACCATTTTTTATTATTTTGGGATTCTAATTTTAATTGTCTTCGTAAAATCACCACCCATAAAAAGAGAAACTTTTCATTCATTTAGAAATGAAGGGTTTAGGGTTAAATTTCCAAGAAAAAAGAAAAGAAAAATCTTAGCATTATTTAGGGGTTGGTTTGGAATCCACTTTTGAGATGAAAGTTGTCGGCCTAAAGTCCAAAATGATTTGAAATTTTGTTTGAAATGACTTTTGAAATGTCTCTAAAAAATGTTAAAAAACCACGTCATTGTAGTCGGACGTAGACCACCGCCGTCAGAAAATTTAAATTTTCATTTTTTTTAATAGCTCTGACCAGGAATTTGGGCAGTGCCACCTAGATCCAGCCCGGGAAGTGGGTTTCATTTCCGGCCCCGGGAGGAGCCAAAATCCGAACATGGGCGAACCAGTGCCGACACTAGGAACTCCGAACTTGATTAAGATTTGAAAAAACTATCTATTTCTTTCTCAAAATTGTAAATATTACTAATGTCTCATTCAAATTTGGTTAATATTAATCGATTCATATTAGTTTGAAAATTTGAATACAAAATTAAAGAGACATCAGTAATGTGACAAAAAATTATGACACTAAATAATGCTACAAGAGATTCGAAAATCCCGTGCTAATTAAACGGGTGTTTGTTTCTACTAGCATCTGAAATAACAACCTAGTAGAACTTATTACTTATTTTTCATTTTTTATTTTTATAGATAAGTTACATTTTTTTATATATATAAAAAAATATTTAAAATTTTAAATTATAGAATGAATTTTAAGATTTAATAAAATTATCAAATCACTCCTATAGTTTGGTGAAATTACGAAACAGATTATTGACTCTATAGTACTAAAACAATTCAGACCATGATTAATAGTAGATTTTAAACAAACAAATTCTTACATAATAAAAAATAAATAAAAGCACTCTATAGATCATTATATCTTTGCTAAATTGAAATTTACACGAAAAGTTTGATTTTTGGTCATTTTAAGTTTTCAATTTGGTCAAATGAGTCTCTGTTTGATAATTATTCAAGTTGAGAGTTCATTTCATAATTTTATCAAATCACATTGTTCATTTAGCAATTTGAATAAAATTCGAGAATAAACATAAGTTAAAAGAAAAATACCAAACTATTTTAAACGACGTCGCACTGGCTTGGGATATATAATGTTAGCTGCCACTCGCCTATTAGGAAAGAATAATAGAAACCTAAATCAAAGGGAATACGAAAGCAAACCAATCATCGGCGGGCGCTCTCTCTCTCCCCTCTCCAGAAAATTCATCTCCGTAAGTTCTCCGTCGTTCGCTCTCTTATTTTCTTCGTTGGATGTGATGTTTTCCCCTAAAATTTGATGTTTTGATTTCATTTACGAACTGGATTTATGATGAATCTCGTTTCACTCACTATATCCACCTAAGATCGATTGATTCCGTCTCAATTGTCGAAACCCTTAATACAGAGTCTAGGATGTTTGCCGGAAATTTTTTCCATGCTTGAATCAGTGTAGTCCACGCGAAAGTGATAGTAGTAGTTGGCCTGGGCGGTAAACTGGGACTCATCAATTTTACATTTCTATCTTGACTTGGAATTTTTCATTTCTCAATCTTAAA
Organism: Leptodermis oblonga; assembly: GCA_016801395.1. NCBI lineage: Eukaryota > Viridiplantae > Streptophyta > Magnoliopsida > Gentianales > Rubiaceae > Leptodermis > Leptodermis oblonga. The sequence continues at coordinate 6,318,230 of CM028750.1, read as the reverse complement.
TCTTAGGGTTCCGATTGTTTCAATGTGGTTAGGATCTGGAATTTTCTTCTTTTTTTTAAATGGATTTTAGCGAAGACGTGATTTCAGGTCTAATATTCAAAGGATTTCATTGCCAGGATTAGCGACAATTTGTGGCAACACTAGGAAAAAAATTTGGTCGCTGAATTTCAGGGCTATATTGGTTTTGATATTGGAATCCATCACTATAAAAACAGCATGCGTTTGTAATGAGTTTGCAAATGGAGTGGAATATGTATAGTTTCTTGGCTTGAATTTTTTGTCTTTTAGCTGCAGTTTTATTTCAATTTTATGTATGTAAAAGAAATATGAATTGGTGAGTTCTTGGTGCGAGAACATCATTAGATGAGTTGGCAACATATACACAATCATGCTATGCTAAGCCTTTATTCCACTATATTGGGTCGGTGATCATATCTATCCATCTTGTATTGTTTCATAAAATTGTAGCTAGTGAATCTTAGGTTCACATAAGTCTGTGTGTGTGTTTATCTGAGGGCATCCTTTTTGCAGTATATTTGTAGGGTTTGCAGTCTGGCTACATGTTTTTGTTGTGTTCCTACTTCATATCCTTTCTGTACAAAAGAATCTTTTCTATTCTCTTTTCTTCTAGAATAAATGGAAGGAAAAGTCCAATCCATGCACTTGGGAAATTTTGTAGTTCTGCAATGTTGTCATTTGAAATTTAAGGACAAAAAGATTTTAAAAAATTACCTTTTTTTAACAAATTATGTTGTTAACTAAAAGGATTCAGTGTCAGTTAATACATCACGTGGCATCTTCTGCACTGGCAAACTAGTTGTGGTGTGTTTGAATTTGAGATAGCAACTAATATCTCTGTTCTACTGAGATTTTTTTTCATTCTTGACATGTATTAAGCACGTAGTTTCTTCTCGGAGATTCTTGGTGGCATCATAGTATTGTAATTTTCTTTGATGCTATATATGAATACTGATCTATGATTCTTCCTGTTCATATGTAGCAGTTCATATAAAATTCTTTTTGTGTCCTTATCCCTGTTGAGATATTTGTTTGAGGGGTTTTTTTCCCACCATTCGCTAGAAAGAAGTTTACTGTAGAACTAGCACTATAGTTGGATTTTGCTAACCTAACTTGGAATCTTGTTATTCTGTCAGCTGTTGAAGTTTGAAGATGTCAGCCAAGTATATTGTTGGAGGTCTGTTGGCATCATTTCCAGTTGCATATCTCTTTGACACTATAATTTCTGACCACAAGATTTTCGGAGGCAAGTCATGTTATTGTGCTAGAATACTTGGGTATTGATTTTTTCATGTTTTTACTTAGTTTTAGCATTTTGTATAGGTACTACTCCTAGCACTGTTTCAAACAAGGAATGGTGGGCTGAGACGGACAAAAAGTTTCAGGCATGGCCTCGAACTGCAGGTCCCCCTGTGGTCATGAACCCCATCAGCCGCCAAAACTTCATTGTGAAAGATCGTATTGATCAGTGAAGATGCTGCATTGGGCCTCTTTTGCTATTATTTTGGTCACCACAAACTACAGTTTCTAGCTTGACATAATGATTAGCATGGATGTAAGGAGAAAGCGTCATTATCGACTAATCTATGCTTAATATTGTTGTTTTGAATCATTCATTAAGATTTGGTTGCTACTCATTTAGATTTTGTTAATAAGTGCCAGTACAAAACGCTATTTTGTTTGACAAGCAATTTATATGATTTTTGGATACAAGGTTTCAATACTGCCTGTTGTGTTTCGTTTTACCCTTTACTTCTCCTGTACGTCTGGTTGTGAAGATGTGTAGATGAAAGGGTTTTCTATGTTGTGTAGATTAAACTATGTTAAATTGGTTATGTTTTTATTCTGTTTTTCGTTATCGGCTCTGTTCAAGAAAACTTACAAACATCATTCATTCATTCATCTCAATATATTAACAACAGATAATCAATCCATATAGAACAAGTAAAAGAGTTGAAAAGGTTCAACTTGTAGCAAGAGAAGAGTGATTAATAGATGCAAACATATGGCTTGGTTGACAGAAACTAATAACAGAAACTTAAAGCATTCATTCTGAACAAAAATTTCAATCATGGGATTGAATACCTAATATAATTACCAATAATATGTATCATCAAAAATCTAATAATCATGGACACTTTTCTCTTCATCCCTCCCTCCATCTGATTCTTCTGCTGCTTCTTTTCTCACTTCACCAACATTATGAGCTGATGAGTAGATTATTCTCCACTAATATACAGATAGAATACTTCACCTTCTTCAATCGCCACAAATTTCAGCAAAGAATGATGCTTGGCATGGTGGATTTGATCCTCAGGGGGAGATTTTCATCTTCATTTGATATTGAACAGAACTCGGCGGCGCTTTATTGTGTTATTTCTAGAAGCATTTCAACCACCTTCTTCATTTTTGGTCGTTTTGCAGGTGTGCTGTCTGTGCAGGCCAAAGCAACTTTCAAAGTTGCCAGCATTTCTCTCCTCCAACCAAATGAGACAGTGCTAAGCTTTGCGTCAAGTATCTGCTCCGGCGTTTCACCTCTTGCTGGTGCACCATGAACCCACTTCACCAAATCTATACCTTCCCCGAATTCTTCTTCAACCGGCAATCTTGTTGTCAGGATTTCAAGCAAGACAACCCCATAACTATATACATTTCCAGGTGCAGTAACTTGCATTGTGTATGCATATTCTGGATGACAAGGCTTAAAATTATCAGGAAAACAGCATAACTTAATGGCAGAATTTTGACTACAAAGTACAAAAATGAGAGTGGACAAGAGAGAGCAGAGCAGTACCTGGGGGAATATATCCAAATGAGCCGGCGACAGCGCTGATGCTAGCCGTCCCTCTTGATGGATCCAAGAGCTTTGATATCTCCACTTCGCCGACCAAAGCGTTGAAATTTGAATCCAGGAGGACATTCCCTGAAGAAATGTCAAGGTGAATAATGGCAACATTATGCAGGAATGCCAAGCCTTCGGCGACTCCAATAGCAATGGAGAGTCTTGTTGGCCAGTCAGGTTTAGAATCAGGTTTCTTTGCAGATTCATGGAGAAACTCAGCTAATGTCCCATTTGGAAAGTATTCGTGAAGCAAAAGTGCGACATCTTCGTAGATTATGAACCCCATAGGCCTAACCAGATTGGGATGAGTCAGTTTGCTCAGCCTTTCAAGTTCTCTAATCATTTTGCTCTGATGATGAATTAATGTTCTGTCCATTGATCTCAGCTTCTTGACAGATACAATCATTCCAGATGGCATGTCTGCTCTGTACACACTGCTAAAAGTCCCAATGCTGAGCTTATTTGAATCTTTCAAGGTTGCCTTCACAGCTGCATCAAAATCTATGGCTTGCCTGAGATTTTCAATGAACACATTGCCTGCTATTATGACTGGTTTGCCAGTGGTTTCATCGGTAGCATCTCCAGAGCTCTCGGCTTCCTTCTCTTGCCTCTCCCTCATCATAAACAACAAAACAACAACTGTCACAGATACAAAAACAGCCAGGCAAGAACCAATGACAGCCAATATGATCCTGTAAGAAACCTTGTGATGGTAACTAAATTGGCCAGAACCATTTAGATTTCCACACAAGGAACTCAACGGCTCGCCACAGAGACCTCTGTTTCCCCAAAAGCTCGAGTTTGAGCTCTTCTGGAAAGGCACAAATGCTGGAATTGGACCTGAGAATTGATTGTTGGAGAAATTAACCTCTATCAAACTCAGCATTCCCTTCAGTGCAGTTGGTATATTCCCAGTGAGCTGATTGTTAGAAACATCCAAAGCAACCAGCTTGTCAAGCCTGCCTAATTCTGGTGGCAATTGTCCCCGGAGATGATTAGAGCTCATGTTTAAGGCTATCATCAAGTTCTTCATGTGACCGATTTCAGGAGGAATGCCACCGGTCAGATAGTTGCTTCCCACTTGAAATTCCAGCAGTTTTATGCAATTGCCAATCTGATGAGGAATCTCACCTCTCAAAAAGTTCTGATTCAGCAGCAAGTATTGCAGCCTGGAAGTGCTGCAGATCTCTGATGGTATAGAGCCATTCAGTCTATTATTGCTCAAGTCAAGCTTGTTCAGATTCTTGCAGCTGAGTATCGGTATAGGGATTTCGCCAAACAGACTGTTTCCAGAAAGAATTAACTCCTGCAGATTGTTAAGCTGGCCAAATTCTGAAGGGATGATCCCACTAAAACCATTTGAGGCCAAATTAAGGAGAGTGAGATTTAAGCACTGAGCAAATTCAGCAACAATCTCTCCAGAAAGATTGTTGTTGTCCGCTTCAAAGTATGTAAGGCTGGTGACATTCCCAATTTCTTTGGGAATGTTTCCAATTAACTTGTTATTCCCAATTCTAATACTTGAAAGACCTCTGCAATTCCCAACTGAAGTGGGAATACTACCAGTAAGCATGTTCTGTGTCAAGACCAAACTATTTAGCTTCTCCATAGCAAAAATGCTCTCAGGAATGAACCCTTCAAGCTGGTTAGAATGAAGATTCAACACTTGAAGTTCAGAACTAGAGCCCAATTTATCTGGGATGTTACCACTCAATTCATTTTCATAGGCTGTAAAAATTCTTAAATTGGTTAAATTTCCCACCCACTGTGGGATTGAGCCATTCACTCTGTTTGTATAAAGCTGAAACTCTTGTAAATTCTTAAGCCCCTCAAGCTCATCTGGAATTATCCCTGAGAGGAAATTACCAGAGAGATTCAATGACCTAAGGTTCTTCAGCCTCCCCAATTCTACAGGAATTGAGCTCCCAAATTTGTTAAATGACAAATCAAGAACCTCAAGCTCAGACAAATTCCCAAATGCTTGAGGAATTGAACCGTGAAAATTATTGTAAGAAAGGTCAAGCCACTTTAATGCTCTAAGCTCAGAGATTAGGGTCACATTACCTTGTAACCCACGGCTGGAAAGATCGATCCTCTCCACCATTGAATGGTTCAAGCTGCAACCAATGCCAGGCCAAGAACAGTAATCTGAATTGTTAAGGCCCCAAATTGACAAACCGAGCTCTTTCCCAATTCCCATCAGAATGGCCTGATCATCAAGAACTTGAGCAATCACAAGCTGGGAACTTGACAGCAACCCAAAAAGCAGAGCAGCGAGCAGAGTGAAAAATCCCATTTTTGAGCAGAAAAAATCCTTTCTTCCAGGGACAGAGAAAACCAACCAGTAATAATCAAGAACCCATTTTTACTTTCTTCTTGAAATGAATCCAAGAATCAAGAAACCATGAACTGAGGAAAAGGGTACCCAAGAAAACCCCAGCTTTCCCAATATTTCTCTCAGACACAGCCCATTTGATAGTTTCCAAAAGACAAACTTTACCATTTAGAATAACATTGGGGGAGAGTGAGAGGGAGAAAAATAGAACTGTGTGACAATGTGGGTTGCAGGAAAAGGGGCTTGCCGCAGAAGGAAAAGAAGAATGAGTGTCGTAGTGAGATGGAGTGACGAAAGAAGAATGGTGTGTGCGTTTTGTACAATGTTTAGTTAACTGCTTTCACGGGTCAGGTGTTTTTCCTGTCAGAGATTATTATCACAGTGAAGTGAAGCGAAGAGAGGGAAAGAAAGAGGGAGAAAGAGGAAAGAGATAAAAGACAGTATAAGTGTGTGTTTTTTCTTTGGGAGAAGGAAAGGGAAAGGAAGAAATATCAAATGTGGTGGTTGTTCTGCAAATTTGATAGCTTCACGAGAAATGAGCAGTGTTGAATCAATGGCACTGTACGGCTCACAGCAACCAGCTGCAATTGTTGGCCACTGCTGATTAAATGTTTTACACACGTTATTCTTTATTGACGAGTCTTTTGTCTCACCGTCTAACGGTATTTGACAGCTTAATTCGATACACCAGTTTTTCATTCATACACAATACATATGGTGAAACTCAATTCGTGATATTTTAACAACTCACTTATAATACGCGTATTTTAATAACATTTACAACATACTTTTGGAATTTAGTTCAAAAACCAACGACTATACACGTTAAATACAAGTTTTTGCGTTATTTCTTTCTTGGATTGTTTTGATTTCTCGGGTTTTAATATAGTACTACTACTTTCTCCTACATTAATTCATGTTAAAGCAAGCATCTTGAAGTTTGCATGATAAATTTTTGTAATATTATTGTTACAACATTATTATTTTATTTTTTTTAGAAATATTGAAAAAGGAAAGTTGCAAAAAATAAAATAAAAAATTGGAACAGCACGACACAAAGCCCTGAAAATGCTCCATTGTAACGCTTTATTGGTATTTGACCTTTAGAGTAGGGGACAAAACTGTACATTACTTTTTTCCTTTTTTCCCTCTTATCTTCTTGGAAGACATTATTGGGAATTTAGGTATGATTAATTATAATAGTTAAATATCTTTTATGAATAATGAAGAATTCCCGGTTGTTGGACGATTTCTAATGTCATTAATATTATTTTTAATTTTAATTTTAAAAAAAAAAATTTTACTTTTTTTTAAATAAAAAAAGAAAAAGAAAAGGGAAAGAATAAACATATACTGTAGGCAGTGTCACAATGCATGTATTGGAAACGGCAATTGCTCCAACAACTCAAACAATTGTGGGGTAAAATTTATTGGTTCATTGTCTTTGTTTCTATTTCCAAATCTTAAAATGACATATTTTGGCTTTTGTGACTTTTGGTTGAACATTTATACTTTCTTTCCCTTGGTTGATTGGTGGATGTTGATTTTTTTTTTCTTTATTTTTGCAGTGTAAAATAGATTTACATTTATTAACAAAATATTTTCACACGCTTTTAGAGTTCACCTTGTACAAACACTGAATCTACCTCTTAATGAGATCTTTTTCTTCTAGACGTGAGACTAATCATTTGTAGGGATACAGAGCGCCCCAACCCCTACACTCTCCTGATATCTAAAAACCTTAAGGAATCAAAGGTGAAATGGACGACCCAATTCTTTACCATTGGACCAAGGTCTCAGGGCATTTTAAATATATTAGTGGATTAAATTAATTAATAAAAGAAGTATTCCTTGGACAAGATTCTTCCCACTAATTAAGTCCCAATAATATTAATAGACAAATATAATTATTATGAGTCAATGAGTCATCTCTCCTTCCCACCCCTTAGGGATCAAGTCACATCTTGGAGTCTCAATCACCAAGAAAATTAATTAGCAACTCTTATGTTGTTTTGTGTTGGTGTTTATCAGAAAGTGACTTGTTTGGTTTGGGTGTTTTTTAAGCTTTCAAATGATATATATATATATATATATATGTATGATGAACCCATGAATATATCACCAAAAATGGAGATCAGATCTTCTGTCTGCACAACTCTTATTTTTTATGTCTACTCTCTTATAATAAAGAGTGAAATTCACATGTTACATTATGAAACTCACGTCTCTATTATGAAAGAGTAAATAGAAAAGACAGTGATTGGATAGACAAAAAAACTCATGAACTGAAAATAATCTTTAAATCAAGGTTGGCCTTGGCCACCTTCTAGATACTCTTTAATCCAACCCTAGCTAGAGCACAAAGAAAGTAATATTAATTGGAAGAGGCCGGCAACTATATACTCCATCTGTCTCATTCAAAGAGTCCTGTTTGTAATATTATTTTCAGTATTATTAACATGAGTCACTTTAATGGACTAATATATATATATATATATATATATATATTTGTATGTGATTGCATGAATTCATCACATTTGGTTTCAATATTAATTTTCGAAGTGCTGAGATTTAAAATTAAAATTACTCGTCTATATAAATAAATAAATATAAATAAATAAAGGTAAGGGGTACAATTATTTATATTATTTTGTAAGATGATTGCGGTTGGAAGTTTGTGGGTGATTGAATAAAATTCTGGCCATTTTCCCTTTGAACACTTCCCATAATACATATGTATGCCAGCAGGCAGCCAATATTGCTACTTAATTGCTTAAACAAAATCTAACACAAAATAATTAATTTCCCCCAAAGGAAACATACACACATGGCGAACGTCCACCAACGGTACGATGCTTTCTATTTTTACAACTTTTCCATGCATCCATTTTTCTTCCATCAGATACATAAAATATAACTCAATACGGATTGATAATATGAACACGGTTCGAATTGTTACTCTCTTAATAAACAATTTTTTAATACTTTTGACATAATACAAAAATTTAAATCGAATTTAACGCGTGTTATTCCCTGTTGGTGTGGTCGAAAGAATCATTTTTTTTCCGGGAATTATTATCGGAATCCAATTCCGATAGCTAAAAAAAATTCCGATAGATCAGAACTTTGGATGGGGCCAACGGAACCTATGATAAATATTAAAAAAAAAAAAAACAGGAAATATAGAGAAGGGGTTGGGGGAGACCCCACGGCGGCATCTCCATGACAAGTAGGGCCTTCACTATTACAATCAGTGATCGCCACCACCACCGTCCTGTTCCTCCGAATCAAACGCAAAAGCCGAGTAAAAGATGTTTCACCTTTTTTATTTATTTTTTTTGGGTGGGGGGTGGGGTGTTGTGGGTGGGTGAGTGAGGGTTTCATAATATTCTCTTCTCTCCTCTTGCAAATGAAAATCTTTCGTCAACACATAAAAATAGACACCCTTTTGGTCATTTCGTCATGATGGGTTAGAATTAGATGACGACCAACGCAATTACAAAGAAAGATTATAGTTGCATTTAAACTCATGATATCGAAACTACAAGGTTTATCTCTCACCATTACCTCAATTTTTTTCGTCACAGAGTTTGATCCTCTAAGACGTGATTAACACACAATAAGTGGAAAGGAAAATTTAAACAAAGGTATGAACTAATGCCTAATGGGGCCCATCACACACTACTTTTAGCAAAATTTTGGGTGGCAAAAAAAACCGAATTTTATGAAGGAAGAATTGATTCACACTTTTAAGATGAAATTTTTTCTTCAAGAAAAAAGAAAAAGGAAAAGTGGTTTTAATTCATAAATTAATTAGTTATTGAGTATTTTAATTATGAATTGATTAATTAATCAATCAATATAATATTATACAAAACTACTTTTATTGCATGATGATGAAGAATGAAGCAATAGAGCAGTATTAATTATTAATGATATTAATCTTGATGAAAGGGGAGATTTATGAGTTGGCGCCCCACAAAGAAAAAGGATACAAATAAATGCACGTATTTACTAATTACATTTGCATTTGCATGCACTGACATGCATGATTGCTTGCAGTTCTGCTTTACCATTTAATCAAAAGCCCTAATCATTTCATCAACCTTTTTTTTTCTCTTCTTTTTCATTTCCTTTTTTTTTTTTTTACTTTTTTTATAATTAATAAGATGGGGGTTTGAATTTTGTAGTTGAAAATAACATCTTGGCGCGTAAAATTTTTGGGTAAATTACATTTATCTCCTTTACGTTTTGTGAAACTACGTACCATTACTCTTTTGAATTTAAGTAACATAAACGCCTTTGAAGTTTGTATTTATTGTTTTGATTGATAGGGAAGGAAGAAACAATAATTTAACCAAGGCTTAAATATTATTAACCCCTGTGTTTTTAGCGGAGTTTGACCCCCTGTAGTATTTTAATATGTCTTTTGTCCCCCATGATCATAAGTCAAAACTTTATATATAATGCAATGTCTTTTATAACCCTCCTCTATTCAGCATTATATTTTTGCATAAAAATACGCTTAACTAATTAAATATTAATATGATATGATTTACTCAATTTTAATTTCTTTATAATCACATTGATTCAACGAGAAAAGTTCAACTGCATACACTAATATACACAAACCCGTCAGTCACCTCTAAACTCTAACTACCTAAAAATTAAGCAATCAAATTAAATATTGTTTATTTCTCATTAACAATTGTCTTCAAATAAAGTGAGTGACCCAATATTGAAAGCAAATATTAGTAACACTAGTATCGGGTAAGACTAAAATTGTATTATAAAATCATTTATAGAATCATGAAGTTATTTGATAATGACTGAATGATTGCGTAACGTAACAAAAGTCGATACACATATATATGTGTAATGTTTATAATAATATATATGGTATAAATTAGTTGATATATTTATAGTACGTTACATACAAATATTGTTGGTTAGTATAATTAATTTGGAGAGGGTCACGATCAAGAAGAAGCAAGCATAAATAATAAATAATAAATGGGGAGGAGGAGGAATCATACCATATTTAAGTTAGCGTATGAACATATGAGGAATCCTATCATTTTTTTTATTGTGCTTATGAAAAATTCATAACTTAAAACTTTGCATTATATATGCATGTTTTTATATGAACAACATCATGAGGTCTTTCCCCCTAAATAGATTTGTTTTGTAGTTTATTGATAATCTCACGTCACCCACCAAAATTCTTTTAAATTTTAATAGTTAATTTATCTTTTTACTATTAATGTTTAATTTGTTGAGGGTAATTTTGTCCAAAAATATAATGTTTAATAGAAAAGGATTATAAAATTCATTGCATTATATATAAAGCTTTGATTTATGGTCAAGGGGGTCAAAAGATGTATTAAAATAACATAGGGGCAGATGTCAAACTCTCCAATAAACACATGGGGTTAATAATATGGGCAAATTATCTAAATGGCCACTAAACTATTACTTGTGCTCACTTTTGGCCACTAAACTATTTTTAGCCTACTTTTAGCCACTAAACTATTAGAAGTGGTGGTCAATGGCCATTCTGTTAGTTCAGGTTGTTAACTTGGACGGAAAATTAGTGTTTAGCCACTCCATTCGATTTTTTAATGAAGTTTCCTTTTGCCACAGTATGCTTCGCGAAGTTTCGTTTACTGATGCTCTGCTCCTAGCACTAGAGCCATGGCTTCGTCTTCAACCATTTTCGTTCACCTTCAACCATTTTCCTGCTCTTTGGTTATTTATTCTTCTTTGCTCGGTGGATCTCTAGCTAATTTTTCTGTTGTTCAGATCTTATGTGTCTATATATATATATATGTGTGTGTGTGTGTGTGTGTTCGCGTTTTGAGCTAAGCCATTGAAAGAGTAGTTGAACTTGTGAATGAAATCTTTATTCATTGATTTGAATGTGATGTTGTGGTAATGTTAACTTTCATGGCTGGACATGGATTCTCAAAGAAATAAAAACAGAGAGCCAAGCTCATTGAGGTCCATCAGGTTAGTTGATTTGGAATAATATAAAAACAGAGAGCCAAGCTCATTTTCATTCCCTTTGAATCATTTTAGTCTTATCTGTATTCTCATTAATTTGTTTTCACATGAATGCACAAACAGAAAACTGAGAGTGAACAAGGTTTACCCGACAGCTTCAGGACCCAATATCCTGGGATAACAAGCAGTAGCATAGCAGAAACAAAGTTCAAAGAAATTGGAACAGAGCAAGTAGTTTACTTTTGATTCTAATCCAAACTTCACCAGATTTTGGAGGAGCCACGAAAATTTCCGTCCAAGTTAACAACTTGAACTAACAGAATGGCCATTGACCACCACTTCTAATAGTTTAGTGGCTAAAAGTAGGCCAAAAATAATTTAGTGGCCAAAAGTGAGCACAAGCAATAGTTTAGTGGCCATTTAGATAATTTGCCCTAATAATATTTAAGCTCTTAACCAAACCATTGGGAATTGTTAGGCTATTACTCACTCAAAGAGGAGGGAGAATTACATGTTCATATTATTTTGTCAGATCTTATCTAAATATTAAAAAAAGTATATTTACTTCAAACAAAAAAAAATTTACGTCATTTAACTACCTCGAAAAACAACAATTTGGAGAGCTGATCTCGATCCCTCTTGAAAAAGAAATCTAATTATATATAGTAACCAAGAAATGCATTTCTTAATTAACTAAATTGGGAGAGGGAACACAAATTCCATTTGATAGGATAAACCGATTAAACAATAAGGGCCTGAACTTTTGACTCTGTCTTAGCTTGCTAATTGATTAAATCCACTTTGATAATTAATGATCCCCCATTAATTAATTAATTAATTAATTTTACTTTATAATTAATGTAATACCAGTAATTTTTTTTTTTTTGTGAAGGCAGTAATTAATTAATTGTATCGATTTGGTTACACAAGAGGAAGCAACACTAATGATTACGTTTTGCGTCAAATTTCTATTACTTTCCGTCCTCTGTCTATCTGTTTTAAACTTTTTACACTATTATTTTCATTCTTTATATTTTGTTTTAATTGCATGCCTTTAATTGGTAAGATTAATATATAATTTTCCTAAAAGTTGTTTACTTTCTGAATGTATTTAATCTTTTGTTCTTAAGGCAATTATAGGCACACCAAGGATAAATGTTTGTAAGAAATTTGGTAAATTACAAAAATATCCTCAAGTTTTTTCTTCTTCTTCTTAAATTACTGACAACAATGAGATTTCAAAACTTATCAAACAAAACCTACCTTCTTTTTTTAACACCTACACTGTTACATATTAAAAAAAGTTATGTAAGACTCAGTAACATTATATTAAAAACGTTCTATATTGTATATAAATTTAAAAATTTTATAATGGGATATAATATAATCAAATTGATGGAAAAGAGGTGCGTATATGGTCTAAGATTTGGACAAACAAAAAAAAAATGAAAGACGATTATGGGCGATTGAGGGGAGAAATGACAGCCTCACCTTCCAATTCCAACAGCATGTGCAATGGGGATAGAGAGAGAGATAGTCTTAGATAGTGTGGGAAGCCACTTTAGTTGATTTTCAAAGAAAAAAAATTGAAATATTTATGTTTTCAATTTCGCTCTTCCTTTCTCACTGTCACATTTTTCTTACATAATAGATATGTAATAGTAACGAGTTTTTCTTTTTTTTTTTCCTAAAAGAAAGCCCAAGAATAAGCAAAACTAATATTAAAAGGGAGTGAAAGGATGGAATGGAGAAGAAAGAAAGAAGTGAATGGATTCAAATCAAGAATCTTTTAGTGATTGAAACCCAGCCTTCTCTTTAGTAAACATGCATCATGACCCTTGTATCATGCATTGTCCCTCCTATCTCTAGCACCAAGGGCCCCATCTCATCACTTGTGAACTACTACTACTAGTTTACTCTAGACTTTAGGCTCATTGCATTTCCATTGATTACTCCTTTTTCTCTCTTATTTATAGTAAATGTGGGGTAATATAATTTGAAAACTTGTACATTTAGTCGATTTGATATTCTCTGTATCCAAATACGTTATATCATTTTACATATATGAGGTAAAATATATTAATTTATTTATCCAATATGAGATGGTACATCATATCAAATATTGACCAAATCAAGGAAGGGAGATTTTGATAATATTAATAAATTTGTGGGGATACTGGTAATTTTTTTCAAACTTCAAGGGGAATAAATGCAAGTAACTAACGAAATAACAAAATAATTGGGGTGTTGGTAGCTATCAGTCCCATTTAACCTTAGTTACATTTAACGTGATTGTCCCATCGAGCACTTTCTTACGTGATTGTCCCATTCTTTTCTCCCTTCTTTATAAAAAAAAAAAAAAAGAAAAAAAAGAAAAGAAAGGGGTAATAGATTTGGAAACAAGCACATTTGGCCGACCTGAGATCCTCTGGATTCAAAATACAATGTTCATCTTATATCTATGAGTCAAAATATAATTTACTTTGTCACACTATATCAAATATTGATAATATTGACAAAATCAAGGGAGATATTGATAATATTAATGAATTTCTAGGGATATATTGGTGATTTTTTCCAAACTGCAAGGGAAATAAATGTAATTAACTAAATGACAAAATAATTGGGGGGTGTTGGTAGCAACTAGCAATGGCATGTCCAAAATACTGAGGAAAGGAGTACAATAGTTCATCACTAAGCCGGAGCTATCAGTCCATTTAACCTTCCCCAAAGCCCATAAGCCCAAAATGACATAATGGATGGGACAATCACGTAAGAAAGTGCTTGAAATTTGTGATTTTGGGCTTGGATTGACCCAAATATATGACCCACAATGACGAAAACTTTCATTTTTTATTTTGATTTCGCGAGATAAGATCTTCTGTCTATTTAATTTTTAGGTCTACTCTCTCGGAGGGCAAAAATAGAAGCAAGAAGTTGGATAGACAAAAGATTTCATATGTAAGGATACACATGATCTTCACAGTAGTACCGTCGTGAACATCACTTCGCATTGTGTGAGATAAAATTCATACATTGCTTTAGGAAAATAAAAAAATGTAAAGTTGAGAAGAAACTAACATGCTGTGAAGTGACTGAACACAATAAGTAAACTCATGAAAATTAATCCGATAAATGGCGAACATATATATAAACTAAAAAGTAAAGTAATTAATAAGGGAAAATATAAAACAATTTTAATAAAATTTCCCAAACTAAGGTTGCATGATAACGAATAGTATATGACTATCTTAATTCTTATATATCCTTGTGAGCTGTACGTGCATGATGTCCATGCATGCAATACGTACGTGAGAAAGGTACAACGTACGATACATGCACGCAGTGAGAACTGATGATCAGAACCAGCCGCCGCCTCCGCCACCGCCGGCGTGCCGTTTGGGGTTGGGGGCCGCCGTATCCCAATCGGGAAAGCATATAGAAGAGGAAGGATACGAAAGTTCAGCTTGAATATTGGTGTTGAAATTGAAGGCTGTAATTCCATTTTCATAAAAAGGATCATTTGCGCCATCACCATTGAGATGGAAAAAAGGATCCACGTAAGAACTATCATGAACATCACCATGTCCATTGTTACCAAAGCTCGTCATCATCGCTTGGTTTGCACTTACATGATCACCACCTGAATTAATGTTTATATATTTAGATCAGTGTCGGAAGTTATAAACAGTTGTACGTATGTACCATTCGATCGATTCTTCCAGTGGAACCGAAGTAGTCATAATTCAAAAAATAAGACTTTTATTGGGCGGATGAAGTATTAATTTATACTTACCTTCAACCTCCGAAACACTACCAGTCTCACTTTGGATTTCCTTTTCAGTACTAATCACATCTGATCCTCCTCCTTGTGCATGTTCATCAGTTTTATCCTTCTTTCTTGTGTTCAAATATATTCTGCAAAGTACCTGACACAGCTGCCTCTCAAATATCATCGTTAGTAATCTCATCATTACAACAAAACAAGTTTGTTATCATATTTTAAAAGATGATTTTGAAAACCTTAAAAATCGTATTTTGAAAACATATTAAGAACATGCCCTCAGATTCGCAAAAGATATAGGGAGAGAGAGAGTCACCTCTTTGTTTTTTTCAGCGTGTTTAGACTGATCATCTTCACTGCTGTTAAGCTTGTACTCGTGCATCTTCCAATCGGTCTTTTTGCCATGGGGTGGCTTCCCGAGAAAAAACTCCAGGCACTTCTTTTTGGCGACGTCGACATTGTTGATTTTGATGTCGCGATCCTTTCCGGTGGGCTTCCAGAATCCGATGTCGTCGCCGCATTTCCGGGAGGGACGATCTCCATTGGGGTACTTTCTTTCCAGCGGAGTCATGAAGTACCATTCGTTCCTCTTGTCCACACTCCCCAACGGATATCTCCCTGAATATATATTTATATTCAACCAAAATAATTATTAAGCGTGCATGAAATAAAAGATGTATCACGTAAGTAATTATATGAATAAAAGATGTATGAGCATACGCTCAAATCAAATCTTCTGTCTACTATACTATATTTCTATCTATAATATTTAAATTTTCACAATGGAGTCAAGACCTAC
The DNA here is from genome assembly GCA_016801395.1 of Leptodermis oblonga. Classification (NCBI taxonomy): domain Eukaryota; kingdom Viridiplantae; phylum Streptophyta; class Magnoliopsida; order Gentianales; family Rubiaceae; genus Leptodermis; species Leptodermis oblonga. The sequence continues at coordinate 6,302,449 of CM028750.1, read as the reverse complement.
ATATAACATCATAAAGCACACTAAAAGTGTTGTCTTCTATGTTTACCTTCACAATGAATGGGAAAACCCACATATATCACACCGTGTGACATATTTTTTAATTGTGAAACGATAAATATAATGATAGGATAAACAGAAAAGACAGAAACGAACCAATTGGTCTGAACCACAAGAATAAAAGTATAATCTTATGTTATAAGATATACACAAAATAGAGGATTATCATTTGCTGACTTAGCGAATGTACGGAACAATTTTTTAAATATTTTTGGCAAAGTAGAATTAATTTCGACAACCCTATTTTTTTTTGGGGGGGGGGGGGGATTGCCAAATTTCTTGAGCCTACGGTGAAGATAAATTATTGCTCTGACAATCATAGCTTCCTTGTAATTAAATATTTGAGTTGTTTTAAGATTAGGATATTTAAAATTGCATAGCAAATAGGAAAATTGAAATATTAATTTATTATCAATCAAGCCATAATTTCAAAACATTCATCTACCTCTCCATAATTCAATTTTGAAATCAATTTTTTTTTTATTTTAAATCTCCATAACATAGAATGCTCTTCTATAAGTAACGATATACAACTCAACTAATCTGCTCAACTTTCTCATAGCAAGTGAGGTGTCATGTATTTATTGGTCAATAATGTAGTATTAATAATTATTTTATAAAAGTATAGCCAATGAATGCATAACACCTCATTACTCTTCTTCTATGTACAATCAAGTTAGAAAATATTGGTTAACCAAGAATTACTAGTTACTACAACATTCAATATTAATGTGGGCAAATTTTCTTTTTGGCAAGTTATTTATTCAATTTAAATAATGTTAAGTAAGTTAAGGAAAATTTAAATATCAAATATTGAACAAGTTAATACCTGATGTGGTGGTTATAATACGTGATGACTTATAAGTTATTACTTTCTCTTACATGTTTTTAATAATACAAAGTGGATTATTTATACCGTTTTACCTGTTTTGTGAATTATGTGGTAAGAGTAATAATCACCACTCCAGGATGAAGAGAGAAAAAAAAAAAAAAAAAAAAACTAACTTGTAATCACTTCAGGGCTGTCACTGTAGAGATCAACATGAGGAATCGTGTGCAACTTTTGTCTTGAGTTCGACGTCGGCAGTTGTTTTACTTCGCCGCCGCTATCTATGATCGCCAGGTAGTGCTCAACTAATTCTTCGTCGGTCGGGCAAAATCTGTAACCAGGAGGAAAATAATTATCAGAATCGCCGTCGTCAACCGCCTGAACCGGAACCTGAACCCGAGCCTCCTCTCCGACGTCGTTTACCAAACCATTTGCGTGCTGTTGGTATAACTGGAGATGACCGGGAAAGAAGAACGGCTGCTGCTGCTGCTGCGGCTGATGGTGGAGCTGCCATTTTTGTTGATAGTAGTGGTGGTGATTACCGTTCTCCATTGACGGAATTTGAATCTGATTTCACGCGAAGATGAAAGGGGAAGATCGAATTGAATTTAATACAAGGAATTCCTAATACGGAGATAATTTAGGGCTAATACCTGAATTTCTAGTACCAGTTGTTATTGGTTTCAACTATCTGCTGTAGTTTTTACGGATAAGAATCTTTCATCGTAGCGGGAAAATAACAGATTTATTCCTTCATGTGGGTCCTACTTGTGGTTGATTTGTTTTATTTACTACGAGTAATTTTGTAAATTCTTTGCTGTTGTAACGCAATGTAACTAGCTACTACTTTATATATATGCACACAGAATATTTGTGTTTTTTGTTGAAAATAAAGCGGTATGAAAAGGGTCAAATTGGATTTAGCTGGTTTTTAAAGTAGTTTAAATTGATTTAATTAAATTGATTTTTAATTTTAATAATGTTACTTTCTTCTTTGTCCGATTTAGTGAGTTCACTCGTGTTGTATAGTAACAATTATAATAAGATTATGCATTGATTAAAGTGAATTTTTTAATCGAACGAATGAAGTATTAATTTATTAATTTATGTGTATTTAGAGGTATGGGTGAAAATTATTAGTTTGTGAATTTACATTTTAAGTGAGTATGCATTCCAAATTATAAATATATTTACAAGATAGTATAGAATATTAGTAGCGAAGGATTCGTATACTAATACGTGTATGATTTTTTATTTGGCCATTGTTAAATCTACGAAGGTGATAATGTGATATTAATAAATATTTTACAAAAAAAATATAGTATATAAATACTTATTATGAAAAATTGTGATGATTTATTGTGCTCCCTTCGTCACATTAAAAGAATTAGGTTTGATATAAATGGAATTTGTTTGCGTAGCATACTTTTACAAAGTAACGATATAAATTACTTATTTGATGTGTTGTACTTTCTTATTCATAACAAGTTGTACATTTTTTCAAATCGGTCTCTTTTACGAAACTGAGGAACTACAATTTTAAACCGTGACATGGAGCCAAACCCTTAATGTCTAGTAGTGGTGGGGCAAAATATTCACAAATTTTCTACTCAAATACTAATTTAATTTACTTTTACTTTTTTTTTTTCTGAATTTTGATGAACCAAAATCGATTATTTTATATTTTATACACAGCAAACGGTATACCATTTGCTTTGCCGCACCAGATTACGTGGTAAATGCATGTGATCTATGCCTGGTTTTCATTTTAAAAGAGACAAAGCAAAGAGCTTGAATGAAAGGGACAAACACTTTTAATTGTACGGCCGATTGGTACTTAATAAAAGAAAGGGAAGCTTCAAGGTAACCAGACAGACCACTAATGGAAATCTGAGTCTCATGGCTTCATCAAAGTTGACATAAACTAGTATATTAGTGTTCAAATGTCGAGAAATTGTTCCATACATTCACGATAAATAATTGAGTTATGTATTGTATAATTTCTTTTTTATTAGAACTGTCAACTTTCTATTACCGTAAAACCGAGACAATCCCACATATCTCGCGCCTCAATCTATGGCATTATCACATGCTTCCTTCTCTTCAATAATCCATCTTTTTATAAGTCCTATAACTTATCCACTTTTTCTATATATGGCTACCCATACTCTAGTGATTCTATTGTGCTTTTCTACCTACATTAAATGGCTTCCTTTCTTCCACCTCTTTGCATTCTTTTCATGTTCCTAACCTACCACTACCAATGTGTTTCTTCAACCGAAGATGTCCCATTTCTTGACAGTAAGTTTAATCAATTCAGCATTTTGATTCTCAATTATTATTATTTTCTGTGCGTTTGACTAGAAAAATTCGCTTTGTAATATTTGCAGAGATGCTAGAAAACGGCTATTTTGAGGAAGGACCAAAGGCATCAAACCTCAAGAAAACAGTGATCATAGGGAAATACTCCCTGCCCAAATGGGAGATTGATGGCCTGGTGGAGTATGTCTCCGGCGGACCGCAACCGGGCGGTTTCTACTTTGCGATTCCCCGGGGCGCCCACGCGGCGAGGCTTGGAAACGAGGCTTCGATATCCCAGAATGTGAGAGTGAAACCCGGGGCAATCTATTCCCTTACGTTTGGAGCCACCAGGACCTGTGCCCAGGACGAGAGGCTGACGGTCTCCGTCCCAGGTTTGTCGAGTGAACTTCCCATTCAGACGTTGTACAGCTCCGACGGCGGCGACACTTACGCCTGGGCTTTTAACGCAACTTCAAACGTTGTTAAGGTCACTTTTCATAATCCTGGAATTCAAGAGGATCCCACCTGTGGACCTCTCATTGATGCAGTTGCAATCAAGGAGGTTCCGCCTGTTAAATACACTAGGGGTAAGCCACTATTTTCGGATTACATGTACCATTAACTTTGTACATGTATTTTAAAGGCAAAACAGGGGAAACAGGGGATCTGATCATGTGTTTTACTATTTGTATACCAATAGTGTATTACAATGTTAACGTTTCTTCTTAAAACTATGCCCATGTAGGTAACTTGGTGAAAAATGGTGATTTTGAAACTGGCCCTCATTTGTTCAAGAATTTCTCAACTGGGGTTCTCCTCCTTCCCAAACAGACAGACAAATACTCACCCCTCCCCGGATGGATAGTCGAATCGACCAGGCCGGTTAAGTACATCGATTCGAAGCATTACTTTGTACCGGAAGGACTTGCAGCGGTTGAATTGATGGGAGGAAGAGAAACTGCAATTGCTCAGATCATAAGAACAGAGCCAAAAAGATCCTACAGTCTTTCCTTCACTGTGAGTGATGCAAGAAATGGCTGCCATGGAGAAATGATGATCGAAGCATTTGCAGCAAGGCAAGCTCTAAAGGTTCCATATACCTCAACTGGAAAGGGTGGATACAAGGGAGCAAGCTTCAACTTCCAAGCTGTTTCTAACAGAACAAGGATCACTTTCTTCAGCCCTTTCTACCATACAAAACTTGAAGATTATGGTCACTTTTGTGGCCCTGTTTTAGATGATGTTAGAGTTGTTCCTCTCCCCAGAAAGAAGCTTTGATTATAAAGTCTCCTGCCATATTTTGTGCCATTTTTTAGCAAGATTTCCTCTGTGCTCCAACAATATATTAAAAACATTATCTATTGACAAAAGCACCTATTTGCATTTGATCAACGCATAAACTTAGGATCTGATAGGAAATAGGATTGAGAACTTATCAGATAAGTAGAAGCACATGAATCCACATGACAAATAATACGTTTTTCTTCATTCTGTTTAGACCCGAATTCTACGCTACTTCATTAGTGAGAGCGTGATCATTCATTAATATATGTTGACAGCACATGACATGAATGATATATAATGGAACCTAGCATTTCTTGATCTTGTTAGTCAAATGTGCAAAAATGAGAAGTGTGAGAATTCTTACCGTAACTGATGTGTCAGCCACGTGGAATGAAACTATGGGATACTTTCACTCTCTCGATCATTTCTAGCAAACAAAAATGTTAGCAAGAAGGTAAAGCTCAACCATGCACCAGATGAAAGAACTTGAATTGAAGGGGACAGGCCCTTTAATTGTATGAGACAGTAGGAAAGATTGGAACTTGGAAATTGTAATAAAAGAAAGGAGACACTTCATTGAAATCCAAGATTTGACCTCAAGAGCACCCTGGCCAATTCACAGTAACCAACAAAGACCGACCAGATCACCAATAAACATTTGAGGCCCACCGTTTCAAAGTTTGGAACGGCTAGATTAATGTCCTAAGCTTTCAAAATAGATAGAGAATTTCAGACAATCCCACACATCTTACGCCATATTCTTTGGCTCTATAACATGCCTCTCTCTCTGTCTCTCATGTATTTTAGTCTTTCTATATATGGCTCTCCCTAGTCTAGTGATTCATGAATAATTAGTTCACTCTCAGGTTGTGTAGATTTAAAAGCTGATCAAGATGGCTTCCTTTCTTCATCTTTGCTTTTTGTTCATGTTCATGTTCCCAACCTACCAATGTGTTTCTTCAACCTCAGATGTGCCAGTTCTTGATGGTGAGTTTTCTATATTTTTCAATCACTAACTCTTTCATATGAGGTTTTTAAAGGGATATTAATAACAATTTGATACCCATTCTGCAGGGCTTTTAGAAAATGGAAATTTTGAGGAAGGTCCAAAGGCATCTAACCTCAAGAAAACAGTGATCATAGGAAAATACTCCCTGCCCAAATGGGAGATTGAAGGTCTGGTTGAGTATGTCTCCGGCGGGCCTCAACCGGGCGGTTTTTACTTCGCGATCCCACGGGGCGCCCACGCGGCGAGGCTTGGAAACGAGGCTTCTCTATCTCAGAATGTGAGGGTGAAGCCCGGAGCAATCTATTCCATCACGTTTGGAGCCACCAGGACCTGTGCTCAGGACGAGAAGTTGACGGTCTCTGTTCCTGGTTTGTCAAGCCAACTTCCCATACAAACGCTGTACAGCAGCGACGGCGGTGACACTTATGCCTGGACTTTTAACGCTACTTCAAACGTTGTTAAGGTCACTTTTCATAACCCTGGAATTCAAGAGGATCCAACCTGTGGACCTCTCATTGATGCGGTTGCAATCAAGGAGATGCTGCCTGTTAGGTATACAAGGGGTAAGAATCGAAAGTCATTTCAATATTCTCTCTCGTTTTATTAGAACAGTCCATTTTCAAAAACATTTTTCGTTCTTGAATGCAGGTAACTTGGTTAAAAATGGTAATTTTGAAAATGGTCCTCATGTCTTCAACAATTTCTCAACTGGGGTTCTCGTCCTTCCAAAAGGAACAGACTTGTACTCACCCCTCCCAGGATGGATCGTGGAATCTATCAAACCGGTTAAATACATCGATTCGAAACATTTCTTTGTACCTCAAGGGCTTGCTGCGATTGAATTGGTTGGAGGAAGGGAAACTGTAATAGCTCAAATCATAAGAACAGTGCCAAAGATATCCTATGACCTTTCCTTCAGTGTTGGAGATGCAAGAAATGGCTGCCATGGAGATATGATGGTTGAAGCATTTGCAGCTCAGGAAACTCTCAAGGTCCCATTTACCTCAACTGGAAATGGAGGAAAACAGAGGGCAAGCTTCAAGTTCCAAGCTGTTTCTAACAGAACAAGGATCACTTTCTTCAGCCCTTTTTACCACACAAAGCTTGAAGATTATGGTCACTTTTGCGGTCCTGTTTTAGATGATGTTAGAGTTGTTCCTCTTCCCAGAAAGCAACTTTGATGAATTTCTCCATAGCGAGGCTTTTTTTCTTTGTTTATTTCGAGCTCAAACAAATCAAAGAGAAATTTGTAATCCAGATAATGTTGCCTTTGATCTGGCCATTTTTTAAATAGGGTTTATACCTAAAGAATTCTGAAACAGAAAACTCTTCTACTGATTCTTGTATATCTTCAGAGGTTCTCTATTTGAAGTTCATTTGATGGTTTTAATTAATAAGTTCAAGATCACAGAGTACTCTCTTGTATGACTGTAGAAATGGCACTAATCATTATATTTCTTCAAGAATTATTATTCAAGATGCCACTTCGGTGATAATTTTTCCATTAGATTATAGGGAACTGACCAGTTCTTCTGAACATAGGTACCTGAATATCTAGAAAATGGATGAATCTCTAGTTTCATAATTCTTAAATTGCCCTTTAAAAAATGTGATTGTTTAAATTTTGATCCAAAAATCCCGCGCAAAACGCACCATAAATGGTTTTAGATCCTTAAGATCAAACATAGTGTCAACAGATGCCCACATTCTGGATGGAACACTGATTCAAACAAATTTCTCAGATTCAACTCAATGCATTCTCAAAACATTGCCATTAAAAAAGGAAAATTAGGGTAATTAGAGGGCACAGAGTAATCCCTCGGCTTCAACCTAAAATAGAAGAAAAACATAGAAATGTACTTATGCTTACTAGACCAGCTTCAGAGAACAGAGTCCTCAGCAAATCTGAAGAGCAAAAGTTGGATTTTTTTATACGAGCAGATTAACACCTATCTTCCCATTACTCAATAGTTTCGGAAGATGGCTGCCTGAATTTCCACTCGATACTTGCAGCATTTTTCAGTACATAATCAACGAAAAAATCAAATCAAATAATGCATAAAAAAAGGGCTCAGAGTGTTGCTTTCTGTGCTCATGGAAGAGCCCGTGAAGGATCTTCTCATACAAGAGGTGTCAGAAATTATAAAGCATCATTCATCTTCGCCCCCTTTTGATTATCTATGCCAAAAAAAAAAAAAACTCATTTAAACTACAATGACGAAAAAAATCAAAAAAAAGCCTCTACATAAACAAGCAAGAAACGAGAAGAATTATCGGAGCCGACGAGCGGCTGAAGGAGGAAGATGGCTGATTAGGGTTTGTGATGAAGAGATAAATCAGTAGTGATTGCTTACAGAGCACTGCTACCGTCTATATATAGAGCTAGTTAAGTTTTTGTAAGCCCAACTGTAGTGGGCCTAGGCCCATTGAGAGGTTATTTTTCTTTTCTTCTTTGTTCAATATTTTTAGTTTCAATTATTTTATCTTACTTCCCCCAAAATAAAACCGTTATTATCATGGGCCATGTGTGTGGTATAACTTTTCAGAAATACTTTTGAAATGTGTTTTAAAAAATATTTTAAAATATTATTTGGCATGTGTTTGTTTTTGAAATGCATTTAAAAAATATTTTGAAATATTGATTGGTTTGCCATATATTCTATTTCTTTCTATTGACCAAGATAGATTTCCCCCAGGTTATTCTCCAAACTGTTCGCGGTGTTTCGGTGCTGCTTTTTCTCAAAGAAACAGCTGCCAAACATAGCAACTATGAAACCATTAATATTGCTTAAAAAAGTGAAGAATTCATGGGGTAATATCATCTAGTTTCGAAAGTACATACCGGAGTTCAAGTTTGTATGTGGTGCCGACTTGGGGAGAGAAAGAGAGGGATATAGCAATTTGTTATTTTGAAAGCTTCAATTTTTATTGTTGGATCGAGTGCCACAGAGTTTCGACAACGATTGATAGAGAAGAAGCTGGTTGGCCATTTTCCGATTTGACTAGGGTTTCTCTAATTTGGGAATGAAAATTGTAGAGTTGGGAGAAGTGGGTTGAGGGAAACGATAGAGGTGAGAGGAGTGGAATGGACTTTTGGGCCAATTGCATGCCAAACAAATCTGAAAGGCATCATTTGAAATGAGTTTTACGTGAAATGCAATGCAAATAAATTTCATGCTCTAGCCCCACCAAAAAACAACCAAAAGGCTTTGAAGATGGGTACCACAGAGGGCCATTATTACATCGCCGTGGAAATAATTGTTTTGACTAATTCAAAGTCTTCGAAGTCAATTATGTTCCCATAGAAAAAAAAAAAAAAAAAAAAACCAAAGCAAATTGTAAACCCGGTTCTCGGGGCGGTCCGACGGACGAATTATCGGATTAAACTCGAAATTATATAAGTACCTTTCCCGTAGTCTCCTCCGTTCTAGCAGTCTCCTCCTATTGTCTGACTGAGAATTCAGAGAATTCCCCAATTCGATCGAGAACAAGTGAGAAAAATGGCGGTCGGAGCAAGGAAGGAGGAGAAATCGATCGAAATCGTGAAGCCTCGTAATGACAAAAGAGAGTACCGGAGAATCGTCCTCGACAATTTTCTCCAAGTCTTGCTCATCAGCGATCCCGAAACCGATAAGGTCCGGCGCGGTTTCTCCCGTTTCAATTCTGATCAGTTTCAGTTAGGTTTTCGAATTAGATGATGCTTGTTTCGAAAATGAAGAATTTTTACTATTTGCGTGTTTGTTGGTGTGTTTCAGTGTGCGGCCTCTATGGGTGTTGGTGTTGGTGCATTCAGCGATCCCGATGGCCTCGAAGGCCTTGCCCATTTTCTAGGTATTATTTTTCACTTTCCCTAGTTTTTTCCTTTCTTTACAGGGACTTACTTTTGGTAGTGAAGGAATAAATTATGCATATCTTTGTGCAGTTTGAGTTAAGGCTGTCGTTGTCTTGAAAACTCTCATAGAATTCAATAAGAACTGTTGTTATTGTAGTTGGAATGGTGCAAAATACTTGGTGGGAGCTCTTTAACATTGACAACACAAACAAAAAATATGTAATTGAAATCAACATTATTGCACTATTGATGGAACCAAATATTCATTTTTATAATTACACAATGGCACTGGGTTTAAAAATGAAAATATTAACAAATAGAATGATCTAAACTTAAATAGAATGATTGGATTATTTGTATTTTATAGTTATTACTTTTCTTGAGAATATACTATTTTTACAACACACGCATTTGTATTGTATATGGTTTAGGGTGGAGTCAGTGGGGGCACGTGACCACACGCAAAATTCATCAGTGTTGGGATGTCACCTATTTGGTGTCGGATTTGATTCCATTTATAGTGTAATTCAGAACCAGTCTCAATCTTACTAGAAATGAGGGTTGATAATGTATAAAAATCCTTATCTTTGGTACAAAGTGGAAAGTTTTCAAAGAGCAGAGATTATAAAGGAAATATGCATGCCAGAGGAAATTATTTTCCATTTTGGCGTAGTAAATTGATTTTACTTTGCAGAAGATATAAGATGTGTTTTCATTGAATTTTGGCTTATTTTATAACTTGTGTGTTCAATTTCAGAGCATATGCTATTTTATGCAAGTGAAAAGTACCCTTTGGAGGATAGTTACTCGAAGTACATTACAGAGGTATATTTATCCACTACTCAATTTATGAGTTCCTTGCTTGTTGACACTTGTAAAGTAATAATCTTTCTCTTACTACTCCATTTTCCGAAGCCTATTTTCGTAACTCAGTGTAGTAGTTTGCCAATTATCCTTTAAAACCCAATCTTGGCGTATATTTGAGTATTGCATTTTCTGCTAGTAATATAGCCTTTGACTTATTAATTTATGTACCAGCTTTAGAAATAATAATGTTCTTTGTTTTAGCATGGCGGAAGTACAAATGCTTTCACTGCCTCAGAGCAAACAAACTTCTTTTTTGAAGTTAATGCAGACTGTTTTGAAGAAGCTCTGGACAGGTGAGGCTTCTGCTTTTTGTTGATGTAACCTTCAAATTTCTGTTTGACATAATATCCAGGAAATTTCTCTCTTTTTCTTCAGATTTTCCCAGTTTTTTATTAAACCATTGATGTCGCCTGATGCTACAATGAGGGAAATAAAAGCTGTTGACTCTGGTAAGTTTATGTTTTTTTATATAAAACGTTAGTCTACTCAGATGATTTCTGAATTTTCTCTCTGATAGAGCACCAGAAGAATTTACTATCTGATGGTTGGAGAATGAACCAGGTAATTTATTCCTAGACTGACTCCTAGTTGGACCAATGTTTTTCCACTCAAAATTCTGTCTTAAATTTATGATTCCTGTGAAATGATTATTTTCTCTATTTTAACGAGGATCTAGATTTCTGTGATGTTTCTTTGAAGTGTTTTCTGTTGTTCAAATAACATCTGCAGCTTCAGAAACATCTCAGTTCTAAAGATCATGCATACAACAAATTCAGCACAGGTATGTTATACATGGCATCATTTCAAAATTGTCTACACCTATTATCCCTTTTCTTTTTCAAATCTTATATGACAGTTCTTTTATTCCGGCGATGTCTGTATGCTTATGAAAGTTAATTTTTGCATGCGTAGGGAGCTGGGACACCTTGGAGGTGCGGCCAAAAGCAAGGGGGCTGGATACTAGGCAGGAGCTCCTCAAATTTTATGAAGAAAATTATTCTGCAAACCTCATGCATTTGGTTGTTTATTCAAAGGGTAAGGGATAATTTGCACTTGTCAGTTTGTAAGACCCTTGACTTTGTAACTTTGGTGATTTTGGTTTTTATGGTATCTGTAGATAGTCTTGATAAAGCGCAAACAATGGTAGAAAACAAATTTCATGAAATTCGGAATATTGATAAAAGTTCTCCCAGATTTACTGGCCAGCCTTGCACTGAAGAACATCTTCAGGTAAATAGTTACTTCGCTTTAATTCCCTTTTATAATTTTATTGTCTTAAAATTTAAGAATTCCTAATAACTTATTGCAAATTGTGTTTTTTTTTCATTTTGAAATAAAATCCGTATAGTTAGTCATGAATGCATTGAAATCATGGGCATTTTGATATTCTTTTATTTTTTAATGATAGTATACCAATTTTGCTCGCTCCATCTTATTAATATAAATAAAATTAAAAATTAAAAATGTTACCTTTTTGTTGATTCAGGCTGTGCTAGTTTTGTTAAGGTTTTCTTAAAGATTAAGTGAGGTTTTAGCTTACCTGATTCCATTATCATTGTTCTTAACATCAAAGATTTGAGATTTAAACTGAGTAATTGGATTTCTGTAACAAGGGACTTGCGTGACATGAATCCTACATCTGAAGCCTTTCCTAAACATGTCTGAGTTATGCAAGTTTTAATCAATATTTGAGTGAGTAGTCAGAGGTTTGTTTTTGGCATTATTAAGTTTGTTCACTTGTTGTCTGCTCCTGTGTTGCTTACGCAGATTCTTGTCAAAACTGTTCCTATAAAGCAAGGTCATAAACTGAGAATCATATGGCCAACAACTCCTGAGATATGTCATTATAAGGAGGGACCAAGCAGGTACCTGGGTCACTTGATTGGGCATGAAGGAGAAGGATCTTTATTTTATGTTTTGAAAAAATTGGGTGGGTTCTCAGCCAACAGTAAAATTTTGAGCAAAATTTCTTAACCTTAACCTTTCTCCTTTTTTTGTCATTTATAATTTGTAGAATAAATGGTAATGTTGGCCGACCCTACATACTGGAATAAAGGCGCTGTTGTTGTTGTTAAATGTATGTGCAGGAAGATTGAACACATTCTTGTATTACAATCTTGATATTTACGTGAAATTAAAGTTTTCACGTTTTTTGAGAAAATATAATCTTTCTAGATAATAGTCGCATGTGGTTGATGTCCAGATCATAATGCCTGGCAAGAGTGATTATTTTTTGGTGATAAATGTAGTGCAGACATGGTTCTGACATCTGAAGCTTGGATGGAGATGAAAACTTATATGTTTTTCCATTTGTGTTCCCAATAAATCTTCAATGAGTTTGTTTTGCTTATTTAGTATGAAACATATCTTCTTTAGTATGTGGGATCTGAGAAGACAGAAGAGGGTAGTGTCAAGGAGATCCTGTGTGACTTGGACGAAGAGATATGACTTTTTTGAGTAGTAGGCTGCCGATGTAGAATGTATCACTAGTGGATTCAACACAAGTTGATCTTTTTAATCAGATCATTGCTGATTCTTTTTTAATGTTTCTTATCGATTAATTGATACCATGCAGGGTGGGCAACAAGTTTATCTGCCGGTGAATCAGATTCAACAAATGAGTTTTCATTCTTCAAAGTAGTTATTGATTTGACAGATGCGGGTCATGGTTAGTATTTCTAATTCGCTTTTCAGATCTTTTGGGGGTGGAGTGAGCAATGCTAGAGAGGGTTGCTTTTGGATGGAGAAAGAATCAGGCTTTTTGACTGAATGTGTTGCTAATGTTTCTGGCTGGGTTGGCCTTATATGTTGATTTGAGCTTTTATGAAATACAATAAACATCAATGTACAAATCTTATGTTTCTCTTCTGTTAGCTGATACCCAAGGTGAAAATTTTGTAAATGTAATTTATTTTGACCTGATTGCAGAGCATGTTGAGGATATTGTGGCACTGACATTTAGATATATTCAACTTCTTCAAAAATCTGGTACCTGCAAATGGATATTTGATGAGGTACACATCCTTTATTTGCTAATTGTATGTATATCAAGTTACAAGTCATGTGGAAATGAAACTAATCATTGCGGCCAAGGATTAGTTAAGGATTCACCCAGATCTCGATGGTAGGAAAAATGGGATCATCTCATAGACCTGAGGTCACGGTTTCAAACTGTGGGAACAGCCTCTTTTAAAAATATAAGATAAGGTTGGCTCAGCCCTTCCCTAGACCCCTCACATGCGAGAGCTTCACTGCAAAAAGTAACCGATTATTTTGAGACCTATAGTTTTTCATAAAAACAGAGAATCATGCTACTCAGTGTAATATTGTTGGTGATATTCCTGTATTGACCCTTTCACTGATTGGTTCTCTTATCAAAGAACTTTTGTGTGAGACATCAGTGCCTAGATATAAAGGGTTTCTGTATTGAATTTCTAACACTATGGTTTTCTTTTTTATGAAGATTTCAGCTATCTGTGAGACTGCATTCCACTATAAAGACAAAATTCGTTCAAGTGACTATGTTGTGAATATTGCACTAAATATGCAGGTAATTAAAGTGATCTGCTGGTGATTGTGCTTTTTCTGTTTCTTGCACAAACTTTTTCTTCCGTGATTATTATCTTTGAAATTGTTACGGAACTGATGGTTTTCTCTACTTCTTTGTGTGTGTGAATATCATTTATTCACTTCAGTGGTATCCCCCAGAAGATTGGCTAGTGGGATCATCATTACCATCTAAGTTTAGCCCAGGCATTATACAGTCAGTCTTAGATCAGCTCGTTCCAAGTAATGTCAGGTGAGTCCTATTGTTGTATTATGAGATATATTTGAAATTCGAAGCAACAGAGAGAGAGAGAGGAGGGGGGGAGGGGGGGGGGGGGGGGGGTTGGAGGTTCTTAACAATCTCTTCTCTTCCACTTTATTAATTAGATGAGGGGAGATATGCACTAATTTTTATTTTCTGTTTCATTGAAACACCTCCTATGATGCAATGGGTGGAGTAATCATGTATATGCAATAGCATGGTGGTGCTATGCCAATTTATACTTTAATTGATCAAACACAAGGTTTTTCTTTTTTTTCTTAAAGATCTGGGCAACCCTATAGCTTTGATATGCATGGTGGAACTGTCGAGATATGAAGTCTCATAGTTTGACTCTGGCATCTGCAATATATTCTCCTGAAATAATTGCAGAATCTAAAAGAAAGTCTATCTTAACAGAATCTTTTGGGAGTCAACCAAGTTTGAGGGGCATGCGGACATGAAAGAGCCTTGGTATGGAACTGCATATTCTGTTGAGAAAATAACTAGTTCCGTGATTCAGGTTTGTTTGCTGTATATGATGTCAGCTCTCGTTCTTTTGTGTCTTGTAAATATTGGAAGTATATATTATTCTGGAATTCTTAAATACCTGTGATGTTGCAGCAATGGATGGATAGAGCCCCCAATGAGCATCTACATCTTCCATCACCTAATGTTTTCATTCCTACTGATCTATCTATAAAGGATGGTTTACAAAAGGTAATGAAGTTAACACCCTTATTTCATAGTAATTTTGACTATTGAACTTACTCATGTACTTTTGCATTTGGAGCAGACAGATTATCCTCTACTTTTGAGGAAATCATCATATTCAAGGCTGTGGTACAAACGTGACACGGTTTTTCTGACTCCAAAGGCACACGTTATAATAGATTTCAGCTGTCCCTGTGCTGGAAATTCTCCTGAAGCAGTTGTTCTTACTGACATTTTTACACGATTGTTGATGGATTATTTGAATGAATATGGTATGTCTCACAATGATTGACATTGAAAGTTAAGTTCTGTCATGCATACAACAAATCGTGATCTTTCACACCTTTAATTTCTGGAATTTTTTTTCACCATATATATTCTGTAGTTTCTCCTGTATTTGCATACATTTTCATGTTTCCTATCCCGTATTGAATTTTAATATGATGGTCTTAAAGTTAGAGGAAATCTCATACTACTTTACATCATACAGCCTATGATGCACAGGTTGCTGGTCTTTATTATGGAATCAGCAACACAAGTACTGGTTTTCAGGTAATTTATCCTCCTTAAATGTCCCCCTTTTTAGTCCTCCTTTTACTCTTGTTAAGTCTAGTTTTCAAATACTGAATTTTTTTATAATATTTCTCGTCTATGCATTTTCAAGATATGGAAGCTTGACCCTATATGCATATGCATTGCTTGAACGTTATCATGGGGTAATGGGGAGCTCACACTTCAGTGAACTGTTGTTTTGTAGCCCTTAAGTCTCATAAAATCTGATGCTTTTTTTGTTTTTGTTTTCTTAGAAATATCTGGCTTGCATTAACTGATTTGTGAACCAATTAGGCAGTTAAATTTTAGGATTTTAAGAAATAAGTTCTTTTCCGAAATAGTGGATTAAAAAGCACTCTGCATTGCATTTAACATCTGTGGTAGTTGATTAATAGTAAGATGAGCAACAACAACTGACTGCATTGGTATTTGTATTGGTAGCTTCAAGAACAACAATCATTATAATAATATCTATATCTACAATTGTTAATGATGATGGTGGAACAAACACACATTTTATTGTGACTTTGTCTTATGGTTATAAGTTCAAGGACGGCCTTGTGCTCCAGTCCAACATTAGTATTCTGGTCATCTATGATTCAATACGTTATTTTCTGACTTTTCATGCATAATCTGATCTTTCCTTAGGTGTCTGTGGTTGGATATAATCACAAATTGTGGATTTTGCTCGAAACAGTTCTTGCAAAAATTGCAAACTTTGAAGTAAAACCTGACAGGTTTTCTGTAATCAAGGTAAGCACCAATATGTTCTGTACTGTCTCTAAACAACAATTGCTCCTATTATCTACTCTCTTTTTTCCTCTTTTCAAGGAAACGATCAAGTCTCGTGTAGTCTTCTTGTCAGTGCAATTGTTGAACTTGATAAACTGTGACAAGTGAAAGTTTTGATCGGCTTGTACCATCTGATGATTTATTAAATTTTGGGGATGTTTTCTTATTTTGCCCTTATGTAATTATCTTTCATGAAGTGGCAAGCTGGTGAAATCCTTTTTATTTGTGACATAGTCTAGCCTCCCTGAATATGGAACCAAATGTTTTTTTTATGGACTACGAATGTTTAGTTTTGTATCATTAACCAACTTAATAAATATATATATATATATATACTACAATAGTTAGCTCTCTTGTGAGTTGTTAAAATTTATATTATTCAATCTATATCAATCCTCATGTAAAAACTACATATGAGACTTGACCAGTTGCATGTTGATGGCAAATTAGCTCTGTTGCTGTTTTGTTTCTGTTAACATAGACTGCCATGCTCCAGTTGTGTTGTCAAATTTGTGTAAAATGTTGTTTCTGATTGTAGAATGTATTAATGTGAATAGCACCTCCTCCAACGCCTGCCACCCCGCTAAAAGAAAAAGAGAATAAAACCTTGATATAGCAGTCAAAAGGTCCTGAGTCCAGAATTTAGATGTTCAAGTGATCTCAGATGCTTAACCTCAGTTGTTCCATTTTATTTTCTGGTAGGAACTGGTGACAAAGGAGTATCAAAATTTCAAGTTCCAACAGCCTTATCAGCAAGCAATGTACTACTGCTCATTGATTTTACATGACCAAGCATTGCCCTGGGCCGAGGAACTTGAAGTTCTCCCGCATCTTGAAGCTGATAACCTTCTTACATTCTACTCACAAATGCTATCAAGGACCTTTTTGGAATTCTATGTAGCAGGTTGTTTTCAGATAGTAAACTTCTACACATTTATAAATTATTATTAGTTGTTCTTCAGCTTATTGTACCAAACTCTGACATTTCCAGGAAATATTGAACCAAAGGAAGCAGAATCAATGATACAGCATATTGAAGATCTTCTTTACAAGAGTCCCAAGCCTTTATCTCTGGGTTTATTTGCATCTCAACATTTATCCAACAGAGTTGTTAAGCTTGAAAGGGGTGTAAATTACTGCTACACCGCAGAAGGTCTTAATCCAAGTGATGAAAATTCTGCCCTTCTGCATTATGTTCAGGTACATGTCCTAAAAGTGGATTACAAAATGAATAGGATGGTCACCTTTGTTTCTAGTTGAATTCCTAAATTTCGTGCAAAAGAACTTATGTACAGTGATTTTTTCCAATTCATTTATCTAGTTAGAGATCATCTTTCCCTCTATGTACTGCTGAGTTAAAAGAGTCCAGAAACAGCCTCTTATATAACTATAAGGTAAGGTTGCCTACATCAGGCATCAAAGGCCCAACCCTTCCTTAGACCTCACATTTTCAAGACTTTCCATGCATCAGGCTGCCTTCTTATATGATATGAATCTGTCTTAAGGTCTGATAGCACAGTTGTCTGCAACTTCAAGTTGGTTGTGGAGCAGGGAAATGGAAGAAAGAGGAAAAACAGAAGTGGGGAAAGACATGCTATTTGTTCTGTTATTTCTTATGAACTGTCAAATAGAAGTTCTTCCTTTTTTATTTTATTTTATTTGAGGCTCATTTCTTGATGAGCGATGTACTAGCCACTACTAAATTCTAATGGAAGAAGTTGCTGAAGTATAGGTCCACCAGGATGATTTCTTGTTGAATGTTAAACTTCAGCTGTTTGGTCTGATAGCCAAACAACCAGCTTTCCACCAGCTCAGATCTGTTGAGCAGCTTGGATACATCACTGTGCTCATGCAAAGGTATGTGACATGTTTTTCCTCAAAAAAAAAAAAAGGTAGGCGACTTATTTCTTTGGTATGTATGGATTATATTCGGTTTACATCAAGTAATTTTCTTGGCAGGGATGACTTTGGCATCCGAGGAATACAATTTATCATTCAATCTACTGTAAAGGTTGTCTACCGACTGTTGCTTTATGTTCCTTTTTAGAGCAAGATGAATGCTTTTTTTGCTGTTCTGATGTGACATAATTCTTAAACTCCGATAATCTCCTTTGGCAGGGTCCTAAGCATATTAATTCCAGAGTTGAGGCATTTCTCAAGATGTTTGAGGGTAAACTTATTGAAATGACCCCTGAAGAATTTAAGGTAAGATTGACAAACTTCTTTTACTTTTCGGGTCAATGACTAAATTTGTAAAGGTTGAGTGAGGAAACGATATTCCTTGGCATCAAAATTATCTGTGCACTGATAATTCTTATATGACCTGATACAAAACATAGTTTGGTGGGATACAGTGACCTATAAATATATCAGCTTGGAATGAGGATCCAAGAAATTCAATCGAATGTCACAAGCGAAAGCTATCCTTTTATGTGAAAATGAACCTGGGAAACACAGTTTTTCTCTTTCTTTAGCTATCCTCTTTAAGATTCTTCTGCTTTGGTGATTCAATTAACAGGCAACTTTATTTTGCTTTTGTTGCAGAGCAATGTCAATGCACTTGTTGATTTAAAGCTTGAGAAGCACAAGAATTTACACGAAGAAACTCGCTTTTATTGGCGGGAAATATCTGATGGAACCCTCAAATTTGACAGGAGAGAACGTGAGGTAAGAAGGTTAATTATGTATATATGTGTTATGTAGTTTATGAACATACGTGCTCAGGGAGCAAAAGGTTTTATCCACCCCTTGATTAATGGCCGGTTTTCTTGAAATAGGTTGCAGCTTTGAAGCAATTGACCAAAGAAGATTTGATTGAATTCTTCAATCAACACATCAAAATCGAAGCCCCCCAGAAAAGTTCCTTAAGTGTGCTGGTTTATGGAAGCTCACATTCTTCGGAATACAGTAAAGATAAGGCCGAGCTGGTTCAGCCTGACATAGTTCAGATAGAGGACGTATTCAGCTTCAAGAGATCACATCCTCTTTTCGGTTCATTCAAAGGAGGCATCGGCTTTATGAAATTATGAGTGTCTCTTCCTATCTCAGAATGGAGCTTCTTGAAATGAAATAGGCATATTGAATGAATGAAAGCAGTCCAGGCATGGAGAGGACAGACAACTTCATTCGGCTATGGAAGAAGAAAGTGACACAGTGACTAGGTCATCTCAGTGATCTTACCTTTCCAGCTAAGTTAAATTTGGGTGAAGTTGGAGTTTGAACAAATAGTGATTAAGAACATGATGATGATGTTTTTGGGAGTTTTGGGCTCTTTTGTGTTTTGTGCCATGTTCTAGGTTTTGAATCTATGATCACGTTCATTTCGATGATTATTAATGATATGACAGGATTTTTGAAAATTTTGGCTTTTAGGACATAGCTGTCTGAAAGCGACGGTGAGGCTTTTGTTATTTTGGAAATCACAATTTCCATATCCATTATTCATGGAGGAAAAATGCAAAATTATGAGACTAAAATCAGACTTGCCTATGAAAAACTAAAACATAGAAAAAATAAAAATAAAAACTTAAACCAAACAAATAAAGTTACCTTCAAAAGAACGTCAAAATCCCCTCTGCACGCCAATAAAAAGGGGAACGTCCGCATCAGGGGCATTTGTCAACAATATGGGGTGCCTTGGAATACAATTGGAAATCTATCTTCCTGCCCTCTCTTACAGAGTAGTTTCTACTTCATAAAACATGCATTAATAATGATAGCAACTATCAACTCCTGCAATTATGTGTCAAGATAAGAACTAATTAAACCATTCTTGTTAGAAGCGCGATTCGAACCTGAACTAATCAAGCCACATAAATCGTGGGAAGAAGAAGAATTATAAGCAGAGAAGAAAACCCCCCAATTTAGTTTCAACAAAAACTGCTACCGTAGTAGTAGTACCAGAGCTGTAGAAGCTTCAAGACAAAATCCTTTGGTGTTTTCAGTGTATAGTTGATTCAACTTCTGAGTCCTCTTGCACTAGTGTTGTTGTATTTGGGATGGAGAAATGTATACACATTATATATTACTAACTTCTACTATATACTTAACTTTTAAGCCAGTTTATCGAGCCACTAATTGCCTTTCTATCTCTGTATCCAGTCATTGAATGTGTAAATACGAGTTCATGCTATCTGCAAACCAAGGCAAAGTACATTACCATGAAATATTTTGGATTTGTTTGAAGGAGGTACATGCCTAGTAACTAATAATACTATACTACCATAAGGTGAGAAAAAATTTACCATGTAAATGTAGGGATCAGAACGGCCTCCTGCTCCAGACCTCTTCACCTGTTCTAAGTTGAGCAATCTGCAAATCAAGTTTAGTCAGATTCTTGATCTTTTTACCATCAGGAATATATAATCACCATAACAAGTTAACAACCTCCTAAAATTAAACTTATCTAGACTCAACTCTTCTACCATTCTCTCATGGTTATTGTACAACTAGCATGGAAGGATAGTTTGCAAAATCCTAATCCGGAAATATCAAATGGATCCTAACTCCGATTCTATCCAATCCTAAAACAATTTACCAAAATAGCTCAAATAAAAAGTAATTTTTATAATTTATTTGTAATTTTACTCATGCACATTTGTATCGGATTTTACTATCCTACATCCAAATCGATCCCACTGGGATCCCGATCTTGCAAACTATGGAAGAAAGTACACCATTACTTGGTTCTAGATCATGTACTATAGTAGAGGTTATAAGTCACAACTGAATTACATTCATGCAATCAGGGAGGTGGAAACACATAACCTAATGGCTTCTTCCTGGATATTTGTGTGAGAGAGAGAGAAAGATAAACAGAGGAGTTCTTACATTCTTAGCGCTTTGCTGGTACTGGGGCTGTCGCCAAGCAACTCACGAATCTTGACCTCAGAAGCACGGCCGTGAGTCGACAGAATCTTCAAGATGGCTTCGGCTCGACGACGCATGTGAGTTGAGCCGAGAACTGGCTTGCTTTTTGACGGAGCAAAGAACAGATAACTCCCGCGATGCTTCTTATTGTCCATCGGATTCCGGTTACTGGAAATTGTTGCGCTGCTTGAGCCATTCGACAGACACGACGAAACTGAACTGGAAGCGGATGGTTCATGCTTCGCTGAGCTGCTGCTACTTTTCGAGCAATCAGAAATTATCAAGTTCCTTGATCGCCTCTTTCGCACCACCTGGAGATTAACGAATGACCAGAACTAAAATATTTATAGGTCAAAACAGAACAATCGGATAGAAGATCAAATTTAAAACAATATTGAAAAGAGAGCAAAACTAACTCTAATTCTAAGTTTTGATTACCTAAGAAATCCGAAAATCTATCGTTGAAGGGTATGTTTAAGCGATTAACAGGTTCTTATAACATGAGAACCGAAGTGTAATCACGAAAATGAAAACACAACAGAAATTAACTATATCAATGAGGAGCAGAGCATTTGACCATACAAAATGGCAAACTCAAATTCAAAATTATCAGAGAGATTAAATAAACCTATGATAGAGAAATTTGGATGAAAATAAAATGATCACAGACATTAACTCATCGCGATTCAGAGAACTCAATCGTGAGCTAAAGGCGCTAGTCGGATCGCCTCAGGAAAAACAAAATTTAAGATAAAAATCTCCGATCAAATTTAAGTATATTGGGGAATATATCGGAGATATGGCAATAAAATTTTAAGCAGCTAAGAGCCATCTTACAGTAACTGTTTCTGAACTTAAATTCTTCAGAAATTGCTACTTTCATTCATAACCAATAACCGGATAGAAGGAATGGAATCATGACCTTAAGCTTCATCATCTGAGGAAACTTAGAAACCGCAGCCATGAACTTCGCGCGCTGATCACCACTGCTCTCAGCAGTCACCGTCGACGAAGCCGGACTGCTCAATCTCGACTTCGAAACAGTAAACTTCGGCGAAGAGCTCTCCTCCTCCTCCTCCTCTTTCACCTTCATCTTCAACTTAAACTTCATCTTCTTCTTTTTCCCCTCCTTAGTACCTCTATTCTTCTCCGAGTCACCTCTCTCACTGCGCAAAAACAAAAGCACACAGTCACACAGTAGTAAACTTCAAACTCACACGTAAAAATCAACCGGTTATGAAGAAATTTTAAGAAAGCAAAAAAAAAAAAAATAAAAATAATTACCGCGGCGGAGGAGGGGTGGTGAATGTGGAGAGAAGAAGAAGTGATGAGGCGACGTCGAGCTCGACTGGAGACGGAAATGCATGCTTTGATGATGATGCCGACGCTGAAAATTTTGAATTCGATGATGATGCATCCATTCTTTTTTCGGTTAAAAAAGGGCGGGAGATTGCAATTTTTTCAAATTGGGGAAGAACTTTCCGGAGAAGTTCAATTTTTGGTTTTGTCAATTTTAATTTTGATCTTTTCCCTCTCTTTGAATTTATCCTAATTTATGGTTCATGTGATTTATCGTGTTTTTCTTTTTGAGTTTGGGGCATGCCAGTTTAACAAAAGCAAGCCCACGTCAGCTTCTTATTTCTTGAAAATAGAAACAAATATAAGCCTTCTTTTGTATAAAAATTCCAAAATGTCACGCGTTAAAGTTTGTTTCTTCGAATTAGTTTGGAAACTTTAATGCTGAATAAATGGAGGTTAATTCGACAATAGAAATAGTGAAATAACAAGATAAAATAATAGAATGAATTATAAAAATTATCAAAAACCTTTTATATCTTATTATAGTTGTGCCATTATTAATGAATTAACTTTATCATTTATTCAAAAACTTGTGCAGTTTCGGGAGGTCGGCATTTACTGGATTAGTTGGGCCGATGATCATGTAGCTCATGAATTGGCTTCTTTTGCAAAGCATCATGTAACTATTGACATCATTTGAAATAGTCCACCAACTCTCCTCTCTTCAATTGCTTAATTTACCAGTTAATTAATAAAGTCTAATTTTTCATTAAAAAAACTTATATATAGCCTTTACACACAAAAACAACAATTCTCACTATCCTTCAATAGTACTCATAAAAAAATATCATTCAAAAATATTATCATTGGTACATGATGTGGTAAGGATTTTAAAAAGTATCAATGGACAAGTTTTGAATTTTGTGTTAATTGTTAAACCATGTGGTGAAGTTGTTGAACATGCATAGAAGTTAGGACATTGATAATGTTGTAAAACTCAAATGTTTTGTCCTTGAATGAATTTCCTATTTTATTCTTACAAATAATGGTTATATATATATATATATTAAAACCAAAAATATATGGATTGTTGTTTGTTCAAATTAAGTGCGTTTGATGTACGAGAATAAAAATAAGAGAATAGACATTTGATAACCACAAATATTTGAATCTCCCGTTAAAGCAATTTAAATTACTTTTTAGTGGATCATATAATTTAAATTAGTTTAATTCACTGTGTATAACTGTATATGTGTGGGTTTTAAAGGCGCTAAAGTGGCCAGGTACACTGAACACGCATCTACCAGCAGCAAGTTGTTAATTTTATTTTATTTATTTATTTATTATTATTATTTTTTTAACATCATAATAACCACTCCACGCCCGACATTCCAACCAACGCTTAGATGATGTTGCTTTACGTGAAAATACCACTAAGAAAGGGAAAATTACATATACCCCTCCAAGTTTTACAAAATTATCAAACATCCCCTAAGATTTTGGAAAATGGCGGTCTTTCCCATTAGCTGCAATTAGCATAACAACTACGTATGGTTTGGTCAAATTACAACATAATCCCTACCATATTGTCAGTTTAGACAAATGGATTGAAATCATAGTGGTCTCTTTTCTTTTCTTTTTTCTTTCGGTGAAAATATTATGTATAATTCAAAAGGCATTAGTAACTTTTTTCAAAGACTTCAATTGGGTCAATTACATTTACCCCACTAAGAATTGTAGACTATATATTTAATATGCAAAATAAAATTTCTAGTCCTATTGTTGAAGTGAAGAGGCTAATGTCAATTTACAGACAAATAACATACAACTACTGAATGAGGTCAAAGATGTGTTTTGAAAATTTAGAGAATGCAAGTTAAATTATTCTATAAACGGTAGGGGTACGAAAGTAATTAAGCCAAAATTTCATAGGTTAATGATCAACGAGTGCTCAAGTGGTAGAATAGACAATAGTTTGGAACTTCAAAATCAAATAAATGCAAGATGGGCGAGTAAGCAAGAAGAGTATACGGACTTGCATACATTTTGTTATAATTCTTTACACAATAGATCTTCTAGCAAATGAGTCACTTTCACGAATAAGGAATTGAAAGGAAGATAACGCCATAATACAAAATAGATTTTCAATTCTCAACCCCATGTTCGAACTCACGTTAAGATGTGTTCATATTATATTGAACCGTTGAAGTGAAAGCTACTCTTGTAGCAGGAAAAATATAGTACTTGCACTTTGACAAGTTATTTTAATTTTTATCTCTGTCAAACTCCACACTATTAACATGCACATAAATAATATAAGGTAAATTACGTAAATCCCTATAAAGTTTGTCTAAATTACATGTAGTTTAAAAAGCTACCAACAAATCTAAACATATTCGAAGAATCCACCCTCACTGATTAGTTAGTTGCTAATCCTCCTCAAATGTCCAATCCACCAGCCATCATTAGTTAATATATCCAAATCCAATGTTCAAATCCCACCAAATTCCAGATTCAAAAGATGAATCACACTCCAAAAACTAAAATAAGTCCTCAAAACGAGGAACGAGCTAGTGTCCCATTAGTTGTGATTCATAGTGGACTACTCAAATGTTAGGAGTACGATTTCTAAGTCCACAGCCTCTTCGATGTAATAGATGAGGAAATATAATAGTGCATTCGTATTTATATTGATTTATAGGCCCTTACACTTGTATTACTTTTTCTTAAAAATAACACTCTTTTCTTTTATTGTATTATCTGACTTGTTTAGCGGATACACAAAATAATATAAAAAAACAAAATATTCATTAATATTCTAAAGAGAAAAAACAGAGGAAGGAAAGACCCTACTTGGAGCTGATCCCACCACCTACTTGAATTGAAGTAACATTCAAGCTTAAGGAAAGCACCAAAAAAAAAAAAAAAAAAACTCACGAAAGTGCCAGAGCAACAGAGTCCACACCCACTTCTGTCGGCAAACACACACACGCACTTGAGTCAATATCCCATTGAAGTTGAACAAGAGGGACTCTTGGATTCAATCAGTCGCTGTGTATTCATCTGTACGTGATTTTGTGTGCATGTCATTGTCCGATTTTTTCGTAGCATCAGTGACTGAAGATTGATCAGGACTCAGTAAAGATCGAGGAGGATTTGAAATCTTTGCACACTGAAGAGATTCAAATGTTAGTCCAAGATCGTCCAAATGGGAAACCCCCAAAACCACCTTCCCAAACCCAAGAACAGGAGCTCCTTCCGACCTCCACTAGAGTTTCCAATTTCAATTCCAAGCCGAAAGATTCTAATTCCATCTGGGTTTGTGAGAATTTGTACAGAATCATTGTAGTTTTCATCCTCATCACCACCGTCGCCGCCCTTTTCTTCCTCAGAAACGGTGCTTATGGCGGGGACACCTCTGCTCTGCTCTGCATCCAATCCACCCAATCTCACACCATCCATCCTCAGCTGCCCCAAATTCAGTGGAACTCCATCAGTCCCATTGCTGATAAATCATCCCCTTTTGCTAGCTTTAAATCGGAGAAGTGGATCGTGGTTTCAGCCTCCGACTATCCCTCTGATTCTCTTAGAAAGTTGACCAAGATGAAGGGCTGGCAACTGCTGGCGGTGGGCAATTCGAAGACCCCTAAAGATTGGAGTCTTAAAGGTGCGATTTTTTTGCCTTTAGAAATGCAAGCACAGCTTGGTTTTCGTGTTGTTGATTTCTTGCCTTATGATTCGTATGTTAGAAAATCCGTTGGATATTTATTTGCCATCCAACACGGTGCTAAGAAAATATTTGATATGGATGACCGTGGGGAGGTGATTGATAATGATATTGGGAAACATTTTGATGTCGAATTAGTTGGGGAAGAGGCTAGGCAGGATGTCATTTTGCAATATAGTCATGAGAATGTCAATAGGACTGTTGTGAACCCTTATGTGCATTTTGGGCAACGATCTGTTTGGCCAAGGGGGTTGCCATTGGAAAATGTAGGTGAGATTAATCATGAGGAGTACTATACTGAGGTGTTTGGTGGGAAGCAGTTTATTCAGCAGGGGGTTAGTAATGGGTTGCCGGACGTGGATTCGGTTTTTTACTTCACTAGGAAAACAGTGTTGGAGGCTTTTGATATCAGGTTTGATGAGCATGCACCAAAAGTTGCATTGCCACAGGGGATTATGGTTCCGGTCAATTCTTTCAATACCATTTTCCATTCCTCAGCATTTTGGGCATTGATGCTTCCAGTCTCAGTTAGTACAATGGCTTCAGATGTGCTGAGGGGCTATTGGGCGCAGAGGCTTTTGTGGGAGATTGGTGGCTATGTGGTGGTGTATCCTCCTACGATTCATCGATATGATAGAATTGAAGCCTATCCTTTTACTGAGGAGAAAGATCTTCATGTAAATGTGGGTAGGTTGACCAAGTTCTTGGTGTCATGGAGATCCAATAAGCACAGACTGTTTGAGAAAATTTTGGATTTGAGTTATGTAATGGCAGAGGAAGGATTTTGGAGTGAGAGAGATGTCAAATTTACTGCTGCGTGGCTTCAGGATTTGCTTGCTGTTGGTTACCAACAACCTAGGCTGATGTCCCTAGAACTAGATCGGCCAAGGGCAACAATTGGTCATGGAGATCGCAGGGAGTTTGTCCCTCGGAAGTTGCCATCTGTACATCTTGGAGTTGAGGAAATTGGGACAGTAAATTATGAAATTGGAAATTTGATTCGTTGGAGAAAGAATTTTGGGAATATTGTGCTTATAATGTTCTGCAGTGGACCGGTTGAACGTACTGCTCTGGAGTGGAGATTGCTCTATGGCAGGATTTTTAAGACAGTTATTATATTATCTCAGCAGAAAAATGTGGATCTTGCTGTTGAACAAGGCCAATTGGACTACATGTACAAGTAAGTTGATTTATCCTTGGTTCCCTAGTTTTCTGTTGTCTTAGCTTCTAATGTTTGTTTCATTTTCTTCAATAGTTGAAATGAGCACTTTTAACTCTTGAGTATCTGATATCAGCATTTGGGCTAGTACCGGAAAATACTAATGTTTGTGTACAAATGTCTGATTTTGCAAGAGCTTGAGAAACTTGAACACTTATCTCTTTTGAAGAATTAGAAATTTTGAACTGGTTATCTCAAGAAGTGAGCTGAAATCAACTGGTTTATTTTCCATGCATCATTGGGATTGAATTTCCATCACCTCTAATGCTATATTCTGAAATTCAATATTATGGATAGTGGAGGTGGTTGGTTGTGAAATATTAGGAAACCAACCGTGACTATTTTCTGATGAAAAAGGGGGCGAAAAAATGGATTCTAATCATAACAGTCTAAAACATGACTGCTTAGCTTTGTGATTATGAAAAATTTTGGAAGGTTACTAGTCATCAAACTTTGACAGGCCAGTGTAAATTGCAGCTGGAATTCTAATACTCATTTGACCTTCTACTACAATTTCTTGAAGACAAATGTTGGGATTATTGAATAAATAATATACTAACATATCATTCAAAATTTTTGGACTCAGTGGTCAGTGAAGGAAATTACTAAATAATCTTGAAGACAAATGATTTGAGTATAAAATAAATTAGTTTAGTAGTATATCATAAAAAGTTTCTAGACTTAGTAGTCAATGAGGGAAAGGCTACCACAGTTACAACCATTCTTGTAAAGTTCATTTCAAACTTGTGAGACTATTGCCTTCCATTTTTGAGGTGAAACCTGTTATGTGTTTCCACCATTGGGTTTGAGAGGGATATTATCAGCCAATTCTTCTTCTAACTCTGCTCTTTGCAATAATTAACGAGACAGCTAGATGGAAGACTAAATAATTTCACTATGTTTATCAATAGATTCTTGAAATAGCTTTATTTTCGAGTCAATTTGATTAGCATAGTGGCTGCCTGAAAAAGAAAAAAAGAGAAAATGAATTATGATTAATAATTAGTGACCAGCTCACAGACTCAGCTTGCTCACTTTCTCTTAGTAGTATATCCCAACATATATCTCTTGGATTTACTTGCATTATTGAATCATCTTTCCACAGGGTTCATCATTTACTTAGACAAATACACTTTAATTTATTTTATTTTAGTGGAAAGAAGTGGAGAATATGCAAGTACATACTTCCATGATATAGGCCTTTACAGGTTTCTATATGGCACTTGATGAAATTTTCTTTTTCACGTTTTCTGTTATTGTCTTACATTAGAGTTTTTCTTGAGCATTTGTTTTTGAAAGTCTGCATTAGCTTGCCTGTTACTTTTATAGTTGACCATATTCTTGGTGACCTGAATTTAATCTCCTTTCTGTAAATGTCTCAGGTATTTGCCAAAATTGTTTGCAAGATATACCAGTGCAGAAGGCTTTTTATTCCTTCAGGACGATACAATTCTTAATTATTGGAACTTGCTTCCTGCAGACCAGAGTAAGCTCTGGATTACAAATAAGGTAAATGAAATGTATATATATATTTGCATCCTACTATGGGTTGATACCATTTTTGTGTCCTTCACAAATCTCTATCTCATCACGAGTATTCACAGTTGTTGCATTTACATATTTCACTGGAGTTTCTCACTATTTTCATTTCTAAAAACTTTTCCATGCAGGTATCCGAGTCTTGGACCATGGTTCCAGTTGCTGGTGACTCAGAATGGTTTGTACAGCAAGCAGACTTGGTAAAGAAAGCAGTTGCCACCATGCCAGTTCACCTCCAAGTCAATTACAAAGAATCCGTTAAGAGTGAGCAGTCTCTTACCATATGCAATTCTGAGTTATTCTATGTGCCTCGCCATTTTGTTTCAGACTTTGCGGATCTTGTCAATCTTGTTGGGGATCTGGATATCCATCACAAGGTTGCAATACCTATGTTCTTTATGGCGATGGACTCACAACAGAATTTTGACCCTGTTTTAAACTCAATGGTCTACAAACAAAAGCCACCTAGTAATTTGACAATGCTGTATTCTGCTGAAGTAGCAGCAGTTCATCCATGGCAGATATCTACTGAACAAGAGTTTATCAAGCTCGTAAGAATTATGGCCGCTGGTGACCCGTTGTTAATGGAGTTAGTATAATCAGATGGGAATAGGAGTTGATAGTATTCATAAAACCCTGGTAAAGAGTTGGGGGAGCTATACATATGAAGTTGTCAATACCATATTCTGCAATTTTTTGGTACCATTTTTCGAATTCAGAGGGTTGGAATGGTTTTTTTGTAGAGTTTTCCTGTATTACTGTTGACCTGTGTATTAGATCACTGACCAAAAAAACAGCAAGATGTCTATGCTCCTCTTTTTACTTTTTTTGTTCTTTGATGACAGAATCTGTAAATTGTGAACTTTATACTGTATTCATTGTAAAAAGAATCAGAATCTGTTCGCCATGTCCCAGTTTTCTTCTTCAAAATGATTGTTTCTAGTGGCAGCATTTGAATAATTCTTGAATATCTGTACACTTAACTGGGTTTTGAATGTTTCTTCTTCTGTGATATTGTGTATAACTTCAGGAGTTCGGATGTTCTGTCCCAAAAACTGTGCATCACAACATTAAAACACGAGTGCTTTAATGGCAAAGATTAAAAATAAGCTGGAATAATTCTTGAAGATCTGTACATTTAACTGGGTCTTGAATGTTTCTTCGTATGTGATATTGCGTGTAACTTGAGGAGTTTGGATGTTCTGTCCCAAAACTGTGCATCAGAACATTAAAACGCAAGTGCTTTAATGGTAAAGATTAAAAATAAGCTGGAAAGCACGCCTGCTTCACCATTATGATTCACGGTTACAGCACGATTGGTGGGAGAGAATTTGAATTCATATTCCCACAGCTGCTTCACCATTGTGATACACGGTTGCAATATAATTAGTGGGACAGAGAATTTGAATTCATATTCTTACACTTGCTTTACCATTATGATACAAGGTCGCAACACGATTAGTGGGACAGAGAATTTGAACTCATAACTCGTATGTTGATGGGTAATGGTTAAGATTTGCATTGAAGGAAACAAGTTTCTCATCAGAGTCGTACAATATGGTGATTACAAAATCCCTTATGAAATCACCGGCTGGGATTGATGAAAAAATTTCACAAATCAACGCTCCCTTCAGATACAGACTACACAGAGAAAGGGCTCAGAATGAACAAAGTTCTTTTAAAATCACTAAAAACACTTATTTACCTATCAATTCCTTCAATCTTGTCCTCAACTTCTGAGTACAGTTGTCTCAATCTCTCAATATTATCTTCAGAAGTTTCCCAGTATCCACGTCCATTGGCCTCCAAAAAAGTCTGGATCAACTTTCTGAAAGAGTTTGGATTTGTGTTCATTAGCCTGTTTAACATCTCCTGATCTTGGATGAAAGTGGTGTTAGCTTCTTCATACACCCAATTGTCCACTTGGCCTGAAGTTGCACTCCATCCAACTGTGTTAGTCAGCCGTTTTTCGATCTCCCGAACCCCTTCATATCCACTGGACAACATTCCTTCATACCACTTGGGATTCAGTAACTTAGTCCTTGCATCGAGCCGAACAGTCTCAGACAAAGTGCGTACCTGAGCAGAGATACAAATGAATCATGCTACTACAAAATGAAGATATTACAGCATTGCAGAAGTGTTGTTTTAGGTCAGACCTAAGGAAACACTTTTGCAAGTATTGCATAATGTCCTGTTTCTTTATATTTA
This sequence comes from Leptodermis oblonga, assembly GCA_016801395.1. NCBI lineage: Eukaryota > Viridiplantae > Streptophyta > Magnoliopsida > Gentianales > Rubiaceae > Leptodermis > Leptodermis oblonga. The sequence continues at coordinate 6,271,543 of CM028750.1, read as the reverse complement.
AGGCAACACTTTTTGATCTAACGCAACAATTTTACAAAATAATTCATAGGTAGCAATTGAAACACTTATGCTTATGCAATATTTTTATCTCACCTAATTCAGTGTGTACTTTTGATCAAATGCAGCAGTATTTAGTGCATATGCACACATATATTTGTGTTTCACTTCTGAATGGTAACAGTTATTTACGCTTATCGCAACACACAAAATACTATGAAGATTGATTAATTACCTGTGCATTAGCTGTGGTTGTATCAGCAATGTATGCACTTGGCTTCTTTCCATCCTTCCTCAGGTTCTGTACAAGGTTGGTTGGGTCAGAATCAAAGTAATGGCTGACATCTGTCAGCGAAATTTCGGAAGAGTCGAGGTTTTGGAATGTGGCCTCTGCTGTGCTAAGAGCCATCTCAAAGACCTTCCTTTTCTCAGTCATGCCTGCACCAGGGGCATCAGAATCAAATGCAAACGACTTTCGGCTCAAGTACATGTCTTGGAGCTGCTTCTCATCATTCCATGAGGAATTCTCCACTGCAAGGTTGACATTAGAGGAGTAAGATCCTGAAGCATTCGAGAAAATACGCGTTGCAGCTTCGCGAACATCAACGCCGAGTTCCTTTGCTTGTTCCAGTGCATGCTTCCTCACATAGTTTTGTTCTGCTGGCTCGTCTAGTTCAGCAACCATCTTCACTGCCCTGTCAAGGAGGTTCATCTGTAGAGAAAAATAGACAAAAGGGAGCATTAACACAAGTGTGTTGGGGAATTTGCCCCCACGGAAGACAATACAACAAACCCCAATAAGTAAATTGAAGTCCAACTTGACCCAAAAGTTTAAGGCAGTAGGTCTTGAGCGCAACTTATTAAGTACTCTATATCACTCTCAGATTCCGCTGTAGGATACTTAATAATTCGGAAAAAAAAACATACTTATTGAATTAAAGTTGAGCAAATGAGACAGTACCTGATTAATGAAGAGATCTCTGAACACTCCAGAGCAATTGACAACAACATCAATCCTTGGCCTTCCAAGCTCTTCAAGGCTGACAATCTCTACGCGATTCACACGGCCGAAGGTGTCAGGTACTGGCCTGACTCCAATCATCCACAGGACTTGAGCCAATGACTCACCATAAGTCTTGATGTTATCAGTTCCCCACAACACAAGTGCAACAGTTTCAGGATAATTTCCTCCATTATCAGCCTTCTGCCTCTCAAGCAACCTATCCACAACCACCTTAGCACTTTGCAGTGCAGCAGTAGTTGGGATAGATTGTGGATCCAAGGCATGAATGTTCTTTCCTGTTGGCAGGACTTTCGGGTTCCTAATCGGATCCCCACCGGGTCCTGGCTCAACATATTTGCCTTCCAGGGCCTGTTTTAGGCCTCCCAACTCATTGTCAGCCACAATTAGCTTAAGGCATTCTCCCAAGAACCTGAACAGGACCCTGAGCTTTTCCCTGTCAGCTCTGTAGAACTTAGTATTTGACAGATATTCAACCCATGGTTCATTTATGCCAAAACCAAGAATTGAGCTAAGCTTTCCAGCAACATCAACAACTTGGCCCTTACTGTTGGTGGTTTTCTCAACAAATGCAGAAATAGCTCCACGAGATGCATCAGTGATTTGTCTGAGAAGCTCAACATCGCGTAAAATGCCTTTGTCGCTTCCCCTGTAGACATCCTCCATGTCTCTCCCAACTGTCTCAGCTAATATAGAAGGAAGTGAGGAAATTTCCTCTTCAGGGCGGTCCAGTGCAGCAATGTTAACTAGTGTAGCAACAGCCTCCATTGCAGATGGAGGCTCACCAATGACATGTAGCCCGCATGGTAAGAGCCGAGACTCAATCTCCATGATCTTAGAATACACCTTTCCTACCACAAGATCGCGTTCTTTGGCAGAGATTTCTTCTCCATCTTCAGGGAGCTCGACATCCTTGTCAAGATTACATTGCCTGGCTGTACTGATGATAGAGCTTACAATTTGTGAGCCACGACCAGTGTCTTTTAGAGATTGGTAGGAGGAAATGAGCTCACCGAGCTGCTTAAGCCCCTTGTAGAGCCCTGCATTCTCAGCTGGAGGAGTCAAGTAACTGATTGTGTTGGCATAGCTGCGACGCTTGGCAATTGTGGCTTCAGATGGATTGTTTGCTGCATAGTAGTAAACATTCGGGATGTTCCCAATGAGACTATCAGGATAACAGACATCACTCATTCCCACTTGTTTTCCAGGCATGAACTCAAGGGAGCCATGAGTACCAAAGTGAAGTACTGCATCAGCTTGGAATATTTTCTCCACAAAGGAGTAGAAAGCAGCAAATCCGTGGTGAGGGCTCGCGGATTTAGAAAACAGAAGCCTCATTGGATCTCCTTCATAACCAAATGTCGGTTGAACTCCAATGAAAATATTTCCATACTGCTTTCCATAAACCAGGAGGTTTTCTCCATCAGAGTTCAAATTGCCTGGTGGCTTTCCCCAGTTTTCTTCCAAAGCAGTGGCGTAAGGAGTTAGCGCCTGGTACTCTCTTACATTCATCTTGTATGCAACATTAAGATTTGGACTGTTGAATTGTGCCTCTTTATCATGAATTATGTCTTCAATCAAGGCTTCAGCAGTCTCCGGAAGACCCTCAACATTGTAACCATCTTTTTGGAGGTCTTTAAGGACAGAATAAATGGAGGCGAAGACATTAAGGTATGCAGCAGTTCCAACATTGCCTTTGTCTGGAGGAAAACTGAAAACAGTGATGGCTAGTTTCTTCTCAGTCTGCAGCAGATAATGGTAAATTAGAAGTTAAGCCAGCAGTAAGTTCAACCTTTTTTACTGCCCTGAATGTGTATAATCACATTAACAAAAAGATACTAGATTAACTTGGATGCAGCAACATTCAAACAAGGGCAGTCGAATATCCAGAAATACAAGGTTCAGATTAAGTATAACAGTATTACGAAGTGGATTTTTCTAAGTATCACTTTGTCCAAAGAAAATCGAAAAATGAAAATGTTTTAACTTTTGAGAAGATCAAAGATGAACCTATGAAACTCACATGATGCTATCAACAGAAAAAGCAAAGCAGAAAAATCATCTGTTCAAATACCTTTGATTTCTTCTTCAGTTGTGCCCATCTGATTGCTCTCACACACAGCTGCTCCACTCTCTTATGAAGAGCGTGTGATTTCCCTGCAATTAACGTTGGTATATTAATACAAAGTTGTCACAAAATATGCCGTTTAGCTAACTCATGAAACAAAGCAATCAGACACAAATTTCAATGCCTTCATGTTATGACCAAAAACCAAGACAAAAATTTGATGAAAACAAGAGAAATCACTTGCCTGTTCGGGGATCCCGGCCAGCAAATACTATTGGCTCCATGCCTCCATCTAGCTCTGGAAGTGCAACCTGCAGAGCAACCTGAATAGGGTGCAGTCCCAGAGTGCTGTTCAGCCATTCCTCTGTAGTCTGGAACACCAAAGGCAATGCAACAATGTAAGGCACGTTGAGCTTCATCAATGCCTCTACAGCCCGAGGATGATCCTGCCTTGCAGGTCCCCCGACAAGAGCAAAACCAGTCAATGAGACTACAGAATTCACAAAAGGCTTCTTCGTGATCGGATCAATGAAGTACTTCTCAACAGGGCCCGAAAAGTCAAGTCCACCGGCGAAAATTGGTATCACTTTGGCCCCTCTTGCTTCCAGTTCCATAATGACAGCCACATAGTGGCTCTCATCACCAGTAACAATATGGCTCCTCTGCAAAACCAACCCGATGACCGGAGCATTTGGATCCTTTAGCTTCTCAGTGGCATCCCTCCTAGTAGCATACCAATTCAAATACTCCTTAACATCATCATACATACAAGGAGCCATAGGGTGCCAAATGCCAGTGTCCAAGTACAGAACAGGATCAGAATAGTCGATTTTCGTGCCTTTCAATGCAGGAACATATGAGCCAGAAATCATTTTCAGGAAATTCACCAGATTGTCAGGGGACCCTCCTAACCAAAACTGCAAACTAAGTATATACAGCCTAGCATCCTGAGCCTTATCACTAGGCAAGTACTTCAAAACCTTGGGCAAAGTCCTCACGAGCTTCAACATACTGTCAGCAAACCCTGCAGAGGATTTCTTCTTCTTGAAGAGCTGAAAAAAGGGACTTTTTGATTGGCCGAGCTGGGACATGCTAAAAGACCCCAATTTGTTGAGCCTCATTACTTCAGGCATTGATGGAAACACCAAAACTGCATCAAGCCTGTCCCTTTCTTTCTCCACTGCAGACTTGACCTTCAGAGCCAATTCCTCCACAAAGATCAAAGACCCAATGAAGATATTTGCATCCTCAATGTCTTTGCAGAAAGTTTTGTAAGTACTGTCATCTCTAAGCTCCTCAACTAAGTACCCCACAACCTCAAAAGAAGCAAACTTGGCATTTTTGTTCAGGGTTTGGACTGCAGCTGTAAGGGATGACTGGTACTGGGCTTCTAAAACTACGTAGACAACTTTTACAGTGGGAAGGCCATTATTCCTGTCAGGCACAATTCTCCTGACCTCAGGGGTGGTCTGTGTGAATAATCCATTCCCAATTGCAGCACATTTGAACTTGGAAGGTGATTTTGAATTGGCTGGAAATGATGATTTCTTGGGAAGAAAAGAGTGAAGGAAGTACTGCTTTTGTGAAATCAAAGAAAGCTGGTCTACTTTTGAGTGGGAGATTGTGAATGGAGAAGAAACTAAAGAAGCCATTCTTCAAAACTCTCCTCTTCTTGAGCACACAGGGGGAAAAAAAAAGACACTAACTTTCTCCAAAAAAAGGAAAAGGGATGTTAAAGATTGAAAGATTATGGAGGTGGAAATGAACTAATTTACCTCCCCCTCCCCACTCAAATGTGTCCTGAAGAATTATTCAGTTTACTCTGTTCTTCTGCTATGGCAGGGAAAGTTTTGTGTTTATAGTTTTGAAGTGTCCATAAGAAAATGAAATGAAAGCACTGTACACAATTAGCGGTCATGCAACGAAACACGTGGAATACAATGTAGAAAAGCCACTTGGGAGTGTTTAGAGCTTGCATTCTGAGGTTGAGTTTTGTCTGGGTTGGATTTGATTTGAAAGAATTGAGGTAGTAAAGGAGTGAGTGTGGAAATGTGTTGCTAGAGTGTGTGAGTGTGTGTGTTTTGGCTCTATCTATCATCTGTGGGGGATCCCTTTTGATGAACTTCCCTGGCTTCCTATTGGCCAGTTTGGATTTCCTAGAAAGAAGCATAGGCAAGAGTTGGATGATGATGATGAGGAAAGAGATTTTGGCAAAGACAAGATTTTTACGTATTTGACTATTTTTATTATGTGGGGGAGAAAGAAAAGGAAAGGCTCTTTTTTTGCTTTGTATTGTAAAAGATTCTGATTTTTTGAGCTTGTGTCCCCCAATGAAAAGGAACTGATATTTTTCTGCTTCTTGCACAATACAATATTAAATTGAAGGTGAAATAAATGGTCTCTTTCCTCTTCCCGCGGGTGGTCCGTTGCGGTTGTTGGCTGGGCCTGCGTGTGGTGTGGCACAAAAACTGAGAAGTTGACAAGAAAAGAAAGGTACATAATCCAACTCTAACCCGTTTATATCGTGCCGGGTTCATATAATGTCAAAATTTGTTAGCTCTTAACAAAATACTGCAGATTAGTGTCGAATGATTGAGGGAAATAATTCGAGTTTAGTTTTTCGCGATCCTTTCTTTATTGCATTAGTATTAGGTTAGTCCTTGCATTTTGCAGCGACTGAAGTTTGAGCTCCAAGGGTTTCAGGCTCAACTTAAGTCCCATTTTGTGCGATTTTCCATTTGTCATCTAGTGAAGAATCCATGCAAAATGTACTCAGAAAAATCAATTATTACACCATCAAAACGCCAAATGTATGGTGGCTAACAGCAAAATCTCGAACAATTTACATGAGAATAGATCTTCTTTCCTATAATTAGTGTACCATTTATCAAAATAACGATATTTTAAGACAAAACGACACAATTCCACTTATCAAAACGACATCATTGACAATGGTACACAAATGATGCATTTGTGGGACAAAGCCCTTAACTGCAATCTACATGCCATGCAAGTAAGTGTTACTGTGTTAATGCATAACATTCTTAATCTATGTTCCCTGTTAATTGACCAACACATGTAATTTCTTTTAAAATCTCAGCCAATCAGGATTCCCACATCAGATTTCAGAACACAAATGGGGGATGGGAAGCAAAATAACAATCAAGTATTACATGAAGAGGTGATTATCATCATGCCTAATCCCACCAACACATACATTTCTGCTAAAAAAAAAAAAACTAACAAATCTTCCAAATTTATCATCAATGGTAGTCATATTTGGGAACATTCCAGTCTGGGTATGAAAAGATTGGAGATAGTTCCACAAAAAAAAAGATGCAACAAATGCTCTGCATGATATTACTATCCTCAAAGTTTGCATATTAAGCTACAATCCTTGAAGAGATCATTGACTAAAACGGACCTATGTCCTTTCTTCCCTTTAAATGCCAATGGTAAGCTACAAAATCCAACAGATTAAGCCGAAAACACAGCCCGGAGAAGGGGGCGCTTCAGACATTCAGAACCAAACTATCAACTGAATCCAAACGCACAGGGGATTTCAGTCCACTTCCATATCAGAAATCGCTTCATTCAAGATCGTTTGAACTTCTTTTATTCTCTGTCTTGTTAATGCTAAGCAATCCTGCAATCAAACACTGGACATCAACATTTGCAGTTGAAGGCTGTCGAATTAAAATGCAATATATTTGACATAGTAACTCTATCGTATTTCATTCCAGGAAATTTCCAACCAGGCTTCAGGGGCAAGGGTGGGGGGAATCGTATGAAAATGAAAAATAACAATAATAAGTTTAACCAACATTCAGAAGTATAATGTGGGATTCTTAGGCCAACGGGAGTTAACACAATGATGTGACAGAAATTTGCAACTTGCATCCACATATAGAATGATAGCAATAGCCATTACTGTATATTTTTGGTCCAAAATTCCAACTAACTCTCCAACTTCAACTTCTCTGAACCAAGGTACTAGAGAAACAAAGCCAATTCTGAATTTCCAATTCACATCTAAACTCTGATATATACCTGCTTGCGCTAAAATAGCATAGAGAACCTTAAGATTGGCTTATTCCAAAAGAAATTGAATAGGTAAACTAACCTGTATTGCTGATGTATGAGCAAGAACTGATCCACCTGGCTTGTAAAGAGACACCAGTAAACCAGACGACTCCAAAACCACATTTAACTGTGTCTCCATTATCGACTCTTCCTCTGCTGTAGGGTCTGCCAGGATGTATTTCTTATGAAGTACACACGTTAAGGAGACCGGTACAGTACACAATTTCAGCTTTCTATTTTCTTTATTGACGGGCTCCTTTTCCAACTTTCCACCTCCATTATCCTCAGGAACAAGTACTATCCTTCCTTCATCGCTCAAAGAGACTACAGGGATTTGCACTGCAAGAGATGGAATTTGTACACGTTTAGAAGAGGTAATGTTCACTATAAAACAAGGGAGTGTTGGAGAAAGTCAAATCATCAATTAAGGCAATTAGAAATGAAAACCAGAAGTTGTTGTTATCTCACAATGAGAAAAGGCAGCAACTGCAGAAAGTAATGCAGCATCAAATAGAGAACCGTCAGCATCTAAACAATATATATCCTGCGCAATCACGTATAGAAAAAGTAAGCAGTGACATCCCTAGCACATGTAAAAAACTATCCGTAACAAAAGTGGACAGCTGAAAAGCACACGAATTGATAAACTGAGTCCCCAAAATTAAGCAGAGTTTGAAAAGGAAGGGAAAATCATTAAAACAGGCCATGGAAAAATACGACATTGTAATTCATTACCAAGTATGCCATCCAAGCAGCTTTCCCACTGACCAAGGATAAGTCTTTCAAATTGATCATGCCAGAACTATACAAGGTTCAAATAACTAGTCAGAAAAGAAATGAAACTTAAATGAAGAAAGGAAGAGAAAACTGATTTGAAGGGTTGCCCATATGTTGTAACCGGAAAATTATAAAGTTTCCAACATGACCAAGAATTTTTTTTTGCAATCAACAGGTTTGCCATGCAAGAACATTTCTTCTATAATGAACAGGTTTCATATGCACGCCCATTTGCTTTATTCAATCCATTAGTGACAATCACAAAGTTCAGTATTTAGGGATGGAAATGTTCCCATCACTTGCCTCATTATAACATCAGATAATTGCTTTGCGATAACAGGAGCAGCCTCAGCTGGTCTGCCAGGCCGAACAGTCGGAGAACAAATTGGAGGCATATGGAACTCTACAGCTGGACAAGAAAAAAAAATTGTACATCTTCAATAACCAATTACATTAAAAAAAAGAGAAATACCTGATGATGGGCGAGGAGAAGAACCTATGCATCCCTCATCAGGGAACTCCACTGTAGGTGTCATGACCTCCAATTTTATAGCAGCCAACATTGTCTTTGCATCATTAAAGACAAATACATTAGTTATACAAAGACATTGATTGCTGTATGTTATCAGGAGATAAATATTCACAGTAAATCACAATCAAACTCACTGTAGCGCCTATCTTTGTTAATGCAGATCCATTAGCTGATGTAACAGCTCCTATATTTGAAACCAATTAAACTGGATAAAATCACTGGATTCCAATAGATGCAAACCTCACAAACTTTATGTGAATGAAACCTGTAACTTACCAAGGGCTATGGTTGTATCTCTAGCCTTCCCAAGTCGCCTGCCATCAGGTCTTATGGATTCCAGCAGATGGCGTTCGTGAAAACGCAGAGGGAAAAGGCGTCTAAAAGCATCCACCTCCATTTCTGAAGTCAAATCAGAGCTGTGAGCAGCAGCCATCCTCCCTTTAAGCTGACAGAGCCTCAGTCCTTAAAAGAAGCAGCAGGAAAATCTGCAATAGCAGAAAAAACTACGGAAAAACAAAATTTTAGAGGGCAGACCACCAATATAATCAGATTTATAATAGATCAAATATGAAGAGGATGACCTAAATTGACATTCTTACAAAATCTGTTGGAAAAACTTGCCTAATTAAAAGTCATACTTTAGTTTGAATCGTTACCAAATATTTAACATTTGTTGCAGTGATACTACTCCGTTATATTTGTAATGTTTAATGACAACAGAAACTTTTCAGTTCCTACAACAAATCTAACGATAATGACCGAGAATGCCGAAGCCTAAATTTTTAGGCCCAAGCCCAATGGGAGACGAAGGAGGACCACGACTTTGTTAATTTGATTTATGTCCAAGACAGTCCTCACAGCTAGCTAGCTTATATTACCATTCAATAAGTGGACTCCTACACAGTAGGAATAACCGGAATCCTTGTTTAAGTCCACATTTATGTCATAAAATAAAGACGACACACTGTAAGGGTTAGATTAGTCTTTCTGGACCCTAGCGGTATTTTGGTCATTTGACCAAAGGGGTAACCATGTAATTCGGCCAAGCACCACTCACAAGGAAGGAAGTCAAGCATCTACATCAACAAGGAAGGCAATCATCCAAGATGGAAAATGATCAAAGCATTAAGTGTAGCAATGAAGGGAATACAGAAGGGAATGCTACCAAAAGGAAGACAAATAATGCCTTCCCTCCATCAAGGAAGAATCAACCACCAAAGCTCCAAGGAAGGCAAGAATCAAAGATATTTTGGAAGACGACGCCACATGTACAAGGATGATGCAACCAAGGGTCACCTCAAACCTTGGCCATGTAGGCAACTCACCAACCAACCAAAAGAGACACATAAGCATGATGACACCCTACATTTGTCTCATTCGGGCTCCCTCCCCCTTGAGTTGTAACCCTTAATTTTCTTAAGACCCTACCTTAGATAGCCAGCCTAGTTTAGACTACAAATAGGACCCTTATATATGAGTTAAATTAACAAGTATTATTCAGCAAAACCCAATCCCCCCCCCCCCCCCCCCCCCCCCCCCCCCCCCGGGGAATGTGATACTCATACTAAATTATCATTAGTTTTTAGTTAAACTTTTGTGGCTTTCGGTCCTTATCACTGGGATAGGGAACCGAGTGTGGCGGATTACTTGATACCTTTGGTTCTTGCTTTTTTATAAGCAACGGGTCAAGGTACTATTCATAGAAACCACACTTTTATAGAACTTGTGAGGTGCACCTTTCGGAAATCCGGGACAAAACTTATGAACATGAGAACCTATCATCTTTATAGTTCATTTTTTGTTAAGAGCCAAATTAAACCACGTGGAAAATAGTGCCCGCAAAGTTTGAATTTTTGAGAAACATCAAGATTAACAAGCAATGCCATCATAACTTAGAGATTATTCATAATCAGTATATCACATACCAATTCTGTAAGTACAATGATCAAAACATGTTTAAAATGCAAGTAAATGCACTAAGATATTGGTAGCCAAACTTGTTTAGTAAAGCTAAATGCTATCACATCGGGTTGGTTGCCCCTAATGAAAGCCTGTTCAAGAGCAAGAATATCATGTTGCAACAAAGAAGCTCCCCACTCCATGCCTCATGATGCTCAAAAAGTTGAAAACTTACCATCCTTAAACAATCAATACATTTACAGTATCATGAGCACATAGCACGACCACAGTACCATTCTTGTCAACAACAATAATGCTAGAGCCAAAAAAAAAGATTGAAATAATACCGGTGTCCTTTTAACCACAAACTAATAAGGCAACAAAGAGCAAACGCAGTAAGGAAATCAAATAACATGAACAAACCATGTTCTTCACCCAACCAAAAGAAAGAAATACATTTCCATAGCGGAAGACAAATTTACCAAAAAAACGATGAGTCTATAGATAAAACTAACATACTATAGTTGAAGGTGATGCTAAAGCATCAAACTTAATACTCTCAAAGAGATAAAACTCAAGGGACGAAAAACCATCAAAGGGTGGTTCATAGCCAAGAGCCAAGGAAGCATTTCCAGAAAATACTGAGTATCTTCGTCCTTGCGGTTTATTAAAGTTACAACCTTTATAATGTTTGCGCAACAGCAAAGCGTTAGAACCAATAGCCAGAACTTCCCAGCGCCTCAGTCGGACCCTAAACTTCGACAAACCCAAAAAACCCCGCAAGCCAAACAACCAAAACCAAGCATATAATCACATAATCCTGAACTAAAAAATCAACTGAAACTGGAAAACAACGACACTGAACAAAAGCAGCTCAACTACGAAAATTCGAGAACCGAAGCCATAAGAAAAGTACCGCATTAATTCTAGTTCTTTACGAAATTTTAAGCATCCGTACACAACCAACTGCCCACAAATGTATTCATTCACAATATACAAACCTGGAAAAATTGGTAGCTTCTCCGCAAATGGACGCTCTATGCCGTTACGAAACTCATCATCTTCCACGTTTGGTTCATCGGGTGTTGATGGTTTGCGAGGTGGAGCCTGGAGCGTAGTGTTGAAGAGAAGCTTTTGCCATTTGGCCGTCATTTGTTTTTTCTCTTTTTCGGTTGGGCATATTACAACCCGATCCCTAAGGTTTAGAGTAAACTACAGACCGGTCCCTGATATTTGGAAAATTTACATATGGATCCCCAATATTTCATGATATTACATCATAGCGCTTATGGTTTGGGCTAATTTTACAACCCAACCCCAAGGTTTTGGATATCAAAGTTCTTACTAAATTTCGTTTGTAAGCTCTCCATTAGCATTTTTTTGGTACATACATCATTTTTTTTTGGGTTGGGTTGGGATGAGGTACATTTTTTTAATATTTTTACCTCTATTAATGTCTTATTTGCATACACATTATTAAAAACTTGTGACTTTAGTGTTTTATATAGAATTGATTTCTTGCTCCTTGTTGACATTGGTTCCAAACTTGAGCATACCAATGTGACTATATATTTTTAAGTAGAATAACGAGGCAAAAAACAATAAACAAGTATGAGGTCTAACTTTTGATAAATTCAATTATTATGATCAATTTTTAGGTGATCAAAGTTTCGAGAAACTTTTGTACTTAGGTTCTTTTTGACTCTCATTGCCATATTTGGTCCTGATAAGTTTAAATGTATCAAGAAGTTTATTAGAAGAAAAAAAGATTTACATTCCAATCCGAAAGTTAACGTGTGAATGGCCGAAATGTTTTTCTACTGAAACCTTAAGGATGGGGTTGTAATCTAACCCAAACCATGGCACCCGTATGTAATTTCATGAAACATTAAGGACCATACTATAATTTATCCCCAAACTTTAGGGATTGAGATGTAATTTTCCATAACCTCAGGAACCAAGATGTAGTTGACCCCAAACCTTAGGGACCAGGATGTAATTTGCCCCCTTTTTTCTATTGGGGGTAATTTAGTCATCTCAAAACCATATTTTTGAGATTCATTCCACACATGTGCCTTGAGAGTTCAATGGGATGAGAACTAAAAAGGGTAAATTTCAGAAGTACCCTTAAACTTGGAAAACATAAAATACCCTTAAATTTGTATAAATTAATAAAAATGACCACATTTTTCAGACCAAAAAAAAAAAAAAAAAGGAAATTAAGCTACAAGTTAAAGGTTCTACTATAATATGAAGGAAAACTAATGACTGAGAAGAAAATGCGTGGCTAGTTGTTGACAATAGTACTGTAGTGTGCAAGACGAGGAATAAAATAAAGTGCATTTGATGTGCGAGAATAAAAATGAAATGAATGATCAAATGATTCCAAATGTTTGGAATAATGTAAATATGAAAAGAAATATGAATCTTTTGAAAAATTGAATCCCTCAACAAGAGGAGAAAGGCAAAATCTCAAGTGACCCAAGAAAAACCATGGAGCAAAGGATATGATCAAATTAGGTATTGGCAAAATCAAAACAAAACCAACATCCATCCCTTTCTTGTTTAAACCTTTTTTACAGCTAAAACCACTCTGAAGTCATGACTTCTGCAGTTTCTCATGAAAAAATCCCTATTGTTAGTCGCCCCTCGCTCTACAACAAAATCATCTTGAGAAACCTCCAGCCGGATGATCAATCAAAACCAACATCTATCCCTTTCTTCTTCAGGAAGTCCTTGGCTTCAACAACATCCTGCCCAAGCAAAAACCACGAAGAATGAATCTTTAACGCAGACAAATTCTCTCATTTTCCATATGACCCTAGGTCCGTAAACTTTTTTTCCTCATTACTTGTTTCTTCATTTACCCCATTACAGGTTGTTCGGGTTTAGTATAGAGTTGTCTTACAACAATGCCAAGTAGATTTACACAACCGCAGTGATGAGCAACTTAGCTGAACAAAGTATATGAAGTAAAATACCTGTTGTAACTTCCTTAAGATAAAAAAAAAAAAAAGGAAGGAGGAAGAATGAAAAAAAGGAAAAAGCGTACCTGTTGTAACAGAAGTGCCTCATGAGGACATGTTGGAAATTGCATCAAACCAACTCCGACCATTAGTAGGCCATAGCATCCTAGAGAAACAATCAGATAGAGAGGCAACTGCATGCATAGCAAAGGCGCAAAATAAACTGGGCTAATGCCTTAAACTGAGGAAGAAAGATATGTGAGAAAATAAAGACTATGAAAAGAAGAGGCTCACCAACCACGTATAACTCCCCGGAATGACTGATGCTTGTAAGAGGCCAATCCACAGGGCAGCAATAACGGCCAAGATAGCCAGAATCTTATGAATATGCTTCATTCTCACTGCCATAAAGATCCTTCATCTTAATGGTTGACAATGAAAGTTGATAAGCTAAGTAACAAATGACTTAAGGACATGTAGTTGGCCTAATTCCAACTAACCACCATGATCAATTGTTCATACATACTATTATTGACAATTTACGCTATGTTCTACGAGGCTGGAGAAGTAATCGCATTGTTTAAATAGGAAGCATCCTGGGAAACTGGGAGGCATGAAATTTCCACAGCCTAATACTTATCATAAGAAATTTTCATGCAGCTCAGAGTTGAATTTTAGCAGCTATAAATTAACATTGAAATTAGGTTCCAAAAACACAAAAATCTTCAGATAACCATACCAAACATTAAGGATTATCTAAGTTATTCGTAGAGAAAAAAAAAAAAAGCCCATTGCTTTCAATAAGTATACTACGCGACAAGGGCTGTCTCAGTCGTTAAGTCTTTCAACTCATTAATCCTCTTTTTTCACATCACCTCTCCTCAGATACAACCTCCCCTCCAAAAAAGGAACATCAATCAATAACCACTGGTGTTGAACTAATATGATGACAACACAAAGATATCAAGGGTATGAAATAACAACCAGTTCAAGGCATGTCGCAATAATAAAACAAATAAAATTTCAACAACAGAAGTAAACTGATCTTAAACTTCCATAAGACAGATTCATCAAAAACATCAAGCAAGATATCCCATTTTCAATGTTGTAAAGACCCTGAAGCATAACAGCATGCCAAAGGGAAATCGACCTCCAGCATTTACAAATAAATAGGTATCCCATAACTAAAGGACACTTTATTATTCACACCTGAAGACCAACAGTAACAAAATAAAGTGCCATCAGAAGGGATATATAGCAAAATTATTTCAGTTTCCAATCCACTGAAGGATTATACTAGGAATCAAAGCCCTTGCGCAATGTCCCAAACATCATGTGGCAGTACCAGATCAGAATTATTCTACATAGGCAGTAAAAATTACATTACAAGCAATTCAAGAGAATATACCCAGCTATAATCCAACAACAATTAATATAAAGTACTTGAAGCAGAAATCCTCACTCTCCCTACAGGAAGACAGCCAATCAAAGCCATAGTGTAAGTATGAACTTTTATTTTTTTCCCAGCACTAGCTTGACTTCTATTTGTGATCATCATTAGAATCAACAGTTCGCCGCCGAAGCAGAGTCACTGAGTCAGACGATCTGAAAAGCCAACTGAAAGGAAAAGGGTCTCACCGGAAACGGAGGCTGCGTCGAACGGAAGATTGAGCGGAGGGGCGACGGCCTAAACAATTTTCTGTAAGCTAGAAAAATAAATTAAATTCGTACAAAATCTTCGAAGAGGACAATCCCTAATTCCATTTTAAGAAATACGACGAAATACAAATCTTTCTGAATCGATTCCAAACCCGGAATACAAATAAACAGGGCAATTAAAAGGAAAAACGAAATGAATCAGGAAGAAGTATACAACAGCAAACCACCGCGAGAAGAAAACGTACCTGAATTGCAATTTCTAAGATCTGGCAACGGAGTTGGGTGAAGCTGAAATTTTCAGCTCAGTGCCCAGCACATGTTAACCTTCAACTTTCAAAAGTGGCTTAGAATTCGTAAGGGGTTTTTTTTACATTATAATCATTTTTGATCGTTTTCAATATATATTTTTACTATTTAATTATATATTTTTACATTTTCAATACACTTTTTATTTTAAAAAATTATTTTTCAAAACCAAACTTGAAATCCAACAAAAGAACCTTCCCTGGGTAAGGTTTGTTACCCATTGTGACAACGACTACCGTATGTGGATATTGTCACATTTTATTTGTTGTTGGACGAATTTTAATTTATTAATTAATGAAATATACTTTCAGGACAAAAAGAAAAAAAAAAGAATAGATTTGACCGAGTTTATGCATGAATGAAAGTTTTCCCTTTCTACGTTGGATTTAAATGGCACTCTCTCAGATTACGCGGATTCTTTTGGTTTTGATCTAATTTTCCAAGTCAAGAATAGAATCACTAACATAATTTCCACACGATCGAGATGCATGGAAAGGGACTGGGGAGACCAGAGACCTGGACTCGGGAGTCTACTCTAGAGTCGTACATTGTCAAAGAGACGGTGGACGTATATTAAATCGTTGTAGCATTCAGGATTCATCCTGCAACAACATAAATCGCAACAATGAACAGCTTAGTTTTTGCAGTGATGATATTGGCTTCTTCTGGTAGAGAATTAGCAGCTGCAGCCAAACCAGGAAGAGTTAAGAACACGGACGAAGCTGAGGCATTGCGCCGTAGCGGCTGGTGGGATGCTAAATTCGACCGTATAAACGAGTCTGATCACTGTCAGTGGCGTGGTATAACCTGTAACGATGCAAACCAGGTTATATCGATCCATCTGGAATTTAGTATTATCGGAGATAAGCTTCGGAATTTCAGCTTTCGTTCATTTCCGAACGTTGTTGAACTTCACCTGGTATTCTGCAAATTAACCGGCGATATCCCACCTCAGATTGGTGCTCTGTCTCAACTCACCTCTCTCGATTTGTCGGAAAATCGACTCACCGGTGAGCTTCCTTCGACTCTATCGAACCTCACCAGATTAGGATACCTTAATCTTAGTCGAAATAATTTCCAGGGTTCAATCCCTGAATCGCTGGGTCGATTCTCTGATCTAACAGCTCTTGATCTTAGTCACAATAGCCTCACTGGGGTCATCCCGCTTCACTTTTTCTATTATCCTATGAATCTGTATTTATCCCACAATAATCTCTCTGGTGCCATTGTTCCTGATCTTCTCAAGCATGTTAATGATATTGACATCTCTTATAACGCTTTGGAAGGTGAACTGTCAAATGAATTCTTATGTAGATTTCCTCCAAGCAAATACGTTGGGAATCCACACTTGCGAAGTAACACTACTCCTTTATCTATTTGCTATCAAAAGGGGAAGATTATTGATAATTGGGTAGTCTACTTTATCTTCATCATAGGATTTTTCTTAGTCAGCTGGTGGGGTTTTTTATGTGTAATCTTTTGGCGAACCAGGGCCAAAAATAAGAAACTGGAAGTTGAGCTTGAGCAAGCAGACTCTTCCCATGGAGACATTTTTAGAATCTGGAATTACGATGGAAATCTCGCTTACGAAGACATCATCAGAGCCATAGAAGATTTTGACATCAAGTATTGCATTGGGACAGGGGGTTACGGCAGTGTTTACAGAGCCCGGTTGCCGAGCGGGAAAGTGGTTGCATTGAAGAAGCTTCATCGTTTCGAAGGTGAGAATCCAGCGTTTGACGCGAGCTTCCGAAATGAAGCCCGCGTGTTATCAAATATTAGGCATCGAAACATCGTGAAGCTCTTCGGGTTCTGTTTGCATCGGCAATGTATGTTCTTGATCTATGAGTACGTGGAGAAGGGAAGCTTGTTCTGCGTGTTGAGGAACGAAACTGAAGCTGTGGAACTTGATTGGATGAAGAGATGGAATGTGATCAAAGGCATTGCCTTTGCATTATCGTATCTGCATCACGATTGCAACCCTCCGATTGTTCATAGAGATGTATCTACCAACAATATTCTTCTGAATTCAAAGCTCGAAGCAATTCTTTCTGACTTTGGTACAGCTAGAATGCTGCACTTTGATTCATCGAATCAGACGTTAATGGCAGGCACATTTGGTTACATTGCACCAGGTAATTTACCCGATTCTTGTCTCCTTTTGTCATTTTAGTGTTCTAGACCTGTCTTCCGTCTCACAATGGAAGATAGGATCCACGTGAAACCCATGTTACTCTTGCAGAGCTAGCCTATACATTGGTAACCACGGAAAAGAGTGATGTTTATAGCTTCGGCGTGGTGGTTCTGGAAATATTGTTCGGGGAGCATCCCGGAGACTTCCTTTCCTCCCTACCATCACAATCCGATGAGCAAATATTGCTGAAGAATCTGCTAGATGAACGTTTACCGCCTCCCAACAACCCGTCGGTTGCTCTTTGGGTGGTTCTAGCGGCTACTGTGGCACTGGCTTGTATACATCCCAACCCGAAATGTCGACCCACGATGCAAAGTGTGGTGTGGCAGTTTCTTGCACCGGGACGAGAATTGACAGTGCCGATGCAATGTGTCACTGTGCTTCAGTTGATGAATTCAGGATACTTCTGCTAACATGGTAGGATAATGAGACAGAATGGGAACTAATGCATAGGTTGAAGAAGAAAGTAAAGTGAATATATAGTGATTTGTAACTGATTTTTGTACAAATATGGCTCCACAGATCCAAGTAATTTGAACAAGAACAGTCAAGGGATCCCAGAAAAGAATTCCTCTAGCTGATTTTCACTCACTACCACACCAAAATTCTGCGAAAAAACAGCATCAACCGATCCAGCTTCAACATTCTGCGATACATCGACAGATGAAAACTTGATGTACTCATCCAGGTTATGGACAGTTCCATCTGCACAGCCAAAAGGCAATCTTTCATCATCTGTTGGACATCCTTTCATTGAATAGGCTGTCGTATTTAAGAACGTAAATGCTTTGTTCTAAGATTACCTTCCGCGGCAATGGGCGGATACGAAGGTGGCTGAGAGATCCAGTTTCCAGCAGAATCTTTCATGTGCTTTCGATCAGATGCAAAACACCGCAAGAAGATTGGTGAATGTACAACGCGGAACAATCTGCAATTAAATGTGGTATAAACCTCAGAAAGAAATTGTAGGCTTCAAATTCGGCCATAACATAGCCATAAATAACTGGCATGATTACCAGGAACACAAGTTTCTGATAAACCTTAAAAAATCAAGATTTAACCTATTTATCCCAGTTCCGGGTCCAACTAAGAAATTGAATACAGGGACAAGATGGATACTTTATACCTCTTGAACTCTGGGAATACTTTGAAAGATGGACGGATACTTTCCGCCACATATGAGGTCAAAGGAGAAGGAAATGGAAGAGTTGAATCTAGATCCCACACCGTATGATCCGAGTTTACATCTTTCTGTTTCTGCATTAGACAATACAATAGGAAATTTCAGTTGGTTTGAGTCAGATACCACACCACGAAAACCAAGTGATTAGATGTTGTAACCAGATCAATTACACTAGTTAACACCATAACCAGAACGATATTTTGACAGGACTTAGTACACATATCACCATGACCACTATGATTCAACTAAAAGTGTGATTCACCTGTATGCAGATCACATGATAATCCCATAGAACAGCCCCATCAGCTCTCTGGCTCGCCTTTTGGTGCCAAAGAGGTATCTGCAAAAGATGAGTCGGTCTAATCTTATGAGATAAGATCATATTCAGTACCATTGTAACATAAGCACTAATCAGAAATTATGCCATCGTAAATAGTCCATAGAGACTTAGCAAAGCCAGTGCCAAATATCTGCAATCCATAGGTCATAACTTCAAGAAGTTAATCCCTCAAGGTTCTTTTGCATAAACACAAACAGAAAAAATTCATGTGAAGAACAAGCTTCACTTCATTTGCTAGTGAGCACCTTTTGTGAAATAAATATCATCTCATCTCCTTCCAATAAGGTTCTTATCCTTAATATGCATTAAAAGTAACGCATAGAAGAAATTTTCAGGAACAATGGAAAACAAAGGATTGCTTAGGAAGAAAATTTAATATGCATTTTGATATATTACTCATAAAACACATGCCTGTTTCTTCTCATTGGAAATAAAAACGACGAACAAATCTGAACCACCAGAATCAGCAAGCCCTTCTGAGCATAGCGTCTTGCATAGTAAGTACACATTCTCCTCACTACAAAATAATGCAGCAGAGAAACTCTATTACCACCTCATCAATAGATGAACTCCAAACAAAACATATATTTACCGATATTACCAACGAAACAGAAAACAAAGTTCAAAGCGAAAACTTAGTTTAAAAAGCCAACTTGTTCTTCTCTTGGATATAACAATGTGAGTGGAAAAAGAAAAATATCAAAGCAACTGAGGGGAGTGCAAAATACAACAGAGGTCTTCAGTTGCAGAAACAAGCATGAATTACAAGACTAACCAATCAAATGCATGAGATAAACAACAATTTATGACGTTTGATTTCGAATATCAAATGAAGATGGGCTCTCAAAACACAGGAATTGATCCGCATATCATTAGAACTAGAATTACAACGACCATAAAATGGTTTCCATTCAGAACTGATTCAGTGAATTGATTCTAATTCACCATGATAACAATTCAATCGAAGAAACCCCTCATTTCAGCTATTCACTTACAGTATAAGCTCTTCAAAATGAATCAAATCAGCCGCTAGAAATTAAGAATCAGTAAAAAACCAATTTCAAACTGCATCACCGAAATGATTCAAAAAGTGCATAACTATAGATATGGATCCTTCCGTTCGTTTAAAGTAAAACCCAGATTATGTTAACGAAAACAAACGCACAGAGACAAGAAAGCAAAAGAGAGGAACCAATAATTAGCGGTATAGTCAAAGCTGGGAGCTTGAACAGGAACAGAAGCAGAAATTGAAGACTCTGGGGCTGATGACGATGATGGAGAATCCAATCTGAAAGTTGTCATTTTCTCGAATTTCTCACAAAATTTTACCGCATTTATTTCTGGGGGGGGGGGGGGGGGGGGGGGGCGAAAAGTATCCGTGGATGAAGAAAGCGTGAACGAAGAGTTTAATTTGGTTCAGCGACTACGCAACGGAACCACGCCTTCAGATTCGGAGTACTTGAGAAGTCAGAACCGGAACAGACCCTTCCGGAGCAATGGACTCAGAGTCAAAGGATTGCGCTGCCGCCCACCAGCCACGGCGGAGATTCTGCTAAAAAGGGATGCGGGAGACCAGCCACATAAGTGAGTTCATAGAGTTTTACAGAGACATTGGGCATACCCCAAATTAACCATAACAACACACATCACAATCAATAAAGCATAGCTATTACAATTCAAAGGGGAATCATAAAGCATAGCCCTCGTTGCAGTGATCTGTAGTCTGTACCACAATTCGCAAAAGGGCAGCTTTCTAGATATCGCTAAGGCAACTCCGGATGGGTTTGCGTCTTTAACGTTGACACTCACGTAGTGGTCTGTACCACTATTCCCTTTTAAGCAAAATGACAGTTATCAACGGAATTAATTTACTTTTAACACTTACCGGTTTAGATAGGCTAGGTAGTTGCTTGACCGTCAAGTACTACGTTATTATGTGTAATTCCTTTATTAGGGTATATGTCATTCCTTATTATGTAGGTATTAGTCTTAACAAGTAGCATTAGAGACTCAGGTGTCATAGACACATAATAAAAAAAATTAGACTATTCATGCACTTTCCATTAGTCTTAATCATGTTTCAAACACAGTTATTAAAATCACAAGAAAAAAAGAGGTGTTGAATACTTTCCATTTCTTTATCACACAGAAATCAAGTAGCATCAATATCCAAAAAAGATAAGTTGTCCTTAGTAGACAATCTATCTTTAAAGCTTAACCATAGGATAATCGAACACTTTGGAGGTATAAATTTTTTCCAAATAGTCTCCGCCCAAAATGAATATTTACCCTTAGTTCTCAACAAATTATAAATTTAGCTAGTTAGGTATCTACCCGTTGCAGACCACTAGGTTGGGTTAAGGTATTGATGCATGCATCCTTACCGCCCATTTTTGAACGATTAAATCCCGAACATTTGCCAAATTCTTAAATATAGGAGAATCATTTTTAAGGTATTGCTCAATTCTTTCAAGAAGACATTGCCGATTCTTTCAAGAAAGAATGGCCGCAGTGCTAATGATCTGTAGAAACTCTTTCAATATCATTTATTTCTCCGATTTCGACTTCTCCATGGCCGGTGAAGGCCAACCCCGACTAATCCATGCACCGCCATCACTTTCCGGCGTAGCAGCGTGAAGTTTGCCGGCTCTTCTGGAGAAATCGTCTGTGTTCTGGTTGATAACAAAGACTTCTATTTTTGGAATCCACGCTCTAACGATTGCCGTAAGATAGGGGATTGACAAATAAAGCTGGAGTTCCCAAAGCCTTTGGGATATCAGATGGCACCGCAAAGATTATAATCTTCATTGATGGGATGATGATCTTTTGATTTATTGGTCAGTTGATTTTATTCTCCACGCAATATACAGTTAATATACAGTTTAGTTTTCCTATGTTTTTCTCTGTTCTATTGTGTTTTCCTCTATTTCAATCGCGACTTGGATTTTTTCCGATGGACAGTCTACCGTTTGGCCAAATCGCCGGTTACCAGATCGCGAATTCTTAATATCCAGTACAGTATTTTCTTTTCTATTTTAATGTCTTCTTTTATATTTATGTGTTTTTCGTGTTTTATCATAAGTAGCTAATTTCTTAGTTCTGGTATTATGTAAGAAGCCATAATCCATGTATGTATGAAACCCATGAATTAATCTAAGGTCTAATAAATTATGTTTCTAAATTGCCTGTATTTATATGTCTAATTACTAAGATTATTGTAAGCCTAATCAACTTAGTTTAATCTGGTAGAGTCAGTGAGTGGCACAATTACCGGCCGAGTAGTACAGGATTTAATTGGGTAATAATTTATAATGCATCGTCAGTAGGAATTATTAGTTTCAGATTCTTCTAGTTCTTAATACTTCTATTTGTTAATTAATAAGGTTTGCGGGGACTCGCGGTCTGGTAGTTAACGTAGTTAGAGAATAATTCCTTTGCGGGGACTCGCGGGGGATTATCGAGAATCTATGGGAGAATTGGGATTATTTGCGGGGACTCGCGGTAATACTATAACTGAAACGGCATAAGTAATTAGACAAGCTAAGAGGTTTATGATTGCATGCATGAGATTAAGGTGGATTTACATAATACCGAAATTGTTTCTCATTAATTGATATTTCCTAAGTCTTTACTTTCATACTTAGTTTAAGTGACAACTCTAAGGTCTCTTAAGAGATGCAAAGGTGACTACTAGTCATAGTTTGGTTTTATTTGCACGTTAATTAGAATTAGAATTAAATTACCGTCTCTGTGGATCGACCCTATCTACTACTGTGCTATTTTCTTAGCATCTTAATTGCAAGTTTTAAGCAGTATTTTTACTGTATTTGATAGACACACGACAAGTCCTATCAGTGTTATACCAATATCAGCTAGCCGCCGGAGCCGCGGCTCCTGTAATGAGGAAAAGAAAAGTAAACAACATCATTTATGGCAAGTCTCGGAATAGCAGGCTACGCTTGGAGAGTTATCCACGGTGGCGGTAAGTGATCTGATGACGTGCGCTTTGGCCGAATGGTCGTCTGGATAGATGGTCAAAGCTCCGAATCACAATTATGTCAAAAGTAAAGTCAGTATACAGTAGAGAGGTAAGCTCAAAGTTAGAGAGAGAAAAAGTAACCCTTACCTGTAGGGTATTTGAGTGTATTTATAGGCGTAAGTATTTAAGGGTCCCATACAAAGTACACTCTAGGGGTGTAAATGAGCCAAACCGAACCGAGTTCTAGTTACGTGTTCATTTATTATTCATTTATTTATCGAATCTAAAATTTTATTCGTGTTCGTTTATTTATTAATCTAGCCGAACTGAGCTTGTTCGTAAACATTCTTGTGCGTTCTATCTCGCATTAACTAACAGAAAATTGTAATGTTTAGTTAACTTAACATACTATATCAAATTACATAAAAATCAAATTCAATTTAAACTCATATATTATTATCTATGTACATATAAATATATATACAGATTTAATAATTTGTATTATTTAAAATTTTAATATTGTATATACTTATTTTATTTATATTATATAGTTAGTATTTTAATCGAGCATGTTCACGAACATTAACGAGTTTTCAATACCTTGTTCGTGTTCTTGTTCGTTTATTATTAAGCCTAAAATTTATGTTCGTAAACGTTTTTATCGAGCCGAGTTCAAGCTTGTTCGTGTTCGTTCTCAACCCTAGTTGTAAACGATTTCCTAAAAGTACCTGTATAATTCACGTGTAATTCAAATTGTATAATTGAAATTGGGCTGCTAAAACAGAGCTAGCCCATTAATACTGAAATGGAGCATATGAAAGAATCTATTATTATGGACTGGGCTGATTTCAAGTTTGCTTTTTTGAAGTCTTCCTGTTCTTGGAATGAAATGTATAATGAAACACTTTTTCTTTTCTCTTCTCACTACTCAAATCGAACGCCATAGAAATTTTTGTCAACACATTTATTGTCTCTTAGCCCCTGTTGAATTTTTTTTGTTTTTTTTGTTTCTTTCAAAATTTTGCATAAATAAATAATCTCATTTTTTAATTAAATTTTAACTTTTCATTCACATCAAATTCAAAAATGAATTTGAAGTTACAACTACAGTATAGTACATAATGGTGATGCCTCATGGTTTGTTTTTTAAAGCCATTTTAAGTTATAGGGCAAGTGAAAAATACCAAACAATAATTTTATTGTTTCACTGGTTTCACAAGTAGCACCCACACTATTCTCTTTCAAATTTCACTGGTTTCAAAAGATGTTACTCAGCTCCTAATATGTAACTTTTGTCTGCATAGATGAACGAGTTTACTGTCAAAAGATTTTGCCTGTACGGTATGTTCCTCTTATATTTTTAAAACACATTATAATAATTTTTTATTATTCTACGCCTCCTTCGATTTTCAACATACCTTTTCACATTGCCAATATATTTAATATTTTCAAAGGCAAATCCAAAACACATCATCACAGAATAGTAGCTCAAACCCATAATTGAATACTAGATCAAAAAGGAAAAAAGAGAGGGAAAATATTATAAAACACCTTTTGCATATCTGAAGTGCTGCCGAGTTTGCTGCACAATGGAAAGATTGCTTGTTAAAGAATTGCAAAAGCAATAGAATGATATGGCATTGAAAAAATATAAATTCCACTCTATCTTCTTTAACTCCTTTTGTGATTTGTACTTAATCATTTATGTGCCTCTCTGCTGACAATTCAAAGAAATTATGTAGGTGATAGAACAAAATCAGCAAGATGCATGAAGAACTGAAACTTCCTTGTTCCGGTCACTTCTGCAGAAGTATTCCTTTCCTTTATCTTGGTTCAGAATCTTCTATTTCCCATGCACAAGGAGGCCCTTTGCCCAGTGAACAGGGGGAATTAGAATATAAAATATTTATTCCAAAATTTGTGTTCTTGTCAGTACCTAAGACAATCAAGCAGCAAGCACAAAACCTCAGGTTTATCCTTGCGACTTTTCAAAACTGCAAGTAATGTCTGACTCGCCAAGGACTGCACCCTATCATTTGTAATGCAGCAAAGACGAACTAGGGCAGGCAAAACTAGTACAGAATCTGCAATAACAAATTAAGTTTATAAACACTCCAACACAGAGAAACCCATGATCCACAATATTGAGCAATCGAAATTCATTATAACTTGAGCTAAAAGAAAGGAATTGTATTACTCCAGTCACTAAGTTACTACAAAAAAAAAAAAAAAAATCAGGAGAAAGGATAACAACAGCCAGCCAGCAATCTACAACTCTTTTAACAACATACACTAAGAAGGTTTAAGAAAAAATCCTGAAGAAGAGTTTGTAATTTTACAATTTTCATGTTATAAAACTAGTGCAACCAGGGAATGTAATGTAAAGCCCTTCTACTTCTACAATGCATAAAAGGGGAAATCAGACATTTTAATATGAGGAAACACCATTGAACCAATGCAGTTCAGACCTAAAAGAAGGAGAAATAAATTCAGCATGATGGTCAATTCTTGTATTTCACAGGTGCAAGACCCTGAAGGCATGACGATGACCATAGTATCAACTGTTGATTCGGACTTCACACTGACCAATTAGAGGAATTAGTTCAGATGCCCGTGTTTGAATAACCAGTTCTTCATCTTCAAGGAACTGCAACAAGAGGTTTGCTATATCTTGCCTGTGATTGGATAGAGATTGAGCCAAATTACAGACTATTCAAAATGGCTAAGAAAAGAGTTGAATATTGAACAATGGAGAACTGAAATCATAAACAATAGCCTCATACCGCATCTGATTTGAAAGTGAGCTACCAGACCCAGAAGATGAGCGAATGATACCTGAAATAACATCAATGGCATTCATCCTCCTTAAAAAGTTTCCAGAAAAGAGATCCTTCAAAATATTTTGAAGACCATGGCTGCCTGAGCACCTAAGATATCAAAATATGACAGTAAGACTTCAACTTTGCATAAAAAAAAGTAGAAAGGTAGAATGTCAAAAGAAGTGAATCAGGAAATAAATTCTTCTCACAAAGTACAGTATTCTGCAACAAGCTTTACAACAGCTTTGGCTGCACCATCACGCTCATCCAGAAGATGTAGTAGCATTGGCAGTACAGAATCCAGCTCTCTAGCATCGCCATCAAAGCCTCTAGACAAAGAAAGATGTGTCTTAAAGATGGCAGCTTTGAAGATGCATATGGCACCATCAACTACATCCTCATCAGCACAGCGGAACTACAAGAATGCAACAGAAGTTCCACTCAGGAGTTCAGAATTGCTTATGATCAACTGAAGCATTCACTATTTCTGGCCCCTAACAGCCAAATTTAAGTCCAGAAGGGAACAAGTATATGCAGAGTTCCAAATAAACCTCCTACAGTTTAGGATATGTTTGTCTCAATGAACTTAAGAGAGAGATAAATGTAAAAATGCACTTAGGTGGATAGATGTAAACAAGTTAATACATTAACATTGTAAACTTATATACCTGTTTTTAAATGTGAACCAAAACAAAGAAAATTTGGCACTGTTCATACGCTGCATTCCTTTCCTTCAAACTTGCTTTGAAACACAACTATGATTTCCTTCTTCTAACTAATCCAATAAGGAAAAATAAAAAGGAAATAACTATAGCATGCTCCATATCCTCAACATCACAATCTTTGCCTCAGTTTCTCCTACTCTAATCCAGCAACTCAGACCTTGTTCATAAAACCAGATCTATGTTTCCAGTTTCTTTTCCCAGAAAGATGACGCATCTACAGTACACTGCCTCTTCAACTAAAACTACACTATGAATTATGTACATATGCAGTATTTTGCAAGACAAAGAATAATTAACAATGTTCACTAACCAAATAAACTTATAGCTACAGTCTCAAAGAGAGATCAAGTACTTCCAGCGAAATGAGAAGTTTAGACAGCACAGTTCCATGTTCCGCTAGTGCTTCTTCAAACTGCTTCATATCTAATCGACCCAACAGAAGAAAGAGGCAGTTCAAGAAAAACTTTATTGTCTCAACTGCGCTATTTTCTGCAGCAGGTTCATCATCACGGTTTTCAGCGTAAGGCTTCATACATAACATCAAAAGGAAACAAATGACATTAGTACATTAAAAAAGGGAAAAAGATCTCATGCATGGTACGAGGATTATAATGGTAATTATTACCTCAATTCCAGACAAATACTCATTCAATTACTCCTTGTATTTCAGACAAAAGTAGTAATCTTCCAAGTGCGACAGCATGCCATAGTGCTTCCAACAAGAGGAGAGCAACGATATTCCAGTCTTCAGCATTGGTGTATCTGTTTGACATCATTAAGAGGTAAGTGACATTTAGAAATAGAAGAACACGCAGCTAAACTATAAAAGCTTAATGCACTTTCTCAACACCTGCCTCATTTTGAAAGAAAACATATTGTGCTTGAGTTCCCTGCAACCACTTAAACATTCTCTCCAACCCACTTGAATGCAATGACATGCTTTTTCTGCTCCACTGCATAGCATATCACTCTGTGAAATGATTGACATAGAATTTTGAATATGTCAAAGTAACATGCTCTGAAGAAATTATACAGAGCCTGCATGTCAAAGTAACATGGTCTGAAGAAATTATACAGAGCCTGCATCCACAAGACACTAAAAAGGGACTACACTAAAGAAGCAACCAAACAGAGGACAACATATCAAAATGTTTTGCTGTATAATATTTATTAAAGAAACATACAGCTTTCAGGCTCCCAAAAAGAATAATCAAGTCATCTATATGATTCCAAAGCAACAATTTTGTTCCCGTGTCCTTTAAGGCATCCGAAGCTCCTCCTGTCTCCTTCCCTTTTACAATACCAGATGCATCTACTACAGAAACTGGATGATGTTGAGAATCAAGATCATGTAACTTCTGCTTGTAATATGAAGTGTCAGATATGAAGTACATCTCAGAAGCAACAAAAGATTCAGGAGTATAACTTTCACTTACATGTGGATGAATGCGCCCGCAGAGTTCTGCACCAAGCTTGCGAACATCTTCAAATTCAAACTTGTTGAGTGCTCTGAAAAGAATAACAATCAGACACTTGAAAATATCCTATAAAAAGTTTTAAAAAAAAAAAAAATCAACAATGTTAAAATATAAAAAAAAAAAAAAAAAAAATCAACAATGTTGATTCTCTAGCACGAACCTACTGATAAGAAGTGAACCAATGCATTCAGTATCATCCAAGTTCAAAGTCCCAGTATCTGGAGGCATAAACAGCATAAAAGAAAATGTGAGGCACACACAGTGGGATAACTCTTCATCCACCAGATGCAAACCACAATTTAGTATAGATGGCTTCTGAATACAAATCAGCGTGACAGAGATTCAGAAGAAATCTAACTCACTAAAGACATCCTTTCCTATTAAGACACTAAATAAGCATCTTCCCAGGACCATACATCAATCAAAGATGCATACATCATGAGATAAGATCAATTGGATTAAAAAAAAAAAAAAAAACTTATCCTAAATAGGTAAAAGAAGAGGCATTCTCAAATATATTAGCTACTAAGCTTTGTCTGATGGAACTCAAATGCAACTAAAAGAATTTAACTTCGACTTTTATTGCAATCCTTTAACTTCAACTCGTTATGCTTCATTACTTGAATATGCACCAATGGTATCAAGACAGTTGGGAAAGAATCTGTAAACTGAAGGGAATAAAATGAAATGAGAAACAGGGACTTAAAATGGTGTTCTTTTATAGATGTTAACTAGCTTATAGATAGACAAATAGATGGATTCATTATGTATAATGCAATTGAGAGATAGAGATCATATATCCATATGCACTTCATAGAAGATTTTGAAAGACCTCACAAGAAGTTTTAGGTAAATGGCATCCCCAGTTAAATGATGAACATAGTCCATAGACTAGCTACCACTTGGACCATTAACTGAAAAGAGCATGATTCATAAGAAACATCAAAGGAAAATTAATAATTAACAAGCAACAATCAGGCGTACCTTGTTTGTATGATGTTTTCTTTCAACTCTTTACCATGCATTAAGGGAGAACTGAGGTTGTCGAAGACTCGTAATGGAAGCAGCCGAATTGTATACTAGTGCTGGGCAACGATGACTAAAGAGGAATAAATGATTAAATGGTGTCAAATTAGTTATTTTAAATGTTGTACCTTGACATCCATAAAAATTGTACATTTGTCAAAATGGCCGGACTCTTCTAAAACGGAGGGAGCGTTGTAGTTAACCAAGATAATTCCTTTCTTCAAAAGAAATTAATAATCGGTGCTTTGCTTTTGCTTTTGCAATTTTCATATTCCAAACTAATTATTGTAAAGAGCATCCACCAAAATGATCATATTGTTGAAGATAAGAATTTTTCTTTTCTTTATTCAACTTTTTCCTTTTAAGGAGGATGGGTTTTCTCCAAAACAAACAATGGTAGCCAACAAAAATAGACCTGGCGTACGAGCGTGATAAGATACAAGAAATTAACTTCATAAAAACAAAGTCTTATATATCTTTCTAGCAAATTGATGAAAAAATATAATTAATTATATAGTTTGAATATAATGTAATTGATCAATAAATTCACACACAGACTCACACTAATTATTAATCGTTCATTAGCTAGTACATGCAGGGAGAGATTATTTTACAATACAATCAGAGCATAAGTAAAATTGATAGGGTGCACATTTCAAAAGCCATTTTTCAATGAGTAATTTGTGACATTCGTCGCAGCAGCTTGTAATATTACATCTAGAAACGTGAGTGAGAAGGTGCGAATGACACTGGATTGCAAAAGTCCTCTGATTTGATGTTTTTTGAAGCGGGTTCTTTTATTATACCATCATGATATAGGTGAAATAGGTAAGGTACGCGTTCAAAAGCTCTTTGTCTATACAGTGGCTCGTAAGTTTACTATTGGGAACCAAAATTAGCTTTTTTTGTCTTTTAAAAATGGAGGGAATATATACTAAAGTTACACAAAATGATTCATTTTGAAGAAATTAATAATTGATGGTCCATAATACTTTGCTTTTGCCAGTTTTCAGATTCCAAACTTGGTAAAAACATGCTACCAAAAATTTCATATTCCAAACTCGGTCCGAAATCCTACGAAGAATTTGTCTTTTTCTTTTGCGTTTCAACCTTTTCGTTTTTTTTTCCTTTTCCAAATGTCTCAATATAATTATGCTTTTTTTCCTGCAATTTTTTCCTTCTTTGTTCTATGTTTTTTTTTTTTCAATTATATTCTTTGGTTCTTTTGATACAATGAATGAATATATATGTATAATTTTGCAAACAAGATAAATTAACTTTATAGTAACAAAGGTATATATAGTAACTTAATTGATCAATGAATATATAAAATTGTTTTCAGATTTGAAACTTTTAAATATATTAATTCCTACATATGCATTATTAATATTTTTTTTCTGAAAAAATAAAGAAAATGCTATTTGTACGTAGGACATAAAATGAACAACCAAATTTCTCAGTGCAAAATTTTAAACTTAAAAGCAATTTTCTACTTTTCTTTGTAGTTTTTGGCTAAATTCTGTTGACTGATACAGCTTTTTTTTAATACCAATAATCAGCTAAAATATACTTTATTCGTTCTCTTTTCAAAAAGTCAACTTTTATAAAAAATAATAAAAAATTATCTCATTCAAAGAGTTTATTTTGAATTTATTTACATAAATATCATTACTAATTTAATAATGTGTAGTCTATGATTAATCCTTATTTATAAAGTAAAAATATAAGTGAAAAAATATATAATGTCAATATATTTATTTATTTTAAGTGTTGTATTCCACAATTCATAATAAATTGTACATTTTTCAAAATAGACTCTTTAAACGAGGGCGAATGAAGGAGTATATGTTTTGAGGTTTAATTGATTCACCTAGTTACGAATGTATGTCTTAGCGTGTCTCAATTTAAGTGGATTGATTGATTGCTTTTAATTGGAATTTGGAATGAACTGGATAGTTGAATAAAATTATTAAAATGAAGAAATTAAATATCAGAGAAAGAAGTAAGCATGACAAGAAGTGATTGGCTAGCTGGTAAGATACAATAATTTGATGTGGGAATGGATATGGATATTCAAATGAAAATTACAATATATATATATATGTAAGTGTGAAAAATTTTGCAAAGAAGAAACTAATTAACCTTATAGAAATAAATTATTTTATTTACTTTTTCCTCGGAAATTAATGAATGAGTATACTGAATTACATATATAGTTTCAATGTATTTTGAAAATTATACATTATCATACACACATTAATTATATAGTACTTGAAGAGGGAGAGGGAGATTCTTTAATTAGCAATACAATCAGGGCATAAGTAGAATTGACAGGCTGCGCATTCGTACAATCTTTTCCAGTAGAGTAATTTGTGACAATCATTACAGCGGCTCGTGAGATTACCTTCTGGAACATGGGTGAGATGGTGCGGGTGACGCTGGATTGTGAAAGTCCTACCAAATTTGATGTTTTTGAATGCCCCGAGTGTAGGAATACATCGAGGATGGAAAGACTGATCGCATTCGTTGCATCGATAAACCCAGTGCGTGGGATCAATCTTTTCTTCACAAACTTCACAGTAGAAATCATCAATGTTTGTGAAAGGAGGGTAAGTTAGGGTAAGCTCGTGCTTGTCCCACCTATGCTTCACCGTTCGAGGCAGCGTAGCGCATTCAAATCCCAGTTTGTACTTACAGGGAGGACAAGAGAAATGGTGACCGGTTTTAGACAATCCGCAGCCATTGCAAGTAAATGGTTTTGACTCCGAGGCACAATCCATGAACAGCTCATGTAAAATG
Source organism: Leptodermis oblonga (assembly GCA_016801395.1). NCBI lineage: Eukaryota > Viridiplantae > Streptophyta > Magnoliopsida > Gentianales > Rubiaceae > Leptodermis > Leptodermis oblonga. The sequence continues at coordinate 6,239,692 of CM028750.1, read as the reverse complement.
TGACCATCATGCCAAATACGTCCGCCCATCACGAAACTGCACTTGAGATCGATGCAGAAATCGCATTTGTCACACTTGTAAGAGTAGCCATTACTAAAAGAATTGCAGAGTTTGCATTCCAAAACCTCCCAAGGATGATTTTGATGAGGGAAATGTAGCGTCAACCTGGGCTGGGAGCATCCGACGTGACCTGGGTTTGGACAATGTTTAAGCAACTTTGCGCAAGTTAGGTGGAGAAAAAAACTGCATTGTCCATGTCCACATTTGTAGTAGCCGTCGCCACTAATGGATTGAGCGCATCCATCACATGTGATTTCTTCATCATTTGTGTTAACGTTACATGGGAGCAAGGAATGCTGGTGACTTTCCACCTTCACCTCTCCTTCTGGCAATTTCACTCCATAGTACTTTAATTTTTGTCGCATAATGTAAAAATGCGAAGGTAAGTCCAGGCTGCACGTAGCACGAGTCGAATAGGAAGGCCTATTTGGTAGGATAAGTAAATATATATATATATATATATATATATATAGATTAGGTCAGCATGATCAAAGTTGTATATATTCTCTCTCTCTCTCTCTCATTGAAGTAAGTAAAAATAAATAAAAATGGTAAATGAGACATTGTTGATAAATAACCAAACATGGAAATCAAGTCAGTTAAATAACTAATAATAGTCATGATGAAATTGATCATATATATATTTAGTGGATTTTGTATTACTATATATGAATAAAAGGATGAGTGAGTTTGAAGATGACATTTTAATTTTTTTTGGCATAATGTAATAGTTTGCAGGTAATTTCAGGGAGAAAGCAGCACGCCGCCAATAGGATAGGAAAGGAAGAAGGGCTATTTTATTTGGTAGGATAAGTAAACAAAAAGTATGTATATATATAGATTGAGATTAGGTCAGCATGATCAAAGTTATATATATTCTCATTTTGAACTAATTAAAAATAAATTAGAATGGTAAATGACTACATGTATTCACAAACATATAATATTTATAAAAAATTATGATTTCCAATAAGAATTTGTTTTGTCCCAATAAAAAAATTTATATTTATTTTCATAATTTCATATTTTTAATAATATAATCATGAAAAGTACGATCCTATTTGGAAAAATAATACTTAATAATAATGCCAATTTTTATTATTTTATTTCAATTTTACTGTGTAAATATTCAACATGTGAGTGGCATGTGATTTTTTGAATGGAAAAATGGATGGAAAGTTAGCGAGGGATCAAAAAGGTATATACACACAAAATGTGAATGACTTTTTCTCGCCATTTGAAATGTGAGGGAACAAAAAAGAGCATTGATCCATTTGCGATGGACTAAAATGATGGTGTGCTCTTTGTATTGCTATGAATAAAAGGATCAGTTCAGATGACATTTTACTTATAGACAATTAATTTTGAATGCAAAAAATGTATGAAATTAACCTGAATACAAACAAAAAAAGAGAAATTAATATCCTTAATTACTTACCGTGGAGGTATGGGTACTGCTACGCACTTGAAATGAACAAAGTAACTGCACTGCCCACAATAGTACAACCACATGCTCGGCCGCAACTCCTCATCACATACTTGGCAATTAGTAAATCCACGTTTCCGGTACTCAATCGGAAGAGAAATAGCAAGGGAAAGAGGGTGGCGGTGATTCTTGATTTCAAACTTCTGGGGAAAGGAAGCGCATCCCTTATGGATCCAAAACTCGCATGATGAAAGGGTGCATAGATATGAGTTATCATCGAAACCTCTTATATCGCAAGCATTGCATTTGAATGAGGTTAGCCTTTTCATCAGCCTCACCGGGTGGTTGTGCATTGGGATCCGAAGTTCACCCTCCGGCGGAAAAGCACACAATATGTCTATGTCAAACTCACAAGAGGAGCAATGATAGACGAAACCACTCCATGATTTTCTACAGACTTGACATCTACAGCTTCCGCTTCTGTAAGGAGGCTTAGCCAGGAGAAGCAGTGGATGTTCCGAATGCATAGGGTGATCATCAATCTTCGTGGGCAAATCTGCACATCTCTTGTGAAGAAAGATGTTACATTCCCTGCAACCATATGTGGGCTCTGAAGAAGAAGAAGAAGATCTTACTGGTTTGCTGCATCCACTGCAAATTGATTCTTCACTATTACTTATGATGTCGAAGAAGTGCAAATCCTCCTGATTGTCTTTGAATACAAGAGTCATAGGATGCTGCTCATGGCTGAAATGTCTCAGCTCCTGCTCATAGCTACCAATATTATTAAATTCCGACGAGGCTGCAGCAGGACTTTGCACCAGTGTTTGAGTATCCCCAAAAGCACAGAAAATATCTAAGTCAAATATACAATTAGAAGAGCAATGATAGGTGAAATTACTCATAGTTTGTCCGCAGGCATCACACAACCATTTTCCTCCATCATCATACGGAGGCTTGGGCAGGAGAGTCAAGGTATGTTGGGCATGGAAAGGATGCTTAATCTCGGGAGGCAATTCTGCACATTTTTGATGGATGATAAAGTCGTCACACAGCTCACAAGCGTACGAGGGCTCTGACGACATCACTGGTTTTCCGCAGCCATAGCAAATTAATAATTTTGTTTCGAGTCTTTGTGAGTCTGTCAAGAGGGTGAGAGGGTGTTCATGGGCAAATGGTATTGATAGCTTCTCCATCATTGTTTGGTCTAAGTCTAACCAAAGTGTTAGGAGAGATGTATATATGTATATAATCAATTTCCTACTTTTACACTTAATTTACAAGATAAGAATAAGTAATGATCAATGTGTGAAGAAAAGAATATTCATTACTTCTTTCAAAAACATTAATTTTTTCTTTTAATGAATGAAAGAGTTTGCTTTTAAAATTTTCATTCTTCATACCCTTATTAATATAATCAAGTGTTGTACGTACATTGATTGATATTTATAAGAATTGTATATTTATGAAAGTGGACTCTTATAAAACAAATTAAGGGAGCTTAATTAGTAAAAAAAATCAACCAAGATAATTCCTTTCTTCAAAAGATAGAGATTAATAACTGGTGCTTTGCTTTTGCAATTTTCATATTCCAAACAAATTATTATTATAAAGGAAGTAAAGAACATATCCACCAAAATGATCATATTGTTTTGTTGAAGAAAAGAATCATTATTAATTAGCATTTCAACTTTTTTCTTTTAAACAACAAAAGTAGACCTGCAGGCATTGTGTTAAAAGCCATTGGCCGTACGTGCATGATAAGATACAAGAAATTAACTTCATAAAAACACAAAGGCTTGTATTATACATCTTGCTAGCTAGCAAATTGATCAACAAATATAATTAATTATATAGTTTGAATATTATGTAATTCATTACTAAATTCACACATAGACACAATAATTATTAATCTTTCATTAGCAAGTATATGCCGAGATATATCATTAGCAATACAATCTAAATAAATAAATAAATAACTATATTTTTTTTTTTTAAAGACGAAGGGAATATATATTAAAGTTACACAAGATAATTCCTTTCTTCGAACGAAATTAATAATTGGTGGTCCCGAATGCTTTGCTTTTGCCAGCTTTCATATTCTAAACTTGGGAACAACATGCTACCAAAATCATATGTGCTTCCTAAGAATTTGTCTTTTCTTTTGCGTTTCAACTTTTTCTTTTTTCTTTTTTCCCCCTTTTCCAAATGTCTCAATATAATTATGCTATTTTTTTCCCTGGAATTTCTTATTTCATTGAAGAATTTGTCTTTTCTTTTGCGTTTCAACTTCTTTTTTTCCTGCAATTTCTTATTTCATCGTTCTCTGTTTTGGTTTTCAATTATCTTCTTTGGTTCTTTCTGAATTGACCTCCAAGGATAGAGTAGCATCACTAGTATATATACTTGGCGTCAAACTTTAACCATATGAGCATAACCACTTTCTCTTCTCTCGTCCACTGGATACATTTTAAAATTTTTGAAAGGGTCCAATATATATATAAATATTTTTTTAACAGTTAAATGTACTGTAAAAAAGAAATTTTAATTAATAGATATACACTGCTAATAAGGGTGCAGAAGATGATTGAAGGGCATGCATGAATATTCAGGGTAAGATACAAGATTTTCATGTGGGAAATGGATGAATTCAAGATACAAGGAACGAATGTACAATTTTGCAAAGAGAAAACTCATAAATAAATTCACACACTCATTAATCATTCATTCAGTACACACAATGACTGATGCACGTTCTCTTGCTATACACTCTTGGGCATAATTAAAATAGGCAAGATTCACATTCAGAAGCCCTTTGTCACAACGGTTCGTAAGTCTACCTTCATATTGATGATAGATTCAATGCATCCTTCACATATGATTTCTTCTCCTAAATCTCTCGATCCGTCCAAGACGGCAGCCTATGTATATTTGGTAAATTGGTATGAAAAGGAAAATTATCGTTATCTTAAAACACGTATATCATTTACGTTTTCAATACACTTTTTTATTTAAAAATTCATTTCATAAAATATACTTTGGGAACATATCTTCCAAAACATAGTGGAGCAGGTTTTTACTTTCTTCTCCGGCCATTCAGAATCCCTTTTCTGTATTTTGCCTTCTTCACAGGATAGCTTCACATGAGCTCTAACAATGTAGCTCAAAACTTTGAGAAATAATAGTTTTAATTTCCAACTTTAATTGAGGGACATGCTTAAAGACAAAGTAGACTTCTTCATGGAGGAAATCTAAGATGAATGAGATGAAGCCATAATTTGTTAGAGAAATCCCAGAATTTTGATCGACTTTGATTCAGCACTACTACAAGCATATATCATGCCTTAACAACTATACACAGCATTATTTAATTAATTCAAACTAACAAAAGCAAAACTTAAGAAGAAATAAGTGAGTAATATGTGATACACGAAAGCAACGTGTGGCAGAGTTGGCGCACCTCCATTGAAGGATCCGACGATGATAATCTTTGAAGCAGTATTCTTGCTTCGAGCAAACCTCCTGAAATACTTCCCAAGACTGCTTCTTCACTCGCCATTAGAGATGCCAATAACTTCGCCCCTGTCAACCGTACCTGACGATGAACAGATAGAAGCATTAAATACTAGGGATTTCACAGACATCATATTCTTTAATTTGAAAGAAAAAGAATTACAATCAATCCCAAATAACGGGGTTACCTGCTCCGTTCCATCCCTAAGTGATCTCAAAGCAACCTCTAATATCCCAGATGCAGTAGGAAAAACTGCAGATTTCAGATTGTACACCGCAGAGAACAGTACCTGGTTGCAGGCAGCCCTAATTTCAGGTTCCACGTTCACCTGCTGGAAGAACAAAAATGAGGAGGGAGGAATTGGAAGCTTAACTATGAAAAACCTGAATATGTAAAAACTCACTACCTCAGAAGAGGTAATGACAGGTTGAAGAATTTTCTGAGCCAATGGTTTCTTGCCAGAGGCTGATATCTTCTGACAAGCACTGATGAGGACATTAGCCATGCAGAGCCGATATGAGAGTTGCATCGCTGCTCCAGATTCCCTGCTCCGTTCACTTAAAGAAGAGAAAAAAAATCATTTTCATCCTGGGTTAATAGACCAATCACGAAAGTGCAGACTGAACTCTTTAATGCTGTATCCTCTGCAAGTGCCACAATTGCCCATTAGCTCATTTCAGCTTTGAAAAATTATCCAAAGGAAATATAAAGTTCAAGGAGGCCAACCCAAAAAGTGGTATTTCTGAAGGGTTTTTGAAGAACTTCTAGCTGACTTTGAAACTTCTCGTTCAGCACATATCATCCATGCCAGGCAATCAATGCATCCTTGTTGTGCTTTCAAAACTGAATATAATGCCACAGCTATTAGAAATCAAAGTTAATAAAACCTTTGACAAAGATCATCCAATACTCACCATCATCTCTACCAGTCGAGCACAAGGATAAAATGGTCTGTATAGTCTTCCTTATTCTAATCATTCCAGGATGCTGATATGAGTCCTTTCTTCTGACCTAAACTCAAAAAGTTGAAATAATATTAAAGAATCAGCAATAATTGTCGTCAGAGTTTCCATATTGTAGGAACCTACAGCCTGAAATCAAGCTTTCAATATGTCCAAAGGGGAGGGGGGTTTGTAACTGAGAGGTCACAGCTATGGAACCTCCCAGTCAGAAAAAAAAAAAAAAAAAAGGAGAGTAGAGAAACATTAAAAAATGTGAACCAGTTTACATATTGATAATCTAATTGAATGTTTGATCATTTCCATGTCCTTTTTAAGACTAATTTAGTGAGCTTAGTACAATTATATGGTTCCAAAGTATAGAACTGGCTTTCTGTAACCAAGATAAACTTCTAGGAAATCATTTTTCTTCATAAACCAAAAAAAAAAAAGGTTTGAAGAAAAAAAAAAGTCAAAAGAAACGATTTCCAAAATCTTTTTCTTCAGAAACAAAAAAATGATAAAACAAGTCTAAAGAAACGATATCCAGGAAATCGTTTTCTTCAGAAATCAAAAGAAAAACAAGTATGAAGAAAACGATATCCAAACAATCGTTTTTTTCAGAAATAAAAAGAAAAAACTAGTCTGAAGACAACGTGTTCCAGGAAGTCTTTTTGTTAAAATAATAATAATATAATAATAATAATAATAGTCTTAAGAAAACGTGTTCCGGGAAATCGTTTCTTCATAAACCAAAAAAATAAACAACTCTGAATGCTGAAGAAGTTGAAAAATAGGAAATAATGGTAAGTAAATGGATAACAAGACAATGACTTCGAACAAGAATTGCTTGGCTACTCAAAAGCTTACTCCTGCGAAGATGCAAGGATAATGAGGAAGAATGGGAACTATAATGCATAGGTTGAAGAAGAAAGTAAAGTGAATATATAGTGATTTGTAACTGATTTTTGTACAAATATGACTCCACAGATACAAGTAGTTTGAACAAGAACAATCAAGGGATCCCAGAAAAGAAATCCTCTAGGTGATTTTCACCCACTACCACACCAAAATTCTGCGAAAAAACAGCATTGACTGATCCAGCTTCAACATTCTGCGATACATCGATAGATGAAAACTTGATATACTCATCGAGGTTATGGACAGTTCCATCTGCACAGCCGAAAGGCAATCTTTCATCATGTGTTGGACATCCTTTCATTGAATATGTTATTGTATTTTAAGAATGTAAATGCTTTGTTAATATTACGTTCTGCGGCAATGGGCGGATATGAAGGCGGCTGAGAGATCCAGTTTCCAGCAGAATCTTTCATGTGCCTTCGATCAGATGCAAAACACCGCAGGAAGATTGGTGCATGTACAATGCGGAAAAATCTGCGCTTGCATGTGTTATAAACCTCAGAAAGAAACAGTAGGCTTCAAATTCGGGCATAACATAGCCATAAATAACTGGCAAGTTTAACCAGGAACACAAATTTCTTGCAGGTAAGGTGAGCTTATAGCCTTATAAACCTTAAAAATCAAGATTTAACCTATTTATCCCAGCGCAGGTCCAACTAATAAATTGAATATAGCGACAAGATGGATACTTTATACCTCTTGAACTCTGGGAATACTTTGAAAGCTGGACGGATACTTTCCGCCACATATGAGGTCAAAGGAGAAGGAAATGGAAGAGTTGAATCTAGATCCCACACCGTATGATCCGAGTTCACATCTTTCTGTTTCTGCGTTAGACAATACAATATGAAATTTCAGTTGTTCGAGTCAGATATCACACCACGAAAACCGAGTCATTTGATGTTGTAACCAGATCTATTACACTAGTTAACACCATAACCAGAATGATATTTTGACAGGACTTAGTGCACTTATCACCATGACCACAATGATTCAACTAAAAGTGTGATTCACCTGTATGCAGGTCACATGATAATCCCATAGAACAGCCCCATCAGCTCTCTGGCTCGCCTTTTGGTGCCAAAGAGGTATCCGCAAAAGAGGAGTCAGATGAGTCGGTCTAATCTTATGAGATAAGATCATATTCATTACCATTGTAACAAAAGCACTAATCAGAAATTGTGCCATCGTAAATAGTCCATAGAGGCTTAGCAATGCCAATGCCAAATATCTGCAATCTATAGGTCTTAACTTCAAGAAGTTACTACCGAACCATAGTAATGATCAGATCACTTAGCCCCTCAAGGTTCTTTTGCATAAACAGAAAAAAGTCATGTGAAGAACAAGCTTCACATCATTTGCTAGTGCGCACCTTTTGTGAAATAAATATCATCTCATCTCCTTCCAATAAGGAACTTATCCTTGGCAAATGAATTAAAAGTAAAGGATAGAAGAAATTTTCAGTAACAATGGAAAAACAAAGGATTGCTTAGGAAGAAAATCTAATATGCATTATGATATATATTAATCATAAAACACATGCCTGTTTCTTCTCATTGGAAATGAAAACGACGAACAAATCTGAACCGCCAGAATCAGCAAGCCCATCTGAGCATAGCTTCTTGCATAATAAGTACACATTCTCCTCACTACAAAATATGCAGCAGAGAAACTCTATTACCACCTCATCAATAGATGAACTCCAAATAAAACATATATTTACCGATCTTACCAACGAAATAGGAACAAAGTACGAGGCCAAACTTAGTTTAAAAAGCCAACTTATTCTTCTCTTGGATATAAAAATGTGAGTAGAAAAAGAAAAATATCAAAGAAACTGAGGGGAGTGCAAAATACAACAGAGGTCTTCAGTTGCAGAAACAAGTATGAATTACAAGACTAACCAATCAAATGCATGAGATAAACAACAATTTATGACATTTGATTTCGAATATCAAATGAAGATGGGCTCTCAAAACACTGGAATTGATCAGCATATCATTAGAACTAGAATTACAACGACCATAAAATGGTTTCCATTAAGAACTGATTCAGTGAATTGATTCTAATTCACCATGAGAACAATTCAATCGAAGGAACCCCTCATTTCAGCTATTCACTTACAGTATAAGCTCTTCAAAATGAATCAAATCAGCTGCTAGAAATTAAGAATCAGTAAAAAAACCAATTTCAAACTGCATCACCCAAATTATTCAAAAAGTGTATAACTATAGATATGGATCCTTCCGTTCGTTTAAAGTAAAACCCAGATTATGTTAACGAAAACAAACGCACAGAGACAAGAAAGCGAAAGAGAGGAACCAATAATTAGCGGTATAATCAAAGCTGGCAGCTTGAACAGGAGCAGAAATTGAAGACTCTGGTGCTGATGATGATGATGATGGAGAATCCAATTTGAAAGTCGTCATTTTCTCGAATTTCTCACAAAAATTTTAGTTCATTTATTTGGGGGGCGAAAAGTATCGGTGGATGAAGAAAGCGTGAACGAAGAGGTTAATTTGGTTCAGCGACTACGCAAGAATTGGACAGGCAAAGGAACCACGCCTTCAGATTCGGAGCATTATTTAACGGTTCTTGAGAAGTGAGAACCGGAACCGACTCTTCCCGGAGCAATGGACTCCTCCGAGTCACAGGATTGCGCCGCCACCGACCACCAGCCACCGCGGAGATTCTGCGAAAAGGGATGCGAGAGACCAGCGAACGTGTGCCTATGCGACGCCCTTCCCGAAATCCCCATTCCGACGCTCACTAAAGTCGTGATTTTGCACCACCCTCACGAGCAGCGCCACAAGCTCGCCACCGTCCCCGTCCTCAAGAAATGCCTCGGAAACTGCGAAGTCATAGTCGGGAGAAAGTTACGCTACGGGGACTCCAAGGTTCTCGATCCTCTGTATGATATTGCAGTTGAAAACCCTAATTCGCCTTTCCGCGCAATCTACCTTTTCCCCGGTACGATACCGCACAACCCTTTATTTCCAGTTCTTCTCGAAATACATCTTGTTCCAATTGAGTTATTATTGTACCTTCCGCTGTCAAGGTTGTACCTTGAACTTTCAAGCTCATTTCTATTAAACTCTCTGCAATTCTTCAGGGAAAGATGCATCTCCATTGACAGAGACCAATCGAAGTCAGTCATTGGCAGATGATGACATTAATATAGACTGCAGGAACTCCGCTTTGATTGTTTTTGATGGGACGTGGAAGCATGCCAAGGAGATGTTGCAAGCAAGTTCATCTTTTCTGTCCAGGTTTGCCATCCAGGCTTGCTTAGCTTATGATGACAAGATCGAAGGTGGAACCATATTCGAATCGGATTTGATTCTCAGGAAGGAGCCATTCAGTGGGTGTATGAGTACAATGGAGGCTGTTGCGCGGTGTTTACGGGCTCTGGAGCCTGATGGAATCGAGATAGAATCAAGGCTGATTGGAGTTTTGAGCGCCATGGTCAAGTTCCAGGCATCTTACTTGATGAAACCTATGAAAGCAAGACCCAAATTGGGGAAGAAATCTAAAGAAGCTAGTTTAGATTATCAATAGTTATAGACTGGGCAGTTGAAGGTGTTCATCGATCTTATACATTGTGTTTTTTTCTTCAGAAACATAAGAACAGATAAATGCAGTATGTTGTTGGTTTTGTTGGGTTGAAAATGCAATTACTATATAACGCCGGGAAGCCACTTCAAATGGATTTAAATAAGGTTTTGAATTCTACGTTTATTTTTCACTAAATGACCAAATTGAACACCAGTAGACATCTAAAAAATTATTTTTTTGGACTTAGTAGAAAATTGTAATTTGGAGTTATAGAGATGTTGCTTATAATAAATAATAGAGTTCAATAACATCATTGATTTCTAAATTTTGTTTCAAATCTCACTTCAAACTTCAAATTGCTTCTCTTCAATTTTGAAATTGGGGTTTTCATCCTTTATGGTCTATCATCCAAATTTTTGGGGGTTAAGGTGCAATTTAGTCTCTGTAATTTTAAGAGAGGCGCAAATAAGCTCCTGTGATTTGTTTAGAGACAAATTAACCCTCATAATTCCAAAAGTTGTTTAAACGTAAAAAAAAACCTTTCAGTCTGACTCAACAATGCTGAGTTGGTTATAATCAATTAAAGTATGACACATGACAGTCTAAGAGGAAAAAAAACTAATTTAAAAAAATGAGTTGTACCCGTCCATCACCGTCGAGGACTTCCCTTCCTCTTTCCTCTCAGAATTATGAGCAAAGCCCTCCATTGCAGCGGGAGGGAGCTCAGGGAGGTCCGACGAAGACGGTGAGAAAATCCCTTCCTCTTTCCTCTCAAAATTGAAGCTTGCTTCTTCCACCTTCTCTCGGTTCTGTTCCCAGCTCGCACTTCCTTTCTGCTGCTACTTCTTATTTTCAGCTCCAATTCCAGTTTTTAATTTCCTATGGTACCAAGCTTCCAATTTTCTAAATCCTCAGTCCTCCTTCCTTGCTTTTCACATTACCAAGCTTCAATTTCTCCATTTTCCTACGGTTCTGCTGCAGCCATCTTTCTCTTCTTTTTTTTTTTTTTTTTTTTTTTTTCTCCCTTCTTATTCTTGTTCTAGCTCTTATGTATATTTATTTTTGCTTCAGTTCCGGTTGCAGCCTCCTCCCTACCACCTTCTTTCTCTTGAGCTCCGATTCTAGTTTCCTCCTTGCTCCCTACTAGCTCCTCCTCTCGGTTCCTCTGTTTCTTCCTTTGCTCTCTGTTTTTAATTTTCAGATCCAAAACGTAAAGCTTCTCAGCCACCTCATTTTTTTTTTCACCTAGACTGCCATGTGTTATACTTTAATTGGTTATAGCCAACTCAGCATTATTAAGTTAGACTGAAAGGCTTTTTTAAGTCACTTTTAAAATTATGAAGGCCAATTTGTTCTTAAACAAATTATAGGGATTTATTTGAATCTCCCCTAACCCAATTTTGGATAAAATCAACTAACACCTACATATAGGTGATGTGAGTATGTATGTGTCACCACGTGTTTGTCTACATCTAATGGGTTTTGGTTAAAATTTGAGTGATAGTCTTTATAGGGATAAAAATTTCAAATTTAAGAATTAAAAAAACATTTTCAAATTTATGAACGAAAATACATATACCTCATAACTTATAATTTTTTATAAATAATAAATTTAAAATAAATTATTTAAATGTGACAACATATTTTGTTGAAATTGAAAATTTTTTAATATAACAGGTGAAATATTTTTTATAATCAATTATTACGCACGTGAAAAAATAACAAACCATAATTCTATGGCACCACTGCACCCCCACCGTCCCGGCTTGGCCCTGAACAATTAGAACGATGCACGTGGAAAATGCCCGACAAGTCAACACTCAAGGCCTCTTCCCTCTTATCTTTTGGACTGTCAACCATCAATATATACAATTTTGCACTGGTTTTAGGTTATTGGTGAAATTGGACAATTTGATAATTGATATATCAATAACTAATTTTGATACAAGTATTTTTTTAGTACACGTGCGATATTATTATTTTAATACAATTGTGATATTTTAACGGTTAAATTCAATGCTTTAACATGTAAAAAATTGTATGCAATATCTTAACACAAATGTAATACACATGATATTTCAACATCTAAATTTAATATATAATAATTCGTCAATGCACTTAAATATCAACTATATTTTACAATTATGAGAGGGATTCAGGTTTAATCCCAACCACAACCTATGGCCTAAAATAGACAGCATTTTTGTTCTAGAATCTCTTCAAGAGCCACACGGTTGATGGATACAAAACACGGCCACATTCAATGAACCAAGTTCCAAAGATTATCGACTTTTCAGTGATATTCGTGATGAAGTTTTTAATATCCATTTATACGCATGTATATTCAAAATTGTTATAATGTATGACTGCGTAATTGCATGTACATTCGAAGAAAAATATTTAAATAATTGCAAACAAATCACAGCCCAAAGAGAATCAACTTTGTTTTTCTAAAGGAATTGATATTTGCAGCGACGGAATCGATATTTGCAGCGACATTTTTGCGTGAAAAGACCGAAATGCCCTTGGAGTAAAAAAAAATTTTAAAAATTTAAAATTTTTAATCTGTTCGAATAAATTTTTTTTAAAAAAAAAATTTTTCCGGAACCATCGCCGGAAACCGGCGATGGTTTTGGCCTAAACCATCGCCGGTCGCCGGCGATGGTTTTGGCCTAAACCATCTCCGGGCAATGGTTTTCCACAAACCGGCGATGGTTTATATTATGGTTTTCCACAAAACCATCGCCGGCTACCGGCGATTGTTCCGGAAATTTTATTTTATTTTTTTGTAGTTTTATTAATTATTTGGTTTTTTTTCTTTTTTTATGTAGTTTTATTAATTATTTTACTTGTATTATGTCTGAATTTATTAGTAATTTTGTCAAAATTGTACAATTTTTTACCGGAATGGGAAAGATCCGCCCGGTGGTCGCTGCAAATATCAAAAATCTAAAGGTAAGGGGGGGAGGGTGTACCATCGCCGGAAACCGGCGATGGTTTTGGCATAAACCATCGCCGGTCGCCGGCGATGGTTTTGTGGAAAACCATCTCCGGGCGATGGTTTTCCACAATGCCATCGCCGGCGATGGTTTATGCCAAAACCATCGCCGGTTTCCGGCGATGGTTCCGGAAATTTTTTTTTTTTTTTAAATTTATTCCAACATATTGAAAATTTTAAATTTTTCAAAATTTTTTTTTATCCCAAGGGCATTTCGGTCTTTTCACGCAAAAATGTTGCTGCAAATATCGATTTCGTCGCTGCAAATATCATGCACCTTTTCTAATATTTAAGTATCCGTTGGATGTGATTTATTGACTTTCACCATTAGCTAAAAGTCAACTAAGAATAAATATGGAGATAGTACAACATCTTCAAGTAGAAGGAAGAACGTGGGAATATTATAGTGCATATCCAGATACGTCCGACGATTATATACTCCTTCTTTCTTAAGCTAATTTTCCAGAAAAAAGAATATTGAACAGCTACAATTCCTGAAAAATCCCACCTCCCCTGCCCAGAAATGGCTTCTGCTCAACTATTCAATTTCAATCCTCTCCCGCCACCCTCGCCTCTGCATCAACAACGAACCGTCATCACCGCCGCCGCCACTGTGAAGTGCATAGCTACAAACCCTTCACCGTCTCCGACTACGGACGCAAACAGGGGAAACCCAATTCCTCTGCCGGGGCCCGTCAGTTTCTCAGCCAAGTATGTTCCTTTTGCCTCTGCGTCCACTCTGTCCCCAACTACAGAGTCGTATTCTCTGGACGAAATCGTTTGCCGGAGTAGCTCCGGCGGGCTTCTGGACGTGCAGCATGATATGGAAGCATTGAAACGGTTCGACGGGGAATACTGGAAAGCTCTGTTCGATTCCCGGGTGGGAAAAACCACTTGGCCTTACGGGTCCGGTGTGTGGTCGAAGAAGGAATGGGTTTTACCCGGGATTGACGACGGTGATATTGTCAGTGCTTTTGAAGGGAATTCGAATCTTTTCTGGGCTGAGAGATTTGGGAAGAAATTTGTGGAAATGAACGATTTGTGGGTTAAGCATTGTGGGATTAGTCACACGGGGAGTTTTAAAGATTTGGGGATGACTGTTTTGGTGAGCCAAGTGAACAGGAAATTGAACCGGAATTTGGTCGGCGTGGGCTGCGCTTCCACCGGCGACACTTCGGCCGCCTTGTCTGCCTACTGCGCCGCTGCTAATATACCCTCAATTGTGTTCCTCCCGGCCGACAAGATTTCCATGGCGCAACTCGTTCAGCCGATTGCAAACGGCGCGTTCGTGCTCAGCATCGACACCGATTTCGACGGCTGCATGAAATTAATCCGGCAAGTCATGGCGGAGCTCCCAATTTACTTGGCGAATTCGCTCAACAGCTTGAGGCTTGAAGGGCAAAAGACGGCCGCCATAGAAATTCTGCAACAGTTCGATTGGGAAGTTCCCGACTGGGTCATCGTCCCCGGCGGAAATTTGGGGAACATTTATGCGTTTTATAAAGGGTTCAAAATGTGTCAAGAATTAGGGCTAGTCGATAAAATTCCAAGGCTTGTCTGCGCCCAAGCTTCAAACGCAAATCCGTTGTATTTGTACTACAAATCAGGGTGGAAAAATTACCAGCCGGTGAAGGCTGAGACTACATTTGCTTCCGCAATTCAAATCGGCGACCCTGTTTCGATCGACAGAGCCGTGTTTGCTTTGAAGAATTCAAATGGGACTGTGGAGGAGGCGACGGAAGAAGAATTAATGGATGCCATGGTTTCCGCTGATTCCACCGGGATGTTTATTTGCCCGCACACCGGTGTTGCGTTGGCAGCGTTGATTAAGCTCAGGAACAGAGGGGTTATCGGCCCGACGGAAAGAACGGTTGTGGTTAGTACTGCTCATGGTTTGAAATTTACTCAATCCAAGATTGATTATCATTCCAGGAAGATTAAAGGTATGGCTTGCTGGTGGGCGAATCCTCCGGTGGAAGTCCGGGATGATCTCGGAGAAGTCATGGATGTTCTCAAGAATTACTTGGGTAAAAGATCATGATCTAGCTTCTTAGTATATACGTGTGTATATGTATGTGTTTATGTCTGAAAATAAGACCTGTAATAATTGAGAAGTGAATATTGTATAACAATGGCAGGACCATCTCTTTTATGGAAATCTTTCCTCTGGGGATTCATCTTTGTAGGATCATGATGAATGAACGCAAATAAAATGAAGTTCTTCTTTACCCTTTTCATCAAGAATTCTGGGGTTTACCAAAAATGTTGATGTCTATTTGTCTTCAGTTCAACATCACAGGATGAGCAAGATAACTGATAAATGTCCACAACATGCACGGTGTTTCGTTCCCCTCTTTGGCAATTGGGGATGACAAAATTACAAAAAGAATTCCAGGGCATAACCGCAAATGGTTGGTTTCGGTCTTACAATAACTAAAGTTTTGTCCCATTACGTAGGCTCGAATATATCGGTATCGTCTATGGTCGAGACACATTTCCTAGAAAAGGACCGCAAATGGTTGGTCTTAGTCCAGTAACAACCAAACATTTGTCCCACTACGTGAGCTTCTGGATCATCATCGTGTATGGTCGAGACATGTTTCCAGGCAGGACCGCAAATGGTTGGTTTCGGTCCATTCAATTTAAAATCAAATATCCATTAAGGGTTTGCAGTTTGCAGTCCACAAGCAATGGATAAAACAGGGTAGAAATTCAGGGCATGCCATGGATATATAGAAATAGAATATGGCATTTCTTTGGGCATATTAAAATTCGAATCCTTGAAAACATATTTTCAAAATTAAGAATTTTTTAAGGTAAAAAGTGTATTGGAAATGTGAAATTAACCAACAATAGACTATACTTCTGAACTAATTACTGAAACAGGGAACTGGTGAAATTTCAAGCATGTTGATCATCTTTTTTAGATGCAAAGCCAAACTGCAATCAATTGACTGTCATACATATGAACATATACTACGTTCGATCGTTCGTACGTAGTATTAACAGCAAAATTGATTCACTTAGCCAAAGAAGGATGGGAGGAATGGGAAGATAACTTCAACTTGGGATGAGCTGAGAGATACAAGGAACATTTGCTCAAATTAGCAGACATTCCTGTTCTTCCCAAGAATGGTAGATTAAATTTCTGTACTACACAACAACCACCCCTTTTCAGCTTGTGCAAGGCGCAGCTGCAGTTCCGGTGGTACGGCCTCCGCCGGATTCCAATCGGATTGGTTAAGCTTCCGGCAGCTAAGGCACACCAGAGTATCAATTTGATGGCTCCTGTAGTCATGATCTATTCTATGCTGGTTTTGGTTCTCTCTTTCAGTTTCAAAAATGGGTCGATCTTTTTATAAACAAAAGAAATTTTAGTGATCATCGTTTGAAAATGCCCTCTGCGTGTTTTCTTTCTCCACAAGAAAGTTTCGATTGTTTTCTTTCTTCACTTCCTTATTTTTTATTAGAATTTAGAAAAGGAGGAAGATTATAAAGGTAGGTATACTTACTTACGACGACGATGCTGTCAAGAAAGAAATAAGCTTTACGGAGGGAGAATCTCCTCAAGATTTGGAAGCATATATGCATTCGCAACGAATCCACGACGCCATTTTCGAGAGATTTTCGCTAATTCTCGGTTCACCATTAATTTTGTAAGTGTTGTATCTCGTAATTAGGGGTGTCAAACAGGCGGATATTGGGCGGGTATTAAATGGGTGTTAAGTTAATAGATAATGGGTACCCATTATCCACTCAATTAATAGTTTTAACTTAAATGGGTAATGGGTAGTTATGGGTACCCATGGGTATATATAATACCCATTATACAAAAATATAAGGCTTATTTAATAATTTATTAATAAAAAAAATTTTAATTTCATTTTAATTTTTTTTTAAAGTGGATTTTAATTCTTTGAATATATTCTAATTTTAAATATTAAATTTTATATACTTTTATATTTAATCGTATGTAATTTTTTTGTCGAAACACAATTTTTAATTTTTTTATATTTATATAAACTCGTGCGTGCCCCGACACCGAAACTGGGCCAGGGCCAAAACTGGGCCGGAGGCCCGAAACTGGTCCCGAGGCCCGAAATTGGGCCCGGGCTAAAATTGGGCCCGTCCCAAAATCAATCAAAAATTGGGGCCGAATTGAACCGGCCCGGCCCGGCCCAAACCCAAATCCGGCCCTAAACCCGAACGAATTTTGAATTAGTATTTATAAGTGGGTAATTTAAAAATATTATAAAAAAATAAATGGGAAAAAAACGTAAAGTAATTGTAGGACACGAAAAATAAAGAAAAAGAAAAAATAAGTTTGAAGAAAAAAATAAAATGGGGGCACACTAAAGTATGTGAGTTGTTGGTTTTTTTTTTTTTTTTTAATACTTTTAAAGGTAATTTTGGATGGGTATTTTTGATACCCATAATGGACGGGTTTTAGAATACCCAATGGGCTACCCTAAATTCGCTCATTACATATTTAGGCCAAACCCACCCAGCCTATTATTTTTTAAAGTTGATTTTATTGGGTTAATACCCAATGGGTTTGGGCGATTTTTAGGTTAGTGAATTTTGTTGCCACCCCTACTCGTAATTCATACAAATTTGATATCATTGTAATAGAACAGAATGAGTTAAAATGGAACAAACAAGTTTGATTCATCCGCAGGTTGACTTTATAAAGTGTACCTATTGTGGAGATCGTATCAAGAGCTCCATGGATATATGCTTAATTTGGGCAATTTTTTTTCACCCAAAACAACTCCCAAGAGCTTTGACTTTTCGATGAATTTGCTAGTAGTTAATGCTTTAGCCAAATCCAAAAGAAATTGAAATGTGTTACAAAAGAGTCTGGATCATTTGGTTACAAAATGGGTGGCTAGATTACTCATTCAAAATATTTTGTCTAATTCTATAAAAAATTAATGAAACGATGTAATTTCCAAATTTAGTAAAATGAGGTCGTTTCATAATTTGAATAGAATTAAACAGAATATTTTATGTGCGCAATCTTCCCTCACAAAATGGTGGTGAATTAGAGAACCTAACTATAACGTATTCTCTTTTCATTTTTTTTTTTTCCATTTCCCTTGCATTTTGCAGTGCGTTGAGTGAATCAGTCATTGTGATCTCTAAAAATTACTTTTTTTCTTTTTCCGACTTCCAGTAGTAAGGGTAACTATTTCGACAATACAAGTGAACCGAGATTTGAAGTGTTCAAACTTACGAAAAGAAGAGAAATAATCGAAAGTGAACAAGTTTGTTCTTGTTCCGTATAGGAAATGAGTGGCCAAAGCTCGACAGTTTGATTACTGTCCACTAAAATGGCAACTGGCGGCAAATTTCTAACTTGAAATCGTGTTTTCCAACTGAGATTTCGATAGCTTCGTAACAAAACGAAAAAAGAATGATTTCTTGTACGTGAAACTGTTGTTGAGGTTGTGTTTCTTATGTAAAACATCCAAGTTAAATTTACAAAAACGACAATGCCAGTATTTGGTGGTGGCGCACTTGCACTGTCGTTTTTGTAAATTAACTTGTAAACAAACACGAAACATATAGTAACCCTTTCTTCTTTTTTTTTTTTTTGGCTCAATTTAATTACAACTACTAACTACATTGTAAAGGAAGCCAAAACAAAGTCGTATAACGCATCAACCGACTCTTTCTTTACTTTAATTTGTCTTCGTTAACTCCTACGTTACTTCCTATGTTGTACAGAACACAACAAATTCAAAGATGCCTCAACAAGTTTAGTGCAGAGCGCTAAAAACAGAGCAAATTAAGATTTTACTTTACCATTAATGAAACCATTTTGTTTAAATAACTGACAAGAGTCAAAACCAGTAAGAATTTTTGTTGGAACGAACAAAACAATGAACGTTGGATTCACAGTACTTTGACATGCATGTCATTTTTACCATATAATGTCTCTGTATCTTCGATGATTTTAAAGCGATGGGCTTTTCCTTGCAATAATTCTTGTAACCAATGAATCATTTGAAGAAGAAGAAGAAGAAGAAGAAGAACAGAGCAAAATTAAAAACAGAACACGGCGTTTCGTTTCATTCATTCTCAGCATAATTACAAGTATACTTGTTTGATCATGTAAAAGAAAGAAGTATAATCTTTATATATATACAGCTATAACTGAAACAATTAATGTGCTCAGTTTGCTCCTCTAGCTACTTGGTCGATGATGATGATGATGATGATCGAGAAAATTAAGAAAAATGAACTAACCAGTCCTATAAATACTTTCACGAACTACTTGAGGAATCCTTCCGACTGATCTGATCCGGCCTCAAAGAAGCTGCTTTATGAATGGAAATGGAAATGGAGATTGAGCAATCGCTTTTCTTCTTCGGAAAAGCAATGCTGTGATTATGAGAACAGAGCATCTTCGAGTTCAAATTTGAATCTTTGGACTTGTGAAGGGCGCAGCTGCAGTAACGGTGATACGGCCTCCTTTCCTTTTCCATATCATAGATTGATATGCTTCCCTGAGACCCACAGTTTGTCGCCATTTTCTCTCTTTAATTTCTTTTCTTTTCTTTTCTGCTGAAGTTGGAAAGAAAGAAAGAAGAGAGAAAATAAGTGCAGAAAAGGCTTAACTTTAGCGTTGATTTGAAGAGGGTTTTATAGTGATGGGTGGGTTTAAAGAAAGTGTTATGCATGGAGAGTGGAAATTTCTATGGCGGAAATTAACAGTGTTGATGAGTTCGTTCAAGTGTAGAGTCTAGAGTAGAACGTTCAAGAGAGATCCTCTTGTTATTGTAGTTTTGTTTAGGACTATATGGGACTTTAGCGTTGTTTACTAAGGAAACTGTTTTTACTTTTTACCAAGGCAAGTTCTAGATTCTCTCTTTTTTTCTCTTTTCTCTCTGCTTCTAAGTCACAACAACCAATTATACATACAAGTTAAGGGCATCATAATGTCAGTAGGAATTTGTCTCTTATTATACTCAACTCAGTTAGTTGCAATGGAAAAGTGCTCAAGTCTAAGCCAAGTTTGCTTGTGATGGTTTTCGGATCGAATCTGCACTGATACGTCATCTTTAAGTATGTGTACATCATCTCCGATGTATTTAGTTGAACCTGCGGAGCTATCTTCCGATTAAGGTCTGATGCCTATGATCTAACCTTTTTCTCATAGTAGGAGTATTCATAGAAGCTTTTGGCCTTTTGCCCCGAAACCTTAAAGAGTGAGTGACATGGTGTCTAGGCCGAAACCATTTGTGTCTCTATGCGCATGGTTAACTGTAAAATCTCCCATTGTTTTTGGGTTTTTACTGTTATTTCTTTGATTGTACCAAATTTTGAGTTATACAAAGGAATCCATTGTTGCAAGTAAGATGGTATCACTGTCTGTCAACATTGCTATTTATGGTACCAACCAAACGGGGGAATATAATACTCTAATATTCATGCATCATCGATCACTAACATCTCAGAAAAGTTTCACAATTCTCACCACTCCGAAATGAAGAATCTCGATTCTTTCTTGTGATCGTGTGTAATTGCATGCATATACTTATTTGTAAGTAGAAAAGAAAAGTTGGAAAGTATGGTATTTCTGCATCGGAATAGGAAGTACGTGTGCATGATAATATAAGTTCCATTCAAACTCCAACCATTATTAGCCTTTCGGTGTGAGAGGTTATACGCTTTCCAGTTTTCACTACCCTTTTCTTAAAATAAAATAAAAAGGTTTTGTATCCCCTAAACTCATCCATTTTATTAAAAGAGCTATGACTATGAAAACAAAATTATCACAATAAAAAGTTATATTTCTTTGTTTTTTAGGTTGCATACTTCTATTACTATGATAATACGTGGCCTACAATTATTTCATATTTTGAAAGTAATGACATAAATAAATAAACTTACCACTCATAAACACGTACGCATTGCACGGGTGTTATACGGGTAAATTAAAAATACATTGACAAAATTCAAAATGAAGAACACCTACAAAATTAGTAATCGATCTTAGTCAAGAAATCTTCGATCTCTACCCAGAATAGACCGTCACAGATGAAGAGGACCGAGAAGAGAATTTTGAAGCTTTTGCCGCAGAACGAGGAAGAATAAGAACACACTGTTTCTTGGCCAGGAATGATACATTTTGATGGAGGAAAGAAGAGAAAGTATAGTTTTTCGTTTTGTGTAGGGCGAACCTGCAGAAGCGATGATAGGGTCTTCTTTCTATATCCATCTTCATCTTACAACATACTATGACTCCTCCAAACCCAATAATATTAATGCTCATTTCTCTTGTCTTGCAATTCACTTCTTTTCCTTTCTCTCACTTAATTATCATACATCATTCTTCGACAGGTACAAGGTTAATGTATATAGAGAGAATTAACGTGCAAATATCGATCCATAGATCGAAGAGAACACCTGGCTTCATCTGTATATATAGTATTAATGTTCTTCTTACTGTAATTACCTTGTAAATGCTAACAAAAACAAGTTTCTCCCTTGGGGTGGGACTTGGGACTTGGGAGTCTTGTCACCTTCACTTTGGGGCTTATTGTACTTACCTGATTGCTGTAAGAAAGACAGAAAAAGCATTTTGGATTTTGTAATTGTCTTCATAGCTAGCTGTTTCTGTTTCTTTGCTATATATATACAGTGGGACGGAGGAAGTACATTTTACCTCATGAGTTACTATATTTTAACTATCATTTGTGTGTTATCAACTTTTAACTCCCTGTTTAACAACAGCCAAATAAAATAAACCCATAAAAGACCAAAATGCCTTAAATGCAGATGGAATGATAGTTGTAGAAAAATTTCCTAGCGGCAAAATTGAGGAAAATGTCAAATCTAAACTAACAGAAGAGCGACGTTGTGTTGGCGGCAGAGATATTGACCCCATAAACAACATATTATTTTAAGTTGAATGGCATTTTGGTCCTTTCAGAGTTAATTTTGTTTGAGGAATAACAAATGGGGTTAAATCACAAGGGAATTGATAGATAGTCAAAATATGGATATACATATATGATTAAGTTAACAAGATTGGTGATCCATCTATGCATTTTGCACTTCTAAGAAGATCCAAGCCTCACATGTAGAACGTAGTGATAAATTTGTGCTTATATACTCTCTCTATGTTCCATTAATTAGAAAAGTACAATAATTCATGAGTTTTAAATTACAACTCACGTGTGCAAATGTGCTATGTGACATGGGCTGAAAATTGAGAAAACAGTGAAAAGATATGGAATAATTTATTTAAGCACTTAAACATAACATACGAGAATGACATATGACACTTTAATACAGATGATTTGACCTGGTATTTAATTTTATCAAGAGGACCTAATAGGAATGCCACTCTATGGCATAATCATTTCATATCTTCCCCATTCATTCTTGTAAAAGGAAAAAATAATCGCTCTGTTTTTTTCACAAAAAAAGTTGCAAGAAGAATACTTAGTATACACCGTTACTATTGAGATTCTAAATATTGAAAATAAGATAAATCTAGGATCCTAAGATTCCAAACAATGGCAGCAAATCCTTTCAAAAAATGATTCAAATAAACTATAAACAAGCATCACGTCCCCCTTAAAATATTATCTATTATAGTCAATCTCATGTAGTGGGACAAATGATTTGTTGTGGTATCGAACGTTTCAACTCACAGTAAAGTTTTAAACTTTGAAGTTCAGCCTCGTTCTACTTCTTTTTATCATCAACGCGGAATGCAATTAATACTGAAATGGGAGAACAGATACAGAGGAAAAGAATGTGATAATAAGAATTGCTGAAAAAACTACACTCTGTTTCTTCATGACATTTCGTAAAACAAAGTCCATTTCTCTCTGGTTTTTCAGACAAAAAAAGAAAAAGAAAAAACAGAGACCAGACAAGAAAGTACCTGATGAAATTTATCTGCAGATGGAGAAAATTTGGCTAGCGTCGAATTTCAGCTGCCCGTCTGGCCGGCTAGGCCAGGCAGATATATCAATCTGTTTCCGTTATTCTTTCTTTGGTTGGTGGAAAATAGTATCCCTTTCATGGTCAAGACTACGTACGACGGTACGATTGTCGATATAGCGTCGGAGCAACCGAGGTAAACCATTTTTGTCGACTCGATCTCGATCACGATCAGAGCTTCCTCGTCATTTACAAGAAAGCTAATTCTTCGAGTGTAAACTAGGGTTTTGGCATAGTTTGATCCGGAAAGCATAGTTTATAATTTCACTTAGATTGGATATCTCTAACGTGCGACGAATTCAAGAATGTATGCTACTTTACTTCCATGAAATTTCAGTTCAGGGAATAGAATATTAATTGGTACGATGTCTTACCCTAGCACTACTGCAAAATACAATTATACCCTTTTCATTCTAATTTGGTTAATCTAATAAAATCTTTAAATAGTAAAAGATACGGGGGCATTTTTGTAGTTGTCATCTCACAATGTAACCGGCGTCGGTGTGGAAAATCTCACTTTTCTACACCTATTGAGTAAAAAACCATTGTTTTCACTATAAAACTTAGTAGCAAAATCGATTTTAATTAGCCGATTTAGGGAAAACCTAGGTATCAACGTCCTAATGTTCCACATCTCCATTCAATTTTTCAGCCCCAACAAACTCAGCTGATATTAGTTTGTATACTTGCGAAACTCGAGTTTCAAAATTGAATGAGTCAATAACAATAAAAAAGAAAATTTATAGGGGTCAAATAATTATATAATCATTTAGTATTAAAATATAAATATCTACAATAAGAAGAAAAAAAAAAATCTTGCAGTGGACTAACCTACGGTGGTCTTCATCATCTTGTGCCACTGAATTTGCGAATGGGCTTTCTCCTATTACAATATTAAATTAGACTCTACTTTTGGTCGTAATTTTCTATTTCATCATCTTCTGAATTAATAAAAGTACATGCACACATTTGATCTGAACGAAACACTAAAAGTGAAACAAATTATTTACGGTCAAATTTTACAAGGAAAAAAATGGTCAACGTGATTTAGTAACCTACGTGATGGAAATAGGACCATTTGCACTTGTACTTGCACGTGGTGTGAAATTGAAATTTTGTATTGGTAGGCATATGCAACTCACAACGTGACCAAGAGTTTGTCTCGATAATCGTGGATGGTGCTCAATACTTTTACCCATTTTCTCAATACTTTTGGGTTTTGGTGTTTGCATTGCCGCCAAATTTCCGTGGGCATCGGCGACGCCGATTTGACTCCAATAATGGATACATACGAGTTACATAGGAAATATGGTTAAATAGTTAAGGAGTCAACGTTGCTCTCGTCTCCACAATCCCACATAGTATAGTAGCGCAGCAGCAACTGAAACTCCGATGAAAATGAAATATGAACGGAATTTTGACATCCAACGTTGTAACTAACAATCTTGATATCTCCATCCCCACAACTCCAACTAAGATCAAAACTCACTAATCATTAATTAATCCAGCAGTTGATTGATTGAGATATTCGTGTTCGCAACTACTGGAATTATTTTTTATTTTTTTTATTCCAACTTAACAGGTCAAATTTTGTGAGCTAGCTATATAGTCATTATTATTTTTTGGTTTTTTTTAAAATTTTTAATTGATAGAAAAGAATATAGCCATGTGTGTCAGTTACTATCAGTATATAGCCTAAACTATTGGAAAAAGAGGTGGGCTACCCAATTTAGAATTTGGGGAGAACAATTCTCCTTCAACCTCAATAATACCGTCTTTGTCAAATAATTCAAGTTATCAACACCATTAGTCATTCAAACAACTCAATTCACAAGCTTCTAACTTGAGTCATCTTCACCGGTTATTCCTCATCTTGCAAATGCTTACACGAATATTGTCTGATGAAGGAAGCTTTGCCGGGCGATAACTTTGAGCGATACCTATATTAGTAGAGATGACCCGCTCTGAATCCTAAGTTAGAATCAAACATGAGGAGTTTAATTATAGTCATATAGGCAATTAGAACATAGTTACCTGACAAGTGACAATTTATAGATAAGAATATGAATCTTGCGATGGAGAGAATTAGGCTACGGTGGAGATCATACCTTCAATTTGCAAGTATGGGGTAGGGGTTGACTTAGTCTTACCCTATTGACCCTGCCCAGTTAGCATTATGGGGCTTTAGGCAGGAACGACTAGATTGGACCCTATGAGTTTGGACTGTATCTAGAGACCTAGTCCACTAGGACATTTAGGGCTCATCGTTGTCATATTTATTTGTTCCTTATTCATTATTCTAGTTGTACACGAGTTGAGTCGAACTAAAACACGTTTATTTTTTAATTTCATGGGCTTTAGCCAGGTGAGATCATTTATATCCGATAACTGTGCACTTACTCAGTATTACTATTAAAATGATGTCATTTGAGTGTGAAAACAACACTATTCCACTAAATGAAATTATGTCATTTAAATAGTCTCGTGATAAATTATATTCCCAGCTCATGTCATATTCCTTGAGGAAGAAAGAAAAAGCCTGCAATGGTGGTGATCCAGGGAGTGTGGATCTCACCTGCTCAGACGTTCTCCATGTTTTGTTTCATCGATTTTCCAGATTGTTGGAATTCATCACTACTTGCACCTGCCAGATCCCAATTCTAAATATAAAAATAAAATAAAAATAAAGTGCACCACGTTGCTGGTAGTCTGAAGAAACATGAGTGGCTCTGTCTGTGGCCATAGTCCATAAAATATCTTTTCCCTTTTTTGTTTCTTTTAATTTTCTGTCGAGAGAGGAAGAGGAAGAGCCCCACCAAAAGTCGGCAAATTATGAGTGGGAGGCGAAGTTGGTTGGTTAAACAAAACGGAGATTCGACTTGAAGCCGACAGCCTCATTCATTGTATCCGTTAACTTCCCGGTTTTTCCTTTTTTTTTCTTTTTTCTGTTCTATTACGAGTACAAAACAATCCAAACTGGAACCCACACAACTCCAAAACAATAAAATAACACAATGCAAATCTAACACGAGCCAGAACTCGTGAACTTAAACCCGATAACTGAACACGATACGAATTGTTATTAACCCCCAGACCAACCACGTGCGTGACCTCACCGTCGCTAAAGCCAAGCCTTCAGCGGCACATTACGCCACCACCACCATCCATGCCTACTTAATTCTCAGTTTTTGTTTCGATTTTGATCATAAAAATATTATGGAAATTGAGAGAATTAAGGATTTTTCGGATCCTCGTTGGAGTCTCACAATCAAAAATGGACCGCAGAAAATGCGACGATGGCGAATGCATCTCTTTCGGTTTCGGTTCGGGCCAACCCACCCATTAATACTACTTTGGTTTATAGTATTATTAAACGGGTCAACATTCAACAACGTAAGTCTGCACTTTGCTTTCTTCCAGCTGGAAACTGGGATTCCTGAGATGTCATATGAGCTGCAAAGCAGCCCAAATCTGGCCCCTCACCTCCCTTCCCAGAATTAAAATATAATAATAATTCAATATTCAAAAACTAATAATAATAATAATAATAATTCATCGATGAATTTGTTAAACTACCACTTTTCTTGAATCTGTGGCAAAGTACACTCTGTTTATGTACGTAAAATAAATAAATAAATAAAATTACAACGAATTGAAAATTTGAGAAATAAGAAGAAGAAGAACCAAACCAATCTAAAAGTTTGGCTTTGTTTTTTTAACTTTTTGTTAACGCCGACCTGCTCTGTTGCATACATAACCAAATTATTTTAACAAAACTAAGAAGAAAAAGGGGAAAAATCAAACCTTAATATTAACATAAACATTAACATTATCAAGGATCATAATCATCTTCTTTACAAAAGAGCAACTGGGATCTCTTGGCATCCGTCGCCGTCGCGGTCGCCGGCGAGGAGCAGGGCGACGGAGACGAATTCCCCGCCGCAGCCATCAACGACAGGCAACTCTCGCTCCAGGATCGCCTAACCGGGTAAGAAACGTTGTTGTATTTGGACAAATGCGAGCAGTGTCCCCGCGATTTATGCAACGCGCAGCTGCAATTTCGATGGTAAGGTCTCCTCTGGATCCCCAAATCCTGACCGGAAATACAGCCGTCAAAAACACCCCGGAAGATCCCATCGCC
Source organism: Leptodermis oblonga (assembly GCA_016801395.1). Lineage (NCBI taxonomy): Eukaryota > Viridiplantae > Streptophyta > Magnoliopsida > Gentianales > Rubiaceae > Leptodermis > Leptodermis oblonga. The sequence continues at coordinate 6,212,176 of CM028750.1, read as the reverse complement.
GGCTGCTCCAGTGGCCATCTCCTCTTAAATATACAACCACCAAACAACGAATCAACCAACCCCCTTTGATGGGTTATGATCTTTGGGTCTCTCTCTCTCCCTTTTGCAAGGCGGAGGCGACTGAGGAGTAAAAGAAGATGGTGGAGGGGAGAATTTAAATGGAGGAAATGGCGATTAAAAAATGAGGAGGAACATGTTATATACGACAAAAGGAGAGTGGCAACAACAATAAACGGGTGCAGCAGCGGCCAATGCGCGGAATTTATGGTTTTTTCTCCTTTTTCTTGAACCGAGAAGAGAAGTCATCAAGGACTGGCGATGTACAACTCCCTAAAGCCCGAAACTTCTGGGAAGTACAACTGTACAACTGCCGTGGGACCCGCTACCATGCTTGTACCACTTGCTTTCTCGCTTGTATATTCGGTCTGTAATGGAAGTTGGACCGGTGCAGTTACTATTTATTTACTAATGTAGTAATTTTATTGGGAGAATTATTTATTACTCCTAAAGTTTGCAGATGTATAATTACGAATTTAATCGTGTTATTTCGTATAATTAATAATTATGAAATTATCTCCTGAGCCGTAAAATTTATTCAGAAAATTGGAATAACCGTGAAATATAATTTAATTTTTATGTCTCAAGTCACATGGGAGAAAGATTATTATGTGCATTCGTTGCACCACGTAACACAAATACATTCAGGGGATATGGTAGTGTTTCTGGCAAAAAGTAATATTCTCGTATGAAAACTTATAAATCAATATAAATCTGAATTGCGAATTTATGATAAGTGAAACAAATGTTTCCCTAAATGATATGTCTTATCATTATTGTACTAATTTTAATAAAGGAAAAAAATTGCATTTTTGGTTCCTTTTCTATATCCTTGTTATACTTTTGGTTAATTTCTATGTTTCGTTGTATTTTTTATCTCTCTTTTTTCATGCTTTGGAACTTTTAGTCCCCATTATCTGTTATACCTGATTTTGTATATCATTTTGGGGTAAAATATAATTTTAAAATTTACACAATCACCACTAAAATGACCTATAAAATTGGCTATAGCAGAAAATGGGGACTAAAAATATCAAAATATGAAAGAAGACATACCAAAAGTGCAGCGAGACATAGCATATAGACCAAAAGTGTAACGAAAATATAGAAGAGGTACTAAAAGTGCGATTTTCTCTTTCATCGTTAATATAAACAATGGGAATTTGTGTAAATGTAATTATTACAAATATAAAATTAATTTTGCAATTACACCTAGATTTGCTGTATAGTTGCAATTCACCTAGTTTATTCATTGATTTGGTAAGAAATAATTTTAAGGACATTTTTTTGGTTACCTACAAGTTTTAGTTTACGGAAGAGTCTAAAAAAGGTTGATCGAATGGAAGAAGGAAAGCGTCAAAGGAAAAATGGAGAAAATTCACCGGTCACCAGCCTGGCCTGGCACCACCGCACAGTTGTAGATCATGCAAAGAGCCTAGAGAACGGAGATCGTTGAGTTGTATGAACTATCAAATTTTCGGGTAGAATAAATGTAGATGCAAACAAAAAGTTGTTCGAGAGTGACTTGAATTCTTTCCTCGGAAGTGCCATGTGTTTTAGTTTGAATTGAGTTTGTATAAGATTAAGTACGTGTGGAAGTGGTCGTAATGTATAACAAGTCATCTAAAAGTTGAGTTCGAATTTTATATTTATCGGATTTTCGTAATAGTTAAACGATTAATTGTATAATTATGACATTCTTCGTTCTATTTAAATAGCCTATTTTGAATAATGTACAACACAAAAAATATACTTCTCATTTGATACAATTTCTTTCACTTATAATAATTTTTGAAAAAATGAACTATTTTATAGGAATAAAATATTTTTTAAAGTCGATTCTTCTAATGGAATGTGGGAAGGGATATTGATTTGTATAAATCAACAAAAATGTGAAATTATTCATCGTTTGGAGTTTTCTTTCCCTAAGTGTTGGGGAAAAAGACAGTGATAGCCAAAATCATTTTGTTTTCAAACTATAATTAAAAGGTATATTTTGAAGATATATATTAAAAAGAAAAAATAAGTGTATTAAAAACAAGTAGTATTGTTTTAAAGTGTAAAATACCCGGTTTGTAAAAAAGTAATAATACACTTCTCAACTAATTCATCATTCATTTTTAATAGCAAGTGACACGGCATGCATTTTTTGGTTAATAACATCATATTAATAATTGATACAGTTGATATACATACTATATATTACCCTATGTATTATTATAATTTCCCAATTTCCCGCTTTTATTTTAAAATTAAAATCTTCTTTTTTGACTATGGATCGTTCCAATTTTATCGAATGTATCGGGACTTTGACCATGGATCAAAACTCATAAATCACCATTAATAACAAAAGGTAAGTATTAAATTTTAAAAATAGGAAAGAAAGTAAATTTAAAATAATGATAATACGTGGGGTCAAATGTACTTAACCCTACTATATATTTATTGACTTCAAAATTATACGATGTTCTTGATAGTGAATCGTCAATACTCCAGAAATCAATTTCAACCTATCACTTTGACTGAGTTGAAGTTTAATCAAAATTAACCATGCTAAGTTGAAGGTTAAACGAAATTTACACAGATAACCATGAATCATAGTTGAACTCAATAATGGTCTATATAATGGTGATTTATGAGGAGTAGGGTTGGCCCTATTAGAGGGTCCACGGTCGACATTGGATATGCTCTCCTAGAAAGATAATGGACTAGTTTGGAGAAACCATAATCAATGGAGTCTAAGCTCTGTTTGGTAAAGAGACAAAAACTATGATTTGAGTTTTATTTTAATTTTATAATATTAAAATTACATTAGAAATGTAAAAATGTGTGTTGAAAATGTAAAAAAATTTATTGAAAATGTGAAAAATCTTATTGAGAATGACGAAAAACTATTATAAAATCAAAATAAGAGCCTAGAAGACTAAAGAAAACAAACCATATTTTAGACCAAACATGATATTTATTTCATTTTATATCTAGCAAATTATGTTTACACATTTTCAAGTTACCTTTCATCTTATAAATAATTTTTACCATATTTGGATTGTTCTACGCTTATGCTATAATGTAGCACAAATAAAATATTATTCGAGCCTGCTTTCAAATATAAGTCTAAATACCTTGTTTCACTCAATATTTACTAATTGCGTCTCACAACTTGACACGTAAAAGTAAACTTACATTTATATCGAAATACAAAATTAGTCCAACCGTAAAATGGGAGGGTAGGGAGAGAGACTTGCAAATTGGAAATGGGAATTGGTCGGGACAAGATATTGGAAGCGTGCAATTAACAAACTTCAAATCACCGAAAAAGTTGTGTTTGGAAAAGTTGACGAGTGTGACTCTGATGATGTTACTACTTTCCGTAATGTGGGAAAACAAACTCGGCTGCTCCTTTGCTATTAGAATTGCTCATCTTTAATTGGCATCCAAATTCCTAACCGCCACACCTAGCTTTCTCTATATGTTATTGCCATTTTCAAAGAACACAAGCAATCATTTTTCTTTACCAATGCCAATGGAATAAGAATTCCAAGGAATGGGACAAATTTGAGTGGATAAATGTAGAATTTTATCGTAGAAAAAATTATTAGATACATCAGTTATATTGCGTTCATGAAAGTAGTATAGCAAATCCATGGTATATTAGTGTTCAGATTTCTGACCCTTATATATACATTACTTTCTCTCTTGATATGTAATACAGTCATTGCACTGAATAATTCATTGAAAATGAGTATGAAAATATTACATTCAATCATAAATATATTCTAAAACTAAGTTGGCGTTTGATTAGTCAATGAGAATAAGAATGAGTTTGATGGTAAGGTGAAATCAGAATGATAATCAAATTGAAACTCACATCCGAGTGAATTTCACTAAAATCTAATTAGTTAAATATGATTCCAAGAAACTAATTCCTAAACCACTAACCAAACAACCATATTTTTAATGAGGCATACTAAACGCAGTAACCGTTTTACTATTTGCAGTAACATTTCCCTGTGAAAAGACAAAAATGTCCCTTGCCAAAAAAGAAGAAAACCGGGTACTGTTCACCCGTGCGTGAACAGTACCCGGTTAAAAAAAATTGAAGAAATACCGCCGGCGAAAATACCGCTAGTCGCCGGCGGTATGCGGTATTTTCCCAGAATTCCGTCCTAGGAGACAGTCTCCCAGGCTGAAATGTTGCAGAATCAGAAAAAAAACGTCCGGATAATCGCAGATCCGGGAAAAAAATCCCCCCTGAATGGGTTTTTTTTCCCAAAAATTATAATGAAGGGGTATATAGAGAATTTATGCAAACTAATTTAAAGTAAAAAAAATAAATATAGTGCTTACTTATAGTGTAATATGGATCGTACTCGGGTAATTCAGATTTTTTACAGAGGAATATTACTGCGTTTAGTAAAACGGTTACGGGGACACCTGCGGTATTTCTTAAGTTTTTTTTCTAACCGAGTACTGTTTAACGTGCGTGAACCGTACTGTTCACGCACGTTGAACAGTACCCGGTTTTATTATTTTTCTTTTTTATTTTAGGCCAGGAACATTTTTGTATTTTCACAGGGAAATATTACTGCGAATAGTAAAACGGTTAATGCGTATAACAATTTCATTTTTAATAATTTCATTACTTCGTTCCAAAACCAACGAAGAATTTGACGTTGATTGACGGTCTAATCGTGGGCAAACTCAAATGTTAATCGGATTTGACCAAATCCAATATTTAAACATCTTAGATGGGCCCCTATAGGTCAGCGGAGTCAACTTGGGCTCCAAATCTCAACTGACTTAGCCCAATAACTAGTTATTTTGTTAAGTCTGAGGCCCACAGAAGAAAGAGTCTCCAAGTTTCCCACATCGACGGAGGGAGCTTTTGGAGGATCCTCCAACTCCTACATAAAGGGCAGTGCGATCATCCTTTTAAAAGCACGCAGCCACGCAGTGAGCACAAAGCGAACTATTCTTTCGCCTTTTACTAAAGAATACCGTGTGCGCGCTGCATCAAGTGGCATACGCCTATTTTTGGAGGGGATCTGCCCGCTAGGGCTGGACCCCATCAATTCATAAGTTCTAAGCATTTTTTCATTAAGCACTAGATTTTTTTATTCATTTCTGAAGAAAATAAAGCTATGAAATTTGTAATAATTACAATTATTATTCCTTGATTAATATTCAAGATTTTCTCAAACAACAAATATAATTATAAAATTCATGTTTTTCTAATATAGGGTCAATCTTATAAAGCCTAGCCACCAATCCCAATCATAAAAGTATATTGAAAATGTATAAAAATATAGTTGAATAGTAAAAAGTTATATTGAAAATGATGAAATATAATTATAATGTAATGAAACGATAATGTACATTAGGGAATAGTTTGAAAATAGGTATAAATTTGGGGTAATATTATAGTTTCGTTACAAAATCATTCGATTATTTGATAATACTATGTACAATATTATTAGTAATGCATCAGAGGACATTATCAGATAATTGAATGATTTTGTTATAGAACTGTAACATTTTCCTAAAATTTGATCCGTTTGTGGTAAAATAAACATTGTTCCTGTAGTAATTTAAAATTTATGTTTTTGATATTTCGAATAAAGAATTATTGAATCTATCGGCTGCATCGTTAGAAAATAGTACTCAAGCTAATAATAAACAATTATTTAAAATTTTATACTCCCTCGTTCCATTCAAAAAGTCCACTTTAAAATGTGTATAATTTATTATGAGTTGTGAGGTACAACTAGGGGTGTCAAACGGGCGGGTTGGGCAGGTATTGTGCGGGTATTAAATGGGTGTTAAGTTAATGGGTAATGGGTACCCATTATCCACTCAATTAATGGTTTTAACTCAAATGGGTAATGGGTAGCTATGGGTACCCATGGGTACCCATAATACCCATTATACAAAAATGTAAGGCTTATTTAATAGTTTATTAATAAAAAAAATTTTAAAATTTTTTTTAATTTCATTTTAATTTTTTTTAAAATGAATTTTAATTCTTTGAATATATTCTAAAATTTGAAATATTAAATTTTATATACTTTTATATTTAATTGTATGTAATTTTTTTGTCGAAACACAATTTTTAATTTTTTTATATTTATATAAACCCGTGCATGCCTCGACACCGAAACTGGGCCCAAGGCCCGAAACTGGGCCCGAGGCCCAAAACTGATCCCGAGGCCCAAAACTGGGCCCGGGCTGAAACTGGGCCCGCCCGAAATCGGTCAAAAACTGAGCCCGAACTGGGCCGGCGGGGCCCGGCCCAAACCCAAACCCGGCCCTAAACCCGAACGAATTTTGAATTAGTATTATAAGTAGGTAATTTAAAAATATTATAAAAAAATAAATGGAAAAAAAACGTAAAGTAATTGTAGGACATGAAAAATAAAGAAAAAGAAAAAATAAGTTTGAAGAAAAAAATAAAATGGGCACACTAAAGTATGTGAGTTGTTGGTTTTTTTTTTTTTTTTTTTTTTTACTTTTAAGGGTAATTGTGGATGGGTATTTTTGATACCCATGATGAGCGAGTTTTAGGGTACCCAATGGGCTACCCTAAATCCGCCTATTACATATTTAGCCCAAGCTCATTATTTTTTAAAGTGGGTTTTATTGGATTAATACCCAATGGGTTTGGGCAGTTTTTGGGTTAGTGAGTTTTTTTGCCACCCCTAGGTACAACACCTAAAATAAGTAATTTACCATCATATTTTCTACTTATAGTCTTACTTTAGAAGTAAAAGTTAATTATAAATCACACATTGTGATAGTAGTAATGGTATATAATGTAAATAAATTCAAAATAGACTCTTTAAATGAGACAATATTTTTTTTGAAAGTGAACTATTTGAGTGGGACGGAGGGAGTATTTATTTTTAGCCTCCCTATATGTAACATCACGTTTCGCCTAAAGTAGCATCTCATCCTGTAAATGTATATGGCTGCACTATCTAATGTGGTTTAGAAATATAGCAAATGCACTGAATAATTTCCTATGCCAACCTTGAAATACTCCCTAAGTGGAATTATGTAAGGAGGAAAAAAACATGATTAATTAATAAATGCCCAACGTTGTTATGGGCTGAACTGGCCCATTGGGCTTTCATGTCTGAAAATCCGCTGGACAAACCCACCCAGACCGGACCGCATATTGGAGGAATGATTCTCTGAATCTTATGAAGCGCAATGCCTTGTACCTTTATTCTTCTCCTACAACATCACCGTCAACGTCAAAGCTCCTCCACCACCGCCTCATCTTCCACCGCACCTCCGCCACTCTATCCCCTCATCTCCTCCAGGCGCACACTAAAACATGGGTGGAAGGAACAAGAAAAAGTTTAATAAATCCAAGAGCCGGAGACCACCGCAGTCTTCAGCGGGTCGAGCCCTCTTTGTGGAGGGCGGTGTCTTAGCGGACTGGGCAGCTCCATCCTTTAGTTCTCCTCCTTCCAGAGGTCATTAGAAATCATAAATACGCAGACCATTTATGTCTGATTTTTATTTTTTTATTTTTTATTATAGAGTTAATTTGTGTTTTCAAAATCTAGGGAAGAATCTGAGAAATGGAAAGGAAAAATCTGCTTCCTCTGGGAAATCCACTGTTGGAAGTGGGAAGAAAAAGTTGGAATCCGGTTCCAGGTCGGGTCCAAGAAATGATACTAGCAAGAGTGTGGGAAACGCAATTGGTTTCGTGTACCCTTCCTTTGATTTGCAGGTAAACTATTATTCGATTTGCAATAGAGTGGTGTATATGATGCTACTTTCTGTTCCAGAAATGAAGTTCATATGCATAATGTTTTTATACGAGATCATGAGTGAAATGTTTATGAAATCTGAGGATTTTAGTATCATATTAATTTAGGGAAGTTATTTGAGCAAATAGTATTTGATTCATAACAGAAGTATATTCTTTGAGCAGAGTTTGGCTGCCTTTCTATTTGGTATGCTCAAGCATGCTTGTTGGGTTTTAAAATTTTATTTTGTTGCTGAAGATCTGGTTTTATTAGTGATTCTATCTAGTTCTTCTATTTGCGGAATTAAGTGATGGCCTGGGGGTTTGTATTTGGGGAATTTTTCATTACCATAGAACTTTTATTATTGAATCATAGTGGTTCTCTTTCTGATTCTGACATTTCAATCCTTCGTTGATTTAGAATTATTTGGGCCTTTTTTTCAGGCAGATATGGACCCCAAGATGGATGAACAAGAGCACAAGTTACAGGATTCACATCCCACTCTTCTAGTTGATTCTAAAGAGACCCAAATTGTTGCTTACATAGATGAAGGGTCAGTTAAGGATACCCAAGAGATAAAGTATGCTTATGATTACAGCACAGGATTTACACTGGAGGAAAGCTCTCATAGAGGTCTGGGTTTTTGTAATGAGGGAGAAGAGACTACTGCTGGTTATGAAGCATCTAACAGGATGGAGGAGAAAGAATGTTTTCATTTTGAGAAATCATCAGATGAGGAGGATACAAATCTTGATGATAATAGTGGAGATGAATGTTTAGCTGGGTCCTCTTCTTCGGTGGAAAATCCTGGATTTTTGTCGATTGGTGGGATGAGAATATACACTAAAGATATTGAAGATGATGAAGATGACGAGAGTGATGATAAAGAGTCACTTGATGAAGGAAGCTCAGAGTCATCCGAATCAGAGGATTCCACTGGAACGTCTGACACTGAAGAATCATCTGACAGTGGTTCTGATATTGATGATGAGGTTGCTGCAGATTATTTTGAAGGCATAGGTGGAAGTGATAGAATGCTGAATCTTGATCTGCTGGTAGGACGAAATGGTTGTGCCTCACCTGATAATGACTTTACCAGTGATGATTCCTTTGATGATACCGTGGAAAAGCTTGGAGGCATAGCCCTTCAGGAAGCATCAAAGGAATATGGCATGATGAAACCTCGACCGGATAGAAAATATCCTGCCAAAGATGGCAAATCTTCAGCTGGCAAGTATACTTGGTCACCAGCTTTTGATGATGTAATATTTGTAAAGGATCAAAGAACAGTATCTGGAAAAAAGAAGCATGTTACCAGACTTCCACGGTCTTGGCCTTCTGAGGCTTCAAAGGGTAGAAATTTTGGAAAAGCTCCTGGTAAGGCAATTTACTTAACTTTTCATTGGATTAATTTGTTTAAGTCAAGATCTTATTGAATTTGTTTGTTCAAATCAAAATACTAATTAGAAGAAAGTGATGAATAGGACACATGCCATTCATTATGCTGTTATATAGACTAATAATTAGCTTTCCACTCCTTATAATATTTCATGCATATATGTAGGTGAAAAGAAGAAACATAGAAAGGAAATGATCGCAGTTAAGCGTCGGGAGAGAATGATGAACCGTGGTGTTGATCTTCAGAAAATAAATGTGGTAAGATAGTATGTTTGTTTGTCTTCATTTAAAACATTGATTGGAGGATACTTGAACAGGGATGAATTTTCTTTTCACTTGTTAAAATAGTCTTTCTTTAAGATGATCTGAATTTGTGAGGTAAAGAGAATCCTACCCTGAAATGATTGCACTCCAAAAAATATGTTGGATCTCTATTTTGATTGTGCACTCTTGTAATATTTTTAAGATGCAAAACGATGATTTGTTTTTGGATTTTGAGATACACAAAAACAAGTGATTGAATTGTAAAGAAACTGTGAAACCAAATGATAATTGTTTCCTTTTGGACGCGTAGAAATTGCAGCAGATGGTTCTCGATCGTGTTGATATCTTTTCTTTCCAGCCCATGCACTCTCGAGATTGTTCACAGGTATGTGATCTCATTTCTGACTCTTTTGCAGTTTTCAATCATTCCAACCTATATATTTTGCTGATTGTATAGACTTGACTGAAACAAATCTTTTAGTGACCAACCAAAAGGACAGAGAAAGTTAACAGTTGTATTTTACATGTAAAGAATCATTAATTGACTGGTTCCGCTTGCATGTAGGTTCAAAGGTTGGCGGCAATATACCGTTTAAGAAGTGGTTCTCAAGGTTCTGGAAAGAAAAGATTTGTAACAGTGACAAGGACACAACATACATGTATGCCATCTTCAAGTGATATAGTTCGCTTAGAGAAGTTAATTGGAGCTAATGACAAGGATGCCGATTTCAGTGTCTATGATATAGACTTACGTAGGGGAAAAGGGAACACCTCAGGCAATGCTTCAAGAGCTGTGAAGTCTCTTCCAAATAGCTTGCAGTCTGAGTTGGGAAAAAAGAAAAGAAATCGGAAGCCAGGTTCTTTTGCTGCTCAACCTGTGCCCTTTGTTTCCAGTGGCATATTGGGTTCTGATCCGGTCGCGCCTTCAGCAATGGAGACTAGTGAGATCAGTGATACTTACAACGAGACAGCGAAGCTCGTTTCCAGTGAAAACAAACGTGGTGCATTTGAGTTGCATACTACAGGTTTTGGATCAAAGATGATGGCTAAAATGGGATACGTAGAAGGTGCAGGCTTAGGAAAACACGGTCAAGGCATGGCTGAGCCAATTGAAGTATCTCAACGCCCTAAATCCCTCGGATTAGGTGCTGAGATCCCTGAGACAAGTGTTAGATCGTCAAAAAAGGAATCGCCACCAATGTCAGGGGGGCTTTCTTCTCAATTCCAGGGAACCAGCAGCAAACTGCCCAGAAAGGAAACTCAACAATTTGCATCTTTTGAGAGGCACACAAAAGGGTTTGGGTCAAAAATGATGTCTAAGATGGGGTTTGTTGAAGGCATGGGCCTGGGCAGAGATTCACAAGGTATGGTGAAGCCTCTAGTTGCAGTCAGGCGTCCAAAAGCCCGAGGTTTGGGCGCCAAGGTTTAAGTTATCATCTTTAGTTCTTCTGTAGATAATGAGGGGACATGCGTCCCTCATGTGATCATTATATTTCAAAGGTTGATCAATGGTTGTCATTCTGGAAAAGTTTGATCATGTTTTTAGTTGATCTTAGTACCACGTAATGATGGATGATTTTACAGTTCGAAATAAAACCTTAAAAAGTTACTTCATTTGACTACTTGTGACTTCTTTCATGATTGCTTGACTTTGTAAGTAATACTGTTTTCAATATTACGAATTGAACTTTTATAATGGAACGGAGGGAGTAATATTTTGTTTATTGTATGGAAGGCATATGCTATGGAAAGGGGAGGAAAAAATGTTGGAAGTTTTTGTAGTTTTTTGCCAATATGCACTCTAAATAGACAGAAATTGGTTCGTTTCTGATCTCAATGGTTCAAATTACATTATTTGATCACTCAAAGGCTAATTATTGATGTTTTGATGATGTTCTCAACGATAAGCATGGATTAACCAATTGGATGGTGATTGCTTGTGTTGGATTAAAAAAGTGTTCTTTAATGGATTTAGATCTGAGCTGCAATGCCTTGCTTAAGTAACAATCATGAGAAGTTAAGTGATCTCTCTTGGCTCTTGCAAAACGTAGTCAAACAAACATGTGGGACTATGTTAAAATAATCATCATTGGGAGAAGTTATTTATATTTTTGTGAAAATTCATCCACGGAAAGGACTAGTTCGTGTCTAATCAATTGTAATACATAACATGCCATTCGAATGTTGGGATTTCAATTTATTCATCACTTTCGTAAGTTTTTGTCATACTTTTGCGCAAGTTGAAAAAGTATTTTCACACAAGTTGAGAGAGAACGTTGTATGGGAAGGAAGTGATGACATTGAAATGGCTTATTATATTCATGGAAGGAAAGTATCATTACATAGCAGGAAAGACAACTACAAACTCGTGGGTAAAATGGATGTTATTATGTAATGACCATAAATAAAAGATTTTCCCTTTTTTTGGACACAATATTTTTTTTTACCATAATCTTTGAAGCTTCTAAGATTCATAAATATCTCAAAAATATTATAAAAAAAATAAAATCATAGAAGCCTCATTTTGTTTTTGTTCTCAAGATGAACTGCACAAATCAAGTAAATTTATTAAAGGGTAATTTACATCTCCATTCTAGAAGTTTGGGCAAAATTACAACTCCCTCTGTTACCAAATAAGTAGCCATTATAGAAAGAAAAAAAAAATTTGTTCTTAAATAAGTGTCCTCTTGCCCATTTCAATATAAAATTTTTAAAAAATTTCAATATTACCCCTTATTTAATTGATCTCATTTAATGAAATTAATTACAATATAATTTTAAATGCAGATACATTACACACATTTTCATTAAAAATGTAATTAAACAATAAAATATAAATAGGGGTAAAAGAATAAATTCACTTATCTTCTTAATTTGTGTATTTTCTATAATGATCACTTATTTGAGAGCCAAGAGAGCAGTTTATAACGTTTCAGTAACTACATTTTTCAGTCAAATTTAGGGACCAATAAGTAATTTGAAGATAACATTTCAGTCCTTATAGGGACTCAAATATTATTTGCTAACAATTTAAAGTTAATACATAATTTAGCAAAATGTTAGAACCAAGATGTAATTTTGTCCTTTATTGAACAAAGCTATACTGGAAAGCCCTATTGCAAACCTAAAACTATAAGAAACAAGAACTTTCAAGGGGAAACATGAGTTTTTCCTGACTAATAAATTAATAATACTCTGTATGGTAATTTTTGGAAAACTTGAGGGTGGAAAATGCAATTAAACATTTTGCTCTGACTTTACTGGGGACAAAATAGTCATTCAACAGCTCATGCCAGAAAATTCATGTGTCGCAGTGCCACCGACGAAGAGATTATACGTGCCAGTCGCACTGCACAGTGCGCACACAACTATAAATCTTCCGCCCGAAGGTTGAAGTCATCTGCTTTTCTCTCAATTCGGTCTCTACGTTGTCGCTAAATCTCCTTTGCACAACGGGTTTTCTCTCAGAAATCAATTATCGTTCAACATTTTCCTTTCAAGGTCAGTGAAATCTGCACTTCTGTTCTTTAATTCCTTGTGCAGAACACTTGTAAAGCAATTTTTTTTTTTATTATAATTTTTATGAACTTGTTGCTTTGCTGTGTGCATTCTGATCTGATTTAGTTAAGTATTATTGATTGATAGAGGAATCGAGGTGATTTTTGCTTAGGAATTCCATTGCTGAACCTTCAGTGATACTAGTTCATCTTCAACTGCATTGCTGTTGGCACAGAATTCATTTTGACTGATCTGGGTCTTCCAGATCTGCTGTGAAAATCATCATCAGGATGGAATCTTTTCGAAAATTTAAGATCTGGGTTTTGTTTATTTGCGTGGTATGTGAACTGGGTCAGGGGTTTTACCTCCCTGGTAGTTATCCACACAAATATGGGATTGGTGATCCACTGAGTGTGAAAGTGAATTCACTGACTTCAATTGAGACTGAGATACCCTATAGCTATTATAGTTTGCCTTTCTGTCCGCCAAAAGAGGGTGTGAAGGACAGTGCCGAGAATCTCGGTGAGTTCCTTATGGGTGATAGGATAGAGAATTCTCCTTACAGATTTAAGATGTACACCAATGAGTCGGAGGTTTTTCTGTGTCAAACAAAACCTTTGTCTGGGGAGGAGTTTAAGCTCTTTAAGAAGAGGATTGATGAGGCGTACCAGGTTAATCTGATTCTTGATAATTTGCCTGCGATTCGATATACTAGGAAGGATGGTTTTTTCCTTCGGTGGACTGGTTACCATGTTGGGGTTAAAGTTCAGGATGAGTATTATGTGTTTAATCATTTGAAGTTTAATGTGCTTATTAATGAGTATCAAGAGACCAATGTGGCTCGAGTGATGGGAACCGGGGATGGTGCTGAGGTGATTCCAACTGTGGGAAATTCTGGATCTGAAACACCTGGATATATGGTTGTTGGTTTTGAGGTGGTTCCCTGCAGTGTCCAGCACAAATCTGATTCAGTTAAGAACTTGAAGATGTATAATAAGTATCCATCTCCAATTAACTGTGATCCATCAAAGGTGGCCATGGCGATTAAAGAAAACGAGCCTATCTCTTTCTCGTATGAGGTTTCATTTGTGAAGAGGGATATCAAGTGGCCATCAAGATGGGATGCTTATCTGAAAATGGAGGGGTCAAAGGTGCACTGGTTCTCAATTCTGAATTCCCTTTTGGTGATCACTTTCTTAGCCGCAATTGTGTTTGTCATCTTGTTGAGGACAGTTAAGCGGGATCTGACTCGGTACGAGGAGCTTGACAAGGAAGCCCAAGCTCAGATGAATGAGGAATTATCAGGGTGGAAACTTGTTGTAGCTGATGTTTTCCGGGCTCCCAGTAATCCAGCACTCTTGTGTGTGATGGTTGGCGATGGAGTCCAGATTCTCGGGATGGCGGTTGTGACAATTTTGTTTGCTGCCCTTGGATTCATGTCTCCTGCTTCGCGGGGAACATTGATTACAGGTATGTTGTTTTTCTACATGATCCTAGGAATTGCAGCTGGTTATGTAGCAGTTCGAATGTGGAGGACCCTGTTCGTTGGTGACAAGAAAGGATGGGTTTCAGTTTCTTGGAAAGTTGCTTGCTTCTTCCCTGGTATTGCTTTCCTCATCCTAACCGTTTTGAATTCCCTATTGTGGGGAAGTCATAGCACAGGAGCCATTCCATTCTCTATTTTTGTCATTTTGATCTTGCTCTGGTTCTGCATTTCGGTTCCCCTTACCCTTGTTGGTGGATACTTTGGGGCAAAAGCACCTCACATTGAGTACCCTGTTAGGACAAACCAGATCCCAAGAGAAATCCCCCCTCAAAAATACCCATCTTGGCTTTTGGTCCTTGGGGCCGGAACTCTCCCATTCGGTACACTCTTCATTGAGCTCTTCTTCATCATGTCCAGCCTCTGGATGGGTCGCGTTTACTATGTTTTTGGATTCCTCCTGATTGTCATAATCCTTCTCGTGGTGGTTTGTGCTGAAGTGTCCCTCGTTCTGACTTACATGCATCTATGCGTGGAGGACTGGAAATGGTGGTGGAAGTCATTCTTCGCTTCTGGTTCTGTTGCAATTTACATCTTTTTGTACTCAGTGAACTATCTGATATTTGATCTCAAGAGTCTGGCCGGACCTGTTTCTGCCACCCTCTACTTGGGCTATTCGCTCTTGATGGTTACAGCAATCATGCTCGCGACAGGCGCTGTTGGATTCCTCTCTTCATTTTGGTTTGTGCATTACTTGTTCTCTTCTGTGAAGTTGGATTAAAGAGGGCCTGGGAAGAGCAGCAGCAGCAGTGATCTAGCAATAGGAGAAGACAGACAGAGACAGCTTTTGGAATGCTTCTTTTTTACCTTTCTTTTGTAGTGTCATCATCATCGTCCTCTAGAATACCTGAATACAACAACAATAACATCCTCTGAGTTTTCAGTGTTTTTGTGTTGCCTGAGATTGCTGAATCCTTAAAAAAAAAAAAAAAACCAAAGTTGAAGAACACACTCAGGTAGTATGAATAGTTATGTGTTTCGTGTGTATCATTAGTCATCAGTTGTGGTCTAGCTTTTTTTTGCTTTCTTGGTCATAATATAAATCAGTGATTTGAAGTTCAAGTTGCCATATAATGATACTGCCATTATAGTAACTCTGCTTCTAAATTTGGCTGCTCTGGTCCAGAGAGGTTCAAATTTGGGGCTATAGCCGCCGTTGGTTAATTTGCCCTTGCTGCTATGCCGCCGTAATAGTTGGGTTGGCCCAATGAAATCAATTAAAAAACAATAGCTTCTTAAGAACTTGGCTTCAGCATTTTTAATGCTAGGGTACAACTTGAATTTTAGCCACCAAGTCTTCTGTTTATTTATTTATTTATTTTTTTAGTATGAGCCTCACATAGGATCCGCTCTTACAACTTAGAATGCCCTCTCACTTATAGGTTTTGATATCGTATACACACGGTAGCTCTTACAACTTAGAATGCCCTCTCACTTATAGGTTTTGATCTCGCATACACACGGTAGTTCACATGCAAACTAACAACTGAACTAAGTAATCGAACCTGATCAGCCACCAAGTTAATATTAGCCAAACTCGGCCTAGTCTACGTTGGCAATTTCCTCTAAATTCAAACCTCCGGCTCAGGCGTACATTCTTGGGAGGTATTCAGGTATAAAGTATGGTGTTTATACTCATTTGTTCAAAGTTTAGGTCACAAATTTATTATTGTTATATTGTCGATAAATTCATCGTTATTTTGCTGTTAAAAACTTCACCCTAATCGTGTGAGACACACTAATACAACAATTAGTTTCCCGGGAAAAAGGAAAACATTATTATTGTGATGTTAAAAACTCTACCATGCATCGTGTGAGACACATTAATACATTAATCGGTTCCTTAAAAAAAAAAAAAAAAAACTAACGGTTTGATTTAGTTTTATTTTTTAAAAAAATTATACTTTTTCACCAACAAAAATTTATATCCAAACCACCTTTAATTTCCCTAAATTTAAATTTTAAAATTACCTCTAAAATTACAAACAATCAAACCACTACATCCTAAAAAAAAAGTTTCCTTCGAAAGAATTTCAAGAATAATAATGGTGACGCTGCAGTCTGGTTAACAGAATCGTTTAGTTTACCTTATTAATATATCAAAAGTCAAATACAATGATTAAATAATTTTGTAATATGATCTGAGTTTCTTCAAAAAAAAATAAAAAAATAATAATAATAATAATAATTGGTTCATCATAAGGGACCCAGAGTTCAGAGATGTGTGGTGACAGTTTTGGTTGGTTAATGCTGCTGAATGTTGGCCTTGCAAAACATAGAATTCTTCGCTTCTTCTTCCTCCAAACGCTGCCACCATTGCCAATCCTAATTTGTTTGAGCTTTGTTCCACTTCAACTATGTTGAACTGCTCACATTCTGTTCATTCAGTCCATCCCCACCGTCCAGTTCCAATTCATTCTTCAGCTTTTCCCCTCCACAACTCCGCATCCCTTTCCTCCTCATATTCTTTTACCGCCAAGCAATCACTTCCGTCACTGTCCTCTTCTTCTCCCGCCGTTCATGGATCATTTCATCTCAATGTGAAGCCCGGTCGTAAGGTTAGTCCTCAATAATATATGGTTTCTTTTTCTTCTTTTTTTTTCAAAATGGTTCCCCAATTTACTGAAATTTTCTATGTTAATTCATGTTTGATTTAATCTCTATAGCAATGGGTATTTGCCGTTTAGGTCGGACATGCCCATTAGGGGGTGATTAAAATGAATGCCCTTTCCTTTTTGCCTCAAATTCGATTCGGGTTTTCTTTTTTCGGAGCAGGGCTTGAAAGTTTTGTGCTCAAAGGGCGAGCCATTGAAGGTGATGATATCAGGGGCTCCTGCCTCTGGTAAAGGGACTCAGTGTGAGTTGATCGTTCAGAAGGTGGGTTGATTCTTTTTTGCTTATGTATTTTCGTCTGAAAGATATGTAATGCCTCTGATATTTATGACGGTTGCTTTCTCAGTTTGGATTGGTGCATGTCTCAACTGGAGACCTTCTAAGAGCTGAAGTGTCAGCTGGCTCTGAAATTGGAAACAAAGCAAAAGAGTACATGAATTCTGGTCGTCTTGTTCCTGATGAAATTGTCACTGCTGTATGTCTGTACTGATACACTATTTTGTGTTCCTGAATTCTTTACTTTCTCTTATATGATTATAACAACTCCCCATATGAAAGATGGTCAAAGCACGACTATCGCGGGAAGATGCAAACCAGAATGGCTGGCTTCTAGACGGGTACCCCAGAACTTCTGCTCAAGCACAAAGTCTTGAGGAAATGAAGATCAGGCCAGATGTGTACATTATGCTCAATGTATGTCAATGTGCTATCACTTTCTTATGCTTCTCTTATACAGTACTTTAGAAGGGAACGGGGATATTATTGTTATGTTTGCAGTCTTGCCAATAGACTAAAGTAATTTATCTTTTGTTCACTCCACATCTAAAATCTATCATGAAAATTTGCTAATCTGAGCAAGTTTTAGCTTCTGCCAGTTGTTTACATAGTTTCCATGAAATTCTAAACCATGCTCCTCGTCCATTGTAATCAGGTTCCTGATGAAATACTAATAGACAGATGTGTTGGTAGAAGGCTAGATCCCGTGACAGGAAAGATATACCACACCACTAGCTTCCCTCCAGAGAGCGAGGAAATTAAGAATAGGCTTATAACTCGCCCCGATGATACTGAGGAGAAGGTGAGTTTGGCCTGTTTGCCATGATTTTATCATAATGTTCAAGTCAGAATCTTGTTGTCCTTGCCAAAAGAATCCCTCTTACAGTTAACTTGATCACCAGCAGACAGCCTAAGAACTTGTAGAACATCATTCATGAGGCTACCTGTGTTGTGTATCTTCAGGTCAAATCACGTCTACAGATATACAAGCAAAATGTAGATGCAATCTTATCCACGTACTTGGACATATTACATAAGGTACTTCTGAAACTTCTATTAGATTCATCCTTCTTTCTTGTTAGTCTACACTGCAACTTCTACTCATTGGTTTTTGTCATGATATGCAGATCGATGGGAACCGTAAGAAAGAAGTGGTCTTTGAAGAAATAGAAACTTTACTGTTGCGTGTGAAGGAGAAAAAAGAAACTGAAAAATCAGGTAAATACATTGTTGTCCTCAGAATAAAGCATCGTGTTTGTAGCCAATTACCTATAGTTTTAGGTGGATAAATATGATGTGTGCTCCATATAATTATGTTCTTTGTCCTCAGTAGCTCTGCATTTCTTAAATATCGGTCTGGCACACATATTTGTTTAGTTTAGCATAGGTATGACTTCAAATCCTCTGTTTTCTGTACATCTGGAAAATTCTAATCCCTTTGGCTGGAGAGAATTCTTGCTGCATCTTCTTGATTTTTTTTTCTTTTCTTTTCTTTTTTTGGTTCATTTGTGGACAGAAGAAACAATTGAACTTGAAAAGATATCTTAATTGTGAAGCTATTTTGCGACAAACCTGGAAAGCCGAAAAGGAAATCTGGTTTTGGTAAAGACTTGATCTGAATGGTAGCTCAGATTCAAGTGGTTCAGAGATCAGACAATCCAATGAGTTCTGTTACAATGCAGCCGGCTTCATCCTGTTGAATGTCTCCCAGTCTCAGCAGTGATGCTAAGAAATATTGATAGGAAATATGCATGAGAACTTTTAGATGTAACTTACAAGATTATAAACTTTTGGTATGTTCTTCAAAGAAAAATGAAATAGTAAATATATCGGAAGCTGGAACCTCCCGAAATTCTCATGTTTATCAACTATAGCATACAATTTTCCCTGTGAGTTGTGCAGCTTTTCCCCAATCATGTTTCAGGACTTTCAGCTTAACCAGACAATTGCAAGTTTCTACACATTCTAACTTACCTGTTCTTTGTCTTGCTTTTCCTCTGTTGGATAAGGGATTGAGAATCACAAACGTCCCACAAACTCAACATCAAGCAAGGTAGTCACTTGCTAGTGAATAATTCTTGAATTCCAGTAGCCATTGTATATAGGTTCATTTGAAGTAAGTAGCCTCAGAAATGCCTCAGTGTATTTTACTTTAGCCTTTCACAGGATAGCTGGAGAGGAATTCCAACTAGATTGAATAACATTCCACATTCGCGAGAAATCAGGGAATATTTTTATAACGACATTTTGCAAGGGACTCTGAGGGCAATAAATGATGGAAAAACTCGACTTAAGGTAGTCATCGATTCTATTCTTCTACGTTTTTTCTTTTTCCTTTTTTTTTTTTTTTCCTTTTAAAAATTCTGTCTAGAAAACCTGTATTCACATCACACTGATACATTATGATCACTAGTGGTAAGTTTTGGATCTTCTTTCATGATAAAGAAGTACCAGTTAGTCTTCATTTGTGGTTAAAGATTAAATAGTTGTTTTAACTTGATAGGTGGAGATAAATCTTCCGGAACTGAACCCAGAAATGGTAAGTGCCTTTTTTCCCTTATATCATGCAATTTTGTTCAGAGTTAACCATATGTTATGATTTACAGGATGTTTATCGAATAGGTACACTGATGGAGCTTGTTCGGTCTGTTGCTCTCTCATTTGCTGATGACGGGAAGCGTGTTAAGGTATATCTATCATATGGTTGAATGCAGAGATTGTAAGTTGAACCAAATTTTCAAGTAAACTATACTCAACATTCCCGGGCTTCGTTCTTTAAGGTTTGTGTTCAAGGATCTATGGCAGGAAAAGGAGGTCCTGCCGGTATGCCTTTGCAGCTTGCAGGAACTCGAAAGATCTTGGAGTTCATGGATTGGGGAGAGTATGGTGCTAAGGATACCTTTATCAAAATTGGTTCAATAGGTAACAAGAATTGGAAGTCTTGATGACCAATACTTCAGTGAACTCCAAATTGTTTCCTGTGAATGCAAATGCAGCTGCTGAGGACTAAAGGCCAGTATGTGTGGTTTGTCTGTAGGTGCCCAGGAAGTCGAGGAAGAGGACGATATGTTTATTTTAGTCGCTCCTCAGAATGCTATCGGAAATTGCATTATCGATGTAAGGAGATCAATAGAGACATGTTGTTTGATTCGTTAATGTTGTTTGATGAGCATTCTGGAGTTGAATAATGCAGGATCTAAAAGCCATGACTGATGCAGCTGGTGATCGTCCAGTTGTTCTTGTAAACCCTAGATTGCGGGTAAGATGGGAATCCATTTCTTTCTTTTGCATCACCAGTTGTGCTATGGATTCAATAGTTTTTAAAGCAAGGTTTGTCTTGTGTTTTTTACCAGGATGTGCCTGGTTCAAACGGCAATATGCAAGTAAGTAGATACCGGTGATTACTTTTGATGGGAAATATGCTCAGCTTCTAAGCCTGTGTTCTTTATTCTCTACAAGACAATGGGTCGCGAAAAGAGGTTGGAATACGCCGCGTCATTTGAGATCTGCTACTTCTTTCGGCTACTCTACTATTCAGGCACACAATACCCGATCATGGGCGCTCTCAGGTACACGCTCGGTTTCCTCACCAGTAAAACCAACAGGAATGGTGTTTTTCTGGTCTGATTTGCTCCTTTTCGTTCAGGATGTCCTATCCTCATGCTTATGAGCTATACAAGAGGATAGATGTGTCGCCCGGGAAGGAGAAATACGACGTGTTGAAAAGCTTCCCGGAGAGGCCAACTGGAGAAGAGATTAATGATGCATTTGAAGGAATAGATAGGTAACTCTATTCTATACTGTATATGTTCAATGTGGTCTGCCTTTGTACTCACTAGTACTCAATGCAAACTTTTTGCAGAAGTAAAGCTAAGAAGGCTTCAGGGTTTTGGTAAGGATTCTCAGCATTCAAACTAAAACCAAATACTGAAATTGGCACTTTTAATATTGATTGGTGTACTACTACTCTTTTTATCCTGCAGGGGCTTCTTGAGCAGCGTTTTTTGAGTACTCCGTCCGTCTCATATAAAAAGTTTTGTTTTTAGTATTGAATTTTCAGTATTAAATATTGAAAACACGACTCTTTGTATGACACGGAAATGGAGCCATTCTTGGACTTTGTTGTAGCGCTAGGTCGGAGGAATGATGGAAAAGTAGATTGGCCCCCATTTTGGTAAGAAAATGGCCTAAAAAGCTTGTGTTTACTTTCCTTGTACTTTCTCCTTGTACAGAAGCCATGCCATGATTTGATAATCAAAGAAAGAAAATCCATGTGATTCACGTAATCACCCATCTTACGTTGTCGGTACTTTATACTAATTTCACTTTAACCCAATTTCCATCCAAAAGAAAAAGCAGTTCACCTCTATCCCATTAAAAAAGTCTGGTATTATAATCACGTAAATGTGGCCAAAAATAAATTGCTCGGAAAATCAAGGTATAACTAAAATTCCCTTTTTTAATAATTAATTTATGCATATTTCAATGAGAAGCACTATCCATATTCTAAGGAAGAGAGGATGGAGTAGGTAAGCATTGCTTACTTTATATGAAATGAAACAAAAAACAAAGACTCTTTATATGAGACGAGAAAAAAGTACGACTCTTCTCATTTTACCACCACTAAAATATGTCAAACAATTCATTATTCGAGTGATGTTAAAGTATACGTTTCTCCTTTTCCCTTTTAATATAATAATATAACATATATAGTACGTATTTCTTTTCTTAAATTTTTATGTGGTCTATAAGGAAAATAAAGAAAGAAAGAAAAAAATCCAAGAAAAGAAAACGTATCCAAATTGGAGGGGTGTGCGATTTTACCATTTCCATTGTATCATTTCATTCGTTGCCATGTTGCCTGCTGCGTCAAATTACGGTAATGCTGTCGTTTCAGACCAGAGAGCCGTCGAAATATCTCCTCAACAATATTGTCAAAAAGAGTCAGCAGAAGACACGATCAAATGTAAGAATAAACCTTCGACATAAGAGGACGCAAGCAAGCAAGACATGATCCAATTAATGTAAAGGGGCATGATATTTGCAGTAACATTTTCTTATAAAAAATCAAAAATACCCCTAACACTAAAAAAAAAAAAAAAAAAAATCGCCGGCGACCGGCGATGTTTTTGGCCAAAAATATCGCCGGTCGCCGGCGTTCAGTTTGATATTTGCAGTAACCACCGGGCGGATCTTCGCCAATCCGGTAAAAAATTCACATTTTCGACAAAAATACTAATAAATTCGGACATAATACAGCTAAAATAATCAAACCAACTATCTAAAACAATACCGCAAAACATTTTAACTTTAGCCACTAACCTTTTTCCGATCTGAGTCGTCTCGATTTTTATCCGATTTTGTGATTCCACCCGGCTCTGCTTTGCAGGAATTATTAAACGGAACAGAGCCCGTGAGTTGCTTTTTCAATTTTTTTTTTTTTTTTGCAACCCTCATGGGCTGCATAGTTGGTTTTTATTTTTTTTTTTGCCCAAGGACATTTTTGTCTTTTTACAGGGGAATGTTATTGCAAATATCGAAACTGTTACTGCGAATATCAATTCCGAATGTAAAAACTAAAGATAAGCAGATTGACATGGCTATCCGTCTGAAATTAACAATTATTTAGTGCATTTACTGTACTCACTATCATACCTACCTTAATCCAAAATTTTTATTTTGTTCAACTATACCATCTTACGTGATACTCATGAAACGGTACACGTATTCTGAGGATTTGTTTGACCCACGACTGCCCGCCTTTGAGTTTAGGCACATCAACCAGGTGTCATTTTTTCCTGTAGAAACTAAGAAGTAGGCTAGGAAAGATGGAGAAAGAATCCAGTGTCATCGATGAACCAAACATATAAAAGGGGCCAAAACTAACCAAAGTGCAGAAGCTGCCAAACCCTTTTTTCTCATCATCTTTAAGCCTTGAGAGCCCCTGCCGTAGCTTACAGATAATAACTTCTCTTCTCATAGCAATTAATTAAGACAGGTGGAATGAAAAGGAGGTGACTCCAGCCAAACAAAATTCAGTTTAGTGTGGTAATAATTAGCCTAACACTCTTTAATGGAAAGGGTGTGTCCTGTTAACATCTCTGAGATTAGTGTGTTATTTGTTTGACACGAGTTGCCTTTATTATAATATTTGGATCAGATGAAGTTTGGCATTTATTAGTACTATTTAGTAACTAAAAGAGTGCCTATTTTCTCTGGTTTGTGTGTGTATCTGTGAAGGGAGAAAAGTACCTTACTGGCCTTCTTCATCATTGCTCAGAAAAGAGAATGGCAGGAGGATCACTGGTTCCAGTTGGGGTGGCCAAAGAGAGAGCCAAGGATTACCAAGGAAGAGTCACCAGTTATGTCATCATCGCCTGCTCGGTTGCTGCCATTGGAGGATCTTTATTCGGCTATGACATTGGGATTTCAGGTGATTCCCTTCTTGCTCTTCTCCTGAAATCAGTGTATAATCCCCTGTAAATACTAAGCTAAGCGGTGAATGAATCGAATTTCCGTCCAGATTGAAAGTAGAATACACTGGCAACTTTACTAGGTCTGTTTATGTTGGAGTGATTCCAAAACATAGAACAAAGAGGTCAATTCTTGGGTAATCACAGTATAGTACCAGCTGTAACAACTGAAAACAAGAAAAAAGACCTAAAAAAATTGTTTCTTGCTCAAATGAACAGGTGGGGTGACATCAATGGATGAATTCCTGAATCAGTTTTTCTACAGTGTGTACCAAAAGAAAAAGCGTGTACATGAAAACCACTACTGTAAATACAACAGCCAAAGTCTTGCATCATTTACCTCATCCTTGTATATTTCTGGATTGCTTGCATCTCTTTTCGCATCTCCGGTGACTAGGAAGTACGGCCGGAAGAGAAGCATAATCTGTGGCGGAATCAGCTTCCTAGTTGGAGCAGCTCTCAATGCCACCGCGGTCAACCTAGTTATGCTTCTTTTAGGTCGAATCATGCTTGGTGTCGGCATCGGCTTTGGAAATCAAGTAAATTCCCTTGTCTTAAAACATTTCCTGAAATGCTTTAATGCCCAAAAGTACAATCATCAAATCAGCAAGTATATTTAATCATTAGATAAAAAATGCACCATGTATGCAAGTAATTAAACACATTACTCTCTTGCTCTGCTTAAGGTAGTTCCATTGTATTTGTCTGAAATGGCACCAACCCATCTTAGAGGAGGCCTGAATATGCTGTTCCAATTAGCAACAACTCTTGGAATCTTCACAGCCAACATGATTAACTATGGAACAAGCAAAATCCACCCATGGGGATGGAGGCTTTCTCTGGGTCTAGCAGCAGCACCAGCATTCCTGATGACGGTAGGAGGATTGCTCCTCCCAGAGACGCCAAACAGCTTAATTGAAAGAGGACTGGAAGAGAAAGGAAAACAAGTTTTAGTGAAAATAAGAGGAACTCAAAATGTTAATGCAGAATTTGAAGACATGGTTGAAGCAAGCAAGCTAGCGAAATCCATCAAACATCCGTTCAGAAACATTTTAAGGAAAAGGAATAGGCCGCAGCTGGTAATGGCGATCTTCATGCCAACTTTCCAGATTTTAACAGGCATAAACTCCATACTATTCTACGCCCCGGTGCTATTCCAAAGTATGGGGTTCAAGGGAAATGCTTCTCTCTATTCCTCAGCGCTAACTGGAGCAGTTCTTGCATCTTCTACACTAATCTCCATGGCCACAGTGGACCGATGGGGACGAAGAGTTCTACTGATAAGTGGAGGCATTCAAATGATTACATGTCAGGTAAAACCTCAATGACACTTCACTTTGTACAGTGCAATCTTCAAAAGGTTTAACAAGGGTATTCGTTTACTAACCTTTAGCAAGGTTACTTCAGAGATATGTATCTTCAATGAACTATACACTTCTGGTTTCGCGAATCAGGTCATTGTTGCCATCATACTAGGCCTCAAATTTGGTGACAACAAAGAGCTATCAAAAGGCTTTTCAGCTCTTGTCGTGGTTGTCATCTGCCTGTTCGTCGCGGCATTCGGATGGTCATGGGGTCCTCTTGGCTGGACAGTACCAAGTGAAATATTTCCCCTGGAGACACGTTCTGCAGGGCAAAGCATTACGGTGGCTGTTAATCTTCTCTTCACATTCATTATAGCGCAATCCTTCCTCACCCTCCTCTGTGTCTTCAAATTTGGAATTTTCCTATTCTTCGCCGCCTGGGTTACCATTATGACGATCTTCGTCTACTTTTTGCTGCCGGAAACAAAAGGAGTTCCCATTGAAGAGATGATACTTATGTGGCAAAAGCATTGGTTCTGGAAGAAGATTGTTTCTGAGAATCAAGAAGTTGATAATTATGGTAATGGCAGGAAAAGTAGTTCACGGATACCATCAAGCGACAACTAAAAGAATATGAGAAGTCCTCAGTAGCATTAGCAAGAAAACATACCATGTTTATAGCTGATCATCGGAGCTTTTTCCCTGTCGTAGTCAAGCCATTGTGCTGTAATTTGTTGTTTCAGCCGCAGATCTGATCAATCAATAGCAGCAGAACAGAAAAGTTAAGAACAGCAAAAATACTTTTGTCAGACAGCATCCAATGTAATTCTAGCATTTGAATCCAGGGTAGCGCACACTGAAATTAGCATACTCATACAAATGCCTTCCATTGTGCGATATATTTTTCACTACACCGCGATGAGATTGGCAGAAAGTGCCAAAACATATTTTAGTGAGTATCATCAGTGATGCTAAGAAAAATTGATAGGAAATATGCATGAGAACTTTTAGATGTAACCACTACTACAAAAATGACTTTTAATGGCGGTTTTTTAGGGCTTTTAACGACGGTTTTAGGCATTTTTGAACCGCCATCTATCCAACAGCCGTAGAAAGTTTACGGACTTTCTACGGCGGTTGTGAACCGCCATAGAAAGTTCGGACTTTCTACGGCGGTTCACTTAGGAACCGCCGTAGAAAGTTGGCTTTCTATGGCGGTTTTGAAGATAACCGCCGTAGAATTTCTACGGAAACCGCCGTAGAAAGTACCAAATTTATAACTCTACATTCAAAAAATATATATCAAAAACAGCAGGAACAGCCTTAGAAATGTTTTGATATATATATATATATATATTTCAACTTTATTCAAAATATATATCAAAAACTTCCATGCTAATAAACCAAACAACCACCAAACTTCACAAAATTTTTGCGTGTATCCGTCAAATTCTAATTAATTTAATCATTAACAGCAAGAACAATACAATAATCACCGATATAACACTAATCAAACCCGAATTTAATCATTCATCATCTCATCAAACCCGAATTTAACACTAATAATAAATCCTAGGCCAATCACAATAATCAAGTAACAATAAAATTTGTAAAGCTTAAATAAAGTTGAAACTATTCGATATTACCTTTTTTATGATTTGAAGCCCACAACAAGGACAGATTGTGGTGAAATTATGATGGGGGATTAACTCCAAGTGGTGGGTGATGGCCAATTAAGAAACCATCTCCGGAGTTGGGTGACGGCGGATCTTGTTATCAACGCCGCCGGAAGAACGGCTTCGGGGGAAAACAAGAGAAAAAACCGACGGAGAGAGGATGGGCGTCGGCAACGAGAGAACGCTTCGGTTTGCTGGAGATGGAAACAGGGGGAAGCCGCGGCTAGCTGGAGATGGAAACAAAGGGAAACCCTTAAAATTCAAACAAAATCAAGTTTCTATGGCGGTTTTAATAGCGGTTTTTATTAAAACCGCCGTAGAAATGGACTTTCTATGGCGGTTTCTTAAAACCGCCGACCGCCGTAGAAAGTCCATTTCTACGGCGGTTTTAATAAATCCGCCGTAGAAAGCCCATAATTGTGAATTTTCGCCCGTTCCTCTATTCCTATTAATTTCTAGTTTTTCTTTTTTTGTAAATTAACCCCCAAATTTTTTTAAATTTAATAATAAATATGTATTTTACTATTTATCAATTTTTATAGTAAAATTCATCATATTTATTAATTATACGACGGTTAGAAATACAACCGTCTCGAAAGGGACTTTCTACGGCGGTTTTCTAAAACCGCCGTAAAAAGTAGGGAACTTTCTACGGCGGTTTTTGAGGGGACTTTCTAAAACCGCCGTAGAACTTTCTACGGCGGTTCAAACCGCCGTCGAAAGTCCCTTTCTACGGCGGTTTTATATAGAACCGCCGTAGAAAGTCTGTACTTTCTTTTTATGGCGGTTTTGGTCTTTCTGCTGTTAAAGCACCGCCGTAGAAAGTCCATTTTGTAGTAGTGAACTTACAAGATTATAAACTTTTGGTATGTTCTTCAAAGAAAAATGAAATAGTAAATATATCGGAAGCTGGAACTTCCCGATATTCTCATGTTTATCAACTATAGCATACAATTTTCCCTGTGAGTTGTGCAGCTTTTCCCCAGTCATGTTTCAGGACTTTCAGCTTAACCAGACAATTGCAAGTTTCTACACATTCTAACTTACCTGTTCTTTGTCTTGCTTTTCCTCTGTTGGATAAGGGATTGAGAATCACAAACGTCCCACAAACTCAACATCAAGCAAGGTAGTCACTTGCTGGTGAATAATTCTTGAATTCCAGTAGCCATTGTATATAGGTTCATTTGAAGTAAGTTGCCTCAGAAATGCCTGAGTGTATTTTTCTTTAGCCTTTCACAGGATAGCTGGAGAGGAATTCCAACTAGATTGAATAACATTCCACATTCGCGAGAAATAAGGGAATATTTTTATAACGACATTTTGCAAGGGACTCTGAGGGCAATAAATGATGGAAAAACTCGACTTAAGGTAGTCATCGATTCTATTCTTCTCCGTTTTTTCTCTTTTTTTTTTTTTTTTTTTGCTTTTAAAAATTCTGTCTAGAAAACCTGTATTCACATCACACTGATACATTATGATCACTAGTGGTAAGTTTGGATCTTCTTTCATGATAAAGAAGTACCAGTTAGTCTTCATTTGTGGTTAAAGATTAAATAGTTGTTTTAACTTGATAGGTGGAGATAAATCTTCCGGAACTGAACCCAGAAATGGTAAGTGCCTTTTTTCCCTTATATCATGCAATTTTGTTCAGAGTTAACCATATGTTATGATTTACAGGATGTTTATCGAATAGGTACACTGATGGAGCTTGTTCGGTCTGTTGCTCTCTCATTTGCTGATGACGGGAAGCGTGTTAAGGTATATCTATCATATGGTTGAATGCAGAGATCGTAAGTTGAACCAAATTTTCAAGTAAACTACACTCAACATTCCCGGGCTTTAAGGTTTGTGTTCAAGGATCTATGGCAGGAAAAGGAGGTCCTGCCGGTATGCCTTTGCAGCTTGCAGGAACTCGAAAGATTTTGGAGTTCATGGATTGGGGAGAGTATGGTGCTAAGGATACCTTTATCAAAATTGGTTCAATAGGTAACAAGAATTGGAAGTCTTGATGACCAATACTTGAGTGAACTCCAAATTGTTTCCTGTGAATGCAAATGCAGCTGCTGAGGACTAAAGGCCAGAATGTGTGGTTTGTCTGTAGGTGCCCAGGAAGTCGAGGAAGAAGACGATATGTTTATTTTAGTTGCTCCTCAGAATGCTATCGATGTCCTATCCTCATTCTTATGAGCTATACAAGAGGATAGATGTGTCGCCCGGGAAGGAGAAATACGACGTGTTGAAAAGCTTCCCGGAGAGGCCAACTGGAGAAGAGATTAATGATGCATTTGAAGGAATAGATAGGTAACTCTATTCTATACTGTATATGTTCAATGTTGTCTGCCTTTGTACTCACTAGTATTCAATGCAAACTTTTTGCAGAAGTAAAGCTAAGAAGGCTTCAGGGTTTTGGTAAGGATTCTCAGCATTCAAACTAAACCAAATGCTGAAATTGGCACTTTTAATATTGATTGGTGTACTACTACTCTTTTTATCCTGCAGGGGCTTCTTGAGCAGCGTTTTTTGAGTGCTCCGTCCGTCTCATATAAAGAGTTTTGTTTCTGGTACTGAATTTTTGTATTAAATATTAAAAACACGACTCTTTGTATGACACGGAAATGAAGCGGGAACCATTCTTGGACTTTGTTGTCGCGCTAGGTCGGAGGAATGATGGAAAAGTAGATTGGCCCCCATTTTGGTAAGGGAACCATTATCTGGACCGAGGCACGTTAGAGCGCATCTATTGACGCGCCTCGGTCAAAAAGACAAAATTACCCTTATAAAAATAATTATGTTTTTTTTTTTATTTTTTTATACTGCTTTGATTTTTTTTAAATAGTATATTCTTTATGGTAAAACAGTACATAGCATTTTAAAATCAGTACAATATTTATTGTAAAACGGTACATAGTAAAAAAAAATACAGTCTTTTCTATCAAACAAAAAATAATATAAACAATACACTCTTTTATTTTATAAAATAATACAGAGTAGTCATATTTGTAAAACAGTACAGTGTAATATAAAAAATAGTACAGATTTTATTCTAAAACATTACAGTATAATATTAAAAACATTTGGAAGAAAAATAAAAAGAAAAAAATACAAATTAATTGCCACGAATTTAAATCTCATATTTTTCAGTAGTTGTTTTAAGGCTGCTGGGCCCAAATAAACAGTTCATGGGCCCAAATGAACAGTTCATGGGGAACTTCTTGGGGCTTCTCCATTCGGTCCATTTACCATTTCCCTTTTGGTAAATGGGCTTAAAAAGCTTCCCTTGTACTTTCTCCTTGTACAGAAGTCATGCCATAATTTGATAATCAAAGAAAGAAAATCAATGTGATTCACGTAATCACCCATCTTATCTTGTCGGTACTTTATACTAATATCATTTTAACCATGATTTCCTCTATCCATTAAAAGAGTCTGGTATTATAATCATGTGAACGTAGCCAAAAGTAAATTTTTCGGGAAGTCACTGTATAACTAAAATTTCCTTTTTTAATAATTAAACTACGCATATTTCAATGAGAAGCACTATCCATATTATAAGGGAGAGGGGATGGGGTAGGTGACCATCACTTACTCATATGAAATGGAACAAAACAAAGACTCTTTATATAAGACAAAAAAAGTACATCTCTTTTTATTCTATCACCACTAAAATATGCAAAATAATTCATCATTCAAGTGATGTTAGAGTATACATTTCTCCTTTTCCCTTTTAATATAATAATATAACATATATAGTACGTATTTCTTTTCTTAAATTTTTATGTGGTCTATAAGGAAAAGAAAGGGAAAAAAAAAAAAGTGCAAGAAAAGAAAACGTATCCAAATTGGAGGGTTGTGCGATTTTACCATTTCCATTGGAGCATTTCATTCGACATTGATGGGACTAATCTGCCATGTTGCCTGCTGCGTCAAATTACGGTCATGCTGTCGTTTCAGATCAGACCAGAGAGCCGTCAAAATATCTCCTCAATAATATTGTCAAAAAGAGTCAGAAGAAGACATGATCAAATGTAAGAACAAAAACTAAAGATCAGCAGATAGAAATAGCTATTCGTGTGAAATGAACAATTATTTTAGTGCATTTACTGTACTTTTTACTTACCTTAACCCAAAATTTTCATTTTTGTCGACTATATCATCTTACCTGTAATACTCATGTTACGCTACACAGATTCTAAGGATTTGTTTTACCCGCGACCGCCCGCATTTGAGATTAGGCACATCAACCAGGTGTCATTTTTTCCTGTAGAAACTAATAAGTAGGCTAGGAAAGATGGAGAAAGAATCCAGCGTCATCCATGAAAGTTGAAACAAACAAATAAAACGGGGCCAAAACTAACCAACGTGCAGAAGCTGCCAAACCATGGCCTTGTTTGTTTTGATTCTCAAAACATGGTTTTGAGAAAAGTTTTAATTTTATAATAATTTTTCATTATTTTTAATACATCTTTTTACATTTTTCAATACACATTTTTACATTTTCAATACAATTTTAATATTATAAAATCAAAATAAATCTCAAAATCATGTTTTGGAAATCATACACACATGGCCCATTTTTCCTCATCGTCTTTAAGCCTTGTGAGCCCCTGCTGTAGCTTTACAGATAACAATTTCTCTTCTCATGGCAATTAATTAAGATAGGTGGGATGAAAAGGAGGTGACGCCAGCCAAACAAAATTCAGTTTAGTGTGGTAATAATTAGCCTAACACTCTTTAATGAAAAGGGTGTGTCCTGTTAACATCTCTGAGATTAGTGTGTTTTCTGTTTGACACGAGTTGCTTTTATTAGAATATCTGGATCAAATGAAGTTTGGCATTTATTAGAGTACTATTTAGAACTAAAAGAATGCCTATTTTCTCTGGTTTGTGTGTGTGTGTGTATCTGTGAAGGGAGAAAAGTACCTTCTTCAGCATTGCTCAGAAAAGAGAATGGCAGGAGGATTACTGGTTCCAGTTGGGGTGGCCAAAGAGAGAGCCAGGGAATACCAAGGAAGAGTCACCAGTTATGTCATCATGGCCTGCTTTGTTGCTGCCATTGGAGGATCTTTATTCGGCTATGACATTGGGATTTCAGGTGATTCCCTTCTTGCTCTTCTCCTGAAATCAGTGTATAAACCCCTGTAAATACTAAGACAAGCGGTGAATGAATCGAATTTCCGTCCAGATTGAAAGTAGAATACACTGGCAACTTTACTAGGTCTGTTTATGTTGGAGTGATTCCAAAACATAGAACAAAGAGGTCAATTCTTGGGTAATCACAGTATAGTACCAGCTGTAACAACTGAAAACAAGAAAAAAGACCTAAAAAAGTTGTTTCTTGCTCAAATGAACAGGTGGGGTGACATCAATGGATGATTTCCTGCATCAGTTTTTCTACAGTGTGTACCAAAAGAAAAAGCGTGTACATCAAAACCACTACTGTAAATACAACAGCCAAAGTCTTGCAGCATTTACCTCATCCTTGTATATTTCTGCATTGCTTGCATCTCTTTCCGCATCTCCGGTGACTAGGAAGTACGGCCGGAAGAGAAGCATAATCTGTAGCGGAATCAGCTTCCTAGTTGGAGCAGCTCTCAATGCCACCGCGGTCAACCTAGTTATGCTTCTTTTAGGTCGAATCATGCTTGGTGTCGGCATCGGCTTTGGAAATCAAGTAAATTCCCTTGTCTTAAAACATTTCCTGAAATGCTTTAATGCCCAAAAGTACAATCATATTTAATCATTAGATAAAAAATGCACCATCAATGCATGTAATTAAACACATTACTCTCTCTTGCTCTGCTTAAGGTAGTTCCATTGTATTTGTCTGAAATGGCACCAACCCATATTAAAGGAGGCCTGAATATGCTGTTCCAATTAGCAACAGCTCTTGGAATCTTCACAGCCAACATGATTAACTATGGAACAAGCAAAATCCACCCATGGGGATGGAGGCTTTCTCTGGGTCTAGCACCAGCACCAGCATTCCTGATGGCGGTAGGAGGATTGCTCCTCCCAGAGACGCCAAACAGCTTCATTGAAAGAGGACTGGAAGAGAAAGGAAAACAAGTTTTAGTGAAAATAAGAGGAACTCAAAATGTTAATGCAGAATTTGAAGACATGGTTTGAAGCAAGCAAGCTAGCGAAATCCATCAAACATCCGTTCAGAAACATTTTAAGGAAAAGGAATAGGCCGCAGCTGGTAATGGCGATCTTCCTTCCAACTTTCCAGATTTTAACAGGCATAAACTCCATACTATTCTACGCCCCGGTGCTATTCCAAAGTATGGGGTTCGAGGGAAATGCTTCTCTCTATTCCTCAGCGCTAACTGGAGCAGTTCTTGCATCTTCTACACTAATGTCCATGGCCACAGTGGACCGATGGGGACGAAGAGTTCTACTGATAAGTGGAGGCATTCAAATGATTACATGTCAGGTAAAACCTCAATGACACTTCACTTTGTACAGTGCAATCTTCAAAAGGTTTAACAAGGGTATTAGTTTACTAACCTTTAGCAAGGTTACTTCAGAGATATGCATCTTCAATGAACTTTACACTTCTGGTTTTGCGAATCAGGTCATTGTTGCCATCATACTAGGCCTCAAATTTGGCGACAACAAAGAGCTATCGAAAGGCTTTTCAGCTCTTGTCGTGGTTGTCATTTGCCTGTTCGTCGCGGCCTTCGGCTGGTCATGGGGTCCTCTTGGCTGGACAGTACCAAGTGAAATATTTCACCTGGAGACGCGTTCTGCAGGGCAAAGCATTACGGTGGCTGTCAATCTTCTCTTCACATTCATCATAGCGCAATCCTTCCTCTCACTCCTTTGTGTCTTCAAATTTGGAATTTTCCTATTTTTTGCAGCCTGGGTTACCATTATGACGATCTTCGTCTACTTTTTGCTGCCGGAAACAAAAGGAGTTCCCATTGAAGAGATGATACTTCTGTGGCAAAAGCATTGGTTCTGGAAGAAGATTGTGTCTGAGAATGAAGAAGTAGATAATTATGGTAATGGCAGACATATCCCACCAAGCAACAACTAGAAGAAAGAAAACATACCATGTTTATAGCTGATCATCGGAGCAGTTTTCTGCTGTAGACTGTCAAGCCATTGTGTTGTAATAGCTGTTTTAGCCGCAGGTTTGAGTAACCGATGAACAGAAAAGTTAGAACAGCAAGAATACTCTCGTCAAACTGCATACAGAACATAATTTATGTTATAACTAAGACGTGACAAACGAGTCATTTATGTATAACTTCCCACATATCGATCATGTAAAGCACCATCGACGACGAGTTCGCCGAAGATTAACAATTTGGATAAACAGCAACACGTACGCAGCCTCTACTATTTTCCATCCAAACCTGGAAAAGGTGAGAAGGACCGATCGCTAGCTAATTAGTGAAAACCATCATCATCGACGGCGCCGGTGTTATTCTCCCGCTTCATCATGCATGGCGATGGCCATCTCATGCATTCATTAATCACGGACAATTTCCAAGAGACAAGTCTCAACTAGTAAATGACAAAGCAAGTGGCAAAACCACTTTAGTGCTATGCCCGATACATGTATTTTCTATCCACCGCCTCATTGGTGCATATGTATACATCAACTAATTTTACGCAAAGATTCAACATGTACTGTAACCAGGCCTGAAACCGTTTCTCTCAGAGTCACGTTTCTAATACCGTTCAAAAATAGGATTACGACAAGGACTCTCGAAATGTTAGTCCC
This sequence comes from Leptodermis oblonga, assembly GCA_016801395.1. NCBI lineage: Eukaryota > Viridiplantae > Streptophyta > Magnoliopsida > Gentianales > Rubiaceae > Leptodermis > Leptodermis oblonga. Next base: position 6,177,585 of record CM028750.1, on the reverse strand, counting down.
GCCTGCCTGCAGAACACTTTCCAAACAAACAGTGACGGGCACTATGAAATAAAATAAAGTCAAATCCACCACAATCCAGGCCACTTGACCATTATAAAAAAGAAAAATAAATAAAATATAAATAAACATGGAAAAGTCAACTCTCAAGATAATGGCAAAAAAATAACATAATAGTCAATTCACGATATCCAACTGCAGGAAATATATGCACAAACTGACAAAAACAAGAATTTATTGCCAACAAGAAGGTAACATAACATGGAAGACTCGAAATGCTGAAATGGTCAAAGGCTTTCAGCAACTTGTGCACATGAATGCAGTATTATGTAGCAAGTTTTATTTCTATATATGAACAAAGACAGCTGCGGTGGCCCTCTTTATAAATAACACCAGACAGATACTTCTCAAGTTGAATACTTATGATTCCAGTTAACTACTAATACAAAAATTGAATAGGTCCAAGATAAGAGCTGCATTAGTCATGGCTGCAGCATTACAAGTCAACTACAGTTAAATATATAACGCAGCGATAATCTTCATTCACAAATGAAGAGTTTCTACCTTTTTATCTCTGTTTAACTTGGAGAAGTAGGAGGGAGAGACCTTCAGATATGGCAGGTGGGTCGTTAGCTCCGGCGGGTGTAGCCAAGGAGAGGGCAGATCAGTACCAAGGAAGGGTCACGGTATATGTCGTCGTCACTTGCCTTGTTGCCGCCATTGGTGGCTCGCTCTTCGGGTATGACATCGGAATTTCAGGTAATTCTGAGTTCAACTTTTGCACTTCCTGCTGGATTTTCTGATAGAAGATTCGCAAGTAAATTCTAATTGCACCTTCAAAATTTTCAGACAGAGTTTCTATTTCAAGATGATCATAATTAGAAACACATGTTGTTATGGATTACATAGCACAGACATCATTATTATGCTAATCAACATAATGGAACTAGTGGTACTGTTACTGAGCCAATAGAGAGGAAATACACGGTGAAAGAAAGGGTAAAGCTAAAACCAGATGAGATCAGTTCATGATTCTAGGTGCAGAATCCTAAGTATCAATCAGTTAATTAATGTTCACTCATGTGAATCGCTAAGGTAATCACATTATTCTGTCACAAACTGGAATTGCCCATACTCCCACAACCTGTCAATTACAATATATAACTTCACAAAGAAATATGTTTGAATTACTGATTAAATGTAATTCTCTTTTTCAAACCATGCAAACAATTATTGTAAGCAAAGGTTGAAGTAATAACACTGTAATTTCTCTACCTGCACAGGAGGCGTAACTTCCATGGATGGATTTCTTTCCAAATTCTTTCCCACGGTCTACCGGAATAAGATGCATGCACATGAAAACAACTACTGTAAGTACAACAACCAAGGTCTGGCAGCTTTTACATCTTCTCTATATCTTGCTGGGTTGGTATCATCTCTGGTAGCATCTCCAATCACTCGGAAGTATGGGCGACGCGGAAGTATAATCTGTGGTGGAATGAGCTTCATGGTTGGAGCAGCTTTAGATGCATCAGCTGTTAACCTAACCATGCTAATTCTAGGCAGAATAATGCTTGGTTTTGGCATTGGATTTGGAAATCAGGTAAACTACCATACACTGTAAAACTCTGCTTACCGTGGTGCTCATTGCATATATACCGGTTGTACTCCCGCAGCCACTGAATTCTCAACAAATCGGCTAACTCCTTTTCTCATTGTTGTATGTTATAAGGCTGTTCCGCTATATCTGTCAGAGATGGCTCCCACCCATCTCCGAGGAGGGCTCAACATGATGTTTCAACTAGCAACAACCCTTGGGATCTTCACAGCAAATATGATCAATTATGGGACAGAGAAAATACGTCCATGGGGATGGAGGGTATCTCTAGGCCTGGCAGCTGCTCCAGCTATTTTGATGACAGTAGGAGGAATGCTACTTCCAGAAACACCTAACAGCCTGATTGAACGAGGATCAGAAGAAAAAGGAAGAAAGGTTTTAGAGAAGATCAGAGGGACAACGAATGTCCATGCTGAGTTGCAAGACATTGTTGATGCAAGTGAGCTCGCAAACTCAATTAAGCATCCTTTCAGAAACATTCTGGAGAAGAGATACAGGCCACAACTAGTTATGGCTATACTCATGCCTACTTTTCAGATTTTAACAGGCATAAATTCAATTCTCTTCTATGCCCCAGTTTTGTTTCAGACTATGGGTTTCAAAGGGAACGCACCACTCTACTCTTCAGCAGTAACAGGAGCAGTGCTAGCCTCTTCAACATTAATTTCAATTGCTACAGTTGATAGATGGGGCCGCAGAGTTTTACTTATCAGCGGAGGAATACAAATGATTACTTGTCAGGTAAGAGGAATAACATCCTGCAAAACTATGCATGCATCGCCAAATATGTAAAACAGAAAAAAAGAACCAGAATCAGACAGAAATAAGAAAACTGTCCAAACATAGAGCTGTTAGAACCTAGCCAAGCCCACTTCAATAGTTCTGTCAATGAAGTTCTCAAACATGCCTACTTTATCCATTTAGTTATCAGTCCTCTACTGAAATGTAGGGACTTTTTACATCTAACAAAAAAGAAGAACCCAAGACATAATTTATCATGAGATTTTGCTGGCTTTTAAGTAATAGAATCATATTTCAAACCAAATACCCCCCAAAACCATGATCTCTTTCCTTGGCAAAGGAAACAGTTACTACCCAGTGTTCTACACAATAGTCCATAATGAAATTATAGGGTCGCCCGATATGGACTTTATTCTTTGTAAATTGCTTTAATCCTGTCAGCCACATAATCTAAGTGGATATTTTCCAGATCAGACATGCAGACAGAATAGAAAATAATGAATCAAGTCCACTCATCCAAAATAAGATTATAAGGAATGAAATGAAGCACGACGCTTTGTAAATGTCCATTTAATTACTACTGAATTCCTAATTACTTATAGTTTGTCATGGTAAAAACAGGTCATTGTGGCACTTATCTTGGGGCTTAAGTTTGGCAGTGACAAGGAGCTGTCAAAAAGCTTCTCCATTTTGGTTCTCGTGGTGATCTGCCTCTTTGTTACAGCTTTTGGGTGGTCATGGGGGCCTTTAGGGTGGACAGTGCCAAGTGAGATATTCCCTTTAGAAATTCGGTCAGCTGGACAGAGCATTACAGTGGCTGTTAATCTCTTCTTCACCTTCATAATAGGCCAATCATTCCTATCCCTCCTATGTGCTTTCAAGTTTGGGATCTTCCTCTTCTTTTCTGGCTGGATTACCGTCATGACAATCTTTGTTTATTTCTTCCTACCAGAGACAAACGGTGTTCCAATAGAGGAGATGGTATTCCTCTGGAAAAAACATTGGTTCTGGAAACGGATTATCCCGAAGGATTCAGAATCTAATAAGAATGCAGCTGTGTAAGATTAGAAGGAGGATTATATCCAACAGTTCTTAGTATAATGAAAATGCGGATTTGTAAGAAGTAAGGATAGTGTTATACAGCATCAGAACACCTAAGGAACATTCCCAGTCTGTAATTGTGCTCATTTCCAGTACGTGCAATGCATAAATTCAGAAATACATACCTTCATGAATATGCATCTACTTTTCATGTCTAATCTCGCAATCAAATTTGCCAGGATCACTACTATATTTTCCTCCAGAAGTAATGATCATTTCTATATTTTCTCTGAAAGGAGAAACCAAAGAAGAAAATGAAAAGAAAGAAAACCAAACAAAGCAGCAGCCGCTTACCTTCAACATATTTCAGCATTTTCAGGAGCTTAAACTGAAGCATTCTGGAAATGCCATGGATATCACCCCATAACTGCAGGCAGATGCCACCATGATTCCATAATAATTTGGTTAGGAGATTCACATCAACGCATATATGTTTGATTTACATTCTTTTTTTTCCTTATTGTGCACATAGTTCCAGTTCACTTGATAAACTTGTGTCTGGTGACAAATTAGCACCAGTTGAAAGCTCTAACAACGAGCCTTTCGAACAGATTGTACAAATCATCAATATATCTACACGGTATATAGAAAAAGGTAATACAACCACAGATCAGCAGAAACAAAACAGGCGGATAACAGTATCATAATTCACTCCGACCAGAAGTAAAAGAAAAAACTCATTTCCATAGAATTATAGCTTAAGAACTCCAATACAAGAGTTTTATTTATTAGAACAGGATATTCGCTTACATCAGAGAAGAGGTCACACCTCAACTAAATCCAGATTACATCATATTAAACGAAATCATAAGAGCCCTATTATCACTAAGAGGTATTACAGACCACAAATCCCACCGAAAAGAACCGTTCACTTATACCGACCATCTAGCAACCGAAGACATTTTCGTCGTACCTTCTTCAAGTATCATCGAAAACTATCAGACTAAGAATATACACATTATATCCTAACTGATTCATTTCCACCGGAGTAGCATCATCCCAAACATCGTACACAAGTCAAGGGGCCTTTTTCTGCTCCATTCATGCATTGAAAAGAAAATCAGTACCCAATAATTGCTTTAGCTTTTCCTCTGCAACTGTAATGCCCCCTGTTTCGCTTACCATCATTCCTCCGATTGAAGAAAGAAATATGGAGGAAGAATGAAGAAAGCAAAACTCACCCAATCAAACCACTTCAATCGGATCCGATCTCAGTAGAAGGCGTTCGGGTTCGGGGCGGATGGTTCACGACAAATCAAGCCTCAACAAGCGGAGAATATCGTTGGTTGCAGCATCGACATTCTTCTTCTCCTTGCAAAAGAACGCCGGAAGGGGAAGCGAACTTGGAGGGGGCGAAGCCACTATGGGGCATCCAGCATAAAAATCCATAGCCCTAATCTGCATCTGAACCGTCTCCGGGTCCGGACCCAGGCGACCCGTAGAAGACAATATCAATTCCTCCTCGTCGCGGCGACCAACAAACCCTAACTTCTTAACCGCCGTAGTTGCCGACGCAACAGGAGAAACCCCCGGCACCGGAGCCGGATCAACCTTCTTAGTATCAAAGCTCAAATCCGGTAAAGCCTCACCGCGCTTCAGGATCTTAACTTGACCCATGACGAGATTCCCCTTGCGAAACGGGGTGTCAGAACTCGGAGACTTATTAACAACCCTCGAACGATCCTGGCCGCTGGATTCAGCCCTGGTGGGACTCCGTTTCCGGCGGCGAGATCTGAAGGCGGCGGCGGTGGTATTATTGTTGGGATTGAATTTAAAATTAGCATCGTTCCGGCGGGACCCGAATGGTTTACGCAGACAATCCTCGGATCGGAGAACAACGGTGGCACACATTCTTGACAATCAATCGATCGATCTATCGATCTTTTGGCAACCTAATTGATGAAAGATTTAACGGATCAGACGAGAAAGGAATGGGAGAGGAGGGGGAAGAGTGAAGGTTGATGGAGAGAGAAAAAGGCTCAGGCTGGCGCAGTTTACTTTACTTGTGGGGCAGTTTGGGTATCGGAGATGAGTGATGGGGGGATTATTATATAGTGCGTGGGGAGAGAACTGGAATTTGTTATAAATGACGTGGGATAAGGTTAAGGAATTCTTGGCGGTTTCTAGATGCTGAAATTACATTGTTAGCCTTACGCCTTCAGATTAAACGACTCGCGCTTTTCTTGTTTTTTTTTTTTTTTTTTTTTTTTAGGAAGGCGGTCACGCTTTTAGTTCAATTGTTTTAGAAAGTGCGTCGGTTTTTCAACTTTCAATACTAAATTAGAGCTAATTGTAGTAAACCCTTCAAACTTTACTTGAATTGTAAATTGCCCCCTAAACTTTCATTTTTTGTAATAAACCCCCTAAACTTTCATTTTGTTGCAATGCAAGGTAATATTAGTCCTAATTTTTAAAATTATTCATAAAGATACCTGATTACTCACCTAATCTTCCTACAAAATTTATAAATTAGAATTGTTATTGTGTAGGTAATTAGGTATTTTTATGAAGAATTTTAAAAATTAAGGCTAACATTATCCTACATTACAACAATTTAAAAGTTGCAGGGATTGATTACAAAAATTGAAAGTTCAGGGAGTAATTTACATTCCAAGTAAAGTTTGAGGGGTTATTAACTCATTAAATTATGAAAAAAATGGTGCATGATAATTAATCATGATGATGAGTTGGTTGAAGAAATCTTCTCCGTTGGCTTTAGATTTTTTTTTTTTTTTTTTTTTACTCAATCAACCACTATAATAAGTGTGTCTCACACAATACGACGCGAGACTCTGACAGTACAATAATGAAACGAACTTGAATTGGTGGCACAAACAGCATATTTTTTGGCTTAGCTAACTAAGGGCATACATACTAGAATTATATACTCTAGTTGATAATTGATGACAATTTTGTTACTACTATAAGAACTTATTTCTAAAACTGAACGGAATCGATTAATTATATAAATATGACTCTTTTATTAATATCATATTTCATTTTAACTATCTTTTAAATATTTATTTATCGTTACAAGAATAGTATATATGTATGTATTTACATTTTGTATTCTAAATCTTTTTATGAATAAAATCATGAGTAACTTATTGAAGCCTTCTTCCATGTCGAGGCTTTAGGACTTGTCCTATGCCGTGAAACCTGCAATCAGAACTAACTCCTCCACTGCGATCGTTGAGTCAGACTCTTATCAAGTATCACAGTATAAGACAAATATACTAAGTATCAATTACCTTGCTTTGATGATACAATCGAATCGAGTATTTATAGGCGAAAACGTTTGTAGTATATTCAAGAGGAAGGAAGAAGACATGCCACCCTTGACATCGTCTCTCTTATAGTGGATTTATTCCCTCTTATCAAATAATAACCGCTTCCTCGATCCTCTCGTCGAACCAATCAACCAGGGACACGTATAGTGTACACGTGTCTTATTGCGAAACTTATGAGTAATTTGACTGGACCTCTTTTGGGCCACCCACTTAAAGCCCATTTACTCGTGGGAGGTCATCCCTCCTCTAACCTCGTTGCTTCTCTTACCTCGACCATTTTCATATATCCAACGTAATTAACGATCTAAAAATAAAGTCGGATATATAAAATATTATACTAAAAAGCTAATTAATAGATTGTACATTACAGTTTATACTAATTAGTAATGAGTTACTCAATTCAAAGTAAAATTATTCTTTCTAAAACATGTGGAGTATTCATGCATAGTGCAATGATGATTAAGGGAGTTAATTATCACTTATGAAAGTTTTCAAAAATTAACATTACCACTTTTTGAAAAATTGTATATTATGTGTTCACGTGCATAATTTGCATGATGATCACAATCTTACGACTATATATATATATATATATAATCGCTAAATACTAATTTGATCCTAAGTCCCTAACTCTGATTTCATTCAATTCTTAAAAAATTATTTAAATTATTCAAAAAACAATACTATTTATCATATGTAATTTTATGATATGACCTATGTGGTCCCTTAAGTTGGAGGTGCAATTTTATTTTGTCTCTCATCTTCAAAATGTTTCATTTTGGTCCCTTTAACTTGTACTATCAGTTTTAAATAGTTATTTAATAACCTTTAATTTGGAAGGTATTTTCGTAATATAAAAATAGGTAAATGACCTTTATTTTAAAAATGATTTTGAAAAAATAATTTTATAATGCAAAAAGTGTATTAAAAATATAAAAACGCATAATTAAATAATAAAAAATTGTATAAAAATGATAAAAAATTATGATAATATAGTGAATTTGGATGAGAACGAATTCAACTTATTCAAGTATCTTTCAAAGCCTTAACTCACATATGCCGACAAGGCGCCAACTCAAACCGCCCAGTCAAATTCCGCAAACCAATCGAAAGGGAAATCCAACGGTAAAGTACATGTCCACGCCTCACTGGCCCACCATCTTTGCCAACTCATCATCCCCCGGCCCCACCCACCTAATAACCCCTATCTGTCTCTCTCTCTCTCCCTCCGATCCTTTGCAAAATGTTTACCCATTTACCGAATCAGACACACACTGCACACTCCCTCTCTGTTGTCCTGACGCAACGAACATAATTGCGGTCTCCTCCTTGGGGCTTCTTCTTCATAGACATTAATCTTGAAGATCAGACTCTCATCAGCTCATCGTCCTCATCTTTCGTTGGAATTGGGGAGAGTGACGAAATGGCGAGCTCCGGGTTGCTGAAGAAGGTTGTCAGCGAAGGAGGGTCGTCGGAGTGTGGCAGCTCGGAGAGCGGAGCCGACGACAGGGGATCGGGATCCGGGTACAGCAGTGGGAATGGGAATGTTTTTGAGTTTTCTGGGTGGGTTTATCATTTGGGTTTTAATTCCATCGGGCATGAGTATTGCCATCTTCGATTTCTATGCATCCGAGGCAAGTATGTAGAGATGTACAAAAGAGATCCCCAAGATAAACCTGGCATTGTAAGTAAACATTTCTTCGTTGATTTCATTGCGGACGAAAACTTTTACTTATTTTTGCCTTGCTTTCGACTGTGCCGTGGGCTTCGTTCGTTCCGTCGACCTGGAAATATTTTCCTGTTACATAGAATTTGAGAGTGATCGTGTTACCCAGAAATTTTCTTCTCTTTAGAGCATGCTATTTAGAATTGGAGGTTCGAAGTGGTTTTTTCTGGGCTTATTGGGTCTGCTGTGCTGAGCTGACAAAAATTTGAATCGCTATTTCGGAATTTTTGTCGGGATAATTTCGTGAAATAGATGGTTATTTATTATTTATTTATTTTTTGGTAAGGGAAATCAAACTAAACATAAAATTTGCTTTCAGCTTGTAATCCACGGTGTTCCCTCTCCATATTTGTGCTTTCCTGCGTCTTGGTTTTGTTTAAGAAGTAGTGCAATTGCCAGCGCCTATGATCTTGATGCCGTTTGGCCAACTTGCTGGAGTACTCTCGTGGGATAATTTACTATTTCTCTTCATTGTTTCTTTGCTGTAGAAACCCATCAGGAGGGGGGTTATCGGACCCACGCTAATGGTGGAAGAGTTAGGTCGCCGGAAGGTGAACAGTGGGGTATGGCTGTTTTTCTGTTCCTTCAAATGTGAAATTCCACAACTAGCTGAGCTCTATTTCCGGTTTCTTTTCTTCATGCTTTATTAGACTAATATAGCGCAATTCAACCAGTTCCTCTTTTTTTTTCCCCCCTTCTTCTTTGAATTGTTTGCAATTCTGGTTTCAGGGGTTTGTGACATATTTTATACTCCAGTGATATTGCAAAGCTAATTCTCCAACCATTTTATGTTGTATGTTTCTAGGATCTCTATGTTCTAAGGTTTTACAACCGGCTGGATGAGACAAGAAAGGGTGAAGTAAGTAGAATACTCTTAACTACTTGTATTAGCTTTTGGCCTATAGTCAATTTTTATTGACAGGCGTTACGTTGGGTAACTCAAATAAATGTGGTCACCTAATGAGATACTGTTTTCCTTTGCTGCTAGATTGCTTGTGCTTCAGCTGGTGAGGTACGAAAATGGGTTGAAGCATTTGATCATGCAAAACAGCAGGTATCAATTGCTATAATGTCTCTGTATGCTTTCTCTACATAAGGCTAGGCCTTCTTCTTTAGCTGAACTATTACTTAACAGATCACAACATCCTGTGTAATGTTTGATTATAAAAGAGTGATCGAGTATGCTTATTTGTGTAACTTTGTTCTCTCTAACTCATCACTTTTATTTTCTAGGCGGAATATGAACTTTCAAGAGGTGGTAGCACAAGAAACAAGCTGAGCACAAAGGATGAGTATGTTTATGCCTTACCAAGAGACTTTTAGCTAAATTATTTGGTAATATAGGAACCTTTAGCAGATATATGTCCTTTAAATTGCTCTGAGTGTATTCTTCCTCCAACAGACAAACTCAAAGATGTTTCTGATGGCTTTTAAATTGTTTAGTGTTTTCTGTCCGTTATGGTTCCTCTTTCCTTGTTCTGCTTCACAAAATGCTCTTTGTGCAGCCAATTGGATATTCCTGTATATTTTGGTTATTGCTTTCTGGGATGTGAGTCATGGAGAATATCAAAACTTTTCTTTGTTGAAGGATCAATCTTGAAGGGCATCAGCATAGAGTAAGGCGCTATGCACATGGCTTGAAAAAGTTTATAAGAATAGGACATGGTGAGACTGTTTTATCTGTTTTCATTAGATATTTTGACCAACTTTTGACTTAGCATGTATATTGATGTTAGATGACATTTCTGGTGATTTCATATGAAGAAATGGCTGCTGAATTTCAGAATCAAATGCTTGCAGAATGATAGAATAAAATGGGAATTACTATAATGTTTGCACTTGATTGTTATCATGTCATCCACTTTTTCTGCTAAGGTTATTTAAATGACCAACCATATACATGCAAAAGGAAAGCATGATGCAGCAGTTATGTGATCCATTTTTTACAAAGAGAGGGGAGTTTGATTTCTCTTGTAATGTTTGTTTTGCATACTATTCTGTTAAGTTCCTTGTGCTTGCATGTACATAGTGTCATTTACCTCTAATCTTATTTTTCTCGTCTACACTGGAGTTCATGCTTCAATGGAAGAAACCATCTGCTTTAGTTGAAGTGTTATAGATGTACTGTTTTAGGACCCATGTAGTGCAGAAAGCTAAGAATTTTGGCAGCTTGATCTCATTATACATGATCCTCACTCCTCACTAGTGCATAGAATGTGACCACAGTTGCACCTCTGCTATTTAATGTTTACATTGCTTGACATTTGATGTATTTGCCACCTAGACCGTTGACTTTCCAAATGATCTCATTGTGGTGATAGATTCTGTTGTACGTAGGTCCGGAGGGGCTCTTGCGCCAAACATCTAGCTTGAATGGGAGTGGTAGATCAGAGGTGTTCTATGAAGCAGATGGTGGAGATGCAGTTGAAGCACATGAATGGAAATGTGTTCGCACAATCAATGGTATATTTCCTCTCTTCTTTTTTGGCTTTATGTCACTCCTTTTCTTGTTTGTTTGATTTGTGGTGTTGAAATGTCAAAGATTAAATATGAGTAACCAGAATACAGGATGCTTCTGTGCTTGATTAATTCATTGCTGATGAATGCTTGATTATGCTTCTATGCCTATACATTTTTTCTCCACTGGATTACATGGTTTCAGTTGAGTTAGGTTTTAGTCTAAACTTAAATGAATCTATTAAGTTGGGTAACATGTAAACATCTCTACAGTGTTCTGTAATTGGCATTTTACTTTCTGTTGCAAATAGCATTATATTATTAGGTCTGCTGATGTGTAATTATTTCACAATCAAGACCTGGTGTTAATGAAGAAAGATTGTTCTACTGGGAACCTTGAGCACTCACGGCCTTCTTTGTTTAGTTCAGTTTTTATTTATTTATTATTATTATAAATATATATATATATATTTATATAACTTTTTATTACCTTTTTAAAATGGAAATCCTTAGTGCTAGGCTAGGAGTTGATATGACTTGTAGTTTAACAGTCAGAGTGAACATTCAAATTAATTTTTTGTTGTTGAATAGCATTAATGACGTTAGTTATTGACTTATGTGCTCTGGTGGCTCCAGAGCTGCCTGTAGAGATCTCCTATTTTTGGTTTATTTCTGGATCAGTCAGCTTCTGAACAGTGTTTTTGAGTGGCCATTCTTTTTTTTTTTCAATAATATCGTTATATGTTGCTAAACGGAAATCTCCCTTATCAATTTTTAGGTGTCAGAATATTTGAAGATGCATCCAGCTTTGAGGTATCCTCACTACTCAAATTCACACATAGTTGGCTGCTATCCTGGTTCTTTCTTTTTATTGTGTCTGTAAAATCATTAAAGATTTACCCATATTTCTCTTACTGTTGAACACTTAATTTAACCTCTCCACATTTTGTAGTGGGAGTTCTCTGATAGCTGTGCACATTTTATTTACAGAGTGAGAAAGGTGTTCTTGTTAAGGCTGTAGGTGTTGTTGATGCCAGTGCTGATACTGTTTTTGATGTGGTTATGAGTACTGATCGACATCAGAGATATGAGTATGTTGTCTAACTATTAGCTTCATACTCGTTGGTGCTACTGTTTATTCATCTAACAGTTTAACAACAGGTGGGATGCATTGACCGGTGATCTGGAGTTGCTTGATTCCGTAACTGGCCACTATGATGTTGTCTATGGAGTTTCTGATTCAAAATATTTAACATGGTATGTGCTAAATTACATTAATAACTATGATGTCCTTGATTTCATGATTTTTATATATTTTTCCTGGCAAGTCTCATTTTGAAGTTTCTGGAGCAAGTTAAGTTATGAAAAGGGCCACTAGAGTAATATTCAGCAGTCACAAGTTAGCTTAGGGAATTGGCTTGCATTTCATCTCACTCATGGCTGACATTTGCCTGTTTGGTATCGTGATTCAAGTCGTGTTTTGAAACCACTTTTAATTTTATAATATTAAAAGTGTGTTGGGAATGTAAAAAGGTGTTGGAAATGTAAAAAAGTTTATTGGAAATGTAAAAAGGCTTATTGGGAATGATGAAAAACTATTATAAAATAAAAGTGATTTCAAATCATGTTTTCAAAACATGATACCAAACAGGCCCAGGTTTCTAAGTTTCCTGTGTGTTACCCTCACTATTGGTTCTAAGAGACCAAAGTATTTATAAAATTGTGTTACACTCCTCCAAAGTACACCCGTAATTGGGACCTTTGAAGTGCACTACACATCTGCAACAAAGCTTATTGAACCACCAGATGAACCTCAAATCAGCCTAATGAAGCTAGACCTGGCTAAGCTCATTCTTGGTCTATATTTTTCAATATAATTTTTCATTTTTGGACTAAAAGCTCATTTTCAAGTTAGTTATGGCCCTAGTTGTGAAAGATGAGTGGGGTTTTGGGTATGACCCGAATCTTCTAATGGTCATACTCCAAAGGAAAATATATTAGCCTCTTTGCTGAAGCTAAATATGTAGATTTCAGTTTCAGATACAAATATTGAAGTCGTTCTATTTTTCAAACTTTTCTATGAAATTTGAGATCTTTCGTCTTTGGAAACTTTCATCTTTTATTGTATGTTTAATATCTGCAGGTGGCAGTCTAAGAGAGATTTTGTTTTCTCCCGGGAATGGTTTCGTGGACAAGACGGAACGTATAGTAAGATCTTTTAATCCATCTTCTTCGTATGAAGAAAGTTTTCTGTTTCTTTGTTCTTCATTGTCCATGCATGAAGTAATAACCATTTAGTCCTCAAACCATGTTCATTCCTTCTTGATTCTTAGCATATTACTTTCTTGATTCTTGAAATTCTGGGAATGCCACTGAAGATTTTCCTAGACTGGAGGGTAGAAACAATTTCATTTACACAGATTGATTAAGGTCTTCTATCTCTAGTTCTTAGTTCGTAGAGCTCAGCATGTGCCTGTAGGCCTGAAATAAGTAGATATTAACACAAAAGGACCCCAACTTAAGTCATGCTCAGCATTTGATATCACCAAGTAAGGCTTTATGCTCTTATAGATAAGTATGTATTGGACATGTTCTTATTCAGACCCCAACATTATATAGCTAATTAAAATTTCATCTGCATATCACATTTTTTAGTGTAGAAACTCGTAAGTTCTCATGGCTGATGATTCTTGCCTATGGTGCAGCAATCATGCAATTTCCTGTAGCGCACAAGAAGCAGCCACCGAAATCCGGATATCAACGCACTAAAATTAATCGTAAGGGTTCTGTTTATTTTTCTTTCTCACTGCAAGCCAATGAGTATCATTCTTTGTAAGGACCCTTGGGTCTCAGCACTGCCAAAACCATTTCTTATATAGGCTGAGACTTTTTTATTTCCAGACGGAATCCTATAAAGTTATTCAATGCAATTTTGATGGGAAATTGGAAGTGTCTAGAGGCTTTCATATTTTTGAAGATTATCTAGTTATGAGTGGACTTCTACATATCTGTTCATTCCTATGATCCACAAGGAGTACCATCCTTTCTGCTATTTTCTTCATTTGCCATGATAGTGTAGTTCATAATTCTTACAGTAACTGGTAACCAGTGGTTACATGGGCTTTTATGAGCCACTAATGAACATCAATGTTCTTAGTTTAAATCTGTCACCTAATAGACGGTCAGTCAACTCCTCGTCTTTCTGCACTAAGTTTTCTTCTTTTTTTATGATTAATGTAGCTTCTGCATGGGAGATCAAAAATATGAATTCACCCTCTTCGTCAAAAGCAGCTAGATGCCTTGTGACTCAAATGCTCGAGATCAACACAAAAGGATGGTTTAAATGGAAGATGAATTTCAGTCCAAAGTTCGAGAGAACTATTCCTTTTGCATTGTGAGCCAAGTTTCAGGTTTGTGATTTTTACATGTCTATGAGCAAATTGGCAATCATTTATTTCAGCCTTGAAAAAATGCATGCTTTTGTTCTCGTTTCGTTTTATCTAAGAGATTGTTGGCAGGATCTTGCTGCTTTGGAAGTTGATAGAACAATAATAAATTGTGTTATTCTGTTGAAGTTACTAAACTCAATGTGAAATAAACATTTGAAAATGATGTTTCCTTTTATGAACCACACATTCATGATTTATGTCCCTTTTTACTACTGCTCTTATTTCTCTTCCATCTGTACAGGCTTTTAAAGCTTACATTTGTCGTAATATAATTGAATGGATTTAGAATGGTCAATTTGCTCCCCTGCCAAAGGGTTAAATGAATTTTTACCTTCCTCTTTTCCAACCTTTTCTCTCAAAGTTTAATTCAAGCCTTCATTTGGCCATCCTGAGAATCCATTGGCAAGAACATGTGCAATCACCCTCCCAACGTTTCTATGAGTAATTGCTCGATATTGTATGATTCTGTGTCACAATAATGGCATTTATGGATAACATTCTATTGTTGACGATCTTGTTCAGGTCTCAAGGAATACATTGGAGCAAACCCTGCCCTTACGTTTGAATCAGCTGCAACCGTCACTCATTCAAAAATCTCTCATGAACCTGTACCCGAGGGGGAATTTCAGGATGCAGAAGCCCCTGATGAATTCTATGATGCAATTGCTGCCGAATCACCTTCAGACTCCGATGATAGCGACAATGAAACGGGAGTAACCGAGGTTCCATAGTCATTTCATTCCCTTGTTCCCTTGATAATAATCATCCGTGACCTTTCGTTTCAAGGATCTGAACGTGTTCATTCCTCTTTTATCAGAAAAAGAAAATCAAACTGAAGAATGTTTCTTGGGCAATAGCGGGATTGGCTTTAAAGCGAAAATCAGGTATTCTTTCTTTGCCAATATAAGAACCGCTGTTTCAATTTTCATCAGAGCTGAAACCAATTTTTGCAACAAATTTCATTGTTGTGAATCTGTAGCATTGGATTCTAAGGAGTTGGACACAAA
This sequence comes from Leptodermis oblonga, assembly GCA_016801395.1. Lineage (NCBI taxonomy): Eukaryota > Viridiplantae > Streptophyta > Magnoliopsida > Gentianales > Rubiaceae > Leptodermis > Leptodermis oblonga. Next base: position 6,162,199 of record CM028750.1, on the reverse strand, counting down.
TGTACCGCCAATAAATCTGGACTCGTTGGGGATCCACGGTATCATGCAGCAGGGGAAAGATGAGAACGATACCAACTGCTGGAGTTCTCCGAGTGGCAAAGGCTTCGTGATCAGAGGCAAGACATACTTGAAAGATAACACCAAGGTTATCATCTTCTTCCTTTTTCATGATTCAATCCGAGAAGAAAGAAAAAAAAAGGAGAAAAGCTTACGCGTTATGTTTTCTTTTATTGAGTGCAGGTGAAAGGGGGCGAACCACTTTTGAAGCTCATGGCAGTTGATTGGTTCAAGGTTGAAAAAACTGTTGACAATATTGCATTGCATCCTAAATGTCTTGTTCAGGTAACGTTTAATCATTCGTAATTTATTGCTCTTTGCGTTTGATTGGGAAAAATAAATTAATTAATACATTTGTTACACTCTTTAATTTTAGTGTAGCGGTCCAATCATGAAAAGAATAAATAAACATGACTCCCTATTTTTTTCATACTTCGGCAAGAAATTTGCATTGTTACCATAAACTTATATAGGCTGCATAGTCGAAATTTATGCTGCGGATGTAGGGAATAGATCCTCGTTTGATTGACAATAGGGAAATTTCAGTCACGTAAATCTTAATTTTAGGTTTTGTTCCACCCAAAGCGCTACATTTGAATGAAATTATCCTTTTCGGTTTTTTTTTTGAAACAGAATGGAATTATCCTTCATAACTACAAGTGACCCACAATTAAAAAAAAAAAGGCAGAGAGTTTTCAAAAGAATAAGAGAAAAATGGTGTAGTAGATTACGTATTTGATTTGTTGTACTTTCATCCTCTTAATGGCACAATTTGTTATTATCTCCTTCATCAAACACGAGCAGCCCAAAAACATGATGTGAAATTGCAAGTTCAAATGATCCAATGTTTGTGATTGAAGATACTTCTTGCTTTTCTTGATACGAACATCTGCTGAATTATCTCTCTGTTGATTGTGGCTGCTTTTCATTTGCTATCATTTTAGCCCTAGCTAATTTGTGAAATTGAAGGAATTAGAGTTTCTACTACCATTCTCCATGATATGCAAGGGTTAGGATTTGTTTTAGTATATCTCTAAAAAACAGAGAGGCATAACTAATAATATTAAAAGGAATAGAAAGACTAAGGCCTAAAAAGAATTGGAACACAGCTTTTTAAAGATGATATGTTATATTTAAATATTAGTGAATCAATGTGTTTCTACTGGCGAGATATGATCCGTATAGCCAACCATGTTGTTTTTGTTGTGTTTCTGTTGGTCCTAAACACATCTTGCTTTCTCTTTTTGAGTTATAGTAGGAACTGGTGCTTACTCCTAGTGCCGTTGCCATAGAGTAATGCCCCCCTGTTAGAAACTGGTTATGGCTATGAAGCCTATTGCCAAAAGTTATCATTTACTTTCCAGTTCACAGCTTTCTGACGTTTTATCTCAGATCAGGTGTTGTAGAAGTCAGTTCTTGCTATCTGACATAAATTCTTGATTACAGTCTGATGCAGGGAAGAAAGTTCCATTCATCCTTATTATGAACCTTCAGGTGCACATCTGTCTTTATAGACACTTACTTCCTTGTTTATATATGCATAATACAATCAGTATCTCATTTTATTATAAAAATGATTTCCTATCATGAATTAATGCAACCTTCATCTCTCAATGATAGGCTTTATTTTCTATCAATCATTTAAATGCGTTGTATGTTATAATGCGTGATTTACATTTTGTCAAATTTTCTTCTTATATACACTTCTCAACACACTGAACTTTGCCATGCATCCCAATTAGAGAGCAGAATTCATGTCTCATGAGTGATGTTAGGTCAATATTAACATTGGCTAAGCTTTACAGCATTTCTATTGGCAAAACAAGGTCTTGGTGAAGGCACAAGTGAAGTTTAGATTGGAATTTGGACAGTTTTTAAATCAGATTAAAACAAAATTCTTTCTCAAGGAACCTTGTTTGGATTGTGGTACAGAATGTATTTTGTTGTTAGTACATTGATTAGGAACTGAAAAGGAGCTGATTTGCACCTTTTTATTGCAATCTTTATGAGCTTTATATCCTCTTTTTCATGAGCTATATTGAATTGCATCATCGATCTTCCTTTGTTCATTGGCACTGGGGTACCTTCTGAGATTGAGGGGCATTCTTACTGTTTTGACTATATCAGGTTCCAGCAAAACCGAACTACAGCCTGGTTCTCTATTATGCCGCTGACAGACCTGTAAATAAAAATTCCTTATTGGGTAAATTTGCCGACGGGACTGACATGTTCCGTGATTCAAGATTCAAACTGATTCCAAGCATTGTTCAGGTTTGCATTGTTGTACTTGTCTCTGGTTTATGTGATCTCTGTGAGCTTTTGACACAATCTTTCACATGGACAATTTTTGGCACAGGGATATTGGATGGTTAAACGTGCTGTTGGAACTAAAGCTTGCTTACTAGGAAAAGCAGTTACTTGCAAGTATCTTAGACAAGATAATTTTCTGGAGGTAATACCATGTAGATGTTTCACATGCCGTTTTTTCCTATGTGGCAACTAGTTAAAATCTGTTGTTATCATTCGTTTCTGCCGCTTGTACATCTCGAATCTGCCCAATGATTCACTTTTATCAGAAAATGATTAGTTTATTATACTCTGTTCATAACTCACAAATGCAGCTAATTTGCAGATTGATGTGGACATCGGCTCATCATCCGTGGCCAGGAGCGTGATGGGGCTTGTCCTTGGATATGTCACCAGCCTTGTTGTTGATCTTGCTATTCTGATAGAGGTCTGCCTAAACTCTTTATATTGCTTTAGTTCTATATGTTAACTGAATCAGCACTCAGAAGTGTTGTTATGACTTGATGTTTCTGTCCCAATAGCAAATGGTTTTCAATGCAAACTTTTAGCCCTTTTTATGCTTTAGTTATATGGCTTGACTGTAAACAATGATTAACAAGACCCTCACGCAGTGAGACTGTACCTGTGAAACGTGAAGTGTTGTTTCCTACCTGAAATATTCTCATTAAAATTTGTCCGTTTTGCAGGCAAAAGAAGAGGATGAACTACCGGAATATATCCTCGGAACCGTTAGACTAAATCGCTTTCGGCTTGATGCTGCTGTAAATTTGGATAACTGAGGTTTTGGTTTTTAAACATGCGAGATCACCATTCATCAATCTTTGTGTGTTCAGTTTTATTAGTTTCAATAGTCTTTGTAAAACGGCTGTTTTTCTTCTGTCAATTCTCTTATTCCCATCATGGTTAAGGCCATAAATATACCTTGGGCCTTCTTTTTCGTGTTAGAATTAATCAGCAATTTGAGTTGTACATTAAGTATTGTAAATTGTACATTGTATTGTAGAGTAGTAGTACTCTGGTATTACTATATTCCTATAGGAATTACAATCTCATCGAAACTCTACTTATTTTTTAGTCCAATCGCTTATGAGTCATGAAATACAATTCGAAACAGAGTCATAAAAGGAATTAACTACCTTCTTTTATTACCGTCTATTATTATCTTTGTTTTAATTTTTCAGAAGGAAAACTATTTTTTTTTAAGTATTTAATTTCCCTGTTCAATTCTCAACGACAAGTAATCGTTCGTCTTCTTCTCTTCCATTCTCTGAAACCCAGAAAATTATAGCTATGGAATGTAGAAAGGCCGATGAACAAGCAGCTTGGACGCTGGTTCATATGAGTGGGGAAATATTAGATGCAGAAACCGCCAATAATCTCCGCATTCAGAGGAGAAAAATCGAGGAAAAAAATAGGTTACTTGTCCCTCAAGAAACGATTGAAAATCGTCCATGGCCGCCGCGCCCGCCTACTGAGGCTTTAGCCGCCATTATCGGACGGTGCAGCGAGCCTTTTGAAAGGGACTTGACGAGCAGTGATCTCGACGATCGTCTCTGTAAGCTGACGTTAACGACGAATAGGGTTCACGAATTGCTCTTGCCAATGTTGAATCGCGGCGAAGAAGACATCGTCGCCGGGATAGAGGTTACGACTTACGATTGGAAGGGAAGGGGTTTCCGATGACTTTCAAGACCTGGAATGAGAATAAACTCTACGTGCTGACGTCTGGGTGGAAGAGCCTCTGCAAGGCGCATGTTAAAACTATGAAACCCAGCGATAAGCTCGTCGTGTGGATGTTCCGCCATAGGCAGACGAAGAAGCTCTGCTTTGCTTTGAGGCTAATCAAGTCTACAATTACCGTAAATCCGTCGTCGGCGACGTACAGACGGCCTGACCATGACCATGACAATGACAATTCTTTGAATGTTTACCAGAGGATCTCCAAGAATCAAAGAGGAACACAATAGGAGTATATATATACACACATTATACTATATAGTCAAAGATCGAGTTTTTACACACTTTTGTGCCCAGAAACTCACTGGGCTTAGTTATGTTTTGCACTGTTACCAAAGGGTAGCAAGCAATTGGGTTCGTTTCGAGTTGTGGTGTTATGAGGTTCTGTGTGGCTGTGGCATATAATATAACGTGTGGGATTTTCGTTTTAGCATAGCTATTACCATTGTCTTGAAAATTGCTTGACTTATGCTTTATGTGGTTGGTTTCTTGGATGATTTAATGGTAGCTATCGCCATGGATGCATGAACAGAGTAATACTCACAAAGCTTTTGAAAAAGATGTTTTGCCAAACGTAGTTTAGCTTTTGTAATAGTACTAATTTGCTTTTGCTTTTGCTATTGCTTTTATAATTGTCTGATGACATTGAATCTTGATTGATGTCTTAATAAATTCTGTCCCTTTGCTGTTCTTCCTTTTAATCCAGCTTCCTGTTGCTCCAGAAGCCCTAATCGGATGGGGAAAAAGACCAAACAAAGGATGGAATATTGGTGAGTCTAGTGTCCCTTTCATATTTTTGTTTTTCTGAATTAACAATCAAAGTCTCTCTGACAATTTCAATTTGTATACTTTCGTCGTTGACAATAATTATATAAGTATTTCTTCTTCCGGTTTTAGGATCTGACTTTGAAATGTTGCTGTCCAACGTTTAAAACTCATAAACAGTTGTACATTTGCTCTCGGGTTCGGTGGTGGTTAGAACGAATGAATGCAAGTCTGTGTTCAAAAAGTCTACTAACTCATTCCCTCTACACAAAAAGAGGATTAATCTTAATTTTATCAGTAAACTATTCTTGAAGAAGAATCAAGTGTGATAATTGTTAATAAACAGAACCCCACCACCATGGTATCCGCCGTGTGGGGTGGCCCGGTGCCGGGCACTATTCTTGAATTCACGGCCGGCTCTTTCTTTATTTCGGGAGAATTCTTGTCGCCTTGTAGATAAGTCGTCCTTTTTTCCCCCAAATTTGGTGAAAATTTACGCTCACGGACAGAGGGGAGGTAGCTAATAAGACTAATTAATTTTCTTGGTCCACCTTGTGGGTAATTTAATTTGTACGCTGAAATCTTTACTTTTCTGTTTTCAGAATCTGTGCACACAGTTCCAGGTGGACTCTCTCCTCCATTTTTGCTTCCCCTAGGCCCCCAAGATCGAACACCCAATCCCAGTATCAATCACCATTGGAGATTTTCCATTAAAAATATGCAGTTTTTTTGAGTGAAACTTGATGGTTTTTTCTTCTTTTCACGTATTTTGGCTCGTGGGACCTTTAATTATGATGGACAAACAGACTTTTCTGGGAATGAAGACGAGAAGGGAAAAAAAGAAGGGTTTCTCCTTTTCCTGGATTAAACGATATGATCTGACGATTCCTACTCACGGGTAAATGTAAGCATGGGTTTTGTCTGTGTGTGTAATTACTGTGTATTAAATGTGCGTCGACTGTGGAAAATGCAGAGATCCGTGCTTGAGCATTTAAGATGAACGCAGCAGCGGCCTGTATATATGTGGTCATAGTAATCCACTCGGTTTACGGTCACTCTTTAACGTGTCCAATTCTTATCATCGTTCTCTCTTTTTAACGTGTCGAGTTCGTGTCAATTACAACAATGCTCCTATTTGATGCATGCATTTAGGGCTGAGAACGAACGCGAACGTTCACGAACAAACTCGAGATCGACTCGTTAAAAGCTCGGTTCAAGATCGTTTATTTATTAATAAACGAACACGAACAAAATTTTAGGCTCGATTAATAAACGAACAATAAATGAACAAAAGGGAGCTCGGCTCGATTACGTTCATGAACAGCTCGATAAGGGAAAACAATTTTTAAGAATGATAAAATACATATATAATTTATCATTCATACATATAACATGAAAATAAATTTGATGTAGTGGTAAGACATCAAAAGGAGAAGTAAGGGAATTAGGGTTTGATTCTTCACAAGACCAAATTTATTTTATTTCACAATTTTGAGGTGAATTTCACCCAATCCCACATTGGAAATGAGAGAAGATTTGGGAGGAAAATTTCTTATAAATAGATGAGCATGACACTTAGGGCTGAGAACGAACATGAACAAGCTCGGCTCGGCTCGATTAATAAATAAACGAACACGAACAAGATTTTAAGCTTGATAAATAAATAAACAATAAATGAACACGTCAAAGCTCGGTTCGGCTCGATTAATAAATAAACGAACATGAACAAGATTTTAACCTCAATAAATAAATGAACAATAAATAAACACGTCAAAACTCAGCTCGACTCGGCTCGTTATCACCCCTACATGCATTTTTTGGGCTTAATTTCTTTCCACGATCAATGGTATTTTAAATAATTGTCATGGCATTTGTTTGACTTTCCATATTACTAAGAATGAGAGTGGTTGGGGTCACAAATGTACAATGAATGCAAGGAATCATAGCCATTCTCGAGGACTAATTTTTTTGTTTTTATGTTCTTCAAGAGAGAGGCTTTCCAACTTGAAGCACACGAGAGAGGAGGCGTCGGAGTAGCTTATAACTCACACTGGAAAAACAAAAGTAAGTGGGAAAAGATGACTGCTTTTTTTTTTTTTTTAATCATAATGTTAATTAATGCAGCCCTTTTTTGTTGTTTTCAGACAATCCTCCTAATCTACCATTGTCTTTACTCTTTATGGTAGCATGGATGCATGAAGCATTATATAAAGTGAAAAGGGCCTCCTCAAGATTTACACCTAATGTTTCATCAATATAGCTATCAATGATGCAGTCTAGGTTCATTCTCTTTATTAAAAGACGAGGGTTTATGATGCGATAAGAATTCGACACAAATTATAAGTGATATGTTCGACATATTGCCCCTACGTTTTTGGTCTAGTAGTTAGTAGAACCTTGTATTATTTAAAGTTCTTGATTATAGCTAGGTGTACAGGGCGAAGAAGAGGATCTTACAGTCCATTAACCCTCTTGTACGATGAGGTAAATGTACTACATCCAAGAGAGAATAGTAATAATTTTTGACACATTACGAAAATACGACATAATGAAACTTTTTATCATTTTATATACCACTCGAATTGATACCATTTTATACGGTAATTAGTGGCAAGAAGTGTGAAAAGATAATGTGGTTGCCTGGTTGGAATGCAGTCATCCCATATACCAATGACTTCTACTCTCAAATTAAGGCTTATACTTATAGGCCTCCGTTTATAAATTACTAATAAACTGGAAGTAGAACGAAAACAAACAAATTAGCAACAATGCAAAACTTGATACTACAATGACCATTAATCATTCAAATATTCGTTTTGACTGTCATAATTGCACCTCAAAATAACTACTCCTATAAAAGTTGCCTGTGGACCCAAGTAAAAGCAATACTACTACAGTACTCCATATCCATGAATTTGAAGCCTGCAAATAAATACTACTGCTTCAATTTGAGCTCAAAAACCAATGCAAACAAATTGATGGCGACCTTAGGGAAGAAAAAGTACCAATAAAAGAGAGAACAAATTCATGGAATTTTGCCCCCTTTTTTCTTTAAATTTTTTTCTAATTCAGAATTGTTAATTCCGCTCGGGAACTGACTCTCTACTATCACAACCGATGAGACGTTGTCTCCTTCCTAGAATTTTACCGTTTAAAAGAGGAGATTAGATGCCCTCTAATCACAAACAGGCTCCTTAAGAAAAGCATAATTCTGGTCCACTCCACTCTTTGGCTAATAATGAATGATTCCAAAAAAAAAAAAAGGAATAATTCTGGTAATACATATAATCCTCAGCTAATCACTAAAAACGTCATTCCCTCCTTTTTCTTCATCACCCCTTTCTCCATTCCCTATGCATCCTTCAATCACCACCAACGACGAGTCAAGATCAAGGACCCAAATCAATACAAAATGTGATTCCAGATTTTGATTTCTTGCTTCCATAACATACTAGTAATCAATCCCTCCTGCTTTCTTGTTTTCTTCAGTTTCTGTGATTCAAGTCCCAATGGAGATTCTGAAGCTCGAGTGCTTCATCATTCTTAGTGTTTTCTTGTTCTTTGCAGCCGTTTCTGCTGCGGATCCCTTCTCGGAAGCTCTCTTGAGCTTCAAATCGGAGCTCGTGGATAAGTCCAACGCTTTGGGGGACTGGAATATGAGTTATACTTTCACTGATGGAATTGCCGCGTGTTCTTGGTCTGGGGTGAAGTGTGACAGCAATGGCTCTTTGGTCATTGGTTTGGACTTGTCCATGAAGAATCTCGGCGGTGTTCTCTCCGGGGATCAGTTTAATGTTTTTATTGACCTTGTTGATCTCAATCTCAGTTATAATTCGTTCTCGGAGCAACTTCCCGGAAGTGTTTTTAACCTCTCAAGTCTCAGAAGCTTGGACATCAGCCGGAACAATTTTTCCGGTCATTTCCCCGGAGGGATATCCAATCTGGAAAATTTGGTCGTTCTTGATGCCTTCAGCAACAGCTTCTCGGGGCCCTTACCGGCTGATGTTTCGGAAATTGAGACGCTCAAGGTTTTGAACTTCGCCGGGAGTTATTTCAGCGGCCCAATTCCGTCGGAGTACGGTTCGTTCAAGAGCCTTGATTTCATTCATTTGGCCGGAAATTTCTTGAGCGGCGAAATTCCTCCGGAATTGGGAATGCTTAAAACAGTAACCCACATGGAAATTGGGTATAATTCTTACGAAGGAAGCATCCCCTGGCAATTAGGCAACATGAGTGAGCTTCAATATCTTGACATTGCAGGGGCGAATCTTTCAGGCCCGATCCCGAAGGCGCTCGGCAACCTCACCAACCTTGAATCCCTTTTCCTCTTCAGGAATCAACTAAACGGAATGATTCCCTGGGAGTTTAGCAACCTTGGGTCTCTCCAGAGTTTGGATCTTTCCGATAACTTACTTTCTGGCTCCATTCCAGAGAGTTTTTCAGAGCTGAAAAATCTCAGGCTGCTCAGCCTGATGTACAATGACTTGAATGGTTCTGTTCCTGAGAGCATAGCTGAGCTTCCACAGCTTGATACCCTTCTAATATGGAGCAATTACTTTTCGGGTCCCCTCCCAAAAAACTTGGGAATGCACTCAAATCTGAAATATGTTGATGTTTCGACAAACAATTTTGTTGGTGGTGTACCCTCCGGCATCTGTGCAGGTGGGATGCTGTTGAAGTTGATCCTGTTCTCAAATAATTTCTCCGGCGAGCTGCATCCGTCTCTTTCCAATTGTTCCACTCTCATTCGCCTCCGAGTTGAGGAGAACTCGTTTTCAGGTGAATTCTCATCGTTGTTCAGGAACTTCCCTGATATTACATACATGGACTTGTCTGGAAATAAGTTTGTAGGAGGTTTAACCAATGATATTGTGAATGCCTCCAATCTTCAATACTTAAACGTGTCTAATAATCAAAAACTTGGAGGTGTAGTTCCAGAGAAACTATGGTCTCTGCCCCAGCTCCAGAATTTTTCCGCAGCTTCTTGTAGTATTTCAGGAATTATTCCCCCTTTTGAATCCTGCAAATCTTTGATGGTTGTTGAATTTGGAATGAACAATTTATCTGGGAATGTTCCTGAAAGTATATCAATTTGTCAGGATCTTTTGATCATGGACTTGTCATACAACAATTTATCAGGTCATATTCCAATTGAGCTGGCTTCTCTTCCTGCCATTGCCATTCTTGATCTGTCGCATAATAGCTTTAGTGGTCCTATCCCAGCTCAGTTTGGGAACTCTTCAAGCTTAAAGCTTCTTAATGTGTCATACAACGATATGTCTGGTTCGATTCCTCAGGAGAAGAGTTTCAGAATGATGGATAGCAGTGCATTTGTGGGAAACGCCATGCTTTGTGGAGAACCCTTGAGACCTTGTCGTGGCGGCAAGGGAAGGCCTAGTGGTTTTGAACTGGGAAGCAGGAGGACACAGAAGTTTGCTTGGGTTCTCATAAGCTGCGCATTCTTCGCTTTGCTTATTGCCAGTTTAATTTTCGGGATACTTCATTTCAGGAGAGGAGGAGCTGGAGGTTCATGGAAAATGGTTTCTTTCATTGGGCTTCCCGGGTTCGCGGCAGACGATGTTTTGAGGAGTTTCAATTCTGGAGAAGTTTCCTCCCCTGCTGTGCCATCAGGTCCTCATTCAGTTTCTAAAGCAGTTCTGCCAACCGGAATCACGGTTTCTGTGAAGAAGATTGAATGGGAATCCAGGAGAATGGAGGCCATGATTGAGCTCATAAACAGAATAGGCAATGCAAGGCACAAGAATCTGAGTAGGCTGCTGGGATTTGTCTATAAGAAGCATCAGGGATATCTGTTGTATGATCACTCACCTAATGGAAACCTTTCTGAGAAAATCAGGGAGAAGAAAGACTGGGAAACAAAGTTCAAGATCATACTCGGTATCGCCAGGGGACTCTGCTTCCTCCATCATGATTGCATTCCTGCAATCCCCCATGGAGATTTAAAGGCTTGCAACATAGTGTTTGATGAAAATATGGAACCTCAGTTGTCTGAATATGGACTCACTTCATTGTTCCAACTAAGCAATCAAAATCCGCGAGCAAAAAGTGCTATGGAAACAGGTATGCACTAGTTTCTTTTACTTGATTAATCTAGCTTTTTCAATCATTCTTCTAAGCCATTGTTTTAAATAAACTCTTTGAACAACAGGTGAAGTCAGCACAGGCACAAAGGAGCAGCTTTACAAGGATATATACAGTTTTGGAGAGCTAATGTTGGAGATATTGTTAACAAAGGCAGAACTGGGAGCAAAGAGCCATTCAAAAGAGGTTCTTCTGAAAGAGATTTTAGATCAGAATGAGACTATTAGCTCCTCTAATTCTATTCAAGCAGTGATGGGATCAGTTCTGGATGTGGCTTTGCTCTGCACAAGAAGTAGACCATCAGATAGGCCATCAATGGAGGATGCACTGAAGCTTTTATCAGAGCTGAAACCCCAGTGGAAATAAAACAAGTTTCTGGGAAATTTTTTCTCCAGAAACTCATCAGTCCACAGCAATGATTACTTATATATATATATAGCTATCTGTAATTAAAGTGCCATAATGAGTGGATGAAATTTTGCAGTTGTGTTTTGCTTGAAGTTGAATTGCTGATTTTCAAAGGTTTCTGTATAATCAAGTATGGATGTGCATGTGTATCATAATTATATGAAAGATTGTGAATCTTTTCAGTTTTTCCAGTCTTCCATCATCTTCTGTTTCTATCGTATGGTGATGGATTGGTTGAGCTTTTGTAATACATATTTTCACTTGAATGGAATGCTAGTTTTCTTCTTCTTCTTTTTTTGGGTCTAAAGAAGAATGCGGATCAGATTCTCGCATAACATACTAGGAAGAGATTTAACGCAAGAGAAGATCACATATTTAAAATATTATTTTTAATAATGTTCAAATTAATAAAACAATGTAGTTTTAAGATGAAACTATGTCGTTCACTAAATTGGATAGGACTAGGCATAATATTTTGAACATGTGAACGAGAAGAGGGAATACCATTTTTTTTATTTTTCTTTTCTTTTTCTTCTTTTTGCATTTGGACTTTTGAGTCTTTGAGAAGGTTAATGGAATAATCTCTGTTTTTACAATGGGCTTCAGCTTAGACTAGTTCGATACATTAAGAGATTGGGTCGAGCCCGTGCAGTATTTCAATAAAAGCCCAACTGTTACTGAAAAATTGTATCATTCGGACCTTCGAACTGAAAGTGCGATGGATTTTGAAAGATTGGGCCAAGCCCATGTGATGTTTTCAATAAAAGCCCAACTCCATAATCTGTGTTTTCATAAGATTGCGGTTTTTACCCCATATATATTTAATTTTTCTTTTTCTTTTTCTTTTAGGGTCAGTTCTTCATATTGGGTTTGAAACCTAGTTTTAGAAATATAATTTTATAATGTAAAAAGTGTATTAAAAATGTAAAAAAATATAAGTAAATAGTAAAAAATTGTATTAAAAATGATGAAAACTGATTTAAAATTATTTTTTCAAAACATTGTTTCAAATCGAACATAAAGAACATGCTCTTAACCTACCCGTGAGACCCTTTTTTCCCATTTTTAGCCCATAATCTATTGTCCTTATTTTGTTTCTTTTCTGCTCTTCCTACCGAAGAGAACATGCATGCAACAGTCAATCTTTCTTCTGCTATCTTCTTCTTCTGAAACAAAGCATGCCTAAGATGCCTTTGCGAAACTTCTATTTGCTCTTTTTATCTTCTATTATCGTTAACTAAAACAAACTCAACTCAAAATTCGCCGTTCTTTTTATCTTCCTTTTCTATTTCTTTTCTCTTCTTCCCTTCTTTATAATACAACTTTTTACTATTCAGCTATACTTTTTTACATTTTCAATACACTTTTTACATTATAAAATATTTTTTCAAAACCAAAACTCAAACCTTTCTAAAAAAACATGCCTTTAGATTTCTTTTCTTACGGGTTTGCTGTTTGTTGTTTTCCTTTTCTTTCTTTTCAGTTGGATTTTCTTTTCTTTTTTCTTTTTTGTGGTTTTTGAGAATATATATTAATATTAGCTATATGTATATACATATGGGGGGAATGAAGGCTGCGTGGCTGACTTGAAATGCAAGTCTCCACCGCCTCTTCCTTTTTATTTTATTTTTTATTTTATTTATTTAATTAATTAATTAATGTTGATCAAGATCAGCCCACAATTTTTACCTTTGTTTCTTCATCTTTCGGTTTTCTTTTTATTTTTATTTTTTTAAAAAAAGTTTTCTTGCTCTTTAAGTTTTGTCCAAGTATGTCTCTTTCTTTCTTCATGACTAAGTTTTACTTCTGTCTTTTGTTTACTTTCTTTTGTTTTATTTTATTTTATTTCTTTTTGTTTTATTCTTTTCCTTAGTTTCCAAATTACACAGGGGATCTCTCCTGCCAAGTTTTCCAAACTTATCACTTCAGCTGTTTTCTTCCTTCTTATCTTGTAGTTTAGATATTTTTATATAATATTATTTAATTATAATTATATATATTTAAATTTTTAACATTTCGTCGTAGTGAATTTTATATGACAAAATTCGTGTTACTTTCTCTAAGATACTAAGATACGTTTGAATTAGTTTCCTTCATTTATAAATTCTAGAATCCCTAAAAGATTTTTAATTTTCCTTATAATTCAAAACTTGATTTTAATAAAATATCTCAAACTCTATTCGATTATTTTAAAATCGAAATTCGACTTAGTGATAATTTTGGTTAAGAAAATATCATAACTTTAAATTAATAATTAAGGCATTATAATTTTAATAATAAAATCTCACGTTAAAACTCGAAAAGAAGACATACGGCTTCACGGCTATTTAAGATTTAAATCTAAGGTTAAAAGTATAAGATCTTACATCCTTTCCCCCTTAGCGAATTTCATCCTCGAAATTCTTTATGAATTGTATTATTCTAATCGAAGTGAAAATCACCAAAACTCAACTGCGGGTTGATCAAACCTAAATGCCTGCTTGGTTCGCATCACGACTCATTCAAAATACAAAGAGCACTAATATTTAAACACTAAATTGGAATAAGAAATCTTTTATTTCACTAATATAATATGTACAAGTGTATTTCTATAACTATTACAATATTCTCGCCTTACTTCTATACTTCTGACGCTCTTTCACACGATATCGCCCTTAATTCCTGTAGCATGCAAAATGGCTAAGGGGTGAGTTTTCATAAACTCAGTGAGGTCACACTATTAAAAACATTACCAAGTAAACAATTACCAGCACGTAACACATAATTCCTACGCAAGTAAGGGCCAGCAAGTTATACCAAAGGATCTATGTGACCCTTCGGTAACATTACTGATTATACTTTACAATGTAAAATGGTACACTGTACAATGTGGACCGCTTCCCATGCCGACACTGACAACATTGAACATTGTGGTAAATCCCAGAATATTACTGAACTCTACCTCCCCGGTCATTTAGTTGGGCGCTTCAGCCCGATGCCGACACGCCCAATTCAATAACTAGACAGGATTTGGGATCCCGACTGGCATTCACACTTAACACTGAACATTAAACACTAACACTATAATAACAATTTCATTCATAAAATAAACTTTAATAAACATTTCACTTATACACATAATTTAACATTTGAGAACATTTTCATGCATATAACACATTTATAAACATTACACTTATCATACTTAAATATCACAATTACACTTATCATGCTTAAATATTAGTGCTTTTTGTATCCTAAATGAGTCATAGTGCAAATCAGGTAAGCATCTCGGTCGCGACTCCCACATGAAACATAGAGGTCAGGGTTGGGGTGTCACAGATCGGGTCCACATTTTGGTCCGAATCATGGACAATAATTCTTAACACCCCTCATAGTTTGGGAAATGTATCAGACTTTTGTTTTAAACATAGGGGCAATTTGGTCAACTTATTTGTTTTAGTACTGTAGATAGGAAATGAAAGAATCACAATGAACAAAAGGGGACAAATGCCATTAACTTATTTTTAGTGATTTGACTCACAGTCAAAGGGTGCAACAATGTATTATGATAATTGAGGGGGCAAAAATCACAATTTTATAAAAGCACAGGGGGTATATAATATTTATGCCTTTTCTTTATTATGGTGTAGTTCTAAATTTATTTCTTTCTTTTTTTTTTAATTTCATTTATGAATTGAATGTTATGATCTTACGATTTTCCTTTGTACATTTAATAAGAAAGCATATGCATTTTATGAAAAAAAATTATAAAAAATATATTTATAATAATTATAATTAGTTTTAGAATTATAATTATTATATTAATTAAATTTCTTTCTTTCTTTTTTTTTTTAATTTCATTTATGAATTGAATGTTATGATCTTACGATTTTCCTTTGTACATTTAATAAGAAAGCATATGCATTTTGTGAAAAAAAATTATAAAAAATATATTTATAATAATTATAATTAGTTTTAGAATTATAATTATTATATTAATTTTTGGGTACAAAAGCATAGAATATATTAAAAACATTAGAAATCGCCCAACAATGATATATATATATATATATATATATATATTTATCCATTGCACACGATTTTGTTCTTTGCCTACCAACCAAAAATATCTTCCTGAAACCCTTTGTCGCGATGCTAAGCACGAGCTTTTCTATCAACCCTTTTATCCCCTCTACAAGCTGTTTCTACTCCGGGCTGCCAGTGCAACAGATTCGGTGTCTCCTACCAGTACGCTTGGGCCCATTCATGTTGGCCGACCAATTCTACCTCCACCAGCGCAGCAAACGCTTGCCACTACCCTTCGAGTCGGGTCGTGATAGGCTGCATCAAAGTATACATGGATTCCCCAGGAATGAGTGAGTAATTATAACTCGATTATCGATCACAAATGTAATTGTTATCCTCTATATCTATAGAGTAGTTTAATTTTACCATTTATAATTTACAAAATACATATTTTGCTTCACGAGCTATCACATATCCACAAAAAATTGACATTAGGGCTTATACTTTTGCTGATATCATAAGTATATTTTTAAGAACGCCTATAATAAAGTCAAATTTGTATGAATGCGAGGGAAATAGTATCAATTTTTTCGTGAAATATTAATGATAATTCAGGGAACAAAAGAAGTATTATGAAATTGAAGAGGGCAAATATCTAACAACCTTAGGCCATCTCCAATCCTACGGGATTTTCCCACAAGGAGGAGATAAAACGGGAAAATCCCGCTATCCTGACGTGGCACTGTTCATCAGTAACTTTTTTTTTTAAATAAATTTTTTAATAATTATGGATAATTGCACATTTGTCCTTATTTTTATTTTTCTAGTCTAATTTTATATTTTAGTTTTGTTATTTATAGTTTAATTATTATTTCTATTTCATTTTATTAGTTTAATTGATATGTTTTTATTTCTAAAATACAATCAATTTATTAAAATTAAATACAATTCATATTTATTAATTAAAGTACCACATATTTTTCTGAACATACAACATTATGTAAATTTTATTCTCATTTCATCCTCTTCTCATCGATTTGATATAAATATGTACATCATCTCAAATGTGTGTGTCATTTCTATGTTTTATTTCTTTGTTTGTTCCCTTAATAATAAAAAGCGTGTGTTAATTATATTGTGGGTGAAATTAATTTATTGTTTTGTTCATTTTATTATGAAAATTTATTGTATTGGATTGATACGTAACATTAAAGAAACTTTGGAGTTTATTTTGTAAAAAAGAAATGTAATCGTATAAAATAATAAAAATGAATATAAAATGGAATCGAAATAGAATATTCTTTTTTAATATGGGGCCTGTTCTTTTTCATCGTTTTGAAAACGATTTTGAAAACAAATTTTGAAAAATAGTTTTATAATATAAAAAGTGTATTGAAAATGTAAAAAGTAGATGCTGAATAGTAAAAAGTTATATTGAAAATGATGAAATATGATTAAAATATATTAAATTTACTGTTGAAACAAAAACCGTTTTTAAAACAGAACAAAAAGAACAGGCCCATGAAAAATACAGCGAGGATTGGAGTAAAATTACAGTAGCCGCTGAAAAATCGTGGAAATAGCGTAGAAAAAATGGTGGGTGGGAGGGCTGGGATGCGATAACAGGGGGCCATCTACATCGTAGTAACACTATAAATACTCCCTAGATACACGCATGCAAAATATTCTCTTCAATTTCACACCGTAGGAAAAAAGGGGGAAATTCGTCAAGTCAAGTCTTTGTCAAGTCCATCGAGCACTCTGCACATTTGCAGGTTTTTTTGACTCCACATTCACCCTCCGGCTTGATCGCCCCGGCCATGGACGGCGGCGATTCCGGGAATGTGAACGGCACCGCCACCGCTAAACCGACTTCTTGTAGCAACGGGACGACCAGCGGGACTTCGGTGATCGACGAGGAGTTCTCGAAACTGTCTCTAGTCGGGAACGGAGAGTCCACTGATCAACCTCGGAAGACAGGGGAAGTGAAAGACCCCAGAATTATTGCTAGGAAGTAAGTGTTTTTTTGCTATATGGTACTACATTTTGTTCTTTGTGTGGGTTTGCGTTTGTGTTGCGCGAAATTCACGGTTCTTGAAGTGCAACGGCTACTGTGTCTTCCCACCCGTTCATTGCTTTTTGCGCGGGGAAACCCTGAATTTTTGAAGAATCAGATGGAATAATTTTCATTTGTCATGTTTTAGATGAGATCACAATGAAGCTGCTCAATCTACTGTTTTGATTAACATAATAAGTAGCGTTTGTAGTTGAACCGCTAAAAGATGCCTTTTTTTCTTTTTATTTTTTATACTTTAATTGGATTGATTTATGTTAGTGTGGATGCCACTTGCTACCTATTAATTCTCCATGCTCTCATAGTTTCTATTAACATTATTGTTTTTTTCCCCTTCTCTTTCATAGGTATCAGTTGGAACTTTGTAAGAAAGCCTTGGAGGAGAATGTTGTTGTTTGTCTAGGAACTGGTTGTGGCAAAACTCATATTGCCATATTGCTAATCTTTGAGATGGGTCACTTGATTAGAAAGCCACAGAAAAATATTTGCATCTTTCTTGCTCCTACAGTGGCTTTGGTTCACCAGGTTCTTGCTTATTTTTCCTTCTCAAGTAGCTTTGATAGGATTTAGTAGGTGTCATTTTTTAAGTTTTTCGTAATTGGTTTGTCCCGAATGTCATGTATATTTCCTCTAACTTTTACCCCAATAATCATGTTTGCAACCAAAGCAAGCTAAAGTCATTGAAGACTCCTTAGATTTTAAAGTGGGGAAGCCAAACCGTTCAAAGAGTCATCATGACTGGGAAAAAGAGATGGAAGATCACGAGGTTAGTAAAAAAAATTTATGAATTAGATTTTCCAAATGTTCCAACGTATGTCTTGAATAATTTGTATCTTTGCCACTAGAACTGCTATTGAATTTTACATGTACTCATAGGACAAGTCTTTGGTGTGATATATTGTTTTGTTGAGAATCTTAGTCCTTATGCTGTACTCCTTTCTCAAGTGAAATGCTATTGCTACATTATTTACATTAAGTTCTCCTTTATGCCAGCAGCCTATAAACTTAACAATTTGCCAAGGTTGATTTTATATATTTATTTAATATCCTTTCTCGTACTGAATGATGGAGAAATGCATTTGTCTTACTCAGTTGTCTGTTTTGTTGTGCAGATTCTGGTTATGACCCCACAGATTCTGATACATTATCTTAACCACAGTTTCATCAACATTGAGCTGATTGCACTTCTAATTTTTGATGAATGTCATTATGCCCATCCTGAGAACAATCACCCTTATTCTGAAATTATGAAGGTAATGAGTTGCCAAGTGCACTTGGGTCATTCTCCTTCTGTGTATGGTATAAGAAATAATTTTTTTGGTTACTTATGTTTTGTGCACGGAATGTCCTAATCTCACAGGTCTTCTACAAACCCAACCTAGTCAAACTTCCTCGTATATTTGGCATGACTGCATCTCCAATACTGGGGAAAGGTAACTTTTCAACTGTGAATTCCAAGATTTACTAAGCTATGTATGCTTAAATTAATTCTCAAACTCTGCATGAAAGCTTTGCCAAGTTCAGCTATATTATTTTGTGCTGGAGTTGCTGAAATACAAATTTTATCAATCCCAAGAACAGTGATCTTGCATCTAGCCACTGCCTAGTTAGTTTAAGACGAAAACCAGTGAGAGAAATCATTTGGATCAGAATGAAGATTGTAACAATCAGTTATAATATTACCAGCCTACTTTTTCCATGTCTTCTTGCAGATTACTAATTTGAAAGAACCAGATGGGGAATGTTTTCAAGAGAATTTTGTGTTAACCTAGATACTAGATTTAGTTATTTTTTCAATGATCTAAGCCTGCTAGATCTTGAACATGGAGTTCCTCTTTCTTCAATCAACTGAGGTTTCTACACTTAATCTATTTGACATAATTTACTTTCAGGTGCATCTATTGATGATCTTGAGACCATACTGCGCGCTAAGGTAGGTTGTCCAGGCTTCTTGTTTTTTAGCCATAACATGTGCTTTTTTTGCCAGTACTGACTGCATTATTTTCTGCCTTTCCTTGTTTGTGTTGCTTAATCATTCATAGGTTTATACTGTGGAAGATGATAGACAACTTGAACATTTTGTTGCTTCTCCTAAGCTTCATCTATATCATTACAGTTCAGTTACCAATGGCTCTTCTTCTGCTCACACAATGTACCATGAGAAACTGGAAAAGATAAAACACCAGGTATTCTCAATATTTTCCAACTGGAAATTCAACTTTTTCTCCAGAAAGTTTAATTGGCCAGTGTTTGTGTTTGGCAGTGTGCGTCTACACTTCCCCCAAATATTGGAGACCATGATACTCTCCGGAGTGCCAAGAAGATGCTACAAAAGTTGCATGCTAACATCCTATTTTGTCTGGAAAATGTTGGTCTTTGGGGAGCTTTACAGGTAAGCCACTATTCTAAGGGAGCTGCATGCAAATTGGTATTTTATTTATTTTATATTTTTTCTTTTTCCTAATCATAGTTATGAAAATATCATCTTCTTGAATTTTCCTTTGACTTGCTAGAAAGTGCCTAATTTGTTCTTAAGATATCTGTCTTCAGGGAATTGTTGTGGCTACATGCCTATATATGATTTTTGAGAAAAATGTTTTAACTTTACCCTTTTCTGCTTGTCTCAAAAGGCAAGCTGTAGTTCTTTAAAGGGTGACCAATATGAGGGGAATGAATTGGCAGAGGCAGAAGGGAAGTATGCTGACTACTCCTTATGTGACCAATATCTAACTCAAGCTAAATCTATCTTTGCTTCTGCTTGTAGAGAAGGTAGCTATCTATCTTGCTCATTTTGACATCTGCTTTGATTCTACATTTATGGGCAATTCATTTAGATTGATTCTTATTCGTAAATATCATGTTTCTGAAAAAAAAGGGGGAAAAATCATGTTTCTGAAGTTGCTCAAGAAATTAGCCCATGCCTTCTGTGTAATGTTCTGAGAACAATGTAGGATAGGATTCTTTTGGGTCATCTGCATCATGTTCTCTTAACATTTTAAGTCTTGCTTTTATTTTCCAAGCAGATGGAAATGAACCTGACTTATCCCGGGTGACGGTCCTGAAGGAGCCTTTTTTCTCAAGCAAGTTCTTACGTCTTATTGGAATTCTTCGCAACTTCAGGTGGGTAATTAGTGTGGTCTCTGTTATTAGGAGAAGCCAAATGTTTCATCAATTGCTGTTGAATGAGGGATTTTGGACTCAAAAGGTTTGGATCAGCATGCTTGATTTTCATTGAAACGTGATCAAATAGCATAGTAATAGTTTCTGCTAGTTGAAATTTGGATTTTCCATGATTACTTTGAGGTTCCTTTACGACGACCTTAATGCCTGCACCTTGAAGGGAATTGGTTTACCTAAAAGTGAATGTATGTTTTCTGGTCTACTACTAGCGTGCTTCTCAGGTAAAAATGAAATTAAATCATAAAGTGGTGCAGAAAAACAGAAATATGATCTAGGTTTGGAGTGATATTTTTTTCTTCCAGTTTTCAAACTATCACCCTTGCTCCTTTCTATGGTTATGATAATCAGATTTGTGTTAAATAGATACCATATGTCAAAGTTTTCGAAAAAGTAATGCCTGCATGAAATTGATTGTTGAAGTCTATGTTTGTGTAGAAATACATGTAGGGGAGTAAGTTTTGAATGCTTTTTATTAGGTCTTTTGTTCCTGTTCAAAGAATAATCAAATAGAAGTATATTACCCTATTTTCTGTTTCATGTATTCCTGTGTTGTTGTCAGTCATGTACTTGTAGAAATAAAAATGGTTTTCCATTCTCTATATTCAGTGTCATTTAATCTTTCAAGTTTATCCACCTTTGAACTTCCTTTGTGCCTTTTTCAGGTTACGACCAAATCTGAAATGCATAGTGTTTGTCAACAGGATTGTGACTGCAAGGACCTTGTCATATATACTTAGTAATCTAAAGTTTCTATCTTCTTGGAAGTGTGATTTCCTTTTAGGAGTCCACTCTGGTCTGAAAAGCAGGTCCCGGAAAAATACGAATGTTATTCTAGAGAGGTTTCGATCTGGTGAGGTAATGCTGTTTTTTTCTTCTCTGTGTTGTCACATGAATTTTGCAAGAGCATAATGGATTGCCCTTGGTAATTTGTGACTTGTTCAGTTGTCCTGTTCTGGAATTCTATGCTTAATGAAGTCTTACTATTTGCTGAGCAAGTTGATTTATCTGATGTTGAGATGAATGGTCACCTTTTTGTTTGCAGCTTAACTTGTTAATTGCAACTAAGGTGGGTGAGGAAGGACTTGATATTCAGACTTGCTGCCTTGTAATACGGTTCGATCTTCCAGAAACCGTCGCCAGTTTTATACAGTCTCGAGGTCGTGCTAGAATGCCACAGTCTGAATATGCATTTTTGGTGAATAGGTATTCTCTCTAGGCAACCTTCTTGGCAAATGCTTGGAGTTTTAATTGTTTACTCACAGTAGTTGATTTTTACTCTGAACTTCTGCAGTGTCTGTGAAAAGGAGGTAAACTTGATCAGACATTTTACGAAAGGTGAAGCTAAGATGAATGAGGAAATTTCGTCAAGGAAATCTGAAGTGACTATAATTGATTTTGAAGAAAAAACTTACCGAGTGGATTCGACTGGGGCCACCATCAGTTCAGCATCTAGTGTATCACTCCTTCATCGCTATTGTTCAAAGCTTTCACATGATGAGTATGCTTTTATTTTGTTGACTCCCCTCCCCCCCCACCCCCCCCCCCCGATGCAACTTTTTGTTCCATTGCGGTTCTTATTTTACTGATCGAATCTATTTTCTCTAAATCAGATATTTCAATCCAAAGCCACAGTTCTTTTATTTTGATGATAATGAGGGAATGGTATGCCACATAGTTCTCCCATCTAATGCTCCGTTTCGGGAGATAGTGAGTGCGCCGCAGGCTTCACTTGAGGAAGCTAAAAAAGATGCCTGTTTGAAAGCATGCAAGACTCTACATGAAGTTGGAGCTCTAACTGATTATCTTTTGCCCGAACAGTATAAAGAATGCGATCAAATAGATGATGATTTCTCTGATTCAGAGAGCTCTGATGGTTAGGAGACATGACTCAGTTGAAGCATTAATTTGGTTTCATGCATTGCAGAGGACAGAAACTCCAGGCATCCTAATAATTTAAATTTTCTTGCAGATGAGGATTCCCGTAAAGAACTCCATGAGATGCTTATTCCCGCTGCCCTTAGAGAAAAGTGGACTGAGTTGGATAATTCTGTTTCCCTTTGTGTTTACTACGTCAAATTCCATCCTAATCCAGTGGATAGGCTTTATAAGCAGTTTGCCCTTTTTGTGAAAGCAACACTGCCAGAAGAGGCTGAGAAAATGAAACTTGATCTCAGTTTGGACCGTGGTAGATCTGTTTCGACAGAGCTTATTCCATCTGGAGTAGTAAATTTTAATAAAGTCGATGTAAAGTACTCATTGTCAATTTCTTCTTTTTTCCTATGAAAGTACAGGCTAATAGGTTAGTTGTTTTACTTCTGTTTAACATTTGTGTTTATTTTTCAGCTGGTTGAAGCGGAAAAATTCCAACGGATGTTTCTCAAGATCATTCTAGACCGGTCTGAGTTCGCTTCAGAATTTGTGTCATTGGAACATAATGTTTATTGGGATGCATACTCGTCAACCTCTTATCTACTACTTCCTGTACTCTTTGATGAACGCAACAAGATTTCGGTTGATTGGAAGTTGATCAGGAGATGTCTATTGTCGCCAATTTTTGGAGCTCCTAGATATGTTGAAGATCCCGAGAGGTCTCAGATGAAAAAATACTTGCGTCTTGCTAATGGAATTGAGAGTACAGAGGATGTTGTGAACAGTTTGGTGTATCTCCCATGCAATGGGACATTCTTTTTTGTTTCTGACATTGCCTGGGACAAAAATGGATACAGTTTAATCAAGGATTCGAAGAATCATGTACAGCACTATCTTGAAAAGTAAGTATTTTGCATTTTAGTTGGTTGTTTTTTTTTTTTTTTTTTTATTATTTTATAAATTGAATATATTTCTCTTTCTAATCATTTTTGTGTGCATGTGGAGATGTTTCATTCGATGATGCACATATTAGTTGCTTGCCAAATTTTTTTTTTCCAGTCATCTCCATTTTAGTACTGCAAGGATGCTGCAGTTTGTTTGTTTTGTAAGTGCATGTTGCAACTATAGTGTTTATTGTTTTATAGCTTAGAAGTGAATAAACTTCATCGTTTTCTCCTACAAATTGAACTAGGCTTTCCGTCTATCCCTTTTTTCTTAAAAAATTTTTTGGTGCCAGGAATTGAAATCAGTACCTTTATCAGTGGTTGAAATTTTATACCAAAATTTATGATTTAAGTGAAAGAATGAATTTGAACTCCTTAGTTACCAATCTCAGTTTTCTGGCCAATGACAACAATATTGCAGTTTGCAGCTCTCTCTATTCTTGTGTATAAACTGCTGAGTTATATTTTGATGCTCTTCTATACTGCTGAGTTATATTTTGATGCTCTTCTATGAACTCTTCTGCTGACTTTGATTGATTAACATGTAATAATGTTAATGACACCCTACCTGGGGATATCTTTGTGTCTTGATATTTCCGTGCCTCAATTTTTACCAATTCTATTACCTTGAACAACATTTGTTTTATTATTTATCTCCTTCTTTTGATTGTATGATAGGTTTAACACTCCTCTTATACGTCCTGATCAACCACTTCTGAGAGCAAAACAACTATTTCATTTGGACAACATACTGCGGAAGAAAGGTTGTTCAGGTAATTGCCTTTCTTTTTTGCAGTTGTGTTGTATGATGCTAGTCAAGTTTGACTTCCTGTGCGTGTATGCCAACTAACAGCTTTAATGTTTTTCTGAGGAAAGTATGTCTACATCGTGAATTTAGTAATTTGGAAGGCTTAGTTTGTTGTTGGAAATATGATAGGAGCCTGGCCTCAAGATTGAGATGGCGTTTCTAGTTCGCTGCATCATGAATAGTTGTTTCAAAAATTTACAAAAGTTATTGGAGAACCTTTGAGTTGAGTGATATGAGGCTCACCTATACCACTTGATTGTTGACCAAAAACTTGCATGACCTGTTCAAGTGACAAAGTTGATAGTAAATCTCTGTTTCAAACCTTTAGATGTGGTCTGTCTTTTCCTCATTGTGTGGGCAAGTTAATACCATTAATTTTCAACTTGAGGAAGTAATGAGTTTAAGCTTGAGTATCTACATATAACTGACCGTTTAGTCTTCAGGTTCCCCTCCCCCCTCGTAATTAAATAGTCAATGAGAATGTGCATATGGCTCTTAATACTAACACCATGGAGGGTTGGGAATGTCCTTGCTGGAATTAATTCTAGACAAATATAAATGTTGTGGTACATTGCTGTCATCTTTGTAAATAGATATGAGGGATCAAAATGGATTTTTATTTTTCTTAATTTAAATTGACAGGATCGTTGCAAATTTTGGCTATTTGAAAACGATAATGAATTTTGAATTTCTCCTAAATTACCTGCTTTGGTATAATTTCCTTTGATCATTTGCAATACAATTTCGAAATTCTCAACTCCTATGATCTTTAACATAAAAATAACATGAGAAGTATCCATGTTTGAGATGCTAGTTGTTTTCATAGTAATATTTGAATGCAGAGGTACGCGAAAAGGAGGAACACTTAATCGAATTGCCTCCTGGGATTTGCCAGTTGAAGGTGGTCGGGTTTTCCAAAGATATTGGGAGTTCATTGTCTTTGTTACCTTCAATTATGCACCGCCTGGAATGCCTGCTCGTGGCAATCGAGTTGAAGAACAAATTATCTGCATCATTTCCTGAAGGATCAGAAATTACAGTTCCTCATGTGAGCCTACACTTTCTCTTTGTGTATGACCAATGGGATACAGCTAGCTCTTAAGTCAATTTTTTCAGAAGAAAGAACTTTATATGCTGCTGGAATCTGCATGAACATGATAAATAAACATGATTCGGTGATGACTGATGTTAACTGCAGGTTCTTGAAGCACTCACAACAGAGAAATGCAATGAGCACTTTTCTCTTGAAAGACTGGAG
This sequence comes from Leptodermis oblonga, assembly GCA_016801395.1. Lineage (NCBI taxonomy): Eukaryota > Viridiplantae > Streptophyta > Magnoliopsida > Gentianales > Rubiaceae > Leptodermis > Leptodermis oblonga. The sequence goes on along the minus strand of CM028750.1, from coordinate 6,136,685 downwards.
GTGCTTGGCGATGCATTTCTCAAGTTTGCTGTCGGGAGGCATCTTTTTCTTGCACACAATTCTCTAGATGAAGGACAGCTGACTAGAAAGCGTTCTAATATTGTCAAAAATTCCAATTTACTTCATCTGGCAACTAGAAAGAATTTGCAGGTAACTGTTTGTAACTTTGTATCTCAAATATGAAGCCACATAATATTTAATGAAGGAAATTTTTTAGTAGCAATAGAAAAATTAGGTTTCTGTGCACAATCGATACTGAAATACTGCTGACTGTTCTGGGGCAAAAGATAATTGGACAGCTGTTCATACTAGGGCATTGAATATGAAATGGGATAATTCCTTTAGGCTTATTGTCTTTCTTAAAATGAGATCTATGGATAAGATAATCCCCTTCCAAGCCTTCTGCACATTGTTGTATTAATTTCTATAGAACATAAATTTTGTTGTTTATATCGCAGGTATATATACGTGATCAATCATTTGAACCTAAGCAATTTTTTGCGCTGGGCCGTCCTTGTCCTGTAGTTTGCACCAAGGAAACAGAAAAAGAAATACACTCTCTGCATAGAAGTTCCATAAATGGAGTCAATGCTGAAGTTAGATGCAGCAAATGTCATCACTGGTTGCATAAGAAAACCATTGCAGATGTGCTTGAGGCGCTTGTAGGTGCTTTTCTTGTTGATTCTGGCTTCAAAGCAGCCACTGCTTTCCTCAACTGGATTGGTATAGAAATTAATCGCAAAGATTCACAGTTTAGTAAAATCTGCTGCTCAAGCTCAAATTTTCTTCCAGTAGCTGAACATGAAAAAATGGATTTACCTGCGCTTGAAAATCTGTTAGGCTATAAGTTTACAAATAAAGGTTTGCTCATTCAGGCATTTATCCACCCTTCCTACAACAACCACTCAGGAGGTTGCTACCAGGCAAGCATAAATTTTTTTATCCTCTTTTGTTTAAGTGGGTGTAGAAACATATAATTTAGGTGAGGCATCACAGTTTTGATGTTCTAAACTTGATTGATCCAGAGACTTGAATTCCTTGGAGATGCTGTCTTGGATTATCTGATCACATCTTACCTATACTCTGTGTATCCCAAATTGAAGCCTGGTCAGTTGACAGATTTGAGATCAGCCTCTGTAAACAATACTGCGTTTGCTGATATTGCAATTCATCACTCCTTTCACAAGTTCATCATTTGTGATTCTAGTGCACTCTCCAAGTCAATGGAGAAATATGTCAGTTTCACTCAAGCTGCAGAAAACAGAGAGTCTGATGAGCCAACTTGTCCAAAGGTAATTATTGCTTAGCTTTGTTGTTTGATGAAATTTACACTTCTTTAGTCAAAGTTCTCCCCTCCCCATTTTGGTGTTTTAGAAATACTCCTTTTGACATTGTATCAATGATACTAATTTGCCTATTTGCAATTGGTCTTTGAACTCTGGGATAATGTAAAAGCTCTCAGAGAATTCAAAAGAAATCCGGAAAACCATTAATTGATCAAAAGAGCAAAAGATGAGGGTTTAATTGGAGAATTCTGTCCCTGTTGTAATTCCCGGTGCACTAAATTGATCTTTTTCTTCATCATTAATTGTTAAAAGAGCATGTAGCTGGCTTAAGGGGTAAGGAGGGAGAGTTAAATATTCATCTTATTTGTTATGGTATCTGTTCAAAGAAATAAATAAGGAGAGCCTGTAACATTAATCTTCAGTTACTAAAACTTTTCCGTTTCAGTTTTGAAGGTTGAACTGTTAAAAGGGAGAAATTTTTATTCTGGTTTAAATTCTAAAAGTTTAATAGATTAGCAGGTTACTCATTTGTTTTTAGGGTAAATTACATAGTGGTCCCCATTGTCTATATTAGATTACATTTCGGTCCCTGTGGTTTCAAAAACCACAAAATAGCCCTGTGAGGGACTAGGATATTATTTTTAAGAGGGGCCGAGATGTTAGGATTTTCATGGTTCGAGGATTGGGATGTATTTCGACATAAATTTTAGGGATCGCTATATAATTTTCCCTTATTATAAATTGTTCTGAGACTGTAGGAGTGATACAACAGGTTAAGAACCTGAACATACCACTCTAATTACTGTTCAGGGTGGTTACTTTTGCCGTATATTTCAGTTAGTTATCTTAGGAGTTTATGGGTCTTTAAGGATCCGAGTTAATGTTGTTATTCCTAAAACAGTTGCCTCCTGAGCAAGAATCCTATTTTAAGCTATGCATTTTGGTAGCTTGTTCTATTTTTGTAATGATATGAAAGATATACTCCTTAACTTGCGGTTTTAAGTTGGGGTGGTAATTCCTAACCAACACCAACCGAACATGACCTAAGCAGGTTAAAGTTAAGACTTGCGAGTTCGCGCGTTAAACGGGTCGACCTGTTTGACACGAATAATAAATGGATCAAAATCAGGCCAACTCACCTAACCTGCTTGACCCGTTTATGAAATATTAAAATTTTCAAGGATAACTAGTAACAATTTAACTAATTAGGCCAATTGTTTGTGAATTTGTAATTTATAAAATTAGTTATTTCTCTTTAATGTGAAGTTATTTATTTAGCTATAATTTTAAATTTTAAATCGGGTTGTATGGGTTACCTGTAAACCTGTATAACCCATATAAATGTACCATATTATATATGTTATTAAAGTACACAGGCCATGTTCGGGTTAGGCGTGTGAAATGGGTTTGGGTTCAGGTAACACGAATTGATGAGTTTTGACCTGCAAACCCAAATCCCTCAACCCGAACACGACATGAATTGCCATCCCTAGTTTTAAGTCCTTGATCAATGAATCTGGCTTCTTCTCTTCTTCGTATTGTAGCTTGATATTGCCTTTTTCTTTTGAAACATATTTTACTACTCAATCATAGACACAAGTGTGATTGTATCATACCCCCTTTCATTTTTGCATGAATTGGTTAGATCAAGGAATTTGTTTCTGGTTCTTGAAGTTTTAGGATAAATCATTATTTCTTGTTGGATGGTTGGTACAGTTTACTTATTGTCTAAATAGAAAATATGTACTTACTTCATTTCAACAGTAGTGGATGAAAATAATGACACAGATTATAGAGTCATGCTCATCCAAAACTGCAGGGTTTGTAGAAAGCAATGTAAAAACCTGAGGAATTTTTCTGCTTGCTTATATCTAGTCAAAGTTGTATACTTTTGGTATGATAACCATGGGGAACAGTTAAACTTGTATCTTTGTCTTTGAATTCTTGAGACTTTACCTTACTGTGTGGATCCATTGTTTTCTTTCAGGCCCTGGGTGACTTGGTCGAGTCTTGCATGGGTGCCATCCTTCTTGACACAGGTTTCAACTTAAAGTGCGTCTGGAATATAATGCTCTCTTTGTTAAACCCAACTATGAGCTTTTCAAAGCGGTGGATTAATCCTGTTAGGGATCTTAGGGAACTTTGCGAGTGTCATAGTTTAGATCTCCAGTTTTCAGCTTCAAAGAAAAAGGGAGTCTATTATGTGCAAGTGAAAGTGAATTTAGGAGATAATTGTGCACAGGATTCTGCTGTTAATGTCAGCAAAAAGTCTGCAAAAAGAAAGGCTTCAAGACTGGTATATTTACGTTTGAAGGTATCATATTTACGTAGGTTTGCTTTCCTATTGCAGCAAGATGAATCCCCCGACTTGTGTTTTTCCTTTTGAGTCACATGATTCCTTTTGTGTTCACACATTTTTGCAAGATTTTGGAACTCGTTAGCTTTTCGCCATGGTTGGTTGAGTATGATGCTGGCGACTTGCATTTTGCTTTCATGTGTTTAATCACTATCATTAATATGCAGGATCAAGGTTACAGATCTAAGACTAAATCATTAGATCAAGTGCTAAAAGAAACTGAAAAGATGACCGCACAATTGATTGGATATGATGAGATGCCTTGGAATATTACAGCTAAATGTCAAGACCTTACGCCGCAGGAAGCTAGTGAACCTGATTTTGACTTCAAAGTGCTTGCCCTCAACGGTGACACTAAAAACAACTACAATAACAGTCACAAACCCGTGAGATGGCGAGCTACGGGAGCCATCAAGAATCAAGTCTACCATGATGATTCGCAGGGAGCAGGTATCAAAAATTTCGTCTTATGTTTTCCATTTAAAAGTTTTGTCTGGTTACTCACTCGAATAAACTGCCAGTCGGATCGCACAGTGGCTCACCTAAATCACGCTTGTACGAAATCTGTGCCATCAACTATTGGAAACCACCTAAATTTGAATGCTACAAGGAGACTGGAGAAAACCACTTGAAGCAGTAAGTGATTTTTCTTAACCATGATTGTTAGTTACAAGATGTGACTAGAACCTTGCATGAGGCAATGCTAAGAATCCTGCAAATGAATATTGGAGCCTTATTAGCACCAAAAGAATATTTTAGCTGGGTAGTATTAACCAGCTGGATTCCGGTAACCAAGCCGAAATCTGGCATGGCATCCGGGGTGGTTTGATTTCCAGCAGGCGACCACTATTTTCATTTGTTAAAATAACTCTTTGTTTTTTGGGTTACAGATACGAGTTCAAGGTGGTGGTGATAATCGGAGATGCAGAGAATCAAGTGTTAGAATGTTACGGTGGCAGCAAGAGAAGGAAGAAGGATGCCGAGCAGGACGCAGCTGAAGGGGCTCTCTGGTACCTCAAATGTGAAGGCTATAATTGATGGCATCAAACCAGAAATGAGAGCAAGCTGACAATGGTGGAAGGAAAGAACCAAAAAGGTTCACTTCACTTGACTTGTGACTTTAACTCCTGCTTTGTTATACTCAAATATAGGTTGATATGTATGTATAGATCCTGTTAGTAAAAACAAAAAAAATGAATCAGCTTCTGAAATTGAAGGCTAATGGACAAATCTGGGAATTTTATGAGTATGATGAATAATGATGTACAAAGGAGCTAGGACTGACTGTTGTAACTTAAACATTAAATCCCAGTTCTTGCTGATGCACACACATTGTTACTATTGCAGATCATAATATAGAATTTTTTTTTTTTTTTAAAGAGTTGGAATTTTTTGTGGGTTTTGACTTGGATCTTGAGATCTCCAAATGGGGAGGCTTAAGTGGAGTCCAGTACACAGTGAAGATTATTAATACAATTGCCAGATAAATATCTCCCCTTTATGGGACCATGGATGGAATCAGCAGCATTATTATATTATTATATACACATGTTATATTAATCTTTCCATTAGAAGAGTCATGTTTCTAGTATTATATGTGAAAAGTCAAATCCCATGAAGTCTCATGTACTGTACAGTCGGTGGTTTACGCTCTAAAAATGCAGGTCGTCAATTAATACATTAAAGCTGTCAACTTGAGAAGTGATGACTGATGGATGCCCAGATTCATTTTTATTCTGCATTTTCTCCCTTTTTTTTTTTTCTTTTTTTTCTTTACATAAATATAAAAATACACTTTGAGATCCAAAAGATATGTAACCTTCTAGATCGTGCGAAGCGGTGACCATCTCTCTTAAGTCTTAAGTATGGCTTCTTCTTTTTTTTTTTTTTTCTCTTTCTCTTTTTTCCTTCTCTGATGATCACTGATGGTAAATGAGTTTAGAAAAGAGAAATATTTAAGTTAGAATGATAAATATAGAAGGATGGCGACAATGGTGAAGTCAATGTCGCAGAGTTATGAACAAAATGCTTAAGAATAGTGAAGCGATCGGTATCCATACCAAGGGTTTGGCATGATGATATACCTCGGCAAAGGGATCAAAGAGTTCTGTGATCAAATTTCAAGAACAATTAAGTTGGCAGATGATAGCAGCAGTACGCCCGAGAGGCTCCAAATATATTACCCCCTCCCCGAAGACCCTTCGTGTAATAGAAGTAGTATGATTAAAAAAAATAAAAATAGAAAATGAAGCGGCCGACACTGGAAGTGTAAGTAGATCCGCGCAAAACCAATTCTCGAGGTGGAGGTGGAGGTGGAGGTGGCCTTGGCATGGCTCTTCATTTCTGTGCATGATTCCTCATGCATAATGCATTTTTTATTTTTATTTTTTTTAATGAAAAAGTGAATAAGAAGAAATTAATTAGTTTAATACTAAAATAAACCGTTTAATTTTAATGTTGGCTAGTTTAGGCATTAGTAGTTAATAAAGCAATTAAACTAGCCAACATTAAATTTGTTACTATCGTGAAACATAAGATGTTGATATCGTGAAATTAACGATTGGACGGAGACATAAATACCATGCGATTGTGTGTCAATGAGGTGTTATTTGTAAATTATTCAAACTATGTTGGATAAGCTACTTTATTATATATACTTTTGTTTCCAAAAAGCATACTACATTTTCACTTTTCTTTTTTTATCTCTAGTATATTACCTATATGGTTTTATAAATAGAAAATATCGTTCACAATAACTTTTTTTTTTTTCTTTCTTTTTAATAAATTACAATATGTATTGTGTTTCTTACATTGCGATGGAGACTTTGTTGTTACAATAGTCTTGAATTTGTGGTATGAACTGCACTAGTGGAGGTAAAAAGGTTGATTTTATGGCACTCATAAAAATGTAGGTCATGAGTTTAGAGCCCAAGACCTACACTCTAATGAATACCTAAAAAAATTAAATACAAGACAAGAACTCGTATTAGAAGATATGATGCCATACGTCTCGAGTTTAACTTTTGAAATATGTGTGTATCGAGTTTAACTTATGATGTATGTGTATTGGATTTATATCGTGGTTATAGTTTCAGCCTATGATGTATCTCGCCTATTTAGCGCAGCACTTGTCGTATTAAGTTTAATTGTTAATGTATTGTGGGTAATAAACTAATCTTTGATATATCGCATATTGATAAAAACACACATACCAAATTTAGCTTATCATGTAATGCATGTGTTACGGTCATACCATCTGATAGGCAACTCCCTCGATGTATAAGACGTAGCTTTAATTCCCTTATTTTATACTTCCCCGTGATATACACTAATATTCAAAAATCAATAAATCTCCTAATTTACCCTTCAATTTTTTTTTTTGTGAAAAGAAAACAAAATTCATGTATATAATTTTGGAAAAAGTAAGATACGTAATTGGTTATGTATTTTTATGGATAAACGACAATTGGTGAATTTAAATTTGTAAAGTGACACTTAAGTGATAACAAGTGAGATTAAATTTCATAATTATTCACTCTATATTAATTGTGGGTTTAACACAATTGGAAATAATTAGGCCAATTCATCAAAAAGGAAAAAAGCCTCCATTTATAATTTATTATGTTATTATATATATTATTTATTTATTTATTTATTTAACCCGGGTTAATAATGTAGTTCAACCTTTTAGTCTTTGTTACTACGCTACGTAACTAAGACAGATTTGACTGTTTACAAAATTACTAATTTAGCCAAAACGATGATAACAACTGCCGAGTTACTATTCGTGTAAACATAATAACTGGACCCCACTTCACCAACCCAGTCCTCACCTAACCAACCCTCTTTCTGTACTTTCTGGGGAGGGCTTGGTAACCAGGGGTATTTCTGGAAATAAACCTACGTAGATTTATATATATATATATATAATATATATAATAATAACTTAAAAGTAAGCATGATTTAAAAATAAATAAATTAATTAATTGAATTAAATCGCAATCGGCCAACCACAGTTGGAAATTGTGGTCCAACGTGCGTTACCACTAAACCCCGTCCAAGTCCAACCATACTCACCAACTCTTTTTTACTTTTTTCTCCCTCGAATTTTTTTCCTTTTTTCTTTCCCCAATAATTTGTTATCATTGACTATTACCAAATTATATAAATTAATTTCTTTGATTTTTTTTAATTTATTTTTTGGTTTACCTTAGAAGAAAAGACGAAATACTACCAGGACCCATGAGAAGCGCGTGAGACAACTTCTCTCGGATCCTAGCCCGGGTTCCCGTCCACCTACATTTACATCTGGACAAATTCTTTTTTTTTTTCCTTTCTTTTAAAAAGCATAATATAAATTTATTTAAAAGTAAATTATTAAATTGTGACCCGATTATTTGGATAGTGTACTTTATAATATATTTTTAAACTGGACATTAAATTGTATACATATATTATGTTTCACGTAATTTGAAATGAGTGTTTCAGTAATTTTACTTCGAACGGTTGGACGTATAATATACTTATTTTGTGTAGAATCTCAAGAATTAAGAGTCCTCCTAAGCACTTTGTAATTAATTCAAATGGAGACAAGTATTTTTATTGGCCATGTCGACGAAATGCATTGTCGGGGTTAAATTACCATTCAGTACTATTCACTATCTCTTGGAATGAAGCCAATAAGGGGGCAGCCGAGGAAATTCAATTATCTTCCTTTCTAAAATGAAAGTAACGTTTTAGTGGATATATAATCAGAAAACATTTGAAGTTTCAAAATTATCACTAACTAACAAAAGGCAACTAATCCCTTTCATCTTTTTCATTAAAATCATTTCTAAATGAAACCCATATAGTCTATCCGGTCCAGAATAAAAAAACGTTTTAAAAAGAGTAACAATCTTCAAAATAAATAACATTTTAACAAAAGACATACATTTTTTTTCTTCTAATTTATCATTGTTTTAACTTATATATCCAATAACTAGTAACGCAATATTTGAAAGGGAGGGAAAAGAAAAAGGCCAAATTTAGTTTCCCATTGCCGTGTAATGTAATATTTGAAGAGGAAATTATAAGAGGAATCAAAGAAGTGAGGTTGAAGATGAAGATCCCATTATAATTCATTATAAATAGGTGGCACATGTGAAGGGGGAGGAGTGTGTGGGGGCAGTTTGATAAAAGTTCAACATCGAGATAATGCAACTTTAACACCAACATATACAAGCCACCAATACTCTTTGTATTTTCATATTTCATTTTGTTGGGTTTAAGAATCAAGCCAACTACAATCATAGCTACTTGCAAGTTGACCCGGCACTGGATGTTGATGCCGGGTTTAAAATAACATCGTTTTACTTTGAAATAACATTGTTTTACTAACTTTGTTCGTTCTTTATAAATTATTGAACATATAACTTGGTTTAGATGTTACTTACGCATGCACTATAATATCAACAAAAAGAACGATGAAACTCTTAACAATTTGTTTCTGTTTAAATACTTCATATTGCGCCAAATAAAGATTGGTCCAATTTCTTCTGACTGTTTTTAATAAATAAAAAATTAAAAAAATTGGGGAAGATGAACAGTGTCAGAAAAATGACGAAATTGCCCCTGAGTTTTTTGCCCCGTTAGTGATTTAACGGCAGAACTCGACGGAGTGTCATTTTTTGAGCATTTTTAAAGTTAAGTGTCTAAAAAAGAGCATTTTTTTCAAAATGTCATTTTTTGCAAAAGTTCATAGTTAAGTGATGTTTTATGCATTTCACATAATATTTTATTCGTACGTGTTGAGTTTAGTTGAATTGTCTGCTTAAAATGAACACATTTATAAAAGAAGAGAAAATAAGCAAGTTTTTTTACTCAATTAAGAAAACATTAAAGAAGTAGAAATATATAGTAATATTATATATATATTGTACATAATAATATATATATGTAATTATATATATGTAATATATATATATGTAATATTATAGTAATTATATATATATATATTAGCATATACCATATTATTTACTCTATTTTTTCCTTTCTTTTTTATTCACTCGTTTTATCATCACTTCCCATTATATTCTGATGCGTGTACTATAATGGGGCAACGAATTGCACGAGCTAATTTTAATATCTATATATAAATGCCTTCCACACATATATATGCATGTCAAATTAAAACCAATCATATATAATAATTTATGTAACCTCCAATTATGCAACGTCAAATTTAAAAAGTAGCTCGTTCCCGGGTTTGTAACTTTGTATACAAACAAAACAACTACTCGAAGAGCAAACTGCAAATGTTGCGAAAAATATATAATGAAGCAATGCCAATGCGTACTTAAGGCTCTATCAAATAATTTCCTCCCTCCCTCCCTTCTACATAAATAGTTCAGTTTCAAAAAATATATATATATAAAATTGTTCTACAAGAAAAATATAGTTTCAATTTGTTTACCTACCTGGTGTGTCCGATCTAACATCCAACTTATGTTTAACCCAATAGATTTAAAGTTCATGAAAATTATAAGATGAATTACAATGTTAGTATATGGATATCGATGAGAATGGATTACGGTTGTGAAAATCGGTGGTAATGGATTCCAGTTGTAATATCAATGATAATGGATTCCAGTTGTGATATCGGACATCAACTGGATGCGAGTAGAATGGTGAGTGAGGATGGAGTTGATGACATCCGTTACTGATTTCATGGCTGGATGACGATTACAAACACTAAAATTCCGATGGTGATTATTAACAAATTGAAGCACACTGGCAGTTACATAAGCAATCGAAGGACACAAAATGTAAACGCACTCTATAAAATACAAATGAGAAGCTCTAAACTAAAGGTACACAGTTTCAACTCTAATTACACTACAACTTATAAACTCTTGCACTTACTAACTCAAGCGTCAGAGCGATACGTTGGGTATAGCCCTGTATTTGTAGGTCACTTCCGGGATCCGGAAGGTGCATCCGAGATCCACAATGAGAAGAGCCGCATTCCATTGGCTATTACCAGCTTGTGGTCCATACAATTAATCATAACTTATAAAGTAAGGATATAAGTGAAACAATATGAGGTAAAATTACTTATTTTAAATATTGTACCTAATTATAACTTGTACAATTTGAAAACCGAACACTTTTAATGGATGCAAATTATAAACTTTAAAACGAAGTAAAAATATCTAATTTGGGAAAAAGATAAAAATGAAATTTATGCTCTCGTTAGCCGACACAATAATATTTGCATGCAAAACACCAGATTTTAAAGGCCTAAAAACACGAAGGATTTTAAATTTCCCCTTATCATGGATCGCCCACATGGATCGGGTGTGGTAGGTAACCATCACCCGTCACCACATTTAATAGCGTCACCGCCACGTTCTCTAAACGCGCGTCACTCACTTCTCAAGAACATTACTTAGGAAATTGAGAGAAAATATATTTACCGATTTCAGCAAAAAAAAAGAAAAAATTTCATTTTCACGGATCAGATCTACCATGGCACCAACTCCCACAAGGCAGTAGTAGCAATAGCCCACCACCCCCGGGGCTTCTATAAATAAGCGCATTCATCTCCACTGAAAACTCGCGTCCGCCCAATTCTACTCTTCTTTCTCAAGTGAATCTCTTCTTGAGCCAGAGGGAAGAATCAGTCACCTGTATTCTAAGCCCAATTCTACCGAAAGGTGCGCTCCCTCTTTCGTGTCTCTGTGTCTTACCTCCCTGCCATCCGTTGCAGCCATTTCTCTTGCTGAATTTCTGCTCCATTTCTGTCCGGTGTTTGTTGTTTCACCGACTCTCCTGTGTGTTCTTATAAGACTTATAGTGAATAATAAGCATTATTTTTTCTTTTTTCACTTTTCTTTTTTTTTGTATCGGGGTTCTTCGTTGTTCCACGATTCTGTATGTTATTGGAGTGAAATAGTGCTGTATTAGGTTGATTATTGATTCGTCTATCTTAGATTAGATCTGTACTGGTGAGTGTGCAGTTCCTCTGTTTTTGTTTCGTGATGAGACATGGTTTCTATATAAATTTTTTTTACTGTGAAAGTTGCTGACATGGCTAGTTAAAATCTGAAAATTTTACTGGGTTTTGTTTTCCCGGCGGCGGGGTTTCGGTAGTTTTTATCGGGATTTGTGAATTTGGATTCAATTATATTAGATCCAGGGGTTTTGAGAGGTGGGACTTTTGGATCTGAATTTGGATCCCTTCTGGGGAATAGATCTGATATGAAGTTGCTAATGCTGGGGGTGAATATAGTTAAGCCTGCCTGCATTGCCGTTCATCTGCACGTGCTGCATGTGCACTCTGTCCCTCATCGTAGATTTTCCATAAAGTTGGTAGTTCTTGGTTAAATTTATCCTTTTCCATGAGTTTGCTTTATTGGCTTGTAGTGATTAACCTAGTGATTTGCTCATCTGGATCTTAGTATGAATTAATCCTTATCTATATTTCATACTTGGGAAGCTTGTTCGCAATTCATGTGATGATTTTAGAAACATTTGTTTATGTCATGAAATGATGTTTTAATGGGTTTGTTTAGAACAGAGTACGTTTCCTTGATTCATTGGGAACTGAGATTTGCTTGTGTGTTCATTTGATTTGATTTGATGATTCAGAGCAATGGCATCCCACATTGTTGGATATCCCCGTATGGGTCCCAAGAGAGAGCTTAAATTTGCTCTGGAATCCTTCTGGGACAAGAAGAGCACAGCTGAGGATTTGGAGAAAGTGGCAGCTGATCTCAGAGCTAGCATCTGGAAACAGATGTCTACCGCTGGCATCAAATACATCCCAAGCAACACCTTCTCATACTACGATCAGGTTCTTGACACTATCTCAACCCTAGGTGCTGTTCCAGAAAGGTACAACTGGAACGGTGGTGAGATCGGATTCGACACTTACTTCTCCATGGCCAGAGGAAATGCTTCAGTTCCTGCCATGGAAATGACCAAGTGGTTTGACACCAACTAGTAAGTGACAAATGGATTCCTTCAGTATCCGTTCACTGTATGATGTGTTCTGTTCCAGTGTATTTAACTCTTTGTTCTTTTAAATGCCAGCCATTTCATTGTTCCTGAATTGGGACCTGACACAAAATTTTCCTATGCTTCCCACAAGGCCGTGACTGAATACAAAGAGGCCAAGGCGGTATGTGTTTCTTGGAACTTGGCTAGCATTTTCTCTGTTTTCAGCTTTTATCGGTATATGTTTTAGCCTAGGAATTTCAAAGTTAATTACTCTTGGTATTGGAGGCTTCATGCCATAAACCATTGGACTTGTTTAAATGCAGCATGACAAATGTTATCAGGAGAGTAGTATTTTGTTTTAAGGTCAATAATTTACTTGTGGCAGTATGTTTTTGAAACTTATCAGTGCATGATGGGTTACTTAGTGAATGTCACTTGTCGTTTTTTCTGGGTCAAACAGATGCACCGATGTTTTTAGTTTTGAGAAAATTGATTGCAAGCTTTTCTTTGGTATAACTCTATGAAAATGTAATAGTCTAGCACTTTTAGAAGTTGGAAGCTAATTGGCATTTTTAATTCTATGATACAGCTCGGTGTTAATACTGTTCCAGTTCTGGTTGGACCCTTTACTTTCTTGAGTCTATCTAAACCTGCTAAAGGTGTTGATAAGACTTTCCCTCTACTTAGCCTTCTTGACAAAATCCTTCCAGTTTACAAGTAAGAAAGGCCCTCTCTTGTACATCTATAGTGCTTGGTAGTATCGGTCGTGTGCCCTGTTTTACTTAATAGAACACTTCTGCAGGGAAGTGATAGCTGATTTGAAGGCTGCTGGTGCTTCATCAATTCAGTTGGATGAGCCAGTCTTGGTTAAGGATCTTGAGTCCCACCAATTGGAAGCATTTGTTAAAGCTTACTCTGTGTTGGAGCCATCTCTCTCTGGCCTCCATGTTATTATTGAGACCTACTTTGCTGATGTTCCGGAGGCAGCATACAAAGTCCTCACTTCTTTGAACGCAGTGTCAGGATTCGGTTTTGACCTTGTTCGTGGAACCAAGACTCTTGACTTGATCAAGGCCGGATTCCCTTCAGGCAAGTTCCTGTATGCTGGATTGGTTGACGGAAGGAACATCTGGGCCAATGATCTCTCTGCATCTCTCACCACCTTGAAGGAACTTGAGAGCATTGTTGGAAAAGGTGTGTTGGCGAAAGGTTTTTGGCATGGTTTAACTTTTTATTGATTCAATTATTCAGATATTTATGTATTTTTGTTTGTGTTGTTCAATCTTGCAGACAAGCTTGTTGTCTCCACCTCTTGCTCTCTTCTCCACACTGCTGTAGATCTAGTTAATGAGCCTAAACTGGACCAGGAAATTAAATCTTGGCTTGCATTTGCTGCCCAAAAAGTTGTTGAAGTTAATGCTTTGGCCAAAGCTTTGGCTGGAGAAAAGGATGAGGTAATTTATGTGAAGAATTATACTCTCTTTTCTTGTTAAGGCACTCATTTCAACTTTTTCTGTTAACCCTTTTCATTCTTTTCCTTGAAACATAATTTACTCCTTTTGACTGGCCACTTTGTTTCCCATTAGGCATATTTCTCTGCCAATGCTGCTGCTCAGGCTTCCCGAAAGTCCTCTCCCAGGGTGAATAACGAGGCTGTGCAAAAGGCTGTAAGTGATGCGACCACATTTGTTTATGGTCTCAAATTAATTCACTGAAGAGATTTTTTGGTCTTATGCTCATTGCATTTTATTGTATTGGTTTCTAGGCTGCTGCCTTGAGGGGTTCTGACCACCGTCGTGCCACAAATGTTAGTGCTAGACTTGATGCTCAGCAAAAGAAGCTCAATCTTCCCGTTCTTCCCACCACCACTATTGGATCTTTCCCTCAGACTGTTGAACTGAGAAGAGTTCGCCGTGAATACAAGGCCAAGAAGTGAGTGGTTTTCTCCTAGTTCTCATGTAGTTTACCTTTGATTCCTTGAATTGTTCTGAAAATGAGTTTGTGTGTAGGATCTCAGAGGAGGAATATACCACTGCTATCAAGGAGGAAATCAACAAGGTGGTGAAGCTCCAGGAAGAGCTTGACATTGATGTCCTGGTTCATGGTGAACCCGAGGTAAGCAAGTTAATGGTTTAACCTGTCAGGCTCATCATTCATGACAATGATGTTTCTGCTGCTGATGCTTAATTTTGTCATTTTAGAAAAATATCTGCCACCTTAACTGACATTGAAATTACTTTTTTTTTTTTTTTTGTAGAGAAATGATATGGTTGAGTACTTTGGAGAGCAGCTTTCTGGTTTTGCCTTCACTGCTAACGGATGGGTTCAATCTTATGGATCTCGCTGTGTGAAGCCTCCGATTATCTATGGTGATGTGAGTCGCCCCAACCCAATGACCGTTTTCTGGTCCACCACTGCTCAAAGCATGACCAAGCGCCCAATGAAGGGAATGCTTACCGGCCCCGTCACCATTCTTAACTGGTCCTTTGTTCGTAATGATCAGCCAAGGTAATGTGAAATTCCTTTTAACTTTCTATTGTGTAGTGGTGGTGTGCTATAAAACTGAATATGGGCTGATGCAAATTTTACTTTGTTGGCAGATTTGAAACATGTTACCAGATTGCTTTGGCTATCAAGGATGAAGTAGAAGATCTTGAGAAGGCTGGCATCACTGTCATTCAGATTGACGAAGCTGCTTTGAGAGAGGGGTTGCCTCTAAGGAAGGCTGAGCATGCTTTCTATTTGGACTGGGCCGTCCACTCATTCAGAATCACCAACGTCGGTGTCCAGGATACCACTCAGGTTCTTCCTTCTGCTCCCTCCCAAAATTTGTGCTTGTTTTGTTCATCCTGTCCCTTAACCTAAGTTTCAGTATTGATGAGTTGTGTTTTTGGGGGTGCACTGCAGATCCACACCCACATGTGTTACTCCAACTTCAATGACATCATTCACTCTATCATCGACATGGATGCCGATGTGATCACCATTGAGAACTCCCGATCTGATGAGAAGCTCCTTTCGGTCTTCCGCGAGGGCGTGAAGTACGGTGCTGGTATTGGACCTGGTGTGTATGACATCCACTCCCCCAGAATACCATCAACGGAGGAGATTGCTGACAGAGTGAACAAGATGCTCGCGGTGCTCGATACCAACATCTTGTGGGTGAATCCCGACTGCGGTCTCAAGACCCGCAAGTACACTGAAGTGAAGCCAGCCCTCCAAAACATGGTTGCAGCTGCCAAGCTCATCCGCACCCAGCTTGCAAGTGCCAAATGAAGAAGACGCCCAAGGGAAGCAGGATCTTAATCATATGCTTTGATTCATTGGTTTTTCTTCTTTTTCTTACA
This sequence comes from Leptodermis oblonga, assembly GCA_016801395.1. Classification (NCBI taxonomy): domain Eukaryota; kingdom Viridiplantae; phylum Streptophyta; class Magnoliopsida; order Gentianales; family Rubiaceae; genus Leptodermis; species Leptodermis oblonga. The sequence goes on along the minus strand of CM028750.1, from coordinate 6,120,714 downwards.
AATTTGAAAGAAATATCCTGTTTTTGTTGAATAACGCTGGTTTTCCTTACGAAATATTGTCAAGTTAGATGGTAGTTTTTGGCCACACCCCCGTGAGGGGGTGCATTTTTCTTTGTTGGTTTTTAAAAATTTTTAGTGTCATGTTTGAATTCTCCCTTTTTATCTTGAGGGGTATTTGCCTTGAATAGAAAGAAATTGAGAGAGGCCCTTGATCCTCCAATCATGTACGTCAACAAAGGAAATTCAAAGTGTTATAACTTGTTTGTGCAACATATATATATATATATATATTGTGGGTTCATATATATAGGTATATACATGTATTTTCATTTACACTATTACGATAACTGGGGGCAAGACAAGGTGTGAAAATGAGTTTGATTGTCTAATTTCTTGTGAGGATTCTTTTGCACTATTATTGAACAACAAATAGTTGGGTTCATTTTTTATTTATTTGGTTGAATAAATATCGTCAAATTACAGAGTCCCCTAATCGACTCGACTCGACTGTTTATGGAATAAAAAAGAAAAAAAAAATCAGACTCGGATTTGAGACTATCCGGCCCAGAGATGTATTTGAGACCAAACCCATGATGAATATAGAGACTGATTATTTATTAATTTTGTCAGCTCAGCAGCCAATAGACAACAATATCAACATGTTGTAGATGTTTTTCTCCTCCTAATTTAGTCCCCCATATTTATGTAAATTAAATATCTTTTCAATGTTGGAAAATTGAAGAAAGAAAGAAATCAATATATATATATATATGAATTATTAAATTATTTTAAATGTATTTATAACATCATAAATACCAGATTTTAAAGCACTGCTCACAATATAAGAGAATCAGTGTTGGCATTAGATATTGTGTGTCAGAGTACTCCTCCGAATTCACTCCGTACCATCGTTCGGTGTACAAGTGTAATCGCTTTTACCCTTTTTGACAAATTTTAATGTAGTGTACTCGGATATTTTATCTTTTTCCTTACTCGTTTTACACATTTTATTACAAAAAATTAAATAAAAAAAAGTTCTAATTTTACATATTATTTAATTGGCTCATTTAATAATTCTAATTTTAGTGTCATCCCAGTTAATACACATACATTGCACAAAATCTTATTCAATATAGTTAAAATATAAACATGGGTAAAAGAGGAAATTTATTCACCTCAATTCATGTGTCAATCTCAAATAAGACACTTATTTAGAAATATAACAAGTATACATCAATTTAATCATACTTTTTAAATTTTTTTTTTTACGGAATTTAATCATACTTTTAATGCTTATTTAATGTGCCAACCCATCTGTTATTATTTTTTTTCTTTTTCCATTTTTAACAGCATATGGTTAAACATTTATTTTTAAAAATATTTTTTGTTTTAATAGAATAGTTCAGTTTTAAAATTTTTACTTTTCATATCCTTATTAATACAATTATGTGTAGTCGATAATTAGCTCGCACTTCAAAAGTATAAATACATGAATGTAACAAATAATGTCAAATTAATTATTTTATGTATTATATCTCGACATCCATAAAACTTATACATTCGAATTCTTCTATTGAAACTGAGAAAGTCCTTACTTTAATATAAACACCTTTTTTGCCTAAGCAAAAAAAAAAAAAAAAAAGCAAAATAAATATATTTAATAAAGAAAGCAGCTGAGCTGGCCATACTCGCACGCACAACACACGTGATGTCACAACAATCGAAACAAACCCAAACCGTGTCGTTTCAGTCTTCAGATTCGATGGTCCCGTATTTAAGAGCGCACAAACAGGGAGAGGAGTAGACAGGCGCGCCCACACACCACCACCATCCTCCTCCACTCTGGTTTTATCAGAAGCTGCTTAATTTCCGACAACAAACCACCATTTCCGCCTCGCTCGAACCACCCGCCGCCGTAGACGCCGTCGCACAATGTACAAGTCGAAACTACAGGAGCTCTGCCAGAAGAACTCATTGAGTTTGCCAGTTTATTCCTCGGTCAAGGACGGGCCTGATCATTGTCCTCGCTTCACTGCCACGGTTACCATCGACGAGAAGGTGTTCCATTCGCCTCCCAGCGGAGCCAAGTCGTCTAAAGAAGCTCAAAACGTGGCAGCTAAGCTCGCGTTCGAGGCCCTCTCTTCTGCTGCCGGGCTTCCTTCCAGGCCCGCACCTTCGTCTCCTTCGGTTCCTAATCCCTTACCAGGTGAGAGTTTCTGTTTACATCGCTCAATTCAACATTAATGCGGCGTCATGTTCTTCCTTTGTTTTTGTTTTTGGGTTGTATGTTTTGATTATTTGTGCATTGATACACTAATGCTCTGCGAATTGAAGAACTGTGATGAATTGTGATTACACGTTGCTGTTTGCCTCAATTGTTTTCTCAAAAGTCTTTCCTGTACATTTTTCAACCTACCATATTTAACACTGTAGGCAATTGCTAGGTTTAAAAGCGGTAGATAGCCTGGTTCTCAAAAGTCTTCTCTGTACATTTTTCAACTACCATTTTTAACCCTGTATTCCAGCCTTGACAATCTCAACGAATGAAATACCTGAGATGAGACTGGAAAAGAGGGGAAACAGATGCTTGAAAATTTCCAAAGCCTATCTCGGCTTGTGCTACTGAAGGCTTTTCCTTTTCAAATGGAATAAACTACATTTCCCGCGGTTGCCATGTATGTATAAATGACGTAGCAATAAGTTTTAATATCACTCTTCTTCGATTTGCAATCCCATTTTTTCAAATCCGTCTTTAGTCCTGGAGCTCCCCTTTGTTAAAAGCTGTTTTCATGTACCTTTCTCCAGATGTGCTGGAGCTCCCCTTTTATCCATAATGGATTACATTAGGGTTTAACAGACCAATCTTTCTCCTGACCCACACATGCTGGAGCTTCCAGGCTGCCCCTTTTATCCGTAGGGGAAAGCCTTCTACAGCATACTCGTCATTAAATAAAAACAAAACGAGGTACACTTCTTCGAGGCCAGATGGATCTTTAAGGACTTTACTTGCTGATGCAATGAGAATTTCCCTGACTTGTAATCAATCCACTTGTCAGAATTTTATATGGTAGAGCATGGGATTACTGCAATTGTGGTTACTAAATTATCTGTAATTATCTGTCTTGCAGTTAGTGATACAATTATTATTGCAGGCCATTTCCCCTCGCCCAACCGCGTATCTAACTTCTCTGAAGAAGCTCAGGACCTTGCAGCAAAGCTCGCCATTGAACACCGCCTCTCTACTTCTGGCCAGCGTCCCGAATTCACTGATTCCAAAGCCTTACCTCCATCTCCCTTAGTACCTTATTCTGTACCTGGTTAGATTTTTTCCTTACATTTCTCTAATCAACACTGATGTGGTGTCATTTTCTTCCTTTGTTGTTTGGACTGTGTTATGATTGGTTATGCCTTGATAAAACTAATGGCAACTGAATTTTAAGGATTGTGATTTATGTTACTTTTTGCAGTTACATGTCCCAACTGAGTTTGTCAGGACTGGGTTGAGTTAGGAAGGCATTTATTACTACATGAACAAAATTAACTGACAATTTATTTTCTGGGGACATGGGTGGGAGTGGGAGTGGCCAAAAGAGGTAGCTTCTTCATTGAGATAATCTTGAAAGAACACACCAATGGAGAAGCTAATATCACAGACGAAGTGATTGACACCCCATCCTCTTGCCAACCTTCACTTCCTCTTTGTTAAGGGTACACTCCCTTCATAGTGCTAAACTTCCAGATACATCAACAATTACATGGAAGCTTCTTCCCAACAGAAATACTTGGCTGCGTTTCCAAAAATGCCCCATGCTAGCCTTCCATATATATATGATGCTCCATAGCTGCCTTTGCTCTTTGCCTCAATTATGTTGCAAAACTCTTTCCTATACAATTTTCAATCAAACATTTTTACTTCTATATTCCAGCCTTGATAATCTCTAGAGCTGGGGGACTGAGTTTCTTCCATACCTTTAATGAGACCGGAAAGAGTAGAAGCGGAAAGCTCAAAATTTTCCACAGCTTCTTCAACTCGCAAGCCCATCTTTCCAATCTATCTTAAGTGGGAAGTTGGAAGGATGGCCTCGGCGCCAGTAGTAAAAGTTGCTGCCACGTGACCTAATTTCACAGGCTTGAGTTGCAAAAACAGCTTATTATAGAAATAGGTTGTGTACATTACAATTTAACAGCCCACTTACATTGATACACCAGTACACAACAACTCCCTCCCAACAAAAATACTTGGTTGCTTGTCCAAAAATGCTCCATTACTAGACTTCTATACATGATCCACTACAGCTGCCTCATCTTTTTGCCTCAGTTGTTTCCTAAAAGTCTTTCCTGTGGAATTTTCAACTTCTTATTCCAGCATTAACAGTTGTTAGAAATGAAACTGAGAGACTCAGTTTTCTTCTGTACCTGAGATGAGACAGATGCTCAATTTTTTCTAGAGCTTCTTCAGCTAGCAGTCCTATATTTTCAATCCATATTTAGTAAAAAGCTGGAAGGGGAGCCTTGGTGCAGTGGTAAAAGCCATTGCTATATGACCTGAGGTCACGGGTTCAAGTCGCAAAACCGCATATTGTAGAAATGGGTTGGGGAATTATGCTTACATACACTGCTTATGGGGATACATTAGTAATTATAAACTAGCTCCTCTCCAACAATAATACTTAGTTTCTTGTCCAAAAATGCCCCATTACAAGCCTTCCATATATGATACACTACAGCTGCCACTTCTTTCTGCCTCAATTTTTTCTCAAAAGTCTTTCCTGTGGAATTTTCAATCATGCATTTTAAACTTTGTATTCCAGGCTTCCAGCCTTGACAAGAAGGGGAGCCGTGGTGCAGTGGTATATAAATTCTGCCATGTGATCTGAGGTCATAGGTTCAATCCGCGGAAACATCCTCTTATACAAATATAATACTCCCTCTGTCCCATTCAAAGAGTCCACTTTGTATTACAAAAAACAGTAATACAAAGTGGACTCTTTGAATGGGACGAAGGGAGTATAATATTGTGATACTACATGCATCAGGCTTTAATATCCCAGACCTTCTCTGAACTCCGCACATGCAGAAGTTTCTATTCACCGGCCTGCCCCTCTTTTATTCTAGCCTTGACGATTCACTAGAAATGAAATGGGGGTGGGGGGAGACTAAGGCTCTGTTTACTTTGATTTATTTCCGATGAAATCATCAATTTTTCCTCAAAAAATTTTCATATCCGAACACACTCTTTTTCCACTAAATTCAAAATTTAAATTTTAAAATTCTCTCTAAATACTAACTCACATAATTTCATAATCATTACACTTTTTTTTCTCTCTCTCTCTCCTATACAATTTCCCAAAGAGTTTCCTTCCCCAAAACAAAAAATTCCCAATTTGGTTACAAAGAAAAACAAAGCCTTAGTTTTCTTCTCTACCTGAGATGAGACTGGAAAGAGGTGAAACATAGGCTCAAAATTTTCTAGAGATTTTTCAGCTTGCAGTCCTATATTTTCAATCCCTCATTAGTAGGAAACCAAAAGGGGAGCCTTGACGCAGCAGTAAAAGCTGTTGCTATGTGACATGAGGTCACAGGTTCGAGTTGCAAAAATGCATATTATAGAAATAGGTTGCGTACATTTATGTTTTTGTACCTGCTTATGTGTACATTAGTAATTACTTAATAGCTCCCTCCAACAGCAATACTTATTTCTTGTCCAAATAGGCCCCATTACTAGCTTTCAATGCATCATCCACTATAACTGCCACTTCTCTTTGCCTCAGATTTTCTCAAATGTCTTTCCTCTGCAATTTTCAGTCAACCATTTTAACTCCTTTTTTGAGCCTTGGCAATTCACTATTGAAACAGAGGGACTAAGCTTTCTTATTATGCACCCAAGATGAGATCGCAAAGAGGATAATTGATGCTCAAAAATTTCTCGAGCTTCAACTTGCAATCTCATTTTTCCAATCTGTCATTTGTGGGAAGTGGAATGGGGAGCCTTTGCACAATGGTAGACTATTTCGATGTGATTCAAGGATACAGGTTCAATTCATAAGAACAACCTATTATTGAAATCGGTTGCAGATATGATGTTTTAATAGCCTGCTTACATTAGGTTTTTTTAGCCTGACCCTTCTCCTAACCCCACAAGTACAGGAATCTCTGTGCATTGGTTGCCCCTTTTATCCTTAGTGGGAGGCCTTCTACAGCGTACCAGCCATTTAATAAAAGTGAAATGAGGCACACTTCTTTGATTCCAGACTAGTTCAGGCCATTCCACTTTTGGTTTGGCTCGTTAAGAACTTTAGTTGCTAATGCACTGAATTTCCCTGACTTGGTTGCAAGCCAATTCACGATATCTTGTGTGGTAGGGCGCGGGATTATTGCATTTATGGCTATTCAATGATCTGTCTTGCAATTAGTGATATTCTTCTTCTTGTTGGTCATTTCCACTGTCTACAATGGCTTCCTCCACTGTTTACGGGAGCTTACAATTAGGAAAGAGGACCTTGTGCATACCAATTATCATATGAAAATTTCCTTTCCATTTCCAACTCTTTTTTTGATGAGAGGAGCAACCCTGGTTCTCGACTGAAATATTAGCTCAAAATCCAAGAACTATCTTGCGGGATTTTCACAGCCCAAAAGCATTTTCCCTTTGACGTCAGTAGTGCACCCATTCTATCCGCAAAGATTCCTTTTTCTCTAGTTTGTACTATATTCCAAATATGCTATCTCTTGTTACACAATCAAAATCATTCATCCTGGGCCACATTCTTGATTTGAACAGCATAGATCACGTTGTTGTATTTTTGCAGCATAATGCCTCTTTTCCAGCCTAATTCGTAGAAAATGACGTCATTGTTGATTCAGTCCTCTTTATCAACTTGCTAAGCAAAATAAAAATACTAGACTAGTATAAGGGTATGCTCATTAGTACTGACTTAATCAGTTGCATTCCCACCATACAGATTATTCACTTTAACAAATAGCAGGTAAATGGGGAACTGAGTCAACTGAACTTTGCAGCTGTTGAGTCTTAGTTGAAGTATTCCCTATATAATTTATGACTTTCTGTTCAATTGTCATTTAAACAAAGTGTGATGATTATACTTGTCAGTCATACAATATTCGCACTATGTTTGACTAAGTTTTGAAACTGTTTGTAGCATCAAGCGACAAAGTGGTTATTGGGCCTAGAAATAATGAGGTCTTGAAGCAGAACCATGGAAGTAAGCCTAAAGGTATGAAATACTTTTTAGTTTTATATATTTTTCTAGGCTTGAAGTGTTAAAAATTCAGATTTAATTTCAAGTAGAATAAAGCAAATCAATCCCAGTGTTTCAAATGAAGGCAATCTTCTGGATTGAAGTGTGATTTTCTCCATGTTTGTTCAAGTTTAAACGTACTTGTGTCTCATGTCATTTTGGACTAAAATGGAATGGATAACTTTGGAATATTTAGATTGACTTATTAGAGTGCATACTTTTAGTTGGTCTATTCATTTGTACCAGCCTAGAAAAATAAAAACTACTACTAAGTAACAGAATCACACTTAACTGTAATACTTTTGCGGTGGTTACATGCAATTTGTCTGATGTTATATTTGCATACATGGCATACTGATTAATTACATGCCCATGCACACTCTTTTTCAGGGAGATAATGATAACTTTTATATGTTGGGAAGCTTTTGTGCTTTATTTTATGCTCTACTCATAAGAAGAATGTCTATGACTTTTAGTCTGGATGTATATTTCTGAAGTAGGTAAGAGGAGTTCAAATGTGTTTCTAATCTTCTATGTCATGAATGTGATTGTCCTTTCTAGACTTGTTACATTTGTACAAGAATCAGCTACTACATCATGCACAGAAGAACAATCTTTCTCATCCTGAGTATTCCTCTGAATTCGATGGTCCTCCTCATGCCCGTCGGTTTAAGGCTAGTGTGAGGATTGATGGAAGAACTTATCAAAGTTTAGAATATTACCCCACAGTGAAGGATGCTGAACATGCAGCTGCAAAAGTTGCTTTGGACAATTTGCCAGCTATGGAAATTAAAGAGGTTCGTCTATTGACAGGCTTTCAAACCATGTATATGTTTGTTTCTAACATACTCATGATTTTTTATTTTATTTTATGAATATGGTTGCAGAATGCGGGTTTATTCAAGACACTATTGCAAGAATTGGCCCAAAAGGAGGGTTTTCATTTTCCATCCTATAGTACTATTTCAAGTGGTCTATCTCACATGCCTACTTTTGTGTCTACCGTCAATGTGGGTGGTGAAAGTTATGAAGGAGAGGAGTGCAAAACTAAGAAACTGGCAGAAATGAGTGCTGCTAAGGCTGCATATGACAAATTGATTGAACGTAAGGACATTTTCAATGTAACTGATTTATATTGGCATTTGATAAAGGGTCAAATTTCAATGCTGCATCACTAATAAAATTTGAGATAGAATGAGTTGTTGCGAAGCAAAGAGTTTGAGTTTCATGGTTTTTTATGATTACACTGCTTAGATCCTTTTAGTCTCTTTTTCTTGTTTTTTTTTGATAGCTCAAAATGTTCTTGCAGAGTAGGTTAGTTGTAAGTGCGGGTCCAACAAAAAATTAAATGTCGAAGACTCTAGAGGATAAACATCTGGAAATATGGATCACTTTCTTTGTGAGTTATGAAACACATGTTTGGATTAGGCTTGATAGATTTGTTTAGTTTCCTGGTAATTGAATAAGTTGGAGCTGATGTCAAGAGTTTGAAGCTCTAGGAATACAGGAATGATTAACTTCACATGTGATGAACAGAGAATGACTCAAGCTGATAAGAATTTTTACAGAAAATAAAGTAAATTGATGAGTAAAATTTCTAGGTTTTAAAATTAGTTATGAAAGGTTAGGATTTTGCATCCCAAACAAAACTCTGATTATTATTGTTTGGTAAAGTCGTGATGTTTATAACTTTAGATGAACATTATTATGGTTATTCAAAAATGAATTACATTTAACTGTCATTACTTTCTAATAGAAGGAACAAATTTACTATCTCATTCTTAAAATAGTCCAAATTTTTGTTAGACTAATAATCTGGTGGACCATTATGTAAATCATCTTAGTACTTGATCAGATTACAGACTCTGATTTGAAGCTCTTTTATTGCAGGAATTGCTTCCCCTAATTCTACCTCAAGTACAAATGTAGACGGTCTTCACTTTCAACCTATCACCAGTGACAACAGCCCGCACATCGGTGCCAAAATGACCCCAGAAAATCATCTGAAAAGATCTGCTGGTAGGAGAAGTGATGTTTTTTTTGTGTTGTCTTTATTTGTGTTTTGCCTGTACAAGATACCTATTGTCACAGCTCCTTCCCTATTGCTCATCGTTGGAAGCCTGAGTGCTTACCTTTCCATCACTAACTTATGTGGCTGAATTTTGTTTTCTTGATTATACATAGTTTTGACCAGTCTGCTTAAAGGTCATGCTAGAGGGCTCTACCAGATTTTCAGTTTCCATTGGGCATTGGGATTTACAAATTTCTGTTTAAGAACGTAACAAATAAGTAGATTTGCTTGGGAAGTTTAGTTAGAAAAGCCTATTAATTTTTTCTGAGATTTAGATTTTGAAGTTAAAAGAAAAGGTTCAGAACTTGTTGGCTAATGTAAGGTCTAGTGTCTGCAAATCTGGAAGAATTTGGGTCCTGAATCTCGATTCAGAAGATTCTCTCCATTTACATTGCCTAAATCTTTTATGTGTTTAGTTTCATGGCAGATTTCGTATCTATTTGTACTTTTATGATCGTATAATATTATGATATCTGTTTGGTGATTCTTGGAAAACCTTTGCCAGCGTGATAAGCAAAATTTTGCTTGCATATCACATTCTGCTTTTAGATTTTGAGAAAATCGCCTACATTGCATTGATGTGAATCATTTGGAAATAATCTGTTCAAGTTGAGAATTTCACTGCCTTTCAGGTGAAGCGGGTGAGCATACTAGCTTCCTGTCACCTGGTAGTGATGGGAAGGAACCCTTCGATATGTCCTCTCCTACGGTTGAGGAGAACATCAAAATTGGTGAAAACGGGAATGTAACAATTAGAGGTAATTTTCTGAGGCTCATGATACTGTCTATTTTGTTTGGGTTTTAAATTGTCTGGATGGATTATGTAAAGATCTTAGTCAACCCTATTAAACAGTGTGTGCATACTTTTTTTGTTTAGAACTCAACAGAATCCCACAATTGTTCAAGCATGACATTTTCTTGATGCATGGAAATGTCCATAAATCATTGAATTGATCCTCTGTATTTCCTTTCATAGGAGCTGAAATTGGAAAAAGATACAGATGTTCATCTGAAAACATCTCTCGTCCATTGCCAGAAGCATTTCCTTCATCTCCTGCATTCACTAATGCCCAATCTATGCCTTCTGAAATAGTGACTAATGGAGCAGGAGCAGCTGGAGGCATTGATCTCCCAGGCTCCAAGGTTCTGATTTTTCGACGTGGAGCACCATTTGAGCGTCCGCCGGGTGCCTCTATTGTGCCCCACTATGATGATTCATGGGTGGCTGTGAGACTGGAAGGAAACCAGAATAAGCAAGCATAGTGGTCCAGCATGTGTAAAGCCAACATGCTTTTGAATAGATCTCAGCCTCTATTAAGAACATCTATGAAGGCTAGTGGAGGATTATGCACACTTAAATACGCGAGATGCTCTGCTAGAACTGCAGATATTTGAACTAAATTATTTTAGTTGTAATGCCAGTTACTCTTATGAGTTAGGTCAGTGAAGGCTGCTCTTAAAAGATACCATTTGATCACAACCACAAAATACATTCAATCTTGAAATGGAAATTGTTCAAAACTCAAAATCATGAAATTGGAACGATACAGAGAAAATCATGAAATTGAAGCAACAACAGCGAAAGTTATGCCTCGCCGTGAAATCGGCAAAGCAACTTGATGTTCCTCCGCCAAAGAAGTCGAAAGATTAGGGTTCTCTCTCGACTGGATTTAACAAATACTCCCTCTGACCCACTCAAATAGTTCACTTTGAAATGTGTACAACTTATTATAAGTTGTGAGGTACAACACATAAAATAAGTAATTTATTATTATATTTTTCATTTTTATTCTTACTTTAGAAGTAAGAGTTAATTGTGAACTACACATTATTTTATTTGTAAGAGTATGTAATATAAATGAATTCAAAGTGAGTTCTTTAAATGAAACAATATTTTTTTTGAAAATGGACTCTTTGAGTGGGACAGAAGGAGTAGAACATTCAATAGAAAATGAAATTGTTATTTGCAGGGACGAATGGAGGAAAAACACTCTGCTCCATCGGTTTCTCTTCTCCGTCGGTGTTTCTGCGATCGAAATGGAAGGGGAGTTGCAATCGGATTCAGAACTATAGAACCAACGGCGATGTTTTTCTTTTTTCTTTCTTCGGCAACCTCCGCTGAAAATTGCAGAACCTTCAGTTCCGATAGCAATTTCCGGCGGAAGGAGGAAAACCTCCGTATAAAAAAAAAATGGTAGAGGAAAACTTCTGCCACATGGCGGCAGTTAAAACTTTCACTAGCCTATGGCGTAAGTTTTTGGCCGCCGACAGTAACTGGCATAAGTCTTTAAAACTTACACCAGTTATTGCCGTAAATTTAAAAAACTTACGCCAGACTGGCGTGGGTTTTTGGCTACCGAATTTCCGATCGGTAGGAGCTGCGGCCGGCAAAAGCTTTTCCGATAGCAGTGGAGATTTTCTGACCTAGAGATGGAGATTTTTCACGTTTGTATCTCAAAATTACAATATGGTTAGCTATGTCATTTCATCAATTAAATGTTTCAAGTGGTACATGCAAATAGTAAATTCGTACTTGCAAATAACATGCCCATAGAAAATTGCAATCAAACTCATTTCTACCACCTGAACAAGTTCAAAAATGAGCTGTTACCATTAGCATTGATATTTTTCATCTACTTCACACTTCAATCCAAAACAGAAATTTTTAACCACAAGAGATGAAACCCAGAACTTCACAAACACAGGAGAGTAAACTATCATCTGCCTAATCAACAAAATTGGCATAAGAAGAAACAAGACAACCTACCAATTGTGCAGGACTCATAAGAGTTCACCGTCAGCATTTTTAAGGGCCTTCTTTACTATTTTAAATTTCTGTTCCAATGAATTCTGGGAACTAATCACGTATTTACTTATGAAAAATTTGATTCCAGTGCGAAGCGATTCAAACTCCGGAGTGACAGCAATACGAGAAAATGCATTCCATACGATCTTATCGGGGAATTCAAAGATGGCCTCAAACAGTATGCGAAAGTGCATGATTCTTTTTGGGGTTAACTGCAGGGGATCACTGAAATCTACCGCCTTAAGTGCTGCGAGTGAAATGCTAAAAGAGGCAACCATCTCAGCAGTAAACTTTGCGAGATGCATCGATCTGATCAAGGACATTGTTTCAAGTTCTTTGTAATGGTCCCAGAGGCAGTACTGTGAATAAAACCAAGATAAAGATACGGTAAATGAAAAATGAAAAGATAAATGCATGATGAGCAAGACATTCACAAACCATAAAAAATAAAACATTTGATCTACAAAAAAAGTTGTACCTGTAAAGTAAACTTGTGGTTTTTGTTGTGCTTACAGAGCTTATAACCAAGAATGGTATAATACTTGTTAAATACTTTCTCTTGCAAGCAACACTCTACAAGAACACGCATGATCTCTCTATCCTGAAAACAATGACTGCAAAGCTAAAATCCATATTTCATGAGGACAAAATGAATAAAAGAACAAAATAAAAGGATGCTAACCTGTTTTCCTTGTAGATCCAAACTAATAAGTTTAGCAAAAGCATCTCTAAAGTCCTCCGCACTCATTATTACACAAAAAATGGCCCTTCTTGCATCTGTGTTCATCCTTTGAGCAGCAGCAAGCTGGAGAATTTTCTGGGCCTCAGTAACTTCCCAATCAATTTTGTTAGCAACCTCTTCCACCTTGTCATTTGAGGGCACATCCCCTGATGACCACCACTGGCCCTTCTTCTCAGGATCAAGAAGCTTACTCCATTTCACAGCTCTCACCAGAATATCATCCACCCTTAGCTGCAAACAAAGTGAAAAGGGCATGAAATAGCATCTTATACAGTTATCCACTTTAAGACAGAACAACTAACTTTTAAATCTCGGAGTTACTAACACTAGTTCAACACAATAACATAAAAATAGAAATTCTAATCAGAAAGTTCACACAGGCCACAGATAACAGAAAACACTTCAAATAGCTTGTTCTGTGATTCAAGATTGATGATCGTTGCTGCTTTGCACATTACATGCCCGTATATAATGTTGTCAAACCTATCATTACCAGCAAGCCCATATTCTAGCAGAGTTCACTCATAACGGATAAATTACAAAGGAGAAATTTCATTGACCAAATACCTTCTGTAGCCACTTCTTTATTCGGGTATGCTGCACAGTTTCTTCTTTAGGCCTTTTCTTATTGTTCTTAATTTCACATATGGTTTCAAGCATGAACTCCATCTGCAATAATACCAGAGCCAAGGTTTTCGTGATGAGGACGCACAATATAAGCACTGAAAATCTTGAGAAGTTGGCAGAGAACAGTACTCTTTTCCCATTCATATTTGCTTGCCCATCTCCAGAGGAAGCCTTTAACTCATTCACTCTCTGCTGAACACTTTGAATAAAGTTCTTCATTCCAACAGGATCATCACCCCTCAATCTCATCCCACAAGCTGTTCTCATTGGAAAAAGCAGTATCATGTTAGGCATAACGTGTTAGAACTCAGTATACCATGAAATGCAGTGCGCACGCACACACAACAAAAAAAGCACGTTTACAAATATAAAATGCAAAAGAAACAAATCTATACGCAGCTAATAGTTTTTCTAGATCAAATAAAAAACTACAAAACAGATAGACGGATATATATCGGAATTGTTACTTGAAGGACACTGTTTACTAAACGCAGGACACTTTTTAAAAAATTCCAACGTGAAATTCCCTTTTTGCCCCTCCCTTTTCTACTACCTTCTGCTGTAAATTTTTGGGGGAATTTCGGTCATCTCCCAACGACCAAAACCCTTCGCCATTCCAGCTCCATCACTGTTCGGTTGAGTGATCGGCGAATCGGGTTCCACCTCCATCGCCATCTTTTTTGCTCAATAGGTCCAGCTCCGGGTGTCTCCATCGTCTCCATCTCCATCGGCGATTCCATCTCCACCTCCATCGGAAAGTCGTCTTTTTTTTTTTAAGATAAACTTAAAATTCCAATGTGTTTGGGTTTTGTAAAATGTATGGGTACTGTATTTAGGAATGTTTTAGGGTTCATGTTGTGTTTTCCGGCTGTGTTGTGCTAATTTTTGGGTAAATTCTGAGTTAGTTCGCCAGAAAATCAGGAAAATAGCTCGAACCAAGCGATTTTCCCCGCCCCCACAGGGCGATTAAACGGTATTTGTTCGCCAAAGGACACCAACGTTTTCCCATATAATTGCTCAGTGGAGACGAATTTTTACTGGAAATTGCCCCGGAGGAGGTGCTTTTATCTAATAAAATCGCCCCCAACAAGCGATTTTATCCAATACAGGCGCCTGTTGGGGGCGATTTTATTGGATGAAATCGCCTCTCCCTAGCGATTTTATCTAATAAAATCGCCCCTGGGGCGATTTTTGGCTCAGTAACGAAAAGTTGACAAAAAGGTGCCACATTTCACCCCAAAAAAATGTAAAAGGGTGGAGGTAAAATGGTAGGTAAATTTTTTTATGAGGGTAGAAAGTTACGAGGATATTTTTGTCTTTTAGCCACTTAAAATTTTAAAAAGTGTCCTGTGTTTAGTAAAAAATGTCCTGCAATTAACATGCCCCATATATATTTGCTAGCAAAGGACTAAAACTTGTTGAAATGTCACATGCTGCCTAGACCACTGTCACTTATAAAAGACTCAAATGCTAAAGAAGGACATACTTTGCAAAATAGTCAGGATTGTAGAAACATCAACCTCTGTCAATCGCTTGCTGAGCATTGTCATGAAGTCATACACCAAGTCACTGAATCAAAAAACAATCAGGCAACCTCAAAACAACTGATTACATATGAAACAACCAAAGGTGGGGAGGACACATGGAAAAATACATATATTTATTAAGTAATAATACCAAAAAAAAAAAGTTACAAAATAGTATATTCAGCGATTTGAGGGGTCTGGTGGTTGGCAAGAATACTACGGTTACTTACTGTTCTGGAAAGGTGTGGCTGCAGTAACTGCAAAGGAAAGCATGTCCTTTCTTTTTCAACTTTAGAATAATATAACAGTCATATAGCAACCTTTACTTGTTAAACTGCTGAGGACAAAAAAGCAGCGAAGATGAATATTTGCTTCTATCAGTAAATCTTTTCATGCTGGGGAATACAGGGCGGGGTACTGCCAAATTCAGCTTGTTGGCATAGTGGAAACAGGACAGCAAAAAGGGGAAGCATGAAGATCTCAAAGTTCACTTTAACTTGTATGCATGAATTTAGAGGTAAGGAAAAGGAGCTAACAAGGTTCCAAAAGAGAGGAAAAAAACCCCCTTTTTCTTTGAAATAAAATGTTGGACAATTATCTGCCTGGTCTCTAGAAAAAAAAACTCTGGCTAGATCACTTCATGGCTAAAGTATCAGAGGCTAGACACCTTCAACAAACTTAAACTAATAACTCCACTGAAACTCCTCATTGATTTTGATATGCAAGTGCAAAAGGAATAAAGCAAATGCAGAGAGGCACAAGGGAGAGTAATTTCAGCAGCTTTCGGGAGTAATTACCTTGTGCAAACTCCAAAAATGTACAGATAGGAGAGCAGAAGAGTCAGATTTCGCAAAGACAGATTATCTTCATTAAGGTACTCCATCTGGATACAGCATGTAAAATCAAACAAATTTCATTCAGAAGGTGCATGCTTTGAATTCAAAATTTTTGCAAGAGAAATTAATCGTCAATTATTAAGAGAATAAATCCTACTACTTCTGGCTTTGCAATTTCTGCATCAGAGTATAAGTATCCTTAGTGGTAGAATCAGTAGTTTCCTTGTTGGCAGCAAAAGACACTTCATGTTTGGCTTTTCTTAAGTCCATGCTTTCTGGATATTCTCCTATTTTCTCTCAGCCTTGGACTCAACAGACTACCCTACCATGGTTCTCTCATTAATTGGGTCCTAAGAAGTACTGATAAGGAATACAGCATTAACCTTTGCCAATCTCCCTATGTGCATTAAACGGCATTAACCTTAGCAATACCAAACTTAATAATTACAGAAATGGACGAGAGAAGGTATATACAACAACAACTAAGGCTTTGTCAAACTATATGGGGTTGACAAGAGAAACTATATATAAATTTAGAAAGTAAAAGCTTAATCATTGATTGCATGACATTCACCTCGAAACATTTAGCCAAAGAGGCAAGATGCTTTGCACCGAAATCAATCCCAACCAAACAGGCCATGCCAGCAACAAAAGCTGCAAAAGTGGCAGCATATCTGGACATAGAAATACAGGGAAAAAATGTCAAGAGAGAACTCAAATTATGTCAAGGAGTTTGGTTTGTGGGAAGGGTAAGCACCAAAAAGAATTTTCAACATCTCATGAAAATCATCTTATGGCATCGGGTGATATTGTGCAAAACTGCTGGACAAACTTGATTAAAAATTTCGAAATCATTCAACAGCCAATATTAGTTGCTAGTACCAAGCTTGGTACAGAGCAAAAAAGATGAGGCAAAGCCAATGACTAGAACACACAGAATGTAAGGTAGACCTAAATATATGCCAGAACACAGGGACAAATAAAAAAATTCTTAACTGTTCATTGCCACGAGGTCCTCCAGCACAGGAGGCCAACACTTCTTGGCCAATAATCTCAGAGCCAACAGAGCGACCTACAGCCTGCACACCGTTAAGAAAATTAAAGCTATTGCTGCAAATCTAAGTGAACCAGAAGGAATAGCTATTTCAACATAATCAGGATGACAAGTGCATTGATGGTGAAACAGCCAACTACCTCTTGAGGAATGAAAGTTGCATGTTACTCTAAAATTTGGACACTAGATGATATCACAGAAATTTGTCACAAAAGTGCACCCAAAACTTGCAGAACAATGACACTCAACCAGTCTGCTTTATAGATTTGAAGCCACATTTCAAGCACCATGAAGCGTAGTCTTCAAGGGCATATAAGGTCAGGTATATGAGGTAGAGTCTAATTCTACTGTCATGTTCCAACTTCAGAACCATTCATGGGAATCAGTATTCAGTTAAGATGCAGTCATTTCCTAAATCCCACCTAGGAAAACCAGTACATTTGTGTGGCTTTACCTCTAAATTTTGAACAGATTGTCCATTTATTCAGGTATAAATTTCTCTGTTCTTGCTTACTACAGAATATGAATTCCAGAGTTCACTTTAATGTAATCAGTACGTAAGAAAGTAAAGGACAGTATAAATCAGTACATTACATGAAATATTGTGGATATTTCCCCTGTGATCGATTCAACATTGGATTCAGACAGCCTATTCAGAAGACCTGGAAAATATCAAACCGTTTGGGTAATCAACCATTAGCATCAATAAGTCATGTTGCAGACAATGACAAAATTGCAAAGAAACAACATTGCAACAACTATATACCTCTAACCCGCCTACGGATTTTAGCATGTTCTTCTGATTCATTTTGACGAAGAGATCTCATGTGAGGAGCCACATATTTTGTATTAGATCCCACAGCATTAACCATCTCAGGATCTCTTTCCTTTCCTACATCAGAGCCATCATTTTTCACCAGAGCCTCCTCTTGCTCTTGACCAGAGTCACTATCAAGGTTCTTCACAAGATCTGCTTCTGTACCTTGCATTCCTGGATCCTCTAAGGAATCCAGAACAGAAGAAACCCCCATAAATAAACTATTCATATCATCATCATTGGTTTGCAGTTTCCCTTGTTTAACCTTGAGCTTCTTAGCAAGCTTCCTTTCCAATTCTATATCCTCATTAGCTCCAAAAGCACCACTTTGCTTTTCTTCCATGTCAAGGTATTGTTCGAACTTTGTTTTCCTGGTCCTTTTTTTCTCCATCCTTGAACCTTTTGGTGCAATTAACTCCACTGCTTTATCATGCCCCTCACTGCTGGTGTGTGACAGATCAGAATCTTCATCCTCACTAAGAGGTTCAATTTCACTTTGTACTTCTTCGTCTGAAATACTCTCAAGGCTGTCTGCCACTACATCGTTCCCATCCATGGGATCAAGAACTGAAGGAATTCCCTTGAGCAACGAACTAATATCATCATCCAGTCCCCCCAATTTCCCATTTTTCACCTTGAGCTTCTTCGCAAGTTTCCTTTCCAATTTCAAATCATTTTCAGCTGGAATATTACCTCTTTCCATATCCATTTTGATATATTCATCAAATTTAGTTTTTGATTTTTTACTTTTTACCATCTTCTTTTTAGGCAGTGAAGGCCCCTCAAAATCTCCCTCAATTACAGCATCTGAAACCCTTAATCTATTCCCTTCCTCCTCAGCCCTAGGCTCTTTTTCTAATTTCTTCTCAATCACAGGCATTGTATCCAAAGCGGATTTCAATACTTTTGAAGATTGCTACACAGACAACGTAAAAATAACAATCAAAACTGAAGTTAAAGCACACATTTAAATTTCACAAGTTTTGGAAAGCCAGAAGCATCAAGCACATGGACAGATAACCAGGCACGCATTCAACCATCAAAAAAAGACGGAAAACGGTTTTTTGAAATAAATTACTTTATGATGGACCCATGAATCGAACTTCTTCTTGTTCTTCGCTACGCGAGCTTCCTTTCTGCGCTCTCTGCGAGACTTCCCAACGGTATTCCCCTCTGCAAGCCCAGACAATAACACAGTTAGAATCCGTTAACTTACCGTGATTTGCATACAGTATTGAGTAGCATTATCCGGCGCCGGCAGACTAGAAACCCTTACCCATTCTGTCCTCAGTCTCCCCAATTATTTTTTCCGGCAGTAAGCAGCCCTAAATGCCAAGCGAACACCCCGGAATGCAAGCGTTGTATACCGCGTTTCTCAAATCTGCACAGGAAATAAGAGAATAGCACTCGAACAGCTTCAGAACTGGAAACTACAATCCAATTTCAGAAGAAAAATCGGAGATGAAAATGGCTATCGACGTTATAGTTATACGACGGAGATGGGATAGTTACGACGGCTTACATATATGCTGATGTTTTAACCAGGGTTTTACTTTTGCGGCGGAGGGGCCGAACACCGCCTCTTTTTGGAGGGAGACTGGCTGGAGATGGAAAGCGCACAAGTTACTTGAGGAAAGCGCTGCGCTTCTCGTAGCCGTTACCAAACGCGTGGTAAGGTGGAATTGATATCCCGTTGGTCTCCAAACTTAGCCGCATATTGCACTTTCATCTATGAATCTGAATATGTTTCTCTTCAATCTTCAAAGTTAGATTTTTCGTCACCATGTAGTTCATGTCATGACCTAAATTTTGACCAAAACCAACCTAATATCAACAAATTGTTGACTTCCAATTTCTCAATTAAGTCCTACAATTTTGTTACCGTATGCATTATTCATCACACTTCAACACTTTGAGCCCCTTTTATCAAGTCTATAAATCAAAATTTAAGTGTTGAATTGCATAAGGATTGAAAATCCAAATTTTGGGGACTGAAGATAACAATTTTAACTTCGAAGATGAAAGTGCAACATGAAACCAGTGGAGTTATTACCTCTATTTAACAATTGTAATAATATTCATAACTAAAATTAAGAGAAAAAAAATGTTTCCTAATTATTATCGATGGAATGAATTTTTCTTTAGGATATAAATGGAAATATTAATAATGAATAACTTATTTTGGAGCCAACAATATTTTATTATAACACATATAATTAGTATAAAAAAAATTCGAAAAGATAATTAATAAAATTAAATTAGAGTGTTTATGCAATTGGGATCATCATTTCAGTTTGGCAAAAACTGATTTATCCAGAAATCACATAAACGATTCCAACAAAATGGTAAAAACAATGATCTTTAAGGGCCCAAAGAAAAAAAAAATCAATTAGCGAAATCAATACTTGAAAGAGAATTAGAAAATAAAAAACGAACCCAGGAAGTCTTGTAAATTTCTTTTCTGCCTCTAGTATTTATCTCATCGATGGTACAATAAATTTTAAAATACACACACAACACAAGGACTGGGGACAAGAATTTACAAGATTGATGTATCAATGACACTAACTCCTCCACATATTTACACCAAAGTGCAGCTGCCTTAGTCTCACTTGTTAAAAGACAAAAAGTAACTGGACCGGTAGTAACCAGTGGTTCATCGATAGTGTAAAAGAAACCGTGCGGTATCAAACCCATTCGCTACAAAAATTACTGTGAGCCACCATCCATCCCCTACATTTAACAGCCAAAACTGTACAGCTTCAACTCATCATCACTCTTTCCTTCAATCTGCAAAGATTGACATCTAAAGGTCATAATCATTCATAAGAATTACTGTATTTTGAACCAAATTCTGCCCAGAATTTAACAGTCTATGCCTCTAAGATTGATAGAATTCACTATAAACAGAAACATAAGAGAAACAAACGGCATACATCTTCGATACATGCCACTACTATCCCCAAAGTGAGCAGCTCGTTCCCTTGTCTGCAACCACCACAACATCAAATCAGGAATCTCTCCCAAAAAAACTTTACTTCAACTATTGTTCTCTACTCAAAACAGCCAATTCAGAAATTAACAAAAGCATGAAGTCACCGATTCTCTGCACAATTCTTCAAGAATTTTTAATATTAAATTCAGACAAGTGAGTGAAAATAATAATGTTCATGCACAATGTAAACTGAGAGAGGAAGACAGAGAGAGAGAAAGAGACACGACCTTAAAATAAGGATCATTTTCAAACCCATGAGGTGGTTCTGGAAGAAAAATGCAAAAGATCATTAGGACACAAAATAAAAGCTTCATAAAACGCAAAACCTTAGTGAAACAAGGCATCATAGCTCACCAAGTGTATATCCCACATGCTGTCTTTGGGAGCTGGGCAAAGATACCGCATCAACACGACTGGGAAAAGCACTATCGTTTAAAAAAGAAGTAATGTTATGGCTGACACAACAAATTACAGAACTTCAAAATTTTACAATAGCAATGTCTGTTAAGACATAGTCAGGATGAAAGCAAACCAAACCTTGTACTTCCATATAAATGAGATGTCCCGGGATAAGTGGGAGGTACCCCTCTGGGCTCTGGAAAATTTGCATGATTTCCCTGCATATGCAGATTCAACAATATTAACCACAATTAAAACAACTAAAAACCACAACGTACACTGCCCTTGTGCAAAGAAATCTGGCAAGGAAGATACCAGAGCAGAAAATGGCCGCTTGCTTCCAGCTGAGGCATAATGATGATTTGGGTCAAAAGATGCTGCACAGAGAAGAGGGAAAATAATTTTCAACGTCAATTTTCTCTATGGGATTATCATGTAGTAGGCACCTTGGGTTTAAAACATCTTCATAGAATAGGAGAAATGGGAAATTCCAAACAATACCAGGAACATATACATACTAATGATAGATAGGTATATGTTCTCTCTACAGATTCATGATGCCACTCTATTTTCTTCAATTAGACTTTACCATCCTTATGGCACAATCAAAGACACCAAATAGGATGCACCAGCATAATTTTAGCATGTGCACCAAGGGAAATAATTTTTAAAGAAAATTAAACACCCACAGCAAATAAGTGTCTCCAGCAATAATGTTTATGGTGAAATAAGCCAAAAATCAAAGAATACACGTCAGAAAGTGTGGAATATAGGAAAATAAATATCTGGACAGGGCCATTTATTACCTGGTTGAGGCTGCCTCACATGTGCTTGCTGTCTTAAAAGCTGTAACAGTTCATCAGTAGTAGAAGAGGCCCTATCAACTCTAATGCTTCCAAGATTATTGCTGATGTGTTTTTCAATTCTTAAAGGTTCGTGAAACGTCACAACTGCCGCAACAAAACAACGAATATTTAGTTAGAAAAATTAAAAGAAATTAAAGAGGAAGGATCACATTAAATAATGCACAAGATACATATTTTCGACTCCCTAAAATGTAAATCTTTACCAACTAAACAGAAGCATTTTGTCAAACAATAAAACCCAAAAATATAAATTTCTAAGATAGCGGGAGTTCAACATTGAGGAAGCATCACCCTTTTATATTCAATCAACAGAGTAATAGCCCCACACACATTGATAATTCTTTCCTTTATTACATAATATAGGAAATGCGATTCACTATTCAAAAAGAATTTTTCTGAAGCAGATCCTACATCCTCATACAAGCACTCAAATGAAAGGCCACTATGATGTTGAGCTGTTTCACACTAATTAATCCCATAATAATTTCAGATCTTTCCATGAGTCCTGATTTTCAATCTAACAACATGCAAGGAAGAATTTTGTGAATCAAATCCCTGCTGAAGTTGAAAAGACAAGAAAGACACCCGTACACAATTCAAGCTTGAAAGACACAAACTCGTGATCTTCAGTTCATGGAACAATGCGATCATTACCAATCTCATCTTATCCACGTATACCGTTGTTCAGAAAGAAAAAAATAGTGGTCTTGCCCAGATCTGACTGCTAGTCCCTCCTTATCCTATCCCTTTCACTAATTTTAAAAACATGAAACTTTTTCTTCTTCTAAAAACTCCTATTGGAATTTATTGAAGATACACTAATGTACATACTTACTAAGAGCTCAACTGCTCACTGATCACTAAAACAAAAATTTAATAAGCCTGCTAAATTATGATACATAACCTCAACGTTAACAAACCTAAGCAGTATGCCTGGTAAGCACTTTATACTTCCAAACATTCATCTACATATATGACTTTACTGCATACTTCATGGGCTGAATGATTGAAAAACATAATCATTTAAGTTGATTACTTACCATTTGAAGGTATTCGCTTTTCTTTCACTTTTTCCTTTCCACTGGCACCTGACACCTGTTTAGTTTGTTTCACTTTTTTAAATGGTTTGGCAAGAGATACTTTCACCTTGACCTGAAAACCATAAATAGAAAATAAGTAAAAATCCATGCAAGAGTTTGCAAGTGCACAAAGAAATGCGCAGTATGGTACCTCTGAGCCTGCGTTGTCCACTTTTTCATGAGCAAAAGCCTTTATACATGCAAGTGCAGCCTCCCGTGTTGAATAATTGACAAATGCAATATCTTTCCTCCGAGATAAAGGAAGGTTCTTAGCAAGACTAATGCTCTCAATTTCCCCAAATCTTTTGAAGAAGTTTCGGGCCTTGGCTTTATCCCAAGATGATGGAAGATACTCAACATAAACTGATTTCACCTATTCAGGGCAAAATATGTCCACGTTTTGTTTTATTCATAAGATGGAATACTTTTTTGTAAAACCAGTGATTAATCTAGTTGTGCAAACCAATTAAGATAAGGAAAAAAAAAGAAGAAGAAAATATGACAACTTAAAATCAAATCAATAAAATGCACGGGGGCTATTAATCTCAAAGAAGAGGATAGGGTTATTAAATTCGATACCATGACTAACAAATAGTAAATGAATTAATTAAGCATATGGAAAAATATACACTAAAAATAGTTACTTCCAAATGACTGACCTTTAGCATCTCTTCTTCATCAGGCTCATCTAAAGGCTGTGCCCATGCAACTTTTATCTTCATCTGTTTAACAAAAAGATCATACTTTTGGAGCTTGTTAAAAGCAATTTGAGCATCTTTGCAGGTCTGGAATTCAACAAATGCAAAGCCACGATTTTGCTCGAAATTGATGGGATTAGCCATAACTATAACATTGTCAATATTCTGAATTTTTGCAGCCTTTAAATGCCGAACCACCTGGGAAGAAAGCAAATCCATTTTAGACACATAACAATACCTTAGATAAATCTAAAAAACAACAGAGACAACATGGTCTTACATCTTCACTTTTCCATTTCTTGTTGATATGCCCAAGATATATTGTGTCATTTCCTTCCACAGGCCGCACACCGCACCGCTTCCCACATATCTGGTATTCAATTTTCAAGACAATGTACACAAGTTACTAGTGCCAGAATTTCCTACTGAATAACTACAGAACTAAGATTGTACCAAGAAATACCAGATAAAATCTGTTCAACGTTGTTAATACCTTTGTGGAAAAAGCTTATAGTACTACTCAATTATTTACTATGTTATAGTTCACAGAAGAAAAAAAAAAGTCCATGATATTCACAAGCATAAGAAAACATGCTGAAATAACTGAAAGTTATGCTACTTCAAAATTTGAAGTAAATGGGAAAACCTCTACTGTTGAGAACTTCTCCAATGCTTTCTTTGCGTCTGCTGCTAAAGCAAACTGCAAAAATGCAAAACCCTTGTTTCTGCCTGAATCACTATTCTTCACCAATTTCAATCGTTTAACCTCACCAACCTGTTCAAACATCTTCCTGATATCCTCTTCCTTTGCATCCTTATCCAACCCACCAACAAAAATCTCAGTCCTCCGCCTCTTCCTGCGCTCCATGGCCTCCATTTCACCACTTAATACTGGTGCTCCATTCACAACATCATTTTTCTCGTCTCCATCTGGTCGTCCCTCCTGATTGGAGCCTCCATTGAGGTCCTCAACACAGTCCCCAGTTTTCATTTCAACAATTCCTAACTTCCCATTCTTCAACTGATCTTCCACAATTGGACTCTCCTTTCCATCATTTTTGTCAGCCTCCACATTCTCACCTTCCACCCTCAAGTTCTCATTCTCAATTTCCAATGCATCAATACAATTAGTCTCGGAAGGTTCTTCAGTTTCTATAGGAACAGAGGGTCTAATCTCAGTAATCTCTTCTGCGTGGCCCTGTATTACTCTCAAGTTCTCATTCTCAATTTCCAATGCAGTACAATTAATCTTATTTTGTTCTTCAGTTTCTACAGAAACAGAAGGATTAATCTTAGAAACCTCCTGTGCATGCCCCTGTAATTCTTCCAAATTCTCATTCTGAATTTCCAATGCACCAGTACAATTAATCTTAGACTTCACTTCAGTTCCTATATTCTCTACTGAATTCAGTTTACTCACTGCAGGCTCCAAAATTTCATCCCTATCTTTAAAAAGCTCAACATTTGCGCCAGTCTCCATCTCTTCGTCGTCAACAGAGTCGTTAGAACTAGCGTTAACAACAGTGCCATCAAAATCAACCTTTTCAAGAGTGGCGGTGGAAGGCAACTTCTCCGCCTCAGATGAATCCAACGCATTCATAACTCCTTTCGTTTCCTCGTTACCAGTAATCGTCCTCTTAGGCACTCTCCTCTTAACAATCTTCTTCACAATCCTTACCGTCTTCTTCACCATTTTCCTAGTCCTACTTTCACCCACTTTTGCTGATCCGCCAGCTTCAACTGCAGCCTTATCAACCTCAGTTAAGGCTTCATCTCCACCTTTGCCTTTAACAACTTCCAGTCCAGCATCCGCAACCACCATTGCTCCAGGTTTACCGTCTAATTCAGCCCCAGCACCCGCAGCTGCCGGCCCCGCGGAACCCAAATTGGTAACAGGAAGCTCTTGAACTTGATCTCCAGCCCTAATCTTTTTCCCGGGCCTCGCAACAACCTTTTTTTTAGTTTTATCTTGAGGCTCGGGACTTGGATTTGCAAGAAGAGAAGCTTCTCGAGAAGGCAATGAATTTTCTACATTAGGGTTACTATCGGGGAAGGTTAACAATAGACCGTCCTCTTTCAAATTCAATCCTGATGCTGGCCTGGCGGTGGCGACGGAGGTTGCGGGAAGCGGTACGGAACCAGGAGAGCCTTGGGAGGAACCCGACGTGCATCGAGAGAGGACTTTCGGGAGAATGGATTTCCGAGCGGTGGCCCTGGTGGTGCGCCCCGGCGGCAAGGATTTAGGAGGCATTGGAGACGGTCACTCTCCCTAAACCAATTCGATACTACGCCGTTTTAGTGAAGGGTGCAGAAACGCAGAGAGTCGTATTTATTTCTGAATTTGTGATGAAACACGTACAGATACCGTCAGCGCGATGCGTCATTTAATTATTTTAATTATTACACATCAAAATCGAGGATGTGTTATTTAATTATTTTAAGGTATAATTTTGCCTTTTTTTTACCCTAAATTGTTACTATTTCATAATGTTCCAAATTTTATCATGTTATTTGTCTTCATAAGTCAGAAAACCAAACTTCTCTAGGAGTGGAAACTTCTCCATCAAAAATCAGATGAAACATTCTGCGAAATCAGAATCTTTACCGTACTTTTATACATCAGAACCCGAACATATCCACGAGTGGAAGCTTTCTGATTGATCAAATGAACCCTTCTATAGAATCGGAATCATGACCATTTGCTTATAAAAATTTGCTGTAAAATTATCATTACAAAGATCCATATGCCAATATTCTTGCCAAATTAACCATCATTAAATATGCCTAAATTCTGAAATATACACAAAATAAATCGTCTCGATTAAAACACACAATAAAAAGAGATTTTTGTTGTTAGTATTTATGAACTTAGCATAATGTACAACAATTATTTGATTTTATACTTCAACCCCCATAGAAAAGAAAACTACTATACGAGAGAATCAATCTTCAATAAGGGTGGATTTATACATATACACAACAAAAGCTATGATGGCGGCCAGCAAAATCAAAACCATTCCTGCATTCGAAGCCATCTTCGTCAGTTTCTTTCCACTTGGGAAAGCAACAATCTTCGAAGATTTAGCTTCTTGTGGAGGTTTATTCTGTTCTGGGACTGCTGCTTCGTTTGCCGCACGTTTAGGCAGGATGATCTGGAGCTTGTTGTGTGCGAATTTGGCTGCGATTCTAGCACTGTCGCAGTTCTTCGGAACCGCCACTTCCTTGTAAAATTTGCACTTTTTCGACGCGTCCACCGGACGTTCCCCTGAAATTTTCAGGATTCCGCGGTTGTTGATGTGCACCCTGAGCTCTTCCTTTTTGAATTCTTGAAAACCATATTGCATACTCGATCGTTAGAACAATTCAAAAGTACAACTATTTATGAGTTTTAAGATAGGGCGATATTAATTACCTGGGAGATCTAACGTGAGAGTGTCACGGTCTTCGGCGCGTTGCCATTTGCCAAAAGGTTCAAATTCTTCGTAGGTGACGAGGTTTGTAGCTCCTCCCTCTTTGGCCGCCATTGTTATTGTCTTGTTTATGATAATAAGAACTAAGAATGAATGATTTTGTTGAGATGAAAATGGTGATCGTCCTGTCCTTTATAGCCATTAAGAGGTTCCTTGCGGGCTTTCTTTGATGCATGGAGAAGAAGCAAATTATTCCTTTTCGATTCCTGAGGACTTTGATTTGCAGCCCTCTTGGTCTTGGATATCTTATTGCGGGGACAATGCTAAAATAAAATACCTTATCTCCTTCGTGCAGCTAAAATGGCTTTCCCTCAAAATGGTTTTTATATTATGCCTAGCTTTTGCCGCTGTTTAATGATACAATTGTACTTAGGGGGCGACAATTTGTAACAACACAAGGAAACTACACATAAACTAACACGTTATAAGTGAATCTACCAACAAGAACAGGACCCGAATGGCCATAAGCTATTCGTTGTTAACCCGAGACACATACATAATTGCATAATATCTCTGTCCATATATAAATTCTGGACGAGTTGTTAACTCATATATATATATAACTGGTTTGTAAGACTAACTTTATACGAGAAGGCTACTACTACAAACATAAGCGGCTGTTTTCACAGAGAGGGAGCAGCAGCTGTGGCTGTTTTCGTAGCCAATCCAATGAGTAATTCTCTGTAATCCCCAGGTGGTAAACTTTCACAAATGGCAGCTTTGAGTTCCAAACCATACTTCTTCCTGAAAACCCTTTGAATTTCATTCATCTCCATTTCAGCTCTGCTCCCCATCACTCTAATCAGACCCTCTATGTCGGATTTTCTCCCCTTTATGCATTCATACAGAGTCTGCAAGAAGAAAAAAAGTGTCGATTTTTAGTTACCCTTTTCACTTTCCAATGAGTCAAAGAAAGTGTTGAAGATCCAGAGGAGGACAGGAAACACTTGCCTCAGAGTAATACTTTGGTGGGCTGCTTATGCATTTCACTACCACTCTCAAGGCATCCTCAAATTCTCCAGATTTTTCATTGTTGAGTGACTGCAAAAGAATCAAATATTCAACCAAAGATCAAAACTTTGCTCGCTCTTGAAAATTGGGATAGAATTGTAGGAAGTAAAGAAAGGCTTACATGAATGTAACTACGACCATAAATATGCTTGTAGCTTGAAAAAGTGAGTCTCAGTTGAGGAATACTCCTTTTGCTGAGAATTTCAAGCACAACAGCTTCATCAACTGCTCCTGGTTTTCCCTCCCCTGTTTGGAAAAGCCTCCTCGCATCACACTTGGCTATGTCCTGGCTAACATCTGCTTGGTGGGCTTTGTGTGAGGCGCACAATGCCATCAGAATCTGCCAAAAAAAAAAACAAAAAACCGCCCCAAGTTAAAATTCACAATTTCGCAATTCGAAAGAATGAAAATACTCAAAAAAGTATGAATTTTTACCCTTTGAAATGGATGGGAGGGTTCAATTCTGATGATATCTTGTTCCAATTGCTGCTTAAACCTTGCATAATATGCTTCTTGAATCAGAAGAACATGGCTGGATTTTCTGCACAAGAATATCTCAAGAAGAGCCTTGTAGTTGACTATATCACTCCGCTCGAACGCCTCCCTAGCCACAACGGCATCCCGTTCATGTGGGCTCAGCATCAACATGGATAGAGCCACAGAAGTTTTCCGAGAAACCCCGGAATCGGAACCGGATCCTCCCGGAGTCTCGTTTCTTTGGCCGGAGCTAAGAAGAAGATGAACAGGGTCTTCGCCATAGATTCTCAAATACGTTTCTCTAATTTCCCTCCAGTCAAATTGGTTCAGGCTGATCACCAGAGGCTGAATCAGATGATTCGGCTTCCCCCAAGAATCATGAATGTCTTTACAGATGCTTTCGCAATTGCAACTCGGCAGTGCCATCATAAAAAAAACAAACAACACTGCAAGACGAGTAAAAAAACAAGAAGGGTAAGTAAAGGTAAACATCAAGACTTATAGCAGATTAAATACTTGGACACCAAGAAAAGGGTTCTCTAATTACCAATCAAATTGCAAACATGGGTCTGTCTGTGGATGGAGAAAAAGGATGGATGGATGGTGGACTGAGTCAGAGACGGACTTTTTTCAGTAAACAAAATGATTCGTGACTGTTGTTGAACAAAGCTCTTGTGTCAATTTTTGTTCTGTAGCGAAGGCTTCGTTGCTTTTCGGTGGGCAATGACTCTGATTTCTGGAGTTCTTACACTTTTTAGCCAACTTTTTGAAGACCACCAATCCCAGTTCCAATTTCCAACTGCCTTTTTTCCTTTTCTCAATATTGCTTTGACACACATGGTTTACTCCCGTTTTATCGTGTCGTATTTTGAGTTGACAGATAAATTATAAAATACTAGATTCGAGTCAAATTTTTGTATTACCGTAAAAATTATCTTTTAAAAGTGGTAATTTAATTTGTATTTGTGTTGTTTGATTAACTTAAAACGTGTTAAGTTTTCATTGAATGTTTATATAAAGTAAAAACCCGTAATTGAGAGTAGTTTGAAAGTAAGGGTTTGTGTTCATAAAGGGTATACGGACTCACGTGGCCTGGGAATATTATAAGCTGGCAAACAAATATAAAAAAAATGAGGAGAAGTGGACATGTTAAGGCTGATTTGCTGAAGGGTTCACTTCACTAGCATAAATTGGAAATAATTTTTGGCGTGGCTGAGGGAGATGGAAAAAGCAAGCAACAGATTACTTTACTTTTGCATACGGTATACACAAAATATTCTATTCAATCCATTGGAGCAAGTGAACTCTTGTAACGAAACAAAACGAGTAATAGATACATGTGATAATTTTAGGTTCGATTTTTTTTTTTTTTTTTTTGGGAAAGAGCAAGCAATAGATTACGTTATTTTTTTGGAAAGAAAAAAATTAACTCTACAACCAAACACTCTCATTTATTTATTTTTTTTATTAAATTTAAAATTTTCAAATAATTAAAAAATAACATCACTATTAACTATTTCCTATCCTCTAGAAAGTAATTTCCTACGAACAAAATTTAAATTTTTATTTGAATTACAATCCAAACTTAATACAGTTTTGATGAAGGGATAATGACCTACTATAAAAGAAATGGGACAATAATTTATCAATCAAAATTTATACATAAAATTATGCAAAATTTTCACTCCGACTCTAATAAAATTGATAAATTATTACTTTGATCCTAACACCAATCTATAGGATTATCACATAAAACATGTTTTTGAAAATATGAAAACAAATTTGCCAAACTTCGATCTGAATTCTTCATTGGAATCAATATAATTTTCGATGAAAATTATTCATTGAAACTTGGTTTTGGAAAAATAATTTTATAATCAGTTTTCATCATTTTCAATACAAATTTTTACTATTTACCTATATTTTTTTATATTTTTAATATACTTTTTACATTATAAAATTATTTTTCAAACAATCATAAAGAACAGGCCGTTTGTTTCGGTTTGGGAACAAAACTCAAACTCCGTGTTGACTATTTTCTTTGAATACATAGAACTGCTAAGAGCAGGTAAAGTGTCACGTTAATAATCAAAACACATGGGTATTTACGCAACTAACATAACAAAATGGGCCAAAAGTGTAAAGGTAAAAAAAAAATTGTGATTTTTCCAAAACTATAATACAATACAGAATGGAAACTGGAGTTAACAAATAGGCGGCCTACGGTATATGGGAATTACGTGAGGTTGTGAAAAAGGCAATCCTGAACATCGAACGACGTAGTTTCCTGTCCTGATCCTTAACCCTAATAAAAGGGGGGTATTCCTCGTTTTTAACTTCGGATTTTGTATGCAAAGTTAGGTACGTCCGTTCGTTGTTTTTCTTTTTTCTTTTCTCTTTTCTCCCACTTTATTTTATGGTTAAATATTAATCAAACTGTGATTTACATATTCAAATTGTTCTTGCATGTTTCGATAATTGCAAGTATTGATCAAGTTCCCCTGTTTTTACTGCACAATTTTTATTTTATAATTCTTGAATGGTTTAGGGTTAAGGTTATGCCCTTAAATTCATGTCATTTCGATTTCATTATTATCTATTAATTGACTACAATGTTTGTGTCAATCAATAATGAACTTGAACATATTCATATACTGTTTTATAATTATGAATTCAGAAATTTAGTTGTTGAATTTATAATTTGTAAGATTCGGATACCACGTGGTTTCAATTTGGCTATAGAGTTGAATCATAGGATTATATTCAAAATTACAGATAAATTACAGAACTTATTCTTATTCGAGCCATTACCTAAATAAATAAATAAAAAAGAATTTGATAGAATTGTATCCAGTATTTTGGGGAAATTTTGACCAATTTTTAAAGTACTTCCACGATATATTTTAAAAGTAATGAGACACATATCAACTAGTTCACCACAACTTTTTATTATAGCTCATGTGACAATTCATTCACTAGACAAACGCGTATATTAATAATTGCATCATAAAAATGTAGCTATTAGAAATTGTGATAAATAGTTGAAATGAGACAATGATTTGTTTTCTTGGTCTATAGGGGTATTGCCAAGTTAGTAATTAACAGATTTAATTCATACATAAACTTGAACCCAAATAAATCAGTCAGAGAAAAATATACACATTAATAGAAAAGTTCAATATCAAAAATATATTATTTGTTATTTAAGGTACAACAGATAAACTAATTAATTTAAATATAAAAATTGTATTGAAAATATATCGAAAGTTCAGCTATTACAAGAAAATATATCTTTATTGACAACTTTTGATCATTTTGTCACTAAACACCCAAAGTCGTCACTAAAGCTCAATTTTCTTGTTCTTGTAGTTTGAGAGGAGGACGAAAGATAAAGATGATCCAGGGCACTAGTCTCCCCGACGAAATGGTAGAGGAGATATTGAGCAGAGCCCGAATGAAGTGTGTGCTAAGGTGTCGAAGCGTGTCAAAACATTGGAAGGCATTAATCTCAACGCCAAACTTTGGTTTGTTGCGTCACAAAAATCACAACCGTGATGATGATTTGACACTTTTGGTAGAAGAGCGGATTCGCCCCCCTGATTCCAACGAATATTATAACAGTAATTATACCTTAAAAAAGAAACGATATACCTGTGTGGAGTGGCAAGAGGGTGATCAAGTTGAAGATCAAATGTTGGAAACAAAAGAAACCAGAATTATTGATGCGCATCCATATGAATGGAAGGAAGAAGAGGAGAGGGAATCTAATATGCATGTGTGCTTCTCCTCTTGTGGGTTGGTCGTCCTCTACTCCAAGCATATACAACAAACCCCATTCTCAACAGAGTTCCTCATTTTCAATCCAATCACCGGAGAGAAGGTCAAGGTAAACGCAAAGGACACTGATGATATAATGTCAGCCGCAGCAGGCCAAATATATGGAGTCTTTTTCCATTCTGTCCTAAAAGAATTTTGCATACTGTGGGGGAAAGCTAAAGAACCATCATACTTGATTTCTGATCCACCACACCGTTCCGTACTGCATAGCTTTGTGGGGAGCTTTCAATTGCTCAATCTTGGACCATCGCCCTCTCGTTGGAAGGACATCAATAACCAAAGCACTGCTCGGATCCTTAACCAACACTATCGACCGAGGCTTCGATCCTCTGGTCCAAGTTTCTTTGGTGCCGCATCACCGGTGGTGTTAGGCCATGTCTTGTACTGGATGGCTGAAGAGGCCAATCAGATAAAACGGCCAAATCCCAGATCTTGCCATGAAACCATAATGGCATTTGATACTATCAGGGAAGTATTCGAACTACTGCCACATCCAGGTCCCCTACCATGCTCCCAAGATACAGAGCTTTACAGTATATATCGTTACAACCACAGATTCATGCATCTCTTGGAATATAATAATCATTTATCTGTGTTTCAAACCTCAGCTACTCGTGGGTATGGTAGTTCCTTTGATCAACATTCTAGGTATGGTGATGAATGGTTATTCAACATTTGGATCTTCGAAAGAGATGATAATCATCATGAGCCTGAGGACATGGACATCATCAACAAGAAGGGGCGTTGGATCAAGATGCACACAATTAAACATGTTATTAATAAGAGATCATTATATTCCATCCCCTGGTGGTTAGGGGAACCTTTTTTGTACCCTCAGAAATTCAATTTCAAACCCATTGCATTGATAAATGGAGAACTACTGCTAGTTCTATGGGAGATGGTAGGACGGCTCTTTGTGTACAATATCAGACTAGGCACTAGAGAAGAGTTTGACACAGAAAGAAGATTACCTGGGATTGATGATTGGTGGCAGCCTTCCAGTAGACTTTATGGTGTCTTCATGTGTGCCCATAGATACACCTTCATTCCAATCAGAAATTCTGATCCTGAAATTTTGCTACCCTAGCTAATTCATCAACATAGTTAATTAGTCTTTTTTTTCCGAAGTAGCAGATTATTAGTATCTATATTGTTGTCCTTCTGTAGGCAAACCAAGCAAATTACAGTACAGATCCAGCATGAATAGACTACTTAATTAAGACAGCTAATTTGCAGTATGCTACATGTGGCTCACTAAACTTTGATGTTGCCAACTTATCATATTTCCTTTTGATCCTTCGTTAACTGTCATCAGAATCAACTTTTATCCCACCATTTTTGCATTTTCCTTTTTACCAAAAAGTCATTGCTCCATATTTAGAAAAATGGAACGGGAAAAAGAAACACATACCTGCACAATAATCTAAGTTGACTAATTGAAGGTCCTCCATGCAGTCAGTGTAGTGCTGCAAAAATAATTGCATGTTTGATCAACTGAATCAAAAACAATATATCGTTAATCAAGAAATGTGAAAAATGAAAATCCACCTGAATAGATGGAATGGGAAGACCAGCTTTTTCAGATTTGAGCAATGCGGGGATGATCATAACGGCTAAACATGCCACCCTCCAAAATTGCACCAGCCACATTGGGAAAAGTGACAAGATTGATTTCTAGGACCTGTACAGAAGAAAAATCAAACATAGCCCCAGGAAACACAAAAGCAGAAGCTTCACCGCTTTATCATCCCCAAGGAACCTTAGTCCGAAGATGAGTGCTCTGGTAAATTGGGCTTCAGAACATCCAACAAAAATGTTGTTGCCTCGCAGATCATGTTCCTCTGTAAAATATTTGGTACAAGTTATGCATTAGATAATCACGAAAAAATTTAAACATAGAAAGCAGAACAAGTGAATCAGTTCACTAACAACAGCAGAGAAGCCAATAGTCTAACAAATGACTAGGAATGATTTTAGAAATCTGAAGAAAGAGATCAGTTATGATGTTGTAGTTAACAGGACAACCTCCCTCCATCTGGGACATCATGATGAGGGCAAAGTTGACAGCTCCCTGTGCAGTGTAGACAAAAGATCAGCTCATCTTACACTGCAGAAATAGAAATCCACACAAAGAAACTGATACCTCATATGCTTCACCACAACTAAAGAAAAAATGCGCAAGGTAGAAAAACAAAAAAGTTAAACTGGGAAATCAGTGAATTAGCCCAGTACGTGTTTCACACATATAAGCTGAGCATAAGAATGAAGAATTGTTTGCAGTAGAAAAGATAGTCTGGCATATAGCCAACCTGTTTCACTATGACAACTTACGCATCAAATATAGATAATTAAGATCAAAGACATGAAGATTCAGGTTATGACTACTTATAGGAGTTAGCATGCATCAAAATTATGGCAGAAGAATCATGTAATAGTGTAACATCTATGCCAGAATTTTATCAAATTATCTTCGCTCAGCAAACGCTGCAACAACTTTTGGAGGTTCCCTTGCTTTTATATATATTTTTAAGTGCAAGATCAGACTAGGCACTAGAGAAGAGTTTGACACAGAAAGAAGATTACCTGGGATTGATGATTGGTGGCAGCCTTCCAGTAGACTTTATGGTGTCTTCATGTGTGCCCATAGATACACCTTCATTCCAATCAGAAATTCTGATCCTGAAATTTTGCTACCCTAGCTAATTCATCAACATAGTTAATTAGTCTTTTTTTTCCGAAGTAGCAGATTATTAGTATCTATATTGTTGTCCTTCTGTAGGCAAACCAAGCAAATTACAGTACAGATCCAGCATGAATAGACTACTTAATTAAGACAGCTAATTTGCAGTATGCTACATGTGGCTCACTAAACTTTGATGTTGCCAACTTATCATATTTCCTTTTGATCCTTCGTCAACTGTCATCAGAATCAACTTTTATCCCACCATTTTTGCATTTTCCTTTTTACCAAAAAGTCATTGCTCCATAATTAGAAAAATGGAAGGGAAAAATGAAACACATACCTGCACAATAATCTAAGTTGACTAATTGAAGGTCCTTCATGCAGTCAGTGTAGTGCTGCAAAAATAATTGCATGTTTAATCAACTGAATCAAAAACAATATATCGTTAATCAAGAAATGTGAAAAATGAAAATCCACCTGAATAGATCGAATGGGAAGACCAGCTTTTTCAGATTTGAGCAATGCGGGGATGATCATAAAGGCTAAACATGCCATTCTCCAAAATTGCATCAGCCACATTGGGAAAAGTGACAAGATTGATTTCCAGGACCTGTACAGAAGAAAAATCAAACATAGCCCCAGGAAACACAAAAGTAGAAGCTTCACTGCTTTATCATCCCCAAGGAACCTTAGTATGAAGATGAGTGTACTCTGGGAAGTTGGGCTTCAGAACATCCAACAAAAATGTTGTTGCCTCGCAGATCATGTTCCTCTGTAAAATATTTGGTACAAGTTATGCATTAGATAATCACGAAAAAAATTTGAATATAGAAAGCAGAACAAGTGAATCAGTTCACTAACAATAGCAGAGAAGCTGATAGTCTAACAAATGACTAGGAATAATTTCAGAAATCTGAAGAAAGAGATCAGTTATGATGTTGTAGTTAACAGGACAACCTCCCTCCAGCTAGGACATCATGATGAGGGCAAAGTTGACAGCTCCCTGTGCAGTGTAGACATAAGATCAGCTCATCTTACACTGTAGAAATAGACATCCACACAAAGAAACTGATGCCTCATATGCTTCACCACAACTAAAGAAAAAATGTGCAAGGGAGGGGGAAAAAAAAAAAAAAAAAATGTTAAACTGGGAAATCAGTGAACTAGCCCAATACGTGTTTCGCACATATAAGCTGAGCATATGGATGCAGACCTGCTTGAAGTATGTCGGAATTTTATCAAATTATCTTCGCTCAGCAAAAGCTGCAACAACTTTTGGAGGTGCCCTTGCTTTTATATATATTTTAAGTGCAAGATCATTATCCACGGTCCCTTGAGAAAATAAACAGAATACACAGCTAACAGAAGCAAAAGACATAAGAGATAAACTAAATAGGCATTTGACGCAACTCACATAATCAAAACAGCATTTGCAGCTCACATAAGTAAAAAGCATACAGAGTAAATTAACATGTATGTGGTTTAAGCTAAAGAAATATACAGAAGCAGATATTCAATTAAAACGTTCAGTTCACAGACCAAGAACACAGAGGCGATGATCTAAGCATCCCTTAACAAAAACTAGAAGTAACAAGTACAACCCAACAGGTATGTGGATAAAAGAGAAGAAAACAAAAAACAGAAGAAAAAATGAGATGAAACTAACAAATTACAAGTGAGCAGATCAGCAATTCATGATTAGATTATTTAGCATATGGAAATGGAATCAATGAGCAACACGAGAATGCACGCATCAATCCATAACGAAGGCTTTTCCCTTGGATGAGTAGATCAAATGCTTTTCTAATATCCTCCAAAATGACTTCATGAGTGATAATGCATCCAAAAGGAAATTGAACACATTGAGGCAGGTAAGAAACAATACAATTAAAACAGAAGGACCACAGCCACTCCACTCTTACATGCTTTAAATACATTGTGGCAACGCTTACAGTTCATCAACTGAGAATATCAATGAAGTGGCACAGTCTTTCCATACTGAAACAGCAGAAAATATTTGATTAACTTTGGTGTAATGTTAAAGCAAGAAACTCACTGAATCAAATGTCAAATCTCTATACCTGTAGAGGCAGCCATCGGAGATGCTAATCCAATACATTCGAAGCAGTAGTCTATCTGTCATCTCTTGAATTGCTTGTCCATCAACACCAAGAACATATTATTACATGTCCCAAGTGTATTTCCGACTAAAGATTAGACTTGCACTGAGATAAATCTCAATACTTTACCAAAAGGAATAGCCAAACAAGTTCAAAACATGTTAACTTAAAAACCAACCTGAGCTCACTGATTTTTCTCCTCAAGAGGCCGGATTATTAAAATCTGTTACTTCGAACTTTTTCCGTGCATCAATGAACATCTCCTCCCGATGAAACGAAGTATCCTGAAAGGAGATGTCGTGGGAACGTACCAATTCCGAATTTTTAGGGATTCAAATTCAATTCTCCTTGAGGCTTTGCAGGTTTTCGCTCCTCCTGCAATCTCATACTTCTTCTTCAGCGTATCAATCCGATTCTTGCAATTAACGTCTGACAGGCGTGAAGAGCATTCACTGCGTCAGCGACTTCCTGCCGGAGATTCCCACGGTTGAGTTTTACGTCACAATGGCCCCAAGCCTCGACCAGAGTCTCTCCATCATCCCCAAGGGGTTACACCTATGAAATGAAAAGTGAACAAATTTTAAATAAATTATGAAATGACTCTATTGGTCCCTTAATTTAGGACGTGTTATCTATTTGATCCCTTGAACTTGAGATATTTTCATTTTGGTCCATTAACTTTAAAAATCATTTCAAAATAGTCACGAGCTCAAATTCATATGTTGTTTGAACTATGAGTTGTTTCAAGTTGAATTAATAGAAAATTAAAATTATTTAGCCTTGATTTTTTCATTTGTTGCCTCATTTAATTTCATGTGTTTGTCAAAAATAGCTTAAATATAGTCAAAATACAGGTTTGGAAGAATCAAAATTATTAGCCACAGAGTTAAATTTTATTTCTTTTTTAACATTTATCATTATTAATGTAATAATGCGTGTTTCACAATTTATTTTTACTTATAAAGTAAATATATAAATAAAAAATTATGATGGTGTCAAATTATATATTTTATGGGTTGTATCTTACCACTCATACTAAATTATATACTTTTCAAATTATACTCTCTTTTAGTGAAACATAGTAATATATTGAAAAACAAGTAGCATTAATTAGTGATCATCATTGCTACACTCTCATTCTTAATTAAATCAATATATAGTTGATTAGAATTTCAAGGTCAATTACAATAATCTTCTATAAAGGAAATAAATAATTATGTTCAAGGTTATAAAAGGAATTAGATTTTTAATTACTTTATTTTCAATTTAGAAAATAAAAATTGGATGTTTCTATAACCTCACATTTTAATTTATCTTTGCTTTTTTTAAAATAAAAAAAATTGGGTGTTAAATATGGATATAGTGTTTTTTTTCCAAGTATGGATACACTTTTGTCACTTTGAGAGTGTCTGCTGCTGTAATAAAACATTTAATATTTTCTAAGGGAGAGAATGGTTAGAACTAAAGAAACTTCACCATTGATTATTTATTTACATGTGGATAGAACTGCAGTAATGAAACATGCATTTGACCCCA
Source organism: Leptodermis oblonga (assembly GCA_016801395.1). Lineage (NCBI taxonomy): Eukaryota > Viridiplantae > Streptophyta > Magnoliopsida > Gentianales > Rubiaceae > Leptodermis > Leptodermis oblonga. Next base: position 6,081,805 of record CM028750.1, on the reverse strand, counting down.
TTTAAAATTTTGCAGTCCTAATTCAATTTGGGATTTCAAAGGAGGTTGATCCAACCTCAGCAGTTTTAAGTCTCAATATCCTCCGGCACAGCCGGAAAATCCACAGTTTCAGCAGCAACAGAAACGTCTTTCTGAGGCAGAGGATCCAGATTTGGCAGCTCAAACTTAGTTGATCCAACTTCAGCAGTATAAGTCTCAATATCCTCCGGCACAGCCGGAAAATCCACAGCTTCAGCATCAACAGAAACGTCTTTCTGAGGCAGAGGATCCAGATTTGGCAGCTCAAACTTAGTTGATCCAACTTCAGCAGTATAAGTCTCAATATCCTCCGGCACAGCCGGAAAATCCACAGCTTCAGCAGCAACAGAAACATCTTTCTGAGGCAGAGGATCCAGATTTGGCAGCTCAAACTTAGTTGATCCAACTTCAGCAGTATAAGTCTCAATATCCTCCGGCACAGCCGGAAAATCCACCGCTTCAGCAGCAACAGAAACGTCTTTCTGAGGCAGAGGATCCAGATTTGGGAGCTCAAACTTAGTTGATCCAACTTCAGCAGTATAAGTCTCAATATCCTCCGGCACAGCCGGAAAATCCACAGCTTCAGCAGCAACAGAAATGCCTTTCTGAGGCAGACGATCCAGATTTGGTAGCTCAAAACGGGTCGATCCAATTTGCGCGACGAATCCATCAATGTCAGATGGAACAGTAGGGAAATTTCCTTCCTATAACATTAATAGAGATAAGAAGTTTAGAAAAAATTATAACTAATTGACAACTTAAAAAAGATATTAGAAACGAGTGATTACGATGGCAGTTGTGAACATCAACTTCTTAAAACTCTGGACTGAGCTCAGGCTATCAAGTGAAGCTGTGGCTATCTTGGTTGGAATTTGCTCCGCACAAGCGATCATATTGAGCAAACGGAGATGGTCTATTAAGCAGGAGTGAATCTTTTCCAGGCTACAAAATATAAAGCAATTGAGAAATTGTCTATTTTATTTTAGCTAAAGACTGAAATTCAGTTTTTACATTCAAAAAAGAAAACTAACACTCTGAAGAATAATATAAGTTATAGAAATATGTAGGAAAACACAACTATTCAATCTATGAGCTAAAATCGAGAGTTACAAGCACAAACAACAACTCTATTTCAGATGTAACCTAACTCCAACAATTGTAATAAATAAATAAAAAAACACTCCATCGATAAGATCAGATTAACGAGGTATAATATAACAAAACAACACGGCGATACTAAGCAAATGATTTGAAATATACCTATCAAGTGTCTCTATGGTTGATAATAGCTGGACAAAAGCTTCAGGTTGTGCCAGATGCCTATAAAGGTACTCGGACGAGCAGTCCTTCATGCTAAGCTCTTCAAGGTAAGCAGGAAACAATCCAAAAATTTGTCGGATGATTATCCTGAAATAGGTAATCACAACATTTGTGAATTCAAATTCAATTTAATTCATACATGCAAGAGTACTGTAATTAAATTCATTCATATCGATAGTGAATTACGATGCTCTCGTTTTGTTGCGGCTCTCTGTTTTGGTAGAAATGTAATCACGTCAATTGAAGTCAAATCTAATTGCATGCGAGAGCACTGTAATTAAATTCATTCGTATTGAATTGAATTGAATAGAGAATAGCTTACTCTTTAGCTTCAGACGCCATAGCCATAAGCGGAGCTTGATCGATGCTCTGGTTTTTCTGCTGAGAGAAAGTGATTATTTCTCCGATTTGGTGCGAATGGCGTGGGGGGGAATTTGGGAGGGAAAGTGATTGGTATTTATTTATTTTTTTGAAATGGGAGGGCGAGTTCTTTTTGCATGCCGTCTCATAACGATGACGTGGATTCATCTCACGTGCCAGGCCCATCTCACCGCAGTCATTTCCTTTTTATTTTTTATATTTTCTTTCTGATTGCTCTGTTCTCTTATGGTTTTGGTAGAGGAAATTTTATTAGAGGGAAGTTTTTTTTTGGAGGGAAGTTTTTTTTGGAAAATTGTGTAAGTGAGAGATAAAAAAGTGTAATGATTGTGTTTTTTTTTGAATTTATGTGAGTAGGTATTTAGAGGGAATTTAAAAATTTTAATTTTAAATTGTTGAAAAAGTAAAGTTGTTTCTTTGTGTAAAGTTTTGAAAAAAAAAAGTGATTATTCTCTACCAAAGCCACAAGAGAACATAGCCTTAATGTAATTTCCACATAGTATTGCTACGTGCATGAGGATGTAACCGGAATGGTTGGGGTGTAAATAAAAAGTTAAATTACAAAAACTACCCCTGGGGTTTGTTTAATTTGCTGAACTGATCTTAACATTTGAAAATTTACTAGTTGGACCTCTTATTTTGTCCCAAACAAATGTGCACATTCGAGGGAAAGGGTGTTTGGTAGTGTGTCCAACAAATCTCGAGATTTGCTTATAATTTGAACAAACTTTAGAAAGAGTTTTTGTAATTTATCAAAAATTTAACATATGAGCTTAGAAGCCACATTTTTTTTTTGTTTTCTTTTTTTTGCATTAGAACTTGACGAACTGAATTTTTCGCCTTTATTTATTTTTGATTTGTGAGGAAATGAAAGATACTAAATTTTCGTATGGATAAGTAATTCAAAAACATTATATAAAATATGTGCTATGCAATTGTTCTATTCTGGTCTATGTGGCTTTTGGAGATTCTTTGCTACACTTTCACCGTAGCATTTTTCAATTTTTAGATTTTGTGTTATGCTTTTATTTAGTTCTAGAGTACGATGACCAGAAAGAAGTAATATCTTCTTTTTTTTTCGAGTAGTTGTTAGTAGTTTCCATTTTTGGAAAATATGTTTTAATATCACAGAAATTTTACATAATTAGAAGAGTTAGCCTTTTTCTTTTCTTTACTTTTTCAAGGAAGCCACCTGTGTCGATTGGCCATTTTGCAGTTACAAGTGTAGTGTAGCCTCATCATGTATTCATCTCTAGTTTTGCTTTTACCTACCTTAATAATGGTACACAAATAAAAAGTGTTATTGTCATAGTTAGCAAAATCGCGATACAACATGGGATCGATTTTGGTACAGGATCGGTTCGTGGGTTTGTAAGATCTTACACGAAATGTGCAAGTATAAAATTATTGATAAATTATAAAAACTACTCTTATTTGAGTCATTTTAGCAAATCTTTATAAGATCATATAGGATCAAAGGAAATATGATCAATTTGGTATTTTGAGAAGTACGATACTACGATACATATTGCGATTTTGCAAACTATGGTCACTTTAACATCTAATATCATGAAGGATCTAATATCCTGTACTTGTACCAGAATTTTAGAACTATGCATCACTTCATAAATCCACCAATAGTAGATAATTAGTATGGATCTACATTATATTCCCTTCAAATCCAATTGTTTTAGCCTTTTTGAGTCCCATAAAATTCCCCTCCTTCAATGCTGGTTGTAAAACCTTGTTTATTGTTCTTCTAGTGTTGTACTACTTCTTAAGCCCACCATACTTTCTATTAAAGTAATTACCTTAGTCATGATTCTACTAGTATCATTCTCCCATTATCACTCCCCTAGTCACACTCTCCTACTATCACTCCCTCTAGTATCACTCCCCTACTATCACTGACCCAAGTATCACTCCCCGACTATTACTCTCCTATAATCACTTCCTTACTCTCCTAGTATCACTACGTTTCCTACTATGTCTCTAGGTCTAGCCTCCTATATAAAGGCTTGCTTCCTCTCCATATTGTAACAACACGACTATAACACAATTATAATATAGTTCATCATTATTTTCTCATTATGTTATTATCTAATTCCATATGGTACAGAGCCTAGATCCGAAATGGTGAAACCGAAGAAGAAGAAGAAGAAGAAGAAGAAAAGGAGAAGAAAAAAATATATATTCCTTTGCTTACCTTTTTCTCTTCTTAAACAAATAAGCCATGCTGCTATCGCACCACTAAAACAGCCGCCAATCTGATTCGTAACTAATCAGCCACCAATGGTTTTCTGACGCACGCTGCAATCTCTCCAGATGCGTCCTCTCTGGTGTTGTTCTTTATCTACAACCAACGCACCAATATCTTTTGAGGAAGCTAACCCTATCACCAGATGTCAGAGCCCCTACAACCCGTGCCTCGACCACGAGTTCACTAACCCAACATGAATGGTCACGCCAGAAGCCTTGGCCTCGGCCTCAGCTTTAGACCAGTGCTCTCATCTCCTTTCCTCAACCCCGACCTCGACATCGTCACCGGGCTTGACCTCGTCCCCGACATCGACCTTGTTCCCGGGCTCGACCACGGGTTCACTAACCCAACATGAATGGTTGCGCCAAAAGCCTTCGCCTCGGCCTCGGCCTCAGCCCCAGCTTCAAACCAGTTCTCTTCTCTCCTCTCATATTCTTTCCTCTACCCCGACCTCGATATCGTCCCCGGCCTTGACCTCATCCCCGGCCTCATTCCCGGCCTTGACCTCCACCCTGGCCTCGACCATGGGTTCACTAACCAAACATGAATGGTAGCGCCAGAAGCCTTGGCCTCGGCCTCAGCTTCAGACCAGTCCTCTCCTCACCTCGACCTTGGCTCCAGCCCAGTCATCAACTTCGACATCAATCACGTGTCAATTCAACACATCGGTGAACCATGTAGAGTGGTCAAACTCCTATCCACCATTGGTTAAACCAACCGGTTTAACAATCCACAAGAATGGTCGCCCTAGAAGCCTCGGCCTCGACCCCAGCTTCAGACTAATCCTCTCTTCTCCTCACCTCGACCTTAGCTCCAGCTCAGTCACCCACATCGGCATCAGCCTAGAGTCCTCCTTTTCTCACCTCGAGTCATCGACCTTCCTCTCTTCTTATGACACCTCGTGCATTCGTGAATCTGGACCCCAGGTCGTCCACGAATGAGGTCAGCCCCAGGTCGTCCACGGATGAGGTCAGCCCCCAGGTCGTCCCCTGATGAAGTTAGCCCCAGGTCGTCCCCTGATGAAGTCAGCCCCTAGGTCGTCCACGGATGAGGTCACCCCCATGACACCTCAGTATTAATCTATTATCCAACAAACACCACATCGGTGAAGGGCATAACAGATATCGGTCTAACATCCACCATTAGATATCCTCACAGATGGCAAACAACCAGTCAACTCCAATACAACGCATATGGGAGCCCAATACACCTCAGCCTCGGACTCCACAAGAGCCTCAAACTCACCTTGGTCAGCGCCTCGACGTCAGCCTCAACCCAGTCCTATTTTCCACTCCTTATGTCCAAACTCAAGTGGTTCTACCCCATTGAGTTTGCGGGAGGATATTAAAGTAATTAACTTAGTTATGATTCTATTAGTATCACTCTCCCATTATTACTCCCCTAGTCACACTCTCCTACTATCACTCCTCCTAGTATCACTCCCCTAGTATCACTCCCCCTAATATCACTCCCCTACTATTACTCTCCTACAATCACTCCCTTAGTATCACTATGTTTCCTACTATGTCTCTAGGTCTAGCGTCCTATATAAAGGCTTGCTTCCTCTCCATATTGTAACAACACGATTATAACAAATTACAATATAGTTCATCATTATATCTCATTCTCTTATTATCAATATACGTAATTCCATACTTTCCTCCATACATGCAATCATATTCCTGCTCCAAAAGAGATGAGTCTGAAAACAAGTATCTTTAATATCCATAGTTCTCTGCTCTTAGCTCGCATTCTTTCTTATTTCTGTCCAGCCAAATAAACCATAACACATGAAAAGGTTAGAGTTATAACCATATTGCCCTCAGGAGCTGAAAGAACTTAGCTAAGCGAGCATAAAATGTGCAACCAAATAAAGCATGAAGACTTGGTAAATAACACCTAAAAGGATTAACATGATATGCATGCCAACTTCTTGGTGGTTCTTTAGGTGTAAACTTTGCATAAATGTCTCTCATATTATGGCCAAAATTCCTAGCATCCACTAATCAGTGTTTATCATGACAATCATTTATGTCATGCTCACCTTAAGTGAAGGAAGCAGTACCGATTGCTGCTCCTGCTGGAAGATCAGCCTGAGAAATAAATGCATCCGGAACATCTTGACGAGGAAGATTGCAGGGCAGAATGATCTTATCTAGAAGATATGTGGGAACATCTTTCACAGAGTGAATAGCAATATCAATCTCACCATTAAGAAGAGCCTCATATACTTCTTTTGCAAACAAGCCCTTCCCACCTGTGTCTGCACAACGAGGCTCAATATTTTGTCACTGATTGTTTTTATTATCGCAATCTGAATAGCTCCCCTACTGAGCAAGCTTAGGATAAACAGCCATCAAATTATCTCATGAGCTTGTGCAAGAGCCAGGGGACAGACCTACACAACGAAGAATTACATATCTGAACCATAGGAGAGCCTAGGCACAGGTTAAAAGGGAAGAAGCTACATAAAATGCACATTAATATAGTGGAGATGGGTCAGCTCACATATATCATATATGCCTCTGGAGGGAGAACGGCTGGAGTGGAGGTGGAAAGCACACAACTTACTTGAGGAAAGCCCTGCGCATCTATATGTTTTATTCCATATATACTTTTTAATTTTTTAAATGTAAATTAATTACGAACTAAACATAATAAAAAAAATCCAAAAATAAAACAAAATACTCCTTCGTCCTAAGTTATAGGAATTACGTGGGCCGCATGTGTGAAAAAAAAAGGCAATCCAAACGTCGAACGACGTAGTTTCCTTATTTTAGTGCCTGCTCCTTAACCCTAATATAAGGGATCGAAAGGGGGTATTTGTTATTTGTCTCCCTCGTTTTTTTTCTTTGGCAAGAAAACCGAGCAGCTTTCTCTTATTCTTCTTTGGATTTGGATGCAAGTAGGTACGTCCGTTCGTCGTTTATTATATTTTTTTTTCTCCCACTTTATTTTCTGGTTAAAACTTTTGATGAAATTTATCCAGCTCAGAATAACTGTGTTTTTGTTTGATAACATTCTGTTCATAAATAACCCATGTGTACACCACGATTAGGAATAGTGTGCTTAAAATTTTGCAAATGTAATCGAGATCCGAATCGTCTGGGCACTTAACACAGGATAATTCACAATTGTAATTTTGCATGTTACGATAATGGCAAGCATGGATCATGTTACGGGATTAAAAATTGTTTATTATTAAATTGTGCACATTATTTTATTCGGTAATTCTTGAATAGTTTAGGGCTAACTTGACAGTTATTCCCTTAAATTCATGCATTTTTGTTGTCATTAATTGGGTAATTTAACTGACTATTGACTATCGCTAGGTCTAATATTGTATGTAGTTTAACATATTTATAGGTAAGACAAATAGTCCATCGCGGATAATGGCATAACAATGAGTTATGTAATTGCACGGGTATTATTGAAAGAATGATTAGATTACAATATTATCCCATATTTATATACTGCATAATTTTATTATCCTTCTTATAATTATGAATTTAAAATTTTAGTTATAAATTATATTTATTTAATTACACCATTTCCTAAGTGCCTTCACGAGATATTACAATAATTTGTTTTATGGTGTATAGTTAGCAAGAATTCCAAATATTAATTAGGAAAATATTTTCTTCAATGGAAGAGTTCAATTACGAAAATATAAAACTTTTAAAGAAAATTTTGAAGGTCTAACACCTAAAGAAAATATTTAAATGTGAAAATTATATTAAAAATACACAAAATTGTACAAGTTGAGCGGATACAAGAAAAAAGATCTTTGGTAACAAATTTTGATCATTTTGTCACTAAACACCCAAAGTCATCACTTAAGCGTTGCCACTAAAGCTCAATTTTCTTGTTCTTGTAGTTTGAGAGGAGGACGAAAGAAGAAGATGATACAGAGCTCTCTCCCCGACGAAATGGTTGAGGAGATATTGAGCAGAGCCCCAGCGAAATGTGTGCTAAGGTGTCGAAGCGTGTCAAAACATTGGAAGGCATTAATCTCAACGCCAAACTTTGGTTTGTTGCGTCACAAAAATCACAACCGTGACGATGATTTGACCCTTTTGGTAGAAGAGCGTATTCGCCCCCCTGAATCTAACGAATATTATAACAGTAATTATACCTTAAAAAAGAAACGATATACCTGTGTGGAGTGGCAAGAAAAGGATGATCAAGATGAAGATCAAACGTTGGAAACAAAAGAAAGCAGAACTATTGATGCGTATCCATATGAATGGAAGGAAGAAGAGGAGAGGGAATCTAATATGCATGTGTGCTTCTCCTCTTGTGGGTTGGTCGTCCTCTACTCCAAGCATAGACAACAAACCCCATTCTCAACAGAGTTCCTCATTTTCAATCCAATCACCGGAGAGAAGGTCAAGGTAAAGGCAAAGGACACTGATGATATAATGTCAGCCGCAGCAGGCCAAATATATGGAGTCTTTTTCCATTCTGTCCTAAAAGAATTTTGCATACTGTGGGGGAAAGCTAAAGAACCATCATACTTGATTCCTGATCCACCACAGCGTACCGCAACACATAGCTTCGTGGGGGGCTTTCAATTGCTCAATCTTGGACCATCGCCCTCTCGTTGGAAGGACATCAATAACCAAAGCACTGCTCGGATCCTCAACCACACCACCAACCCAGGCTTCGATCCTCTGGTCCAAGTTTCTCTGGTGCCGCTTCACCGGTGGTGTTAGGCCATGTCTTGTACTGGATGGTTGACGAGGTCACTCAGATAATACGGCCAAATCCCAGATCTTGCCATGAAACCATAATGGCATTTGATACTATAAGGGAAGTATTCGAACTACTGCCACATCCAGGTCCCCTACCGTGCTCCCAAGATACAGAGTTTGATTACAGGATACAACGTTACAACCACAGATTCATGCACCTCTTGGAGTATAATAATCATTTATCTGTGTTTCAAACCTCAACTACTCGTGGGTATGGTAGTCCCTTTAGTCAACGTTCTAGGTATGGTGATGAATGGTTATTCAACATTTGGATCTTAAAAAGAGATGATAATCATCATGAGCCTGAGGGCATGGACATCATCAACAAGGGGCGTTGGATCAAGATGCACACAATTAAACATCTTATAAATAAGAGATCATTATATTCAATCCCTTGGACGCTAGGGGAACCCTTTTTTTACCCTCAGAAATTCAATTTCAAACCCATTGCATTGATAAATGGAGAACTACTCCTAGTTCTGTGGGAGATGGTAGGACGGCTCTTTGTGTACAATCTCAGAAAAGGCACTCGAGAAGAGTTTGACACAGAAAGACGATTACCTGGGATTGATGATTGGTGGCAGCCTTCAAGTAGACTTTATGGTGTCTTCATGTGTGCCCATAGATACACCTTCATTCCAATCAGAAATTCTGATCCTGAAATCTTGCTAACCTAGCTAATTCATCAACATAGTTAATTAGTCTTTTTTTTTTTTTTTCGGAAGTAGTAGATTATTAGTATCTATTTCGTTGTCCTTCTGTAGGCAAAACCAAGCAAATTACAGTACATATTCCAGCATGAATAGGCTACTTAATTAAGACAGCTAATTTGCAGTATGCTACATGTGGCTCACTAAACTTTGATGTTGCCAACTTATCATATTTCCTTTTGATCCTTCGTTAACTGTCATCAGAATCAACTTTTATCCCACCATTTTTGCATTTTCCTTTTTACCAAAAAGTCATTGCTCCATATTTAGAAAAATGGAACGGGAAAAAGAAACACATACCTGCACAATAATCTAAGTTGACTAATTGAAGGTCCTCCATGCAGTCAGTGTAGTGCTGCAAAAATAATTGCATGTTTGATCAACTGAATCAAAAACAATATATCGTTAATCAAGAAATGTGAAAAATGAAAATCCACCTGAATAGATGGAATGGGAAGACCAGCTTTTTCAGATTTGAGCAATGCGGGGATGATCATAACGGCTAAACATGCCACCCTCCAAAATTGCACCAGCCACATTGGGAAAAGTGACAAGATTGATTTCTAGGACCTGTACAGAAGAAAAATCAAACATAGCCCCAGGAAACACAAAGCAGAAGCTTCACCGCTTTATCATCCCCAAGGAACCTTAGTCCGAAGATGAGTGCTCTGGTAAATTGGGCTTCAGAACATCCAACAAAAATGTTGTTGCCTCGCAGATCATGTTCCTCTGTAAAATATTTGGTACAAGTTATGCATTAGATAATCACGAAAAAATTTAAACATAGAAAGCAGAACAAGTGAATCAGTTCACTAACAACAGCAGAGAAGCCAATAGTCTAACAAATGACTAGGAATGATTTTAGAAATCTGAAGAAAGAGATCAGTTATGATGTTGTAGTTAACAGGACAACCTCCCTCCATCTGGGACATCATGATGAGGGCAAAGTTGACAGCTCCCTGTGCAGTGTAGACAAAAGATCAGCTCATCTTACACTGCAGAAATAGAAATCCACACAAAGAAACTGATCCCTCATATGCTTCACCACAACTAAAGAAAAAATGCGCAAGGTAGAAAAACAAAAAAGTTAAACTGGGAAATCAGTGAATTAGCCCAGTACGTGTTTCACACATATAAGCTGAGCATAAGAATGAAGAATTGTTTGCAGTAGAAAAGATAGTCTGGCATATAGCCAACCTGTTTCACTATGACAACTTACGCATCAAATATAGATAATTAAGATCAAAGACATGAAGATTCAGGTTATGACTACTTATAGGAGTTAGCATGCATCAAAATTATGGCAGAAGAATCATGTAATAGTGTAACATCTATGCCAGAATTTTATCAAATTATCTTCGCTCAGCAAACGCTGCAACAACTTTTGGAGGTTCCCTTGCTTTTATATATATTTTTAAGTGCAAGATCATTATCCATGGTCAACCGAGAAAACAAAACAGCATACACAGCTGACAGAAGCAAAACACATAAGAGATAAAGTAAATGGGCGTTTGATGCGACTCACATAATCAAAACACAGAATTCATAGCTCACGTAAGCAAAAAAGCATACAGAGTAAATTAACATGTATCTGGTTTAAGCTAAAGAAATATACAGAAGCAGATATTCAATCAAAACGTTCAGTTCACAGACCAAGAACACAAAGGCGATGATCTAAGCAGCCCTTAACAAAAACTAGTAGTGACAGTTACAACCCCAATAGGTATGTGCATAAAAGAGAAAAAAAAAAAAAAAAAAAAAAAAAAAAAAAAAAAAAAAAAAAACAGAAGAAAAATGAGATGAAACTAACAAATTACAAGTGACCAGATCACCAATTCATGATTAGATTATTTAGCATATGGAAATGGAATCAATGAGCAACACAAGAATGCACGTATCAATCCATAACGAAGGTTTTTCCCTTGGATGAGTAGATGAAATGCTTTTCTAACATCCTCTGAAATGACTTCATGAGGGATAAATGCATCCAAATTAAGTTGCTGCAATGCAAGGAATTGAACAATTGGGGCAGATAAACAACAATACAATTAAAACAGAAGAACCATAGCCACTCCACTCTTACATGCTTTAAATACATTGTGGCAACGCTTACAGTTCATCACTTGAGAATATCAATGAAGTGGCAGAGTCTTTCCATAATGAAACAGCAGAAAATATTTGATTAACTTTGGTGTAATGTTAAAGCAAGAAACTCATGAACTCAAATGTCAAATCTCTATACCTGTAGAGGCGGCCATCGGAGATGCTAATCCAATACATTCGAAGCAGTAGTCTATCTGTCATCTTGAATTACTTGTCCATCAACACCAAGAACATATTATTACATGTCCCAAGTGTATTTCCGACTAAAGATTAGACTTACACTGAGAGAAATCTCAATACTTTACCAAAAGGAATAGCTAAACAAGTTCAAAACATGTCAACTTAAAAACCAACTTGAGCTCACTGATTTTTCGCCTCAAGAGGCCGGATTATTAAAATCTGTTACTTCAAACTTTTTCGTGCATCAATGAACATCTCCTCCCAATGAAACGAAGTATCCTGAAAGGAGATGTCGTGGGAACGTACCAATTCCGAATTTTTAGGGATTCAAATTCAATTCTCCATGAGGCTTTGCAGGTTTTTGCTCCTCCTGCAATCTCATACTTCTTCTTCAGCGTATCAATCCGATTCTTGCAATTAACATCTGACCGGCGAGTCTTCTTCGTACGACCGTGAAGAGCATTCACTGCGTCAGCGACTTCCTGCCGGAGATTCACACGGTTGAGTTTCACGTCACAATGGCTCCAAGCCTCGACCATACTCGCTCCATCATCCTCAAGGAGTTACACCTATGAAATGACTCTATTGGTCCCTTAATTTATGATGTGTTATCTATTTAATCCCTTCAACTTGAAATATTTTCAGTGTTGTCCATTAACTTTAAAACTTGTTTCAAAATAGTCACGAGCTCAAATTCATATGCCATTTGAACTATTTTCTATTAATACATGAGGTTTTTTTTTTTTTTTTTTTTGAAAGTTATTAATACATGAGTTGTTTCAAGTTGAATAAGGGAAAAATAAAGTGATTTAGCCTTGACTTTTTCATTTGTTGCCTTCCTTAATTTCATGTCTTAGTCAAAAATAGCTCAAATATAGTCAAAATATGGGTTTGAAATAATCAAAATTATTAACAATAGAGTTAAATTGCATTTCTTTTTAACATTTACCATTACTAATGTAATAATGCATGTTTCACAATTTATTTCTACTTATAAAGTAAATATATAAATAAAAAATATGGTGTCAAATTATATATTTTATGGATTGTATCTTACCACTCATACAAAATTATATATTTTTCAAATTATACTCTTTTAATGAAACATATTAATATTATTGAACAACAAGTAGCATTAATTAGTGATCATCATTGCTACAATCTCATTCTTAATTAAATCAATGTATAGTTGATTAGAATTTCAAGGTCAATTACAATCATATTCTATAAAGGAAATAAATAATTGTGTTCAAGGTTGTAAAAGGAATTAGTTCTTTAATTACTTTATTTTCAATTTGAGAAAATAAAAATTAGATGTTTCTATAACCTCACATTTTATTTTTATCTTTGCTTTTTGGTTTAAAATTGGGTGTTAAATATGGATATAGTGCTTTTTTTTCCCAACTATGGATACACTTTGTCACTTTGAGAAGTGTCTGCAAACATTTAATATTTTCTACGACAGAAAGTGATTAGAACTAAAGAAACTTCACACCATTGATTATTTATTTACACGTGGATAGAACTGCAGTAATGAAACATGCATTTGACCCCGTTTAAAATCTTGCAGTCCGAATTCAATTTGGGAGCTCAAATCTGGTTGATCCAACCTCTGCATTTTAAGTGTCAATATTCTCCGGCACAGCCGGATAATCCACATCTTCACCAGCAACAGAAACGTCTTTCTGAGGCAGACGATCCAGATTTGGGAGCTCAAATCTGGTTGATCCAACCTCAGCATTGTAAGTGTCAATATCCTCCGGCACAGCCGGAAAATCCACATCTTCACCAGCAACAGAAACGTCTTTCTGAGGCAGACGATCCAGATTTGGGAGCTCAAATCTGGTTGATCCAATTTGCTCGACAAATCCATCAATGTCAGATGGAACAGTTGGGAAATTTCCTTCCTATAACATTAATAGAGATAAGAAATTTAGAAAAAATTATAACTAATTGACAACTTTAAAAAGATATTAGAAACGAGTGATTACAATGGCAGTTGTGAACATCAACTTCTTAAAACTCTGGACTGAGCTCAGGCTATCAAGTGAAGCTGTGGCTATCTTGGTTGGAATTTGCTCCGCACAAGCGATCATATTGAGCAAACGGAGATGGTCTATTAAGCAGGAGTGAATCTTTTCCAGGCTACAAAATATAAAGCAATTGAGAAATTGTCTATTTTATTTTAGCTGAAGACTGAAATTCAGTTTTTACATTCAAAAAAGAAAACTAACACTGAAGAATAATATAAGTTATAGAAATATGTAGGAAAACACAACTATTCAATCTATGAGCTAAAATCGAGAGTTACAAGCATAAACAACAACTCTATTTCAGATGTAATCTAACTCCATCAATTGTAATAAATAAATAAACACTCCATCGATAAGATCAGATTAACGAGGTATAGTATAACAAAACAACACGGCGATACTAAGCAAATGATTTGAAATATACCTATCAAGTGTGTCTATGGTTGATAATAGCTGGACAAAAGCTTCAGGTTTCTCCAGCCGCTTCTTATCGTAATCCGATGCGCAATCATCCATCCTCAGCTCTCTCAGGTACGTAGGGAACAATTCAAAAAATTTTCCATAATTTTCCTGAAATAAGTAATCACAACATTTGTGAATTCAAATTCAATTTCAGACATGCAAGAGTACTGTAATTAAATTCATTCATATCGATAGTGAATTACGATGCTCTCGTTTTGTTGCGGCTCTCTGTTTTGGTAGAAATGTAATCACGTCAATTGAAGTCAAATGTAATTGCATGCGAGAGCACTGTAATTAAATTCACTCGTATTGAATTGAATTGAATAGAGAATAGCTTACTCTTTAGCTTCAGACGCCATAGCCATAAGCGGAGCTTGATCGATGCTCTGGTTTTTCTGCGGAGAGAAAGTGATTATATCTCCGATTTGGTGCGAATGGCGTGGGGGGGAATTTGGGAGGGAAAGTGATTGGTATTTATTTATTTTTTTGAAATGGGAGGGCGTGTTCTTTTTGCATGCCGTCTCATAACGATGACGTGGATTCATCTCACGTGCCAGGCCCATCTCACCGCAGTCATTTCCTTTTTATTTTTATTTTTTATATTTTCTTTCTGATTGTTAATGTAATTTCCACAGAGTATTGCTACGTGCATGAGGATGTAACCAGAATGGTTGGAGTGTAAATAAAAAGTTAAATTACAAAAACTACCCCTCGGTTTTGTTTAATTTGCTGAACTGATCTTAACGTTTGAAAATTTACTAGTTGGACCTCCTATTTTGTCCCAAACAAATGTGCACATTCGAGGGAGAGGGTGTTTGGTAGTGTGTCCAACAAATCTCGAGATTTGCTTATAATTTGAACAAACTTTACAAGGAGTTTTTGTAATTTATCAAAAATTTAACATATGAGCTTAGAAGCCACATTTTTTTTTTTTTTTTTTTTTTTTAGCTTTAGAACTTGATGAACTGAATTTTTCTCATTTATTTATTTGTGAGGAAATGAAAGATACTAAGGCCCTGTGTGGTATGATTCTCAAAATCATGTTTTGAGAATTATTTTAATTTTATAATATTAAAAATCTTATTGAGAATGTAAAAAAGTGTGTTGAAAATATAAAAAAACTTATTGAGAATAATAAAAAAGTATTATAAAATTAGAAATACATATCAAAACATGATTTTGATATACATTCCATACAGGGCCTAAATTTTCGTATGGACAGATAATTCATAAACATTTTATAAAACATGTGCTATGCCAACTGCAAACTATGGTCACTATAACATCTAATATCATGAAGGATCTAATATCCTGTACTCGTACCAGAATTTTAGAACTATGCATCACTTCATAAATCCACCAATAGTAGATAATTAGTATGGATCAACATTATATTCCCTTGAAATCCAATTGTTTTAGCCTTTTTGAGTCCCATAAAATTGCCTTCCTTCAATGCTGGTAGTAAAACCTTGTTTATTGTTCTTCTAGTGTTGTACTACTTCTTAAGCCCGCCCTACTTTCCTCCCATACATGCAATCATATTCCTGCTCCAAAAGAGATGAGTCTGAAAACAAGTATCTTTAATATCCATAGTTCTCTGCTCTTAGCTCGCAATTCTTTCTTATTTCTGTCCAGCCAAATAAACGACAACACATGAAAAGGTTAGAGTTATAATCATATTGCCCTCAGGAGCTGAAAGAACTTAGTTACGCGAGCATAAAATGTGCAACCAAATAAAGCATGAAGACTTAGTAAATAACACCTAAAAGGACTAACTTGATATGCATGTCAATTTCTTGGTGGTTCTTTAGGTGTAAACTTTGCATAAATGTCTCTCATCTTATGGCCAAAATTCCTAGCATCTACTAATCAGTGTTTTATCATGACAATCATTTATGTCATGCTCACCTTAAGTGAAGGAAGCAGTACCAATTGCTGCTCCTGCTGGAAGATCAGCCTGAGAAATAAATGCATCCGGGACATCTTGACGAGGAAGATTGCAGGGCAGAATGATCTTATCTAGAAGATATGTGGGAACATCTTTCACAGAGTGAATAGCAATATCAATGTCACCATTAAGAAGAGCCTCATATACTTCTTTTGTAAACAAGCACTTCCCCCTGTGTCTGCACAACGAGGCTCAATATTTTGTCACTGATTGTTTTTATTATCGCAATCTGAATAGCTCCCCTACTGAGCAAGCTTAGGATAAACAGCCATCAAATTATCTCATGAGCTTGTGCAAGAGCCAGGGGACAGACCTACACAACGAAGAATTACATATCTGAACCATAGGAGAGCCTAGGCACAGGTTAATAAGGGAAGAAGCTACATAAAATGCACATTAATATAGTGGAGATGGGTCAGCTCACATATATCATATATGCCTCTGGAGGGAGAACGGCTGGAGTGGAGGTGGAAAGCACACAACTTACTTGAGGAAAGCCCTGCGCATCTATATGTTTTATTCCATATATACTTTTTTATTTTTTAAATGTAAATTAATTATGACTAAACATAATAAAAAAAAATTCAAAAATAAAACAAAATACTCCTTCGTCCTAAGTTATAGGAATTACGTGGGCCGCATGTTGTGAAAAAAAAGGCAATCCAAACGTCGAACGACGTAGTTTCCTTATTTTAGTGCCTGCTCCTTAACCCTAATATAAGGGATCGAAAGGGGGTATTTGTTATTTGTCTCCCTCGTTTTTTTTCTTTGGGGGCAAGAAAACCGAGCAGCTTTCTCTTATTCTTCTTTGGATTTGGATGCAAGTAGGTACGTCCGTTCGTCGTTTATTATATTTTTTTTTCTCCCACTTTATTTTCTGGTTAAAACTTTTGATGAAATTTATCCAGCTCAGAATAACTGTGTTTTTGTTTGATAACATTCTGTTCATAAATAACCCATGTGTACACCACGATTAGGAATAGTGTGCTTAAAATTTTGCAAATGTAATCAAGATCCGAATCGTCTGGTAATTCACAATTGTAATTTTGCATGTTACGATAATGGCAAGCATGGATCATGTTACTGGATTAAAAATTGTTCATTATTAAGTTGTGCACAATATTTTATTCGGTAATTCTTGAATAGTTTAGGGCTAACTTGACAGTTATTCCCTTAAATTCATGCATTTTTGTTGTCATTAATTGGGTAATTTAACTGACTATTGACTATCGCTGGGTCTAATATTTGTATGTAGTTTAACATATTTATAGGTAAGACAAATAGTCCATCGCGGATAATGGCATAACAATGAGTTATGTAATTGCACGGGTATTATTGAAAGAATGATTAGATTACAATATTATCCCATATTTATATACTGCATAATTTTATTATCCTTCTTATAATTATGAATTTAAAATTTTAGTTATAAATTATATTTATTTAATTACACCATTTCCTAAGTGCCTTCACGAGATATTACAATAATTTGTTTTATGGTGTATAGTTAGCAAGAATTCCAAATATTAATTAGGAAAAATATTTCTTCAATGGAAGAGTTCAATTACGAAAATATAAAACTTTTAAAGAAAATTTTGAAGGTCTAACACCTAAAGAAAATATTTAAATGTGAAAATTATATTAAAAATACACAAAATTGTACAAGTTGAGCGGATACAAGAAAAAAGATCTTTGGTAACAAATTTTGATCATTTTGTCACTAAACACCCAAAGTCATCACTTAAGCGTTGCCACTAAAGCTCAATTTTCTTGTTCTTGTAGTTTGAGAGGAGGACGAAAGAAGAAGATGATACAGAGCTCTCTCCCCGACGAAATGGTTGAGGAGATATTGAGCAGAGCCCCAGCGAAATGTGTGCTAAGGTGTCGAGCGTGTCAAAACATTGGAAGGCATTAATCTCAACGCCAAACTTTGGTTTGTTGCGTCACAAAAATCACAACCGTGACGATGATTTGACCCTTTTGGTAGAAGAGCGTATTCGCCCCCCTGAATCTAACGAATATTATAACAGTAATTATACCTTAAAAAAGAAACGATATACCTGTGTGGAGTGGCAAGAAAAGGATGATCAAGATGAAGATCAAACGTTGGAAACAAAAGAAAGCAGAACTATTGATGCGTATCCATATGAATGGAAGGAAGAAGAGGAGAGGGAATCTAATATGCATGTGTGCTTCTCCTCTTGTGGGTTGGTCGTCCTCTACTCCAAGCATAGACAACAAACCCCATTCTCAACAGAGTTCCTCATTTTCAATCCAATCACCGGAGAGAAGGTCAAGGTAAAGGCAAAGGACACTGATGATATAATGTCAGCCGCAGCAGGCCAAATATATGGAGTCTTTTTCCATTCTGTCCTAAAAGAATTTTGCATACTGTGGGGGAAAGCTAAAGAACCATCATACTTGATTCCTGATCCACCACAGCGTACCGCAACACATAGCTTCGTGGGGGGCTTTCAATTGCTCAATCTTGGACCATCGCCCTCTCGTTGGAAGGACATCAATAACCAAAGCACTGCTCGGATCCTCAACCAACACCACCAACCCAGGCTTCGATCCTCTGGTCCAAGTTTCTCTGGTGCCGCTTCACCGGTGGTGTTAGGCCATGTCTTGTACTGGATGGTTGACGAGGTCACTCAGATAATACGGCCAAATCCCAGATCTTGCCATGAAACCATAATGGCATTTGATACTATAAGGGAAGTATTCGAACTACTGCCACATCCAGGTCCCCTACCGTGCTCCCAAGATACAGAGTTTGATTACAGGATACAACGTTACAACCACAGATTCATGCACCTCTTGGGTATAATAATCATTTATCTGTGTTTCAAACCTCAACTACTCGTGGGTATGGTAGTCCCTTTAGTCAACGTTCTAGGTATGGTGATGAATGGTTATTCAACATTTGGATCTTAAAAAGAGATGATAATCATCATGAGCCTGAGGGCATGGACATCATCAACAAGGGGCGTTGGATCAAGATGCACACAATTAAACATCTTATAAATAAGAGATCATTAAATTCAATCCCTTGGACGCTAGGGGAACCCTTTTTTTACCCTCAGAAATTCAATTTCAAACCCATTGCATTGATAAATGGAGAACTACTCCTAGTTCTGTGGGAGATGGTAGGACGGCTCTTTGTGTACAATCTCAGAAAAGGCACTCGAGAAGAGTTTGACACAGAAAGACGATTACCTGGGATTGATGATTGGTGGCAGCCTTCAAGTAGACTTTATGGTGTCTTCATGTGTGCCCATAGATACACCTTCATTCCAATCAGAAATTCTGATCCTGAAATCTTGCTAACCTAGCTAATTCATCAACATAGTTAATTAGTCTTTTTTTTTTTTTGTCGAAGTAGTAGATTATTAGTATCTATTTCGTTGTCCTTCTGTAGGCAAAACCAAGCAAATTACAGTACATATTCCAGCATGAATAGGCTACTTAATTAAGACAGCTAATTTGCAGTATGCTACATGTGGCTCACTAAACTTTGATGTTGCCAACTTATCATATTTCCTTTTGATCCTTCGTTAACTGTCATCAGAATCAACTTTTATCCCACCATTTTTGCATTTCCTTTTTACCAAAAGTCATTGCTCCATATTTAGAAAAATGGAACGGGAAAAAGAAACACATACCTGCACAATAATCTAAGTTGACTAATTGAAGGTCCTCCATGCAGTCAGTGTAGTGCTGCAAAAAATTGCATGTTTGATCAACTGAATCAAAAACAATATATCGTTAATCAAGAAATGTGAAAAATGAAAATCCACCTGAATAGATGGAATGGGAAGACCAGCTTTTTCAGATTTGAGCAATGCGGGGATGATCATAACGGCTAAACATGCACCCTCCAAATTGCACCAGCCACATTGGGAAAAGTGACAAGATTGATTCTAGGACCTGTACAGAAGAAAAATCAAACATGCCCCAGAAAACACAAAGCAGAAGCTTCACCGCTTTATCATCCCCAGGCCTTAGTCCGAAGATGAGCTTGGTAAATTCAGAACATCCAACAAGTTCCTGCAGACTCAGACAAGTTATGCATTAGTAATCACGATTTCAGAAAGATAAACAATCAAATGAAATAAACAAACAGGAACAAGCAGCAAGATCAATGAATACCTTAGAAATAAGATGATGCTCTGGTAAATTGGGCTTATCATCAACAAAATATGATATTGTGAGATAGATATATAATCCCTTAAAATATTTGAGAAAATTTAAATAATAAGAAATTTAAACATAGAAAGCAGAACAGTGAATCAGTTCACTAACAACAGCAGAGAAGCCAATAGTCTAACAAATGACTAGGAATGATTTTAGAAATCTGAGAAAGAGATCAGTTATGATGTTGTAGTTAACAGGACAACCTCCCTCCATCTGGGACATCATGATGAGGGCAAAGTTGACAGCTCCCTGTGCAGTGTAGACAAAAGATCAGCTCATCTTACACTGCAGAAATAGAAATCCACACAAAGAAACTGATACCTCATATGCTTCACCACAACTAAAGAAAAAATGCGCAAGGTAGAAAAACAAAAAAGTTAAACTGGGAAATCAGTGAATTAGCCCAGTAGTGTTTCACACATATAAGCTGAGCATAAGAATGAAGAATTGTTTGCAGTAGAAAAGATAGTCTGGCATATAGCCAACCTGTTTCACTATGACAACTTACGCATCAAATATAGATAATTAAGATCAAAGACATGAAGATTCAGGTTATGACTACTTATAGGAGTTAGCATGCATCAAAATTATGGCAGAAGAATCATGTAATAGTGTAACATCTATGTCAGAATTTTATCAAATTATCTTCGCTCTGCGAACGCTGCAACAACTTTTGGAGGTTCCCTTGCTTTTATATATATTTTTTAAGTGCAAGATCATTATCCATGGTCAACCGAGAAAACAAAACAGCATACACAGCTGACAGAAGCAAAACACATAAGAGATAAAGTAAATGGGCGTTTGATGCGACTCACATAATCAAAACAGCATTCACAGCTCACGTAAGCAAAAAAGCATACAGAGTAAATTAACATGTATCTGGTTTAAGCTAAAGAAATATACAGAAGCAGATATTCAATCAAAACGTTCAGTTCACAGACCAAGAACACAAAGGCGATGATCTAAGCAGCCCTTAACAAAAACTAGTAGTGACAGTTACAACCCCAATAGGTATGTGCATAAAAGAGAAGAAAAAAAAAAAAAAAAAAAAAAAAAAAAAAAAAAAAAAAAAACAGAAGAAAAAATGAGATGAAACTAACAAATTACAAGTGACCAGATCACCAATTCATGATTAGATTATTTAGCATATGGAAATGGAATCAATGAGCAACACAAGAATGCACGTATCAATCCATAACGAAGGTTTTTCCCTTGGATGAGTAGATGAAATGCTTTTCTAACATCCTCTGAAATGACTTCATGAGGGATAAATGCATCCAAATTAAGTTGCTGCAATGCAAGGAATTGAACAATTGGGGCAGATAAACAACAATACATTAAAACAGAAGAACCATAGCCACTCCACTCTTACATGCTTTAATACATTGTGGCAACGCTTACAGTTCATCACTTGAGAATATCAATGAAGTGGCAGAGTCTTTCCATAATGAAACAGCAGAAAATATTTGATTAACTTTGGTGTAATGTTAAAGCAAGAAACTCATGAACTCAAATGTCAAATCTCTATACCTGTAGAGGCGGCCATCGGAGATGCTAATCCAATACATTCGAAGCGGTAGTCTATCTGTCATCTTGAATTACTTGTCCATCAACACCAAGAACATATTATTACATGTCCCAAGTGTATTTCCGACTAAAGATTAGACTTACACTGAGAGAAATCTCAATACTTTACCAAAAGGAATAGCTAAACAAGTTCAAAACATGTCAACTTAAAAACCAACTTGAGCTCACTGATTTCGCTCCTCAGAGCCGGATTATTAAATCTGTTACTTCAAACTTTTTCGTGCATCAATGAACATCTCCTCCCAATGAAACGAAGTATCCTGAAAGGAGATGTCGTGGGAACGTACCAATTCCGAATTTTTAGGGATTCAAATTCAATTCTCCATGAGGCTTTGCAGGTTTTTGCTCCTCCTGCAATCTCATACTTCTTCTTCAGCGTATCAATCCGATTCTTGCAATTAACATCTGACCGGCGAGTCTTCTTCGTACGACCGTGAAGAGCATTCACTGCGTCAGCGACTTCCTGCCGGAGATTCACACGGTTGAGTTTCACGTCACAATGGCTCCAAGCCTCGACCATACTCGCTCCATCATCCTCAAGGAGTTACACCTATGAAATGACTCTATTGGTCCCTTAATTTATGATGTGTTATCTATTTAATCCCTTCAACTTGAAATATTTTCAGTGTTGTCCATTAACTTTAAACTTGTTTCAAAATAGTCACGAGCTCAAATTCATATGCCATTTGAACTATTTTCTATTAATACATGAGGTTTTTTTTTTTTTTTTTGAAAGTTATTATTATACATGAGTTGTTTCAAGTTGAATAAGGGAAAAATAAAGTGATTTAGCCTTGACTTTTTCATTTGTTGCCTTCCTTAATTTCATGTCTTAGTCAAAAATAGCTCAAATATAGTCAAAATATGGGTTTGAAATAATCAAAATTATTAACAATAGAGTTAAATTTTATTTCTTTTTAACATTTACCATTACTAATGTAATAATGCATGTTTCACAATTTATTTCTACTTATAAAGTAAATATATAAATAAAAATATGGTGTCAAATTATATATTTATTAGTTGTATCTTACCACTCATACAAAATTATATATTTTTCAAATTATACTCTTTTAATGAAACATATTAATATTATTGAACAACAAGTAGCATTAATTAGTGATCATCATTGCTACAATCTCATTCTTAATTAAATCAATGTATAGTTGATTAGAATTTCAAGGTCAATTACAATCATATTCTATAAAGGAAATAAATAATTGTGTTCAAGGTTGTAAAAGGAATTAGTTCTTTAATTACTTTATTTTCAATTTGAGAAAAATAAAAATTAGATTTCTATAACCTCACATTTTATTTTTATCTTTGCTTTTTGGTTTAAAATTGGGTGTTAAATATGGATATAGTGCTTTTTTTCCCAACTATGGATACACTTTGTCACTTTGAGAAGTGTCTGCAAACATTTAATATTTTCTAAGACAGAAAGTGATTAGAACTAAAGAAACTTCACCATTGATTATTTATTTACACGTGGATAGAACTGCAGTAATGAAACATGCATTTGACCCCGTTTAAAATCTTGCAGTCCGAATTCAATTTGGGAGCTCAAATCTGGTTGATCCAACCTCTGCATTTTAAGTGTCAATATTCTCCGGCACAGCCGGATAATCCACATCTTCACCAGCAACAGAAACGTCTTTCTGAGGCAGACGATCCAGATTTGGGAGCTCAAATCTGGTTGATCCAACCTCAGCATTGTAAGTGTCAATATCCTCCGGCACAGCCGGAAAATCCACATCTTCACCAGCAACAGAAACGTCTTTCTGAGGCAGACGATCCAGATTTGGGAGCTCAAATCTGGTTGATCCAATTTGCTCGACAAATCCATCAATGTCAGATGGAACAGTTGGGAAATTTCCTTCCTATAACATTAATAGAGATAAGAAATTTAGAAAAAATTATAACTAATTGACAACTTTAAAAAGATATTAGAAACGAGTGATTACAATGGCAGTTGTGAACATCAACTTCTTAAAACTCTGGACTGAGCTCAGGCTATCAAGTGAAGCTGTGGCTATCTTGGTTGGAATTTGCTCCGCACAAGCGATCATATTGAGCAAACGGAGATGGTCTATTAAGCAGGAGTGAATCTTTTCCAGGCTACAAAATATAAAGCAATTGAGAAATTGTCTATTTTATTTTAGCTGAAGACTGAAATTCAGTTTTTACATTCAAAAAAGAAAACTAACACTGAAGAATAATATAAGTTATAGAAATATGTAGGAAAACACAACTATTCAATCTATGAGCTAAAATCGAGAGTTACAAGCATAAACAACAACTCTATTTCAGATGTAATCTAACTCCATCAATTGTAATAAATAAATAAACACTCCATCGATAAGATCAGATTAACGAGGTATAGTATAACAAAAAACACGGCGATACTAAGCAAATGATTTGAAATATACCTATCAAGTGTGTCTATGGTTGATAATAGCTGGACAAAAGCTTCAGGTTTCTCCAGCCGCTTCTTATCGTAATCCGATGCGCAATCATCCATCCTCAGCTCTCTCAGGTACGTAGGGAACAATTCAAAAAAATTTTCCATAATTTTCCTGAAATAAGTAATCACAAACATTTGTGAATTCAAATTCAATTTCAGACATGCAAGAGTACTGTAATTAAATTCATTCATATCGATAGTGAATTACGATGCTCTCGTTTTGTTGCGGCTCTCTGTTTTGGTAGAAATGTAATCACGTCAATTGAAGTCAAATGTAATTGCATGCGAGAGCACTGTAATTAATTCACTCGTATTGAATTGAATTGAATAGAGAATAGCTTACTCTTTAGCTTCAGACGCCATAGCCATAAGCGGAGCTTGATCGATGCTCTGTTTTTCTGCGGAGAGAAAGTGATTATATCTCCGATTTGGTGCGAATGGCGTGGGGGGGAATTTGGGAGGGAAAGTGATTGGTATTTATTTATTTTTTTGAAATGGGAGGGCGTGTTCTTTTTGCATGCCGTCTCATAACGATGACGTGGATTCATCTCACGTGCCAGGCCCATCTCACCGCAGTCATTTCCTTTTTATTTTTATTTTTTATATTTTCTTTCTGATTGTTAATGTAATTTCCACAGAGTATTGCTACGTGCATGAGGATGTAACCAGAATGGTTGGAGTGTAAATAAAAAGTTAAATTACAAAAACTACCCCTGGGTTTTGTTTAATTTGCTGAACTGATCTTAACGTTTGAAAATTTACTAGTTGGACCTCCTATTTTGTCCCAAACAAATGTGCACATTCGGGAGAGGGTGGTGTGTTTGGTAGTGTGTCCAACAAATCTCGAGATTTGCTTATAATTTGAACAAACTTTACAAGGAGTTTTTGTAATTTATCAAAAATTTAACATATGAGCTTAGAAGCCACATTTTTTTTTTTTTTTGTTTTTTTAGCTTTAGAACTTGATGAACTGAATTTTTCTCATTTATTTATTTGTGAGGAAATGAAAGATAGTAAGGCCATGTGTGGTATGATTCTCAAAATCATGTTTTGAGAATTATTTTGATTTTATAATATTAAAAAGCTTATTGAGAATGTAAAAAAGTATATTGAAAATGTAAGAAAACTTATTGAAAATAATAAAAAAGTATTATAAAATTATAAATGTATCTCAAAACATGATTTTGAGATGCATTCTACACAGGGCCTAAATTTTCGTATGGACATATAATTCATAAACATTTTATAAAACATGTGCTATGCCAACTGCAAACTATGGTCACTATAACATCTAATATCATGAAGGACCTAATATCCTGTACTCGTACCAGAATTTTAGAACTATGCATCACTTCAAAAATCCACCAATAGTAGATAATTAGTATGGATCAACATTTTATTCCCTTCAGATCCAATTGTTTTAGCCTTTTTGAGTCCCACAAAATTGCCCTCCTTCAATGCTGGTTGTAAAACCTTGTTTATTGCCCTACTTCTTAAGCCCACCCTACTTTCCTCCATACATGCAATCATATTCCTGCTCCAAAAGAGATGAGTCTGAAAACAAGTATCTTTAATAGCCATAGTTCTCTGCTCTTAGCTCGCAATTCTTTCTTATTTCTGTCCAGCCAAATAAACGACAACACATGAAAAGGTTAGAGTTATAATCATATTGCCCTCAGGAGCTGAAAGAACTTAGTTAAGCGAGCATAAAATGTGCAACCAAATAAAGCATGATGACTTAGTAAATAACACCTAAAAGGATTAACATGATATGCATGTCAGCTTCTTGGTGGTTCTTTAGGTGTAAACTTTGCATTAATGTCTCTCATCTTATGGCCAAAATTCCTAGCATCCACTAATCAGTGTTTATCATGACAATCATTTATGTCATGCTCACCTTAAGTGAAGGAAGCAGTACCGATTGCTGCTCCTGCTGGAAGATCAGCCTGAGAAATAAATGCATCCGGGACATCTTGACGAGGAAGATTGCAGGGCAGAATGATCTTATCTAGAAGATATGTGGGAACATCTTTCACAGAGTGAATAGCAATATCAATGTCACCATTAAGAAGAGCCTCATATACTTCTTTTGTAAACAAGCACTTCCCCCTTGTTTCTGCACAACGAAGCTCAATATTTTGTCAGTGATTGTTTTTATTATCGCAATCTGAATAGCCCCCCTACTGAGCAAGCTTAGGATGAGGAGCCATCAAATTATCTCATGAGCTTGTGCAAGAGCCAGTGGACAGACCTACACAACGAAGAATTACATATCTGAACCATAGGAGAGCCTAGGCACAGGTTAATAAGGGAAAAAGAGACAGAAAATGCACAGTAATGTAGTCAGAAAACCGAAAGATTTTCATAAAACTTTATATTGTATGTCCATATAAGTAAGCAAGATTAGAGCATAACCTTAATTTTATTGTTGTCCTTTAGAAGGAAAAACACATCCATACCATATCCATCAACAGCCTCAATAATTAGTCACGAAAAGGAAATGCTATAATCTCAGTCCATCAATCCTTAAAAGAAAGCTATAGAAAGCCCAATGCAGAATCTGTTCAAAACAGGATTTCTGTGTGAATTATGGCAACAAGGAATTCTCGAAATACTGTGTGATTTTGATGAATCAGTTCAGTTCACATTGGCAAACAGAAAGAATTTCAAGTAGAAAATCAGCTATGCATTGAAATTCATTACTAAGAACTGTCAAGAAAACTTCCAATCAACAAATAGTTTTTGACTTATGACTTGTTACGTTTTAGCCAGTGAAAGGCCCCTCAAAATCTCCCACAACTACAGTATCTGAAAAAGTTAAAAGTATTCCCTTCCTCCTCAGCCTAAGCTCTTTTTCTAATTTCTTCTCAAACACAGGCATTGTGGATTTTCTCAATTTTGAAGATTGCTACCACAGACAACGAATAAAAAACAATCAAAATTGAAGTTAAACTTAAATTACACATTCAAATTTCACAAGTTTTGGAAAACCAGAATCATAAAGCACATGGACATATAACCAGGCATACATTCAATCATCAAAAAAAATTATTTTATGATGGACCCATGAACCCAACTTCTTCTTGTTCTTTGCTCTCTGCGACAGTATTCCCCTCTGCAAGCCCAGACAATAACCCAGTCAGAATCCATAAAGCAAACTGTAATTTGCTTACAGTAGAGAAGAGCATTACTAGGCGCCGGAAGATTATT
This sequence comes from Leptodermis oblonga, assembly GCA_016801395.1. Classification (NCBI taxonomy): domain Eukaryota; kingdom Viridiplantae; phylum Streptophyta; class Magnoliopsida; order Gentianales; family Rubiaceae; genus Leptodermis; species Leptodermis oblonga. The sequence goes on along the minus strand of CM028750.1, from coordinate 6,054,181 downwards.
TTCCGGCAGTAAGTAGCCAAGCGAACACCCCGGAATGCAAGCGTTGTATACCGTGTTTCTCAAATCTGCACAGGACAGAAGATGATCACACTCGAACAGCTTCAGAATCAGGACTGGAAATCACAATCCTATTTCCAGAAGAAACATAGGATATGAAAATGGCTATCGACGGAGATGGGTCAGCTCACATGTATGCCTTTGGAGGGAGAACGGCTGGAAAGGAGGTGGAACTGGAAAGCGCAAAACTTACTTGAGGAAAGCGCTGCGCTTCTATATGTTTTATTCCATATATACTTTGAATTTTTTAAATGTAAATTAATTATGAACTAAACATATGGCCTTTTTTTTTTCGTTTTGAAAATAATTTTTATTTCAATAGTAAATTTAATATATTTTAATCATATTTTATTATTTTCAATACAACCTTTTACTATTTAATATCTACTTTTTATATTTTCAATACACTTTTTACATTATAAAATTATTTTCCAAAACTTATTTTCAAAATTGTTTTCAAAACGCCCAAAAAGAACAGGCCTTTTATAATCAGTTTTTATCATTTTCAATACAACTTTTTACTATTCACCTACACATTTTTTATATTTTCAATATACTTTTATATTATAAAATTATTTCTCAAAACTAAATTTCAAATTTTGTTTAAAACCTAAGTTAAAGAACAGGTCCAAAAAAAAAAAATCCGAAAACAAAACAAAATACTCCTTCGTCCTAAGCTATAGGAATTACGTGGGCCGCATGTTGTGAAAAAAAAAAGGCAATCCAAACCTCGAACGACGTAGTTTCCTTATTTTAGTGCCTGCTCCTTAACCCTAATATAAGGGATCGAAAGGGGGGTATTTGTTATTTGTCTCCCTCGTTTTTTTTCTTTGGGGGCAAGAAAACCGAGCAGCTTTCTCTTATTCTTCTTTGGATTTGGATGCAAGTAGGTACGTCCGTTCGTCGTTTATTATATTTTTTTTTCTCCCACTTTATTTTCTGGTTAAAACTTTTGATGAAATTTATCCAACTCAGAATAACTGTGTTTTTGTTTGATAATATTATGTTCATAAATAACCCATGTGTACACCACGATTAGGGATATTTGCATTACACATTAACACATCATATCAGAGTAGCGATAATAGTTTGCTTAAAAATTTGCAAATGTAACCGAGATGAATCCTCTATGCACCTAACAAAATTGTAATTTTGCATGTTACGATAGTGGCAAGCATGGATCATGTTACTGGATTAAAATTGTTCATTAGTAAGTTGTTAGATAATAGTGCACAACATATTATATGGTAATTCTTAGGAGTGTGTGCGAATTGGTTTCCTCGAATTTAAAATTTTTTTGGTCAATTCAAAAACCGAACCTAATTCGTTTTAAAACTGAAGAAACCAAATCGAATTCGTAATTCGAATTCGGTTTGGACCGTGGAAACTAAATTCACAAATTTGTTTCTAGAATTAATAGTTTAACACAGGAATGAAGAAAAGAAAGAAAATAGATTAAGAGAAGAAGCACCGTCCAGTTCTAGATCCACAATTGCCGTCCTTTCCCAGATTCACAACCTCCACCATCCAACAACAATAATTAACACCACCATAACCTTCTCCCAAAAACTTGATGGCTAATAGAAGAAAATGAAAGAAAGATGGAAGAAGGAAATAGGAAGAGTAAAATGAGAAGTATAAAAATAAAAAAATATAAATCATATATCCCAATTCGATTTTCAAATCGGTTTTCGAGTTGGATACAAAATTCTAAAACCGAATTCATAATTCGGTTTCAAACCAAACCTAATTCGAATGCTGAATTAAAATTGGGTTATTCAAATTCGGTTCGATTTTCGAATTGGACTAAACCATGCCCACTCCTAGTAATTCTTGAATAGTTTAGGGTAATCTGACAGTTATTCCCTTAAATTCATCAATTTTTGTTGTCATTATTATCTATTAATTGGGTAATTTAACTGACTATTGACTATCGCTGGGTCTAATATTTGTATGTAGTATAACATATGTATAGGTAAGACAAATAGTCCATCGCGGATAATGGCATACTAATGAGTTGTGCAATGACATGTGTCTTACTGAAAGAATGATTGGATTACAGTATTCTCCCATATTTCATTTTATTATCCCTCTTACAATTACGAATTTAAAATTTTAATTATTAAATATATTTATTTAATTATACCATTTCTTAAGTACCTTCACGAGATATTACAATTAGTTTTATGGTGTATAGTTAGTAAGAAATTCAAATATTAATTAGGAAAATATTTTCTTCAATGGAAGAGTTCAATTACGAAAATATAAAACTTTTAAAGAAAATTTTGAAGGTCTAACACCTAAAGAAAAGTAATTTAAATGTGAAAATTATATTAAAAATACACAAAATTGTACAAGTTGAGCTGATACAAGAAAAAAGATCTTTGGTAACAAATTTTGATCATTTTGTCACTAAACACCCAAAGTCGTCGCTTAAGCGTTGCAACTAAAGCTCAATTTTCTTGTTCTTGTAGTTTGAAAGGAGGACGAAAGAAGAAGATGATCCAGGGTCCAAGTCTCCCCGACGAATTGGTAGAAGAGATATTGAGCAGAGCCCCAATGAAGTGTGTGCTAAGGTGTCGAACTGTGTCAAAACATTGGAAGGCATTAATCTTTACGTCAAACTTTGGTTTGTTGCGTCATAAAAATCGCAACCGTGACGATGATTTGACACTTTTGGTAGAAGAGCGGATTCGGCCCCCTGATTCCAACCGATATTATACCAATGATTATACCTTGAAAAAGAAACGATATACCTGTGTAGAGTGGCAAGAAAAGGAGGCGGGAGATGAAGATCAAACGTTGGAAACAAAAGAAAGCAGAATTATTGATGCGTATCCATATGAATGGAAGGAAGAAGAGGATAGGGAATCTAATATGCACGTGTGCTTCTCCTCTTGTGGGTTGGTCGTCCTCTACTCCAAGCATATACAACAAACCCCATTCTCAACAGAGTTCCTCATTTTCAATCCAATCACCGGAGAGAAGGTCAAGGTAAAGGCAAAGGACACTGATGATATAATGTCAGCCGCAGCAGGCCAAATATATGGAGTCTTTTTCCATTCTGTCCTAAAAGAATTTTGCATACTGTGGGGGAAAGCTAAAGAACCATCATACTTGATTTCTGATCCACGACACCGTTCCGTACTGCATAGCTTTGTGGGGAGCTTTCAATTGCTCAATCTTGGACCATCGCCCTCTCGTTGGAAGGACATCAATAACCAAAGCACTGCTCGGATCCTCAACCAACACCACCGACCTAGACTTCGATCCTCTGGTCCAAGTTTCTTTGGTGCCGCTTCACCGGTGGTGTTAGGCCATGTCTTGTACTGGATGGTTGAAGAGGGCAATCAGATAAAACGGCCAAATCCCAGATCTTGCCATGAAACCATAATGGCATTTGATACTATCAGGGAAGTATTCGAACTACTGCCACATCCAGGTCCCCTACCATGCTCCCAAGATACAGAGCTTTACAGTATATATCGTTACAACCACAGATTCATGCATCTCTTGGAATATAATAATCATTTATCTGTGTTTCAAACCTCAGCTACTCGTGGATATGGTAGTTCCTTTGCTCAACATTCTAGGTATGGTGATGAATGGTTATTCAACATTTGGATCTTCGAAAGAGATGATAATCATGATGAGCCAGAGGACATGGACATCATCAACAAGAAGGGGCGTTGGATCAAGATGCACACAATTAAACATGTTATTAATAAGAGATCATTATATTCGATCCCTTGGCGGCTAGGGGAACCTTTTTTGTACCCTCATAAATTCAATTTCAAACCCATTGCATTGATAAATGGAGAACTACTGCTAGTTCTATGGGAGATGGTAGGACGCCTCTTTGTGTACAATCTCAGGCTAGGCACTCGAGAAGAGTTTGACACGGAAAGAAGATTACCAGGGATTGATGATTGGTGGCAGCCTTCTAGTAAAATTTATGGTGTCTTCATGTGTGCCCATAGATACACCTTCATTCCGATCAGAAATTCTGATCCTGAAATCTTGCTAACCTAGCTAATTCATCGACGTAGTTAATTTAGTCGTTGTTTTCCACAAGTAGTAGATTATTAGTATGTACTTCCTCCGTTCTATTAGAATAATTTACTTTATTGTTTACCGTACGTAATCCAGCATGAATAGACTACGTTCTTGATGTTGCTAACTTATCATATTTCCTATTGATCCTATGTCCACTGTTAAGAAATGCGAAAAATGAAAATCCACCTGAATAGATCGAATGGGAAGCCCAGCTTGTACTCAAGCCTCTTGCATTAGAAAACATTATTGAGACTACACTCTAACAAGAATTTTGCAAAAGACTTTCAAAATACTATTGACCATTTAAAATATGTACTCCCTCCGTTCCATTAGAAGAGTCAATCTTTACTTAAGTACAATTTATTATGGATGTCAAGGTACAATACCTAAAATACTTAATTTGTCACCATTTATTCCATTTATATCCTTATTTAAAAAGTAAAAATTAATTGTAGATCACACATAATTATATTAGTAAGGGTAGGAAATGTAGAAAAACTCAAATTGGACTCTTCTAATGAAACAAAAAAATATTTCTTAAATTAGACCATTCTAATGGAACAGAGGAAAAGTAACAATGAATTTGATGATTAAAAATGTTATGAAATAAAAACATAAAATACAGTTTTGCAAGTATTTGGTACCAAAACTATTCAAAACAAAACTTTGAAATTCAAATAATGCATTCGTAGTCAATGGTTCAAAGATCGGTAACACATCGTTATCCATTAAACGGAGGAAAGTTTTGTGGAAGACGCAAAATTTCCTGAATACGTTACAATATACCCAATTCGTGCATAATATCGTGAAAAATATATACTAATTTTTACAACTCATGCGGATTTTAGAGATAAATTGAGAATAAAGAGTGAACGTGACACTAATAATTTCTCTCCATTATAAAATATTAGCATGTTTATTATCATATTTTAAAACATATTTTAGAAAAAAATATATAATTAAATTTAAAAAATTTATGAAAAATTATAAAGATATACTCTCTCCATCCCATTCAAAGAGTCTTGTTTGTAATACTGTTTTTAGTATTACAAATAGTTCTCTTTGAATAGGACGGAAGGAGTATTATAATATATAAAATTTGTTGTAAAAACTTAAAACAAAACAAAGACACAAACAATTTTAAAAAAGCTAACATAGCCTAACTTAGAAGCATAAAAAAAAGGCTAAAAATAGAGCTTAAACATGAATATAAACAAGGGGCATGATATTTGCAGTAACCGTTTCGATATTTGCAATAACATTTTCTTGTGAAAAGTCTAAAATACCCCTAACACTTTAAAAAAAAAAAAAAATCGTCGGCGACGGCGATATTTTTAGCCAAAAATATCGCCCGCGACCGGCGATGTTTTTGGCCAAAAATATCTCCCCCCCCCCCCCCCCCCCCCCCCCCTCTCTCAGTTTGATATTTGCAGTAACCACCGGGCGAATCTTCGCTAATCTGGTCAAAAATTCACATTTTCGACAAAAATACTAACAAATTCGGACATAATACAACTAACATAATCAAACCAACTATCTAAAACAATACCGCAAAACATTTTAACTTTAGCCACTATCCTTTTTCCGATCCGAGTAATCTCGATTTTTATCCGATTTTGTGATTCTACCCGGCTCTGCTTTGCAGGAATTATTAAACAGAACAGAGCCCGTGAGTTGCTTTTTCAATTTTTTTTTTTTTTTTTTGCAACCCTCACGGGCTGCATAGTTGGTTTTTTTTTTTTTTTTGCCCAGGGACATTTTTATCTTTTTACAAGGGAATGTTACTGCAAATATCGAAACCGTTACTGCGAATATCAATTCCGATAAACAATCACCACTCAAAGCAAAGTTGTTAAACTCGGATATTGACTTAGACTCGTTTGAGGTCTAGAATCGAAATCGTAGAATCGGATCGTAGACTTGGACCTAGACTCGAAAAATATGATTAAAGTGTATAATTAATTCTAATAGTTTTGTCAATCATAATACATACACAAATTTAACTATACTTATAGCATAAAACTTAAATATAATATTAAAAAAACCACATTAAAGTATCAATTGTGAAATAAAAAAATATCTTCAAGAAAGAGTAACCTCAAATCTCAATACATCAAGATTAAATTCAAGTCATTAATTCAACGAGTCTGATTCGATTCCGGCAAGTGGACTCGTAGACTCGGGCGAGTTTAGGAACGAGTTTAAAAACCATGACTCAAAGTCAAAGATTCCCAGAATTAAAAGTTTATACCACAAACATACAATTTTCACGCCTTTTCACAACACAAGAGAAAGAAAGAAAATAAAGAATAAAAAACTCCTGCACCCAGCACGCCTTCCATCATTCCTCCCCAGAGATCCTCCACCCAGGCATCATCAAACAAACACCGCAGCGAATCTTCTTCAAATCCAAACAAAAAAACAACGTTTTCATTCAACGATAAAACCGGAATTCAACCAAACCTTCAACCCAAAAAAAATTAAAATTTGCCAGAAACAGAAGAATGCGTTCAGAATCCCAGGTTAACTTTAGTTTTAACAGCAGTAAAAGCACCAAATTACTGTTAGTCTCTTTACCCTTTCATCATTGTGCTCTTTCACACGCTTCAAATTGACAAATTCCTTCCTCTTTGTCTCCTCTTGCCTCCTCCACCAACCCACCTCCTTCCCTACCTCGGCAATCTCTCGTCAGTACACGCACAGCACGATAACTACGTGTGTATGAGAGAGATTCCGATTGCCGGGACAATGCAGCTTCAGGTGAAGTTTCGTGGCGTAATCTTTTTGTTTCTCCGTGTGTTTTTTGTGCTGTGGATTGATTAATTTGAATCTGCGTGTTGTTTTTTTGGGGGAAATGCAGACGAGGACGGTGGAAGTAAAGCAGCTGTCAGATCTAGCGACGGAGAGAGAAATTCACGAGTTTTTCTCGTTCTCCGGCGAGATTGAGCACCTTGAGATCCGCCGTGAGTCGCCGCAGTCGGGGACTGCGTTTGTTACCTTCAAGGATCCCAAAGCGCTTGAAATCGCTTTGTTGTTATCAGTATGCCCTAATGTCCTTCTGCTTTGCTCCAGCTGCTACTCTTAATTTTTCTTAATTTTGTTTGCGTTGAATAAATTGTCATCTATCCACATTGTTGTTCAAATTGGTGGAGAACATAATTGTAGCAATTTGGGATGAATATGCAGCATTTAGGAAGAGATAGAAATAAGAGCTCCAAATTAGCTAAAGAAATTATGTTCGGAATATTTTGAGAAAATGAAGAAAATCAATGGATTGCTCTCACAATTGCACAAATCCTTGCTTTTATGTGTTTTATTCCCTGGAATTTCAGCCACCAAATAATGAATTACTGCTAAAGAATTTTTCAATTTTCACAATGTTATGCCATGCATTTCCAGTTTTGTGACGAATTTTGTGTGTTGCAACCGTCCTGTACTAATGTACTAGTCTGGTATTTTTTAGCTCGAATTGCATAATTCTTAGAAATACATGATTATTTTCTCAAGTTTAATCCATTTTGCTGCAGACCTCTTATATTAACTTTTGCCCCATTATATATTAGTGACTCAAAATCCTGTACTTTTGCAGGGAGCAACAATTGTGGACCAGATTGTGGTAATAACTCCTGCAGAAAACTATGTACCCCAATATGACGTGAGGATAATTCTATCTCCTAATATCTGGTTGTTTCTTTTCCATATGTTGCAATTATCATCAATTCTATGTGTAACTTATTTCAGGAAGTGAGAATAGTTGAGAACGCGGTGAACACATCTCAGGAAAATGCTTCACCAGCTACTGAGGTAAGAAATGATTCGATTTGAGTTCTTAACACCCAAAATTTGAAAATTTATCTTTGGCTCTAGAAGACTCTATTTTAGCAGAAAATCAGTAGGAATGTTGGATGTGGTTTCATGTGAAGTGGCTGTTGATATTGAAGATATGCTTTCTGCAGGCATTATGTCCAAATGGTTTTCTGGTAGTAGGTCTATGCTTGTAAATAGTGTTTACCTCTGAAACCCTTGTGAAACACATCAGCTTGGTCAGCAAGTCATCAAGGAATAAAATTATTGTCTTTTCTTTCAAACTTGAGCTAGAAAGAGTTGGAATAGTAATAGAAATAGGTTGTCCTAGCTTTATTTTAGCTGTATATCTATGCTTTTAATCTAAGATGGTAGACGATCTAGTTGGGCTATCTTTAAAGAATTACTAGTTGACAGGTACTTTTGATTCCAACTCTTGTAACAGGTCAATGATTTCCCTCCGAGGAGTGGGAAAGTGTATGTTAATAGAGCACAAGATGTTGTCTCAAGTGTGCTTGCAAAGGGGTCTGCTATTGGACAAGACGCTATAAATAAGGCCAAGGCATTTGATGAGAAACATAAGTTGAGAGCCAATGCATCTGCCAGAGTTGTTTCATTTGACAAGAGAGTTGGATTAACTGAAAAATTCACAGTTGGAGTGTCTGCGGTGAACGAGAAAGTTAAATCTGTAGATCAAAGGCTGCAAGTATCAGATAAAGCGATGGCAGCTCTATTGGCAGCAGAGAGGAAGTTAAATGACACTGGATCAGCTGTGAAATCAAGCAGGTTAAAGAAATCTTTAGTTTCGTTGGTTTTTTGTTCTAGACTTCTTACTGCACAATATCATGAATTTCACTTCTTGTACCGCCTCACTTTGTTTGTCCCTTGGATAGCTCTTGTATTATGTTTTCTTTAGCATAGGCTTCATCAAGCTTGCTTAAGATATAATGCAAACCAACTTGGCTAATTTTGTCGGTACTTTTATGTTCTAATGTGTAGCAAATTGAGTATGAGTAGAAAGCTTTGGGATTGATTATTTTAAGCTGATCAGGTACGTCACAGCTGGAACATCTTGGCTGAATGGTGCCTTCAGTAAAGTAGCAAAGGCAGGGCAAGTTGCTGGGACTAAAACTAGAGAGAAATGGAACATTGCGCTGACAAATTTGACTGCAAAGGTGTGCATAGAGTTTCTTCCTAGTTATGTATTGTTATTATGCCTTGCATCATTTCCAGGACTGCAATAGCATTATAAAAATTTGCAGTTTGAAACTTTAGATAAAAGATTACAGGAAAGCTTATGATTTATGAGGGTATTATTCTTCAGGTTTCTGTTGGAAAATTATTTTTGGTAAATCAGTTGAGGAACCTTCGAAAAATAACTGCTTAAAACCTAAGTTTATTGAGCATGGCGTCCACATGTTATTTACTTGTATCTTAAGGTTTGCCATTCTGCGCAGTAGACTGTAAATAGAATCCTGGAAACCTCCACTTCGCGACTAGTTATTCCCTTACTGACATAGTATAGAAGTTTCTATATGAATGGTGGTTGTGCATTTCTTTTAGTCTCGCATAGCTAAACCGCGAGTGTGGGATTGGTGGATGACGAGAGCTATTTGTATGATTGCAGGATCCGTCTATAGTTGCGTAAGCCGCGTACATGAGCTACAAGAAGGTTGCTGGGTTCTGTTACACAACTCTCCATTTGACGATTGCCTTGATCTTCAGGATTGCAAATTTGGACCTGGGATTGATTTAGAGGTACGAACTTGGTGTGTGAGATTGGACCAATCAATGTGTGCAAAGTTTTCGATACAGTTATTGAGTGGAGTCCATGTATTTTTTGGCGTTAGAAGTGTAGTTTAATTGGAACTCATTTGTTTGGGATGATGATATGCCCTCTTGGAGTGAGGGCCATTATTTTGTTCAGTCTTGAATTCGTTTATTGTATACAAGCAAATTTGTTCTGCTCGGTGCCATTCCAATCCAGCCTCTTTGAAAGATCATACTCCCTCCGTTCCATATAAAGAGTCTTACATCGAGTTGTAGCTTGTGACTTAAAAATAGTTATACCATTGAACTCTTTTAATGGGACGGGATGAAAGGATTACATGTATTATGTATAGAAGATTCCTATTTGAGTCCCAATTCTCAAATTCTCAGTCAGGCAGGACAGCCTTCCAAGCAATGAAACAAGAATGTGCCATTGAGGTTGTCAATTTTGTGATGCATACACATTCTTTAATCTCCACAAAAACCTTGCCTTTTACGGGATCATATTTTTCGATTGTCTTACTCATGTTTTCTTTTACGGGTAAGGCTGGCAGAAGATACCTCTGACGGGTTTCGGCCTAAGATGAATAACCTAGGAAAAAAAGTGGATGGAAATGCACGTCAATGTGCATGTGAATCCAAATGGTTAGGCCTAGGTGCCGCTGGCTCTTATCTGTCATTTCTGATTTATCAAGCCTTTGAACTGTTTTGCCCAAATATTTTGGCGCTTGAGGCCCAGCAGCACATGTTAGATATGGGCCGCCATGAAGAACAATACATAAGTTACCAAATACTTAATTCTAATTGGCCCTTTTAGCTGAGGTGTTTCGTTTTCATTGGAGAACGTACGTGGCCAAATCGTATCTCCAGTCAACCTCGAGAAAAATCAAAACTCACGAATACCCACCTCCGTAAATTGAAAGAAACTGGCTGACTTTCGAATCTGTTAAAATTAGACTCCAAGTAACTCATAGGAATATTCGTATCTAAAATATTATGTTTAATCATATTTATCTTAGTGAAAGTGAAACAATATACTTTTGAAGTAAAACTACATTTTGAGCGTGTAATCCTTATTCCGTACTACATACAATATGATTTAGGTCCCAAAATAAAATGAATTTCCATGCTGTCATATTCTATATTAGTAGCGTTTAAAGAAGAACAACATTATTAATTATATTTTTAAAAGCAAAGCAATACGTATCGCATATTTATTAATTCCAATTTCTAAAATGTTAAACTCCTTGCCTTCCGTGAAGGTAAATTTGTTTGTCATTGACACCATCATATTTGGTGACAAGTCGTGTTATAATTAGCCACCTAATGTAATGCTCAATCTTTTTATTTTTATTTTTTAATTTTTTGTTATTGGAAAAATATGAAATTACAATTTTAGTGAACCGAATATTTGACTAAAAGATTAACGACTAAAAGAAAAAACACTCCGGTGAAATATTTGCCAATTATTATGTTAATACATAATTAAGAGGGGCGATAATAATATTTGAAAATCTCAGGGAATACTATAAAATACTGACGGAGTAATTGTAATTTACCCAAAAGTAAAACACAATTAGTTTTAGTTCCTAAATTTACCCAAAAATGTACTAAAATGGAGAAGGTAAAATGAACGTGGCAACCGTAGAAGCGTGCCACGTGCGCATCGAGTTACGACACGAAGCACGGAGGAGAACTCGTTGCCGCAGAAAGCTCAAAGATCTGGTCTTAAAAAAAAATGGGACCAAACCTTTGACGCCGTACGACGAGTTCAAGGGCATATTCGTCCCGCACAAATGATTCTCGCCATTATTTTCCCAAATCACCCTTGAATGCCCATCCGCTTCTCTCTCGTACTAGTTTCAGTTTTGCATCTTTTTGGGTTCGCCCGGGTATATTCGCCGGCTCTCTCTCTCCTTTAAAGACCTTCACAGTGATCGATTCGTCCCTGTTGCGTGATTTTCAAAACCCAATTACACAATAGAGGGTGCGCACGGGAATGAGATTCTTGCTCTTTTTACTGCTGTTTCGGTGATTCTTAGGTGATGTTATTACTCCTTTTTTATTCTCATTCCGTTTATTTTAGCCGATTTTTTTTTTTTTTTTCTCTCTTTAGACCTTAGTTGTTGGAAGGTGGGGGAACTGAAAATGCTGTAATTTTTCTGGGCATTTCTTACCTGGGGAGCATTTATTTCGATTGTTTTGTTGGTATTTTAGGTGGTAGCTTATTTTCTTGGTAATTTAGTGTTTTCACCCCTTGATGTGAACTCGTAAATTTTGTTTATTGCGTCGGATCCTAATTGGTGTTATTTGGGCAATTATTATTTTTTTCCCAGTCTGAGTTGGTAGTTGTATGTTTTAAGATTTGATTTTGATTCTGCAAACAATTATGCTGAGAATGGAATTCTAACTGGTGATTGAAAGAATGTATTTTTTTTCATGAAAATTTGTGAACTGGGTACTCATCAACTATAGCCTTGATGTATAATCAACTGAATTGGAGTTTCCGCCATCATTTTCTCTCGTTGGATTAATTAAAAGATCCAATGTGCGTGGTATTTTGCTCACTTTTTTGTAATAATTATTATTGTTCTTTTGTGTGATTTTGGTAGCTTTGTTTGCTATACTCTGTGTGTTATGGTGTAGAGGGACTTTTTTTTTTTGGTTGATGATTTGTTACATTATTTCTTTCTAACAATGAATGCTTTCTTCTTTTTTTTTTTTATAGTATTTTTGTGGTTTACCTTGTTGGTCTGGTCCTACTTCTCACATATGACATTTTCTCACTGTTTCTAAATATTATGGTGCTGCCTTTGTACTTGTATGGAAAATTTTTGTGCTAAATGGCATTTGGACTTGGGACTTTTTGGCTTTTTTTTAATTATCAAATAATCTCAGAGGAGGTGTTAAAGGCATATATTTGAAGAGATACTGTTGCTGTAATTGTGGATTCTATGTATAAAAAAACTATGTACTAGATGGGGTTGGTTGGGCTTTTATTAGTTATTTTGATCGATACTTTTGAATGCGCATTTTGATGTTCAATTTTGAAATATGATTCATAATTGCCAAAATATATACAGTCGATGTGTAAAAATGTGTAGAATTGCTGCTCATGTACAAGTTCTGTCATGTGCTTCAGAAAACTGGTCCAAAAGATTTCTCACTGATGCAAAATTTGAAATTGCAGTGGCTCTTCAAATTTTCCTGATGGGTGTCATGTATCATGGAGCCTTTTAACAGCCACATCAGCTCTTCTGCTATTTAAGCAAGGAAAAAGGCAAACAGAAACAAAACAAAAAAGAAGCAGCTGGTGCTTTAGGGATTTGCAATTATCAAATTACAGATTGACTTGCTGCCTTGCTATTAGGACTTGGCAGATTCTTTTTTTTCTGAAGTTTAGCATTTTTTTTGAAGAGCTTCTTCAGGGTAATAATTAATTTAGAATTCTGGAAGTAAGAAACATATTCATGCTGACGAGTCCGCAAACTTCTAGTCGGAAAGGCTCACCAAGTGGCTCCTCCAAAGATGTATGGCTTGTTACAAGAGAGGGATCTCTGTCTTCTATTGATGCGGCATTGGCATGGCTTAAGAAGAGTGGTGGGAACATCAATGCTCGGAATGCATTTGGCCTCACGCCTCTTCATATCGCAACCTGGAGAAATCACATTCCGATAGTCAGGAGGTTACTTGCTGCTGGTGCCGACCCTAATGCTAGGGTGTGTTTGTCTCTTGATTAGACCTTCCAAACTTAAATAATTTATAGGGATGAATACTGAGTTCATGCATGTGAATACGCTACTTGAGATATGGTAGGGTAAGTTCACCAGATTCTGAAGTTCTGAAAACTAACCATGTCTCAAGTCTGAAGTTCTGAAAAACTGTCACAACTAAAAATCCAACTTGCAAGTTATATTGAGATGAAATTCTCCGAATATCATTCCGAACTTGTTTATTTTGATTTTTAAGGCTTTGGCTGTTCCAATACCATTTTGAGTTACTTCTTCCGTAGAAGTTTAAGATGCTAGGAAATTTGTTTGCTTTTCATAAAAGCTAATATTTCCTTCAATGTTGCAGGATGGTGAGTCAGGATGGAGCAGCCTGCATAGAGCTCTGCACTTTGGCCATCTTGCAGTTGCTAGTGTGCTTCTTCAGTCCACTGCTTCTATCATATTGGAGGACTCTAAATTCCGAACGCCTGTTGATCTCTTATCTGGACCAGTGCTTCAAGTGATTGGCGATGGGGATGAATCAGGTGTGACATTACATATAACTAAATGTCTTATAATGATGATAGTTTACCTGTTGTCAATTAATTTGAAGCGAATTTTCCCCCCCTGTAGTTGCTACAGAGGTGTTTAGTTGGGGCAGCGGTGTAAATTATCAACTGGGGACTGGAAATGCACACATTCAAAAGTTGCCATGCAAAGTTGATGCTCTTCACGGTTCATCTATCAAGTTGGTTTCTGCTGCAAAGTTTCATAGTGTAGCCGTTACTGCTCGAGGAGAAGTTTACACTTGGGGATTTGGGAGGGGGGGCCGTCTCGGGCACCCTGACTTCGATATACATAGGTAGCAACTAGAATATCTCTCTGTTTATGTAGCTGTGTTGTTCTGTACGATGCTTCAAGTATACTGAATTCTACTTTTGTTCTGTGTTGTGGTTTCTTTTTGTTTCTAGTAGCTGTAGTTGTCATGATGATTTAGATCTTAATGTATCTGTTTTAGTCACAAAAGCCTTTTAGATCTGTAACATTTTAGCTATTGTACCCTTAGAAATTGTGGATAATTGCCCTTTATTTATTTGGTGGATTTTCATTCTTTCCTGCTCTTTCTTTCTAGTATTCCTTTGGTGTGTAAGAATTCAAGCTTTTATTTATTTCATGATAAATTAATGGGTGAAAGCCTGTGTTCATTTTGACTTGGAATCTTCTGTTATTTGACCCGTGTCATGTGTTAACCGTTGGCAGATGTAACGAGATTCTTGAATTAATCAATTAATAGCTTGTGCTTTTGTTGAGGGTTTCTGAAACTGGAAACCTAATATAATTTTCTTTTCCAGTGGTCAAGCTGCAGTTATTACTCCGAGGCAAGTGATCTCTGGGTTAGGGGCACGTCGGGTTAAAACAATTGCTGCAGCCAAACATCACACTGTTGCTGCTACGCAAAGTGGGGAGGTTTTTACTTGGGGTTCCAATAGAGGTGAAACTTACCAGTGCCTTTTCTTTTCTCCTTTCGATGTGTGTTTCATTGTGAATTAAAGTGGTCTTCTTCTGCAGTACTCACTCTCTCTTAGTATTGTGCAGAGGGTCAACTTGGCTATACATCTGTGGATACCCAACCTACACCCAGGAGAGTTAGTTCTCTGAAATCAAGGATAGTTGCTGTTGCTGCAGCAAACAAGCACACTGCTGTGATCTCTGATTTGGGTGA
Organism: Leptodermis oblonga; assembly: GCA_016801395.1. NCBI lineage: Eukaryota > Viridiplantae > Streptophyta > Magnoliopsida > Gentianales > Rubiaceae > Leptodermis > Leptodermis oblonga. Next base: position 6,039,061 of record CM028750.1, on the reverse strand, counting down.
GGTATTCACTTGGGGTTGCAATAAAGAGGGACAGCTTGGTTATGGGACTTCCAACTCTGCTTCAAACTACACCCCTAGATTAGTTGAATGCTTGAAGGGAAAGGTTTTAATTACAGTTGCTGCAGCAAAGTATCATACAGTTGTTTTAGGAACTGATGGTGAGGTATGTCCTCCATTTTTCCTTAGATAGCTGGGAGTTTTGGGGTATCACATTCTTCTAGAAAATTTGGCTTAATTGCTCTTTGAGAAGAAACAATGGCTTCCTTTGCAATCAGACATTCCTTGTGTATATTTTGCGTGGTGCTGGTATGATTAGTTGGTAATTGCAAGAATTTGCTTAATGACTAAAAGCAGTGGGTTAGCTTTTCTCACTCTAAATTTATACAATTTTGAACTCCATAATCAAATTATTTCTTGTCTGGTTCTGTTTGAATGAAGAGAAATGTAAATGGAATAGTGAAAGTTTGTTCCTGGATCGATTTGTTTGACAAGAAAGAATTGGGTAAAATGATAGCCAAGACAGCTATTGGCAGTTCTAGACTGTTTCAAGGCAAAGGTCCATATTAATCCAGTCATTTTACGAAAGTCTAATATATTCCATGTGGCATTATGTTTTCGTGGAATGAACCATCAAGAGTACCTTTGGTTTAGTTTTCGGTATTGCAAGGTTTGTTGTGTAGAAATGAAATTGCCTATACTTAATAAAGTCATTAAATGCTTGGTCCCATGAAATTTGTCATTAGTTAATCTGAATCATTAAAATAATATACAGAAGGTGGTCTGAGCATTCTAGTGTTTCTTATTTTCTATATATCATGTTACAGTTGCATTTTTGCTGGCAGGTATTCACTTGGGGTCACCGACTTGTTACCCCAAAGCGGGTTGTTATTTCGAGAAATATAAGAAAAGTTGGGAGCACTCCACTCAAGTTTCACAGGAAGGAGCGACTTCATGTGACCTTGATTGCCGCTGGAGGGACACATAGTGTGGCCCTAACAGATGATGGGGCAGTATTCTTTTGGGTTTCGTCAGATCCTAATCTTCAATGCCAGCAGGTGACTTCACTGACCCAATATTTCTTTTAATCTTTGACATTGCCTTTTTAGTTATTCTTAAACATTCATCTTTCTTGTCCAGTTGCATTCACTATGTGGGAGAAATATTGTTTGTGTGTCTGCTGGGAAGTACTGGACAGCTGCTGTTACTGATACTGGTGATGTTTTTATGTGGGATGGGAAAAAGAGAAAAGATGAACCACCTATTGTAACTAGATTGCATGGTTTGAAAAAGGCTACATCAGTTTCGGTAGGGGAGACGCATCTTTTGATCGTTAGTTCTCTGTATCATCCTCTCTATAATACTCGTAAAATAGGAAGTACTCAGAAGGTCAAGCAAAAGCTTAAGAATGAAACAGATGAGTTAGATGAAGGGTTGATGTTTGATGATCTGGAGTCGGAAGATGTTTCATTCACTGCCCTGAAGGAAGAAATTGTGGAGACTGTGCCAAGCTTAAAGACACTGTGTGAGAGAGTTGCCATAGAGCACATGTTGGAACCACGGAATTCTCTACAGCTGCTAGAAATTGCAGATGCACTTGGAGCAGCTGACCTGAGAAAGCATTGCGAGGTATAAATGATGACTATCTTTATTTGAATGTGGTGAACCCATCGGAAGGGTTATGATTAGGAATTTTAGTGGGTATATGGTTGATAGTTTTGTTAGTCACTAAAGTGCAACTAGAAACTTTCATTTCCCTGACTACAACATTTAAAAGTTTAGACGTTTTGTTGCTCCCATTGGTGAATTATTAAAAAAATCTATATTGAAACTGGTGCAGGAGATTGCTATTCGCAACCTTGACTATATTCTTGCAGTCGGAACACGGACTTTCTCCAACACATCATTGGACATTCTGCTCAGCCTCGAGAAGTTACTTGATTCAAAGTCATCTGAACCATGGAGTTATCGCCGGCTTCCGACTCCAACGGCTACTTACCCTGCCGTCATCAATAGTGAAGAAGATGACAGTGAAAATGAATTTCTTAGAATACGTGGCAGCAGTTCATGGACACCATCCTTCCGGAGAGAGGGGGCTGTGAGATTAGATAGTTTTCTGCAATGTAGTGATGAAATGAAGGATGAGCTTTCTAAAGAGATCCGGGCTTTGAAAAAGAAGTTGCAGCAGATTGAGATGCTCGAGGAGAAGCTGTCGAATGGTCATTCTCTGGATGACCAGCAATTGAGGAAGATTCAGTCTAGGGGAGCTTTGGAGAGCTCTCTTAATGAACTTGGTGTTCCTATAGAGACAGTGCAGTCTAAAGCATCTTCTCCTGTTTCTATGGATGGTAAAAATGGTAAGAAGGGTGTGTCTAGAAAGCAAAGAAGAAAGAGCAAGCACAAGGCAGATGAAGTTGAGTCATCTGCTGATTATGAGAAGAATGGTCAGCCAGAACCTAAAGAGAGTAATCTGGAAGTTGAAATATCTCGTGTTAAGCATAAGGTAAGGTTTGAAGTTTTTGTTGTGTTCAAATTTGAGTGGCTAGCTTAGTAATTACTCATCCAATATGCATTGGGAGGATGTGGGAGCTGTTGTATTCATGAAATGAGGTATTCTCATGGAAGGTGGAAATTTTTATTATTTGTCTATATAACATTCAGGGATTTTCATAGTTTCATCATGGTGGACATGCTAACTTTTGGTAAATTTTCTGAGTACCTCGGGTATAGAGTTGTGTATGTTTGAACTCTGGCCCTTGTTTAATTCTGATAGCTGAAGTTGTAGGATATCATGTCGTCTTTTATTTGAACTTGTTTTATTTTATTATTTGATTTCGGGTCAAGGATTTTGTGGTGTAGTATATGGTGGTGACTTATTCTGTTTCTTCTCTATTTACAGGACAATGATGCAGATCTCTTAGGAGCTGCTGCAAAACAAGTTCGTGATGATTCTTCTAGCTTCACTAAAGATCTTGTAGGTACTGGAGAAAATAGCCATTCATTATCTTCTGCATCGAAGAAGAAGAAAAACAGAAAAGGAGGTCTCTCTATGTTCTTGACTGGGGGTCTTGATGAACCTAAATATACTGTGCCACCTCCAGTAATGGTCAAAAGTGAGGGTCCAGCCTGGGGTGGTGCTAAAATTCCGAAGGGGTCCTCCTCTCTTCGCGAGATACAGGATGAACAGAGTAAAACACTGGAGATCAAACCAACTAAGTTAAACAATCTTGTGGAGGATGTTTCTGATGGGAATAATAGTGCAAAAATTCCATTAGCTTCATTTTTGCACACCAGTCCTATGCCTGTTGTTCCAGCTCGGACAAGTCAAGTTTCTGAGGGAGAAAAGAACACACCTCCATGGGCTGCATCTGGGACACCACCGTCTCTTTCACGACCATCTCTCAGGAACATCCAGCTGCAACAGGTAGGAGATTCTTTTTCCCGGTCTGTTCTTGCACCGTGCCTTGTAGCAGAACGCATGTGGATGATGCCAAGTATATATTTTCTTGCTATAGAACCATTTTTTTTACCTTAAGTGAACCACCTTAATATTGGTTAATGTAGTTAGTAGCTTGGCAGTCTTATTCTTAAAAGGTGACGCGGCGGTTGCCTGAGTAACCTATCTGCATTATCGTTCATAAGAGCAATCTAGTTTTGTAGAGACGTCCAGCATTTCCAGTCATTCATTGAATGAGGCAGTATTCTTGCGATTATCATCTCATCTCATCGTGTAATCTAAGTCATTATATTGTTCTTTTGTAGGGTAAACATCAGCAATCTCTGTCCAGCCCCAAAACGCGAACCACTGGCTTTTCTGTAACAGCTGGTCAAGGCTCGCCATCAGATTCCAGTGGCATGAATCGCTGGTTCAAGCCGGAGACTGAGACACCCTCATCCATCCGGTCGATCCAAATAGAAGAAAAAGCGATAAAGGAATTCAAGCGCTTCTACAGCAGCGTGAAGGTTGTGAAGAACCCGTCATAAGAAGAGACCAACGCCGCCTCGAAACTGTAAATTCATCATCTTTTCAAATAAGGATTTACCTGTAAATGAATTGTACAGACACTGCATTCTGCAACTATTGTTGCTTTTATAAGAGTAGGGTCTTAATTTCTTGAATTTGGGCTCCTTTGTTTTGGGTCAGAAATTGAAACTTGACTTAGTTTTCTGAGCAATGTTGGAGTAGTAGTTTACAGGCGCTGATGCCTTCATGGTGGGAGGCAGCCCTTATTTATGAATAATATAGGACCACTGAATAATGATTTATGCATAGTGAATTATTCATTTCAGGTTTTCAAAAAAATATTATTCATTTATAAATTTATACCTTCCATGTATTCTTTTGTTTGTAACTTTGGCTAGTGTTGCATGATTTATCACAAGTATTAGTAATACACTTTTCATCTATCACGAAGGGAATATCAGTAATATTTTTTTTCAAATATTTTGAAGAGCAGTAGATATCGAAGAGACTAGAGAATAGGAATTTCTTCGATTAATTTGAAAAGATTATCAGTAATATTCTTTTTAAGTATATGATATTGGTGTGTATTGTTCATGAATATTAAAAAAATAAAGGCGGTAGAGGGATGTGTGATTGAACGTGTGTCCTAAATTATGTCGCATGTATGAATCAGTTATATCTATATATATATATATATAACATTTTGCAAAATAAGCATGTCAGTTAAGGTTGAGTGACAAGCAAATAATGAGGTTAAAGTTAGGGTTAAAATATCTTAACACGTCAACAAGCGAATGAGGTTAAAGTTAGGATTAAGATATCTTAACACGGCAACAAGTGAATTTGAACACGTAAACCTGACCAATTGACACCTTTATAAATAAAATGGGGAATAGGGGAATTCCGCTGCCAACCCACCCATATTTGCTTTATTGGTTGTTATTTTGACTTAGGCCTTGATACGTGGGCCTGTGCTGAAGTGGGCCTAACTTGATGTTTGGACAAGAAGTGAAAAAGATGGGAAGAGCCGAAGAGGAAGGCGAAGAAAAAAAAAAAGAACGATTGGAAATGCTGTAGGGCCGGGCCGGGGCCGGGCCAGGCCAGGCAAAGCAGTTTTGGAAAACACGACAAAAGGAAATATTATTATTATATTCTAAACCAATAAAAAGAAAAAGAAAAGTAAAAAAAAGGTGGGAATCAACTTTGACGCCAAAAATTTCTACTCCTTTGAAGACTTTAATTAGCATAGCAAATTTTGTTGGGTGAGAACTGTTCTGCCATCTCAATTATTTGAAGCTACGCAACTCTCAACTGTAGTTTTTTTTTTTTTTTTTTCTTTTGGCAGATTACATTTATTTTTCGGTGTGTCGGTAATCGTATTTAATTCTGGTCATTCACAAGATAACAGTAATTTTTAAAATCTCAAGAGAGTAACGCTAATCTTGCGAAATCTCAATTTATTCTTTCTGTTTATATATTGGGACATGTTACGGTTCAACGTTTTTTGTCTCAAATTTCGTTCTTTTCTTGCCATTTTTGTGGTTTTACTAGAAAATGAAGTCAAAATTGTAGTGTCCAATGCACAAAGGACAAATTTCATTTACCTCTAAATCAACATACTCCTTGCCTATATTATCATTTTAACTTCATATTTTATTAAGAGAACTGAAAAAAAATATTATATATTTGGATAAAAACATGGAAAAATATTATACTTCACTTGGATTACACAATCATTCAGCCATTTCAAATGACTTTAGCATAACAGATCTCATGTTCCTAGTTCATGAGATCCCGAGATAGGTGATCTGTTATCCGAATTTAGAGTGCACTCTCTATTTTTAGATCTATGAGGCCGTGATGAAATTCAAACTTTTACAGCTTATTCCATTATGTAAACTAACAATGGTTTTTCTTTTTCCATTTATTTTTGTTATTGGGGGAGGGATAACTTGAGTTGTGTAGTAGTGTAGTTAGAAAGAAGGGAAGGCAACAGTGTGTTAACACATAGACTCTGACACAAGCAAAGGTAAATTTGTAGAAGGCGTCAAGGGTAATGCAGTTCTGAATCATCTCCCTTTTCTTTCCAAAAAGCAACAATTGTTGTCTTTTCTTTTCTCTTCTTTACCCAAATTTGTCAGTCAATCTTGAATGTGCTCATTCATACATCTTTTCTCGCCTGTTTCAACAACGTTAACTCCAGATCAAATCTTCTGCATACGTTAGTGTATTTATATACAAATGGGGTTCTGCACGGGTTACACAGATAAAGAAAATCTTGTGCTAGAGCGTTATCTTTGATTAGTTAATGATGGCCATGGTAACTTATTAATCTTGAAACATAATCAATGAAGGCTAATTTGCCATTACTGTTTTGAAGGTACGTATCCAGTTGAGATCATTGAAACATCACTTCACTTCAGTGTCTCTTCGGACATCATCCCATGATATGATTGCACTTTCGTATGAAAGCAAACATGGAGACCCCCCAACAAGTTCAGATTTTTAATGAAAACTAGGTAAAAAGAGATGACTTCTTCTATGCATTTCACTTGCTTGCTCAATTGCAAGAATGAAAAGTTAACTATCTTACCAGGGATTATGCTTCTTTCTCTTCTTGTTTGTAATTCTAGAAATTCAACACTGTACAGTAAAATCCCATTCCTCTCTGCCCTTTGTTTTTGGCTCTAAAATGAGCTCAAATATACCCTTTTTCTTAAATGTTATGTTATGAGGCCCCATTAGCTTTGTACACAGGAAAAAAACCAATCTTGGATGTGAAACTAGTCTGTGCTGGTGGTGAAATGGTGCTTTAATGTGGGTGGTGACACTTTTAAACATTATTATGAGTGTACACTGGTGATCTTGAGTTTCTGTCACTAACTTTATACGTGTGAGCCCTGATTCTTGTGCCCACTCTACTGTTTTTGATCAATGGCGACACACAGTGAAGGCCCATCTCTTATCTCTCATGTCATGTCCTTTGTCCTCGCTCACATTCTTCTTTACACCTCGTTATTTTCAGTGCTATGGTATCGAGCTCTTTTTTTTTCTTTTTTTAAACATCATAGTTATTTTCACGTTTAATTAGTTAAATATTTATATACAGTTAAATTCACCTTATGCAAATAATGATTTCACTCTTTAACTGATTATACATTCATCTCTTCTAAAAGGAAGATTAAATCCTTCGTGGGGGAGTTAGTGCGTCCCAACCCTGGTTTGTAAGAAATCAGCCTTAAACAAAGAGAAAGAAAGGAAGTAATTGCAAGTCACAAGTGTACCTGCCCTCTTATTAGGCTGTTCCATAAAAACCGTATAATAAGACAAGTCGAATTCCCCAAGAATGAAGAATGAGCAGCTTTTGTTTATAATAGTCTTATTATGACCTGTCCATCATGTGAGTGTCCACATGAACATTTTTGTACCTGATTTTAGCATTAAACAATTGAGTCTTTCTCCTCCCTTTCTCCAAAGTCTCCAACCAAACCCAACCACTATTTGATGTCGTTTGGTGCTTTAGATTGGAGGGACAACAACACTAGACTGCTTTAATTCTTTTGCAAATTAAGAGATGCGGTAGTGGTACTGATCATTGTTGAATCATGACGGGGAGGGATGCAGATTTCTCATCATTTCTGGTGGAGAAAATAAAGAAAAGGGGGGTGTTTGGAATGAAGTTTGATCCAAGATCACTCATATTCTTCAGGAAGCTCAAATTAATGGCTTCTTCTGATCGAATTGTGATCTCTGATCTCGGACCAGGCTTCATTCCTCACTCCCCACTTTTCATGATGATCAGGAAGCTAGCTTGGAACCCTTCCTTCATTTGTTGAGCACTAAAACCTAAAGGTATTATATCATCATCATCATCATCAATTCATCATTGATCTGTGACTGTACATATATATTATTCATGTGTGCTTAATTTCCTACTAATTTTGTCAAGTAGATCAGATCAGGATCTATTAATTTTTCTAATCTGATACAGGAATTAATTGATGATTCAGTTCTTAATATGTCCCTCCAAGAAAAGAAGAATCTTTTCTTAGTTTAGACAGATTATTTTTGCTACTGTTATAGAGGGTTTTATTTAATTTCTTGAAAAACCGACACTGCAAGCAAATATTAATTATTCTTTTGGCATAGATTTATGACCACACAGTATATATATATATATATATGTAACGCTATGATCTTCCTTGTGTTAAAGAAACCTAAGTTTGCATGCCCTTTTCTGCAGATTTAGTTGAGCATATATAGTTTCTCATCTTCAACAATATTAATGTCTTCCTATGGTTCAGATTATGAATCTTTGGGTTTGTGATCAATAGCTTTTTGCAGTTAGTTCTGAATAGAGAGCTGAAGCTAGCTGCCATGGCAGCCATGCATATATTAGCACGAACATGCAGGTTAATTGGACTGAACTCGTGTTTTAACTCTGATGGTGTTAATTATTCCATGGAAATGGAAGAGGGGACGACTTACAGGTGACTTCTTTTATTCCTTTAGTTGTTCATTCGTTGTTACCTTTGCTTTGTACTATAAATATATAACGGTGTTGCCTTGTTGGATTCTTAATCACTTTTTTTGGTTCATGAATCAACATACGAAGCTTAAAGTTGAGCTGATTCTTAATTTATTGCTATTAATTTCCACATTTGTTTAATTACGACTGGGATTGATTTGTTAACTAGCTAGTATTTGCATCATTCCTGGTTAAACATGAAGAAAAGTTTAAGTACAGTGTCCATGATGAACCCTGGCCTCTTAGTCTAACATTCGTCCGTTCGTTTTCATAGTTTCATAAATATATTTTGGAGCTTCGAATTGTATATTAATTTTCCATCATTCTCGATATACTTTTCACGTCTAAAAGTTATCATGTTTTCAAAACTCTCCAAACCGAACACGGCGCTAATGAATTTGTTACTCATCCATCAGCAATTAATGCAATGGTGACAGTCCACTAGTCCAGTGGAATCTCAGGAGAAGAAAGGAGAAGAGGGTATAGTAAACTATCATCAGCTGCATCAATAATTCATCATGTTTTTCCTTTTCTAACAGTGCAGGATCTCACTCTCACTCTCAAGATAGGAAAAGTGTTAAGAGCTAGCAGTTCATAGATGCTGACATTACCTGGAAGTGGTTCATATTAAATACACCACCCGCTCCGTTAAAAGAGTCGGAGTCGAGTGGTACAACGTATTGTTTTTGAGTTAGAAAGTATAACTCAAAACATGACTTGCCTCGGGCAGTTAGATTTATCCCTTTTTACCTATTTCCTCGGGCTGTTAGAAAGCTGAAAGAAGGGTAGCTCTTCATTTTTTGCGTTTCCTTGATTTGTTAAACTAAAAGTATATAAAGATGTTTTTGATCGACATTGTATGAAGTGTGAAATAAATGCATTTTTCACAAATGAATAATAATTTTTAGGGAATTAATGTAAGTGATATGAAGGTGGGTTATGAAAATGTGCTCTTTTTTTTTAATAATTATTTTTTATCCCAATAAAAAAAATTATAAAATAATACTTTAATTGCGATTCTTTCATTGAGACAAGAAAGTAATAAATTTTTCATATTTTAAATACATTTTTAAACATATTTTCAAAGGAAACGTATTAACACCAACGAAAAAATCAGTTATCAATAATATTCCGACACATAAGTTCACTTTTCATGTAAATATCCTTATTACTTAGCTCTCTTTATCTCTCCCTCTTGTCAGGCCATTTATATTCCTATGGGAATCTCATACTTTCCATTTGAATATTGTGTCGTCATGGGCAAATCCTACAACTTGCATATTCATTATGCGGGTCACGTATCTGCTTACAGAATCATTGTTGTGCACAACGTATGTCCCAAAAGATTGCAGGTCCTATACTTGCTCGGGAACTCCTTGCAACATACGGGTGCGTGCAAGGGTGGTAACCGACTTTGATAGCGGGGTAATCGACTCTGATACCAATTATAATGGCATATGTTTCAACTTTTCAAAAGGCAGCTGAAATGGATAAAAAAAAGTCGCACACCAACTATATGTGTATATATGCACACACACATGAGAATCTCGTAGTTTTTACGTGAAATATTGTATATTGATCATGGCTAATGGATACTTTTAAGAAATTCAGAAAGAAGCCCATTTTAACTTCCAACCAAGAAAACTGGGCTTCATCAAAAAGCCCTTTTTGAAAGCTGTTTGCTATAATTCAGTAGAGACTAAATTTCTGGGCTGAATTTCATTAGAAACAATCTGCTAACTCTGGCCCAGAAATCAAAAGGTATTATTCTGGAAATGGAAAATACTACTGTACAATACACTGATAATTTGCAGAATATATCCGCTTCAATTTTTAATAAATTAAAAAAATGTTTTTGGCCGATAAAACAGTACCACTTTTTACTTTTACTTTCTAAACCTAAAAAACACTGTCTATTACTAGGTCATAGGTGTATCATGACTCGAGATCATTACAACTAGCAAAGTCTCAATTTATTACCCTCTTTATTTTATAGAAAGAGTTTTGTTTCAAATTATACAATATCACGGGAAAATAATTGTATCAAACTATTTCAATGAGACATATCGAGATAACATAAAGTTTCAGTATTAATGTTAGAACAAGTTTAACTTCTCTACCTAAGTTATAGTATCTTATTTGGTCATGTGTTCAAAACTGAGCAGTTTCATTTTTTAAAATTTAGTTAAAAGTGAAACTACATATATTTTGGACACCGGTTGAAGAGAATAAAACACTATAACTACTCGGGTAGAATACATGACATAAGATTACAAATGAACCGATCCAGTTACATGCAGCTGTGCATGGTGGATCCTCGGCCTGCAGAACCCTAATAACATGTAGATACGAAAGAAAAAAAAAAAGTGCAGGTAGAAAACTAGAAACAAGAGAAAGTGATGATTAACGAATTCCAAAAACAAATAAAATGGGCCATCGGTGGGGGAAAAAAGCCGAAAAGGGTGTAGAAATGAAACGCGGTCGGTGGTGATATACTGATAAAAAGGATCCCTGTTCCTCCTCCTCCTCGTCAAAAAGCCAAAGTACCACCACCATCATCATCATCATCATGCGGCTGCCATATAATTCATCAATCTCATTCACATCCCGAGGTAAACAAACACACAATGGGATCATAATTAGTGGGGTGTGAAAGAGGAGAAAAAGGGCAGCAAGAGAATCTTCTGCCAAAGAAAGAAAATGCAGGTCGACATAACCAAGCTCCAATACTAGTAAAGAATTCAGACACGCAGCATCAGCATCATGCTCATGCATGCATGCATACTTTTGAATAATCATATCATATTCATAGTCTGAAAGCAAAAATTGTCAAGTTCTATTTGACAAAAATACAGACAAAGAAATTCAAGTTGGAATCTTGAAGAAAAGGGAAATGTTATCTCTTGAAGTAAACAATTGATTTGGTATTTCTGCTTGCATAGGAAGTTAAGCACATCCCTACCTTCCTCATCTTCAAGACTTCAACTTTTTTCCTTCTTTACATCCATCTCCAGCTAAGGATTCCACTCTCTCTCTCTCTCTCTCTCTCTCTCTCTGTGATCACCAATATCAATCCCTTAAGCATCAAAATATGAGCACAAACCTCTCTCTTTCTCCAAAAAAACTCCCCTGAATCACAAGGAATGCAATGATCAGCTCATGAAGCTGAATGTTAATTAATTGATCACTTAGTTTCAAATAAATCATCATTCTTTAGCTGAGATCGAACGATAGAAGAAATGGGCACCGTAAGAAAACTCATAGTCGAGGTAGTTGAGGCGCGTAATCTTCTACCAAAAGATGGACACGGAGCATCCAGTCCTTACGCCATTTTCGATTTCTACGGTCAGCGGAGGAAGACCCGGACTGTGATTCGCGATCTGAATCCGGTCTGGAATGAGACGCTGGAGTTCAACGTCGGCAAACCGTCGGACATCTTCGGCGACATGCTGGAACTGGACGTTTTCCACGACCGGAACGTCGGCCCCACCACCCGGAATAATTTTCTGGGCAGAGTACGGTTGAGCTCGAGCCAGTTTGTTAAGAAAGGCGAGGAAGCGTTGATTTATTATCCCCTGGAGAAGAAGAATTTCTTGAGCTGGATTCAGGGAGAGATTGGTTTGAAGATCTATTTTGTTGATGAGGTCGTACCACCGCCGGCGCCGCCGCCCCCTCCAACTCCACAACCTGAGGAGGCTAAACCTGATCAGGCCCCGCCTGAAGCTGCCCCTACAGAATCAACATCTTCCGATCCGCCGCCACCACCACCACCAACAGAAGGTAGTGAACCAGTTTCTGAAAATCCCGAGATACCACCACCGGAGCCCAGTAAGGATCCTCCGCCGCCAGAAGAAGCGAGCAAAGCAAATGAAGAAGAACAACCGCCAGTTCCACCGGAGGAAAATGATTCTGCTCATGAAAAACAAGAAGGAGAAGCTGATTTGCCAGAATCTCCGGTAGAGATGAATTCGCCGGAGCAGGTACAGCTGGATCACATGATGGCATCAGTGGCGTCAGGATCTCTCCCTGACATCAAAGTCAATCCAATCAGCGGTCCACAACCAATCAGCCGCGTTTCATCAGTCGCCAGCTTCATGTCGGATGCATCTGACCGGACGACGATCGAACGGTCCACCTTCGATCTGGTGGAGAAGATGCATTACCTCTTCGTCCGAGTGGTCAAAGCTCGTTCCCTTCCCACCGTCGGCCGACCCGTCGTGAGGATCTTGGTTTCCAGCAGCCACGTCATCTCAAAGCCAGCCCGGAAAACCACCCTGTTCGAGTGGGACCAGACGTTCGCTTTCAGCCGCGACTCGCCGGATTCCTCTTCCATTCTGGAGATCTCCGTATGGGACCCGATGCATTCCATGTCATCATTCGGGTCGACGTCCGACGTGGCGGGGCATAACTTCATGGGTGGGATATGCTTTGACGTGAGCGAAATCCCACTGAGAGATCCACCTGACAGTCCATTGGCCCCACAGTGGTACAGGCTGGAAGGTGGTGGGGCTCATAAGGGGGACCTGATGCTTGCCACGTGGGTCGGAACCCAAGCTGACGAGTCATTCCCGGAGGCCTGGAAGACCGACACGGCAGGTAATCCCAACTCCAAATCAAAGGTGTACCTTTCGCCTAAGCTGTGGTACCTTAGAGCCACCGTGCTGGAAGCGCAAGACATTTTTCCGGTGACATCTTCTAAAGAATCATCGTTTACAATCAAAGCCCAGCTGGGTTTTCAAGTTCAAAAGAGTAAAACCTCAGTTTCAAGCAATGGTTCTCCTTCCTGGAACGAAGATTTAATCTTCGTAGCAGCTGAGCCCTTCACAGAGCATCCTCTGATGTTCTTCCTGATTGAAAATCGGCACCCAAAAGAGCAAGTCATGCTCGGCGTTGCCAGCGTACCCTTGACGTCCATAGAACGCCGCGTGGACGATCGCACCGTCGTGTCCCGATGGTACACGTTTGAAGATGCAAAAGAGATCAAGAGAGTATACAAAGGCAGGATCCACTTGAAGTTGTGCTTCGACGGCGGATATCACGTCATGGATGAAGCCGCCCATTTGTGCAGCGACTATCGTCCGACCGCCCGGCAGCTTTGGAAGCCCCCGATCGGAACGGTTGAGTTAGGGATTATCGGTTGCAGAAATCTACTCCCGATGAAAACAATCAAATGCAAGGGGTCTACGGATGCATATGCGGTAGCTAAGTACGGTAGCAAATGGGTTCGGACCCGAACAATTTCGGATAGTTTGGACCCGAAATGGAATGAACAGTATACCTTCAGAGTCTACGATCCGTCCACGGTGTTGACCGTCGGAGTGTTTGATAGCTGGGAATTACTTGAATCGGAAAGCTCCAAGGAGTCAATGCGCCCAGATTTTCGAATTGGGAAAGTAAGAATTCGTGTTTCTTCGTTGGCCACTTTTAAGGTCTACCGAAATACGTTTCCTCTGTTCTTGTTGTCTAATTCGGGGTTGAAGAAAATGGGGGAGATTGAATTGGCGGTGAGGTTTGTCAGGGTTACTCCCACTCTGGATTTCCTGCACGTGTATTGGCAGCCCCAGTGGCCGGCGATGCACCACATAAAGCCGCTCGGAATGGTCCAACAGGAAGTTCTGAGGACCACGGCGGTGAAGATGGTCGCTGCCCACTTATCCAGGTCCGAGCCGCCGCTTCGCCGGGAGGTTGTGACCTACATGCTCGACGCAGACTCGCACGCGTTCAGCATGAGGAAGGTCCGGGCGAACTGGTTCAGGATCATCAACGTGGTCGCCGGCGTGATCGACGTGGTGAAATGGTTAGACGACACGCGTTCGTGGAAGAACCCCACGGCTACCCTCCTGGTACACGCGCTGCTGGTGATGCTGGTGTGGTTCCCAGACCTGATCGTCCCCACTCTGGCGTTCTACGTCTTCGTCGTCGGCGCGTGGAACTACAGGTTCCGTTCCCGTGAGCCTCTCCCGCATTTCGACCCGAAAATCTCGCTGGCGGAATCCATCGATCGGGATGAGGTGGACGAGGAGTTCGACGGAATGCCATGCACGAGGGCGAACGAGGCCGTACGAGCCAGGTACGATAAACTGAGGATGCTGGGTGCACGTGTCCAAACGGTATTGGGCGATTTCGCTACGCAGGGGGAAAGATTCCAGGCTCTGGTGACCTGGAGAGACCCGCGCGCGACCGGGATATTCCTGGGGCTGTGCTTTGTGGTGGCGTTCGTGCTTTGTCTGGTGCCGTCGAAGATGATAGCTATGGCGTTTGGGTTTTATTACCTGCGGCACCCAATATTCCGGGACAGAATGCCGTCGCCGGCGCTCAATTTCTTCAGAAGATTGCCTTCTCTTTCGGATCGGATGTTGTAAAAGATATGATCATTTGGTAGTGATTCAAATTCCAAAGAAATATGCTTGATTTGCTGAGATAATGGGATTATCCCTTAGCTGAGTTTTATACTTTTATTTTATAAATTATAGTTGGAAATATCATAAATTGGCTATTTGAAAATGTACATACTCTAAAGCATTCTAATGTAGTAGTCACTATATTTATTTAAGGAATTCTTATTTGCAGTAATCATTTTACTATTTGCAGTAATATTTTTTTGTGAAAAGTCTATTTTACCCTTTAGCTAAAAAAAAATATCGCACAGCATTTGATTTTATAGTCACGAATATGATCCATATTACACGGTATGTAAATAACCTACACATTTTTTCGGATAAAGGTGATTTTTTCGGCATATGGAAGGGATTCTGATAAAAATCCCTCCCAGATGAGGTTTTGGGAAAATACCGCTCATGCTGAGCGGTATTTGACCAGAAAATACCGCCCATGCTGCGGTATTTTCTGAAATACTGCTCACAATGGGCGGTATTTTGTCAATGTTCCTTTAAACAGTATGAGATTTTACGAGAATTTTTTTTTTTTTAATACCTAAGGGCAAAATAGACTTTTCACAAAAAAATGTTACTGTAAATAGTATGTCCCTTTATTTATAGCTAATTTTGTGCATAGCATGTTTATTTATAGATATCATTACTGTTTACCTAAATAATATTGAATTATCTTTTTCATTTTAAAACTGATACACAAAAGATACCTGCTCCTAGTCCAAAAAATTGCTAAATAAGATGCGTGTGTGAATGAGACGTTGTTGCATCTATTAGCTTGTTTTGTATGAGTTTTTGCAATTTATATAAGTTGCTTGACAAATTTTCATCATTTTCCTCTGATGTGACGCAAAAAATTGGGATCTAGATGCTCCGGTTGGCTGATGAAGAACTTGAAGATTTAGCTCGGATATGCAAATTGGTAACTCGGATGGGTGATGGCGGAGCTCGGATTTGGGAAGCTGGAGTTCGGATGGACAACTTAGCTTGGATGGCTCACGCTATAGCTCGGCTAAGCAACTTTCTTGAGGAATCTGGTAACGGGAGCAAGAAACAATAAACAAGTGGGACTATCCCTCCTATTCCACTTTGACGCTCAAGTTAGTAGAGTATATGAATAAACTGTATGGACCAAGAGCTTAAGTTCGTCAGAAAGAGTGTACCTGTTTAAGGATGAAGATTGAATATATATAGCTCACCTTGATATGTCTGTTGGGCTATGCTGAGCTAGAGCATTGATTGCACACCTTAATTGCCTCGTTTATGATGACTTGAATGCCTTCCTTTTCTCTTGCTGGTGTTATGGCCCGGCCTTAAATGCCTTTGTAACTCTTTTGCTATTTATGGCTCGGATAAGGTTCCTTTGTAATTATTGCCGTGAGTAACTCCTGCATGAAATCAGTCCCAGACTCCCGCCCCTTAATGTCGCCTAGCTATTATGTCATTATTACTGTTATTCCGACCTAAATGTCCGGGGCTCGGTTATCTTGATTGTTACCAACCTAAGTTATTTCCTTAGCTCGGCTTGACTAAGCTACCTACCGACCTAAGCTATTTCTCTAGCTCGGTTTAACTAAGCTGTCTACTGACCTAAGCATGTTTTTGAGCTTTCTATGCTTAAGCTCTCTTTGTTTTAATTGGGTCAGGCCCAATGACTTTTAACTATTTTTATGCACACCATCCTCCATTAAAAAAAATAATAAAAATTAAAAAGAAAAGAGTACATTATATTGTGAGTTCAGCCTGTTTTAAGGTGTGGTCAAAACTTTCTGCGGCCCAATATAGAGGCAGGCCTTAAGTTTGTTTCAATTTATGAGTATGTTCGTTTTGGTTTTAATAGTAAATTTAATATATTATAATCAATTTTTATTATTATTAATATAACTTTTTAATATTTAGCTATATATTTTTACAATTTTAATATATTTTTTACATTATAAAATTATTTTTAAACTCATAAAAACGAGCAGCCGATCCATTTTGACTCTTAGTGGGTCTTTCGTGATATTTGAGCAGCCCATTTTGAATTTATAAAGGTCAAACATATGTAATCCAGCTATTATGGAAAATGCAGAGTTCAGGCCGTTTAAGGTGTGGCAAAAAAATGCCTACGGCCCACTATAATAGGCACCCCTCTTAGTTTTTTTCACTCCATTTAACTATTAACGGGCCTGGCTCTGTCTGTGTACCCCGATGTTTGAGCAGCCCAATTTGGATTTTTAAAATGAATATATTACTCATAACTAATTTAATAATAAATTTTTTTATTTCATAATTAAATTAAATTTTCTCTAAAGGGCAAAAAAAATGGACCGTTGGGAAGAATCGTGATCATTAAGTCAATACATACATGAAAGAAAGAAAAATACAGTCCAAGTTGCCTAGATAGCAGCCAGGAAAAAATGAAGAGTACGGAGCACGGGCCACGTGGTGATATTAATTGGCTACTTCTATTTTCCCGTCGACCGTTGGATTTTAATCAAATTTCTATTTTCTAACAAGCCAGCGGCACAGCTACCGGGAACGGAGTTTTCATTGTTGAAATGGAGTAATCAAGGAGGTTAAACATTTGTTTTTTAAGTGTGATGATGCTCGACATTGTCTCTTTTCAATCAAGTTATTGACTTATTGGACTTGGGTTTCGCGAGGGCAAATTGGGTTATTATGGGCCTATTCTTTTTGTTTCGTTTTGAAAACGTTTTTTGTTTCAACAGTAAATTTAATAAATTTAATATATTTTAATCATATTCCATCATTTTTAATACAGCTTTTTATTATTCAGCATCTACTTTTTATATTTTCAATACACTTTTTACATTATAAAACTATTTTCCAAAACTTGTTTTCAAAACCGTTTTCAAAACGTTCAAAAAGAACAGGCCCATATATGTTAATTGTTGACACACTACCAGTTCAAATGTGGTATACTATACCAACCTTAAACTCAGATGATATAGTCAGTTACCAGAAAATAAGATGTACGGGCATTATAATCGGAATTCAATAACCTTTTTTGTCGAAGTACGAATTTTTTATTATTATTCTTTTTTTTAGCAAGGAAGTGTATTTGTAATAAAGAATTACAGTGTATCTTCTTCACCAAGTTACGCAATCTTCCTTCCAAACTTCAGTTAATCTTCACAGATCCTTCAGTAATTGTTTTTTTGATTTCAAGTGAGATATTATCTCACTGCAAGTTGGAGGATAAGATTGCCAGCTGGTGAGAATAAGAGGACCTCGGGGCCTTTCACCTAGATGAGCCTTTTGGCCTCGGCAACCCATATCCAATACTCACTTTTTCTAAAATATGAGTTAATTATAAATTACGAACAATTATTTTAATAACAAGATGGGATGTGAATAAACAGAAATATAATATTTTTATTGGCGTAAAAATAAATTTAGAAAAATATAAACGATGAAAGTATCATTTTTGTTTCAAATATGTTAGTGGTCGATAAATTTTGGTGCTGAAATCGAAGTTCTAATTTGTTTACTGTTTAGAAGTTTCTGCAGCAGACAGGACTCAGTTGTTTAGAAGGAGAAATAAAGACAAAAAATTATTACAATTAATATGTTAATAAGTAGTGAACGTGGTTTGATGGATTCAAATTTATAAAACAGCTGTTTTCAAAATATTATTATTATTATTATTATTATTATTATGCGACAGCTGGTTAAAGAAAAAAAAAAAAAAAGATAATACGAAGAACCAAATTCTGATTAATTTTTTGTTAATCTCTTCGAGCAACATTATATAATTATTTTCGGACGGCATTTTCTTTTTGTCTCATGGGAATATGTATTCCGAACTGGACAATATTAGGTTGCATTTCTTTTCTTTTTCCTTTTTTTAAGACTGCCGTCATTGGGGCAATCCTTAAAAAATGGGTGAAAATATATTCGATTTTCAAACTATAAAAGTTAAAACTTCTCAAATTTTAAATTATATCCAATAAAAATGTAACTTAACTAACTTTAGTTAACTTTTAACGACAATAAAAATGTTTATAAATGACTATTGTATTAAATAAAAATGCGGTAAGAGTAAGATTATAGTCATTTTTACATAACAGTTCATTCAGTGAATAATGTCTTATGTAATAGTATTAGTAATACATCATAAGTCACTATCAATAAATTTTCTTGAAATATATGTGTACGTTAGCTTCAGTGAATAATACCTTATATAATAGTATTAGTATTACATATAAATGAATGATTATGAGAAATCGTAATATTTTCTTGAAATATATGTGTACTTTTAATTAATTATTATTATTAATCTCATATTTTGTGTCACCACTTTTTTTTTTTTTTCCCCCTTTATCTTTCCTATCGTCAATTGTCACTGGCTGCAGAATTGCGTTTAGCGCAGGCAACGGCGAGACTTTCCCAAAATAGAAATAAATGATATTTAGTTGGAACTTGGAAGTTTTAATTCCTTAAAAATAATGTATATTTTTTTTAAAAAAATAAAATTTGCCTTATTAAATTCTATTTATATTTTTAATGTGAAAAAAAAATAAAATTTGCCTTATTAAATTCTATTTATATTTTTAATGTGAATCGCATTGTTTCGTCACTGCACTGCAGGCAGTCTGCAGCATTGTGAAAAACCTTATCCTGTGCTCCGGCTTATTGACGACGTGGCTCCCGGTTCCATTACGTTTTTTTTTTTTTTTTAACATTATAAATAGGGGCATGATATTTGCAGTAACCGTTTCGATATTTGCAGTAACATTTTTTTGTGAAAAGTCTAAAATACCCCTACCACTTAAAAAAAAAAAAAAATTACCGCCGGCGCCCGACGATATTTTTGTACAAAAATATTGCTGGCTCCCGGTGGTATTTCACCCCCCCCCCCCCCCCTTCAGTTTGATATTTGCAGTAACCACCAGGTGAATCTTCGCCAATCCAGTAAAAAATTCAGATTTTTGACAAAAATACTAACATATCCGGACATAATACAACTAAAATAATCAAACCAACTATCTAAAACAATACCGCAAAACATTTTAACTTTACCCACTAACATTTTTTCGATCCGAGTCGTCTCGATTTTTATCCGATTTTGTGATTCCACCCGGCTCTGCTTTGCAGGAATTAGTAAACGGAACAGAGCCCGTGAGTTGCTTTTTCAAATTTTTTTTTTGGTAGCCCGTGAGGTTTTTTTTTTTTTTTTGCCTAAGGATATAAAAAAATATTACTGAAAATATCGAAACGATTACTGCAAATATCAATTCCGTATAAATAAGTAGAACTAACAAATATAATAATTAAACTGCAATATTTGAATGGCTCGCCTTACTCATTAATTGGTGGAGTACTAGTTCGTTAGTGTTCCATTACGTTTCCTAGTGAGATGGCGCATGATATTTCCTTGAAGAAAGAGATGCACCGACAAATAAAATTTCCTGATCCCTTACCCACAAAGGCACATTTCACAGAGCATCATATCCGGGCTGTATCTGTTACTACTCCGTCATATCCAACCTATTATAAAAGTTCGATATTAAAAATATATAACATTTAAAATAATTAATTCGTTATTATTTAATTTACTAATATGTTTACTTTGTAGTTGTTTATTAATTTTAAGTTATACATTATTATATTAGTAACTGTAAGAAAAATAAAATTTTTAAAAATCAACTCTTATATTGTAATAAAAATAAAAATTTAAAGTAAATTTTTTATAGTGTAACTGATGGAGGGTACACGCTCTATTTTACTAGAAAAGTTGATTTGTAATTTTCTTTTTAAATACAAATTGTTCACTTTTAATTTTTATTCTTTATAAACTTACTAATATAATTGAACACGAATAGAATAAATTATGTCAAAATAATCATTTTAGCGTTGTACCTTACAATCTATAAAAAAAATTATATATTTTTTAAAAAATTGAACGCTTCTGATGAAACTAAAAAAAAATATTCTGTACTACTAATTTTAAAATTGTATTTCAAACTAAATTGAAAGTAGGTAAATTGAAAGTATTAAGTATTAATTGGATTAAAACTTCAAAACTCGTAGTAATAATAAATTACAATAGTCAAGAATTTTCTAATCATTTAAATGAATTCCTTAATTTATTTAAAATAATCTAAGAACAATTTTATTTTGGATAGAAAAAAAATGTAATTATATATAATATTATTATTTCCGGCTTGCAAATGATCCTAACGTGGATGGATGATGCAGAGGAATGGCACGGAGAGAGATTGCGCGCGTTGACTGCAAGTTTGGAACTTCTAAACGACAGGCTATTAAGGACTAATAGTAATAAACAATTAAAATTTATCGTTTAGATCCGCCAATTGTTGATTCAAATTATTCAATCATCCATGTTCCCATTTCGTTCCTAAGCATCACTTTTTTTTGTCTTTTTTTTTTCCTTAACTATTTCAAGAAAAGTAATTATTACTCATTAAAAAAGTTCAATAATACAAATTATAAAGTAAATTTGTGGATCTTTATAATAAAACGAGAATTGAAGTGTACAATTTATTTTAAAAGTATATTATTATATTAATAACGGTAGAATGAATTCAAAATTTGAAAATTAACTCTCATGTTAGAAAATAATAATAATAATAATAATAATAATAATAAATCATGAATTAACGAACGGCAGACAGAAATAATTATATTAGATATAAATAACTTCATCTGACAAGACTTTTCAATCTATAAAAGGAACCCCTTATCCAACCTTGTTTTTTGCAGTCCCTCTTTCTAATCCATCTCCAAAAGCTTCCCTCCCCCTCTGTCTCTCTCTCCCCGGCGGCCTTCTGGTACACTTGGAGCAGCTGCCATAGCCCACCATTGGTGAGATATTGCTGATTCTTCACTAGCATTGCTTGTTTATTTGAGCCTCAATTTCATTTGCTGTCACAAAGTGCGATTTTCCTGTAACAATGAGTATTATCATCAAGTTGCTATGGCTTTTGCCTTACTTCTTGATGTTTTTGTTCAATTTCTTTTGGTCCCATCTTAGTTCGTAGCATCATGCATTTTGACTCTTTACTCGTCCTTTTGTTGAAACATAGACCCGGGCAGGCTTCTTCAACTTGAAGTTCCCCATTTCACGCACTTACGTTTTCTGAATTCACACTCCAATGTTCACAAAACTCTGTTCCGCTTGATTAATCTTCTTTCTGTTGTTTCTTTATGAATCCCATCCTCCTATATATATATATTATCTGATGAAACCTTATCACAGACTGCAGAGTGATTCTTGAAGATTTAATTTGACGGTCAAGATGGGAAGGCATTCTGTACTTGTTCTTGGGATTTTAGTGTTCTGCTGCTGGGCAGGCATGGCGGAAGCAGCAGGGTACATGGCGTACAAGGATCCGAAAAGACCCATAAACACCAGGATAAAGGATTTGATGGGCAGAATGACCTTGGCTGAGAAAATCGGACAAATGACGCAAATCGATCGCACTGTTGCATCCAGAAAAGTCTTGAACAAATACCTCCTAGGTATGAACATGATCATATGAATCAGTACTCTTGAAAAGTTTGATTGATTTTCGTTTAATTGGAAGTTTCCATGTCGTGCAGGGAGTGTATTGAGTGGTGGAGGCAGTGTTCCAGCTAAGCAGGCTTCAGCAAAGACATGGGTTGACATGGTCAACGATTTCCAGAAGGGTTCCTTATCTACACGTCTTGGGATCCCTATGATTTATGGGATTGATGCTGTTCATGGCCACAATAATGTCTACCAGGCCACCGTTTTTCCCCACAATGTCGGTCTTGGAGCAACTAGGTGAGAAGTTAATTTCAATCCAGCAAATTTTTTCAGTTCTTTAAGTTATCGATTTCTTGAGGTTTCGAGGGTTGATTTGGGGGGGTTTTCCAGGGATCCGGCATTAGTGAAGAAGATTGGAGCTGCAACTGCTCTTGAAGTCAGAGCTACTGGAATTCCATATGCTTTTGCGCCTTGTATTGCGGTATATAACTTCAAGTTCTTCAAACCATTAGCAATATTAAATTACTCCCTCGACTCATTAGAAGAGTGTATTTCTAAATTGTACGTTATAATTCATAAACAATTGAATGTTGTTGATTCAGGTTTGCAGAGACCCAAGGTGGGGGAGGTGTTTCGAAAGCTACAGTGAAGATCCCAGCATTGTGCGATCGATGACTGAGATTATACAGGGATTACAAGGAGATATACCTAATTCTAATAAAGGAGCTCCTTTTGTCGCTGGACTGTAAGTATTATTTTTTCTGTACTTTATAAAGAGTCCCGTTTTAGATAAATATTTTGTCAATTTTGTTTTCATTTGTTTATTTCGTTTACTATTACTCATTAATATAATAATGTGTAATTTACGATTATCTATATTAACGTTATATTTTTTTAAAACTGAATTCTTTGAGTGATTTGGACGAATTAGTATTCCTTGAAATATTTAGGGTTATTATTAGGAGTATCTGTTTTGTGGAAGAAAAACAAAAAAGTGGTCTAGAAACGAAAAGTCTCCTCTTGGAAAGATGAAACATGGGACCATATTGTAATTGCGTGAAGCACTGGCTTCTTCAGCAATCGCCATCAATTTGTGCCCACAGTCCACTCCATTGTACACTAAAGCCGTAGTCAACAATGGCTATCTTATGTTATTAGAGGATTTAGGACCAAGATTTGTTACTGAAATTAGCACCATTTGATGAGTTTGAGAGAGATGCCCATGGTGGGAAAAGTGGAAAAACTGCACGCCGTTACTCATTGCTTTTTTGGCAATAAAAGGTGTGTGGGGGCTGATTCTACTTACAAAATGAGAATGAATACATTAACGGGTCAATGTCACTTTCGTGTGAAATTTGTAATTGCCATCACAATTTCGAGGGTATCAATTTATATAGTAAATGAGTTAACAAATAATTTTTATAATGTCAAATTCGTGTAATGTTAGAGTTGTTAGCTATAGGCGACGGTTTTCACTAAAAGGGTCCTAAATGTGCACCCTAAATGATTAGCTTACCAATTTAATGAAACACAATGATAGTAATAATAATACCGTCCCACTACATAAATGATGATTAATTTATTCTGGGATAAGATGGCTAAGTGCTTGTTCTTTAAGTTGTAGTTTTGGTTTCAGTTTTAGTTTTAACAGTAAATTTAATATATTATAATCAGTTTTTTTCATTTTCAATATAATTTTTTACTATTCAGCTATATATTTTTACATTTTTAATACACTTTTTACATTATAAAATTATTTTTTCAAAATCATAACTCAAACCAAAACTCAAACATTAAGTAAAGAACATACCTTAAATGATGAGTTGAATTTTTGCAGGAACAAGGTTGCCGCATGTGCTAAGCACTATGTGGGCGATGGCGGAACGACGAAAGGCATAAACGAGAACAATACAGTGATTAACAGCCATGGATTGTTCAGCATCCACATGCCGGCCTACTACAACGCAATCATCGATGGTGTTTCCACTGTTATGATCTCCTATTCGAGCTGGAATGGAGTGAAGATGCATTCGAATCGTAAACTCATCACCGACTTCCTCAAGAACAGACTCAAATTCAGGGGATTTGTCATCTCAGATTGGCAGGGGCTCGACAGAATGACTTCTCCTCCTCACCTGAATTACACATGGTCGATTGTCACCGGCGTAAACGCCGGCATTGACATGGTCAGCAGCTTTTCCAGCTTAGTTATGATTGAAACTGACGAAATTCTTCAACATTCATGTTAATTAATTTGTGTAAAATGCAGATCATGGTTCCATACAACTACACCGAATTCATCGATGGACTGACTGATTTGGTGAAGAAGAATTTCGTTCCCATGGCGAGAATCGACGATGCGGTGAGAAGGATTTTGAGGGTGAAATTCACGATGGGTCTCTTCGAGCATCCATTGGCGGATTACAGCATGGCCCATTACCTTGGAGCTCAGGCGCACAGGGATCTAGCGAGGGAAGCAGTGAGGAAATCTCTTGTTCTGCTGAAAAATGGAAAATCTGCAGATAAGCCATTGTTGCCGCTCGCCAAGAAAGCTTCCAGGATTCTGGTTGCCGGAACCCACGCCGATAACATCGGAAATCAATGCGGCGGGTGGACAATTGAATGGCAGGGATTGAGTGGAAACTCCACCAAAGGCACAACCATCCTCTCTGCTGTGAAGAGCACCGTCGATCCCAAAACAGAAATCGTTTACAGCGAAAAACCCGACGCCGGTTTCGTCAAATCCAACAAATTCGCGTACGCCATCGTCGTCGTCGGAGAGCCACCGTACGCCGAAACATTCGGAGACAGCTTGAACTTGACGATTCCCGAGCCGGGACCCAGTACCATTACTAACGTTTGCAGTAACGTGAAATGCGTGGTGGTTCTGATATCCGGGAGACCCGTCGTGATCCAGCCGTATCTTAGCCAGATTGATGCCCTTGTCGCCGCTTGGCTGCCGGGAACGGAGGGGCAAGGCGTAGCTGATGTTTTATTCGGCGATTATGGCTTCACCGGCAAGAGTCCGAGGACGTGGTTCAAGACGGTTGATCAGTTGCCAATGAATGTTGGTGACAAACATTATGACCCGTTGTTCCCATTCGGGTATGGACTATCCACCAAACCCATTATGGCCTAGAATTTTGGGTTTGGGTTGAGAATAAAATATTTCCCAATTCAATTTGCCATGTATTTTTTCTTTTTTTTGAGGAAAAATCATTGTTGCTAATTAAGGAATTTCCACTTTACTTTCTCTTTTTTTTTTCTTTTCTTTTTTTTTTTTTTTTTTTTGGACTGACTATAGTTTATTATGTTTCTTTTGCTACACAATACTTCTTCGTCTTCTTTTTCTGTTTAGTAAGGTGAAAATCACACTTTTGATCAATTTTTTTTACATTCATTTTTTTTATCCCTCTTTTTTCACATTTTGATATTTTTAGTCTCTTTAGTAAGCATTTGTATCGTTTGAAAAGCTCTTGTCAGCCGTGCTTGATCATTCATTGTGTTATCATGACTAAATTTAATAAATATGTTTCTAAATGTTTGTCATTATTAGAAAGATGGAGCATAAACCATTGAAGAAAAATACCCGATTTCAAGAAAATTGGTGTTCGAACTCTGCTCGACTTGTTATCACTCCTACTGGTGTGCATAAAATTGAATCTCCATTAGGCCTAGCCCAATGGATTAAAATAAAGATAAACAGTGAAGAATAAAAAGATGCATATAGAGTCCAAAACCATGCTTAGGTCGGAAAGATCGTCCAAGCCAAGCCGAGAAGTATTTTTGTTACCAATTTCGGTCGGTTAGAACCATAAGACCGAGCCGGACAGTATATATCATAAAAAAGTTAGATCGGACCTTAGACTTTAGAATGCCTTGATCATTCCCTTACGTTTCTACCCTAATAATTGGCCTAACCGATCTAAGACAGTTAGACCGGACTACGTTATTTCACTGACACAGTAGGTGAGATTTGTCATAGATTAGGTATGTATTTTCTATTACACGCAGAGATTTCCAGATCTTCTAAAAGAGGAAGAAATCCATGAAAATCCGGTCAAAACAGTAGCGTCCACGCCACGCTAAACAGAAGGAGCAGGTGAACAAGTCAATCATGAAGGTTCAACGGACACATTTCAACTTGAAGATATATATACTAAGTCTTCAGACTTAGTGAGGTACGCAATTTTTACCATTTCAAGCAATTGTCTTTACTGTTTATCTTCTCCAACCATTCTAACTTGACCGTCGGAGCCTATACAGGGGGGAAAGCCCGCTCATTTTCCTGATCATCTATCATTTGTCACCGGAACAGTGCGATCCACTTCCCTTCATCAACCTTGCCGACCCGAGCTACCTAGATCGGCTCTCCGCTTGCTCATTTTCCCTTATAGTGGAGTTTTACTCAGATTGGGCCTTGCCATTCGAGAAGCTTTGCTGGGCCGTAAGAAGCATTTCCTGAAGGCTATTTTTTTTGCGTCACATCACCTACCTTTGGGGTTTGTGGGGTGAATGCCAAGATCGTTCCTTTAATTGAGGGTATGGACAATACCATCGGTTACTGATAGATGGACGGAGCAGTCATTGATATATGGGCCGGGATGGCATTCCTAGCCGGTCCTATAAGATATTGGATCACAAAACCCTTTTTGTGGATGACTCCCTCATCTGGAAAGCGCTGATGTGCGCGCGTTAAACATAATTATATTTTTACAATTATTGCGTTCCTATGATTGTAAGTATATATAAGAAAATAATTATTTTTTTACAATTATAATGTCATATAACGTTATCATTTTATTTCAATTCTATATTTTTTACAAGACCAGTTCTTAAATCTTTGTAGTGAACGCAATAATTAGCGTTTAAATCTTTGTCTCGCTATAAATGAGATTGACTAAATTGACATTTATACACTGTAAAAAATGAACTTAAAGTATTTGAAATTCTGTTCTCTTTTATAATTTGTTGATAGGAGGCTAGTTATTTAAAAACTGAAAAGCACTAATTAGGTAATTAAAATCGCTCACATCCAATGTTTTTTCCTCTTATAATATGCTTTTTGAAATACCAAGTTTAATTAGCAACCTAAGAAGAACCTAAGAGGGGGAGGGGGTGAATTAGGTACTTTGAAAAACAATTTTCAAAGACAAGTTTTAAAACCAATTTAAAACTAGATTTTTAAGTGAGGTGTGTGATTAGTGATTTGCAAAACATGAAAGCAAATAAACAAGACGCAAGACACACCAAATTTATAGTGGTTCGGATTCCCCTTGAATCCTACTCTACTCCCTAAGTTTTACAACTTGAGATTCCTAATCCTCTAGGAAACACTTAAAGAAGTGTTTCAATCCCTTACACTTCCTTACCTCTTTCTCAAGAGACTAAGACTTTTTCCTTACCTAATCTAGCTCTAAACTTAGGACTTTACCCATTTGCTTAATCCAAACTCTTGGATTAAGACTCCTTTGCCTAAGGCTAGAAATGGATCTTTTGCCCTATCCTTCCTCAAGGATTTTAGGTCTTACTCAAGACTCCCCTTACTTAGCAATTAGGATTTTAGGTTTTACTCAAGACTCCCCTTGTCGGCTTGATTTGACATCTTCTTTCGTTTGCTTGTCGTTTCTTCGTTTAACTCCATTTTCTTTGCCGTTTTTTGCGTTGGTTCACCCATAAACTCTTCTCTTCATTTTCTAACTAAACACTATAGGTCCCACCTAGGGACGTGCTCGGGACTCGTTTTTCTTCTTTCTTCATTTGCTTGCCGTTTCTTCGTTTTAGCTTATTTTTCATTGCCGTTTTTTGTGTCAATTTTTCCGTGAACATTTTATTTACAATTTTATTACTTGGAAAAACTATGGGTCCCACCTCGGGACGTATTTTTCTTCTTTCTTCATTTGCTTGTCGTTTCTTTGTTTTAGCTCATTTTCATTGCCCTTTTTTGAGTTTGTTCTTCCGTAAACATTTCCCTACATTTTCTCACTTAGAAGAATCATTAAATTAATTATCATATTTGTTAACTCATCAATCAAAATAAGGATTAAGACCAACCAGGTTTAACACTTTTTATATAAAAAATTAAAAGATCCAAAAAGACTTTACGAACAAAAAAATCACATAAGCAAAATACTCTCATGGTCCACATTTCATATAGTCCACTTGTACTCAGTTCATTCATTGACAATGCTTAAATCAAACCTCTTGTATAGAGGCTGGCCCTAGGGAGGTTTTTTCATTTGTTCTGCTTCATTGAGTCTGAATCTGAAAACCCATTTCGGACCCAAAGCCCCCAAAATATATTCTATTGACACTCGAGTTCGAACGATCTCAAACTTAAGTATTAATAATAAAATATAGATATATTTATATAATAATATATACTCTATAAAATATTTTATTTATAAAGTTATAAAAATATGTTATATATTGTTTTATTTATTTATGAAAAAGGATTTATTTTTATTAATACTTAAGCTCTAGTTTGAACTTTAGTCAAATACACTACTCCTAAACAAGAATTTGGAGGGGCATACGTCTAATTGGATGGGTAGTGGGAGTATAACTTGCCATATTTGCTTGTGAAGGAGTAGGGTATGATTTGCTTATTTCAAATTCCGATCTCTTCAAGTTTGAACTTGATTGATTGGACGAAAGTTCAACTCAAACTCATTTATTTAATAATTAAATGAATATAAACATAATTTTAGATTCAATAATTTAAACACTCAAAATCTCGTGTCAATGTCACCATTATTGCTAATAACAAAAATAAACACAAACAAATTTTGTTTGGAAAAGTTGCGAAAAAAATTGTAATTTAATTAGATCTTGGGGAGGTAAACGTAATCCGACCTTCTATTCTTGAAGTCAAATGAAGCCCAACTTAAAAAGGTAAGAGTGTTTGTTTTCATCACTTTTTAAATTTTTTTTATACTTATTAAATTTTTTTTTTTTTTTTTTGCAATCAAACACTTTTATTTTTCACTAAATTTAAAGTTTATTTTTTTCACTAAATTTATATTCACGTTACTTTAAAATTAAAATAACCATTAATTATTTCCTACACAAATTTTCAAAATATAATTCTCTCCAAAAAAATTTCATAAAAAATTCCCTGTTTGAATTATAATCCAAACATAGACTTCCATCCAAATATTTTGATGTCATAGTTTTACACGCAAATTTATAATTCAACTATCAATTTTAGAATATAGGATTTAATGATAATGTTTTTAAATTTCTTTTCCTTATAAAGAATTCTATATTGATCAGTAGTATTTGTATTTAGTACTGATCATTTAATATTACGAGGTTTTTTTTTTTTTTTGTGGTAATATACGAGGTTTAATGATAATGCTATTCTTTTTAATTTTAACAATTATGTATCGATCATTAATATATGTATTAATATAATAATGTATAATTTGTAATTAATTATTTTTTATAAAATAAAAGTAAGATACCGAATTACATATTTTACTGCCCTTTATAAGTCGTACATTTTTTAAATTATATTCTTTAAATGAGATGAAAAGAGTATTATGGAATCCATATAATTGAACATACGGAACATTTCTAAAGTCTAAAACAAAATTTCTTTTCCTCACCGATTCAATGTTGTAGTGTTGTATAATCAACAAGGAGATTTCGAATAAAGGAAAACAAAAAGGCAACTAGAAGATTTTAGGTAGACTCGTCTAATGGAACGAGTAGCGTCATAATTAGAAGTTTTCTTTGAAAAATATATAACTTAATTGTATTCTAAATTACACATTATTATATTTAAAAGTATATGTAAGGTAAACAAATTTAATGAGAAATTTTTTTTTTATAGTACAAAAATATATGAATGTATAAGGATAAGCATCAGCACTCAAGGGGTACGGTCTGGGCGAGTTTCATCTGCACTCAAGTAAATAGTTCGGATTCATCCATCTCTCATGTTTCGTCTTTCATACATATTTACAGCGAGATGAATGCCGTTGCGGATGCCTAGACTTGCCTGGCAAGCGACACCTTGAAGCTAAGATGCCTGGTCCGTTTAGATGCGCATAGTTTTTTTTTATAATTTGTTTTTATACTCTTCATCTGCATTGGCATTTTTTGTAAACCAAAATAAGGCTTGTTATGTCCCTTGGCCTCTACTTCCTCTTAACAAATTTTTTTTTGTTATTTAAAGAGTGTCCATTTTTAAATTTCAATGCTAAAAGTCAATACAATATCTATTTTACCCCTAATAGAGATTGTACATACACACATTCTCATTAAGCTTGTAGTTAAACAAGAAGATGATATAAATAGGGGTAAAAGAAGAATATTTCTCAATTTCTTAATTTGTGTGCAAATCTCTAAGGGGACACTATTGAGAGAACGGAGGAAGTATTTCTCACAGTATTTATGCCGTCTAAATTAATAAAGGTTTCCCATGCTTCCAGAGTCCCAACCATTTAATTTAATCGGTTGTTCTAAAAATTGATAATAATAAAATGTATAAGGATAAGCATGAATGTCAGCAAAGCCCGCCCATATTTTCACTGAAATCCTACTGGAACAGCCGAAGAGATCAATTTCTACAGAAAATTAACAGATCCTGTCAAAAACGGTTGGATAATCGTATATTCGGGCAAAATTCGGCCAAATTATAAACAAATTCACCAAAATATTAACGAAACAAATATGAATTTTAGCCACTCACCTTTGTCGATCTGATTCATATGAACTTTTATTCGATTTGACTGATTTTTTTGCTTATTTTTTTCTCCAAACAGAACAGTCACACGAGAGCAGCTCGAGGGAGAGGATTGCAGGAAATGTTATTTTTAGGCTCTATTCTTTTCCGAACATAATCAGGAAAAATATCAATTTTTTCTCAAAAATATTACACAAAGAAACAACATCATTTTTACAAAATTCACAATTCAAATTAAAAAATTCTCTCTAAATTCTCATTCACATAAATTCAAAAAAAACATAATCATTACACTTTTTCTTCTCTTTCCTACACAAATCCTTAAAAGAAATTTCTATCAAAACAAAATTCTTTTCTAACAAAAAAATTTCATATCCATAGTACTAAGAGAACAGAGTCTTAAATACCCAAGAGTATTTTAGATTTTTCATAAAAAAATGTGCATGTGTATAATAAAAATGTGCCTATAAATAATAATTCCGATATAATATTGCTGGGCATTTGACTAGTTCAGCATTGCTGATAGAAACCTTTTTCGTCCTTTCCTTAGTATCGTTCTAAATCATCGAGTATTTTTCCTGAGTCCCGACACCATCCGTACAGTCACCGGCCATTGCCAACTGCCGACAACTCTCTCTTTGTGTATTTCTTCAGCCTTCGTGGTTAGTTGGATTCTTGGATCATCTGTGGCTGAGGTGTTTTAATCTGTAAGTGTTTGTGCTTTCTGAGTTTAACTAAAAGAGGGGTTTTGATTAAATTACATGTTCATGATCATATTCATTTGTATAATATGCATTGTTCGATAATTGATTGGAACCAGCTGCCAGAATTTCTTCCGTCCTTTACCGTTTTGAGCATTTGCGATTTGCGACTCATTCAAGTTGTCCCCTTTTAATTTCCCTTCTCCGATTAATCGATCCTACTAAAGCTCCCCCTAAGATTCGAAAAGTCTTTTCACTTCTTTATTCCGAGCTAATACGATTGAATTGTTTGTATATTGTATATTCACTTATTTTCAGGGCTTTGCGATTGGTTAGCATTTTTTTGGGTTCTTGAATGCATTTCCTTGTTCATTTATTTCGCAGATTTAAAGGGCTTATAGTTCGTGTCTGGTGGTTTGTTTGAGTTTAATCCTTAGTAGTTTTATATGCGTTATTTTTCTGTAATTCTGCATCCGTAACCATTTTTTCCTAGTGGTAAAGTAACTGGGGTACAAAAACAAAGCCTTTATGCCAAGGTCAGGTTCAGGCCTTATAGGTCATATCTTGCCATAATGTTAACTGGGATATTTATTCAAAGTTGTATCTTGATTTGATGAGTGAAGGCGGGTGCTGATGCGAAAACATGGCAAGGAATTATACCTTTATGATGTGGATTCTAGTCTTGTGTTGCTGGATGGTGACTGCAAGAACAGAGTATATTAGGTACAAAGATCCTAAACAGCCAATAAACGTGAGGGTCAGGGATTTGATGAGAAGGATGACCTTAGCAGAAAAGATTGGTCAAATGTCGCAGATTGATCGAATGGTCGGAACTGCTCAAGTGGTGAAGAAGTATTATATCGGTATGGATACATCAATACATTTGTCCGCTTTAAAATCTCACTTCTGATAATATTTCTGACAGTTCATACTTTGTCATTATTTGGGGCTAATTTATTAGTTACAAATCATGTTATAATCTGCTTAAGCAGGAATTGCTTTCCAGAGATGTGGGAGATGATTTTGAAAATCATAATCCACAAATTTTTAATAACTTCTTCAATGTATGCATAGCTGCGACAAGTTTATCCTCTATTTGATGGCTAAAGATAAGAGGTATGGATATTGCAATTTTCTTGAGCAGGCAGTGTTTTCAGTGGTGGGGACAGTGTATTAGCTAAACAGACTCCCC
Source organism: Leptodermis oblonga (assembly GCA_016801395.1). Taxonomy (NCBI): domain Eukaryota; kingdom Viridiplantae; phylum Streptophyta; class Magnoliopsida; order Gentianales; family Rubiaceae; genus Leptodermis; species Leptodermis oblonga. The sequence goes on along the minus strand of CM028750.1, from coordinate 6,006,118 downwards.
CAGAAACCTATATAGACATGGTGAACGATTTCCAGAAGGGCGCGTTGTCAACTCGTCTTGGCATACCTATAATATATGGGATTGACGCAATTCACGGCAACAATGCTATCTATAGAGGCACGGTTTTTCCCCACAACATTGGTCTTGGAGCGACTAGGCAAGTACCTTTCGAAAGGGGAGGGGTGAGGGGATTGTAACTGAGAGGTCACAGGTTTGGAACCTCCCAGTCAGAAGAAAAGGGAAAAAAGAGAGAAACATTAAATAAAAAAAAAAAAAAAGTGAAAACAGTTTACATATTGATAATCTAATTGCATGTTTGATCATTTCCATGTCCTTGTTAAGACTAATTTAGTGAGTTTAGTACAGTTATATGTTTCAAAAGTATAGAACTGGCTTTCTATAACCAAGATAAACTATGATATCACATAGTAGCTAGAGGGGGGCTAAGGGATCCTTTCGGCCTTTTGCCTAGAACAGAAACATCATGAAAACTTGCTGTTTCCTATTAATCTTCTTCCAGAGAATGGATTAACTATATAATTTAGACTTTCTTAGAAAATTCAGGATATTGCAGTGCTAATTAACACAGTCGGCAAAATGCTAAAACTATTCAAGTAATGTTTTATCAGGGATCCTGTACTAGTCAAGAAGATAGGAGCTGCAACTGCGCTTGAAGTTAGAGCTACAGGCATTCAGTATTCTTTTGCACCTTGCATTGCTGTAACCAATCATTCTTATCATTTCTGTCTTCGCTTCTGAACCTATATATCATTTTATTTCTGGATCATTTTGCTGAAAGCTATATCTTGATCAGGTATGTCGTGATCCCAGATGGGGTCGGTGTTTTGAAAGTTACAGTGAAGATACCCAAATTGTTCGAGCAATGACAGAGATTATTCCGGGATTGCAAGGAGACATCCCTGCTGGTTCTCAAAATGGTGTTCCCTATATTTCTGGAAAGTAAGTCCTGCACAAACTAATTGCTTCTACAGTTCAGGTTACTAACAGCATATATGCTGAATGAATGTCTTTAAAGGTTTACTGTTTCTTTCATGATTGCAAATCTATTTGGACCTTTGGCACCATTCAGGACTAATGAGCTTGCTGTTTGACAACATAATTACCTAATGGAAGCAAAACAAACTTAAAATGACTATCAAGAAAGGACTTGGAAACCACAAAACATAGTATTAGGTTGCCATGTGAAAACCAAAACTTGTTTAGGGCTCAATTCTGGTAAAATGGACTCAGTTTAGGATACTAGTTGTCCAGCAAAGGTTCCAAACTGTGAGAGACTGTCATTATAATCACACATGTTACTCTTCCTCTTTCACATCTCTATCTTGTAATCCCACATCGGATATTGGAGTGTCTTATTCTCTGTTTTTCCATTTTTTGCATTCTGTAAAGGGGGTTGTGTTTTGAGTTTTTGGTGTAGATGCTCCAAAGGTTCTCTTGCATTAATTTATTTTAGCTTAAACTGTGGAAATTAAAGGAAGATCATCATTTATTACTTATATATTGTTAAATTTACTTCTACTCTCCTATGGATTTCATTGTACACAGAAATAAAGTTTTAGCATGTGCAAAGCATTATGTTGGGGATGGTGGCACAACCCGAGGCATTGATCAGAACAATACTGTTACGGACTGGAATGAGCTGCTTAATGTTCATATGCCAGCCTACAATGATTCAATCATCAAGGGGGTGTCAACTGTCATGATCTCATACTCCAGCTGGAATGGAATAAAGATGCATGCCAATCGTGATCTTATTACTGGGTTTTTGAAAGGCACTCTACGTTTTCAAGTAAAAATAATTTTCTCCCCTTTGATCTTTAATTGTGAACATAGTGACTGAAGATTGAGTAAAGTAATTAATATGATGCTTGTTATGTTCCTGTAACTTCAGGGGTTTGTCATCTCAGATTCACAGGGTATCGACAAAATTACTTCACCAGAACATGCAAACTATACCCATTCTATTTTGGCCAGTGTGAATGCAGGCATTGACATGGTGAGTTCAGTTCAAGCTCAAATGGTAAAGCAGAGAGTTCAGTTGACTAGTTTTTTCAACAACTCATTTACTAGCTGGTGAATTTCAGATTATGATTCCTTACAACTACACAGAGTTCATTGATGGAATAACGTTTTTGGTGAAAAATAATTTCATTCCAATAAGCCGAATTGATGATGCTGTGAAAAGAATTCTTGGGGTCAAGTTCATGATGGGTATATTCGAAGACCCCTTTGGAGATTATAGCATGACTAAGTACCTTGGAAGTCAGGTAACAAGAGAGTGCACTTTGAATTTACCTCTTGTGAAGGTTAGCATAAATGAAGTTTTATACATTTAGACTACTAAATTGAACAGGAGCATAGAGAACTGGCAAGGGAAGCAGTGAGAAAATCTCTTGTTCTCCTAAAGAATGGCAGATCTGATGATGAACCATTACTACCCCTTCCTAAAAAGGAATCAAGAATACTGGTTGCAGGTAGCCATGCTGATGACATTGGCAATCAGTGTGGAGGATGGACAATTAATTGGCATGGCCAAAGTGGCAACACTACAGTTGGTAAATTATTCCAACTCTCTGCTCATATTTCCTTTTGAATCCCTTCCCTTTGTGAATGTGGAAAGTGGTAAAACATCTCGACACCATGCAGGCACCACAGTTCTTACCGCTATCAGAAACACCATTGATCCACAAACAGAAGTAGTCTTCAAGGAAAATCCCGATCCTACATTTGTCGAGTCAAATGATTTTTCGTATGCCATTGTAGTAGTGGGAGAGCTACCGTACTCAGAGTATTACGGAGACAGTTTGAACTTGACAATTCCTGAACCAGGTCCAAGCATCATCAGCAATGTCTGTGGCTCAGTGATATGCGTTGTGGTTCTTATAACCGGCCGGCCGGTGGTGATTCAGCCATATCTTGATCAAATTGATGCACTCGTGGCTGCTTGGCTGCCAGGGACAGAAGGTCAAGGAGTTGCCGATGTCTTGTTCGGCGACTATGGTTTCACTGGCAAGCTTCCTCAAACATGGTTCAAGACTGTTGATCAGCTTCCTATGAACGTTGGGGATCGCGATTATGACCCTCTCTTCCCATTTGGTTTTGGCCTCACCACAACACCTATTGAGGCTTATAACTCTTCCTAGTTAGAGTGCTATTTCATGTGGAAATGTTGAAGGAATTTGTTGGTTTTTTCTTTTCATTGTTTGTAAAGCCGGGCTTTCCAGCTGCATTATGCTTGTGGAACAATGTACAGTTATACACTGTTGTCTTGTCACCCAATCATTTTCCTTTTCCATTTGTTCTGCTTGTGTCTGAATTTTAAAGCTCATTTGACTCAAAGCCCATAACTCAAGTAATGCTTAGTCTTGGCCCCAACTGATAGTAGAATGGATTTATTTTTGGGCTTGAACATCACTTTTTGGGCCCTAACTGTGAGTGTGAACTCATTTCAATCCATTTTATATTTTTTTCATCTCAATTCTTATGATATAATATAATATATTTGCATTTTAAACAATTTTAAAATAAGATAATAATAGATTAAACAACAAATTATAATAACTTTTTGATAGCAACTCATATGACATGCATTCATTGCTCAATTATGTGATATTGATAAAAATATAACAAATGAATGTATATCACATGAGTTGCTATCAAAAAATTGCTATGATTTGTTGCTAAAACTATCATTACTCTTAAAATAAATGAATATATTTTTTGACATTTCCAAATTTCTAATAAAGTTTATAATACAATATATATATATTTTTCTCTTGATTTTCAATGGCTATTATTTTTACATTTAATACTGACATCCGTATTCCGTATAATTTTCTTTGCGCGTTAACTTCCTTCCCCAAACGGCAAAGCTCCTACCAATACCCTTCACGCTGTAAGGCACAATCACAACTCACAAACCATATCTTATGCGTTTCTTGAACATCCATCAATGGCGTCTTCTCACGGAAACTGAATTTTTTTGCTCTGTACTCACCGCGCTATATGCATTGGGAACCATAACTAGAAGCAGCGATTTCCAAGCACTACTTTAATTTCTCAACTGAGACTAGTCATGTGGTGATTGCCATTTTGATGACCAGTTTTTGCCATCTCTTGGCAAGATAAGCTCACTGAAAGGCCAGTAAACTGCCTCTTTTACGTCTTCCGATACCGAGTTCTCATTGCAAGTAGTTCAGCAGGGACTCTCCTCTTTTTGTGCTTTTGTGCGCGGGAAATCACTTGAGCAGCAGGATAGGAGAGGTGTGTTACTTCTAGGATTTTCTCTGCAACTCTTAAGTTACCTTCTTCTTTTTCTTGGGTAATTGTATGCATTAGGGTTCCAAGTGCGGCATAAATTTCCCAGATTTGTCTATTTACAGAAACTGAAACTGCTCGTTCTTTTGGTTGCCTTTTGTAAAATCTTGGGTTTCTGTTCGGATGAATATCATTGGAATTAAGTTGCGTTCTGCGATGGATATTGTTGCCATTTGCCCCGTGATGATGGTTAGTTCTGCCAATGGTGAAAACTCGACAATCCTTTTATGGGTTTGGGAGGAAGCATTCATTCTTAACAGTTTCGAGCATTTAATGTGTGTCCCTGAAATACTTGTCTTCTTCTGTTAGAATGGCGTTTCTTGATCTAATCATCTAAGTATTTCACAAGAATAAAAAGGATCTAATACAAGAATTTCTGTAGTTATGTGTTTACAATGATACTCCTCTCACTCACTGGCTCCAATCATGGAATGTTTCTGTTTTTTGTTTTTTATTTTTTATATCCTCTTTGTTGTGGTTATTAAAATTAAAATGCGGGAAACTAAAAGAGAGTTTATCTTGATTTGCAGCGGCTGCTCATGTTTGAAATGGAAAAGGGTTGTTTTTTTCTTGTTTTGATTCTAGCCTTGTGCTGGACTATGAACTCAAAAGCAGAGTATATGAGGTATAAAGATCCAAATCAACCAATGCCTCTGAGGATCAAGGATCTAATGACAAGGATGACGTTGGAGGAAAAGATTGGTCAAATGGTACAAATTGATCGCTCTGTTGCATCAGCTGAAGTTATGAGAAACTACTACATTGGTATGCCTAAGATAAATGAAACATTCTTTGCTATCACTGATTTATAGAATGTGTAGTCAGAAAGCATAAAATGAGTATGTAAAACATTCATGAGCAGGTAGTGTGTTGAGTGGTGGAGGCAGCGTACCCGCTAAACGAGCTTCTCCTGAGACCTGGATAAACATGGTGAATGACTTGCAGAAGGGCTCCTTATCAACTCGTCTTGGCATACCGATGATATATGGGATTGATGCAGTTCATGGAAACAATAATGTCTTCAAAGCCACCATTTTCCCTCACAATGTTGGTCTTGGAGCCACTAGGTAAGTAGCTTTTTTAATAATAATTGGATCTGTTTATTGATGACTACTCTAGTGTCTAGTCTCATGCTGGATTTTGTTTTTATAGAACACCTAATTCATTGAAACAGTTTCTGGTTTCAGTCATTTCTAAAAAGGATACTGCCCGTAATCAATCATAATGCTTATCAGGGATCATGAACTAGTTAAGAAGATAGGGGCTGCAACTGCTCTTGAAGTCAGAGCTACAGGCATTCAATACACTTTTGCGCCTTGCATCGCGGTATTCATCATATGATTTCTTCTGCTTCCAGATAATCCTTGAAGAATTTTCATAACTGTCTATGTTTTGCTGAAAAAGTAATTGTTGACCAGGTTTGTAGAGATCCAAGATGGGGTCGCTGTTATGAAAGCTATGGTTCAGAACCTGAAATTGTTCAATCAATGACTGAGCTCATTCCAGGATTACAAGGAGAAATTCCTACTAAGTTTCGGAAGGGTGTACCTTATATTTCTGGAAAGTAAGTATCTGATAAACTAATGGTTTCTTAAAATGTTTAGGTCTTATAAGAGTGAACATCATTCTTTTTCGCGTATAGGGATAAAGTTTTGGCCTGTGCAAAGCACTTTGTTGGTGATGGTGGAACAACCAAAGGCATAAATGCGAACAATACAGTGGCTAGTTGGCATAATCTGCTTAGTGTCCATATGTCTCCCTACTATCATTCAATCATCAAGGGTGTATCTACTATCATGGTCTCGTACTCCAGCTTGAATGGTATAAAGATGCATGCTAATCGCGATCTTATTACCGGGTTTCTCAAAAATACTTTGCGCTTTCGGGTAAATCCAACTTTCCTGTTGACTTCAACTACAACTGTCATGTCTGCGGCATATTCAATTAGCTAGGCAATTGATATGCTTGTGAATTTCTCAGGGGTTTGTCATCTCAGATTTTGAGGGTATTGACCAGATTACTTCTCCAGCACATGTAAACTACACCTATTCCATTGTGACCTGTGTGAATGCAGGCATTGACATGGTAAGTAAGTTCATTTTACTCTTATGAATTTAAAATTAATATCCTATTGAGTAGTCAAATTAATACAGTCTCTCATTCATGTAAATGGTTTATGAATGGCAGATTATGATTCCATACAACTATACTGAGTTCATTGATGGACTAACATCTTTGGTGAAAAATAATTTCGTTCCAATTAGTCGAATCAATGATGCTGTCAAGAGAATCCTAAGGGTAAAGTTCATGATGGGCCTATTTGAGAGCCCTTTTGCTGATTACAGCATGAAGAAGCATCTTGGATCTCAGGTAACCAAGTAACATTGAGTTGAGCCCCTCTGTGAAGAGGACAGATTAAGTGAAATTTTGCATAACTAAACTTCAACTTGAACAGGAACATAGAGAACTGGCAAGGGAAGCTGTAAGGAAATCTCTTGTGCTCCTAAAGAATGGTGATTCTGCAGATGAACCTCTGCTACCGCTCCCGAAGCAGAAATCAAGAATACTGGTAGCAGGAGGACATGCAAATGATATTGGAAACCAGTGTGGTGGATGGACCATTGAGTGGCAAGGCCATAGTGGCAACATTACAGTTGGTAAGCGAATTTGGAGTCCACTGTACATTTTAACAAATGGTTTGCTCTTCACATTTTCATGTTCTTTTCTTCCCATACAGGTACCACAATTCTTACTGCCATAAAAAACACTGTCAACCGTGAAACTGAAGTTGTCTTTGAGGAAAATCCTGACACTACATTCTTAAAGTCCAATGATTTTTCATATGCCATTGTTGTTGTGGGAGAACCACCATCTGCAGAGACAGTAGGAGACAGCTTGAACTTGACAATCCCTGAACCTGGTCCGAGCATCATAACACATGTATGCAGCGCCGTGAAATGTGCTGTTGTTCTCATAACTGGCCGTCCAGTTGTGATTCAACCATATCTTGATCAGATTGATGCACTTGTAGCTGCTTGGCTGCCAGGCACCGAAGGTCAGGGAGTTGCAGATGTTTTGTTTGGTGACTATGGATTTACAGGCAAGCTTCCTCAAACATGGTTCAAGAGTGTTGATCAGCTCCCTATGAACCTTGGGGATCGCCATTATGATCCTCTGTTCCCATTTGGATTTGGCCTTACAACTGTAGCTATGGAGGCTCATTAGTTTTCCCATATTCAACATATGATTAAGGAGGTAAAATGTGGCACTTTCGAGTTTATCACAGTTTTATACTTCAAAGAACGAAGAGGATAAATAAAGTAGTGCCCTTTGCTGTTTCAGTGATAGATTTTCAATGGTGGTTCTTCAACATAATCTGCTTCCAAGACACATCAGAAGCATTTCTTCTAATAAAAAACAGCGAGAAATGAAGCGCAGGATTAAAGAGCGATAACTGTGCAAACTGAAATTTTCATTCTCATTCTGTTCACCGCAGAGATGCATTTAAATCTGAAATTTGCAAAGAAAATATTAAAGGCAAAAAAGTAACTTGTATGAAGGCCCAAAGTTCATCTTAGGAGAAGAAAAGAAAGCCCAACCCAAGATTCGATTGACTTGGGCCTTAGGAAGGGGAAAGTGGGTAATGCAATGGATTCGTTATTGGGCTTGGGCTTCATAAATGCAGTTTGACATTATGTTATGCCTTTAAGCCAGAATTGTACAAAAGAGTAAAAGAACATAAATAATTGTAAGGGATGAGAAAGAGATAGACGAGAAGTAGAAGAAATTGAAGGAAGAAGAGAAGAAACTTTAATGAGAAATTTAGAAAATAATCAACAACTCCCTCTCCTACGTATTTGGCTGATACCTATAAGCCAACTCCACATGCACTATTACATAATTATTTAGGGTCACGACGCATTACGATTTCAAACTTTAATTGGGTTTTATCGGGAATGGCCCCAGGCCCAACTCATGTCTAGCTTCTTCTTCCTTTTTTTCCTTTGAAACATTTAACTCATGTGTTTTACTAGTGGTATTTTTTTACTGTTTTTCTATATTTTTAACATGAGTAATAATAAATTCGGCAACAAACCCCAAAAGCCAAAGGCTTTGGGTACTCCCAAGTTATTACTCAGCGCAGGGCAATCGGGCAACCTCCGCTACTCAGTGGCGGAGCCACAACAAATTGCCCCACTAGCACTCAAATTTTTATTTATTTTTTACTATATAAAATTTTTATCTCGCCCCACCAAAAATTAAAATAATAGAGGTAAATATTTATAATAAATAATTTTGCCCCACCAGACATTCGGAGCCTAGCTCTGCCCCTGCCGCTACTCCCCCGTTCAGGGATTCCAGATATGCAGCCCCCTATCATCAGCAAGAGCGCAAACGATTTATGGCGTAGAACAGGCAACCTTTGAGAATTTCCGTTCGTGGATTCCAAAGATGCCCATAGGGCATTGTCACTATTTGCCGTAAATGTACCCCATTGTTCATACTCTATACTTGAATTGAAGTTAGCCATCATTTTTTAGGAGCAAAAATACTAATCCATTGTCTTTTTGACATTCACCTTACTTCTTGTTATGGCTCGTTTGATAAAAATTAATGCTTATATTTGAATTTTTAATACTGAATTGATTAAGCACTTAGTATCTTAATGTTAAAATATATTTTCCGAACCTCTGAATTATAATGCTTAATTATTCAATTATGTTTGATAAATACGTCGACCTTAATGCTGAAATCTTTCAAATATACCAGTTTACCCCTATATTAAATTTTTTATATTTATATATGCGAAATATCAAATATTATAATAAAATATCAATTATGATTAATGAAAAACATAAAGAAACAAAATAAGATAAAACACATTAAATTGAATGATTAAAATACCAAAAAAAAAAAAATTATAAGTTATTAAAACCCCTAAAAAAGAGACATGAATCCATTATTGTAGTTTAAAAAAAATTAAAACGTTTACATAAAACTCATATATAATTAATACAATTATATAAGTAATATAAAACATATTGTATGAATGAGATTTATAAAAAAAATGTAACTGATATAATTTATTAAATAATTTTTTACAACCAAAATATAACCTCCGATCCAAAATAAGTGTCATTTTAGAGATTTTCAAACAAATTAAGAATCCATTACAAATTCATTTAAATCACAAATAACCCCCTAATTGTTGTAATATGATACTACAAGGATTCTAGAAATTGTAATCTAATTGTACTAATATTTAGTATTTAAGATAATCACAAACTCTAAAAAAACAAGTTAAAACAAGGGCAAATTAGGAAAAATTTTATGTTTTTTTTTTCTAAAACGTCACTTATTTGAAGATTTTTACTCCCTCTAAAATGACTCTTATTTTGGATCAGAGGAAGTAATAAATTAATTAAATTTTATTTGACAATATTATAATGAAAAAAGTTTTAAAATATGGTATGCTAATCAAGAAAAAATAAAATAAAAATTATAGTTAAATCAATATGAATAAAATAAAAATGATAGTTTCGAAAATCAAATATGAATTATTTAAAAAAATTATTACGTGGAGCATTAAGAGATAAATAATAAATTGACTTTTTCCGTTTAAATTTTTGTAAAGGAAATAAGCAGTACTTAAATAATTAAGATGTTTGTACTTTCGTTATCAAACACATTAAAAGTCATTATCCCTTAATGAAATAATTTTAAACGTTAAGTTAGACTATCAAAGATGCCCTTAGTTAGGACTTTTTCTTGTTTATCCAAAGTTTTCTCTGTTTTTATCGTTTGCATATTTGCAAACATGGTGATTATACCTATAAATGCTGACTGCATAATTACAAACCAAGTTGTCATTTCGCTTCTTTTTTCTTTCCTTTCTCATTTGCATATCCAATAAGGTGATTGATTATAACTACAAACACTTTGAATGCATTTCTTGAACTTAGTACTAAAAGTAAGTATGCGTTAAATGTCTTACGTTGTACTGTTGTGTATATCTGCATTAGGATTAGGCACACCCCATAGCTAGCAGAGTTTGTCGGGCACTATTAATTCTAAAATTTGAACGATGTTGCGTGATTGATGATGACCATTTTCTACAATGTTCTGAGATTAGTAAATTCCCGGTTCACATCTCCCACTTGACCACTTCCGTATCCTCAACTCAACAACCGTTTGAACCAAATCTCTTTCTGTCTTGTGTTTGTGGGTTTGCGAAAGAAGGTAATCGAACTGGGATTTCTGGGGCGTATCTGCAACTGTAAGTTTCCTCTTTCTTTCTTCTTCTTCTTGTTGGGATTTTGCATTAGTCAATCTTGGGTTTCTAAATCCAACCTTTTATGGGTTTCGAAAAAGACATTCCTTGTAGACATTTTTCCAGCCTTTAGTGTCTCTTTGAAATACTCCATACTTGTATTCTTCTGTTTAGACTGGCGTTTGCTGGATAGCTGCCGCCATATTTCAGGGTCGATTCTCTGACATAATTACATTATGTATTTACAATGATGTGAATGTTACTTATTGGCTCCAAAATGTAACATTTTTGGGAGTTGAAAGACAATTAGTTTATCTTGATTCGCAGCGGCTGCTGATGTTTGAAATGGTGAAAGGCCGTTTCTTGACTATTTGGGTTCTAGCCTTGTGCTGCTTGGCTGCAAAAGCAGAGTATGTGAAGTACAAAGATCCAAACCAACCAATCTCTCTGAGGATCAAGGATTTAATGAAAAGGATGACCTTGGAGGAAAAGATTGGTCAAATGATACAAATTGATCGTTCCGTAGCATCAGCTGAAATTATGAGAAACCACCATATCGGTAGGCTTTGCAATCCCTGGTTTATGGTATGTGTAGTCCCGAAGTATAAAATGAGTGGTTAAAAGTATAACATTCATGAGCAGGTAGTGTGTTGAGTGGTGGAGGCAGTGTTCCGGAAAGAGAAGCTTCTCCTGAGACCTGGATAGACATGGTGAACGACTTGCAGAAGGGTTCCTTATCAACCCGTCTCGGCATACCGATGGTTTATGGGATTGATGCTGTTCATGGAAACAACAATGTCTTCAAAGCCACCATTTTTCCTCACAATATTGGTCTTGGAGCCACTAGGAAAGTAGCTTTTGGTAATAATTATCTGTTTATTGATGACTACTCTGACATAAATGGAAGCACTTTCTGGTTTCATTCATTTTCTTGACAGATATTGAAGAATGGTGTTTAAGATTCATTGAATCGTGGCAAATAGAAGATAAAAAGACAAATATAACAATCAAATTTCATCTGAAATTTTTGGAGCAATCTTCATTTATATGTTGTTTATACCATCTTTCCATAATGGCTATCAGGGATCCTGAACTAGTGAAGAAGATAGGAGCTGCAACTGCTCTTGAAGTCAGAGCTACAGGCATTCAGTACTCTTTTTCACCTTGCATTGCGGTGATCGAATACATTATTCACTGCTCTTCTGCATTTCATCTTGCATTTGTGTCTATGTTTTGCTAAAAGATGATTGTTGACCAGGTCTGTAGAGATCCAAGATGGGGTCGCTGTTATGAAAGCTATGGTTCTGAACCCGAAGTTGTTCGAGCAATGACAGAAATCATTCCAGGATTACAAGGAGACATTCCTATCAAGTCTCATAAAGGTGTACCTTACATTTCAGGAAAGTAAGTACCCTTGCCAAGCTAACAATTTTCTAACTGTTTTTATGGAAAAATGAACATCATTTTCTGTCACATATAGGGATAAAGTTTTAGCCTGTGCCAAGCACTTTGTTGGTGATGGTGGAACAACCAAAGGCGAAAATGCGAACAATACAGTGGCTAACTGGCATCAACTCCTTAGTATCCATATGCCAGCCTACTATGATGCAATCATCAAGGGTGTGTCTACTGTCATGATCTCCTACTCCAGCTGGAATGGCATAAAGATGCATGCTAATCGCAATCTTGTTACAGGGTTTCTCAAAAATACTCTGCGCTTTCGGGTAAATCCAACTTTAAGGTTGATTTCTTCAACTACAAATATCATGTCTATGACTTATCTAGTTAGAGTAACTAAGAAACGATATTGAAATGCTTGTGAATCACACAGGGGTTTGTCATCTCAGATTCTGGGGCTATTGACCAGCTTACTTCCCCACCACATGCAAACTACACCTATTCCATTTTGGCCAGTATTAATGCAGGCATTGACATGGTAAGTAAGTTCATTTTACTTAAGTGAAAGATGATAATAGCTTAGAATGGTCAAATTCATCGATGTCTCTCACTGATGTAAATGGTTTGTGAACTGCAGGTCATGCTTCCATTTAACCATACAGAATTTCTTGATGGACTAACCTTTTTGGTGAAGAATGATTTCGTTCCAATTAGCCGAATCAATGATGCAGTGAGGAGAATCCTGAGGGTAAAGTTCATGATGGGCCTTTTTGAGAACCCTTTAGCTGATTATAGCATGACCAAGCATCTTGGATCTCAGGTAATCAAGCATTTAGATGAAGTGCCTGTTTTTACGCTATTTAAGTTGTGGTACACAGTGAGAGAGTATCCGGACTCCTTATGAAGAGGGTGTATTAAGTGAAACTTTTTTATACCTAGACTAATAACTTGAACAGGAACATAGAGTGCTGGCAAGGGAAGCAGTAAGGAAGTCCCTTGTGCTGCTAAAGAATGGTAAATCTGCAAATCAGCCTTTGCTACCGCTCCCGAAGCAGAAATCAAGAATACTGGTTGCAGGAGGACATGCAAATGACATTGGAAACCAGTGTGGAGGATGGACCATTGAGTGGCAAGGCCTGAGTGGCAACATTACAGTTGGTTAGTGAATTTTGAGTCCATTCTATACTTTAACAAATCGTTTGTTCTTCACATTGGCCTATTCTTGTTTTCCCATGTAGGTACCACAATCCTTACTGCCATAAAGAACACTGTCGGCCCGGGAACAGAAGTTGTCTTTGAGGAAAATCCTGATGCTAAATTTCTAAAGTCCAATCAATTTTCATTTGGCATTGTTGTTGTTGGAGAGTTACCATATGCAGAGACATTAGGAGACAGCTTAGACTTGGCAATCCCTGAACCTGGTCCAAGCACTATAACAAATGTATGCGGCGCCATGAAATGCGTGGTTGTTCTTGTAACTGGCCGTCCAGTCTTGATTCAACCATATCTTCATCAGATTGATGCACTTGTGGCCGCTTGGCTTCCGGGCACCGAAGGCCAGGGAATTGCTGATGTTTTATTTGGTGACTATGGATTTACAGGCAAGCTTTCGCATACATGGTTCAAGACTCTTGAGCAGCTCCCCATGAACGTTGGGGATCGCCATTATGATCCTCTCTTCCCATTTGGATTTGGCCTTACTACAGCACCTACGCAGGCTCATTAGTTTGTTTCCATGTTCAATGTATTAAGTGAAGTTTATCATACTTTTCTGTTACTGAACAATAAAATAGGGGAATAGGCAAGTTCCTTGCTTCAAGTACTCATAAGTAACCCAATGTTTCTTCATGTATAATAATCATACCTGTGCATGATTTTGATATATGGGGTTGTTTTTTCTACCTTCATTGTTTCTTTTATCCCACTTTCCTTTCATTCTTTGAACACTTTAGGCCATATAGATATAGAAAGGTATACCCAACTTGAGAAAATTTCTTACAGCAAAAACGATGAAAGCTGAAGATGTATAACATTAAAGAAAAGCATCCTTAAAGTGTACGAATTTACAAAGCTGAAAATGCCATATTATTCTTCTCCGCAGATGTGCATTTAAACAGAAAGTTACATATATGATAGAAACAATACTAGTAACAGAGAATGTCATCTTATTCAACTATGGAGCCTCAGCTATTTGCTTATCTTCAGTCTTCTTCTCAAGATCTTTGGGTTTCTCAGCAGGAACTTGATTGCCAGCCTCAGTTTCTTTGATCATCCTTAAGATGTCTGCCTTTTTCTCCAGAAGAATCTTAATTTTGGAGTTGATATTTTCTAGTTTCTGTTTCAATTTATCAAGGCTTTTACTATCTTTCTGCTTATCATCAACTTTCCTTTTCTTGTCATCCTTCTTTTTATCTTTTTTATCCTCACCATCCTTTGTTTCTTTGTGTTTGCCAGCTCCAGCATCACCAGAGATCTTTGCATCTTCACTTCCATCTAATGTTATTTCTCTTGAAGTGACTTCTTTATCACTGAAACCACTCTCATGAGCCTCATCTTTGCTGTTCTTTTCTTTTTTCCCCTCCTTCTTATCCTTCTTCTCTTTGAGTTCATCCTCTGCTCTTTCTATTCCTTTACTTTTAGATTCTCCCTCCTTGTGTTTTTTTTCCTTCTCTTTTTTCTGATCCTTCTTCTCTTTGAGTTCATCCTCCTCCCCGTCTGTTGCTTTACTAGAATCTCCCTCCTTGTCCTTCTTGTTCTTTTTTTCCTTCTCTTTCTTGTCTTTCTTTCCCTTATCTTTTTCATCTGAATCCAGCTTGGAAGAGCCCTCTGATTTCTCTTTGCTTTCAGATTCCTTAAACATATCTTTCTTCTTCTCATTTTTCTCCTTATCTTTCTCTTCTTCAGTTTCTTCTTTACTCTTCTTCTCTTTCTTTTTGTCGTCTTTGCCTTTCTTCTCTTTCTTCTCATTTTCCGACTTCTTTGTTTCATCATGCTCCTCTGAATCTTCACCACTCTTATGCCTTTTTCCCTTCTCTTTCTTGTCTTTCTTCCCTCCATCCTTTTCAGCTGAATCATGCTCGGATGTGCCCTCTAGTTTCTCTTCCGCTTCCTTATGTTTCTCTCTCTTCTCCTTTTTCTTCTCATCTTTCTCTTCAGTTTCTTCATTGCAGCTCCCCTCCAACTCCTTTTTCCCTTCTTTACTCTTCTTCTCTTTCTTTTTGTCCTCTTTGGGTTTCTTCTCTTTCTTATCTTTTTTCTCCTTCTCTGACTTCTTTGTTTCATCATGCTCTTCTGAATCTTCGCCATCCTTGTGTTTCTTCTCTTTCTTTTTCTTCTTGTCTCCTTCCCCATTAGTATCATTCTTTTCCTTGCTGGATTCCTTCTTCTTATCCTTTTCCTTTTTATCCTCCTCCTTGTTTGTTGGTTTTTTCATCTCCACTGATTTGGTCTTCACTTCAACTTCCACCTGAGTCTTTTCTTCTGCTTCATCAGGATGTTTAACTTTCTTCTCAACCTTCATCTGAAGTTCTTCTTTCTCCATCTTCCTCACTGGTCCCTCAGCGACAACAACCTCCGATTTGTCTCCCATGTCAGTAGCCTAGTGAATCCAATCCAATCTCAGCCAACGATGTTATCCTAGTCGTCTGAAAAATTCAAGAAACGGACCCAAACATGGTTTAGCATTTTTCTGAAATATATGTAACAAACAAAAGAACAGGGAACAAACAACAACAGAAATTATTCCAAAACTAATTGGCCCCAAAACTAACCCAAACCCTAAACAAAGAAGCATTGATTATTAACAATCTGGGACCATAGAGTGTCGTGATAAAAACTCAAGATTCAATAAGGCCTGCATCAATCATTTAACATATGTTTCAACTTAATCCCTCAGAATCTAAGAACCCTAATCGATCACAAATCCAGCTCCTATTAAAATTTAAAAGCAATAATAATAAAACAGACAACAAAATGATCCAAGAGAACAATGGGAAATAGCACATATGACCTAAATCCAAGATGAACCCAGATCACAAAGTACAAACTTGTTAACAGAGGAACAAATTCAAACAACATCCCACAATCGAACATAACAGAGATACAGAAATTCAAACACAATGATCACGGCACACATTGCACAGCACCGAAAAACACAGTTCACATATAGCCGCCTGATGAAATTCAGAAAGGAAAAGGGGATACAAAAATTCGTTCTTGAAAAATGAAGAATCTTACCAGAAGTTCCGTTTTATTGTAAGCAGGGATGGAAATGAGGGAAAGGTATTTCTTCTGGAGTGATCCCATCCCAACCGTATTTATAGCTTTGAATAAAATTGCTGGGTTGCCGCGTACAAGACGTAACGCGGTTCATTCCGCGAAACCGACGTGCTATTTTACACTATTATTGACTACTTTTGGTACTAAAGATGTATTCGATGAGAAGAAATAAGAAAGAACTGCACCGCCTTTAATTTTTTTTTTTTTTTTTTATGATCTGGGTAGACGGGTTGGAATTGAGTTTTGGCGAGGTCGTAGGTTTTTTTGGTCAGATCGAATAATAATTAAACGTATAAGGTTAAAATTGATAATATTTACACGTGAACCTGCCAACCCGACTCCGATACGAGTAATTTATACTACAACAATAAAATACGACACGAACTCAAAATGTTCACGTATTAAATGACTCAACACAAATAATTAAACGGGTAAGGTTACCGTGTGTACAAGACGTAAAGCGGGTCATACTGCGAAACCGACATGTGACTATTACACTATTGCTGACTACTTTTGTATTAAGGATGTGAATACGTGGGGAAGCAACTAATGTCGTGTCCGATATATGAAGTTCTAGTTGAAGGGTTCTCGTGTTGATATTTTGTTGAATATTTCCTGAAATAGCAACAATAATTAACAACAACAAGAACAGTGATTGAATTCTTCAAACTGAAAACTAGTATATTACAAAAGTAGCACAAAAGTAAATATTTTTTTAAATCGTGTTAAACACTTTTCTTTAGGCTTTATGAGCCCCTTCGGTGTCACAAGAGATTCACGACTAATATCCTTATGGGATAAGATGAAATTTTTTTTTTGTAAGCCTGCACTAACTAAGAGCAAGAAATTCTTGTGCAAATGAGAGTAGTTTCGTATCAATGTAAATATGTCCAAAGTAGTCTTATGTATAGACCCCCAAAGGGTGTCATTCGATAACCACATCTCTTACGAGGAGGTAGGAAGAAACGGGACTCAATTCGGATAAGAATTGATTTCGTAATCTTACTTTTCGTGAATATGTGTAACTGTTCAATAATGAAGGAAACTTGTTGGAAACCACTGGATGTCGTGCGACTCACACGGGCTATCACACGTGCCAAGCCACGCCTCAAGCTTGTTGGCTTGTTCACTTGGTTTTGTGACTAGACGTCCTGCGACGCCTCGTGCGACTCGCACAGGCTGTAGCACGACAGTTCCTCAGCAAATACTTTTTGGCATTTGCTCTATCTTTGCTCTCAGTTTACCGTGCGGTTCTTCGTGCGACTCGTACGTCAATTCACACCGCCCAACTTCTTATTTCCCTTAGCAAATTGTTGGAAAATCTCCAACATATTCTCCAAGACTCAGCAACAAATCATAGCAACTCATGTGGCATGCATTCATTGGCCAATTATTTGATATTAATAAAAATGTAACCAATGAATGCATACCACATGAGTTGCTATCAAAAAATTGCTATGATTTGTTGCTAAGACTATCATTACTCATTCTCCAATATTACATTTATCCCTTTAATTATTTGTGTCCGGAGTCTCACTCCTAACCCTTGATGTACCATATTAAAACTAAATCGGTATAGATGCTTAATCCGTATTCCGTAGTGAATTTAGAGTAAGGTTGCAGTGTATTTTGGTACCTTAGTAGAGTCTTTGCCTTGTTTGGGAAGGCAAAGTGTCTGTTCTCTTCACTTGGTTTCAAACCAAGTTTGAAATATTATTTTAAAAAAATAATTTTATAATCAGTTTTTATTATTTTTAATATAATTTTTTATTATTTATTTACACATTTTTATATTTTTAATACACTTTTATATTTTTATATTCAGTTTGAAACTAAGTGAAGAAAAGTTAACTTTTCAGTAATAAGGAAAGTGGAGTTCGACGGTATCTCTATTTGCCTTTCCTTATTTAGGCCGACCGACTTGCCATATCGGGTTTAGGCCGAGGAATAAGGCCCCTCCTAGGCGGATTATGATTTCTGTTAGGAATTTAAGCTTTTCTTTTATTTTTGTTTGCTGAAATAGCCATGTCAGCATATTTCTAAGTTTTAAGAATAGTGGTCCAACTTTGATTTTGTTTGCTAGCTCAGTAGTTTGTTTAGAGTGAGGATTGTTATGATTTCATGTATTTCACATTGGAAGTATGAGACTTCAATGTGTGATATAAAAAAAACTTGGACACCGTCTCCTCTTGAGCTAGTTTTTAAGATTGAGTTTTACCCAAATTCCTAACAAGTGGTATCAAAGCTGGCTTCATGCTTCGTCGTGAACGTCGGAACTGATAGTTTCTTACTGGGATCTTCTGACGAGAGTTGGATTATTAATGGGTTGAATCTCTGGGCCATATCTCACCATGCGATTTGATAATTTTTGTCAATCATAACTCGTTTATGTAGATTGGACCTTTGCCATCCTGTGGCGAAGGTTTTCCGAACCTTCTCCACAGGACGGCTGGCGAAGGTTGCCGGCCAGGAGTTTTTCTTCTCGTCGACAACTATGGCGTTTGGAAAAAAAAAAAAAATTAAAGGAAGAATTTTTTTTGTTAGATGTAAAGGTATTAATGTCTTTTTTCCACTAAAAACTTAAAAAGTATCCTATATTTAGTAAAAAGTATTATGTAAATAACATGCCCCTATAGGTTTAATTACATCAAGATATTACCAAAAGATAATTTTGCCCAAATTAAATACTGACATCATTAAAAATCATGGTTACTCCTTTGACCAATAGTCAATAGAGTAAAATAAATATTTTAATATTAGTGGGGCTAAAAATTAGACGACATATAAATATAGGGGTTTTAATGTAATTAAGAGTATGTTATAAATATAGTTATTTACAGCACAGAGAATGAATTGTTCATAATTTCAAACGTAAAAGCAGGAGTAGTAGGAGGAAGAAGCTCCCCCTTACGCTCCTTCACCGCTTCTCAATCCAACGCAGAAAAACGGAAGAATTTTTTTTTGTATAATTGAAAAAAAAAAACACGCTCACACATTCACAACTCTCTCTTGGTGTCTCTTTGGTTGGAGTCTCTGTTTCTCTCTCTTTCCAGTAGGAGGAGAGGAAAAGAGAGATCTCTTTCTTCAAAAACTTTTTTTTTTTCTATCCTTTTTCTTTCATTATTGGGTTTCTTCTTTTGATCTCATCAGTCTTCGCGCTGCATTGTTGGACTCGCCAATATGAATAACCTTTTAGGGGTAACCTTTTTTTTTCCTGTTTTGTTTCTCTGTTTTCTTGGTTTTTTTTTTTTTTTTTTTTTCGTTTCCCGGAATTCTGTGTCTAAAGTTAGCTCTGAATGTGTTCTGTTGAATCATTGATTTCAGTTAATAATGGGAGATTACCTTTAATTGAACTGATTCTGGGTTCTTCCGTGCATTGATGGGATGATCACCTCATTCTAATTTTAAGCTAATGTGGCAATTAAAACGGTAAAGTCAGAAGAATTATAAATAAAGTTTCAATCTTTAACGAGATGCATCCGTGTGGCATGTGGGGTTTGTTAGTTTGGAGCTGTTGATGAGAAAGAATTAATGAAGGATTAAAAAAAAGAAAGGATTTTTTTTTCCTTTTCCTTTTCATTATTCTATATATGTTTACTGGAATTAATTCCTTTCTGGAATTCTCTTAGTGAAGAGGATACCTAGCAATGCTGCTTTCTTTTGTACCATGCTACTTACATTGTTAAGTGAGAAAGCTTTTTATGTTCCATGTTTAGAACTTGACAATGTATATGCTTATTTTATGTTGTTGTTCAGGACTCATTTGCCATCCCTCGGGATGAAAGGGGTGGAGATATTGAAATGGGAATACAGCAACCGATGAACTCGGGAGAACTAGGCTTGGATAATTTTTTTAAGAAGGTGAATGCAAATTCTAGGTTCTCTTTACCTTTGTGATTGGGAAAAAGAGTTGGTTCATTCATTTTTATAAGTTGTGTTTATTGCCTTCTCCTTACCCTTTGTTTTCATCTCTGGATGCTTTGATGAAGTCACTGTCTGAACTTTAACTGTTTGTCTCTAGGTGCAAGGGATTGAGAAGGAATATGATAAACTAAATCAGCAGCTCAGAAAGCTACAGGTGTAGATACTGCTTCCACCCCCTTCCTTCTAATTCCCTTCAATGGCCTTTTTATCCTTTTAGTTTCTGAAAGAAAAAATGTTCATATTTCTCATGTTAAACTTAATGAAGACTATTTTGTTTTTCTCTGCACTAAAGTGATTTGACCAAAAATTGGAAACACATCTCTTCAAATTTGAACCTATTGGGTTGGGTTCAGTTTTCAACCACCTTAAGCATTTAAAGTGTTGCTCTCCTGAAAGTGAATGGGAAATAAAGGTTTAACAAATTTGCAAAATCATTTGAATTTGTCAGGTCAATCATGAATTTTTTTACTTTTACCAGTTGGCGTATCCTATCAGAAATTGCCCTAGCATTACCTGATGGGTGTATTTCAATAGCGAGTTGTATTTCACCCGCTTTTTTTGCTTACTTATTTTCGAGATAATGCATGCAGGATGCTCATGAGGAATCAAGGGCCGTAACCAATGCCTCGGCCATGAAAGGTAATAGGGTTTTGCTTGATTTCTGTTTAGCACCTGCTGATGAGACATGTTCCCAATGATTTTTGTTATGAATATTTACATCCCATTGCGTGGTGAATTTTGATGCTGTTATTAGATCAGTTTTGTTAAGTGTTAATATTTGAACATATCTTTAGCACCAAGTCCGCATGCTAGACCCTAGGTTGCACATTGGATTTTCTACATTCAGAAAGTGTTGCACATGACTTACTAGTTTTATGCCTTCCCTTCCCACTTCATTTCTGTTCTTTTTAGTTTTCATGGTCCATGATGTTTGTGGTAGTGTGTTTCATGGAACAAAAAATACGTTATTTATTCCCTGCCAATGGCCATATGCAGCTGCAAATGCTGATGTGCATTATTATACAGCAAAATAGTTTGTCTTGGATTTGTGAATGACCAGATGTGACCTTATTTTTAGGCAGCTGGATTTCTCAGCTGCTTCCACTAGCATTATATGAGAAAATTTCAGTTTGAGACATAAAACTTTTTTTCCTTTTTTATTTTTTGAGACCTCAATCTTAACATTTATGTTTATTCCTTGACGCTTCATTGATAACTGCTTAAGAACAATAAGAAGTTACTAATAGGCACAGATGCGTCTTAATTTCTTTGCTGATTTTGATATCTAAACAACTATTGAGCTGTTGTGCTTTAGGTGCTTGTAATATCAAGGCCTTTCTGCTTAAGCCATTTAATGTTAATTCATAATGATGTCATAATTTGCAGCAATTAAGAAAAGAATGGAGAAAGATGTTGATGAAGTTGGAAAGATTACTCGATCAATCAAATCAAAACTAGAGGAACTTGACAGAGAAGTACGTTTTTTTAGTTTATTAGGTTTGAGTCTTAGCATATCTGGGCACTGACATTCGTTCCCCTGCTTTCCAGAATTTATCTAATAGACAAAAGCCCGGATGTGGAAAAGGGTCAGCTGTAGACAGATCAAGATCTGCAACGACAGTGTAATTTTGGGGACATTTGAGTCATTTCTTTATTCATAGCTATATGATCATTGATTCTTAGCAATTAACACATTTTGCATTAGACTAAGACCTATTATTTGTAGCTGGGGAGGATAGAAAATATGACTTCTGACATGTTATTATCTGATTACAGTGCTCTAAAAAAGAAGTTCAAAGATAAGATGTCTGAGTTCCAGGTGAGATCCATCTCATTCATGACATTGTAAAGTAACAATTTCTTATGTGGTGTCGTTTTATGCATCCTGATCGATCTACTTTACATTGACATTTTCAGTCTTTGAGAGAGAACATTCATCAAGAGTATCGTGACGTTGTTGAAAGACGAGTATTTACAGGTTTTATTCCCTTCCTGATTTAAAATAGCAAACCAACTGCAACTTGTGCTATTTACTTCTGCTGATTCATGACAAATTCGTAATGAGTTGAAACTGTTTCTGTTTTCTGTCATTATCAGTAACGGGAACTCGACCAGATGAAGAGGTGAGGACCAGATATTATATATTTTGAACATTTGGAATTTTCTGTATGGATGTTTCTGATGACAAAAATTTCCAATTCCACCAGACGATTGATGAATTGATAGAGACAGGGGATAGCGAGCAAATTTTCCAGAAAGCAATTCGAGAACAGGGGCGAGGACAGGTCTTCATATTTTCTTCCTCCTGTGTCTTTCCATCTTTATGCATATGCTTTGAAATTTCTGTGCTACAACTCAACACCTTTCATGAACTATGCAATGTGTAAATTATAATACTGTCAAGGAATATTGATTTCTTAATTGATCCTGCACCTGACCTTAGCAATGAGTATTTGCTGCTCATAATGTATCAACCAACGTAATTAGCGGATTCCATCTTCTTGTTACGATTGCAGATAGTGGACACTCTTGCAGAAATTCAAGAACGGCATGATGCTGTTAGAGATATAGAGAAGAAACTTTATGACTTGCAACAGGTACGAGATAAGGTTTTTAAATGAATTGATATGGTCTTTCTTTTATCATTATGTTAAACCATTGCCTTTGCTTGGATTTTCAATTGGCACCCTCTTTCTTTTTCGATGCTTAATTGCTTAGTCTTCAAGTTATTACTCTGGCCTGCTTATACATTTTCTTTGCTTCATATGAGGCGTTGTTGCTTGTCGGTCTCCATGAGTTTGATCGAGTTCTCGGTTCAATATGGTACCTTTTTCTTATGCAGATATTTCTAGACATGGCAGTTTTGGTTGATGCTCAAGGGGACATGCTCGATCACATTGAGACACATGTAATTGATGCAAAACAATGCTTGCTATTCCTCTTTCTTTCTCCCTTTTTCCTTCTCCTACAACGCGAGGATCATCCAGTGTGATCTGCAGAAGTAGTAGATATGATTCATCGATTGATCCATCTTGTCCAAATAAAAATTTTCAGGTTTCGAGCGCGGTAGATCACGTGCAGAGTGGGAATGTAGCCCTTCAGAAGGCCAAGAAACTGCAGAAGAACTCCAGGAAATGGTTGTGTCTCGCAATCTTAATCCTTCTTATCATAGTTGCCATTGTTGTCGTGGGAGTGCTTAAGCCATGGAGCAACAGGAATGGTGCCTAGAATTAATTTTCGGCCAAGTGTATAGACTCTATAGAATGAGACCAAAAAGGAAAAGAAATATTAGTAGAAAGTGATTGATTCAATTTGATTTTCAATTCTTTGGTGGGGAGTTGGTTTACTTGCCTCCTGAGTTTTGTCTTATTCTTTACCGAGTTCTGCATGAATTCCATTTTGAACAAACCCTTTTGGAGTTTGAACACAATATTCACTAGTGCCATATGATTTATACATAAAACAACATAATTTTACTTTACAATGTCGTTTTACTAACTTGAACAACATATCTTGGCAACGATCTGCCTTGCCATCCTTCAATATTTTAACTAACAATCTAGTTATCTTGACAGTTGATCTTGTTTATTTCACTAAGATTACAGATCATCTGTTCCACAAAAAAATGTCAAATTTATCAAAGCTACACTAATGGTACACCATCTATGTTACAGTCCAAAAAAAAAGAAAAAATAATGGTACATCATCTATCAAATTCTCATACGATCCTAACATAGACATTTTAATTCCAGAAATCGCTTGTTCATTCCCCATTCCTATTTCCGTGCGCCTAGCGCACCCTCAGACAGTTTCGTCTGAGCCATAGCTCCTGCATGACCATAGAAAATGCATCAAAATCAACAGAGGGGAAATGCCACTGGAAATGTTTTCTCACTTTCAGAAGATTGTTTCTCAACACAGCATATTCAGTGTTCCTGATGCCCTTCAAAATCTTCTTCAATTGTGGTATATCCGATGTGGCAACAACAACAGAGAAGCTCTTCCAATTCAGTATGTCAGCAAATGGAAGATCATAATGGTTGGCAATGATCACAGGCACACACCCAAAGTATACAGCATCGCCGATACGAGCTGTGTTTACCTCGAAGCCCTTAACATGGAGGCAGAATTTGCTTCCCAGAAGCCCCTCTGTGTAAGGTTTATCCAGGCGACCACTGTGAACTGATATCTCTGAATCTTTCCCCCATACTCGTAGAAGTTTTTCGCGCACGAGAGAGTTCATTGATCCGGCAAAAAACGCTAGCTTTTCCCTGAAAATTTTGCAGGGTCATTAGAACCACTAACAAGAAGGCTAGGATTTGTTTTGTTTGTAGTTTTTATCCAAGTAAAAAAAACAAAAACTATCATTCCTAACTATCTTTCTTGGGAAACACTATGATAGGTATATAGTATGCAGATGCAGAAGCAACAATACTACCATATCTGTTGCTCCCGTTCCATTATAAGAGTCCGTTCCATTAATCAGTATTAGATAACGGACTCTTAATAACAGATAACCAAAGCTCTTTTAAGTAATAAGTGTTCACATTTGTTGAAAGCCTTTATACACAAGGGAAAACTGTAACTATCAGAAGAACCCTAGACATCAAATTCTAAGAAAAATGTGGCCACTTTAAACACATATAATGAGGTGAACAAACGCACATTATGCTCAATAGCTCACCTCTTTCGCGATGCAAGATCAGGGTGATTTCCCGGCCTCGGCCAAATCTGCGGCAAAGATGTATCTTTATGAGCAACATAACCTGAAACATAGTAGCTGGAAGAGCAAACAACTTGGATGGCATTAAGTTTAACTTCAACAGCTTTGTTCATGGCAAAACGTCCCACAGAATGGCAAGCAACATAGAAATGATCGGAGCCACCGCTACGGTTCCAGAAAGGGTACTCATGACTAGCGTTATACACATAGTTTCTGATGAAATCTTGAATGCCGTCGATCCCAATTCTCGGGTCATGCCTTAATCTAGCAATTGAAAAGGGCAGAAAGAAGAGGTCAGCTTCAGAGGGATCTTTTGTTATGAAATGGCTCTTGAAAAGAACCTTCTTGAAATAGCTTTCGCTAGCGTAGTTACCCCCGGGCTGAAACGCCACGGGTAAAAGGACATTGGCGAATGGATGATCGATTTCGTGTGAATAAACGTATATCTTGAAACTCTGGTTCATTTCCTTGTAGTTAACCATGAACAAATCTTTGTCATGGAACACTTCATTATCCACATGGTTTTCTGCAAATTGATGAATAATTAACTAAAGGGCCTTTTCCAAATTGACAAATATATCAAACTGAAGCTCCTTAAAAACCCAGAAGCACAAATCAACATTTGGTTCAAAATCGAAAATAACAGTAGTAAGTAAGACTTCACTCACCACTCGATACCCTAGTATTATCTTGGAGACCTTCGTGAATGCCAAAGGAAGAATTTTTCTGGAACCCAATTGAAGATAAGTGATTGTCCCCATGATTCTGAGGAATTGAGCTCGAGTTTACGGCCACCCCAGCTGCTGATTGATGGAGATGGAAGTGGGTTTGTTCTTGATAAACAAAAAGATATCTGGAAGCGGAGGAGGAAGAGGAGATGTAGCAGAGAATACAAGAAGTGGTGAGTAAAGCAAATGCTGTGGGAATAAAGAAAATGGCTCTGAGGGAGTGTAATTTAGTGAGTTTAGCGCAAAATTGAGTGTTGCAGAGAACCACCAAAACTGAAGTAGCCATTTTCGATTTTCTGCAGAAGAGGGGTAACCAACAAGAAGAAACAGAGCAGCAAGAACATAATAGCATTCATTCCTTTCCTTTCTCATTTAATGCTCTCAAGACTCCTCTTGTGTTCCAATGTCTCATAAAGGAGCAGACTTTAATGGGGTTCTTGAAAATTGTCGGCCATTTTTACAGTTCCCGAGGAGCTCCAGCCCGAACTCCAGATTTCTGACAAAAAATGGGAAGAGTTTTCTTGCAACATTTCAGTAATCAGTATATAAATTTGCTGATGTATCCATTATCCATACTGAAAATTCTGTTGAACGTCCGATTCTCGGTAGGGGGTTGGTTAATTACATCTACCACCCTTGGAGAATGTAAAAATTATTAGTTAAATTATTTCATTGGTCCCTTAACTTAGGATGTTGTCTATATTCGGTCAATTTGTTTTATTTTGGTCCTTTGATTTCAAAAGTTGTTTCAAGATGGTACCGAATCCAAATTCTAATAATATTTGAAATATTTTTGATTTACACGTGAAATTCACAAATATAGATAAGGACAACAAATGAAGATATAAAAGTTAAGGCCTCGCATGACAACTTTTTTTTCATCTCATTTTACTCTCACTTTCATTTTATAATAATTTCTCATCAATTCCAATATACCTTTTTACATTTCCCAAATACCTTTTTATATTTCCAATATAATTTTAAGGGTGAAATGCACCAATACCACATAACTATCGGCTTTTGCAAAAAACACTACTTTCTTTTAAAAACTCCAATTACAAGCACTTTACTTTCAAAACGTGCGCTCAGTACCACTCTGTTAGTCAATTCCGTTAAGTGGCTAACAGTCAAAAAAAGACAAGGGCAAAATCGTCATTTCACACGCGAGACACTGTTCATTGTCTTTTCCGATGAACAGTGCCGTTTTTTTTTAAATTTTTTTTCCCTTCTTCTGCTGCTGCTCTAAATCAAATATAATATTTAGCAAGTATCGCTTTTGCAACATTTTGCACCAAAAATAACAAAAGCTCACCCACTACATGCTTAATGATTTCCCAGAACCGATCAAACGAACAAGAAAATTAATGATTTCCTCGAACTGAAACAGGAAGAAAAATTAATGGAGAAAAAGGATAAACAAAAAGAACCCATTTTTCTGAAACTTACAGAGCCAGGAGTGAAGGAATCAACATAGCTTCCTTCAATCTGATTCATGCGGTTTCTCATGTAAGGGTCACATGACAAATAGAGATTTTTCACCAAAACTTCCCCTATAGAAGAACCCTCTGCCTCTGATGGAAGCTTCAGCTTCAACTTTTGGGTCTTCCGATGAAGAACCCTCTGCCTCCGAAGAAGACCCAATTAAATCGGGTCTTCTTCTTTTTCTTTTGGGTCTTCATTGGGTCCAATTGCGGAAGAAGAAGAAGAAGGAAAAAAAAATGACAAAACAATCGCGATGAACAGTGCCGGAACTGTTCATAGGAGAAGTCGATGAACAGTGCCGCACGTGTGAAATGACAATTTTGCCCTTGTCTTTTTTTGACTGTTAGCCACTTAACGAAATTGACTAACAGAGTGGTACTGGGCTTACGTTTTGAAAGTAAAGTGCTTGTAAATGGAGTTTTTAAAGAAAAGTGGTGTTTTTTGCAAAAACCGATAGTTATGTGGTATTTGGTGCATTTCACCCTAATTTTAAAATCTAAAACACCTTTTAAAACACTTTTCAAAAGTATATCATACGGGGCCTAAATCACTTTGTTCACACTTCATTTTACATGAAACAATTCATTTGTTTGGTAAGAATCTGGCTAAGGGCCAATTTGAAACAAGTTTTGAAGTTAAATGAACAAAATAAATTGACACCATGCAACGTCTATTGTTTAAAGATAAAAGCATAAATTTTTACTAAAATAATTTTTAAAAAAACTATAGTTTATATTTATTCATTTTAATTTTGATTGAGCTGTTACACTTAAAAAAGTGAATATTACGATTATATAAAATAATTTTTCATTAATTCGAATCGGGTACTCATGGTCTATAAATCCAATCCAATCCAATCTGAAACAAAAAACAAATCCCATTGTTAAAGAAAGCATAGTTAATTGATAATTAATTAACCCGGGATAGCCCTGGCGGGTTTCTTTCAGTGCTGAAATTCTTAGCTAATAATAATATTCAGTTTGTTCTTAAAAAATAATAATAATAATAATTAATTAAGTAGCTTTCTTGGCTTAACTTATACCAACTCGTCATAATAGACTACATTATCTTGGAATATCGCAGGCCGCATCAGTACTTCAATAATTATTATAATGAGACTTGTCAATTTTGGACCCATTCAATTCATCCAATTAATTAATATTATATATATATATATATATACATATCCACTTATTGATGACAATGACAAGATGGTTAATGGCATGTTCTTTTTGTTTCGTTTTAAAAATAGTTTTGATTTCAACAGTAAATTTAATATATTTTAATCATATTTTATAATTTTCAATACAACTTTTTACTATTCAGTATCTACTTTTTACATTTTTAATACACTTTTTACATTATAAAACTATTTTCCAAAACTTATTTTCAAAATTATTTTCAAAACATCCAACAGGCCCTAAATTTCAAAACTATCATTTAATTAGCTTCAATAATTCTGACATAGAACTCCACCTAGAATCATGTTTGGGATTTATAGTTTTACAAGAATGATAATACACGCCCTGAAAATTCAGAGTGGGATTATAAAGTGACTATTATGACATTTATATGGTAAAATTTAGTTAGATATCTAAAAGTAAAATTGGCAAACATAATTACCAAACAATGTCATAACATTTCACTCTATATACATGGGATAATATTCAGAGATCGTACTCCAAATCACCAGGGTCTAAGGCAGGCTAGCCGGAGCCGCTAGGCCTTGAAACTTTACGGTTGACCCAAAACAATTTGCGTAACTTAAGTATGTTTTTGAAAACATGACAAATAGACTGTGTCTAATTTATTGAAGTAATTTTGACGAATGTACAACTGAGCTTAGTATCCGCGTAGTTTGTTCCTATAACTCGATCGCATACGTATGTACATACGGAGACCACGTGCTATACGTACGTAGAATTAAACCGAACCAATGTACACGAAGATTAACATTATAATACAATATTATTTATTAATTAATGAACTAATTAATTGAATATTTTATATTTCAAGTCTCAAATGGCTTCTTCTCAGCCACAACTGAAACATGGCCATGTAAAATGCATCGTAATCTTCCGGCATCTCGTGCCACTGGAAGTGTTTCTGCACCTCCACCACGTTCCTCTGCAACCTCAGGTACCTCCCGGCGGCGGAGCTTACTTCTACCGCAAGTATCCTCTTCAGCGCCGGAATGTCGGCGCTCGTCATCACCACCGAAAAGCTCTCCCACCTTAATATGTCGGAGAACGGGAGGTCGTAGTAGTCTGCCAAGACCACCGGAACGCAGCCATAGTACAGGGCGTCTCCGATGCGGGCGGTGTTTACTTCGAACCCTTTTGCGTGGAGGCAGAATTTGCTTCCCAGGAGCGCCTCCGAGTATGGTGTTTTCAGCCTGTTTTTGTGGACGGAGATTTCGGTGTCCTTTTCCCACATTTGAATCAGGAACTTGCGCTCCCTGGAGTTCATGGCTCCGGCATAGAAAGCAAGCTTTTTCCTAATGAAAAAAATTAAAGACAATTAAGGTTTTTGGCCACTGGTACATTGCCAATTTATAGGTGCAGAAAAATTAGTCTATGCATCTGTTGCGCCAAGCCAGCAAATCAATCAGAATAAAAATAAAAATAAAAGTAAATAGACTCCATATTTTTTTTTGTCATTTTGACCAGAAATTTACACGTATGTTCTTAAATATACAGGACAGGTTGCATAATGTAAATTTATACAGAAAATGTATGGAATAATTTTGCGAAAGGAGGGATTTCTATATGTTTTGTTGGAATAGTTATTAGAAAACAATTTTAAAAATACACTTTTTGATAAATTTTAAATTATAACATTTAAAATGAGTAATGTGTACTCTTCATTCTTTTTAGTTATATTCTTCCTTCTCAAGTGAAATTTGGAAAAATTATTATATCAGTACTACTGAGTACGAAAATTTTCTTGGAAAAAAAATGAAAAGCATGCAGAACTTTTCTGTTAAAACAATAAAAATTTAAGAAACACGACACTTCCATCGGAGCAAGAACGACAAGTGATAGAATTATATGATATGCAATTTTGCAACCGCTCAAAAAGGGAAATGCGCATATATACATACCTCTTCGATGGTGCTCTAGTTGGGGGTTTTCCTTTTCTAGGCCAAATTTGGGGAATAGACGCATCTTTGTGCGAAACGTAACCTCCAAGGAAATAACTTGCGGAGCAAACAACTTGTATGGCATTCGTCTTAACGTGAACCGCCTTATCCATGGCCGTTCTCCCGACGGAGTGACAAGCTACGTAGAAATGATCGGCCCCTCCCGTCCTATTCCAATAAGGGTACTCGTGACTAATGTTGTAAATGTAGTCCCTCACGAACCCTTGGATTCCTCCGACCCCGATTCTCTTGTCGTGCCTCAGAGTTGCTATGGAAAAAGGAAGGTAGAAAAGATCGGCTTCCGATGCATTTTTTGTCACGAAATGGGACGTGAACATGTTTTTCTTGAAGTAACTCTCGCTGGCGTAGTTCCCGCCGGGCTCGTCTCTCGCCGGCAAGAGTAAACTCCGGTAGGGGTCGTTTGGCTTGGGAGGGTAAATGAAGATCTTCAAGGTTTTGTTCATTTCATGGTATTCTTGCATGAACAGATCTCGATCATGGTACACGTCGAATGATTCATGATCCACCTTGTTTCCTGTATTATAACAAATTTAATTAATTAATTAATTAATTATAAACCTCGTTGAGAAATTAATTAATACGTACCAACCATAATCAATCATGTGTAGGTACGTACACCTGGAGATTCCCTTCATTTAATTAATGATAATAGAAATATCTAATTATTAGTTGAAAATTTTGGTTGGTCGGTCAATAAAACTCTGCTTCTTTGCATTTTCGTTAAGCTAGTGTTAATTAATTAGTGAAATGGATGGCTATTTTTTTTTTTTGATGGTCCGGCTAACTGAGTACAACATGATCAATATAATACTAATTTCTTTCCTGGTCCATTCACGGAACCATTTATTCACTAAGCTATTATTCACGGATTGAATGTAGTCCGTAAAGGGACCGTAACCTCTTATTATTATATTAGGTGAATATAATATTTCTTCAAGTTACATCATCTTTTAAAACTTTCAAAAATGGACACTAAAGCTGAAAATTACAGGAAAAATTTAATTAATTTGATGATGACTCAATGTATATCTATATATAGCAAGGAACTGTTGGGAAACCCGGTTTGTAAATTAAATTGGTGTTTCTTCTTATTTTCCTAATTTTATAATTTGTACACTAACTATAATACTCGCTCGCTCTGTCACACTAAAATAATTCAACAGTATAACTTATTTATAAGTATATAACTCGAAAGTGAACTGTTATAAATTTCTAATGAGATGAATGAAGTTGTTGTTTAAATAATAACACGAGCAATTACGGACACTCCAAAATGCTGTACGCTATGATTACAATTTTTTTAACCTTAAATTATGCTAAAAAAAGGACCGGACCACACAAATTCTAACATGTGATTTGACTATCTAAAACGAAACTCAAAATAACCAGCCAATACAGAAGAAATTAATTGATAGAAAAGTCATAATTTACCTTCGTTGCCGCCGTGTTGATTCCCGGAGAAACGAGAAGCCTCGCCGCCGTCGACTTCCGCCGGTTCTTCTCGATCAATATTAATCCGCTGCGCCGCTTGTTGATCATATGAATTGACCAGGCCGCCGGCCGCAGGCGGAGAGACGACGACTTCGGCGATGGAGTAAAATTGGACGGGAGGCTTGATAGCGAGATGCGTCACCGTTGGGTTCGGAATATTCGGGGAATTCAACAATTTCGAAGTGGAACTAATGTAAGAGAAAATGGAAAAACAGGTTAAGAAAGCTAAGCCGGAGGAAATGAAGAACAAGCTTTTGAATGAATCGTTGCGCTTCAAAGAAGGACTCAACGGAACGGCGAGATCCGGCGCCATTGATATATATATTCTGGTACTCGATCGAAACAACAAGAAGTAGACACTGTAAGAGAGAGATGGAGAAATTAAGGAGGAGGAGAAAACTATAAAGCATAGGAGAGATGGTGACGAGGACTAATGTGTCCAAACCGATGGCGTGGCTCTATATATTTGTAGACTAGTCGAGACACTAACTACACAAAGACATTTCATCCGGCATGGCCGTAAATAGTCCGCTATAGCGGGAATCTGCATTCTGATTATTTTATATATATTTGACGTTTGCGTTTGCGATACGGAAAATGATTTGGTGAGTAAAAAATATTGCGTGAATTTACTGATGTGATATTTTATGGCATAGTTATTTAGCAATTTTAATTTAAAATATCCATTAAAATTTTGTTACGTGAGTGATTGTCACTGTAAGTCAAAATTTTCATATTAATGTGTTATTATGTTCTACGCAGCGTTCACGTAATAACTTGTTGGTTACGGTGTTATTATTGTTAAAATATTATGATAACTGTAAAAGTAGATTTCATGACCACGATCAGTTACCTATCCTTCCTTATAAGTCATCTCACTAATTAAGATAATTATGACATCTAATTGATTGACATGATATTGGATGATTATGATTGATTGAGGAAAATCAGGGAGAATTATAAGTTGATTATAATTGATTACGATTGACCTCTGATGGAGTAAGTCACAATTATATATACGTATCTCCCCGGTCCCTCTCTCCACCCAACCAACGTACGTAGTGTGCACCTATCAGCATACACACGACTATAGTGAGAGAGAGTTTGGAGAGGGAAGACCGGAGACTTCGTGCGTGACTCTATCAACACTCCGACAACATCAATGACTCAAGGTAATAGCTTACTTCGTATTTACAAATCATAGCCAAAGATCCACTCATGAATTCTAACATGTGGTATCAGAGCTTGGGTTAAGGTAATTAATTTGTAGATCAAAATCATTGGTTTATGTCCTTGTTCGGTTACTGAACTAATTTGTCCAATAAAGATTTGTGAATTGTATGATGTGGTTAATTTGCATGATGTATTGGATTTAAAATTCATATCATCATATCTTATGGATTAAGGCTAGTACAATATATATGTCTTCATTCTATTAATAATCAATGTGTTCTCCATGCTTATAACCTTTTGGCCAGAATTAATTATTCCTTTCAACATTGCTTATGGTTCAATGCTGAGGTCCAGTTCACAAATAAGTTTATGAAACATGGATTTATGTCCTAACATTATCAGTAATGAATTCAGTTTTTAGATCTGGGCATATACATGAAAGTTTGATTAGTTTTAATTATTGGTGGTCTAATTTTCTTATTTGAAATATGTCCAATAATTTCAATTGAATGTATGTGGATAACTTATTATTTGATTTAAGATTCCCTATTTTCGAATTGTGGGCTGGCTTACAAATTTCCTTTAATCCTCTCTAAATAGTTATTTTTTTGTTAATTCAATTCACTGGCATTCAATCTTTGATTTTCCGTTGCCTAAAATCTAAAAGAAAACAATTTAAGTATTCTGTTGTACAATGCTATAATCTTTGACTATTAAATGTGTATATTAATTTGGATTAAAGTGATTTTGCTGGGTTTTAATTCTATGGGTTCAGTTATGAAATTTATTTCTCTACATATATGAGTTAAACATGAAATAAAATCAGTAACTTATAAATCACATGAATTTGTTTTCTGGAATTGTTCTCTTGCTGCTGTGATTTGTGAGTAAAAATAAATCTCATTTAAAAAAAAAAAAAGTGAATTTCTTCACTTTCTGAAATTTATTTCTTTTATATACGAAAAATCTATGTGCTCATTTTTTTTTTTTTTTGAAATTAAATTTGGTAGCTGCCCAAAGTTTCTTTATTTTATGAAAGAAATTAATCTAGATTAATTTCCAAATATAATAATGAGTTGATTGGCTTTCAAAATATATATTTTTTTGGAAGTTCTGTACCCTTCACGTAAAGTTTCATTGTATAAATTTTAATTTTATTATATTATGCATGTTCATTAATTTCTCAACCCACGAAGGGTTCTAATTAATGAATTGAAAGTCAAAATTTGAATGATTGACAATACTAAAATGAAACTCACATTTTGTACAAGTGAGTAGCAGGCCAAAATAACCTTATAAACATTAAAGATATCAATTAGTTTCACCAAAGTGAACTAGTCGTGAAGTTTAAAGAAAATTCATCTTTTGACGGGTGTCCATAGAGCATATATATAAGAGTCGACCTTATGTTTGACCCATTAAATAATGACGCTAAATAAAATTTGGAACATGATGATTCCATGGGGTCTTATCAATTAAATGATTGCTCTTTTATGTTTGGATACATTATAGAAATATTAAACTCCTATTTGTGCACATTATTGTTACAGGATTTAATATTTGGACCACATATGAACATTTTCGTTGATAGTTCATTTTCCTCATTAAGTTTATCTACATTTGGTTATAAAAATTATGATACTTGGAAGGGAGTGTGATTATTAAGACATACAACCGCCATGATCCATTTTAGTAATGGTGTAGGATAAATATACAACTACTGTGCCCACGTTATTGAAACTCATTCATTTACATGGTCATTTGTCCAAGTGGGAGAATGTTAAAATATTATGGTAACTGTAAAAGTAGACTTCATGACCACGATCAGTTACCTATCCTTCCTTATAAGTTATCCCACTAATTCAGACAATTATGGCATCTAATTGATTGACATGATATTGGATGATTATGATTGATTGAAGAAAATCAGGGAGAATTATAAGTTGATTATAATTGATTACGATTGACCTCTGATGGAGTAGGTCACAATTATATATACGTATCTCCCCGGTCCCTCTCTCCACCCAACCAACGTACGTAGTGTGCACCCATCAGCATACACATGACTATAGTGAGAGAGAGTTTGGAGAGGGAAGACCGGAGACTTCGTGCGTGACTCTATCAACACTCCGACAACATCAATGGCTCAAGGTAATATCTTACTTCGTATTTACAAATCATAGCCAAAGATCCACTCATGAATTCTAACAATTATCCGCATTAACCAAAGCAACACAGCTTTTTGGTCAATTCAGATAGGATGTTTTTCCTCAGTTTTTTTTGATTAATGACAAACAAAGGTTAAATGTTAGTTTTTAAAATATAGATGACTGAAAATAAGAACACGATAACAAATTATATTAAAAAAATTATAATTTAAAAAAAAATGTTATTAAATATACATAATAAGACTTTAGTATGGGTTTGGGATTGTCGTGCACGTAAACTTAAAATGGATTATTTGTCAAAAGGGGGCAAAAACTTGAAACTACCGTTAAAAGGACGTGGCAACCACGTCGTTAGTTTCCGTTTTTAACCATTGGTTAGTGGTTGTAACTTTGGGATCTTCAAAGAATCTGTTTTACCCAGAGAACATCACGGTAAATGTAAATCCACACGAGTGAATATAGAAATTCATTTCTTGTTTTCTCCCTTTGATTTTGATCCTACGAATCATGGCACGATTCTTTTCTTATTCTGTGGCCGACGCCTGGAGGGAGGCTTCACCCTTGAGAGTGGGTAGGTCAAAGTGTTGACATCTCTCGTTTCTTTTGTTCTGTTTTAAATTGTATCCCATAACGCAGAAACGGTAAGATTACAAAAAAGTATAAACTAACCTGAAACCCTCAACAACGTTCTCTAATAAATTAAAAAAAACACAAAGCAAGAGAATTAGCAGTGAAGCATTCCGTCTTAATCAAGGGCAAAATACTACGGTCGCCCCGAAAAAAATAGACTAGTTCGGATCATCTGTCGTACTAACTGTTCCTAAGACATGGCGTGCAAAAACATAACCAAACTGGTCCCCCTCTCCCTCCTATTTCCCAAACTGTTCTTGCAAATTGATGAAAGTTGATGGCAGCCTGGCAGGGGCCGCCGGGGACACTCAGTGTTAACCCCAACACAACTTGCAAGTAAGAGCACCACTGATAATCATGTGCTAAAGAGCCAAACTACTTACCAAATACCCCTCTGTCCCAACAGAAGAGTCTCCCGACACAAATATTTACAAATCATAAGGTACTATTCCAAACATAACTCTTCTAGTGGGACGAAGGGAATCAATATTCCCAATACGGCTAAAATAATACATCCGTCTCATCAAACAGAAACATAAAAGCATCACAGTGGACTAGTTGTTGCAACATATTCTTGATTCTTAAAGTCATCCCACTAGAAAAGGACCTTCTACCTAATAATTGGAACTAAGGAAAGCTGAGACGACACACAAGATACTACCAAGTGACAAACACAGAAGGCAAAGTACAAATTCTAGTGCAAAACAGGCAAGGAAAGGAGACATGATCTTTAAGATCCCAGACAATTTTTTGGCTTGAATACCAACACACAAGCACAAAACTTGAAGAATATACAATCTTCTCTCATTTCCAAATGTTACTACTAGCTGAGAAATTGAGTGGTGGATGAGAATTCATAGTTTAAAACCATCTCAACTGTGTACAAGTGAGCGTACTTACAGGTAAATGTCTTCAAATGTATAGCATTAAGGCGCATAACTTGTGCAAGCCAAAAAAACATTAGCAGCATATGTTAGTTACCTTCCAAAGGATCATGTGATCGTACTATTGGTCTTTGAATTTGATTATAGTCCGGGGTGAAGCACGTTGGAACTGGGTCACTTCTTTCAAAATACTAAATCCTCCATCAGCAACCATCTTGAGATCCGGCGCAATAACCATCTTTTCTAGTTGTAGCAGTTTACTCAACATCATTCTCATGAACTCTAGCTCAGTCCATGAGCCAGTCAAATGTAGCATTTCCACTTCACGAACGTGACAAGAAGAAAGATCGTTCTGGTTGATTCCTTTGTAGAACATTGCATCTTGAAGAGTTAAACCTTCTTCACTGAGGTATGCCTAAAAGGGAAACAATTATAAGATTGTAAATGGTTTATGGTAAGTATATGAATCAACCATTTGGCGACTGAAAATCTCATGAAATCAATCACCTCAATTGTAAGTTTCCGCAAGCTAGGGCAATTGTTCATTAATAGTAGAACGCAAGTGACCTCATTTGTCATCCCAAAACATATTGCAGATAGTCTAAGAACTCTGAGACGTCCTAATGTAAAGCTTGGGCCACCTTTCAGCAAAGACTAAATAGAAAACAGACACAAAGTTGGTTTGAAGAAACACAACGAGCTTCTGTAAAGTGTAAACCTTAGGCATTGTGAGAAATTAGACAAAAGAAAGCTTGTGAAGCTATCCTTACCTTCAGATAATAATAATCCAAGTGCAGCTTCTCAACGACAATGAGAGATTTTTGAAGTTCCAGCATGGTCCATTCTTCTTCAAGCGCCTCACTAGCTCTTGGTACTTTCAAGGCCATTGAAACAGCAACCAGAACAGGAGCAATTACAAAAATTACAGTTTCAAAGTGGGCCAAGCAAGACAAGACCTTCAGATTAGGAGCAACAACATCAAGGTAATCATAGGTAGCAGAACTTTCTATCAAAAAGTATTCAAGCAAGGGACACTGGGCAGTTAAGCTTGACAGCTTTTCAGCGGTAATAATGACTTCGCGCAATTTGAGGTTAACAAGATTACTAAACCCTCTGAATGAAGGTGGAGGTTGGAGAACACAACGCCAGAAACGTAAATGTGTCAATTGCAGACATGAAAAGAGGGATGAATGTAAAGCATGATGACCGCCTTTCCTAACATGAAGTGCAAACTTTTGCACACCTTTCTTCGAAACAAACTTTACAAATTGGTCAATTTCAGCGCAGCTCTCCAGCCCAGGAACAGAGAGGACAAACTCAAGTATTGGTCCGTCGTGAGCTAGTAGTACTTGAAATATGCTCAACAACAATTTTTGTCTTGATGAAACTTGGGTTTCGACTTTGCCAAATCTATAATCAAATGCAAGTTTTGAAACTTTCACCCATTTGTACCTCCATTGTTGTGACAAAACGCAGGTCCTGACTGCATCTCGCAGAGGCATATATGACAAGATGCAGTTAATTATGTGGCGTGGCAGGTGGCTAATTATATCAGAACTACGGATTTTCTTAGAGGCAGGTCGATCCGTGTTTGTACTCATCATGAAAATTTCTCCCTACATGAAGTGAATAGAAAGAGATTATTGGATTACTGATAGTATGTAAAGCATAAACTACCAAGTAAATGAACATGAATCAGTTAAAAGTACAGCCAAGAACATCGAGTGGCAAAGCCAATCTTTGGATAAAGTAAAATCTACCAAACCTTCGTAGCATTTCATGTCATTCATCAATGGACAGATCTGCTCTTAACATGACTGGTGCTTATTGGACTATTGAATAAAGCGTTGCCTGAAACCATAACTTCACTCTTATTTCTACTCACTTGTAAAATGTGACAGTGTCTCAACTGAAACCGATAGCAAGATATGATCCACGTAATTGATACCACATGATGAAACAAAGATTTAGTCTTTCTTGTTACTCATCCAATGTGACAAATAAGGAAGCATTCAGAGAAATGTTTTAATAGCTCCTAATTAAATGCAACTAGATCAAATCCAAGAAAATAAAATATCTGATCACTCATAACTGTATTTGGCAGCTTCCTTTGCCTAAATTTCCATGAATCTTTCCAAATGTCTTCAAATAAAAGCCTCTAACTTTCCCTCACAGCATGTTAAAAGAAAATAATACGAGTAATAATTTAGGGTTACAAGTTTCATATTCATTGACTGGGTTGAAAACAGTAGTTGCCAGCAAACGTCGAAATCGAAACTGGAAAACAAAATTCAAATTACAACGTTAAAAAGCCACAATTTTGGGTGAACATGAAGATTGTAAAATCCCTAATAATGGCTCACTAAGCATTATCAGCTTTGCTATTATATCACACCTGATAATACCCTGCTAATTCTTTTTCCCGTTCAAACAATATGAGACGGAGAACACCAGGGAAAAAGCATTAATAAACAAACAAATACAAAAACAAGGTGAAGTAACTGGTGATTAGAACCTTGGGGTTGATGAGTTGATCCTCTCTATAGTAAAAGAAGAAAACCTACGGCAGAGCTGTATGTGTTTAGTGGGAAGTTTTGGCGCCATTTGTCAGCCATTGATGATCATCAAGGTCACCCTTCGTTTTGTTTTGTGTTATTTTCTCCCCCGCTCCTCTTCTTTCTTAAACCTATGACTCGCTAAAATGTAAGGAAAAATAGTAATTTTGGTCTCTTGTTTGGACTTATTACACTTTTGGTCCTTTATGTTTTTTTTATTGGTGTAAAAATAATTCTTTACAATTGCATGTTGTTGTAATTTTGGTCCATGTGACCAGTTATAGCCAGTTTTGGGTTGTCAAATGGAAAGTTAACAATTTTTGGTGTCTTTAAAATGAAATATATATATATATATATATATATATATTTGGGGGGAATTGTAGTTTTGAAAATTGTGTACCAAAGAAGTCAAATTGGTTTTAACATATTAATTTTGCTTAAATCGTCGCTCTAAAAATTTGTTTACGTTTGCTTTATCGACCTTTTATTTCAAAAACGGGTAAAAATGATTTTCGAGGTCACTAAACAATGTGGAAATCATGTGAAAGTTTCAACCCTTTTTTTCATTTCAAAATACCCCAAGAAATCATTGATATCTAATTTTACTGCTTAAAACTGATCATAACTAGTCACGTGAACCAAAATTGCAAAAGAATGCAAACGTAAGAGATTATTATTTGTATTAATGAAATATAAGGGACTAAAAGTGCAAAATCCAAACAAAAGGGATCAAAACTGAAATTTTTCCAAAATGTAGTTAATTAGAAACAAGAGGGTCAGTACCATAATTTTACCCAAACTCAAGGGGGTAAATGTAATTCGCCCTTTTTCCTATGGGACAGCAGAAAGCGTAGACACTTAATGAGACGAATTCACGCCTCCATTTTCCTTTATATTTCCATACCACTCGATTCGAGTGGCGAGCGTTAAAAAACTACACTTCCAGTTCCAGTACAACACACTGCCGGGCCGCCTTCGCCGCCGACTCCTCAACGGCAGACGTCATTAACAGAGCACAAAAGGTTCAATCCAGCTAGGGCTATCGACCCCAAGTTGCTCTGGAAAAAAGGTAGTTCCCCTCCCGATTATTTTGTTCTTATTTTTTTTGTTGTGTCCCCTTCTTTTTCCTCATTAATTACTACGTAATCCTCGAGTTATGCTTGCACTAGAGAAGTTGTATGGGAAAGATTGTTCCTTGATAATACTATGATTATCATCCATTCAAAATTTGACTTGCATTTAACTACTCAAATGCTCAATGGGCGCCTTGTTTCTGTTCATTTCTACTAAAAAACGTACCTTTCGCTTCAGGGAAACGGAGAAGGGGTTTGCCTTGTGGTTTCTGAATTTGTTGTGTGACAAAGTTTCATTTCACGGTTTAATTATGTCTTGGAACAAGAAAAATGACTTAGGCTTTTTTTAGTTTTTAGAAAAAAAAATTTAAAACTTCGGTGGTGTGGGGTGGATTTGTTCTGGGGACGTTTCATTGGTGCTGTCTGTTATAAAAAGTTAGTAGTAATGATTCTTATTTTTGTTGCAGTTCCATCTTTTCCATAGTTAAAATAGCATAAAACCATACTTCATTCATATAAAAGAAGAAGCCCTGATCAAGGAGGTGCCCCGTTGAGCATGGAGTCCACGATAAAAGATTCTCCTAGCCAGGTGGATACCTTGCCACAAAACAATTTTGTTGAGGATGATGACCCTCCAATGCTGAGTTCTCATGCCCTTGAAGCACTCAAAGAGTTCCTGTCTGAGCAGACGGCTCAGCATTCTTCGGCAGAGGTGGAGGAGGAAGAAGTGGTGCTAGTCTCAGAGGATTGGCGGCTCAGCCAGTTCTGGTATGATAGAGATACTGCTGAGACTGTGGCAAAAGAAGTTATCACTCTCTGCCACTCCCTTGATGCCCCCTCAGTTGCTTGCATTGCTTGCCCTACTCTTTATGCATACCTCAAGGTATGTATCTGGTATACTTGGAGATGCAAGAGGCTATACTCATTTCGTAGATGGTTTCTACTTAGCATCATTGCCTCTTAAGCTTTCGAATTTACTTATTGCTAATGGTATACGCTATTAATCCTTCAGAAAATTGATGCCGGGGTAGACACCCAACTTCTTGAGTTTGATAGCCGATTTAAGCAGTACGGAAGTGAATTTACATTTTATGACTATAACCTTCCAGAAGATCTTCCGACATCATTGAAGCATTCTTACCCTATAATAGTTGCCGATCCTCCATATCTGGTAAGAATGAAAGCAGACTAATAATGCTTATCTTTGAGTTAGTTCCCTACTTGAAGTTTAAACTCATTATATAGACATTATATCTGAGTGCAAGTGAATAGTCTTCTAATTTGCTAATTGGCACTTTGAGCAATTTATAGTCTATTCCTCACAAATCTTTTTTGACAAGACTATAACGTAAAGAGCGCACACATTTGTCTAATTTTGGATAATTGGATAGGTTGCATTGGTGAGTAACCTTAGATTTCCTGCAGCAATAGCAGGCTTTAGTATTTTGTTATTGTTTACTGAATGTTTAATGGTGCTAGAGAAAGACAGATAATCTGGTTTATCTTTACCGGGTTATGAATGAGAATGGGCAATCTGATTATTCAATGTGTAAATGTCACTTAAATTGACCATTGATTTTATTGGCAGAGCAAAGAATGCTTGGAGAAAGTCAGCCAAACAATATCTTTCCTCTCAAGACCAGGAAAATGCTTTCTGCTTCTACTCACTGGTACAATTTTTTTTTTTTTATACTCAAATTACTTGTTTTCTTCAACGCTTAGGAGATTCTTGCTTCTCTTTCATGCATTTATTTGTTACTTATCCCATTCTTTGTTTTATAACCATTTGTTTGCTGCTAGTGAAGCTTAGCAAACTTTCCTATAACAAATAGTGTGGATAAGTTGGTACTTAAAAATTTTATGTGTGGAAGAATCTTTCAAATAAGAAAAATAATGAACAAGAAGAGCTAAAGAACTTTCATACTTCAACCATACTTAGGAGAGGTGCAGAAGGATATAGCTGCTGAGCTGCTAGATTTGCATCCGTGTGGTTTTCGGCCTCAACACTCAAACAAACTTGGCAATGAGTTTCGTCTCTTCACCAACTATGATCCTGGGACAAGACTTGGTGGGTGGGAGCAAGAGCAAGAGCAATAGATTTCTGGGAGTCACCTCTTCATAGAAATGTAAGTAGACATGGATTTGTAATCGGCATTCTCTGTGGACACGATAACAGTTGCAATGGTTATTACACTTCTGATGGATTTTTAACCATTTGTGTAGTTTCTCTTTCTTTATATATGTTCACTTTTTTGTTTGATAGGTGATTGCATTGTGCTTGGACCATAGATGTGGTTACTTATGCCTTTTACCGGAAGTTGCTTAGGCCTCAGGAGGTGCTTGACCATAGACATGGAGACATTGAAGAGCATTGGTACTTCATGCTAATAGGAAACTGCTTCATGCATACAATACAGATGCTATTGACCATCTACATTATCTTAAGTTTCTTTCATCTTGTTATTTTCTCCCCTGATGATTCTAATGCCCTTTCCTTTTAGAAAAAAAGAAACTGTCTTTTGTAATTTCTCTTTGTTGTAGTTGGTTAATTGAGAATTAGAGGATCTACTGTGAAAGGTCTAATCTATTAGTGTCTGTCTTCGTCTATATAAATAGTCGTGTTTTGAATTATATTTTACGACTACAAAACATTTATATTACTGAATTCTTCTGAAGTCTTGCATAAGGATCAATATTAACTAGTCTTTGATTTCATTATGAATTTGTGGAAACAAGTTCACAATGGGAGTTTTTGAATTTTATCACAATAGATTCATACCCAAAAAAATTATGAAAATCCTAGAAATATTACACCCTTTCTGAAGTTTTTTTATTTTTTTGGGTTCTTTGGAAGGCCACGAGAGGCCCATAGCTTGGGCCCATTACGAAATCTTAACGGGCTCCGTATTCCAAAAGAGGAATGCCAGCGGGTTATAACTACCCGACTCGTTAAACGAAAAATAAGCGCAGAAATCAATACCAGTCTTTCAGGGTCAAATAGCAAAGCGATCCAATATAGAAGAGAGCTACTATAAATATATATATATTAAAAAAAAAAAAAAAGACAGTTCCTTCATGAAGTGAAAAAAGTTGAGAAATATTGAATGCAAGAACCTCGAAGAAGAAATCGATTTCCCAACATGAGATCAAACATCGTTTCTGAGGTTACATTTCTTGTGTGTTTTTCAGTGCCCATGCCGTTTTCTATTGAATTCTGCGGTTTTTGGTTGTTGAGATGGTTTATGCTTTTTCCGACGATTTTGATTATAAAAATTTAGTTGAAAGCTGGTGCATTATAAATTATAAGTGATTTCGATGCATTTTAAAGTTTAATTCTAATATTATATCGCTAATGTCTGGAATTTTAAGTGGAAAAGTGAACGGAATTTGGTATATATATCCAGAACTTTCTGAATTTAGCAAATGAGTTCATAGCTTGAACCGATGAATTTTCTGTTCTCGTGTTAATTCTCTAGCTCTAGCTCTGTCTTGTGTTGTTTAATGTTGGATTGTAATATCAAGTGCATTTTTGTTTTTGTAAAGATGCCAATTTACCTACTGAGGAGGTGGTCTAGTGTGAAATCT
The DNA here is from genome assembly GCA_016801395.1 of Leptodermis oblonga. Taxonomy (NCBI): domain Eukaryota; kingdom Viridiplantae; phylum Streptophyta; class Magnoliopsida; order Gentianales; family Rubiaceae; genus Leptodermis; species Leptodermis oblonga. The sequence continues at coordinate 5,962,254 of CM028750.1, read as the reverse complement.
GCTTGGGGTTGGGCAGTTGGAAACCCTAGTTGCTAAATTCTGTTGTTGGAGTCGGTAATGCTCATTGAAATAAGGCTAGAGTTAACCTGGAAATGGTGAAAAAATACTACTTGGGTGTAGAATATTTTGCATCCTTTTAGCTTTGGATTATAGTACCTCTTATTAAAAAAAAAAAGATTATAGTACCTGATTCTATAGAGATGAAATTCCAAGTCACCTGGTTTGGCATTTTGAAAACTCAGGTGCAATCTTTATGCCTAAAGTTGATTAAGCTCACTTGCCATTCAGTTAACTTAATGGAGAATTTAACTGGCATGTTGCATATTAAATTCCACCCTCATCTTGAAAATTGGAACAGAAAATAAAACTAAGGTTGATCAGTTATGCCACTATACAATTATTATAATACTCATGTTTCGAATTTTATTTTTTTTATTTTTCATTTCTTTAAATTATGAGCTGGGGGAGCTGGCATGAATGAGTAAATGAAGAAGTTTTATGGTCCTTGTGATTGAGCGTTTGTTTAAATCTTTTTTCTATTATGGTTTTCTGTTGTCTTCCTCTGTACATTTCTCATGAAAGTCAACAATTTTACAAGGGTCAGCACCTTGCCTAATTTGTTAAACCTGATATTTTCTTATATAGGCTGGATTGTCCACAAGGATGGGGCAATGGTGGGAAAGCATTCCATTCCTTACTTCTGCAGTGGTGGTTGTTTGTGGGGTCATTTACTTGGTTTGTCTACTTACTGGATATGATTCATTTGCTGAAGTGTGCTTCTGGCCATCTGCAGTTATTTCGCGGTTTCAAGGCATGTATTTAACTTTGTGGTTTCTTGTCCTTTTCAAGTTATATAAAATAATATTCTTTCTCATTTTCTGTTGAATGTGAGATTTAATTTATGCACCTCCAAGATATTACGTGTCCTAAATCGAGGGAAAGAAGAATTTATTATTCTTGATGTTAGGAATTCAGTTGCTAATTGGTCTTCACTCTTTCTCCTGGTAGGATAACAAACATAAAAACTTTTGTCTAAATAGACAGTTAATATTTTTCAACATTTCATCCTCGACTAATATGATGCACTTGAATCTCTTGATGTTAACCTTACCTTTTTTCCCCCTCTATTTGCAGTGTACAGGATCTATACCTCAATACTTTTTCATGGTTCTTTACTTCATGTGCTGTTCAATATGCTTGCTTTGGTTCCTCTGGGGTCTGATCTTGAGAGAATTATGGGATCTGTCCGATTGTGCTATGTTACAATTTTGCTGGCCACCAGCAATGCAATATTTCACCTTCTTATATCCTTTTTGGTAGCTTATAATCCATTCCGTGCTTCTGATTTGCTCCTGAACGAGTGTGCTATAGGCTTCTCAGGGATCCTGTTCTCTATGATTGTGATAGAGACATCTTTAAGTGGAGTACAATCTAGAAGGTTTTTGTTTATGTTGCTGGCTTTTCTGTTTTTTGGCATTGACAAGGGTTTTATTTTTCTTAATTACTTACTAATTTCCTTGTGCAGTGTGTTTGGGCTTTTCAATGTGCCTGCTCAATGGTATATAGTTACATTTCTTTGCAGTATTACTTATTAATGATATCCTGTTATTTTCTAAATTTGCTGATGTAATTATTCTTTGTGTATTAGGTATGCATGGATCTTGTTGGTGGTGTTTCAGTTTCTAATGACAAACGTCTCCCTACTTGGACATCTCTGTGGCATTTTGTCTGGATTTGCATGTATGCTCATTGTTGCTGTTAGTCTGTCAATAATATCCTTTTTGGCTGCTCCCAATCCTGTGTTCTTATTTCCAGATTCCTTTTGATGGCAGATACTTATGGAGTCTTCAACACTTTAATTCCTGGGACATCCTTTTTTTCAAAAATTGAATCATCATCATTGCTTGTAAGTCTCATTGATACTTAATTTATTGCCTGATATTATGGATTTGGTCTTTGGGACTAAAAGTCAATAATTTAAGCATGGTGACAGTTTAATCTCCTCGTTTTCTGTTAACACCAGGGATGATTTTCTTTGGATTTAGAACAGAAGATGATCTGTAGATCAAATGTTCCTAATGTGTAGTTGATAGTTGTAAATAGATTGAAGGTACGAGAAAGTGATCATGTGAAATGAATAGGTTTTTATGTGCGCTTGTTAGTTGAGGTAATGATTTTGAGTTAATGGTAGGAACTCAACCTAAATTGGAGAGTCTGAGATTTCTTGTAAGAATGTAGGTAGTATAAAATTTTGTTTAAAATTCAAGTTTTTATCTGGATTTATACTATTTGTTTGCTTGGAAGGATTGTGGTATTGTGAGATTTGCACAAACTTAATCCCTTCTCTGTCAGTCATCATGTGGTAGGAGACCGAAATTTATATTATGCACTGGCGGGAATAGTTCAGGTTACATTCCGACATACACAAGTTCAAGTCAAACATCCAGGTAGATGTGTACAACATATAGACAATTATATGAGATTTCCTTACACTAGTTTGATATATGTATTTTAATATGATTATTCTTCATAGCCATAGTGGATTGCTCTCTGGAAATTTTTGGGGGAATTTTTCATCATGGATGCGACAGAGAGAGACTTACCCTCAGGTGCTTTGCGTAGAAAATTTATTATTAATGCTACTTTTTTTCCATAAATACACACACACACACACACACACATATTTATATGTGATACTATTGAAGAAGGTTTATCCTGAATGTATAGCATAGTGTTCAATGTTCCACCCAAATAACGATCAGGTGGATGTCAACTTCATGTTTTTTGCTTGCATATATCCGATAGTTAACAGTGACTTCTGAATATTGAATGCTTTAGTCTTTTGATATCTATTCTTTCGGTAATCCACGAAGTTTTTTAAGCTTTAGTAAATGCCAGTAAATTTGCATAAAAATTGACGTGCAAGTACCTCTGGTCATGCTTGCAATTATATTTTATTCCCTTTCTATGAATTTATCAAAATGTAAAATCAGATTTTCAGTTTATTGATCTAGTGATATTACTGGTGTGTTTAGCCCGCGGGAAATGACAGTAGGTTTCCTGGAACTGGAAGAACACTTGCTTCCACTACAAGTCAAACAGCATCTGCCGGCAATCCTGATTCAACCTTGCAGGCTAGACTTCTGGAGAATGACAATGCAGTGAACCGCCCATCACAGACAAGGGAAACTGCTAGTGGACAACAGGTAGCAGATGGAAGGTATAAAGTAGTATACATATCCTTAAAAGTCTAGTTTGCAATATTTACAGAACACTTCTTTTTCTTTTAAGTCGTATTAGTAAGATGCTTCTGAAAACTAGTTTGTTCCCTTTCCCCAACAAATTCTGATTGGAAAGGAAATACAGAAGTTCTCCTGTTAATATATGATTGGTCACTAGATGAAAAGTTCACTGCTTTTCCTTCATTCTGATATTTCACATCTAGTGATTGCAAAGAAAGAAATTTTTTCCAAGTGCTTCGGAAATTTCATGTTACTGTCCAATTCATCATCGTATATTCAGTAAGATATAATAGCCCATTTATTGAGGAACATTCTTGGAAAGTGGCACTAGGGATGAATTTAAAAGGATCTGGTTCTACCTGATGTTATTAATTGTTTTTATTCTTTATTTTCATCTCTGTTGCTCATGCTAAGGCATGCATGTTCTTTCTTTCCAAAGTGTGTACGGTCTTCACTGAAACGACTTAATTTTCAGGCAGTCAACGGTTGACAGTACGGCTGTGCCGGTCACCAGAGTACAGAATCATCAGGTTCAGCTATATATGTGACACAAATATGAACCATTAATATCAATTGCTTGCTCCTCCTGTTCTTGCTTCCTTAAATGTGCATTTGTGTTGTAACACGTAGGGTTCTGCTGAAGACATACAGAAACTCGTCGCCATGGGCTTCGAAAAGGTAAATTTATCTGGTCGCATTCTTGTAAACAAGCTTGTTAGAGCCTGGATTAAGCAAAAGAGTTTGGCTATTGAAATGTGTTTCAGACACAAGTGGAAGTGGCATTAGCAGCTGCTGAAGGGGATGTCAATGTAGCTGTGGAAATTCTTATGACACAGCAGGTTTGTTAATTGTGATGCTTTACTAGTAGACACCCTTCAATTCTTATGACCTGCTGGTCCTAATTAGTTCGTGTCGTGTCTGAAATTGCAGGGGTAATTAATTATTTTTGTTTTCTCGAAGTCTGGCGGCAATGTTGTTCCTGGAAGCTTCTAAAATTGACTGCTTGCTAGGGTATGCCTACCCAATATCTAACATGAACTTGTATACACATATGGTCGTATTTGGGATTTTCTGGATTAACAATACCTTTACTTGTACAAATTCAGATTGACTGAGATTGATTTTAATCCAATTGCTGTAACTTAAGCAATGATATGTCGAGACCTGGAATCCTACAAGAAGCGTGTTAGCTCCCGAATTTTGGCTCTGTTTGGTTTGATACATTTCTAGGATTTTTTGTTAACCTAAAAAGAAAGTTTATATCTAAACATTTCAATAAATTTTAAATTTATTTGAAATCTTACCCACATTATTTCAAAAATTAACATTAACAATACCCCCCTTTTTCTTCTCTTTTTCACTTAAAATTCCTATAAATTTTCTCTCCAAAAATTATTCTTTTTCTAACATAATATGTTTTTCATTTTGATCCTAAAATAAACATGGTTCCTTCTTTTCTTTTCCCTGAAAAAATAAAAAAATTTCCCATCTTTTGTCAAATTTCGTGAAAACTACCAAATGAATGTTTTATAAAATTATCAAGCTTCACTAGATGTTCAAATTTTGTCAAAAACATATATCTGACTTGTCAAATGGGCACTTTTTTCTTTTTTAAGAAGATACGATACATTTTTTAAAGACCTGCGAGTACCAAATTTAGCCTCAAAAATATTTTGTATATATTATAAATTATTACATATTTATATATTTTTTGTCAGGCAGTCTGATAAAAAACTTAATTCTCTTACCATTCAGTTTAACTGGTCGGAGAAATATGTGACCGGGGGGAAAGAACAGAATGAATCATTAAGAGCAGATTAGTAAACTAATGGATTTAAGACGAAATTTCCGACCATTGGATTTGGAACAGAAACTGCACATATTATTTATTGTCTGTACTCTGCAGTGAGTAACATTACAAATGCGAAATCAAAATACTTGGAGAACCCAAGTGCAAGCAACTACGGGCGTTTGGTGGTGATGGTGGTGGTGGGTGGCTTCACAATGAGAATGGGACACTGCGCATGATGCGCACAGTAATCACTCCCGCTGCCCAGAAAAGCCCTGCAACATTCATTAATACTTGAATCAATTACACCTTCGTTTCGTTCATTATTTTTATTTAATAATAAGGGCAAATTATATGAATGGCTACTAAACTATTATTCGTAGCCACTTTTGGTCATTAAACTATTTTTTTCATACTTTTGGCCACTAAACTATTGCATGTGTTTACTTTTGGCCACTAAATTATTTTTTGCCTACTTTTAACCACTAAACTATGGTCCATGTCCACTTTTGGCCACTAAACTATTAGAAGTTGTCACGATGGCCACTCCGTTAAGAATTTTCATCAAATCTTTATTTACTTTCATTTTTTAAATTTGTTATTTAAAAATTGCATTTCTTTATTCACATCTTTATTTTAATTTCGACTTCGACGGCCAACTTTATTCATTAATATTATATCATTTTGTAGTGACATTTAGAATTCTCATATCATTTTATAAATTTTCAAGATCTAACATAATTCCAAAAATAAAATAATAAATAAATAATAAATGAGATCGATGTCTATATCCTACGTTAGAAAACGAATACTAAAAATTAAAGTTAAAGACAATAACGTTCGATGAGTCAAAGAATAATTTATCATATGTTTATAAATACAAAGAATAATTTATCATATGTTTATAAATACAAATAAAGATATCGAGAAAACAAATAAAATTCAAATAATTATTGTTTGTGAGTGATTGATGTTAAAAAAACATTGATGCATATATATAGGCAGTTTAAAGATTATTAGGATTTTAGGAACATTAAAGATTAAGGAGTAAATAAAGATTTGATGGTAACTTCTAACGGAGTGGTTATTAATGGCAACTTCTAATAGTTTAGTGGCCATAAGTGAGCGAAAAATTATTTAGTGGCTAAAAGTGGGCAAAAGCAATAGTTTAGTGACCAAATATGGTCAGATACAATAGTTTAGTGGTTAAAAGTAGGCAAAAAATAATTTAGTGACAAAAAGTGAATATAGACAATAGTTTAGTAGTCATTCATATAATTTGCACTAATGATCTATTATGCGTTGTGAATGGCCTCTGGTCTGGTTCGTTATTAAGTGAATGAATGGTTACTCTTAACGGCGCCAAGGCCGCGGCTACCAACCACCAGCAGATCAACATGAAGCTCCTCAGCAACTTCACAGATCATGTCCTTTGGATCTCCTTCCAGAATCAATGTCTCCGCCTTAACCTTCTTATCTCTGCACATTTGAAGTGCTCGGCCCAGAACTTCGGTTGCCTTTTCTTCATGGGCTTTCTTCACCGACTCAATCACCGACGTCGGCGGATACATAACTACTGATTGGTTTTCATGGGTCAGTCAGCAAAAGGGAAATTATTAACTAAACAATACGATGAAATGAAATATTCCTACGTACGTACCAGCTGGTCCGGCAGCGTAGACTACAGGTTGAAAGGGTCGCTGAACGTTGACCAGTGTTATCATCCTAGACTCACTGCCGCCGGGCTGGTCGATGTCGAGGTTAAAGAAGTGATCAAGTGTCCAGTTGAGTGCGTAGAAACTCCCATCGCTGTCATCCAGCGCTACCATCACTTTCATATGCCGCGGCTGCTCCACCGCTTCTGCCATCGCCGTCGCCATAAGAAATCGATCAGATTTGTACTCTTTCTCTGTTGTGGTTAATGCATGTGATTTTCTTCTGGTTTAATTCCTAGTAAACAATTAAATATGAAATCTGATCTGTTCCGATAAGGTTAATTATCACATTGTTGAATACACTTGTCGGAATGTAGGTCGCTAGCAGACGAAAAGCGGACGACGGCTGTCAAAAGAATACACCACGGCCGAGACAGGTGGCTTCCATGCAAAACCGATGATGCCACGTATGCAGAGACCCAGATCAGCTTTACTTCATCCACTATAGACGAGTGAATTAATTAATCCATTATAAAAAGGAAAAAGCTCTTCATCGATGATCAGGAAAGGGATATGGAGACCACTATTAATTACGATGACACAGTGCAAAAACAGAGTCATGAGGGAGAGGAGGGGGGGAAGGAAGAAGAAGATGATTTTAAGAGCTATGGTGGCCATTGATGACAGCAAGGAGAGCTTCTACGCACTGAAATGGACCCTGGATAAACTTTTCATTCAAACTACAGGTACTTCTACTTCCCCTGTAGCAGAAAGTACATCTGAATCTCCTCCTCCGCCTCCACCGCTCCGGGCGGAGGAGGAATCCGGCGGCCTCGTCGTGACGCTGGTGCACGTCATGGAGCCTCTGCCTCACTACACTTACCCCGGCGGATACGTGGTGGAAACCGCCACCAAATCCCAGGAGCAAAATGCGGCAAAAATTCTGTCCCGGGCTTCCCAACTGTGCAAAGAGAAGAATGTGGCGGCGGAAATGGTCGCCGTTGAGGGAGACCCGAAGCAGATGATCTGCCAGACGGCGGAGAAAATGGGCGTCGACATCGTCGTCGTCGGTAGCCGTGGACTTGGTCAAATCAAGAGGGCGTTGCTTGGAAGTGTTAGTGATTACTGCGCTCACCATTCCAAATGCCCGGTTCTCTCGTCAAACTGCCCAAGGAATCCCAATGAAGAAATAAAAAAAGAAAAAGATTAGTTATAATAAGCTGGTTTTATTCTTCACCAAGAAAAACTAACTGGGTTGTACTCTTGTAAATGTAGCAGCATTTTCAGTTGTACCTTGTAATTAAGGTTTAAATTCTTAATTTTTTTTAGAAAAAATAAAAATTCTGGTTAAAGTAAAAAAATTAGAACAATCGTTTACCGCGGTTAATCATGCTGTGGTTCAACCGGCGGTCATGTTTCATCCACAGACCGGGTTGAAATTGGTTTCTTCAACCTTAACAAATTAATGTCAAAGTGGCTAATTAATTAATTACGATTAATATTGAAAGACTAATAGTATCCTAATTAATTAAGGATTAGTACTCCATTCGTTATTGAGTTGAGTGTTTAGAGTTAATTACTTGCCCGAAAATTAAAGTTATATGACTATGTCCACTTTCCGATTACTTGCAATGGAAGCCAGGCACTGCCACTGTTCTTTTTGTGATTGGATTGGGAAAATTTTGATTTTAGGGAAGAAATATTTTTTTTGAGAGAATTTATTTTGGGAATTTGTGTAAGAAATAGAATAAAAAGTATAATAATTATGTTATATTTTGAATTTATATCAGTTAAATTTTGAATTTAAAATTCCCTCTAAAATGAAATTGTTTCTGTAGGTAAAAGTTTGAATGAAAAAAGTGATAATTTTTCTGGAATAAGATGAAAAAGCACAGTCTTGGCTAAAATAGGAGTCTTCTCACCGTCTCACAAACGATATTTTAAATCAATCACAAATGATACGTCAACCCATCAAATCGATATACGGTAATTTTTTTTCTAACAAATGATTTTTCAAAACTTAAAATTGATGATTTTCTTCGTTACATGAGATTAATTTTTCTTTTTTTTTTCTTTGTTTAAAAATAAGCAATACATCAGTAATAATTAAATTTGATACATTATAGGGTATAATTAAATTTGATATATATTAGAGTGATGTAGCAAAGCATATGCGCGATACCTTAATCCTTAGAATTGAAACAAAAATAATAATTACATGCAACTTTTTTATTATTATTAAAAAAATGGTTATATATAGAGCTTTGAATTATGCGGTAAGATTCACTTTGAATTGACTCAATTGAAATACTTTTAATGTAACTTGTAAATATTTTCATTTTATCCTCGGTACAAATGTATATTCTCACATTTAATATAGATAAAAGTATCATTTATCTGTTAAATATGAAATGATGCACATATACAGATTATTCATGTGATATTCATTAACCTGTTATCTTTGGTTGGGTTGAGTTTTGGTTTGAAAAAAATAATTTTATAATGTAAAAAGTGTATTGAAAATGTAAAAATGTATAGCTGAATAGTAAAAAACTATATTAAAAATTATGAAAAATGATTATAATATATTAAATTTACTGTTGAGACCAAAACTAAGACTAAAATCAAAACTCAAAGAACAGGCTATAAATCGTGCAAATCATTCTCCTTTTTTAAAAGGAAAATTCACGTTTTTTGTAATTAAAGTTTGGCCTTTTTATACTTTTAGTACCAAAAGTTTGTGCATTTGCAAACTTATGCTTTATGTTAATATTTTTTTAGACACTTTTTAATTACGAGACCGGTTGTTACCGATTTTAAGTGGGCAAACATTTTGTAAACGGTATATCCAAAGTCTTTTACGAATTCCATATTTTTGTGGCCTCGAGAATATTTTTCTTTGTTTTGCCCTTTAAAAATACAATGAAGATAAAGTATCTCGTCGCATTGCTGTCTAATTTTGTCGGGATTAAAAAGTTTCACGTCATCTTTTTGAATGAGCGAAACATTAGAAAATATTCTTAAGGCCACACAAAAATATCTAATTTGCAGAAGGCTCTCAAGATACCATTGACTCCTAGTTTTGCCACAAAAACGGATAGCAACCGATTTCAAATTAAAAGTGTAAAAAAATAAAAACATAAAAGTATAGTTTTGCAACTACACAAACATTTTAATACCAAATGCATAGATATGCCAAACATTAAGTACCAAAAATACAAATTTTCCTTTTTTAAATGAATTATTAATTTATCTCCTGAAATCAATTGGCACGATCCCTTTTCACATATATACCATGTGAGTTATTTTGCTATCAAATATATATCATGTGAGTTGAGCCAAAGGTCTTAAGACTTTAGTCAGGAGTTGAGGCATGTGTAAATAGTGACACGTGTAAATATGAAGTAACGAATGTAAATGACATGAATTTTATTAATGATGAGTTGGGCTTAAACATTTTCCGATTTCAAGGTGTGTATGTCCTATGAGAATTACTAAGATTCAAATAATTTGTGCCTATAATAGGAGGAAAAGTACCCCTTAACCTAACTTCGATATAACAGACAATATAGAACTCCACTATCACTCGGATACCAATACATTTTTTTAAGGTAAAACCCTTCTTTTATATATACCCAAGGTAATGAGGGGACATCCCCTGTGTCGAAAGGGCACTGCAAGGTAACTACACGATTCATCAACGGAAGCGATAATCAAATGCTCCTTTCGTTATAAATGTAAAAAACATACTCTTCTACTGAAATTATTTGTTGTGCATTTCTCAACCTTTTGTGCACTTGAATATTGACAAAATAACATTCATGATCCATATGAAACAGTTATGTTTATCAAATGTATAATTTGTACGAGTTTGTAGATATAACATTTAAAATAAATAAATGATCACTTTTTTTCCACTTATATATTTATTTTAAAACGTACATATAATTATGAACTATAAATTAATAAATCAGTAAGAGTATATATATATATATATGAAAATTGGCTCAAATAATAATTAAATTAATACATAAATTAGACATTTTTCCTAATTTGTGGAAAAAGCACAGCCGGTCTATTCGGCGACGGGGAGACCGGCGATAAGAGTGTTTGGTTGTGATGGGAATGACCATTGGTTAGCGAGCAGCGCTAGGAGAAGGGTGGCTGCTAGTTACTCTTCGGAGGACGCAAAGGCAAGGGCAACACTGGAGGCGGTATGACCAATCCGTCAGCACGGTTGAGATTTGTGTTCGGTAATTAGGGATGTAGTGAGGGTGGTACTAGGGCCTCGAGGTGAGCTAGTCTCATCGGCAGGGCGCAACATCTTATCACTCAACTCTCGAATTAGATACGGAAGGTTGGCATTAGGGGATATTTTGAGTGGAAAAGGGTAGGAACACAGTAGTGGCTAAGTTTGGAGCCACGGCCCTCAACCGAAGTACTATTGGGGAGTTATCTCAAGTTTGGTATATCAAACGTTGTTGAACGATTTCCAACATCATTTTTTTGTCTAAAAAAACACATATTAGACATTTTTTAAAATTTTTTATATTATGAATTTACCCTCGAAATTTCGCTAAATACCCATTGTATCCCATCGCCCATCGCGGGCCAAGACCATCACAGCAGAAAAAGAAAACCCAGAGCGTTCGCTCTTTTCTTTCTTCTGCTTTTATTTTTATTTATATATATTTTTTCCTTCAACTAAATATTTATTATTTTTAATTTTAATCTTAATTTTTCCGAAGACTCTTCTCCTCTCCCTCTCTTAATACTAGTTAATATCATCATCGTAGTTTCCCTCTGTCAGATTTGTTTATCCGACGATTTTACATATTCCGGCCATGACGATGATGACTCCGCAGCCGTTGGATGTAAGTCCATCCCTCTCCCGCTACTCTCACACACCCGATTTTCACTCACTCATAGTTTGCTTTGATTTAAGTTTGTTTCTTTTTCCTTTTTTTCAATGTAAATTTTTGTTTTTTGCTCGGAATGTCTTAGGTCTACGGATGTTTGCTTAATTGTTGAGCGCTTGCTTAGGGAATGATTGTGATTCTTGTTCAGGCGGGGTGTGTGATCGGCTAGGGTTTTTGGGTTTTTGGAGTAAGGTTTAAGAAGCCAAATTTGTATATCGTTTAGTTGGGAATTGAATGTCAGTTGATTTCGAAACTGAATTGGGGTTTTGACGTGGGGCGTCATGGCTAGGGTTTAAGATATGGATCACTTGCATTCGGCTTTTCTTTACTTTGCTTTCTGTGTGTTAATTGTAGCAACAAGAAGACGAAGAGATGCTGGTGCCCCAATCGGATTTCGTGGAAGGCCCTCAACCTATAGTGGAAGGCCCTCAACCTTTGGTAGAAGGCCCTCAGCCCATGGAAGGTGTGAACTTTGTTTTATACTTGAACTACCCCTGTTTTGTGTATTGGGTTATTGTTATGTTTATGAAATTGGTGGCATTCTTTTTTTGGAGCTTAATGACTGTTTTTATAATTTCAGCTGCTAATCCTTTTGTTTTATAACTGAGATTTTGATGGGTTTCTATTGGTTTCATTTATGGCAATTAGTAGCACAGCAGGAGAATTCTAATACTGCAGAGAACCAAGCTGTAGACGAGCCACAAGCATCGCGGTTCACGTGGACTATTGAGAACTTTTCTCGCTTGAATCTGAAAAAGCTTTATTCACAGGAATTTGTTGTCGGAGGTTATAAATGGTAAGTGAGAGGCTGTCACCTGTTACACGCGTCGTAAGTTTTGTCGTCACGCGTTAAATATGTGGGTTGATTGGTATCACATTTTGAACAGGCGGGTGTTGATCTTTCCCAAGGGGAACAATGTGGACTTCTTGTCCATGTATTTGGATGTTGCTGATTCTGCTAGTTTGCCATATGGATGGAGTCGCTATGCCCAGTTTAGCTTAGCTGTTGTCAATCAAATTCATAATAGGTTCACAATAAAAAAGGGTAATTCTCTCAGCTTTTTCTGCCATTTGCGGACTACAGGCTTAGGACGTTCCAAATGAATTTGTCTTCATCTTTCGTAGCTCTGTTGTGGAGTTTCTTTCTCGAGTTTCTATTCATTCCATTTAAAGTGATTCTCTGCTTCTTTCCCTTTTTGAGTAAGTGATCTTTGTTACGCCAAGTCAGGCTTATCTACTTCCATTCATACTCTTCATTGTTTCGCTTTCTATCGTGACTGAAAAATCATTGCTGGGAATCAGATGGGCTAGTTTTTGAACTTAATAAGTATTTTAAATCGCATTCATCTTGCTATTTGATTGGTCTCACAAATGTCTCAGTATTCTCTGCACATTTGAAATGTTATATTTTTGGTTGGGAAACTTGAAGTGGCGAGAGGAACTGTGCCTTTCCGTTACGATATCTCTTGATGTGCCTCAAATTTTATTGCTTGATATTTGATGAGGAGGTTTATTTTGGTGTGAATGTTAACAAATTATTTAGAATTACATTCATTAAACTGTTTTAGAAATGGGCAGGATTCAGTTTGTATGGGTGTACTAGATGGGATGAAAATATCAAGTTACATATTTCTTTGGATTGCAGAAGGTAGTTTTTGCAACTAAAACCTATATTGAAATTAATGCTAACTTTATTCGTGGGCACAGCATTTAAGTCAGGTGCTGACGTTTTTTATTTCTCATGCCAGTTTTGATAGGGTTAGTTCCAGTTATAACTTTTAAAGAAGCTCTTATCGGAACTTTTTTGAGATAAATCTTGCTTGGGCCTTTTGATGTCTAGGGTGTAAAGTTGTTCAATATCACTTTAAATTTCCAGATTTGGTACTTGGGGTATGTGAGATGAAAAGTAGGAAGGTAAGTGAGGAGTCAATGTGCATTCCCTACAGTTGAAAACACCATTCAAGTTCATTTATATAAGTTAATCTGCTCTCTCTTAATTGCAGTGTGTCACGCTATAGAATCTCAAATTTTTTTGCTTACTGCATCGTGGATCCCCATATTATTTGATCTACAAGTGAAAATCAAATTTATTCAGATGTTTGAGTTTAATTGAACTTATGCGTGCTATTGATTGTTAGCTGTTGATAAGTGAATGTCTTTAACGTGGCTGGTAGAATGTTTTCCTATTTATTTACTTCTTTGCTTTCTGGCTTTTATCAGAAGTTATGATTGGCATATCATGTTATCACTTCTAAATATTGGAGTGACAGAAGGAATTTATTTCGAGAATGGAAGTATGATGTTATGATCTTAGCTATAATTGATCTTTCTGCCATTGTGATGTGCATCTTTCACAAACTAGTAGCTGCTAATGCTACTCTTCTTGTTTTACCAATAACCATCGATTGTTTTGCAGACACGCAGCACCAGTTTAATCAACGGGAGAGTGACTGGGGTTTTACATCTTTTATGCCTCTTAGTGAACTTTATGATCCCAGTAAGGGATATCTTGTGAATGATATGGTGGTTGTTGAAGCCGATGTTGCTGTTCGTAAAGTTATAGATTACTGGACATACGACTCAAAGAAAGAGACAGGCTATGTGGGCCTAAAGAACCAGGGGGCAACCTGTTACATGAACTCTCTTCTGCAAACCCTGTACCATATTCCCTACTTCAGAAAGGTTTGAATGCTCAACTGAAAGATAAGCATCTTACCAGTTGGTTACCACTGTTTAAAATGCAAAAAGTCTTATGTTTTATGTCCTTTATCAGGCTGTATATCACATGCCAACAACAGAGAATGATATGCCCTCAGGAAGTATCCCTCTTGCACTCCAGAGTTTATTTTATAAGCTCCAGTATAGTGATACAAGTGTTGCAACAAAAGAGTTGACCAAGTCTTTTGGGTGGGACACATACGACTCATTTATGCAGCATGATGTGCAAGAACTAAATAGGGTTCTGTGTGAGAAACTTGAAGATAAGATGAAGGTAAATTGGTTAAGCAATATTGACCTTGAATAATTGTTCTTTGTGATATTATTCTGATTTTTGCACATTTGTACTTATACAGGGAACAGTTGTGGAGGGTACAATTCAAAAGTTGTTTGAAGGGCACCACATGAATTACATTGAATGCATCAATGTGGACTTTAAATCTACAAGAAAAGAGTCGTTTTATGGTATTTCTTATTTCCAAGTTTATTGTTTCATTTTCCGCATTTCTTCTTAAACTGATTCTTATACCTACATTATTGTAGATCTTCAACTGGATGTGAAAGGCTGCAAAGATGTGTATGCTTCTTTTGACAAGTATGTAGAAGTTGAACGTCTAGAAGGTGATAACAAGTACCATGCTGAGGAGCATGGTTTGCAGGTCTGCCATTAGTCTAATTGTTATTGTTTTCTTTTGTGAGATACTGTTATGCCACTCAGAGTTGATGGTTCTTACTCCCGTGGGTGGCTAGTGCAAAATCTTTTCTAGTGATTTAACTATTGCAAAGAGTGACATCACCACTCATCAGTGGCCGTCATGACTTCTTTTCTGGTTGTTATTTTTACCTGTAGTTTTTGAATTCTTTTTATTTATAAAGTACGTACCTAAAGTTTCTCTCTTGTTATGAGTTGGTTGTAATTTTTCTCCTCCTAATGAATTGATATATACATCTGAAGGTTTAACTTTTATGCGGTTTTCAGGATGCGAAGAAAGGTGTCCTCTTTATTGATTTCCCTCCAGTCCTTCAGCTTCAGCTCAAGCGGTTTGAGTATGATTTTATGCGTGATACAATGGTTAAGGTTAGTGTTGAAAAATCTGACATGTGTAAGTATGTTGGGTAGTTTGTGTTGATACTCTGCAGAAATAGTGGATGGGACTTCACTTTAACATCGAGTTTTTTTTATTTCTTTCTTGTTTGTGATGCAGACAGATCACTACATCTATGTTTTATTATTGCCATGCTTTAAAACTACTGGTTTGAACTAATTTCCTATCTGACCAATGAAAATTTTAAAGGAGAAAATAACTTGGAACTGGCAACATGTTTGTTTGATCTGGTCAACAGTACTCAGTGTGATTTCGTTCTATTGACTGAAATATAGTGGCAGTGAAGTTTTCCAAGTCGTATTAATGATCATGTAGTATGTGTCTTCTTCTTTTGGTCTTTGGTTTTTATCTGAGGTTATGATTGTGTGAACATGAATTGGAAGGCTTTGTCGTTGTACTTTAGAAATATTTTAATGCCCAACTTAATGCAGATAAATGACCGCTATGAGTTCCCTCTACAACTTGACCTTGATAGGGAGAATGGCAAATATTTGTCCCCTGATGCAGATAGGAGTGTCCGGAATCTCTACACACTTCATAGGTAATCTTTATTTTGTTTGTAGATTGAATATCAAAATGAAGGTCCGGAGATGGAACAAAAATACATATTGGTTATGAATTCTACTTATTTGTATGCTTTCCTTTCTTCCTAAATTTATTCCTGTTGTTCTCATATGGAACATTGCACTTTTCTCAGTGTGGTAGTCTAAATTGCTTATGCTTTAATCTATAATTTATATTAAAAAAAATGACATCTGAGCTAATTATTGCATTGATACTTCCACGGTATTAAAACTTTGCACTCTGTCAAGTTCCTTTTACTTGACAAGTGCCAATTGCCTTGACCTCTCTCTGCGTTTTTCGTTTCCCAGTGTGTTGGTCCATAGCGGTGGTGTGCATGGTGGACACTATTATGCTTTCATCAGGCCGACTCTTTCTGATCTGTGGTATGTTTTGTATTTATGAAGTTTTGCCTTACCCCACTTCTTTTTGGCAATTGTATGCATTTTGAGTTTTTATGTAGTCATTTACAGACAGTCAAAAGCTTATGTGTTCATAGACGTTCATGCTTGCACATTGGCTGTATACATTTTAAACAATCTTTCAAGAAATGAAATCCAATTTAATAGGTTGCATGCACTCTCTGCCTCTTAGTTGCTTTGATTTCATCATAAGTTGATTTGCACTTGTCCCTGTAGTATTCTCTTAATTTGCCATGTATGTTTGTTCTAATGCTTTCATTTCTTATATATATTAAATTTGCGATAATTTAATACTTGCTTGAGTTTTGTTTTGCGTCTCCTTTTAGGTATAAGTTTGATGATGAGAGAGTTACCAAAGAGGATGTAAAACGGGCACTGGAGGAGCAGTATGGTGGTGAGGAAGAGGTAATATCTCTGTTAGCAATTTATTCACATTGCACTTTGTCAGTGTAGTTTGATGCTTATTACCTCTTTCTGTTCAGTTGCCACAAACAAATCCGGGCTTCAATAATACTCCTTTTAAGTTCACAAAATATTCAAATGCATACATGCTTGTGTACATTCGGGAAAGCGACAAGGATAAAATAATCTGTGATGTTGATGAGAAGGACATTGCAGAACACCTCAGGGTATGATTCTTGAATACTAGATTTCTTACCTGTCTTTACTTTAGAGTTTGAGTATTCTGACATAATTCATGGTAATCCACTCCAGATAAGATTGAAGAAAGAGCAAGAAGAGAAGGAGGACAAGAGAAGATACAAAGCTCAGGCGCACCTTTATACCATTATTAAGGTTATGATCCATTTAGACAGCTTTCTAGTACTGAACTTATCTTCTTGTCTGTAATTTGAATATGTCAGCGAATACTCTTTGCTTGTGTAGGTTGCCCGTGATGAGGATCTGAAGGAACAAATTGGGAAAGATATATATTTTGATCTTGTTGATCATGATAAAACTCGAAGTTTCCGGATACAGAAGCAGATGCCTTTTTATCTTTTTAAGGTATGCAGCCCCTCTCAGTTTGTTGGTTGGAATGGTGCCCATGAACTTCATCTCCATAGCATGTGACGTGGCCAAAAAAATAACGAGCTAGTGCGTTTCTTAATTAATTTGAATTTTTGACCATTGGTCTCTCTTGAACTCTAGCTGATCCTCATGTGATTGAGCATTGAAATTCTGAGCATGATAAAATTGATGTTGTAACTCATATACTTCTTTTTGTTTTTCATATATATTATTTTGTCTATGATTACTTCTGCAATTGTGTAAGTTTGAATGTTCTGTTGCAGAAAGCTGTTGTCCCCACAACAATCCTTTTGTCTATTGCTTGAAATATTAATTCATTTTGTCTCAATTTCTCATGTGATGCACGAACAGAGAAGATATAAATTCCCCAAATAGAGAAAATTGCATGTGCCATTAGGGAAATTCTTTATGTAGTTGTAGCTTTTCTTTTTTCCCCTTCAGCTGTCCATAAGTATTGCTGGGACAAGTTAGCAGAAAATTTTGCCATGTTCCGAACTTCCAGTTCAAGTTCATTACCTAGTTTTGGTTTTTACAGGAGGAGGTAGCCAAAGAACTTGGTGTGCCTGTTCAGTGCCAGCGTTTTTGGTTGTGGGCAAAAAGACAGAACCACACTTACCGTCCCAATCGGCCATTGACGCCTCAAGAGGAAGCACAAACGGTAAAAGATTTTTAACTTGCAATGAATACATCCCCAAGGCAGTTACTTCTTTTATTGGTTGGACAAGTTTTTATTTCCTTCTCCTTCTCCTTCTTGTTATGTGTCCGATTTTCTTTTGGCTGGGAGGCACTTGGTTGGATGATGTCGTGTATAGCTCCACTGAGCTTTAAGTGCCTTAATTAAACAACCTTCCTGTCTTATTTTTTCTTGTGGTGTTATTCATATTTCTCAGGTTTGGAATCATCTCTACCTAATAGTGTATACAAGTCTTTCGGGTTATTAACTTATACAGACTATTTACAATTGCAGGTTGGTCAATTGAGGGAAGTTTCAACTAAAACCCACAATGCGGAACTCAAATTATTTTTGGAAGTAGAGTATGGACCGGTAGATACTTAATCTATCTTCAAATCCATTGAACATGCATGTTGCAGATGCTGAATGTGTTTTACTGGTCATTTTTCTATTGCATTCCTATTGACGTTGTAAAACCTGTGCAGGATTTACGTCCGTTGCCTCCACCTGATAAAACTAAAGAAGATACACTTCTTTTCTTCAAGCTTTATGATCCTGAAAAAGAAGAGCTTCGGTAATTACTCTCTATGCCTCTGTATATTTCTTTCTTTTTCTTTTCAATGACAGTTTTTAACTTCGTGACTCTATTTCCTCTTTCCAGATTTGTCGGCAGGCGCTTTGTCAAGAGTTCTGGAAAGCCAATTGATATCTTGGCAAAATTAAATGAGTTGGCTGGATTTGGTCCAGAGGAGGAAATTGAAATATTTGAGGTGTCTGTCTGTGACTTGCTCTACTGTCTGGTTGTAGTTTGAACTCATGGAATATTTTTTTATGCATAATTTAAACTAATATGTTTCAGGAAATAAAATTTGAACCAAATGTCATGTGCGAACGTCTTGACCGGAGGTCTTCATTCCGATCTAGTCAGGTATTTCTTGCTTCTTCCATTTGCATTTTTAGACACTTGGTAGCCAACTTATCTATTGAATGATCTTTTCCTAACTTTAGTTTCTTGCTCTTGTCACCTACTAGATTGAAGATGGGGACATCATTTGCTTTCAAAAGCGCCTTTCACCAGAACGTGAAGAACAACTTCGATATTCAGATGTTCCTTCATTTTTAGAATATGTCAAAAATAGACAGGTAACCTGCTTTAGTATAGTATGAGTTTGGATGTGAGTTTGTTTTTCTTGGGCTCAAGTTCTTATTTTCTTGTTACTGATACGGTTTTGTGGCAGATTTAACAATTGATATATGTTGGAATTTGCTATTTTATTTTCAAATAGTGTTTATCTAATGGAGTATGTCATTTTGTGTATACCCTCTTCGTAAAACTCCAAGGACTGAAAGATGTGACCTTTGCACTCCACCTGCTTTGTTCTTATTAGAGCGGAAATGAATAGTTTTTAGTAACAGAATGCTTGCAATAGTTTTCAGTCATTTTTCACCCATCACCTTGGTCCATTTGCAGTACAATTAGTTAGAAATTTTTGATTGGTACACTTCTTTTAAATGATTTTATTTAACAATTTAAAACATGACATGTTATATATGAATATGAATGAATCAATTGTCTGTCGATCATACACAATGAGATATGATCCATATAGCCGACCCCACTTAGTTGTTTGTGAACTAATCCATTGGACCTAAAAGTGTTAATGGTGATGCAGTTAATCATAAGGTGAGTTCTCCCATTACGTGATAGGACTTTGAATGCCTCAGTCTTTGTTCTGGCGTATGGTTATCAAGCATTGTTTATGTGCAGATGTGGTTTTGGCTGCTTTCTACTTAACTCTTTGCTAGCCATGAATGATGTGAAATGCTTAGATCTTCTAAAATCACTTTTTTGTTCGTTCTAGTTATATTGTCAAAAATATTTCCTTTTCTTGCTCTCTGTATGATGTCTTACAACTTACAAGCAATGGTATGATTGCATCTCTTTGATGACCTTGAAGCATAGATTATCGATTATGTTCAATTATCTTCTCCATGTCTGCTGGGATTCCATTTGGCCATTATGTATTGAATTATATCATGATATTGTTAGAAAATTGCTGAATTGTTAATATATGTATGTGTTTTTTTTAGGTTGTACATTTTCGAAGTCTGGAAAGACCTAAGGAGGATGATTTTTGTCTGGAGTTGTAAGTACTTATTGACTTTGCTCTGAATCATTTCCAATTCATATATGTTAATCCTATCTTGATATCTGCCAATTTTTAGGGCAAAGAATCACACTTATGATGATGTGGTTGAAAGAGTAGCTCAACAGCTTGGTCTCGATGATCCATCCAAAATTCGGCTTACTCCTCATAATTGCTATTCGCAGCAACCAAAGCCAAATTTTATTAAATATCGATCTGTTGATCACTTGTTAGATATGCTTGTCCATTACAATCAGGTCTGTTTCAGATGCTGTGAATATACTTCTAAGATGTGGCTATTCTTTACATTTGATGCTGGTACCCATTGGTTAACTTCTTCTGTTCACTTTCTTATGACAGATTTCTGATATTCTGTACTATGAGGTGCTAGACATTCCTCTGCCAGAACTACAATGTCTGAAAACATTGAAAGTTGCATTTCACTTTGCCACAAAAGACGAGGTAAGTTTTAAGATTATGAAATCCTTGCTAAGCATACGTACTGACAAATTTAATTGTTTCTTATAGTTTCTTATGCCTGATTCTTCAGGTGGCAATTCTCAATGTTAGGTTACCAAAACAGAGTACTGTAGAAGATGTACTGAAAGAAATAAAAACAAAGGTGAGAATTGGTGTCTTCATTAAAACTTTGAAGTCAATGTGCTTTGCTAGAGTCAGTGGTTATGTACTAATTCAATAAGTTTCATTCAGTTGGCTTTCTTTTTCTGCTGTAATCCTGTTATGATTATATTTGCCAGAAGGAGTTTCACATTTTCTAGTCCCCATCTTCAATTTTATTTTATCTTTTCTGGGCTTGTTTATCCAATTTGCCTCTTATCTCTCTTGAAGACAACATTGGTTTGAGTTTGTAGCTTATTTTGCTTCCTGAAACAGGTGGAGTTGTCCCATCCGAATGCAGAACTTAGGTTGCTTGAGGTGTTCTACCATAAGATATACAAGGTAATGTCTCATATCTGAAAGAAAGTAAGGGTAGCCAAAAGATGATAAGTGAGAGAAATGCGCTTAAGGTGGGTTGGACATATGCATGGAGATCTTTAGGTGCTCCAGTACAATTGTAACAAATAGAGAACCTTCAACTGTAATTAATAGGGGATGGGGAGAGACCTAAAATGACTTCGGAAAAAAATACATTTAAATCTTAAATGAGAATGTGGTTTGATAAAACAAAATATATCGCGTGATTCATATAGCGAGTTTGACATTGTGGAATAAAAGCTTGATTGCTGTTTTAGGCCATTGGTGATAGCCATTTATTGTCTCAATATTGCAGATCTTTCCTCTCAATGAGAAGATTGAAAATATAAATGATCAATATTGGACATTGCGTGCTGAGGAGGTAAGTTTGCAATTGACGCTGTTGATACATTTGGAAAAAATTGATTATGTGCATTGACCAATAGGTTTTTTCCCCCTCTAATTACAGATTCCAGAAGAAGAGAAGAACCTTGGCCCTCATGATCGCTTAATTCATGTGTATCACTTTACAAAGGAAACAGCACAAAATCAAATGGTACTAGATTACTGCAGAAACATTCAGGAATAAATGTCATTTGGGCCACTTATCTCCAATTAATCCTTTCTTTCCTGTCATTAATTACTTTCCATTTTATTCCATATACAGCAAGTTCAGAATTTTGGAGAACCTTTCTTTCTGGTCATTCATGAGGGTGAAACTTTAGCTGAAGTTAAGGTGCGCATTCAGAAGAGATTGCAGGTTCCAGATGAGGAATTTTCTAAGGTAATGTCTCTTCACAGTTCTAAATTGTTCTTCTTTTTCTTTTATTTTTAGATTAAATTTTGGGTTGGGGTGTTTTGCTGTTCAATAGTTGCTATGCTGTCCATGAACTAATTTTTGCTAAATGTGACCTGGGCTAGTGGAAGTTCGCATTTCTATCACTGGGACGCCCAGAGTATCTTCAGGACACTGATGCTGTATCTAACCGGTTTCAGGTCGAACTCTATTTTTGGATATGATACCTTTAGTTTTTTATGGCATCATGTGAATTTCCTATTATAGGGTTCGTCTTTGCCTAATACCTTAAAAGAAACTAAGATGCTCTTTTTTTCTGACCTAAACAGAGGAGAGATGTTTATGGTCCTTGGGAGCAGTACCTTGGGTTGGAGCACTCTGATACCACTCCTAAAAGGGCCTACGTAACTAATCAGGTAAAACCGCGTTGAACTGTAAATCTGTCTTTAAACACAGGGAGTTGATAGTCAGTGGCTTAATACGAAAGCATCTATCTTGAACCATTCTTTTTTTCTGGGAATTTACTATACCGTGTTCTAAACTCTTGCAGAATCGTCATACTTTTGAGAAGCCAGTTAAAATATATAACTAAGGGATCTCGGCAGGATCAGAAGATCAGCAGCTAAATATATCTACCCAGAGTTGGAAATGTAAAAAGTTAGCTTTTCATTGGATGTGAAAGCCTGAAGTGGCCTGAGGCTCCGAGGGGTATCTGTCACCTCGTTTTATTTATGTTTCTAATTAATCAGTGATTGAGGTGGTTTTGTAGGTTGAAATTTTCTTGAAACAATTTTTTTTTTCCGGGTGGAGAAGGGTAATTTTCTTGTAGATCATGGTCCGACAGCGTTGGTACAAATAGATGTTTCCCTCCTCTCCACCTTCCTTTTACCCTCTCAAGGTGAAGGCCCCTTCTCCGCTAGGGAGACTGGACTGGGTTCTGTGTTTGATCCTGTGTAGTTATATATATATATATATTGCTATTATAACGATTTTGATTCTGAAGGGATGTAAAGTCGAAGGGAGCGTGGTGTTTATTTATCCTTGCTCATTTTTTTCTTAGCTTATGGTGACCTTCCAACTTTTGGTAGTGTACATTGGTATGTTATGAGGGAAGGATGGAATGATGCTTTTGTAAGACAAATTGCTTTCAGTAAAGATGCATATAAAGCTTCTTACTTTACCTTTACCGTTTTTCCATTTGTATAGCCCGCCCCTCTTGTATTGTTCGGCGAAAATCGAGCTACTTGATGTCGAATTGCTGCTTAAGGGAGAGCCTTACAAGCAATATTAGGTGAAGCAAGTGTAGATTTCACAAAAATAAGAGATATACATAATTTCGAGTGCGATCAGAAGACGAGAAAAATCAGACAATGACAGATCCGCCTGTCAAGCTGAAATCCTTTTCAACGTTAATGAATTGAATTGCAAATGTAATGTACGTTTCACTATCAAATATGGAGAGCATCTAGGCAACTTGAAAGAATAGAATGCTGATGCTGTTTCTCTACGACACTCGGTAGCAAATAGCCCCATCAACGATCTCAACAGCCATTCGGTTCATTTTCAGCAACACCAGTAAGTATGATCTTGCTTTATCCCCTGAAACACCATAACCATGGCAGTCATAAATCAAAGTTTTTGGTCTATGATTATATATAAGCAGAGAGCTAATCATCGAGACTTTTGTGGTTCCCGACTACTGGCCACCCTCCCCAGGTGCCAAAAAGATTAATTGAACACAGAGTAGTAGTTTCCTTTTTTCAGGTTTGTGTACATGCCGAATCAACAAAATGCACATGCGTCTCATTTCTGTTTATAAGGCTTTAAAAGTTTTCTTCTCTAAGACAGCAATTCTCTCTACCTCAAGCTAAATTCTCTTTCCTATGGTGCAAATTTCTCAGAAACAAAAGAAAAGATAATTTATGGTTCTATGCATGAGAAAAGTGCTAAATAGCTGTGTGTATCGATTTAGCAAGTGAATCTTGATTTGTAAGTGTTCATTGCAGGTAGAAAATACACACCTAATTCCAGTGAGGCTATCTCGCCTTGGTGAAATGTATCCGGGTTAGTGCTCCTCTTTGCCAGGGAAGAATTCATCTTCTCAACGGCAGCAACAAGTTCCTGGCAAAACACAATCTTCAAACTTTAGTGATAAAAAGGGAGTTTTCAGATTTATCAAGTCAAAAGCTGGTATGCAATGCAGCCAACAGAAATTAGCATATTCCGAATATAATCATGAACAGAGGATCCTTTCCTATGGTACCAATCTCTATGAACATACCACCAATCCCCTAAGTAGTTACACTAATGAAAACCAGAAAGTAGTAAAGGAGTTCCCTTAAAATTTTAATGCCACTTTACAATGCTAGCTAGCATCTCAATTTACAACCAAAAGAACATACCTCCCATGATGCCAATCTCTTGATTTGCGCGGCAAGACTATCATAATCAGCCCTTGACACCTCAATCGGCAACTTAGCACATTCAGATGGCATCAGTTCATCATCCATTTCTCCTACGTACAAAAAATAAGAACTAGGGTTACTCCCAAATTCTGCATTTGGAAGTGTCAACTTGTACCAAGGAGAAAGGTAAGATATTATGCACCTTTAATTTCTTGAAGCATCTTTTCACTGGCTTGACAGTTTCCCTCGTCAGTATCGCCATCATCATCAGCAGCTCCTGTCCATGATCCACATCAGGAAGATATCACCATGGAAAACAAGAAGAGAAACCAAAAAAGAAAAGGCAACAGTGGCCCTGAAATTCAAGTTCATCCTTGAACCATTTTTGACATGAACTGACCTTCAGAGGCTATTGTAGCGAGACAAACATCTGAAAGTCCGAAGCTCTTCAGACTAAGAGAATCATCCAAGCTACCAAAATGTTAAGTTCCAGTGCACAATCCATTTTTTTCATTTCGTCATGCAATTTGAACTCCACAACAAAAAATTAAGAGATCAAAATTCAACACTAAAAATTGATTGCACGAGAAAGAAAGTAAACCCTAAAATGAAAGACTAAAAAAGAAAATTAAGAAAACGGAACAGGATACAAGGGATCCTCTGTTGCAAGCAAGGACGAGCTATTCATCCGGGAGTAATCCTCGAATTCCTGCTGATCTTCGTTTTGGTCTTCATCATTATCATCTGGAAAATAAGCAATGAGGTCAATTATCAGTACATTTTTCTTTCCCCCAAAAAAAAGTATGTACAGGTTAGAACTAGGGCACCGACCTGAAGGAAGAACATAAGCTGAAGTAGAAACAAGATGTTGTTGGAGGGCGAGGAGCTGAATTTGATTATGGTGGTGGACTTGATTGCAGTGGCCCAGGAGCTCCTCAAACGACACCGTGTCGCAGGACATGGACTCTAGCAAGTCGAGATCGGCGCCGGCCGCTGAAACCCTCCGATTCAGACATTGCATGAACGTGGTCGACGCAGAGTCTTCCTCACAAACAAGAATTCAAGTTTCAAGTAGGGATAATAGGAGAAGATTTCAACAAAAATTTGAAGTGAAATTAAAGCAAGAAATAGAGAGAGCGTCGAACCGAGGGGAATGGGGCGGCGGTCGGCGGATTGTTTAAGGGCGTCGCAGTTGGATTGGAGGTGGTTGCAGAAACCCGACAAGGTTTTGCAAAAGCTGCCGATTGATTCGTCCATTGTGCTGTGTTTTCGTCTTCCACGGCTAGCCGCGCCTTTTTTTCACTTCTGTGACGGAGTTGTAGAAGAAATCTATTTAACTAAAGGCTTATTTAACAACAAGCGCCTGTAGCTCAGTGGATAGAGCGTCTGTTTCCTAAGCAGAAAGTCGTAGGTTCGACCCCTACCTGGCGCGATTTAACAAAGGTTTTGCGACTTATTTTTGTGTTCGTAAAAAAAAAAACGATCACAATCTTGCAAACTATGTTTCGATCAGAACTGAACAAGCACTGCACAGGCCAAGCCAAAGCCGAAAACATCATTTTCCATAACATCAAATACAAGGCCAACACTATTCATATATACACACATACCAAAGGGATGCTTTCAAGTTTCAACTGCTCAATTTGTTTCCCCAAGCAGCAGTTTCTCATTCTACGTAGCTTCGGCCGATACATCATCGCCATCGTTTCCGCTTGCCATTGCCACCTCTGATTGATATTTACCGTGGAAATCAAACAGGTAAAAAGCTTCTCTTCAGTCTTGAGATGATCCTAGGTCAAATCGCCTTTAAGCACGAAGGCCGCCCTCTGAATGGCGCGAGCAACCCTCCAGACCTCGTGCTGGATCACCTCCCGCCTCTCTTCCTTGCTCGCCCATTTACCCTGGAAAATAGCATCAGCTACTCCAGGAAAGTAATCTAACTTACTTTCGCCATTACCCTGCGGTCCATACACCTGAATGCAAAGACATTGTTATCTTCTGAACATTTTCTGCACCAGTGGGACAAAGGGTTTTTAGTGCCTTACAAGATGCTTAAACCACTTCAGTCCGCGCAGCCCCTCTGCATCCAAGAATCCTCTCTCGGCATACATGAGCCGATCATTTAACATTCGCATCTTGGTTGCCGAATGCTCGTCCAGGAGTTCATCACCCAGCAGTTTCTGCCAACATAATGCAATTCTGAGTTAGAGCGAGCAAAAAAATTGAATTGTTAAAGAGAAGAAGCAGCAAAAGCGAAGTGTATTAAACATGGAAACACATTAGAGGAACAAAAATTGAGTTCATCACAGTGAGTAGCAACAGAACCAAAGAGTTATTACAGGTGAAAAGGCAAGAAAGAACATTTCTAACTATAAACACAATCTCTTTTATATAGATTAACAAGAAGTGCACCAATTGGGAAAGACAAATCTCTTTTTCCCTTCTATGACAAGATAAGCCTTAAAAAACATTTATTGGATTAATTCATAACGCATCTAACCGTGCGCATTATAAAGTACACTAGTTGCCAAAAGGAAACTTTCATCTAACCTCTGATTCTTCGGAAATATCGGTAGCTGCAGCGCTGAGGTCTTGAAGAGCAAGAGTGATGGGATTCAAGAAGATATTGCCTTCTAACATGGTGTTCAGGCTTTGAACATATTCCTGCATAAAAACTTCATGTTGAGAGTTGAAGGGTAACAGCTAACAAAAAAAAAAAAAAAAAAGATAAGAAGAAACGACACCTGCAATTGAGCAACATATGAAAGATAGTTGAAAGGTAAAATTGGATCATCAGCCAAGCGAAGTGCAAGAAGTCCCCAAACACCGCTAACTGTAGTACACAAACCAACAACGCAATGTCAGCCCAAATATAAGTTCCAAAACAAAGGACTAACTTTTTCAACAATGAATATCACGAAGAAGCTACCAGCAACGTGCCGTTGAAACAAAGGGTCTCCATAGTTTGCCATCCACTCATAGGAGTCAAAAGCAGTATGGTAGACAGGGAAATCTGGCCAAGTACTAACATTGTTACCACCAAAGTAACAACTCTTGTAATTGCTAATGTTGTACACTAAATTATATTACATGTTTTTGTTTCGAAAAAAATAAATCAGCTTCATACTATAGTGGGAACATACCTCTGCCATAGTACATATCAATGCAAGGAACTCCTGCATGCTGTAAAAATGGTGCGAAGTCTGAATCAACTCCACTGAGCCTCTGTATCTGCAAATTCACAACAATCTATCTTAGAACATAGATTATTTCAGCCACATCTATACTGTTTCCGTAATGGAATGTGGTTTGCCGTGACTAGAAGAGCCCAAAACTAGCACTCAACGAGAAAAATTGGAGAATGGCTAAACTTACATTAAAACTATTGTTGAGGACCATAGAGTTTTCAAAAATCGACATGTTATCTGAGTCCGGATCCTTGACCTTCGACAGGTGTGCAAATAACAAACATCATTTGGAATGAAATAAAGCATCAACTTTGCATGAGATCCAATCAACAGAAAATGCAGTAACGCCCTCCAGAGTGCTCAACAAATACCTTCTTTGTGACTTGAAACAGAAGATCATCCAACTGAGGAGTTGCACCAACAAAGAAACCAGGCCCTTGGACAGCACAATCTACATTAAGATAAGCTACAGCTTTAGCTCCCAGGTTCACAAGGTTCTTTTCAACCCATTCCGTAGACCCAATCTGAAATGGTAACCCACAAAAGCAGCAGTTACATATAAGGTAAGAAAAAAGCTCAAGATACAAGTCGTTATTTCATGATTTTAACGTTAATTAAGCAGTAAAAACAAAAGCATAAAAGAAACGGAGAGAGAGTTTTTGTCTATGCGCCCGTGCCATGCAAGTGTGCGTATGTGCATGGAGTTTGGCATGACATTAGAGAGAATAATACCTACCATGCCAAACTCTTCTGCATCCCAGCTGCCAAGAATGATAGTTCTTCGAGGACTCCAACCAAAGCGCATCATAAGAGCAAATCGGCGAGCAACATCAAGTAAGGCAGACGTTCCACTGTTAGGATCAACAGCTCCATAAGTCCATGCATCTCTGTGGTTGCCCATAACTACAAAGCGATCAGGCTCTTCCAACCCCCTGATGACTGCAAAAATGTTATGAATTGTAGCCATCTTTCTCTCACCCTGAAAAACAGAAAATTACAAATTTAGGGCTATCTTTCCTTGTGCCTTCTATTTAAACTCCATGATGAGTAGGAGTATAAGTGAACACTTACATAAAGAGAAAAACCAAAAGGGAGACAGTTCTAAACCTAAAGAATGATGGATTTCCTTCCATTTACCAAAAGGATCTCTCTTTACCAAATATATCCGGCCACTTGTTCGCTATCACTAAAGCTAGTTTCATCAAACATATGTAGATTGAGACTTTCTGAAAAAGTCCACCTCATGGTCCATTAGCGAGGAACATAAATTCATCAACACACCCCACCTCACCCCAATCTTTGTTCCCACTTCATCCATCCCTATTTTAACCAAAGTAGGGAAAAACATTTTTCAGTGTAAAAAAGGCCTCTGGCAGCAGCTTCAAATAATAGCATTTACTTGATCATCAAATAACATGTACACAAACTTCTTTGGGACAAAAAGTACAAGGCAATCCAACTCCACCATGTATGTCAATTCCTGAATCATAAACGAAAGTCTATAGCGTCCATCTTGATGAGCCAGAACAATTCCCTATAACTTCTGCAATTCAACTTTGAAACGATTCCTCTTTAACCTTCAATGTGTCCAACAACATTTGAGAAGAAAAAAAAAAGGCATCCAAAGCATAAAAAAAGGTAGTCAAACGCATCACAACATACCAAATCTCTAGTCCCAGATAAACGAACAATTACAGTAGACATTCAACAACATTTCGAGATGGATACCAATACACTATCCACATATATTCAAGCAAGTACTGAACAGTAACAGAAACTCACCACATAAGTGAAATTAAGCAAATCCGGGCCGGGTCCAACTCGCCCGAATTTATAACCACCATTTTTGAGAGCTTCCTTCCACTCTTGGGGGACCCGGGCCCCCTCCATTGACCCCAATATGAGCTCCGCCGTATCAACCGAGACCGGCATGGAGGGCACACTTGGAAACCTTTCCGTCACCCGCGCGTCATGTAGCCCCAACCTCTCACCTCCCTCGACCCCAGACCACCCGGGGCTTAAAGGGTCCCCCAGCCCCTTCATCACCGTTCCTCTCTCCACCCCTCCACTGAATTTCTCTCCCTCGGTATACATTAGCACCGCCGACACTCCGTGCGCCGCCGCCTTCTCCACCACGGCATTCCTCGACAACCCGCCCCCTCTCCGGACTATTCCAATGCATCCCTTTACTACAACCCCGTGCTTCTCAAGCTCAACGTAGTCTTGATCCCTGCCGTAGTTTAAAAATACGGGCTGACCAAGCGCCGAACCGGACGGGGAGTAAGCATGAAAGGGGATCACGATGCGGTTCCCTGACAACCCAGGCTCAGATAATGGAAGGCTTACGGTCGAACCGTTACTAAAGTGCGCCGTCAGGGATGAGTAAAGTGGGTACGAGAGGAGGACAGTGTGATTAGTAGTGTGGGTTTGAAATCCCAGAGACTCGAAGTGGGAGCGGACGTAGAGAGCCGTTCGGAGAGCGGGAAGCGTGCCGGCGAGGTGGGGTTGCAGAGTGATATGTCGGAGGTAAGTGGCTAGGGTGTAGTTGCTGGCTGAAGAGAGGAAAACATTTTCAAAGTAAAGGTCAGGTTTGTCCTTCCGTTGCTTCGCTACGGCGCCGGAGGTGGTGGCGGAGTGGTGGCGGGTATTAGAAAGTGTGACGATGAAGATGGTGAGAATAACGATTATGGGAAGTGAAGACTTGGAGACAAAGGCAAGTTTGGATTTGACGAAGTTAGGCATTTGGAAGAAGCTAAAGGTGAACAAACGGCGGCGGCTGTTGTGGTGGCGAAACGGCGGGGGAAGTAATGGCGATTGATTGAGATGGAGTAGCACCGGGAAAGTTCAGTTTCAGTTCAGGCTCTTTGTATTTGAGCCTTTGAGGTATAATCTACGCATAAATACGAATAATGGAGTGACTAATTTAATTAATACTACGTTACAAAAGGATTATTATTATTGTCTTCATTTCTTTATCGGAATAATGACAAATTATTATAAAATTTAAAATAAAATTTAAATTAAATTATCAAACAAGACCTAAAAATCATAATCCCGAACTCATGCATTACTAATATAATTGTACATATATTTACATAGATTAAATTTAATAACAAAATGACGTTACGATAATTTCACTATAGGAAGTGGAGGGTGGGGGAAGGGGGTGTCAGGCGGAGGAATGTGTGTCGGTATCACATTGGCAATGAGGATTGATGCATGCATGGTTCATGATTCTCATGCCTGATGGGAAACTTCTATCATAAATATGGTCATACAAAGACACAAAAGTCTGTTATGTAACACTTTTGGATGGAAGATTGTTATCTAAATTGGTAAAATCATGTCATTTTAATGTGAAATTATATCGTTTTAAAGTTTTACTAATTTAGACTTAATTAAATATAATATTTTGGATAAGTAATTCAGACTTATTAAATTAGTGGAGATCGTTAAAATACTAACTCGTTTTTTTATAAACTTGCCTTGTTTTCTCAATTCAATGGAAAAAAACACGTTAGGCTCTTTAATTGTCAATCAAAAATTGTTCAAAAGACCAAAAAGAAAATTTTCCTTTGATTTATCGTAAATATATAGAGACAAAGCAAAATGTATAAAAAGAACTTTTAACACAAAAGTGTTGAAGCAATGTAGCATTTGTTGTGCTTCTCAGCCAACTTTTTCCAAAGCTGTTTCGATAGAAAATGTTTCTCAAAAGTATCATTTTAACAAAATTAATAAACTATTTCTTTGTCTTGCTAACTTTGGAAAAAGCAATCCAACACTATAGTATGTTAAAACATCCATCTCAACATCTCATTATGTTACCTTCATTTTTTTGTTTATGTTCGATTTAGTCGAACAACACTCCGAACCACAAAGTATCGACAGTCTTATAGCCATTCTATAAATTTGATTTTAATATTTTTTTGAAAAAATCAAGAGATATAATAATGCATTAAAAAAACACAATTAACACAAAATTAGAGGCAAAATAATTTAAAATTCATTTATTTAAAATTTAAAAAAAGAAAAGGAAAGAAAAGAAAATGTCCTACGGATACATCTTCATCATTCTTTACATCAGATTTAAATAATGGTGGAAGAAAGATTAAGGTAGCCCTACGTGTGGCATTCAGAGCATCAAAAAAGGAAGTAGTCACACCTTTGTCTAAAAGAGAAAGGGACAGGAAGCTTTGTTTTATGCATCCATTTGCATTTCCATCAAAAGGAACCAGAATCCATCCACTTTAGATCAAAACTACACTTGATGCCAAAACCACCCTCCAATCCCTGTTCTGGAACTGTGGATGTTGATGCTTTTATGAGTGGGAAAAGCATCACATTTAACACCTCTCCATTATATTATACTCCCTCCGTCCGTTCCAAGAGTCAATATTACAACAAAGTGGACTCTTCTAATGGAAGAGAAGGAATAGCCAGTAATACAAGTCTTGAATACCCAGGTAGTCCCTCACAGACCACCAATGTTGCCGGCTTTTCACGTACTCTTCTGATTTTCAGTGGCCAAGGATAAAAGCCAAGACTTCTGTCTGTACTCAACAAGAACAGAATCACTACAAGGATGCTTATGATTCTTGTGATGCCAAATGGATTCACTGAATTCATCTTGAGACTTGACACATACACGAACACTGAAATATGCAGTCTTTTCCCCCACCACACTATACTCCAGCAGCGCCCAATTCATTCTCTCTTTCGTGGGTTAGGTTCCATCAGGAGGTTCAAATCTCCACCATTTATGAATTTACACTAAAGTGGAAAAATCAAGAACCAAACTTGGAGACCTCTGTTTATTTCAGCATAACAAGTTTACACGAGTACTAACCTTAATCCATTTCTGTGTTGACGCGCTACTCAAGTAGGTAGTCCTTGATCCTGGGAACACATATCATAATCGTTCAAAACAATATGGCTGGCAGAGGCAATCGATAGCATGCATCAACTTTCTCCGTGGGCCAACAGCAAAGGCCCCCATATCCTTGAGCTTCTTCATTGTTAGATTTGCCAGCTGAAATTTATTTACATTCCTCTGCTGAAACATTTTCACAAAACGTTGAAGGCCCAAGGATACCAACCAACTGTTCAAACCACCGGCCCTTAGAAGCTTTTTCTCAATATTCAAAGCCCTCATTCTTGGATTTAATATTGACTTTCCATCACCAACAAGAAACGCTCGTTTCCTCACCTTCATAGCACTGAATGTACCAATTGGATTTTGAACTCTAACATTGTTAGTTCTTGGATTCTCCGATGATACAGAAGGTCTTTGATTCGATGGATTTGGAATCAAAAGAGAGTGGAGAGGAGGAAGAACTGTTTTAGCAGATGGAATGGCACGTTCTGGAGCTGGCGACAAAGATTTCTCCCTTTCTGAAACTGAATGTTTCTGGGAATATGATTTATCTGAACATTCTAAATCTGCATTGGCTGTGTTTTTCAGGCTCACTGGTAGTGCACGTTTTTCCGAGTCAGACATTCTATGCTGCTCAGTCACAGGTAGTGCCGGGATGTAAATAGTGACTTTTTGCTTCTTGACAACCACCCAACCATCTTCACCAGGGAAGTCCAATTGGAGGGCACCAGGCTTTCTTTTCTTCCTTATAGGTGCAGAAACAAGTTGTCGTTGCTTCTGCTTTGCCATTAGCAGCAGATCTAAATGAAATTGGACAATAAGGATGCTTTACGTTAGATATACTAATAACAGAACTTCTCTAACTTGTAATTGCTTCAAAACCAAAGCATAGCAAAGATTTCCAACCTCTCAATCTCTTAGTGACTAAAAGAAAATTAAATGATATTTCACCAATTAGTACTTAATAATGAGAAATCCTCCTAATATAAACTTGACCATAAATCTACTTATTCACAACTCTGCAACACCAATTCACAAATAAAACCTAGTAGGTTATTCAAAGATTGCACAGAGTTTAAGATATTTAGAAAACAACAATTGCTCCCATCAAAACTGAAAAAGAAAAAAAAGAATCGTCCTAAAGCTAGCAGTCCAGAAATCAAACAAGCAGCCATTAAGGTAAGGATAGGTTCAGTGCAGGTGAATTTTCCTTCCTTCTTCTCCAATTCAGAGCTACAAAACCGCAATACAATGTGAAAACTTATCTAGCAAAGACAGATCTAATATGTTTTTAACGGTTTTTAGGCCCTAATTGCACAAACATGAAAGTAATATTATCGCATTGATAATATTACTAAACTCAAGTTTGTTCATTTCAATTAGTCAGCTCTGAAATCCACTCCAATCAAAACAACTATTTCCGAGTTGTTCCAAATGTAATACTGCATTTATAGCAGAGACCTGCACATTGTACTTTTCTCCCCTCATCAATATTCAAGACCAACACCGATCAAATTTTCCTGAAACTTCAATGCCCAGTTTAGGTTTACCAATTTGGCAATTTCTAACACAACTACCAAAATTTAATGGGCTGCGATGAATTAAACATTTTTGCAGCGCAAAAAAGGCAACAGATAAGATTAGAGGACTGCAGCTCAGCCGTAAGCAGATTACATAGTTTTACCCCCAAAAAAAAAGGATCTTGCAGAAAGAAACATTTACCTCCGTTGAAGTCCTTTTTCCCCGGAGAGTGAAGGTTCTGTCGGAATCGTTTCGCCGGTGGAAACGGAAAGATCTCTGGGGTATGCAGGATGAAAACAAAAAGTATGGTGGGTTTCTTGTGATTAATGATCAATTGGGTGGTAAAGGTTAATAATAAAGCCCAATAACAGTAGCAGCGGCCCAGTAAGCGCTCGGGTTCGACTTTCTTTTATGGGCCATATGGATCGAAAGTTAGACCCGCCTAAAACTAAAACACATACCCATGGCTGGCGTGACAATTCCTGTCGTGTCCATTGGGTTCGGTTTTAGGGTTTCCGTGTCGACATCTCTCACCCCTAACTTTACCCGTTTAAATATTTGTGTTGACACGTTTAAATCGCGAACATTTTAGGTTCGTGTCTTATTTTCGTGTTGTAGTATAAATTACTCTAGTGTCGGGTTCGAGTTGACAGGTCCATGTGTCAATTTTCTCAACCATAATTTTATCTATTTAATTATTTTCGTTGTTCGTGTTGACCCTTAAAATTCGCAAACCCAACAAAGCTCAACCTAACATTTTCATATCATATCGAGTCTGTGTCGTGCCATAAATTATCACCTGAAACCTCGTACCTTCTTTCTGGAATTTACATTTGGTGGTCGATTTGACTTTGACCCCACAAGTTTTTGCTTTTCAAGACACTAATGATTAAAGTCACTAATTAACCCACTCCCACGCTGCTTTTTCACCCATTGGCATAAATTTATTCGGTCTTATCCTTCATCAAACAAATTAATCACAATTTTCTTATTCTTTCCACTAAATGTAAATACATCCCAAAATTTAATGAGAGGGCAAAGCGAAGTTATGTTTTACAAGACAACAATAGGAGACAGTATCTTGTGACACGTATTATATTTTAACAACTAAACTTAATAAAACTATTTTCCTTAAATATAATTAATAATTGTTATTATTACATAACCGTAATATTTTAATAATTAAACTCAATATTTTAACTCTTAAAGACGACATGTGATACTTCATCACCTAAATTTAATACACATAAAATTTGTTGTTTTAAAATACATGCAATAGTTCATAAGTTAAACCGAATACTCTATTACTTAAAAATGATGTACAATACTTTAAAACTTAAATTTAATAAACACTACACATGTTTTAATATAGTGATATTTCCAAAATTAGATTCAATGTTTCAACACCTATTACGTGATACTTGAATAAATAATTTCAGTAATATATACTGTATTTTAGAAACTCAATATGCATATATTAGATTGCTAAACATGTTTCATACAAGTTTTTGCGGAAGAAAAAGAAATAATGAGTTTTCAATGTAATAAACGAAAAGTAAAAGCCAACTATAATTAATTTGCTTTTTGACCAAAGTAAAATAGAATAAAACACAAAGAATTTGAACTGTTTTTTATACGAATGGGCCAAAAAGAGTGGAAGTAAAGTAAAAGCTGACCAACTGGCCGCGTCCACAGAATCAGAGCCTTTAATAGTTAGGTTGAATTACATTTAGTCGAGATTTACTTAAATAATAAATTGATTTTCGAATTTTAAAAAATAACATCCTAATTCTTTAATTACTTAAACTTGAATCCAACACTGTTCATCGTGCACTTTTCATCATCTTCTTCATTTTTTAATTTATTTTTTAAACCATAATCATTGTAAATTGTTGTTTTGACTATAATGGTTGTTTCTGAATGGTTCAATAGAGGATTTTCCATTTAATGAGTCATCTTTTATAAAGGGGCATGATATTTGTAATAACCGTTTCGATATTTGCAGTAACATTTTCTTGTGAAAAAGTCTAAAATACCCCTAACACTAAAATATCGCCGGCGCCCGGCGATATTCCCCCCCCCCCCCCCCCCTTCAGTTTGATATTTGCAGTAACCACCGGGCGGATCTTCGCAAATCCGGTAAAAAATTCACATTTTCGACAAAAATACTAACACATCCGGACATAATACAACTAAAATAATCAAACCAACTATCTAAAACAATACCGCAAAACATTTTAACTTTAGCCACTAACTTTTTTCCGATCCGAGTCGTCTCGATTTTTATCCGATTTTGTGATTCCACCCGGCTCTGCTTTGCAGGAATTATTAAACGGAACAGAGCCCGTGAGTTGCTTTTTCAATTTTTTTTTTGTGCAGCCCGTGAGGTTTGTAATTTTTTTTTGCCCAGGGGTATTTTTGTCTTTTTACAGGGGAATGTTACTGCAAATATCGAAAAAGTTATCGCGAATATCAATTCCGTTTATAAAAGAAGGCATGATACTAGAAAATCAGGATGCAAGCAGTCCTTACAAGAGATGGACCTCCGAGATTGTTTTTTAAGCTACTGCAATCCCTGTGTAAACAAAGTTTCAGAGACAAGCTTTTTGCTCACTAATTTTCATGAAATCATCTCCTAATTAATTGACTAACGAGAAGAAGAAGAAAGAGTAATTACTACACCCCTCCAACTGCCTGGGATCGCGTGAATCAGTGAGAAGAAGAAGAAGAAAAAAAAAAAAAAAAAAAAGGAAGAAGACGATGAACAGTGCACGATGAACAGTGCACGATGAACAGTGCACGATGAACAGTGTGGGTGGTTAAGGGACTGAGATATTATTTTTTAAAACTTGAGAAACTCATTTGTTATTTAGGTAAATCCCGGGGATGTAGAATGTAATTCACCCTATTTAATACGTCTCCAAAAAGATCACCGAAGAATGAACACGTGGACTCCATGCAACGTCGGCTCGCCGATTCCGGTCAATTATTCTGGCGGCCTCATTGCTTCATACGACTCTGCTTTCCAGTTTACACGCTAAGTAATAAATTCCCCCCCAAAGATCCCGCTCCAAAAGCGGCCTATTCGTTAAAAGTCAAAATTCGCCAATCAAACCTTAATTTGTTCCGCCGCTTTCCCCTCTCCGGTCTCTACCTCCAAAGATTTCCGGCGATTCAACTGTTCTTCTGCTGCTCCCACAGCCACCTTCCTTCAGTACAGGGTCATCGGGGGAAAACCCATTACGGATTGACGTAGATTATTATTATTAATAGCTGTTTCTGTTTATCATCGGATCTTCATTCTTCCAACTTTTGGTTCCGCATATGGTTGTGGACTAATTAATATGAAGTTTGGACTGACGTTCACGGAGTATCTCAATGGGGATCAAGAAGGGTTCCTGGATAAGTGCTCCCATGTCGAGTACAAGAGGCTCAAGAAGGTTCTCAAGAGTTGTAGGGCTTGTAGATCCCTAGACGATGACCGGGATGTTGCCTCTTCTCAATCTTGCCAGTGTGAATCCTGCCCGGGTATGTACAATTATTTCCGTTTCTCCATATGATTTTGGTTTCTTCCCAAGGAAAAGTTTGAAAATTTTTTTTTGAACGCGTCAGATTATTGATGGAATTGATTGCTGGCATCCGCAATGTGTTCGTTGAATGCTTCGATTTGGTATTTGATGTATTGCTCTGTTCATCATATACATATGTAAATTACTGTATATATGTAACTGAATCAGTATGCTTAGCTAATTTCTTATAAAGAAAAGTGATGATGAATTAATGTTTTTTTTTATAGTAAAAAAGGTAGACAGTTTAATCTGATAAATTACAGTTTTCTGAAAGCTTCTGAGTATCATGTCGTCGCATCAATGGTTATAGTGTCACTCTACTTTTTTTCCTGGGATGGTAATCTTCTTCTTTTAAATATGTTTTTATCTTGTTTCTCTGCAAATCTTGTAGCATGTGATGAGAAGTTCTTCTCTGAGTTGAAGAAGGAAGTTTCCGACATTGCTGGTTGCTTCAGTTCCAGAGTGAGGCGCCTTCTCCATCTTCATACGGCTCCTGGAATGCATAGGTACATTGCAAAATTGCGAAACTGTTTTAAGGATGACCAGCAACTCATGGTGCAAGAGGGTCGGATGCTAATTGAATACATCACAATGAATGCTGTTGCTATTCGGAAGATCCTTAAGAAATATGACAAAGTAATTGTGAATTGCTTCTGCATTTGGGGATATTCAAATGTCCTTATATTTCTGTTGAATGAACTATATATTATAGCTTCTCTGTTGTTCTCTTGACTCTGCCATTGATTATTTGCTAATTTCTGCTTGCAGATTCACAGTTCCATGAATGGCATGAGATTTAAATCTAGGCTGAGAGCCGAACACATAGAAATTCTGCAATTGCCGTGGTTAATAGAACTGGGAGGTTTCTATATGAATTTCATGGAATCAAATGGTGGAAGGTCCAGTGAGCTCCTCAGTCCATTCTCTTGTGATCTCAGTGCTACAGATGCCAGAATGACACTGGTGCTTCCAGATCGAGTCAAATTGGAGTATAACATGACTTGTCCTATTTGTTTGGTGAGAATTTACATTCTGTTGAGATTCAAGAGAAGTTGTCACAAGATTTACACTTGGTACCTTAGTTGATGTTATACACTGACTCATTCTCATCATTTAGGAACTTGTGTTCAATCCATATGCGTTGAGTTGTGGGCATATATTCTGCAAATCTTGTGTGTGCACAGCGGCTTCTGTTATGATTTTCGAGGGTCCTAAGGCTGCAAGTCCAGATTCAAAATGTCCAGTTTGCAGGGAGGTTAGTACAAAGATAGATAGATATCTACCAAGCTTAAATACTTTTATTGCCCCAAGTTGATCTGTAAGAAATGCAGGATGTGTTATAGTGATTAATAATTTTAAGCATCTTCAACCATAGAGATAGTAGAGATAATAAGCTTGTAATACACAGTATGCATATTCATTTAGCTCTTCTAAGAACTTCTTGATTCATATGGTCACCCCATCTAAAGTTTATATCTTTCTAACCTCAGATCTTGATACATTTAATAGTATCTGAAGTTTTATTCCGTCCTTCCTGTCTGGCAAGTTACCGTTGTTTCTTCTAATATTTTTGGAATTGTACGTGATCATCCCTGGCTAAAATATCGTTGTTGCAGGACGGGGTTTATGCAAATGCAGTGCACATGATGGAGTTGGATTTGCTCCTGAAGAAAAGGTATAAACTATAAGAACTTGTTTTGCAACGACTGTCTTAGCACGAAGTACTTGGATTCTGACTTGCATCGCTATGCATTTTCAGGTGCAAGGAGTATTGGAAGGAGAGGTTGGTTGCTGAACGGGCGCAGATGGTGAAGCAATCCAAGCTATACTGGGATTTGCAGACCAAATATATGATAGGATACACATAAAGGATTCTTTGAATTCACAGCTTTTCTTACATTACTACCCCTGGTGTTTCTTGGTTAAATTCACGAAAATAAACCTGTTGTTTTGGAAAAGGCCTTTGGGATGTAGTACAATTCATATGATCTATATGGTATGTTTTGTAGTATGACCAAATAAGAGATGTGTAAATGTAATTGTTAAAAATAACAGGTTTATTTTTCCAAACAATCAAGCAAGTAAATGTAATTTGCTTTGCCTTTTTTTTTTTTTTTTTTCTTCCCTTCTTCCTCTTATGAAAATATACACACTACTTGTTTTATGGTTAGATAGAAAAGTTTGTGATCACTCTCTCGACAACGAGAGATGTATCCAGATACTGTGTGTCTATCGAGATTAAATTCCTTGTCTTCATGTATCCTTTCACATAGGAAATTTCAGGATACAGAAGATCTAGTATGGTGCCTACCATGTATCTAGACATAAGGAATCTCATATGTTTACTGCCAGGTTGATTGTTACTCCTTCTGAAACGTCATTTATTTTGGACCGGAGTGAGTTTATATAAATCAAATTATATTGATTTTGGATTAACCGTTAAGCATCATGTATCGCATTAATACACAAGTTTAGCGTTTGAATCTATCTATCGAAATATTAACGTTAGATTGTCAGGCCGTTTTCACAGAAAACTCTCTCTATATAAATTTGTACAATACGCCATTGGCGTGCGGAGGTGCTTTTGTCCAGTGGCAGTTTTATATACACATGAGGGAAAAAAAACTTTTTGGAGAAGGGAGTCCCCAGTGTTTTTACTCCCTTTTTGATTTTGTAAAATCGATATCAATAAAAGTAGTAAAGATAATATTATTAAAAAAAATTGACAAGTAGGCAAATTGCAGAAGTTAATTAATGACGATTAAGAGGGGCAAAGTGTAATTAAGCCTAAAAAAATGTCTCTTCAATTTACCCCGAAACGGTCCCCCCAAGTTCCATCCAAACTGTACTCGCATTTCGATTTTGTTACGACTCTCTCTGCTCACAAGCTCTCAACCATGGCGTTCTTCTCTTGGTTCACCCGTTTGCGATGTTCTCCTATGAGTAACACCCTCCGAAACTCCATTCTCAAGCAGCAGAACAGGGCCCATTCACTGTCCCCAGCTGCAGCGGCTGCGAGCTCTGACCATCAGTCGAATCCTCCAAGGTTTCTGTCGTTGGCCGGCTCTTTACTTCCCATGGCATTGGCAGCCTCTGCTGGGGCCTTTTTCATCCAGTCTCACGACGGAAAATCACTCTGTGACGCCGCAGATATTGATCAACGGTATTAACTATTAACGATACTCATTACTGCTTTTCCAGTTCGCGGTGTGCTGTTCTATTCGTCGCTTTTTAACTATTGGCGATGGTGGGGGCTCGGGAACTCGTTGACTACAGTTGGAATGTTTTTCCGGGTTCACTTACTGTCACTGTGACGTACTAAGTTGGAATGACACCGATTTTAATTTTATTTTTTCCCTTTTTTCAAAAAAAAAAAAAATTCCCTGCATAATGAGTTGGTTATGTGATTTGGATGATTGCAATTTGGAAACTTCATGGGTTTTATTTTGACTCGTAATCCTTGAGCTAGCAGTGGTGGGATGAGGATTGGAGGCAAAGACAGTACGGATTATGCTGTGAAAGGCTCTCACGCAGAAGTTCCACAAGCTCTCATTGACGAATTGAAGGCCATTTGTCAGGTAATCTTCAAGCAATTATGGATTGCAAAATGTCGAGTTTTCTATGTCTTTTGGTGAACTTTTGAGCCGTTCACTGTGGTTATTGTTTAAGTTAGTTATTTGAATATTAGTCTTATTTCAGGATAACATGACCCTGGACGATGAGGAGAGACATTTCCATGGAAAGCCACAGAACAGTTTTCACAAAGCAGTGAATATCCCTGATGTGGTGGTATTTCCAAGGTGAACGACTTCAAGATGTGGGTTTGACATTTGTATTTTTTGTTCTTCGGTCAGGATTATAAACCGAGTACATTTGATATATGCAGGTCAGAGGAGGAGGTTTCTAAGATAGTCAAATCTTGTAACGACCATAAGGTCCTTCCATGTCAAGATTATAATGTACTATACATACACACATGAACACAGACATGCAGAAACAGAGACAC
Organism: Leptodermis oblonga; assembly: GCA_016801395.1. Taxonomy (NCBI): domain Eukaryota; kingdom Viridiplantae; phylum Streptophyta; class Magnoliopsida; order Gentianales; family Rubiaceae; genus Leptodermis; species Leptodermis oblonga. The sequence continues at coordinate 5,920,657 of CM028750.1, read as the reverse complement.
ACATTTTTCTTCGTAAATTATTATTATTTGTTGCCTTTAACAAGTGGTTTTCAGGTGAATATGCCTGAAAATCGATAGGTCAAATATTTTTCCTCGTTTTGAGCTGGTTTTTTTAAATTTTTTTCTTCATATGGATTTGATTTTAGTCTTTTGGCTGAAAGTAGGTTCCAATTGTGCCCTATGGTGGAGCAACATCAATTGAAGGTCACACCCTGTCACCTAATGGAGGAGTTTGCATTGACATGACTCTGATGAAGGTATGAATTCTCTACTTCGTGAAAACTCTGATGTCACTCTGCTTATTTCATGATCATGCCACGTGTTCAAATTTGCAAACACGGGTGTACTAAGGTGCAAGACTTCTGATACGACTCATTTTTGGCGTTGGAAAGTTTACAAAAGCTACCTACTTGCTGGTTTTGTCCACTTGTCTATGTTGCCTATTTCTGACACCTGGATATTTTCTTTCCATCTGAGCAGTTTAGTTATTTGAATGTACTAAATTCAAAATTAATTTTTTTCCCCCTATTCTGATTTGGACTATTAGTTGTTTATATTTTGCTGCTTATTCTCCATAAAAGTGTCTGCAGATTGGAAAAACATGTGGAGGTACATAGTTGGAGTTTCTTCTCTGTGTTCAACGGAAATTAAGTTTGAGGTTTGATTCTTGGCTCTCTCTAACTTCGTACAATCAAATGTTCATGTAGCGTGTCAAATCATTAAATGTTGAGGACATGGATGTTGTTGTTGAACCTGGGATTGGGTGGATGGAACTCAACGAATACCTGGAGCCTTATGGTCTATTTTTTCCTCTTGATCCTGGTTGGTGATAGTGTGTGCTTTATTATTTTATTCAAGTGTTTTGATTTCTTTTAAGTTCTTACAATTATGCAATTTATGTTCAATTATATGGACAAATGCAACATAGAAACTTTATCAATCATGCTATAGCAGTCATGAAAATGAAAAAGCTTAATTCTTTTATTTAAAAGGAGATAATCATATGATGTAATATTGACATTTACTGTAAGGGATATGATTATACTAAACTTTGCAAAATAACTTGACTCATTCTTAAGTTATGGAGATTGATGTACACAGACACACATTCATATATAAACATTTTTGTGAGTGTCAGTGATGAAACAATGCGTGCGAACTCCCGGAAATTATCAAGCTCCTTGTGCATGTCTCCTGTAAATTCTTCTTTGTTACAATGGTGTGATAATGTCTCTAAGCTCAAATTTGAAGTACTATTGTTTAGTTGGATTGAGAATATGAAGTGTTGAAATTACTTTCCAAAATAGTGGAATACAATTCTTGTATGAACTGATGATATCTGTAAATGCCAAGCTATGAACTTTAAGCTTATTTAAGGTACTGTTGTTGAGTTGGATTGAGAATCTGAAGAGTTGAAATTGCTTTTTTATAATACTCAAAAATAAAATCTTAATTTTAACCGATGTTATTTGTAACTGACTAGCCATGTTCTCTAAATCCATCCTCCTGATGTTTACTGTAACATTCCTTGTCCATTTACTTTTGGTGCTGGTAAATAATTGTTACAATCTTTAGAACAGCTACTGGTGGCCATAGAAATTTTTGTTACATAATGATGCCAACGTGATCACTATAGGTGGAGATTTAAGATAACTGATGAATTAGGGAATTTGACATCAGTAGACTCGACTGTTTTCTGCTTTAATACCTTATCTGTCTTTTTCTTCTAATCTGATTCCGGAAAGGGACTGTTCATCTATCCTGAACTGAAGTTAAGTTGTCATCATATTACCTTTTCGTTATCACATATTTTTGAGTTGTAACGTCGTTACCTAATTTTATTGGCAGGGCCTGGAGCAACCATTGGTGGGATGTGTGCTACTCGATGCTCTGGATCTTTAGCTGTGAGGTGGTTTTTTTTGTGTCTTCAGGAATGATTATGTATTGCATATGATAGTGGTCAATGGATTGGGTTTCATTAAGAAATGGACAAAATTTTCATGCCGTTACTTTTCCACCTGTCATTGATGGTTGTATTGCACACCATGTCATCAGGAGAGGAAGACAAATAAATAAATAAAATAAATTTCAGTGACCTTTTTTCCCTCGATCTAAATGTTGTAATTTTAATATTTTAACTGAACAAGGTAAATATGTCTCCTCATTTTGAACTAATATACCTAACTTTTGTGACCCTAGTTACTCGAGAGACTAGTTTAATTCTTTGAGTTTGAAGAGTGATAACAATTCAGATGTTATGTTGTTTTTTATTTTAATTGGATCCAATTGACAATGTCATTTGAAGCTTGTAGGTACGGAACTATGCGTGATAATGTCATAAGTCTCAAGGTTAGCTATTTTGTTATTTAATGCTTTTACTTTCTGTAATCATCAAACTTTCACGCTATCTATTACATGCAGGTTGTTTTGCCCAATGGAGAAATCATGAAGACAGCATCTCGTGCCAGAAAAAGTGCTGCAGGGTTGGTGGTTTTTTTTGTTACGATGGTTTCTTCTTGCTTGCATAATGATTCTTCTTCCTTTGAATATGAAGCCTTTGTTGACTAACTCGAAGACTGGCACCTGAATATCAACTAGCTCAAACTTCAAAATGTCTATGCAGATATGATCTCACTCGATTGTTAATTGGAAGTGAAGGAACTTTGGGTGTTATAACAGAAGTTACTTTACGTCTCCAGAAGATCCCTCAGTACTCAGTGGTAATCTCACTTACTTTGATTTCATTTTTTTAAAGCTTGATCTTAGATCTTATTCTAATCTTTTATCCTTCAGTGTCAAATAAGTCTTTTGCTTCATAAATTAGCAAACACCTGCATTTTTGCCTATTGGAGGTGTTTAATATTTTTAGTTGGACGATTTGTGTTTCAATGATTAAAAACTTTGAGCAAAGCATGGTTTTTAATGAGATCTCACTGCAGCTGGATCTTAACCTTGTTCTTCTAATATGTTTTAGTTGCCTGCTTATTAAGGTAAAGATTTATGACAGTTTTGAGATAACAGAGAAGAAGATGCTTTGATGCGAAAAAATCTGCTGTATCTTTTGACATTTTATGTTATCAAATTTGCTTTGAGAAACTACTTCTTATTTCGTGCAGATGGTTGTGAATGTTATCATGCTATACCTACTTTTAATTGGAAAACAAGATGAGCGATGGAATTACCTTTATTCTTCCATAGAAGTTACAAGATACTATGCAATAAAGTGATTTAGGGAGCATGAAAGGCTCATTTTTTGGGAGAAGGATAAATATTTTTTTGACAAATGGTCTAGTAGCTTAAGGGATCTGCTTCTTTATATGCTGTACAGATTCAGAATCATGACAGAGCAGAAGTATCATTTCCAACTTTTTCTAGTATAAACAGAGGAAAAACTTCGTAATTTTATGATATTTTCCTAGCCTCAGAAATCTACTTGTCCATTAGAGTTACTTTCAGCCTAGAGATAAGTTTCATACATGCACTAATGTCTTTTTGGAAGCTTACACTTGATGGGATTGCAAATAATTATTAAAATGCAGGTTGCTATGTGTAACTTTCCGACAATTAAAGATGCTGCAGATGTTGCTATTGCCACCATGCACTCTGGCATACAGGTGCAAATCTAGTGCTATAATATCTTTCTGTCTTATTATTTTCCATTGTTCTTTTTTCCAATTTTCCTATGCTAGTGCATTTAAACATCAGGAAGAGCACCCCAGTTTGAGCCTGTATGAATAGCTGGCATTTTTTTTTTTTTTCCCCTTTTCATTCTGACTATCCTAGTGCTCATGTGTGGAGAAGTTAATATATTTGAATGATAGGCTAACATAAGAACTAATTATGTCAACATAGTGTTTGCTCTAGTGATCTGATATATTTTCTCCTTCACGATAATTGTGGAGCTCAACATTATTGAGGTTCTGCGGCATTTTATTTGACTTACTGGAATCTAAGTTTGACGTAACAGCTCTTTCAAGAAAAATTGTGATGTACTTCCCTTATCTATCCAATTCAAAACATCACTGTCACAATTCATCACTTTTACTGTGTGCTAATATCCAAAAACTTTAGCATGTGGATGTTCAATCCTGGGAGGGAGCATCAAATTCTCATGCTTATAATGATGAACCAGCTAATTGGAAGAATATATTCATTGCCTCAGATGGAGGTACCCTCCATGCAGACAGCACCTTATTTGATTGCAAATCTAGAGACTTAAGAAAGTGATAAGGGTATAGTACGGCTTAAATCTAGTACAAGATGAATCTACAAAAGCATGTATACATAGGTTTGGCCATATTTTAGAGAAAAAGACCTTTATATATAAAGATAATTTGATACGGGATCTACATTTTGAGTACATTGTGGCATAAATATTGGGATTGGAAATTTTCATGTTTTTGCTTATTACATAATATTCACTGTTTGATCTTGATTTAATCATTGTGGATGCCCAGTTGGAATCTGGAAAATTACACATTTAATACTTAATTAATTTTTCATGTTGCTCAAAAGGTTTCGCGAGTAGAGCTTCTGGATGAAGTTCAAGTGAAAGCCATCAACCTTGCTAATGGGAAAAATTTACCGGAAGTTCCAACCTTGATGTTTGAACTTTTAGGCACAGGTAAAATATGATCCTACTAATATTTACTAGTGGCATTCATTATGTTCCTTATGTCACTCAATACCAACTCAGATACCTTAGCTGTTATATACCTTCTTGTTGAAAGCCAGTGCTTTTTCTTGGACTCTATCAATCTTGATATTGGTATGGAGATGCATTAGCTTGCGATTTGGCGTGGTGCGTTAGTTGGTCTGAGACTCATTGTTGTTTTTTAGATTAATAACATAGATTACTTAAGACATTGTATGAGAGGATGTGGAAAGTTGGACTAAGCATACTTGCTAGCCGACACTTTTGTAGTCCTTTCTGTGCTGTGAAGCTTACAGTTCAACTCTTATTTTGATTCCATTTCAGTTTTTGTATTTTCATGAACTAATCGTTAGTCATGTTAATGTCCACCAGAAGCCTATTCTCGTGAGCAAACCCAGATCATTGAGAAGATAGCTTCTGAGCATAACGGCTCAGATTTCGTTTTTGCTGAAGATCCTGAAGCAAAAAAGGAGCTTTGGAAGGTTTGTGGTTGAAGAAGTGAATATTGGATTACCTTTCTACCCTCCTCATTGTATACTTTTGCAGATGTTTTACATTTACATTTGTTAGTTTATTCTATTTCAAATGACCAGTTTCAGATATGAATCTGCATAAAGAGATGCTGAGATAGGTCAATGTTATGTTACATAATATATGGAATCACTCATCTCTTGCCCTCTCAAATTGGAGATTCAATTGATTTAAGTATCCATAGATGGCTTGTTTACCTTTTCCATTTTCATCCTCTGAGTAGAATCCATTTAGTTTTAATGAATTTCTACATTAATGAAATATCGGACTTTTAATGTTAGTTATCTTTTCATGTAGACAAGGAAGGAAGCACTTTGGGCTTGCTTTGCGATGGAACCCAACTATGAAGCAATGATAACTGTGAGTTTATTCCTCTTCCTTTTCTTCTTTTATGTATAGAAATGGGCATGTGGAGAGGGCAATGAAGAGTGTGATGAGGTTCATGTGAGTCATGGTTAGGATTATGAAACAATGAAGGTAAAACCAATTTAGATTTTACAATGGCATATGAAAAGAAGATTTTGTAAAACAGTTACAAGATCAGCTATGCTTGTTGAATTGTGAGCTGTGCTTTAGCTTCCTTATATATATTTGAGTCTTGCAGGATGTTTGCGTTCCTCTGTCACAGCTTTCTGAATTGATCTCAAAATCCAAAAAGGAACTTGATGCTTCACCACTGGTCTGGTATTAGTTCATCTCAAGAAATTAAACTTTTAGAGAAGCAGATCAATTTACTTTGGTATGCCAACACAATAAACACTGCTTTATTCGCTCATTGTTAACAGCACAGTTGTTGCTCATGCTGGTGATGGGAACTTCCATACAGTGGTGCTATTTGACCCCCAGAAAGAGGAACAAAGAAAAGAAGCTGAGAAGCTAAACCATTTTATGGTCCATGCTGCTTTATCCATGGAAGGTATCAAGTCTATGCCAACTTCATTATCTTCATGCTATAGACAACCTTGTCAGCTTGGAATATTTGTGGATATGTACACGTGTGATTAGAGATTTGATTCCAATGCTTTTGGCGAGTTGTCTGTTTCACCCCATGAGTGGGGTATTTGTGTGCTGTTGTTCCTTTGTTCTCGTACTTATACTGCAAGAAGGTATGAAATTGGGCCTTGGTGGTATGGTCATAATTGTGCGATTATCACAATTCATTAGGAACTCCTTTGGCTGATATATGCCGCCAGCTGCTGAAGTGTTTGTTTTGTATGATCTTAGCATACCTCAGATAGTGGATAAATGATTAGTTGCTGTTTTTAATTAGTATGATTTTGTTATGATTCTGTGCTATGCAGGAACTTGTACCGGAGAACATGGAGTGGGGACTGGGAAAATGAAGGTACTACAACACTATATTGTCTGAGCCTATGCATGAAAAACCGTGATCTTAAAGAAAATTCGGTGTCGCCATGTTCTTCTTCTCTTACTAGTAATTGCCTCTTCAAACCAGAAAGAGATGCTAAAATTTTCTGACTTTTGCCTTTTAGATGCCATTTCGGCATCGTGGAATAGCTTTCTTTGAAGTTAAGTTTGCATCCTGCAAGATGTTATGGTGTCACATTCACTTGAGATTCCTTAGTCGATCCAGCGAATCGCGTACATTTTGCATGTAAGACGTTCATATAGTTATTGTTGATCTGATTTGATTGGTTCCTGTGATCTGTGACACAGTATCTTGAAGAAGAACTAGGGATTGAAGCTCTGAGGACAATGAAAAAGATTAAAGGTGCTTTGGATCCCAACAACATCATGAATCCTGGGAAACTCATCCCTCCTCACGTGTGCTTCTAGTTCCAGAAGAGCCTCTTTCGTTGTAGGAGCTGCTGCAACGACACCATGAAAGCTCATTCTCAAGATTATATCGTTGTTAAGCCGCAGATGAAGCCAGGCTCGAATGGCGCGACGATGAAAAGAAAGAGTTCAATGTATCTTGTTTTGCAAAATATAGTGACATTTAACAAGACTATAATATGACGTTTGTTCACTGAATGAAGTATGAACCGCGACTACTCATTCGGTTTGTGTAAACGAAGTACCAGACTACCAGTAACGTACAAGTGTTTGAATCTATGAATAACACATTCAAGGGCACAGGTGTATCCTCCACCTGAACGTGAGGGGACACTGTCCCCTTCGGGACATAGAATCTCGGCTTGGGATCCTCTAGTTTCAATAAATTTGGGATTAAAATGTCTCCTGCCTAAAATAGCAAAAATATGGGGAGGGTGCTAGGATCCCACCACCAACACCCTCCTGAATTTTTTCTATTTGTTACATGGGACACTCTAGTTTCAATTTTTTGGACAAGAGGATCTCATCTCTAGAATCTCCCTTGCTCGAACATGCATTGACTCAGTTAAGAAAGAACAAGCTTGAGTTCAATTGAGTCAAAAAAGATTTAAACTCAAGTTCGAGTATTTAATTCTGAACCCGACCCGAGCTCAACTTCAAGCCTTTTAATATATTTTAAAGGAAATAATTGGAAGAGTGAAAATTTGAGAAAAATTAAAATAATATATATTATATTTTTCAAAGAAACAAAAAATTTGTCAGGTGCGTTTGACCTCACGTCCATGACAGTGCCGGCAGATTGTCAGGTGAATCTTGCATGCAGAAATTCTCAAATGAGAAAATACTCCAAATTAAGCTTATGCTTTTGTAATCTTATAGGAATCAAGCACTTAAACGTCAAAATCTCCCCTAAATAAATTAAGCTCATTTCATAGTGATCAATCAATCAATCACTGTCCTCTGTTAATGTTAGTTAACAGTTTCAATATCATTGGGCGCGAGTTTAAATTAAATTTCATAGATAACATATGCGAGTAAGTTATTTATGGTTCCGGTTTCAGTTTTGAATTCGGAACGAACTGTTAATTTTAGATTTGAATCAAGTTTTTGCCAAACACAATTTAGCCCAATGGTATAAGGGCTTTGGTATGTTATTAGTTATATCTACTCGCTAAAATTTATAAAATAAGATAAAAATAAGTGAATTACAAATATAAGAAACTAAATTTATAAATTGAATAGTAAATTGATAATACATGAAAATATTGAAAGAGTAGATTGTAAATTTACTTAATTTTTTGAATTTCTTCAAAAAAGAAAAAATTGAATAGAAAAAATGCCCAACAAATAGTGGAATCGAAACTGGACGATTTCGAAACGTCACCATCCTACATTTTGCCATACAATTTTCATAAATAGTTTCTAAAGTGTCACATACGCGTGGTGTGTGTATATATTTCCTCCGTCCCATTCAAAGAGTCCTATTTGTAATACTATTTTCAGTATTACAAACATAACTGAATAGGACGAAAGGAGTATATTTTATGAAAAACTATAGTACCTTCAGGAACCAATCATTTAAGGAAGAATCACATTTTTTTCTACTAAAAGTTTGGCCTGTTTACACTTTTGGTACCAATGTTTGACAAGTTTCAAAAGTTTGCCTTATGTTTTTACTTTGTTACATTTTTATTATTAGGACGAGCTATATCAGGTTTTACATGGTCAAAATAAAGTCAACGGTAATTTAGAGTATTTTGCAAATTCTACAATTTTATATGGGCTGAAAGATAATTTTCTAATATTTTTCTTCTCCTCTATCGTTTTCATATTTGCAACCTGCAACTGCAATCTACTGCTCATGACCATCGTGAAATGGTAATTATAGTTGCAAGTTGCAGATAGGGAAACAGTAGAGGAGAAGAAGAAGATTAGAAAATTATCTTTCAGTCCACACAAAATTGTAGAATTTGTAAAATATACTCTAAATTACCCTTGACTTCAGTTTAACCACATAAAACTTGATAGAGCCCGTCCTAGTAGTAAAAATGCAACAAAGTATAAACATAAGTCAAACTTTTGAACCTTGTCAAACATTTGGTACCAAAAGTGTAAACAGGCCAAACTTTTGGTACCAAAAATGTGATTCTTCCAATCATTTAATAATAAATTATAGGCTTAATCACTATTTACCCTCGTGTTATTGACTTTTGACTATTTGTCCTCCATGTTGTGAAAACTAATTGGTTGCCTCTCGTATTTCTAAAACTAACTGTTTTCCTTCACCTCTTACCAGTCAAACCAAAAAATTTATGATAAGACAAAAATACCCCTCTGGAATGCTGACATCACACTCTCAAGTTTAAGTAACAAGTTTCAGACGAATCTACCCCCAAGCAATCGGAAAACAGCTGGCGATCATTTTTCCTCTAAGAAAAACGGCATTTTTTTTCTTTCTTAAGTAATATGCAGTTAATACTTGGGTATATTAGTCTGAAATTTTTTACTTAAACTTGAAAGTGTAATGTCAGCATTCCAAAAGAGTATTTTTGTCTTTTCTTGAAATACGGGGCAACCAGTTAATTTTAAATATATGAGGGGCAAATAGTCAAATGCTAATAAAACGTGATAAATAGTGATTAAGCCTAAATTATATTCAAATCTACCGTTCATCTTTGGCTATCCTATTTATAGGGTTCCTTGTGCTTCCCTGCTCTTCACCTTCTTCAACACTTTGACAAGAATATAATTTGAGTGCAATATATATAGAAATGGAATTATCACTTCCCGGCCGTGTTGTGGAAGACCTTCACGGCGTCGTAAAGCTCTACAGCGACGGTTCCATTTACCGGACCGACTTTAACTTTGATATTCCGATCCACGATGATCACTCCGTCGTCTGGAAAGATTGCCAATACGACCCGCGAAACAACCTCAATCTCCGTCTCTACAAGCCCGTCTCCGCCCCTCCGAACCCTCCCTCCGCGAAACTTCCCGTCGTGTATTTCTTCCACGGCGGCGGCTTTTGCGTGGGCTCGTGCACGGCGATTCACAACCACAACACCTGCCAACGCCTGGCTTCTGGGCTGCAAGCCTTGGTGGTTTCGCCGGACTACAGGCTGGCGCCGGAGCACAGGCTCCCGGCTGCCGTGGACGATGCGCTTACTTCTCTCAAATGGCTGAAAGCTCAGGTTCTGTCGGAGGCTCCGGAGGAGGAGCCGTGGCTGAGGAGTGACGAGGTTGATTATGGACGGGTTTGTATAATTGGGGACTCCTCCGGCGGGAACATGGCTCATCATTTGGCCATGCAGCTTGGGCCTGGTTCACCGGAATTAGCTCCGGTTCGGGTTCGGGGTTATGTGCTGATGGCACCATTTTTCGGTGGAACGGTGAGAACTAAGTCGGAAGCGGAAGGAACCGAGCCACTCTTGGATTTAGAGACTCTTGACAGGTAATCTTTGGTATCTCACATTTCTTTAGGGGACTCGGGTTTGACAGTACAACTTATTATGAACCTTAAGTATAGCAGTTGGGATGAACTCTTCTAATAGAACAGATGGAGTAAGAAAAAAGTTTATTGCTCCGGGTGGTATTAACAATTTCTGATTTATATTCCCTAACTCATCGAACATATATTAATTGCATGGATGCATGAACACAGGTTTTGGAGGCTATCGTTACCAGTTGGAAAAAACGCAGATCATCCTCTGGCAAACCCCATGGGACCTTACAGCAAGAATCTCGAACCGATTATGATGGACCCGGTGTTAATCCTCGCCGGAGGGGAAGAACTGTTGAAAGATAGGGTGGAGAACTACGCAAACAAGTTGAAAGAGTATGGAAAGAAAGTTGAGTACGTAGAGTTTGAAGGGCAGCACCATGGCTTCTTCACCTACGGCCCATATTCCCAGCTGGGAGACCTTGTCTTGCAACACCTTCAAGTTTTCATTTCCAGAATTTCTGGCTAACCAATTTATATTTAATTAGCGAGCAATGATCAATCATCATGAATCAATAATGTTCAGAAAGTCCATCGTTTGATTGTTCCAGTCAGTCGCATTCCCGTTAAGGTATCAATAAATTCAAAATTTAAATTTAAAATTATATTCAACTGGTTATCCTTTGAAAACTATTTTTCTTACACAATCTCTCATAAAACAATTCCCGCTCAAATAAATTTCTTCCCAAATGAAAAATTCCCTTAAAAAAAAAAAAAAAAAATTTATATCCATTAGCTAACGTATGTACCGTACCGTTACCGTACATAGTACAAACCATGCGTGATACATCTCGGAATAAGGCGGGTCTATATCAATCCATGAACCGGTTGATTTTGGCCGGTTCCTCGCTCCGCTCCATGGGTGGATCCTCTCCTCCTTAGCATGCTAACATGAGGTCATAACAAAATATTGCTCATCATTGGGCCCAAGTTTGGCTCATTCGTGTGTTTGGTTATGGTATTGTGCTGAAAAATGAAAAAAACATGAATGCCTTTTCGCTCCACTAATTTAGATAACGATAACTGTCCTTCTGAACTGTGATCAGGAGAGACAATATCCTCTGGTGACACAGAAGATATGAGTAAAAAAGAAGCCAAATTATAGTTCATCTATAGCGCGTGACTAATTTGATAGAGTTACTGTACATACAGATCAATATCAGCCGGAATATCTCTAGTGTAATCTAAATCTAAAAAGTAGTTATATCCTGTTTGAAAGTTCATGCATAATCGTTTAATTAAATTATTATTTTTTTTATTGTAATTTTATATCCACAAATATAAAGATACAAAATTACAAACGAACTTTTTATTTTCTCTTTTTGGTTTACGTACGATTTGAAATTAAGCTTAAATATTTAGTGCTCATAACTTCGAATTATACCATTCACAAAACTTATTTTGTAAACTTTGACATCTGTCTTGTTCTTTCTTGTAATGGAACACAGGGACCAAAAATGAAATGTTTTTAATTTTTTTTATTAGGAAAATGATTGAGTTGAGACAGTAAAAAAAAATTTAATGACTGATATGACATTATTTGGTTAAATCACTTGATAGTCATGATTTTAGTCCAATAGTCTTCCGTGCAATTATTACGTCAATTACGGTGAAAATTCACTCTATGTATAGTTTTTTAATGAATTTCTTTTTAAATAAATAAAAATTTAGCTCAGTCAACGGTGACGAAAGTGCTGAGTCCGTTGACAAGCGCAGGTTCAGGAAATGTCGAGGCTTCCTTCATTTTTGGACAATTTATTTTTATTTTATTTTATTTTTTGGGTTCATATTTTCTGTCCTTAATAAACTACGATTAAATTAATATTTTTTACCCGAAACTGGAAACCGGATGCTGGTAACTTGGAGTACAGTTGACTTTTAATTCTCTTTTTTTTTTTTTTTTTTTGGTCTAAAAATTGAATTTATCTCCCACTTGTATTGTTTGGAATAGTATAAATAAAATAGTGCTGTAAAATAATGCCATTCATATAAAAGGATTTGTGGTACATACATTTTTTAATCTCAACAATTAAAATATGCCTTTTTATCGTTTCAAAAAAAAAAAAACTTTTTATATAAAATAAAGAGAATATAAAAATTATTTTTTTATTAATTAAGATGAATACTGAATAATATATATATATATATATTTTGTCTTATTAAGAGATGAGGTGAATATTCATGTACTACGTATTCTTTGTTGATCTCGTAGGCCGGAGGAGGCTATATTAGCGAAAAGCTGATTATCGATCTAATTAAGAACGTAAGGGGACCCCTTCTTTGCAGGGTAAGAAAGGTAGAGAAAATGCTACGAGCTAATGTTCAAATACCGGGCGCTACCGAAGTAACCCATAAAAAGCAATATTAAAAAATAAATTTTTTTTTAATGAGACGTAAAAATAATTAAATATATCAAAAAAGCATCCAAATCAAAATTAAAACGCAAAAATTCGTCGACTGACAAACTTGAAAAGCTCATATTTTAGAATTGTATACTTCAACTCTTCTATAAAAAATGGGGCATACTATTTGCAGTAACCATTTTACTATTTGCAGTAACATTTTTCTATGAAAAGTTTATTTTGCCCATAAGTATTAAAAAAAAAATTTCCCATAAAATCTCACACTATTTACAGGAACATTGGCAAAATACAGAAAATACCGCCCACTGTAGGCGGTATTTCTGAAATACCGCCCACAGTGGGCGGTATTTTCGCAAAACCTCACCCCGTTCATAAGCCAAAAAATCATCTTTATCCGAAAAAATGTGTAGGTTATTTACATACCGTGTAATATAGATCGTACTCGTGACTATAAAATCAAATGTTGTACAGTATTTTTTTTTTATAACTAAAGGGTAAAATAGACTTTTCATATGAAAATGTTATTGTAAATAGTAAAATGGTTACTGCAAATAACAATTCCGATAAAATAGTCGTAGTAATATATGATAGTTTAATCCCACAGTTTCGTGAGTTCTGTACAAATTTTGGGATCTAAATTGATTCAATTTCAACTGGTAATAGTTAGAAACTACTGTTTTAATTTTTATAATCATAAATTAATTAATTAATCTAAACAGGTAGGTAAGACTTGTCTTTCGTCTTATCCACCTAGCTATGTCCTAATTACTCTCACTAAACGAGTCAAATTCAAAAAATATACTTCATCCGTCACATTTAAAGAGTACACATTTTTAAAAAAAATTATTGTCTAACTAAAAGAGTACACGTTAAATTTGTTTACATTACATACTTTTACTAATATAATAATGTGTTGTCCACAATTAATCCTGACTTGAAAAGTAAGGATATAAGTGAAAAATATTGTGCAAAATTACTTATTCTATACATTTCACCTCACAACTCATAATAAATTGAGCATTATTCAAAGTGGTCTTTTTAAGTGGGATGAAGAGAGTGCAATTTATTATAAGTTGCAAGGTACAACACCTAAAATAAGTAATTTGACATTATAAAAATTAATTTTGAACCATAAATTATTATATTAATTAACTAAGGATATGCAATATAAACAACTAAAAACAGAATTTTTTATTGGGCTAGTTTTTAATTTAAATAAGACTATTTATAAAGTTTTTTTTAAAAAAAATGAAGCTTACTTGTACAACTTAATTATGGTTGTATAATTAAACATTATCCTTTGAAAGGCACTACAACACTTACATGTAATATTGCTCCCTCCACTAAGAACTCCTCTTTACTAATTGTTTAGTTAGTTCATAACTTGAGTTGGGCATTTAGCTTTAATATTGAATATTTCAATCTAGTTAATTAATTCACCCCTTAAGTAGCCAGCCATCACATATATATATTACTTCTTTCGTTTTATTAAAATATTCAACTTTTAAATTTTAAATTTGTTTCACTACACTCTTCAAATAAAACAAATAGAGCAATTTTAAAAAATAGAGTTTAATACTTGAATGGGGTTCGAATCACGTGTTTCACACCTCGTCTACTAATTATGTACGGACCCATAACATTAGTCTACACATGCTCCTAACGCTTATTTTTATTTATAGCGCACAAAAGTGAGACCGATTATCCGATTCCTAAATCTAGACCCCGTAACCTTTACACATGACGACGAGGAAGGCACCGACCGTGCAATTTTAATTTTTCTCTCGTTTGGCTTTATGGTAAATTCGTAGATCTTGTCGTCTTTATATTTATTTTTTCTTCATCTTTCGCTTTCATAAAAAAGTAACAATTGACCTCTCCTTCATGCTAATCTGTTTTGCGTAAAAAATACGGGCGAATTACATTTACCTCCATCCATCGAGGTATGGTCAAATTACAAACTAGTTCACGTGATTCTAGAAATTACAAAAATATATTTGAATTATTCAAAAATAAAATAATAATTATTTTGTGTTTATTTTTCCATTATCATTAGGATGATATCGAGTTGAGTCGCGCCGAGATTTTGAGCACTCAAACTGTGATCATTTTTGAAATAATCGAGTCTAAAATTTCATTTATATTCATTTATTTATTGAATGAATAAGCTCGAATGGAACTTTAACCGAATCGATCCTGAACTTTAGTAAATAAAGATTGTGTTTCTTCTCAGTCATAATTAACAGAGCCCACTTTTTATAATTATGACTAAACTACAAGGAGTTATTTGTAATTTTTAAAACTATAGAAATTTATTTGTAATTTAACCAAATTTTGGGCAGGTAGCTGTAAATTCTCCCCCCAAAAATTAACTACTCACCTCGACCCAACCTTAAAATGGTCTAATTTTGAAAAAATATATAATCACAATTGGTAAATTTATTTTTAAAATATTAAATTTAAATAAACCAATTGGTAGGTATATAATCGTTGCACCGTGTGTCATGGCGTATTAGACGTATTAATAAAATAATGTGATAACATACTGTGCAAAATCATCCTCACAAAAATATATTAAAAAAATACATATATACTGAAAATACTATAGTCATCTCGGAAAAAAAAAATATTTATTCATTGAATAATGATTTATTATGTATTTTTTGATCGAACGATTGTAACAATATTACATCGTTCAATACAACGCTCAAAAATAATTATAAAAATGTATAAAATAATACAATGTAATACAGTGGAAGATAAAATTATCAATCACTCTTAAATATTAACAAAAAAAAAAATTTATTCTCCATTCTAGTGAAAAAGTTTACTAATATTTTTTTGTGTGTCTCAGCACTAAAAAGGAATGTTTGTATTTAAATATATTTGTTTATACTTTTATTAATATAATATATGTGGCTCAGAACTAATTCACACTTACAAAATAACGACACATGTGGAAACAATTGTGACAAAGTTAAGTATTATCAGAGGGGAGGGTTGGGGTGGTAAGGGAAGGATCTTATAATCCCGAAAATACGGGTTCTATATTCTTAAGGATACAGGGGTAAAAAAAAAAATTAATTATTATCCACTAAAATACTTTCCCATTTGGCCGTGTATAAATTGTGACGGAGGGAGTATTATTATTATTATTATTATTATTCATAATTAAATTAAATTAAATTAAATAAGGCGGTTATTTATTTTGAAACTACGGCTTTCTTGGATTATCCTCTCCCCCAGCCTATTTATAGGCTTCTACTTGCTTTCCCTCCTCTTCACCTTTGACAACAATATTACAATTACAACATCATCACCTACGTGCTACTCTCTCTTTCTTAATTTTCTCCTTAATTTCTCTTCGCCATAGCCAGAAATGGAATCATCGCTTCCCCGCCATGTCGTGGAAGACCTCCACGGCGTCGTAAAGCTCTATAGCGACGGTTCCATTTACCGGACCGACTTTAACTTCGATATTCCGATCCATGGCGATCACTCCGTCGTCTGGAAAGACTGCCAATTCGACCCGAAAAATAACCTCAATCTCCGTCTCTACAAGCCCGTCTCCGCCCCGCCGAATCCTCCTTCCGCGAAACTCCCCGTCGTATATTTCTTCCACGGCGGCGGCTTTTGCGTGGGCTCGTGCACGGCGGTTCACAACCACAACGCCTGCCAACGGCTGGCTTCGGGGCTGCAAGCCTTGGTGGTTTCGCCGGACCACAGGCTGGCGCCGGAGCACAGACTCCCCGCCGCCGTGGACGATGCGCTTGCCTCTCTCAAATGGCTGAAAGCTCAGGCTATGTCGGAGAGTCCGGAGCCGTGGCTCGGAAGTGATGAGGTTGATTATGGACGGGTTTGTGTAATTGGGGACTCCTCCGGCGGGAACATGGCTCATCATTTGGCCGTGCAGCTTGGGCCTGGCTCGCCGGAATTAGGTCCGGTTCAGGTTCGGGGTTATGTGCTGATGGCACCATTTTTCGGTGGAACGGTGAGAACTAAGTCGGAAGCGGAAGGGACCGAGCCACTCTTGGATTTAGGGACTCTTGACAGGTAATCTTCTATAACACTACAAATCAGAAAATTACAAACCTAATGATTTCCGTAATGGATTTTAGTACTATAAAGAAGACTTAACTAACAAAATAGAGACAACATGTCTTAAAATGATGTTATTTTATTTACAAATATTGAGCTGCACGTCTTAGTTTCACAAATTTAGATATGATTGTACATAATATTTTGAATATGTGATCCATTCTCTAAAAAGAAAAGACAAAAATGAAATTGGCTTTCAAACGTGGGTGGGTACATGTTTCCAAGCTTAGAAATTAAGGTTGAATGAAGTGTCGGAATAATAGAAAGCATACTATGGTTGAGAAGATGTGGTAACTGATGGAGACAAAAAGAGAATAGGATTATTAACATGATTCATGGTATTTGTACAGCGATTCAAATGTCAAGTTCATAGCGCATATGATGCAAAGTTGAACACAGTCTTTTTTTAATTCTATCAAATCAAATCAAATCGAAATAAATTAACGGTCAAAATAATCTTCATTTTTAAATCGTAAAAAAGCAAGAATATTATGCCACAAGTTTTAACTAGTGGTGGATCTGAATCCATCACTGATTTCATGGGTTTAACAGTACTCAACATTTACACACAGAGCTACACACTAACACTAACACTAACACTAACACTAACACTAACGCATGTGTGTTTTTGTCGATATTGGACGACTCGAATTCTCAATCGTGTTACTATTTCAAGTCTCCACATATATATATATATATTTACAACAGTTGCATGAGCAGGTTCTGGAGGCTATCGTTACCCGTTGGGAAAAACGCAGATCATCCTTTGGCAAGCCCCATGGGACCTTACAGCAAGAATCTCGAAGCGGTTATGATGGACCCGATGTTAATCCTCGCCGGAGGGGAAGAACTGTTGAAAGATAGGGTGGAGAACTACGCAAACAAGTTGAAAGAATATGGAAAGAAAGTTGAGTACGTAGAGTTTGAAGGGCAACACCATGGCTTCTTCACCTACGGCCCATATTCCCAACTGGGAGACCTTGTTTTGCACCACCTTCAAGTTTTCATTTCCAAAATATAATTATCTAGCTAGCAAGGATTAATTGTCATGAATTTTTGTTAAAGGTATCAAATAGATTAATGGTCTTTTAGGTCTATCCTCTCACAATAGAGAAGTGGACCCCATGTTATGACAAGAAGATCCGATCAATCTCCTATTGTATATGCTTATGTCTTAACAAAAGGTACCCTAGCTAAGTTTTAAATATACCTTGAGCTGGTTTTGTCTTGTAATTTCTCAAAATATTAAGGTCTGTTTTCATAATGTTATTAAATATATATATATATGATGAAGGGTTCATGTGACAATTTATTGAAGTTTCACGGTCCGTTAATAATTTTGATAAACCATGTGCTTTTTTTCAATTTTTAATTATTATCTAAACATGGTTTGATTTGGTTCGGCTCAAAATCAGACCCCAGAACCCTCGCGACGGCTCCCTTTGCTAGTTCAAGGCATTGGAACCGTAAACAAAAGAATATTATAATCAGCGTGTGACCGTCATATAAATCGTTAGTGGGTAAGTTGAGGAGTAATGGACAAAATAAGTGGAGCAAAGGTAATTAATTAGGATGTCAACTTCGTGATCTTTATGATGAATGTGACACCCATTGACTAAAAAAAAATCTAAGTTCCCAATAGGCGAAATTAATCCTTTAAATCGGCTGAGTTGAACACCACTATAGCTAGTTGAGTAGAGAGATGATTGGATCAAGATCCGTATTAATTAATTATATCTTCTCATTTTCATGAATCATGAAATCTTATCCCTATCTTCCTCTGCATTATTATTATTACTATATTCATAATGTTCGTAATTAAATATCATGCACATATATTAATATTCTAATTCTAACATTTATAAATTTTTTGTCCCATATAAAACTTCTTTTTTAATATATATAAAACAATATTTTCTATTTATGGTATATAAATTAGGAGGGGAAAAAAAAAAGGGTATGTTCTTAGTACGATAAAATAAAAAATAATCAGTAAAAAAACTCGTTGATTATTTGATCGTTTCAAGTTTAAGTATCTAATAATAGTTTAGTATTGATTACCATTTAATTAAAAACATAAATTTTTATAATGAACATAGTGAAAATTTTGTGGGATTTTCAAGACTTAAGAAATAAGAACACTTAAAAGAAGAAAAGAAAAATCTGCAAGAATTTTACTTATAAAAGGAAAATAAACAAGACTTGTAAAAGGTCACAAATGAAATCTAAGGCGTGTAGAAATCACTTTCCTTAAAGTGTTTATTGCTGCCACGTACTATATAATTAAACAGGTATATGACAAGATCACTCTAAATTTTTCTAAACAACAACGTATGCAGTTCTTTGATTACTTAGACAATAAAGGAGATGGAAAATTTGATTCTAAAATTTGTTCATTCACCCTATATTTATATATAGAATTGAAAGGATACCAACAAACGGCATGATCAGCCTACAAAAGAATAAGAACTAACCATTCAATTGTTGGGTTGCAACACTTCAACCAAACAACACATTAATTTATTAGTGTTCGGTATTTCCTATAAAATGTTCGACACCGGATTTCGACACCATATTCATTTGGCTTGATCTTTATCCCAAAACCTTAGCTGACTTGGTTGTTTTGTTGGTTGAGTAATGAGTTGATAATAAGTCATATTCAATGTATATATGGAGTTAATTTATACGTGGTACTGATCGAAATAGCCATCAATTCCATTGCATTATGGGGATGACCAGCGCAAAACCTATACTTGTTGATTTTGAAACAATTGGAGCACAACAACTTATGGATGATGACATTCATTACCAATTACTAATAGTAATAGATAGAACAAAACAATAAAAATTAAAATAAAAATAAAAAATGAAGAAATGGGCCCCTCGGTTAATTCCGTCGTCGTTTTTGGTATTTTAGTGACAATCTTGAATGCTTGATGTTGTGTTGGAACCGATATTCTTTCTGATTACCACTCTCATTTTATTAAAAGAGTCAACTTTCAAAAATACTTTTCGTTTCAACAAAAAAAAAAAATTTTTTTTTATAATTTATTTATTTTTACCCTTACTAATATAATTATAATTATGTGCTTGACGTTGAAGCTGCGATCCGCGCTAAAACTAGCTGACCTCATCCTAACTTCAGATATCTGCTTTTGAGACTTAATCTCATATCCCACTTCGATGCTTAAGTTAGAAGTGTATCAAAAATCATAAAGCAAGACTAACTCAGAATTCCATATCCTAGAAATGGAGAGGTAATCGAGTATTTATAGATGTCTCAAGCTACTCGAAGCTTGTTGGTGAAGCAACATGCCACGTCGGCTGATGACTTGGCAGAACAGTCATGAAGAATATCTTCTCTGATTCGCTTATAATCGCTTCCTCGATCACTGCACCGAACCAATGAAAGCATTCCACGTGCTCAGGACACGTGTCACCCCCCTCACAGGTTCTCTTTTTATAGACGATTTATGTTGTGGGCATCTTTTCTTACGGCCCAACTTTCTATTCCGGGAGTCGTCTTCGCTGGCCTCGGCATGATTCATATACTCAACAGTCTATACTTAAAAAATAAAAATATGAATAAAACAAAAACGATTAAATTAACTATTTTATCTATAGTGCTTTAACGTTCATAAAAAAATTATATATTTATGAGAATTGACTATTTTAGTTAAATAGATGGAGTATTTACTTTTCGATTCCAAGAGGAAATTATGGGTAAGAATGATATACAGGGTGTGGGGGAGGAAGGCCGCAATAAGTAGGCTTTGAAATTGGGTTTCAGAACGTGGGTGGGTACATGTTTCCAAGATTAGAAATTAAGGTTGAATAAAGTGTCGGATTGAGGGGGGAGCACATCCTGTACGATTTGAATTGATGTTTTGCAGATTTGGTGTCCAAGGTTTCTGGTTTCATTTTTAAATAAGTTTGCATTTTTTGAAATTGTTCTACAAAGATATTTAATACTACTAATTTGAAATAATTAATATACATGACATGTGCGTTTCTTGTTATATTTGGGGCACTATTGTTTGTACGGTTCGATTGACAATTTTCAAAAACTGAAAATTTGATATGTAATTTAGACAAACCCTAAAGGAGTTTTTGTAATATTTCCTTTATTTTATGATTGATAATTACAATAATAAAAAATAATAATATTGATAGTAACTTGTCATCAATTCATCAACCAATAACCGATGGGAATAAATATTACATCATTATCTATACAAATTCATTGTAGGTATGCTTTCAAGATCTTTTTTTCTCTAAAAATATCTTATAAATTGATAATCACGTTAACTGATGAACTGGTTGGTGGGCCTGACTTAAAATAATTGGCAAATTTACGAAGTTAAGGAAATGTACATAATGTATCTTAGGTACCCTATTTAAAACATGTGTATATGCGTAAGTGAGAGTGACATATGCAAGTCATGATGCATTGTTTACAGAGTGCAAAACATATGCTACTTGTTGTAGTTGGAGCGAGGACCACATAAATAAATATACACGGAGATATTTATTTATTGTGGTACTCATTGGCTATATTTTCATTTTGAATTAAATTTACAAATTCAATGGAAATGAAATTAAATTCTCAAGACTTCCCCTTCCTATATAGCATTACTACATACATATGGTTCACAAAAGTTTGAATCTACACACACACACCTAACCGTTAATGAAATGAGCAGCCTTTCTCCTCCTCACGTAGTAGAGGATTGTTGCGGAATCCTCCAACTCTTTAGCGACGGTTCCATTCTCCGCTCCGACTTAACCTTAAACTTTCCCGTCCACGACGACGGCTCCGTCCAATGGAAAGACTGCCAGTTCCAACAAACTCACGACCTCCATCTCCGCCTCTACAAGCCCACGTCGGCGATCACTACCTCTCCGGTCACCCTAAAACTCCCGGTGGTTTTCTTCTTCCACGGTGGCGGCTTTTGTGTGGGTTCAAGAGCGTGGCCTAATTTCCACAATTGTTGCATGTGCCTGTGCTCCGGGCTACAAGCCCTCGTCGTTTCACCGGACTATAGGCTGGCGCCGGAGCACAGGCTTCCGGCGGCGTTGGAGGACGCATTGAGCGCTCTCCGGTGGCTTCAATTTCAAGCAAAAGACATTAATAAGGATGATCGTGAACCGTGGTTGGGTGTTGTAGATTTTGACCGGGTTTACGTTATAGGCGACTCCTGCGGTGGGACCTTAGGTCACCACTTGGCGGTGAAGATGGGTCCCGGCTCGCCGGAGCTGGCGCCGGTGCGGGTGCGTGGTTATGTGCTGATGGCGCCGTTCTTCGGCGGAACGGCGAGGACCAAGTCTGAAGCGGAGGGGCCTCCGGAACCGATCTTAACTATGGAGCTTCTCGACTGGTAAGCCTACAAGAGCACCTCTTCCTATATTATTCGCCGTTGCACTGCATGGGCATTTGGGCATGAATCTTTTCTTTTCTGTTTTCCTAGGAAAAAAAAAAAAAAAAAGTTAACGTTAAAGTTAACTTTCAAATTTAACATACGGTGTAAAATGTTACGTTTTTTAAGAGTTGAGTGATAAAAGTGAAAAAATGTCTATTTATATTGAAGTTATATAATTCAGAGAAATTTAACCTAACGAGTGAAACAATGTCTTTTCAGAGTTCATAGTTACCGTACAAATGGTTGTGTGGCCTCTATTATTATTTACCCTAATTAAGAACTAATTGATTGAGTTTATAGGTTATTTCCATTGCCTGTTCTTTTTGTTCTGTTTTGAAAACGGTTTTGGTTTCAATAGTAAATTTAATATATTTTAATCATATTTCATTATTTTCAATACAACTTTTTACTATTCAGCATCTACTTTTTACATTTTCAATACACTTTTTACATTATAAAACTATTTTTCAAAATATGTTTTTAAAATCGTTTTCAAAACGATGAAAAAAACAGGCCCTTAGGGCATGTTTTTTTTCGTTTTGGTTTTGGTTTTGATTTGACTAGTAAATTTAATGTATTATAATTATTTTTCATCATTTTTAATACAATTTTTTACTATTTAACTACACTCTTTTACATTTTCAAAAAACTTTTTATATTCTAAAATTATTTTTCACAAATATGTTTTCAAAACCGTTTTTAAAACATCACAAACAACATACCTAAAAATACTCTCATAATGAACATGTGAAGGAAAAAAATTACAAACAAACAAACAAACTTTAAAGGTGGTTTTGGTAAATTTTTGCCACTAATCTCAGTTGATTTTGATTTTTTTGTCGTCTTACGCTTTTACTTTTAGTCGGCAGACCCAATTTGTTTCGACTGGTCAAATGTTACTTTGTAATTAATTTGAACAAACTTTAGAAATTTTGAATAATTGAAGAGTAAATTAATCATCACGTAAAAATCATGGCGAATTACATGGTATAACTACGAAACCATCCATGTTGTTTTGTAAACAGTGACAAATCTAGAAACTATGTTTTAAAATTTTGGAGGGGTTCAGTATACATATAAAAAAAAATTTATAATTAAATACATTAAAAAATTAATATAAAAATATACACTAGTAATAAAGGTGCAAAAGAATGTTGGAGGGGTTCGGGAACCACCCCCGGCTCCATACCTGTTTGTAAACTACAAATAACTCCCATAGATGCTTATCGGGAGTAAAACTCATAGAACCACTAAAATTTTCTTACGTGTTTTTGTCTGTTCTGTTTCGAATCACCTCATTAAAAAGAACTGTCTCATCATTTTTTATATTATGAATTTCCCATCCAGTGAGTACGAAACCATCCGGCGAGTTGAGCGGAGGGGGCCATTATAAAATGAATGCACACAGAATTGTATTGGGGTGTACGTTGCTTCTTTTTCTGATCGCGATTGATAAGAACAACATAGGGTCAAAATAGAAGGTACCGAATTTAATGTAAATTCGTAATATTAATTTTAAATATATAAAATGAGAGAGAAATCCATATACGCCAAAATATATGTAATTGTAATGTCATCTAGCTAGGAACCCACTTACAACTATTGGCATTTGCTATTTTGTGCTACGATAGGAGAAATACTGTAGTTTTAGTGTCATATACTTTAGCAACTTCAGCAGCTTGGCCAGTTACTCGAGATTCTCGATTATTATATTAGTCGTTTCACTAAATATTTTTAAGTAAAATGACATCGTTTTAAATGAAAATTTATTGTTTTACTAAAATGAGCCGACACAATATTTTGGACAAATGAATTTTTTTTTTTTTTTTCAGATAAGTGTTTTTTGTTTCTTAATATACTCTCTTGGTGTAAGAAGGAAAAAAAAAATTATACTGATGTTTCTTCTTTACATGATTATTTCCATTAATTAGTTTGTAAATTCGATCAAGAGGCAATTTAAGATAAATTTATTCAATTCTTTTTACATTACTTGTACCTATAATATGTTTTTCTAATCAAAGTTTTATCTTTTATTTCACGAACGAAAAAAAAAAAAAAAGTTTTTGGAGGCTATCATTACCAGTCGGAGCAAACGCGGATCACCCGTTGGCGAACCCTTTTGGGCCTTCAAGCCCAATCCTAGAATCGGTGATGTTGGGCCCAATATTGGTATTGGTTGGGGGAAGTGAAGTGATGAAGGATAGAGTAGAATGCTACGCGACCAAATTGAAGGAATTGGGAAAAGCAATCCGGTACGTTGAATTCCCAGGGAAAACGCATGCTTTCTTTACCAACGATGCTTATTCTGAAGTGTCTCATGAAGTTTTGGAGGAAATTAAGGATTTCATGACCCTATAGAAAGGGTGAAAATTACTGTTTACCCATGTGAGTTTATGTAACGGAACGTTTTCGGCATACTTTAAAAACAGTCAGCTACCCCATGTACGTTTTAATAAAAGTAACAAATATTTAGAGGTACTGTATTTTTCATATATTTTAGTATTACATTCTTACACTCTCACTTTGTATCGAGTTATTTTGGTGTTAATTTTGATGTTTTTACTTAATTTGACACTTTTATCTAAAATTATAGAGGTACATATTTACTAGGGGTGTCAAACGGTCGGGTTGGGCGGGTATTAAATGTGGGTTGAGTTACCATTACCAATTCAATTAATGGTCTTAACTCAAATGGGTAATAGGTAGTTATGGGTACCCATGGGTACCCATAATACCTATTATACAAAAAAGTAAGGCTTATTTAATAATTTATTAATAATTTTTTTATAAATTTTTTTTAATTTCATTTTAATTTTTTTTAACGCGAATTTTAATTTTTTGAATCTATTCTAAAATTTGAAATATTAAATTTTGTATACTTTTATACTTAATCATATGTAAAATTTTTTTCCAAACACAAATTTTAATTTTTTTATATTTATATAAACCCGTGCATGCCCCGATCCGAGGCCCGAAACTGGGCCCGGACCAAAACTGGATCCGAGGCCCGAAATTGAGCCCGGGCCAAAAATGGGCCCGGGCTGAAACTAGACCTGAGGCCCGAAACTGGGCCAGCCCAAAAATCGGTCCAGAACTGGGCCAGAACTGAACCGACCCAGCCCTAAACCCGAGCCTAAGCCCGAACGAATTTTGAATTAGTATTTAAGTGAGTAATTTAAAAATATTATAAAAGAATAAATGGAAGAAAAAAACGTAAAGTAATTGTAGGACACGAAAAATAAATAAGAAAAAAAAAAAGTTTGAAGAAAAAAATAAAATGGACCCACTAAAATAAGTGAGTTGTTGGGTTTTTGTTTATACTTTTAAGGGTATTTTCGGTACCCATGATGGACAGGTTTTAGGGTACCCAATGGGCTACCCTAAACCCGCCCATTACATATTTAGCCCAATCCCACCCAACCCATTATTATTTTAAGTGAGTTTTATTTGGTTAATACCCAATGAATTTGGGCGATTTTTGGGTTAGTGGATTTTTTTGTCACCCCTAATATTTACGTATTTTTAAGGAATAAAGGAGAAACTGTCCAAATAAAATCACAGAGTCATAGATATTTGGCCTAGAAAAAAAGTGGATATATTTATATATATGCAAAATCATTTCTGAGAAATATTTAGTCATAAGTGAAAACTAATTATTCCATTAAGACATGGATATCTCTACTTCTTCTCCCAAAGTTCCCAGCCCACCGAAGATTAAAGAAGATTGCTTCGGCATTCTGAAACTCTACAGCGACGGCTCCATTTTCCGGGACCCGGATCCGAAGCGCATCGTCGAAACCCACGACGACGGTTCCGCGGTTTGGAACGACTGCGTTTTCGACCCGGAACGCAACCTCAAACAGCGCATTTACAAACCTAAAATTATAAACCTTTCTTCTCCCGATGATCATCCTCATCGTAAGCTTCCGGTGGTCTACTATTTGCATGCCGGAGGTTTTTGTTTCCCGTCAATGAATGCACACAACACTTGTCTCAGCCTTTGCTCCGGCCTTCAGGCGATCGTTATCTCGCCGTATTATCGGCTGGCGCCTGAGCACAGGCTTCCGGCGGCCATCGAGGACGCGCACAGAGCCCTCAAGTATCTGCAAAACCAAGCCTCGTCGTCGTCGCCGGAGGAGATCATTGAGACTGAGATTTGCGATGGATGGCTGCGCCGGGATGGTGTTGACTTTGACCGGGTTTTCATATTCGGTGACTCTTCCGGGGGTAACATAGCTCATCACTTGGCGGTGCTGCTCGGACCGGGATCGCCTGAGCTGCTGCCGGTCAGGATACGCGGCTATATATTATTGTCGCCGTTTTTTGGGGGCGTTGAGAGAACGAGGTCGGAGGAAAAGAGTCCGAAGGAAGACTTTTGGAGCCAGGAGATTTATGATCAGTAAGTAAGCTTTAACATTTTCCGGTCGTTCAAACTGTGATCGTTTTTGTGGATGTCCAGTGTATTTTTACATGCTTCCATTGGCAATTCTTTTTCAAGAGAAACAAAAAAAATTGTGCTTGAATCTGATGCGTTTTGTCTGATGCGTTTTGTTTCAAAATGACGTTATTTTAATAAAATTATACGAAAAATATTACATCATTTATGGAATAAAAATTGTTTCCCTCATGTCAGCTACAATTGACTTTGTTAATTTTTTTTTTATTTTTTATTCTTTAGGTGGGGAGTTGGTGGGTAAACATTTCATATTGTATGTTTAGAAACAACTGCCACATTAATAATAATATAGATGGTTTTTATTTTTTGGAAAAAGAAAAAAACTACTTCCTTCATTACAAATTTAATTTAATCTACATTCATTGTGGGTTGTAATTAAATTGCACTATTCACGTTAATTTATTTTGATATAAATGTTATTTTGTTACATTTTCATAATTGTAAATTTGAAATTTTAGATGCTAAATGTATTTATTAGCAAATGAGATGTCTTGTAATCAGTTGTATTGTCTGTTTTTTAGTCTTAGAAACAACCACAACTCGGAAGGACAACTACTCAAACAATATACAGAGGGTAACCTATATACTCCAAAAACTTGTGTGTGAACCAAAAAAATTCTTACATGTATGTGATCGATATAAGGTTCAGAATTAGACCCCAACAGAAAATCTTCCTTCGCTTATTTATTTACTTTTTGAATATGTGCTCCTAGTGAATCCCACACATAAATTCCCCTTCATTTTTTTTTGGATAGGTTTCAAGCTTGCAACATCTGCGATGAGTTGTCTTATAATTAACCACTGAATCGCTGCTCAATTCCTCACATTGTTAACTAGATTGCACACGTTTTTTGTTTTTGTTTTTCTCCAATTTTACCAATATATGAGGTTAATTGATTAGCTAGCTTGGTTCCATGCATCCATGATTACAGATTATGGAGGTTGGCAATACCAGAAGGAGCAAACAGAGACCACCCATTGGCTAATCCATTTGGACCGGAGAGCCCCAGCTTAGAAGGGTTTAACTTTGATCCCATTCTGGTGCTTGTTGGCGGGGACGAAGTGTTAAAGGACAGAGCTCAAGACTATGCGAAGAGGATCAAACAATATTCGGGAAACGACGTCGTTACCTTCGTCGAGATTAAGGGAAAACAACATGGTTTCTTCACGACTCGTTCCTACGCAGAAGAGTCCCAGAATGTGATCATCCTTGTCAAGAAATTCATGTCTGAATTATGAGATTAATTTCCATTTATAAGTTTAGACATGCACACACTTTGCACGCATTTCAAATTAAACCACGTTGTAAACTTGTAAGGCCTTTTTATATATTTTTGAAAGAATTTATGCTGCATATAAATCAATAAATCGACACGTAAGAAAGTTTTTGAACATTGATTCATTCCAAAAACACCAATAGATATGTTTTATTAGCCAAAAATTAAAATCTCAATTGCAATAGTAATAGTAATAATTGAAGAATAAATAAAAAATAACTCATTACCTGCCGTGCCAAATTCACCGTCGTTGCCACTTCCACCGATTCCCGCTTTCTAATAGAGAAGAGAGGTAAAGAGATGGAGAAGAGATGGGGAGTATGGTCTATGGATGAGAATAGAGGGAGAGAGATGAATAATAAGCTGTTTAGAACGATAAAGAAGAGAGAGGTTGGGTATGGAATTTGGATTGGTAGTAGAATAGGGCAAATTACCCGTTATGCGTTATAACCCAGAATTAATTATTTTACTCGAATTTAGACGCGCGAGTTTATGAATTATAAAGGAATTGAAAATGTAATTCGTAAGTGATCCTAAAGAATTTAAATTATGGAATTAGACCCCTATAGAATTGAAATTCCGACTATAAATTTTAAAATTTTGTCCAACCAAATAATAGAATTAGAATTAGAGCCCCAATTCCAATTTCATAGCCCAATTCTATTAAAAACAAACAGAGCATTAGATATTTTAGAAATTCAGTTATGAATTCCAGAACATTAACATTGGAAGATTAGGGATTTTGAATACGAATTTATATTAGATATTTTGATCAAAATGTGAATTTATATTCATTTTTATTTTGTGATAATTTTCGTCAAGTTTAGTTATTTATGTGTGCTAGTTTTGTGCAAATTTAATTATTTATTTGTGCTCGTTCTGGGCAAGTTTAGTTTATCATTTTTTCTAATTATGGGTAATGTTTGTGCAATTTTTTGTTTTTTTTTCTTCTAGTCTTATCATTTGATTAGACAAAGAGGCCTTCCAAACTAAGGGTCTGTTCTTTTTGTTTCGTTTTGAAAACGGTTTTAGTTTCAACAGTAAATTTAATATATTTTAATCATATTTCATTATTTTCAATACAACTTGTTACTATTCAGCATCTACTTTTTACATTTTTAATACACTTTTTACATTATAAAACTTGTTTTCAAAATCGTTTTCAAAACGTTCAGCCCTAAGGCTCTTTTGTATGATATATATGTATATATTCTTATTCCAAAGTCCAGACTATGGTCTCTATGGGCTGACTGTAAAGTCTACTCAACCCAATCTCCTCAGGCCCATTTCTGTTTTGTGCTATAAATATTTCACTCTTATTTTTGTCGCTTTTTTTCCATTTTGGGTGTCTTCTTTTCTGTGAGTAACAACATAAGTTAAAGTGACATATGCAATGCATGATACACTGTTTATAGAGTGTAAAACCAATGTTACTCGCTGCAGTCACGGTGACAACCACATAAATAAATATACACGGAGATATTTATTTATTGTGGTACTCATTGGCTATATTTTCATTTTGAATTAAATTTACAAATTCAATGGAAATGAAATTAAATTCTCAAGACTTCCCCTTCCTATATAGCATTACTACATACATATGGTTCACAAAAGTTTGAATCTACACACACACCTAACCGTTAATGAAATGAGCAGCCTTTCTCCTCCTCACGTAGTAGAGGATTGTTGCGGAATCCTCCAACTCTTTAGCGACGGTTCCATTCTCCGCTCCGACTTAACCTTAAACTTTCCCGTCCACGACGACGGCTCCGTCCAGTGGAAAGACTGCCAGTTCCAACAAACTCACGACCTCCATCTCCGCCTCTACAAACCCACGTCGGCGATCACTACCTCTCCGGTCACCCTAAAACTCCCGGTAGTTTTCTTCTTCCACGGTGGCGGCTTTTGTGTGGGTTCAAGAACGTGGCCTAATTTCCACAATTGTTGCATGCGCCTGTGCTCCGGGCTACAAGCCCTCGTCGTTTCACCGGACTATCGGCTGGCGCCGGAGCACAGGCTTCCGGCGGCGTTGGAGGACGCATTGAGCGCTCTCCGGTGGCTTCAATTTCAAGCAAAAGACATTAATACGGATGATCGTGAACCGTGGTTGGGTATTGTAGATTTTGACCGGGTTTATGTTATAGGCGACTCCTGCGGTGGGACCTTAGCTCACCACTTGGCGGTGCAGATGGGTCCCGGCTCGCCGGAGCTGGGGCCGGTGCGGGTGCGTGGTTATGTGCTGATGGCGCCGTTCTTCGGCGGAACGGCGAGGACCATGTCTGAAGCGGAGGGGCCTCCGGAACCGCTCATAACTATGGAGCTTCTCGACTGGTAAGCCTACAAGAGTACCTCTTCCTATATTATTCGTCGTTGCACTGCATGGGCATTTGGGCATGAATCTTTTCTTTACTGTTTTCCTTGAAAAAAAAAGTAACCTTTAAAGTTAACTTTCAAAATTAACAAACGGTGTAAAATGTTACGTTTGTAAGAGTTAGTGATGAAAATGAAAAAAATATCTATTTGTTGTTGAAGTTATATACTTTTGAAATTTAACGTACATAATTAGTGAAACAATACTTCCTCCGTTACATTGTAAGAGTCCATCATGTTTGGTCCACAATTAACTCATATTTGATAAGTAAGGATATAAATAAAATATAATGTGTCAAATTAGGCACATTACGAGTTGTACATTGACATTCATAATTTTAAGTTGTACATTAGTCAAAATGGAACATTCTAATGAAATGGAGGGAGTATATCTTTTCAAAGCTCAGTAGTTATCGTGCAAATAATTGTGTGGTCTCTATTATTCCTTCCGCTTCATTAGAATATCCTTCTTTGTATTACTACAAACAATATTATAAATTGGACTTTTCTAATAAAACAGTGGGAGTATTATTTACCCTAATTCAGAATATTCTCATAATGAAAGGTAGTCAGGAATTAAAAACATCGATCAATCATCAATGTCAAGAAAAAAAAAATACAAACAAACAAACAAACTTTAAACGTGGTTTTGGTAATTTTTTGACAATAATCTCTGTAGATTTTTTTTTTTGTTTTTTTTTTGTCGTCTCGCGCTTTTACTTTTAGTTGGCAGACACATTTTGTTTTGAGTGGTCAAATGTTAGTTTGTAATTAATTTTAGAAATTTTGAATAATTGAAGAGTAAATTAATCATCACACAAAAATTATTAGGGCGAATTATATTTACCTTCTGAACTTAAGGTATAATTACGAAACCATCCATGTTTGAAAACTATAAATAATTATTCCATAGATATTTATCGGACAGCAAACTCATAGAATGGCTAAATTTTTCTTACGTATTTTTATCTGTTCTGTTTCGAATCACCTCATTGCAAAGAACTGTCTCTTCACTTTTTCGATTATAAATTTACCATCCAGTGAGTATTCCAAAATTTATTTGTAGTTTTCAAACCCGCCCTAGAAATAAATGGTACGAAACCATCAGGCGATTTGAGCGGAGGGGGCCACTATAAATTGGGGTGGCCGTTCTTTCTCTGATCGCGATTGATAGAACAACATAGGATCAAAATAGAAGGTTCCGAATTTAAAGTAATATTAATTTTTATATATATATATATTATATGTATAAAATTAGACGAAAAAAATATAAAATGAGAGAGAAATCCATACACGCCAAAAAATGTGTAATTGTAATGTCATCTAGCTAGGAACCCACTAACAAGTAACAACTATTGATATTTACTATTTTGTGCTTACCTGCTTAGTATATTATTTTATAAAGATATTACCATACGAGAAATACTGTAGTTTTAATGGTCAGATCCAAGTCGTTTCACTAAATTTTTTAAAGTAAAATAATATGTTTTTAAATAAAATTTCATTATTTTACTAAAATGAGCTTACACAATATTTTGGATAAATGATTTTTCAGATAGGTGTTGTTTTGTTTCTTAATATACTCTCTTGGTGTAAGAAGAAAAAAAAAAATTATACTTATGTTTCTTCTTTACATGATTATTTCCATTAATAAGTTTGTAAATTCGATCAAGAGGCAATTTAAGAGAAATTTATTCAATTCTTTTTACATTACTTGTACCAATAATATGTTTTTCTAATTAAAGTTTTTTTTATTTCACGAACCAACAAAAAAAAAAAAAACAAAAGTTTTTGGAGGCTATCATTACCAGTCGGAGCAAACGCGGATCACCCGCTGGCGAACCCTTTTGGGCCTTCAAGCCCAATCCTAGAATCGGTGATGTTGGGCCCAATATTGGTATTGGTTGGGGGAAGTGAAGTGATGAAGGATAGAGTAGAATGCTACGCGACCAAATTGAAGGAATTGGGAAAAGCAATCCGGTACGTTGAATTCCCAGGGAAAACGCATGCTTTCTTCACCAACGATGCTTATTCTGACGTGTCTCATGAAGTTTTGCAGGAAATTAAGGATTTCATGACCCTATAGAAAGGGTGAAAATTACTGCTTATGATTTTATGTAACGGAACGTTTTCCGCATGCTTTAAAAACAGTCAGTTACCCCATGTACGTCTTAATAAAAGTATTTAAATTAACGAATATTTAAAGGTACTGAATTTTTCATATATTTTAGTATTATATTCTAATACTCTCACTTTGTATCTGAGTTATTCTGGCATTAATTTTGATAATTTTACTCGATTGAAATTTTTGAAAGGGGCAGTGGAGCTTTCGAAATTATAAAGTGGGATACAATTTTCTATAATTTTTAAGAATGGCAGTAAATTATTAACCAAAAATTAAATAATAAAAATATATTTCTAAAGACGTTAGTACCCTTATTCTGTTAGGGAAAAAACATATCCAATCAAATAAAAACCTCAATCTATTCACGCTTCTTAATCATGAGTCAAATCAATTACTTCTTCGTTGAATACTAAGACTAAGGTTATGTTCTCTTGTGACTTGTGTAGGAAAAATTTTGTTAGAGAAAAGTTTTTTGTTAGAAATTTTTGGAGAGAAGTTTTTTTTTGGAAAATTGTGTAGGTGAGAGATAAAAAAGTGTAATGATTGTGTTAATTTTTGAATTTATGTAATTAGGTATTTAGAGGGATTTTAAAATTTTAATTTTGAATTGTTGAAAAAGTGAAGTTGTTTCTTTGTGTAAAGTTTCGA
This sequence comes from Leptodermis oblonga, assembly GCA_016801395.1. Classification (NCBI taxonomy): domain Eukaryota; kingdom Viridiplantae; phylum Streptophyta; class Magnoliopsida; order Gentianales; family Rubiaceae; genus Leptodermis; species Leptodermis oblonga. Next base: position 5,887,419 of record CM028750.1, on the reverse strand, counting down.
AAAAAAAAGTGATGATTCTTAGAAAATTGACACAAGAGAACAGAGCCTAAGCACTCCATAACAAAAATCTTAACTTTTCCAGTGCAACTTCTAAACAAATTAAATTATGGGCTTGGTTTCTTGATTCTCAACTTTTTCTCTCTGTTTCTCTGTCACTTTCTTCTTTTCTCTCGATTTTGCATGGTTTTTTACCCCCTTTCTGTTGCAGGTTTTTTAGCTTTCTTTTCTGTGTGGTTGATGCTGTTCTGTGAATTCCCTTGGATTAGAAAAGAAAAAAAAAATTGACAGTGGGAATTCAATTTTTTTGGACTGAAGTTTTCTTTTCTTTCTTTATGGTTCTCCTTCTTTTTTTCTTCTGTTCTGTCTCGATTTAACAAAATGAACACAAGCAACACATAGGATATAAAAGTACAGTAATTCTTCTTCTTAATTTTTTGCCAAATTCAGAATAGTTAGTCTTAATAAAAACTCAACTTGATTATTTCGATAGGCGGTCCTTCTAAACAAAAACATTATGAAGAAGATTAATGTAACAAGAAAACACTCAACGGTAAGACTTCTACGAGCACCATGACCACCAAACTTCTTTGGCTGACACTGCCACAAGCCACAAGCAAAGCCATGTCACAACGTACAAGGATGTCCTTCTTTGACTGCTCGATCACGTAGTACTTCAGGTGGTAGGCATTAAGGGTCTTAGCGATGAACTAAGGGATGGCATAGATCGATCTGGTTAGGTGTGACCGCCTCGTTTGACGCAGATGCGAATGTCCACTCCCCTCCAGCAAAGAAGTGGCGTCCTTGATCTTGATTACGCCGCAGCCTTATAGCAAAGGATGGCCAGAAGGCCTTATAGCAGAGGATTTCAGGTTGGAGATCAAGCTTGATGAGAACGCCCTTGATCTTGATTAAGCCACGGCCTCGTTTACGGTCGAAGCATTAAACTGACTCTACTGGCGTTCTCCTTCTCTACAGCGGTGAAAATTGAAAATTCCTAATCTATTAAGCACTCTTGGGATGATGGTATTAATCCATGTACTTTGTATATTGGAGGAGAGAATTTAAGAAATTTGTAAAAGAAACGTATGTATAACCTAATCAAGGCTTAGAAGTTTCGTAATTGAGGACTCTTTAGGTTTTGGATTGATTATTTTTCCGTAATAATTTAAGGCTATTATTGTCCATATAAATACATATTTATTATTTAATTTTTGGTTAATAATTTACTGCCCTTCTTACAAATTATATGCCCTTCTTACAAATTATAGAAAAACTGCACCCCACTTTATAATTTTCAAAGCTCCACTGCCTCTCTTAAAAATTGTCCCATCTATATCCCAAATTATAGAGGGTACGTACGTATTTAAGTGAAACTACGGAGGCATAGAGATATTTGGCCTGAAAAAAAGTGGATACATATCATTTCTGAGAAATATTTAGTCATAAGTAGGGGTGTCAAACCGGCGGGTTGGGCGGGTATTAAATGAGTGTTAAGTTAATGGGTAATGGGGTACTCATTATTCACTCAATTAATGGTTTTAATTCAAATGAGTAATGGGTAGCTATGGGTACCCATGGGTACCCATAATACCTATTATACAAAAATGTAAGGTTTATTTAATAGTTTATTAATAAAAAAAATTAAATTTTTTTTTAATTTACCTATAGCTACCCATTATACAAAAATGTAAGGTTTATTTAATAGTTTATTAATAAAAAAAATTTAAAATTTTTTTTAAAATTTTTTTTTAAGTGAATTTTAATTCTTTGAATATATTCTAAAATTTGAAATATTAAATTTTATATACTTTTATATTTAATTGTATGTAATTTTTTTGTCGAAACACAATTTTTAATTTTTTTATATTTATATAAACTCGTGACAACTAATTATTCCATTCAGGCATGGATATCTCTACTTCTTCTCCCAAAGTTCCCAGCCCACCGGAGATTATAGAAGATTGCTTCGGCATTCTGAAACTCTACAGCGACGGTTCCATTTTCCGGGACCCAGATCCGAAGCCTCGTCGGAGAAGGAAGAGGAGATCATTGAGACTGAGATTTGCGATGGATGGCTGCGCCGGGATGTGGTTGACTTTGACCGGGTTTTCATATTCTGTGATTCTTCCGGGGGTAACATAGCTCATCAAATGGCGGTGCTGCTCGGACCGGGATCGCCTGAGCTGCTGCCGGTAAGGATACGCGGTAACGCGGCTATGTATTATTGTCGCCATTTTTGGGGGGGGGCGCGTTGAGAGAACGACGTCGGAGAAAGAGAGTCCGAAGGAAGACTTTTGGAGCCAGGAGATTTACGACCAGTAAGTAAGCTTAACGTTTTCAGATCGTTCAACTTCAAACTATGATCGTTTTCATGGATATATCTATACATTTTTACATGCTTTCATTGGCAATTTTTTTTTCAACAGAAACAAAATATTGGTGCTTGAATCTGATTCTGATGTGTTTTGTTTTGAAATAACGTTATTTTGATGAATTATAGGAAAAATCAGTACACTATTTATGGAATAAAAATTGGTTCTCATGTCAGCTATAATTCACTTTTTAATAATAAAAAATAAAAAATTCCTTTAGGTGTGGAGTTAGTGGGTAAACATTTCATATTGTATGTACATACACAACTGCCACATTAATAATAATAATATAGATGGTTTTTATTTTATTATTTTTTTAAAATTACTTCCTCTGCTACAAATTTAATTTAATTCTATATTCATTGTGGATCGTGATTAGATTGCATAATTCAAGTTAATTTATTTTGATATAAATGTTATCTTGTTACATTTTTATTATTTCATTTTCATAATTGTAAATTTGAAATTGAGCTGCTAAATGTGTTTATTAGCAAATGAGATGGTTTGTAATTAGTTGTATATTCTCTGTTTTTTAGTCTTCTGTCAACCGCTTTGTTAGACGATTTTCAATGTTATTAATAAAATTTTTTATTTTTAAAAAAACAAAAACTTGTTTGTGGGCCCAATTATGAACCATCTATTTCTTGTGAGTGAGCAGAAAAAAAAACCTGATCAATAAATAGACGGTTCATAATTAAACCATACAGAAAATCTTCCATGCTTTATTTATTTACTTTTTGAATATGGGTTCCTAGTGAATCCCACCCATAAATCCCTCTTCATTTTTCTTGAATAGGTTTTGAGCTTACAACTTCTGCAATGAGTTTGCTTATAACTAATCACTGAACCGCTGCTCAATTCCACCCATTATTTACTAGATTGCACACTTTTTTTGTTTTTTTTTTTTTCTCCAATTTTACCAATATATATGAGGTTAATTGATTAGCTAGCTTGGTTCCATGCATCCATGATTACAGATTATGGAGGTTGGCGATACCAGAAGGAGCAAACAGAGACCACCCATTGGCTAATCCATTTGGACCGGAGAGCCCCAGCTTAGAAGGGTTTAACTTTGATCCCATTTTGGTACTCGTTGGCGGGGACGAAGTGTTAAAGGCTAGGACAGAGCTCAAGACTATGCGAAGAGGATCAAACAATATTCGGGAAACGACGTCGTTACCTTCGTCGAGTTTAAGCGAAAACAACATGGTTTCTTCACGACTCGTTCGTTCCTACGCAGAAGAGTCCCAGAATGTGATCATCCTTGTCAAGTAATGCATGTCTGAATTATGAGATTAATTTCCATTTATAAGTTTAGACGTGCACACACTTTGCAAGCATTTCAAATTAAACCACGTTGTAAACTTTTTTTATATATTCTAGAAAGAATTTATGCTGCATATAAATCAATAAATCGCTAAGTAAGATAGTAGCAAGTGACAAGTGTCACTCTATTGGATGATTTTATGTTGCTGCGGACACAATAATTGACCTTTGTTACTGAATCGCAATAGTGGTTCCCGCTTTCTGTTAACTGCCGTGCAAAATTCACCGTCGTTGCCATCGATGCTACCTTCCACCGTTCCAGCATTCTGTTAGAGAAGAGGGGTAAAGAGATGGAGAAGAGAAAAAGAGTGTGGTCTATGGCTGCGAATAGAAGGAGAGCGATGAAGAAGAAGCTGTTCGGCCCGATAGAGAAGAGAGAGGTTGGGTATGGAGTCCGGGTTGGGAGTAGAATAGGGCAAATTTCCCGTTTTGCGTTACAATCCAGAAATAATTATTTTACTCGAATTTAGACCCACGAGTCTATGAATTATAAAGGAATTGGAAGTGTAATGCGTAAGTGATGCTAAAGAATTGAAATCATGGAATTGGACCCTATAAAATTGGAATTCCAATTATAAATTTTAAAAACAGTTGTATATATAATACTGACAAATGTGTGCTTAATTCTGTAAACATTTTAGGCTATGGCCAATGCAGATTCCTGGGATCTCCAATCCTGATGATGTGAGTCGGTGACCGTACAAGGAAAATGGGCCATGGGCCTGCTTTTTTGTGGGCTGAATGATTGAGCCTTGGCCCATTTTCCATGGAGATTGAGCCACAATTCATGCAAATTATCCTGAGTTTTACGAGGTGTCTGGGTTGGTCCTATGAAGATGTTCTTTCACTTTCAATGTAACCTTAAAAAAGGCACCGGGACACAGACATCACGACTCATGAGAGCATGCTTATCTTCAAACTTCAAAGTTTCATGTTGGATGTTTGGTCTTCACTGGGATTGGGGACACAGAGAAGGAAATAAAACTACTATTTTTTATTAAAGTTGCTAAATATAGTAAGACACAAGGATGGTTATTATTGGGTTATCTTTAATTAAAGGAAGCACAAATGAAATGACAATTATTAATGAAGTTGGAGGTCCACAACTTTCTTTTTGCGATGATACTTTTAGTAGTTTTGGCTATACTTTTACTTTTAGTTGAATTGCCATCATTCGTCATCCATCGTGTGGTAGAGTTGGAGATGCTTTACAACACATGTGGACGTGGATACACACTTGGACGGGCCTTTTCTCTATCTATAGTTTATATTTTTATTTTTTATTTTAATAATTTATCGTATCTGTTTGACATGAAACTCATAACAAAATGACTTTCGGACTTGAACCTACTCATATCGCGACGACCTGATTGCATTGGAAGAAATTGTAAGTATTCTTTTAAATTGATATGTGTTTTTTCATGATTTCGAATAAGAAACGGATTGTTTGAAAATCTACTCATTCATAATGTTAATGATATACTATACTACGTGTGTGATATGATTTGAGGAAGAAAATGAAAGAGAGCGTGGTCCTCGCTAACATCATTCTTTATTTGTTGTTAGGACATCCAAATCAACCAATACGTAACCCTTTTACCTTTTAAAATTTTATAAATATTTTTTATTTAAGGCTATAGATTTACCAAATTGAAGTAGTTGAGATCGGAACCTTTTCTCTTCATCACTAGCTTGATTGTAGAAAGAGTGCATTTTAAAGTTAAAACCAGTTATATATTTTCATGTTGCATCACTAAAACTTATTTATAATTTAAAAAATGAAGGAACGTGGGTGGAGGGACTCGTGGATGTGGATCCTTTTATGACCTCTTCGGCCAACCTATCGTAAAAGGATTTGTTGTTCCTGCTTGAACAAAATCACAATATTAGTATAAATAATAATATAAAAATAAATTAAAGTAAATAACAATAATTATGAGAAAACTAGTGTGGCATGGGCTGAGGCGCGTAATCAAGCGCCTCTGCAGAAGAATCCGGTGCAGCAGATTACTATCTTTTAGTTTGTCACCCCAGGATTCAACATTATATTCTCACAAGAGAAATTAATAATCATAAATATGTGTAAGATTTACCCCCACTATTTCTCAATCCTTCATCACAATTAAAATTTCAAAATTGTATGTTCATACTTGTATGCAACATAATGCAAAACATATATAATTTCATATCATATATAATTTCATATCTTTTCTAGTACTACGTGAAATTATCTCAATGAAAAATTTTATTTCATAGATCTAATAAGATTTATTAGTTCTTATTTTTCTCATAATCTCAAGTTTATAAGACCACATGAAAAAGTTTATGATTAAACGTTATTGAAATCACAATTTTGATTCTGTTAATTCTTATACTCAAGAGATTTGATGAATCAAATTTACTCATATACACACAATATGTATTTTTCTCTTGAAATAAATACATACCTCAAAATTGATAGAAATTCACATAGAAGTCATACCATAATCAACGAGTATGATTTATGACTCCGACGAACTCATCATACCGCAACGAGTGTTCCACGAACACTTAAGCAACGTAGGCATGAGAGATTTGATTCTCCATGGATCATGACATACAAAACAAAACAATGATCACAATTAGTCAATCAAAATCTTGATTCTCCACAAATATTGTATCACCTAAGAATAGCGATTACGCGTCTCAACTCATGCTGCACTCGTTTTCTCATAATTATTGTTATTTACATTAATTTATTTTTATATTATTATTTATACTAATATTGTGATTTTGTTCGAGCAGGAAAACAATTTTAAGCACTTGAAAAGTTAAGTGAATCAAATATATAGGACTCCAACTCGATTTCTCCAACGTACTCTCTGTCGATCTGGTCCCGTTCTTGATTGACGATCTTTACGCCCAACTTCCTTCTTTGCTTACCTAAGAAGAATTGGATTAGACCTCCGAGGTGAGGAGCTCATTGAATCCTTTGTGTAGAACATGAGAATTTTTTTTTTTGGGCTTCTTGTTTTTGGTTAGGTTGAGTTTTAGTTTTAAAAAAATAGTTTTATAATGTAAAAAGTGTATTGAAAATGTAAAAATGTATAGTTGAATAATAAAAAACTGTATTGAAAATAATAAAAACTTATTATAATATATTAAATTTACTGTTAAGACTAAAATTGAGACAAAAACAAAAACTTAAAAGAACAGTCCAAAGGTTTATTTATTAAAATCTTGTACTAGTTGTTAAAGAAAGGAAACTCCCCAAGGCTTTCAAATTCGAAATAGGTGTAACTAATCTTTACAATTTGTACGGTCATTACAAAGTAGTACTAATAACTGGCATTGGAAATGTAAGGCCATGTTTGTTTTTATCGTTTATGTTTGTATTTTGGTTTTTGATTTATACTTTAAATTTATTATATTGTACTTCTTTTATTTTATCACTTTTTATTCCACTAATATTTTAATTTTTTAAGTGTAAATTAATTATGAATAACACATTATTATATTAATAAGAATAAAAAGAGTAAAAATTTTGAAAGTAAACTATTCTATTAAAATAAAAAATAAATTTTGAAACTGAACTATTATAGTGGAATTGAACAATAATATCTTTTATCATCACTTTTTATAATTTATAATTTATTGTTTACATTTAATTTTTTTTATCAAAACATATTTCCAAAATCAGGTAAAAAGTTTCTTAGTTTGCAAGAAACCAGAAAGGAAATAAATAAAGAAATAAAAGACAAAAGCGGCTGAGAAGGAAAAATAATCGTAATATCCTTTTCACTCAGTAAAACTAAAATAATTACAGTCACCGTAACACCGTTATCACGCGATTTCCGTTGTAGAATCCGTCAACTCCAAAAATAACAGCGCCCAACTATATCTCTCTTATTCCCCAAATTACCCCTGAATTATCCCACCCAATCCAAACAGGCCCTTAACCAAAACAAAACTTTTTCTCTTTCTCTCTCTTTCTCACTCTAACCCAATCCATTTGTTTTTTTTCCTTCTCACGAAACACGAAGCGAAAAATTAAAAAAAAAACACAAAATCGAAAAGGAAAGAGCCCTAGGGTTTCAATTATCGTACACTCTCCCTCCTCTTTTTACCCCCATTTCTCCCTCTCCATTTTTTTTTTTTAATTTTTAAATTTTTTTTATTATAATTTCTTAATTGAGTTGTTCTTATTTGGTCTTTCCCTCCTCACTTCATTCGATCTGCAACCACCGGGGAAATATCAATTTCCGGAATTCTGGTAATTCTCCCGGGAATTGGAGCCCCTGCGATTTATTTTTCCCCGGAAAACGAAACCAATAGGAAGAGAAACAACCGAATTACGTTTTCCCGGGAAAATATTTCAGCTCCGCGCTTCAGCTTCGTAATCAATCTTCCAGGTCAATTCCCCCACCCGAATTACTTTTTCCGATTGCATTGTTGTGTTTAATGAGCTCAGCATGCTATGGAATTACGCGGAATTTCGGTTTGCGAAGCTAGGGTTTTCTTATTCATGTTTGATTTGTTGAAATAATGCAGGCTATTGTTGATCTGGAAGGTTGATGATTTTAGGGGATTGTGGAAAGATAATTCAGGAACGGGAAATTTGTTTGGAGAGGGAGGGTGTGGGTGTAAAGAACCTCCTTTTTTTTTTTTTTTCCAGGTTTGGTTTGGTCATGTTTGATATCCTTCTATGGATGAATATTACATTGCTATATTTGTGCAATTGATTGCTGCGGAGGTTTAATTTGAATGCCAGCGGGGGAATGGATTCGTCGGAAGGTGTGGAATTTGTAACACCGTCCACAAGTTTCAAGTGTTTTGATTGTGGATGTACTTGTTGTTCCCCCACAATAAACAGGTCGTTTTCCGGTAATATGCTTCGTTCGGTTAAGAGGAAATTGGATGATTTCGAGGAAGAGAAGAGTAGATTTTTAATTCCAGGACTCGTTTTACCTCAGAATGCTCGTGTTGAAATTGAAAATGAGTGTGTGGCCTTACGCGAGATGGTCACCAGCCAGCAGCAATCCATTCAGGACCTCACGACTGAGTTGGAAGAGGAGAGAAATGCAGCCTCATCCGCTGCAAACGAGGCCATGTCCATGATATTAAGGCTGCAGAGTGAAAAGGCAGAGATTCAGATGGAGTTGCGGCAGTTCAAAAGGTTTACAGAGGAAAAAATGGCACATGATCAGCAGGAGCTTTTGTCAATGGAGGATTTGTTGTACAAGAGGGAACAGGCCATTCAATCGCTCACTTGTGAGGTGGAAATGTATAAACACAGGATGATGAGTTTTGGGATCACAGAAGCTGAGGCTGATGGAGAGAAAATTGGGAATAGCTCAGTGTCACAGGCCAACAGCTTGGCAGACAACCTTGAGCGGCTTTCTGAAGTTCCTTCATATGATTACCCCCCTATTAAATGCAATTTGAATGAGAACCAAGCTTACTCAGAGGTTGAAAATGAAGCTGTGGATGTTGAGAAGTTTGCATTTGGGGAAACGCCACTCCACTTGAAAGATTTAGAGTTCAGAATAAATCAATTGGAGAGGAGCCCCAAGAACAATCAACCGCGTGCGGAATTTTTTGGCTCAAAAAATGTCCTTGAGAAGGTCGTAGTTGGTTATTCTCCTAGAAGGAATCGGCACATTAGAAAGTTCTCATCAGATAGTACTAATTCATTCCCTGTAAATGGTAGAGATATGGGTCCTGATTTTGCTGTTGACTCTCCCAAGTTCGGTGGCAGTTTTAGGAAGGCAGACTTTTTTCACCCAGAGGAGGTTTCTAATTTCAAGAAGGTTGATAATGTCTCAGATGTTGGAGATGACATGAGCGACCGAGTTTACACAATTGATTCTGTTTATACTGGGGCTACCCATTATAGTGGTGAAAGAGAACCCAAAGCTTCTGTTGCAGTTCGCGATGATTATATGGCAACTCCTAGAGGTTCAGTGGCAAATACCAATTCGGGAGACCCAGAGATACAAAAGCTCTATACAAGACTTCAAGCACTTGAGGCTGATAGGGAATCAATGAGGCAGGCCTTAATTTCTATGAGGACAGACAAAGCACAATTAGTACTCTTGAAGGAGATAGCTCAGAATTTGTGTAAAGATGTGTCACCGATGAGAAGGCCACCTGTGAGCAAGCCATCATTGATTGGGAGCTTGTCCTTTATCTCTATTGTTAAGGTAGCATGACTTTTTCCCTTGTCTGGTGCTCATTAGTTGTTTTTTGATTTGGTTACATTTTCTATTATTTAAAGAATTCCCCTTGTTTGGGTATTTAATGCTTTCTGCTTTTGATTTGAGATATATTGTATTGCAATCTTATCAAATGCAATCAGTATTCTTTTTATATTATATTATTCAAAAAGATTTCTTGGTTTATCAAGTCTCCCTACATTTTGTGATTCCCTACCAAAGTTGTTACGTTTGCATAATTGGCTTCTGGGGCTGAGTTGGTTTACAACTACATTGGGTGGAATTAATTTCGAGGGTTGGATAGTTTCTGAAGCAGTGAATATGGATATGTTTTGCTCTGGACACTTGACAAGATATCTGAAAATTGCTACTACCCAATCGTTAGGTTATCTTAACTGTTATTATTGTGGTCTAGGTGAAGTTATATAGTAAAAGTTAAAAAACAAAAATAAGTGAAGTTATATCTAATGAACATGGAAACAAGTTGGTGTCTATATCAGTGAACTTATGTAGTTTGGTGTGCACATGAAACCCTATTTATTTGCAACTACTGTATGTGTCTCAATCTTCTCTCTCTGTTTCTGCACCCTATTCATTTTTCATATGTTAGGTAGAACTCCAACACACTATTAATTTTGCTCTCAATATTTTATACTGTCTGTATGTTTTAATAAATGATCATGGATGGACAGCTGTAGTCAGTTGCTGTAGACAGCCATGTTCATTCTAAAGCATTGAAAAAGTTCTGTTTGTGGTGGTTTGTTTCTTCGATTATTAAAGTCTAAATTTGTGGTTTGAAAGTGAAATAACTATGGCTTTGCTAACAAGGTGGAAGAGTAAAACTAAACTTATGACTGATTTTGTTGACAGGAATAGTGTGATATCAGAACTTGAAAGCAACTGAAGTATGAGAAACCTTAAGCAAATTATTTTCTGCTTGTTCTTCTCTTTTGTTTTTTTTGTATCCCTACCATATTTAGCATGTTTAGGGCCTGTTATTTTCGTTTTCGTTTTGGTTTTGTTTTTGAATTTTATAATAAATTTAATATATTATAATCATTTTTCATCATTTCCAATACAACTTTTTACTATTCAGCTATATATTTTTTTTACATTTTCAATACACTTTTCATTATAAAACTTTTTTCCAAAAGCATGTTTTCAAAATCATGTTTTCAAAACATCATAAAGAACAAGACTCTGGTGATTTCAATATCATTGAAACTTTCTCAAGCGGCTGCTATTATCGAGTAGTATTTTTTGCCTTGTCATTTGAAGCCAGTATTGACTGGTTAACTTTTATTGATATGATACATTATTGAATCAAACATTCTGTGTGTAAATGTTTTTTATGATTGCTGATCTATTGCAATCTGGTGTTTATTTTCAGTGGATCGTATCTTTTGTCTTCTGGAGAAAAAAAGCACGCCGATGCAGGTGAGTACTTCATTCACGAAGTTGCTAATGATAGAATTATTGTAACTAAGGAGATATCCAAGAGAAAATAAATAGGGTTGTATTTGGCTGGAGAGTTATTTCGTCGTTAAGTCTCTGGTTTGGTTTGTTAGTACAATGGGTTAAATTATGCACAACAAATACTAGAAAAGATAGGATTGTCTAAAACTCTTAACCAATTGGGCAATTAGGGTATTTCTTTCTTGGATTAATGTTCATTTGCCTAATTTTTGTGTAATTTGACTGTCAGGTATATGTTTGGATTGTCAGCCAATAATGCGGGCTTGTTAATGCTTTTAGATAAGGGACCGCGTGTCGGACAGTGGAGATGTCTTTCAAGTACACAAGTATAGCGACTGTCGTGAAACTTAGAACATTTGTTGGTCAAAATTGAACATAGAGTGGAAGTGTATCTTGTTTAGTCCCTTTTTGTGTATTGTACAGCCATTTTCACTAGATTGGTGATGCGGCAAATTTGGATTCGAGTGAGTGAGAGTCGCGTTGATACTTCGTTTTTTGAGAGAGAGCCGACATAACATACTCTGTTGGTGTTGGTTTAACCCGCCAAGGTGTCATTACAAGATGATGATGGCCTTGTGGGCAATGAATGCCATATGCCTTGCCTGCTCATTTGGTTTGGTGAAGTTTTAGCTTCTGATAGGGTTGCTTCTGTACAGTACAGATTGTGTATGATTTGTTAATCAAAATATGAGTGCCTATTCTTTTCTCACAAGAACACTTTTAGAATTTTGCTTTTCTTATTAGATTTAGATTCATTGTGGTTATTTTTCAGCCTAGCAATTAGCAGCTGTGTGTGTCTGTGACTGACTGGTGATGTACAGCTGAATCGAAAGAATAGTGCATCAGATCAATGAAAATTTGGAAATTTTGTAGTATCATGAGTTAAGGTCTTTTGGTTGGGATCAGATTTTCTGTCTGTTGAGAGGTACAAGTAAGATAAGGGTATGATAGACAAAACATGTTATCGGATTTTGGTTCTGTGATGATCTTGGACATAGATAGGAGTCAAGGACCATAAGGGTGCGCTTGGCGCGGGAATGTGAATGGGGGAATGGGTATTTGATTGTTGGAGTTAAAATTCCTATGTTTGGTATATATGAGAATATAATAATTTGAAATATTATATTTTTCAAAAGGCAATCTAAGATTCTTTTAATGAAAGATTTATTCATTCTCGGATATGTGATGCTTTATTCCCGTGCGACAACCACGCACCCTAAGGGTGCACTTGGCGCACGGGAATGGGAATAGAGGGAATGGAGATTTGATTCCTATGATTGTCTAATATTTTTTTAATGAGGAGTTCATCAATTACCGGATATGAAATGCCCCATATTCCCATTCCTTTTCTCGTGCGCCAAGCTCATCCTAAGGGAAATCTTTATATCCATCCAATTCTTGTTTTGTAGTTGTACTTTTATTAGGTGAAAAAGTTGCAGTTTTGGTTCCTTTTGCTTGGGCATGTACTTTGGGTCATTTACATTTTTTCATTGGTCCAAAAATAATTCCTTACGTTTGTATTTTGTTGCAATATGGATCAAAATTGCAATAACATGCAAACATAAGGAGTCATTTATAAAACGGAAGGGATAAAAAATGCAACAAATCTAAACAAAAGAAACTAAATCCCGATATCAAATTATCATTGATGAAGTTACCAAGTTAACTTTCATCTTGAAATACACGAATTATGGGTAAAGGTGCATTTTATCCGACTGATATTTTGCTCCAGTAACTCATTTGTTAGTAAAATTGGAAATTTAGATCAATTAGAATATTTGGAAAATTGTAAAATCAGTTTTGTAACTTTTTAAATAACAAAGTTAAATTTGTAATTATATCTAAAATTTAGGAAGGTAAATGTAATTTTAGAAAAGCAAAGATAAATTTGTAATTATACACGGGCGATGTCGCGAAAGGCATAAAACTCGTGTAAATTCTCCCTCCCTCCCGAGCTTGCTCCGCCGCCATTACTATCTCGGACAATGTTTGGCGCCACCAAGAAGTTACTACTCAAATCTCACAAGAAAAGGAGGAAAAAGACCCTCAAAACTGCTTCCAAGAAACAAAAATCGCTTCCCAAAAGCCATTTCTGTATATCCAGAGAACCTGAACTTGATACAACCCTTCAATCCCAAGAAGATGACAATGAAACGGCTTTCAACTTGAAGGCTGCGGCAGTATCACGTTCCCACGGAGTTCAACCACTGGGCAATCTTTACTTGAGCGCTTCTTCGCACAATTCAAGAAATTCGGGCCTCGGTAATCTACAATCTTTAACTGATGAGCTTATTCTTGAAATTTTAGGTCTTCTTGATGTTACCCATTTGGGCGTCTTGTCGACTGTGAGCAAATCATTCTATGTTTTCTGTAACCATGAGCCCCTTTGGAGGAACCTTGTTTTGGAAACTTGTAGTGGTGGGTTCTTGTACAATGAGACTTGGAGATCTACTTATATAAATGCAACTAACTCTTCTTTTGAACTTTCGAATTCGGGACTGAAAATTAGGGATTTTTACTCTGATTACTTGTTCCAGAGTTGGCTTTGTGCTAATCTTGAAATGAAACCCGAATGGCTCGAAAGAGATAATATAATAAGAAAGAAGGGAATATCCGTGGAGGAGTTTGTGGCAAATTTTGAGGAGCCAAATAAACCGGTGTTGTTGGAAGGATGTTTGGATGATTGGAGTGCACTGAACAAATGGGATAAGAATTACTTGATTGATTTATGTGGTGATGTTCAATTTTCTGTTGGCCCAGTGGAAATGAAGCTTGAAGATTATTTTCAGTACTCTGAATTATGCAAGGAAGAAAGACCATTGTATCTGTTTGACCCCAAATTTGCAGAGAAAGTTCCCCAGTTGGGTTTGGACTATGAAGTGCCAACCTACTTTAAGGAAGATCTGTTTAGTGTTTTGGGCAAACAGAGGCCGGATTATAGATGGATAATCATCGGACCAGCTGGTTCCGGTTCTTCATTCCACATTGATCCTAACTCCACCTCTGCTTGGAATGCAGTTATTAAGGGGTCCAAGAAATGGGTTCTGTTCCCCCCTGATGTGGTGCCACCAGGAGTGCACCCGAGCCCAGATGGCGCAGAAGTGGCATGTCCTGTTTCTATAATTGAGTGGTTCATGAACTTTTATTCCGAAACTAGAACTTGGCGAAAGAAACCCTTTGAGTGTGTTTGTAAGGCTGGAGAAGTTCTTTTTGTTCCCAATGGATGGTGGCATTTGGTTATCAACCTTGAAGACTCCATTGCCATTACTCAGAATTATGTTAGCAGGTATTTGCATTTAGCATGTGGCTATCATCAAGTTTGTTTTGCATAATCTAATGCCTGCAAGGACTTATATGATATTTAGGAATATACTACACGGAACCATTCATTCATTGATAATGGTCTATGATGCATTATTTATGCAATTGCACAAGTCATTGTATAAGCCATTATTCACTGAATGAATGGTTTGGTGAAGGACTGTAGTCTTATCCTGATATTTAAAGTCTAAATCAGTTCTTCTGACCTTTGCTTGGTTTTCCTAGGTTTATTTTATGGATTATTCTCTTTATATGAGCAAATGCTGCCTTTGAGAGATTCCTTTTATGATTCTATAGCCTAAAATCTGTTATTAGAAGCAAATGAGAAGGTCTTGTTTTTACTTTTAGTCTACCATTGGATTTGCATCAGGGCGAATACTCTTGGAATGGCTTGGAGAACTCGCTACTGAATTTATGAAACTCGGTAGAATAACATCACCGTCATGGTTATATCTATCTATTCCGCAACATAATGCTCTATCGGTGAAAGTGGCTAGCAATCTTGCCTGCCGCTTAATAGTTGGATATTAAACTGCCTGTTATATCAGATGATGTCCCTGAAGGTTTTCAATTGTCTGTTGATGTCAAAGTTCCTATCCCCATTTTAAGTTTGTTTTGACTGATGATCACTTTCTTGCAGGAGGAATTTATTGAATGTTTTGGATTTTCTAAAGAAGCCGAATGCTTGCACAATTGTCTCTGGAACGAGGGACCGGGTGAATCTGTACGACAACTTTAAGAAAGCCATCGAGACAGCTTTTCCTGGGATTCTTGATGAGTTGGAATTGAAGGCTGAAGAGGAAAAGAAGCAGCAGAAGAAACTTTCATTTTGGGAATCTGTTATGGATTCAAATGCAGGTGCCTTCAAGTTTTCTTTTTGATGTGTGAGCATCATATGTTGCAGCAACTGTTGATTTTATGGTCAGAAAACCGGCCATTTGTTAGGTTGAGCTCTCGTTGGTATTATAGGATTTCTGACATTAGACCATTTATATTTCAATTGTTGTAATACCTACCCAGTTTTGTAAAAGCATTAGTATGCTTTTCGGGTAGGTTCAGGTTTCATTTGCTTCGATCGATTTGAGGAATGGGAAATTTTTCTTGTTTTTTGGCCATAATCAATATCTTTTGAATGGAGGCAATGTCATTTTTCTGTCCGGAAATGATAGATTACAGAGGAAAAAAATGTCAAAAATAGATAAGACTTTTTATCAAATTGAATTAATTGCATTAATTGATAGTGGTGCAGATATTAGTGTCATACAAGAAGGTTTAATACCTACAAAATATTTATAATTTCAGCAAGATTATTATCAAGCAGGTGATATCTGCAGAAGAATGGGGTTTATCAACTCTAAAGGATAGAGAATATCTCCATCATGATCAGAAGACTTTGATAAAGTATAAGTATTGGGACTATGTTGAGTCTCTTACCAGAGTTCTACTCTATGAAAATCCAAGGAGAAAGTATTCTTGGTTTATAAAAATCTGTTCTGAGGTATATAAAAAGCCTCTGCCAAATTGGTTTATAAAATGGCGGATTAATTTCGGTCCATCTATCAAGGTACTACTTGAACCATTCAAAGCATTATATGCATATTGGGTGAAAATTTCTCCCAAAATCATGAATTTGGATAATAGCCATCCTTGGAATGATGATATCGCTCCAATGTATTTCTTTATAAAATTTTCAATTCCATGGATCTGGAAATGGGCGCCAGAAGTGGGTTATACTCCAGAAAAACTCCCATGTCTGAAAAGGGCTAGTTATACTAAATTTTGGGAAAAATTAATTAAAGCTGATGCCACTGGTTTAATTCAAGGCCAAGAATTGATTGATCAAATCAAAGCCAAGTTGCAGGAATATCAGCAGCAGCAGCAGATGACCCCAAAGGAGGAGATCAGTCCTTTCCAGCAAATTCATAGAATGCTCCAGAGGCAGAAGGGAATTGTCACCCGAGAAGAGATTATAGCTTCCTATATGGATCTTTTGAAAAAAGATCTATCCCAAAATCTTGAGGAGACCAGATCAGATGCTTCAATGTCAAGCCAAGGATATTGCCTACCCGGAGAATCTCAGGAAGAGGAAGATGTCGACATTGACATTGATGAAATGATGCTAGCGATAAAGAGCTCAGTGACCGGTTCTACCGGTAGAAGCCCCAACAATAACTAACATAGGAGGTGGCGTACTTTACCGACATTAATACTGTGGCGGACTTCAAAAACTGATAGTTTGGAATCCGTAGAATACTGTAGCGGATTTGAAAATTAAAAATTTAGAATCCGTAATAGTGCAAGGCAGAATTTGCCTATAAATATGCTGTAAATTTCTCATTTAGAGGCAGGACTTAGAATCCCAACTCCTTCCTCTTTTCCCATTTCCCCTCTTGTACATCATCCAACTCTTTCCTTTCCTTCCTTGTAAATTTCTTTTCTCATATATATAAATTTTCATTTTCAAGATTTGAAGGCTTGAAGACAACTTCATAAGTAAGTCTTTTTAATTTTTTGTCTTTTAATTTTTATTTTTCAGTTTATATTTAGCTTAATGGCAGGCTAAATACTTGGTGTTAAACCATGAAGCTTAGTTATTAGATTTTCCTGTAATGTTGATGATTCTGTTTGCGTGAGTCGTCCTATTGTTTATGGATTAATTGAAGAATGCTTGGGTCTTTGAATTCGAACAGGCATCTTTGTACTGTTTAAAGGATGATGAGGGTTTAGCCCGGTGTTAGCCAGGGATTGGCGTTGTTAGGGCGTTTGACACCCACTTTTATCTCCTTGAACCAGTACAATAGATTGACAGTTCTGAGTTCAGCGTAATTTGTTTCCCTATGCCTCTTTGTTTAATCCATTGAATCGTTGGATTGGTTCTCCCTATGGTATCAGAGCCATTATGGTTGATGAAGATAACTGGTTTCTTGGTTTAACACTGTTTTCTTAATGGAAAAACTGAAAATGTTTCAGAAAAATAATAATAAAGATAATATTAAAAATAAAATGAAAACTGAAGAGGAATTACCCTCTAATTTAGATCTTTTGTCCAGATGGACCATTCCTTATGTGGAACCAAAATTAATATATCATCAAGGATTTTTTAATAAAGTAGGATTGAAACAGATTTGTAAAACAACTGAACAATCTTTAGCCATTCAAGATGCAGATACAGCAATAACTCTTCTCTCTGAAGAAGATCTAGAACCTTATAGATTTTCTCATAAATTTTTACATATTGGTTTAGTGCAAATTGCTTTTAAACCCCTTACACTTGATAATCTGCCAGAAAGTTTTATAGCAACTTTGAGAGATGGTAGAAATAAAGAATGGAGAAAATCCATAATTGGAGTTATACAGTCTAGTCTGGCTCATGGTCCAGTATATTTTAATGTTCATCCAAATTTTAATCTAGCTTTGACAGATAGAAATATTTACAAAGCTTTAACTTTGAATATAAAGACTGAAGGTTATAATTATGAACCTGGTTCAGAAATAATGTGTATTTGTTATAGAATTTATTATAAGCCGTTATACACCATGAATCCATCTTATAAAGTGGAGGAAAAACAAAAAGATTTGAATGAAACAATCTTAATTGAATCAAATTTCAGTTAGTCGAACATTACGACTAGAAGAATTATAAAATGGGATGAAATTTCGATTCCTTAGCATTGGAAAATGACCAGGGTTGCTCATATTGAACCCAGAAATGAACATCAGATTTCTAATGTGATCCAGACTCCAGATGGAGATGTGTATATTCAAATGAGTAATACTCAGAGACTTTCCCGATCTTCCTCTGTAAAATCATTTATTTCCCCTTTCAAGGATGAAATTCCTATGTCTCATAGACATTCTACATCTAACATTGGTGATGTGAATAAACATCATCCTAACTTGTCTTTACATTCTTTATATTCAAGTTCAAGTGGTGAGAATAATCGCCATTCTTTAAATTCTTTTTATACTGCATTAAATAATAGTCATTTAAATTCAAGTCATTTAAATTCAAGTGATGGAATAACCCATCATAATGCTTTAATTTCTGAGCAATTACTACGTGATGGAATAAACCGTCATAATCCTTCTACTTCATATGTTAGAAATTATATTCCTGATTTTATTCCTCCTAGAAATTTTGCTGATGATCATATTCCTGCCAGTGAGGAGAAAAATCCTCATGTTGATTTATTATATAAGAAAAAGAATAATATTGTTCATGATATTTCTGATAGGAAAGAACCAGAAATAACTGAATCTGAAATGAATTTTTCAAAATGAATAATACAACAAAAATTGATTTTAGTAAAGGATCTGAGGCTCGAATGAAGATTCGAGATGAATTCTTAAAACCCAGATGGTATGTATTTAGAAAATGGTTTTTTCAATCTTTTTCTATTTCAGAAAGAAATAATCTTTCAGAAGAATTTTATAAGTTCTTAGGAGAAAAGAATATTTTATTTCCTTTTGTTCCATGGTTTGTTCATAATTACATAGAACCAGGAATTTCTGTCATAGAAAGAGAATTTAGATTGAATAATGGTAATATTTTGAAGAGTCATTTCCCTCCTCAAGAATCTTTCAGTATTTTAAAAGGGAAAATAGCTATGAATTTTAATGCTTTTTCAAAATTATTTGAAGAAGATATTTTGACAATAACAGTCAAAAATATTAATAAAATGATTGAACAACAAAATTTTGCAAATATGTATTTAATTATATTAGGAGAACAAATTGTGTCCTTACATGATCGTCTTGATAAGTTGATAGATAATAATACAATTATTAGTACTAACAATATCCCTAGTACTAGTAATTCTAAGGAAAATATAGGTGTGCTTGCAACTCCTAGTTTTCAGCATCCACCTGAAATAAAAAATTTCAAGTTTAAAACTGGTAATCAAGAATTACTAAATCTTCTCAATGAAAAATTTAAAGGGTTAAATATAACTACAATAGAAGAAGAATTTTCTAATGAAATAGAAAATAATCCAGAATATAAAAAAGTAATAAGAGATGAAATTAATAAAATTTCAGAAAAATACACTCCAATTCAAAGAATAAACTATTATAGTAGGCCATCGCCTGTAGATGTTCTTCATGAGAACAATAATACATAATTAATAATAGTTATAGTGGTAAATGTATTTATGAATGGAATTTAGATGGTTATACAGAAAAACAAATTTATAATTTGGTACATAGAATGTTAATGTATAGTACTATTTGTAAACAGAATGGTAATAATGATAGTAATATTGCAAAAATGATAGTTGCAGGTTTTACTGGTCAACTTAAAGGTTGGTGGGATAATTATTTACCCCAAATAGGTAAAGATGAAATTTATAAAACTGTTAAACAAGAAGGTGACCAAATGGTTGAAAATTCTGTTTATACTTTAATTGTTACAATTTTAGAACATTTTACGGGTAGAATTTCTGATAATAGTGAAAATATCCGTACTTTACTACAAAATCTTAGGTGTAAAACACTTTCTGAATTTAGATGGTATAAAGATGCATTCCTTAATAGAGTCATGGAATTGCCTGAGTCTAATAGCAGTCATTGGAAGTCTAAGTTTATAGATGGTCTTCCCAGTTTATTTGCTGAAAGAGTCAGAAAAGCTCTTAGGAATGATAAAATTACTATCCCATATAATGATTATACGTATGGTAAACTGATAGCAACTTGCGTCCAGGAAGGTTTATCATTATGTAATGAAATGAAATTGAGTCAACAAATAAAACACCAGAGATTAGGACATTTCTGTAGTCAATTTGGAATGGATATTCCCTTTCCAAATAAAAAACCTCATAGGAAAGAAAAATCTGATAAGATTTTTAAAAAGAAAAGATATTCTAAAAAGAATTTTCAGAAAAAATTAGAAAAAAGAAAAGAAAGAAAAGAAGCTAGATTAGCTAGAAAGAAAAATCCGGTGGATGTTAGATGTTATAAATGTGGAAAAACAGGTCACTTTGCAAATAAATGCAAAGAAAATTAAAAAGAAAAGATAAAATCTTTAGAAATAGATGAAGAATTAAAAGATAAGATTTCTAAAATATTATTAGAAACAAGTTCTGAATCAGAATCTTATGAGTCTTCAGATGAAGAAAATAAAATTGATTTTTCAGAAAATGATCTGTCATCATATGAGTCAGATTCCGATTGTGCTTGTAGTACAAAAGGATCTTGTTTGAAAAAATTAGATGATAATTCTGAAAATGAATTTTAGAAAATTATGTCCCAATTTCAAGACATAAATGTTTTAACAGATAATACTTTGTTAAAAATTTTAAAACAAATAAAAAATTCTGATTTAAGATCAAAAATAATTGATGATATTCAGAATCTTCCTTCTACTGGAATGAACAGTAATTCCGAAAATAAAAATGATTTTCACACATATGATGAACCATATTCTATGAATGAGGTTCAAAGAATGATGAAAGAAAGAAGTAATACTTTGACTTCAAATGTTTCAATAAAGGATTTGAATAATGAAGTCAAAAATCTGCAAAAAGAAATTCAATTTCTTAAATTAAGAAATATTACTTTTGAAGAAAGAATTTCTCATTTGGAAAAAGGAAAGGAAATAATTACCTCTCCAAATTTTTTTGAAATCAAACCACCAAATGATGAAGAACAATTTCCATCATCATTAGACATAATTACCACTCAAAAATGGTACACTAAAGTCAATTTATTGATTGATAACAATTTTCAAATTGAATTAATTGCATTAATTGATAGTGGTGCAAATATTAGTGTCATACAAGAAGGTTTAATACCTACAAAATATTTTCATAAAACTACTCATAGTTTAAGGCATACTGGAGGAGAAAGGTTAAATATTCAATTTAAACTCCCAAAAGCCTATATTTGTAAAAATAAAGTTTGTATTCCAGAAAGTTTTTTATTAGTTAAAAACATTACAAATCAAGTGATACTTGGTACTCCTTTTTTCAGAAATGATAGATTACAGAGGAAAAAAATGTCATAAATAGATAAGACTTCAATAAAAACATAGGTTGGACAAAGTTACATTAGTGCAGAAATAAACAGATTACAGAAGAAACCCGATGAAAAGTTCCAAAAGCAGTGCAAGCAAAAGCCAAAAGGTCAGTGAGCTCCGGGGAAAATATTATACATGAGATAAGGAAGCTGTGTAATAATCATTCCCATACTTCAAGCCTTTAAGGAATGCGGATCTTAGATGAGGGCTAAATATTGTCTGCTCAACGCCAAAAGGATTGCTGCTCTCTGGCACCGCTTTATCGGATGCTTCCGAGTCCTGACAAATCATGTCCAGAGCAACATTCAAGCCAACTGATGTGGGATCTGTCACGAAGCTGCAAATTATGTGTCAAAACAAAGTCAGAAATTTCCTTACTGCAAAGCTTAATATAGAAGCAACAAAACAAGGTCACTGCCATAACATCATTTGTGTATTTAGTAATATCGGACATGCCTAAGGGCAACCCAATGCAGAGACATTTCTCGAGTAAAAACCGAACACCAAACACCAGTGATAACTGACTAATAATAGTGATGGCAATTACTCAGGGCATCTTAGAAATGCTAACTGCAGCTGCAATACACTTCATTTCCTGCAACATTTCCTAGGTGTTGGTTGACCACTGCTCATATTTCAAGTATCTTTCCCATCCTTACGACTGACAGTACAACTACCCGGAGTAACTTTAGGTTTCAGCTTTTGGATGAACTCATGAACCAATTAGACATAATTAATTTCCTATTCAAACGTATAACCCTTCTAGTGTTGTTTTTCTTTCTTCCTGAAAATAACAACCACCCAACAACAGCAATAATAACTACCCTAAAATGCTGATGCTGAACTTCATAGATATAAATGAACCTAAAACAATTGCGACGCTGCCAATGCAAACTGAAAATCGCCACACTAAAATGTTAACATGCTTCATTATCAAATATTAGCTTCTGTGGTGGATGAATCGGTCTACCTGGCCTCAAAGCTATTTCCATCAGATGCCATTGCACTACATATAGAGCTAACTATCCACGGTGGAAGATATGCATCTTTTACTTCAACACTATAACACATTCCAGGAGATGAGCCAATAGTGGGTTCAACATCTCCAGTAGGATCTTTTGATGGCAAATGCAATTGATCAGCTCGCCTTACCTCCTTGCATCTAACCTGCACACTCAGATAGGGTGCAATATGTTAATCGGAGCAGCTTCTATTGTTGCTTTTTTAGTAAAGAATCTAAGACAATACACCAAATATAATATCTGGAAACCATGAAATACTGTGTGCGGGATGTGAGGAGTTCAAAGATTCATTCAGGTATTCATTTGAGTGAATCAACATCACAGCTCAACACCAATGAAAGTTGGGTAGGCTTTACAGAATTTTCAAAGAACACATTTAAATGAAAACTGTTATGCTTCTCAAAATAACCAAGCCCACCTGAGGGGATGAAAGAGCAGCATTTTCAAATGGCATCGGTGAATATAAGATGGGAACATCCACACCAGTGAGAGAGGTCAAAAAGTACCTGGACATAAAGTAACAAATGAAAATTTAACTTAATTATCCACAATCAAGCTATTGAATAGATCCCGAAATTCAACAATCCACCAAGGGAAGTCCAATGTAACAACCAGTGCACATTAAAGAGAACACTAATAAGATAGTCCTACTTTTATTCCTAATATAGTCCTACTTTTATTCCTAATGGGTCTGACATGGCCCAAGAGACTTGATCTACTTACCTGAAGTTCAACAGAAAATCATACAGCCCATGTACATTTTGATTTCCGCTAAACATGAGCAACGATTGTGAGCCATTATCCACATCAGATATGGCAACAAAATCATCAGCCTGCATTAGGTAGTTAATCAATCAATTACTGTAAGCCACAAAAAAATTGGCCCCTGAAACTAATTCTCAAACACATTCACAGTGAACCAGACTCAGATCTTCAAGTGGCTGACATATAATAATCATTTTTGTTTAAAACTGTAAATCATTAACAAAAAATGCTTCATCAACCAGTACTAGAGTAGTAAAATCCAAAGCACGTAGCACACAGGGACTGACACATTGTGCGACAAATCACCTATTAAAAATCACATGCATAAGAAAATTTTAGAGAAAAAAAACTCCCAACATTATGGAAAAGAGATAGAATTCCCAAAGGGTATTCCTTTACACCTTGCACAGCTATTATTGGGTGCTAGAGACATAGTCAAACAGCAACCATGTGCACCATACTCCTACCTGATGGAGGCTAGTTTTATCAAGCTCTGAAAGCTCAACCAAGTCTTCTGCAGCGATGTCATCCCCCTTAGAGTGGCAAAGAGGCATAGAGAAACAAATATCCTGCAAAAGGTATTTGAACCAAGCTTAAGCAAGTGGGTGCTTCAAAGATTTTTCTCATGGTATCAGAAGTTATAAATGGTAAATAACAGCTCCAAGTAGTATAAGTCCGACAATATCAACAATTAATTAGTCCACGCCAACATCAAAAGGTGAAGCACTTCATCAACTATTCAACCTACAATTAGGCTCTGTTTGATAACTTGAACCAGTACTTGATCATTTAAGCTTGTTTTATAATTGAAGATTGAAAATCTTGATGGATTAAGTTGTTGAAAACTAAGTACTCAACCACTAAGACTGTTTGATAATGAAAGTTGATTGTGATAATAGATAAGTTAAGTCTGAAAACTAAGTGATAAGTCTTTTATATATCACTAAATTATACGCACCTCTCTTTTTTTTCTTTTTTTTTTCATTTATCAGTCTACTTTTTATCATCCTCTCCACTTTTCAAGATTGTGGGAAGTACATGAAATTGTTTGAAACCACTTAACGCTTGGCCATAACATGTACTTTCACCAAGATCCTTCCATTAATCTCATTATCGAGACAGTTGGAATCCACTTTCATTCTAGTTATTGTAATTAAATATTTCTTATGAATTTTTAATATTTACTTATAGTTCCTTTTGTACGTTCAAAATTATGAAGTTAATACTAAAAATAATAAGTCTTTACATTAAAGAAATTAGGACGAAAATAGCTATCAATGACATAAACTTCAATATAAGAAATTGCAGCAATATGAAGATATTAAGATCCCATGGCCTGTAACCACCATAATGAAAAAGAATTTGAACCTTCGAAAGAATTTCTATGCATTACAACAAAAAGCGAATGAAAGAAAACTTGGGACATCAATAAACAATGCTTCAATAATAAGTAAATTTTCATATGGCAAAAGTAGCATCTTACGTGTTCTTTCAGCAGGGACCTCAAGCCTCTTGTGGACTGTGATATATAAGCACTGCAGGTACGTTTCGCCTTTTCAGGACCATCACAAGCAGTAAACATCACTACAAACTGTGAAGTGCATACTGCAAATTTTTTCTAGTTAATAAATAGGTTTAAGCATGACAAAACTATCACAAACACTCGAAAGAAGAAGCAACACATGCAACTGCAAACTCATCAAACATTGAAGGTCAGAGAAAAGGAAAACAGTTGAATTCATATATCTTACTCCAATACACTTGAGCCATACAATGTGATTTATAATGCTCAAATAACTTGTCAGAAAAACCTTTTCCGGCAAAAAGACATCAAACTTTGTTTCTAATTACACAGTGGCAGAGCGCATAAGAGGTACAAATAAGGGCCTAAGTCAAGCATGGGAGGTACAATTACACTAGAGACTCCAAATGAAAAGCGGAATTATGAGCAACAAATTTGTTTGAGAAACAAACTAGTATATATCAATATCAAAAATATTGGTGCAAGCATAAAAGCAAACAAGAGAGCTGAATGCTACACCATTCTTTACCATAAAATAAATCACAGATTTCCTTTCTCAGCATGTAGTATAGACTTCGAAATGAGTCCTCCCAAGCCTGCTGTCGATTGCTCAAGAAGTCCAGTTGTCCTTAGGGAAAAAAATATATATATTTACGAGGATCAGATGGGAAAAGGAACCCAACAATAAAAAGGTATCAGAAAAGTTTATGACTAAAATACCTCCCACTGCAGCTGAGGTCAATGCGGATATAACTGGAGGAGGTAAAGAAGATTGCGGAAACACCCATGAACTGAAACCCCCAGAACTACATTTTGGAACGTAAGAAGCCTGTCCTGAGGAACCCCGACCCAAAGTAGCAGCAGCATAAGATCCGCACTGAGATTGATTAAAAAAGGTGCCACGATTGACTGATCTGTGAAACCTAAAATGTGTACAACAGACATATGATTGACTAGTGACAGATATATGAACCGAAAAAGATAATGAACAATCAGTAAAAGACAAATGATGAGAAGCAATAAACCAAGTAACACAGAGATATCGATGTTGGGAAGCATAGCAGTCAACTTACCAATTCACCGAGGTCGATGATATCACACGCACAGTATTTTTCAGGGTCAGATCCAGGGGGGTTTTCTTTCCAAAAGCAACAGAATCAAGGGAAGAACCTTCTGTTTTAAAATTGCCTGTTCTTTCAGAAAGTTCAGGTTGTGATTCAGAAGTAGCAAGAGGACCATGAGCAACCAATCCTTTTAAAGCTTTATCCTGCACAGCATGTAGTTAATTTTCTTCAAGTTAATGATTAATTTAACAAGGGGGCCGGGAGGATGAAAAGCAAAGAAGGACTACCATATCAAGATTTGACAAGCCGGATAAGTTTTCACCCCCCAATGATAGCTGAGCCACACTACGAAAGGTACTGTCATTACTTTTCTCTGCAGCTTTGCAAGCTTTGGTAGTCCTATAGTCAGAGTAAGGAACTGAAGTGGCAGACTCCTCCTTACTTCCAAGAACAGAAGGGGACACAGTGAATGAATTGAAATGCAAGAGCAAAAGAAAACAACACACAGAAATTAAAATTCATAAACCTTCTCCTTACCTTAAATCTTGCGGTTGAATCTCCGCAGCCAAATGTGCAGCAGAAGAGGAACTCTTAAGTCTGCTATTGACCTCATCTGGGGACTTCTCCTGCCAACGTAAATATAGATAAGGCCAGTAACTAACTATTGGCTATGGCTTTCACCAGTTTATTTTAGAAAGCTGAAATATGTAAACTTAAAAATTATATGCAGAAAAGCTTAAGATTTCCAACCTTAACAGTTTCCCTTTTCGAAAGCAGCCTAAGGCTAATGCTGCTTTTTCTTGATGGAAATAACTCGTCCATACGAGTATCAATATATCTCGGATTTTTTTGCATATCTTTCTTATTTCCTGGGAGAACTCCATCACCATCCCTAGCAGAAGCAAGCGGCTTATGAGCAAGTAAAGCACAAAGTAACTAGGGCAAAGAAAAGGGGGGAAAACTTACTTCGTAGAAGCATTTGCGGGAAATGAAGATTTATCCACAAACTCAGTGGCATTCAAATTCTTTCGTTTCAGCAGCTCTCCCTTTCATTTACAGAGGAAATATTAGGCATAAATTTTACTTGCATTCCGTAATTCGAAAAATTAAGATTAGGAGAACTTCACATAACTGACATAACTGAGTAGATTTAAGGTTACCGCACAGTAATAAAGTACTGAAAATTTACCCTCAATTCCGACGGAGTTTTCCGTTTCAAAGTAGTGGTGGTGACCTTCGAACCTCCACCACCAAATTGAACACTGTTTTTCTGAGGAAATGGAGCCGCTGCAGCCAACTTAGCCATGTCTCGCCCTAATTTATTATTCCAAAAAAAAAAAACACACACACACACAAATAAAGGAAAAATAAATATAATGCTTCAAGGATCTTGCTCCGGTGCCTCAATCTTCATGGAAATCGAGTAAATTTTGCACGGATTTGCCCTAATTAGGAGGAATTTTTCTCCGTCGAGCAAATCGGGATGGATGAGGGGGAGAAGTTTGTGAGCGAGACCGAGTGAAAGAGAGGGAAAGTTTCAGTGAGATTAATCCAGAATATAAAAAGGCGGTTTGAACAATTTTCGTTTCCCTCGCACGTTTTTGGATTTCCATTTTTGTTTTTCGTTTTGGTGCTTTACTTTTAGGGTAAATTCTAATTTTGGTCCCTTATATTTGCAGAATGAAACTTTTGGGTTCTTTACGTGTTTTGAAATAATCTTTTTGGTCCCGTAAAATAATTTTTTTGGTCATGTTCGATTGAGATTCACACATGAAATTTTATTTGACGAGAGACTATCGACTTGAAACGTAACTTCTCATATAGAACATAGAGACGGACTAGGGAGTACTAGTCCTAAGCCCTCAAACAAGTGTTAACTTTTTGAATCTATACACACTCACTAAGAAAGATGAATAAATTATCTTATTTGTCCTTAATTATATTACACACACCTATATTCCCTCTAAATACATTAGCAACACCACTAACCCTTTGTTAAAATTATCAAATTAAATGAGGGGTAAAGATGGTATTTATAAAATGACATTTATATTTTATGACATAGGCAGTGGCATATGAAGAGAGAGAGAGAGTTACTTGAGTAATGATTTCTTTTTGTTATTTAAGGATGCTGGAATTCATTTAGTCATAAATTGCCTTGTTAATTACGGAGTAATTTTTTTCACCCACTTTGGATTACCTATATACAACCCACTACAGGGTATTCGGAATGATTGCATTTTTAGTCTTTATTTTATACATTTGTTACAATTTTGGTTAATTTTCTATGTCTTATTGCATTTGTAGTCTATGTTCTTTAATGTGTTAGCATTTTAATCCTTTAATCGGCAGCAACCAGTTTTTTTTTAGGTCATTTGGAGAAAAAAATACAATTTTAAAATTTACACAATTACACCCAAAATGACTTACAAAACAAGTTATTGTCAGTCATAAAGGCTAAAAGTATAACGAGATATAAAAGAGGGATCAAAATTATAATTTTTTCCCGAGCACTCAATATACTCTCACCCGACTATTGTAGACATGAGTAATGATTAAGTAGCATTAATAACGAAGATTAAATTACAACACAAATTATTACGAATAATTGCAATTTACTCTCATGCAGAATGCGTCTTCGTTCCAACTTCCCATGCAAAATATACAGTAATCCGATGGATCATCCAAAACTCAAAAAGAACAGTCCATGATCCTATCTCAAACTCTCTTCAATCTCAATCTCACTGGAACTGAAGTCTATCGTGAGAGAATTTTGAACTTTGGGATGCATGTGGCCGGTTGAATTGAACCTTAATTAGATTCCAGTTCTCACCAAACGATGTAGTTTGTGACAAAAATGGGGAGGGCTTAAAATGGAAAAGCTTGTGTGATCTCCTCCATGTTTCTAGGAAACCCAATTTAGATTTCAAAACAAACCAGCTCATCCTCCATTTCTGATTCATCTTTTCGTCCTCTGAGTCAACTCAGCAACTCGCTCCCTGCAGATTCATCGTTTTCTCATTCTGATTCCGATTACCCTTTTTGTTTTTAGGGATTATATTTTGTTACAGGGGTTTTCTCTGTTCTGGAACAGGGATTGTATTATTCGTGCGAATTTGGTCCAATTAGGGCTGAAATTGATTAAAGTTTGGAACTTGTTGGACTTTATGGTAAGGAATGATCAGAAATTTTGCGGGTTCCTTTGTTATACGAAGGTATTGATCATTTTGATCTGATAAACGAACGGTCAGAAGGATGCTAATGAGATCAAGAAGGTTTTGTATGCAAATTCAAGAGGGCTAGAACACACAGATCATTCCATGGGGAATACATGTGTCGGGCCCAATTTGGGGAATAATGGCTTCTTGCAATCTGTTACAGCTGCGGTCTGGAAGAATCGGCAGCAGGGGATAACTCTCCCGGAAGACGAAGAAAAAAACGGCAAGAATGACGACAAGAACAAGAACGAGAAACAAAATTCAGATGATCCATCTTCAAAGACAGACTCCGATTCATCCGGCGTTCAAAGCATTCCGCCCACGCCCGTTAAAATACACGGCGGCGAGGATCAACAAAAGCAAGGAAAAGCGGAGGCGGCGAACAAGAACAACGACGTCAAGCCTGGTCATTTCAAGAGAGTTTCAAGTGTAGGGCTCCAAGTCGATTCAGTTCTAGGACGTAAAACGGGTAATTTAAGGGATGTTTTTAGTTTAGGGAAGAAATTAGGACAAGGGCAGTTCGGAACAACGTTTTTATGCACTGAGAAGGCCTCCGGGAAAGACTTCGCCTGTAAATCGATTGCGAAGAGGAAATTGACTACCGAAGAAGATGTGGAGGACGTGAGGAGAGAAATTCAGATAATGCATCATTTGGCCGGTCATCCTAACGTTATAAACATAGTCGATGCTTACGAGGATGCAGTGGCGGTTCATGTTATAATGGAGCTCTGTGCCGGCGGGGAGCTTTTTGATAG
The DNA here is from genome assembly GCA_016801395.1 of Leptodermis oblonga. Classification (NCBI taxonomy): domain Eukaryota; kingdom Viridiplantae; phylum Streptophyta; class Magnoliopsida; order Gentianales; family Rubiaceae; genus Leptodermis; species Leptodermis oblonga. The sequence continues at coordinate 5,857,372 of CM028750.1, read as the reverse complement.
GATTATTCAGAGAGGGCATTATACTGAGAGAAAGGCTGCTGAACTTGCAAGAGTCATTGTTGGCGTTGTGGAAGCGTGCCATTCTTTAGGTGTTATGCACAGGGACTTGAAGCCCGAAAATTTCCTCTTTGTAAATCAGCAAGAGGAGTCTCCACTTAAAACTATCGATTTCGGGCTCTCCATGTTCTTTAAACCAGGTAATAATAGGGTGGTTTTGCTTTTCGCCTTTTGATATATGTTTGTTGATTGAGAATATTGCCAATTTGAGCTGTTATTTAACAAAATGAAGATACTTTTTGTGTCTGTTATTGGTTGATTCCATTGATATTGTTTGTAGTGATATTTTGCTCTCAGGCAACCTTTTCCATTCTGATTTTTTGAACTTTTATATTGCAGGTGATATGTTTAGTGATGTAGTTGGAAGCCCTTATTATGTTGCTCCCGAAGTTTTGCGGAAGCATTATGGTCAAGAATGTGATGTTTGGAGTGCGGGAGTCATCATATATATTTTGCTAAGTGGTGTACCCCCCTTTTGGGATGGTAAGCTCTTAGTTTGCTTGGATTGCTAAGCATGCCTATGTTATTATCATTAATGGTGAAATTTATGTTTTGATTCAGAAACGGAGCAAGGGATCTTTGAGCAAGTCTTAAGAGGTGATCTCGACTTCATTTCAGAACCTTGGCCTTCTATATCTGAAAGTGCAAAAGACCTTGTCAGAAAAATGCTCCTAAGAGATCCGAAACAAAGGATCAAAGCACATGAAGTTTTAAGTGAGTTTGCAGGATTTAGGATCACTGTTGTTTCAAATTACTTGATACCATCTATTGAGTTCAGATGGTGCTCTTCTTTTTTCTGATATTGGATCCTTCATTTTCTTTAGTTTCAATGGATGAAAAAAGTAAGGAATGAAGTCTTAAGTAATCCCCATTATCTAGTGAGAAAGAGGGGTTCATTTGAATTGGCATATGAAACTTAATGACATGTTGCATGAACAGGCCACCCTTGGGTCCGAGTTGATGGTGATGCTCCTGATAAGCCTCTTGATTCCGCTGTTTTAACTCGGCTGAAGCAATTCTCTGCAATGAACAAAATCAAGAAGATAGCTATAAGGGTAATCTTCTTTCATTCTTTAGAACTTTGAGAAAGCTGGCGGTATGATGAACTGTGGCAAAATATCATCACTGAGATTCTCCTGGATATTAATGGTGATTTGTCTTTCTAATTTACTCTGCAAGACTTAGGATTCTGGTTTTGGCATCTTGTTTGGTGACTCCAAACTTTTCTCAACAATGAAAATGAGGAATGGTTAATATTGTGGAAACTGTATGATTAGTTATTGAAAGTAAAAAATATTGATCTGTTGTCATACTAATACCTCATTTATTATTGTCTATCAATGGCAGGTTATAGCTGAAAGTCTGTCCGAAGAGGAAATTGCAGGGCTTAAACAAATGTTCAAAATGATAGACGAGGATAACAGCGGAAATATTACATTAGAGGAACTGAAAAGTGGATTGGAAAAAGTGGGTGCCAATCTGAAGGATTCAGAAATAAGTTCTCTGATGGAAGCTGTAAGTACAGATTGCTCAAGAATCATGATCATTTTTCTGTTAAACATTCATGAATCTGCTTGGCATTTTAATGTCTTTTTTGTTTCTGTCCTGGAACTTTGCTTGTGAAACCACTTGATTTATGACTAAAGGAGTGAAGTTTACACTATTCTGTAATGATATCTTTGCTGGGAATTGATTCTTGAATAAATCACTGAAGAAAGGCTAGCACTTTATTAGTAACCATCATCATTTTTATCCCAAGTACATGCTGATAGCCTCAAAAGAGTATATCATTATTTATGTAACTAGTTCTGATTTAGATGGCTGTTAAGTTGTAAAGAGTCTTGAAGTTAATGGGGAGATGCAATTAAAGTTGAAATCGATTTCCATTTTCAATCGAAATCGCGATGGTTTGGTTTTGTTCTTGAATTAACTGTTACTTAGCATGCCTGCTATCTAAGAACTGTTTATTCAACTGAAATTGGCTGAATTAGCATTTTGTTTTACTGTGAAACTGCAGGCAGATATTGACAACAGTGGTACAATTGACTATGGTGAATTTGTAGCAGCAATGCTCCATCTGAACAAGATTCAGAAGGAGGATCACTTGTATGCAGCCTTCTCCTATTTTGACCAAGATGGAAGTGGATACATCACCAAAGATGAGCTCCAACAGGCTTGTGAGAAATATGGCATTATGGACGATCACCTTGATGAGATTATCCGCGAAGCTGATCTGGATAATGTAAGTTGTTTTCACCCAACCGATCTCATATTCTGCGCTTTGCTTATTTGAATAATAAGAATGTATTCATGCAAAAACAGAAAGGGTGTCAATTCGTGTCTTGTCTTGACTGTTCTTTGGTGTGTGTTACTTTCTTCCACAGGATGGACGCATCGATTACAATGAGTTTGTGGCCATGATGCAAAACGCTGATTTTGGGAAAAAAATGGGACACTAACAAGAAGTCAGTGTAAGGTATGGTTTTTAGAAGAACATATATGGTAGTGCACCAGGTTTGAAGGCAACACTTCAATAGATGTTAGCTTTTGTGTAAACTTGTACAAGAGGAAAAAATGAACTCAGTCAGTAATATCATTGTAAAGGGACTCCTTTCTTTTCTGTTTTTTTTTAAAATTAAAATTAGTCATTGTGTAAATTCGGCGTTGTTATTTTGCACTAGAAATGGAACTGTTCGTGATCTTGTAAGTTCTGAATGATGTATCACAGAGTATATTGAGATCTTCTGTATCGAAAATTCAATACACGTATTCTTTAAAATTTAGGTTACGGTACAGAGTTAGTTTGGATTTATCCAGAACTATATCTGGATGATGATTGCATTGAGTTTCCTGCATGCGAAGTCATTGATGTAATTGTAGGGTACTACGTAGGTTATCCTAGTTTAACCATGCAAAGGAATGGACTGCTGCTTATAGTTCTTCCACTGTCATCCAGCTGGTTTTCGTTTCATTTCATTTCATTTCATGTTTGGCCCAAAATTTGTCTTGTCATCTTCTTCGATTGACTGGAGGACACTCCGTAGTACAATGTGTCCTTCCTATACTTCGATTATCCTACACTTAAATTACATTTGGCGCGCGCCGGAAGGAGAAGGGGGAATGAACAAGTAATTTCTAAGATTAAAACACTTATATTTGGTTCGTGAGTATATTTTCTAAAAAATAATCTACAAATCTTTTGATTCTTTCATTTTTGAATATGAGATGCCTCAGTTCTCATTCTCATCATCGTACATCAAATGCACCCATAGGGTGATACGAATCTTGATTCTTGAAACTCCAAAGTAAAAATTGTGTTCGTGTTTATTTATTTATATATTATATTATACATAAATGAAATAGTTTAAATTTTGTTAACAATTAATGTTCATGTTGATTTTCATCATCCTTAATTATCTACAAAGAAGGGTAGTAATAGGGTGATAGGGGCTACTTTGGCGTAACGAGGGTAAATACTAATAGAGCTGTTTGGTCACATGGCCAGTGAGTGGTATCGCGTAAGTTGCACGTGACACTTCAACCTAACAAGCATCCTTAACTTTTACAGGAATAATCGATCTCCAGATAAAACTTTACAAATTTAAACCGCAGAAAACGAATTCACCCTTCATTTTCACCCCAGCCGGACTTCAATTCAAAATGACAATCTCTTACACGGTACGAAAATTCAAATAGAACATAATACGTTACAGTTAATTCGTTAACTCGAAACACGACACAACTAATACTCCTGTCATTATTCACTTTATGAGAGATCGAGAAAGGTAATTAATTGAAAAAAATTAAATGTGTGAGAGTGAGAAAGATGGAGAGCCACCTTTGTGTTTGAGTTGTTAATTTCCTCAACTGTTGTGCATACCTTTTTTTCCTCTGTGTGGACCATTTCTAGTTCTACTGCCATTCTAATTTGTGGCCTATCCACAGCAATAGAAATAGAAACACTGAAAGTGAAAGAGACTGCAGAAAAAGAAGGTGATGATGAAGACGATGATATGAAACGCAGTTATGAATACAGCTGGTTATGATAACAAAACTTCCAATTATACCTTTTTCCCTCCTTTGCTGATTGCTCTCCCCCCACAACCCAAAAGACCATTTCACGTGCTTCCCCTATATCACTGGTTACATTTTTCTTCTAATCTTAACGCGCTTTGTTCCTTATCCTTAAAATTAACTACTCCTCGTTTTATTCTATTAAAATAATCTAATTTATAATTATAATTTATGACTTAAAAACATATGCATTATTAAACTCTTTTAATAAAATTGGAAAAGTACTGAGAATGACATTAACGGCTGATTGATACGAAAATGGATGCGTTGATTGATTTCAAAACATTATATATATATATATATATATATATTATTTCCAAAGGTAATTCAGGGTATTATACAAATTTTACAATTTTGTAGAGGTTGAAAATATATTTTTTCATATTATTTCCAAATCATCTGCGGTTTTTTTTTCTCTTTGGTTGACGTACACGTTTTCTTCTAACTGAGGAGAAAGAAAACTACGAAAATATTTTGGAATTTATATTAGAAAAATCATATTTTTAGTCCATACAAAATTGTAGAATTGTAAAATATCTTCAAATTACTGTTGACTTTGATTTGACAACTTGCTATAGCATGTATTGTACTAAAAATGCAACAAAGTATAAACATAAAGCACAAATTTAAAACTGAATAAATTTTTAGTATCAAAATTGTAAACAGCCCAAACATTTAATAGTAAATATATTATTCTTCCTTATATTAATTCAAAAGATGGGATGAAGGTCCAAGGGTGGTAATGGAGATGGACACTTGGATGAATCATGATAGTATTGATTCTAATCTGGAACATCCACGTGGAAGCTTCAGAAGTGATAGTTTGATACAGTTGCCACTTGTGTGCTCCTGAGCGCACAGACCAAAACCTTGTCCTGTTCCACACGTGGCTCATAATCCTCCTAATTAATTATTTAGGCTCTGTTCTCTTCCTAACTTAATTAGGAAATTTTTTAGTTAGGGAAGAATTTTGTTTTGGAGGGAATTTCTTTTGGGGTTTTGTGTAGGAAAGAGAAGAAAAAGTGTAATGATTATATTTTTTTTCAAATTTATGTGAGTGAGAATTTAGAGGGAATTTTTAAATTTGAATTGTAAATTTTATAAAAATAATGTTGTTTTTTTGTGTAATATTTTTGAAAAAAAAGTAATATTTTTCCTGATTATGTTGGGAAAAGAACAGAGCCTTAATAATACAAAGGAGAAGTGTAATTAATCAATTAATTCAACTTTTTTGCTTTACTGACCCCTCCACCAACACCAAAACCACCACCAGTCACCGCCACCGCCGCAGAGAGGAGTCAGTGGCCACGGTGCAGTACGGTCACTGTCACGTGCCAAGCTCTGGTCACCGGACGGTGCCGCCCACGAGATTCATTCATCAGATTTGAGCTTTCGCTTTTGATTGAAGGAAAAAAAGTAAAATATGTCTTCTTTTACTTCCATGATTAATTCAGTGCTGCTGCTGCTGCTGACCCCATTTTCCAAACTCCCAACCCTACCGCCGATTGGTACAAAGATATGAATGAAAAAATTAATGGAAACAGATATTTATTTATTTTCTCCAGCTATTTTGTTTTCCAGCTTCGAAATAATTCCAAAATCACAATCTGGCAAGATCAGATTTTTCAGATTTAATGACCTTTAATGTGTACTAAAGGTTGCATATATGTTTCCACCTCCTCCTCGATCCAGAATAAAAGTAGTTTTGATAAAATAATATTTATTTTGAAGATTGTTTCTCTATCTATAATGACTTTTGTATATGAGGTATACTAAACGCAGTAACTGTTTTACTATTCGCAGTAACATTTCCCTGTTAAAAGACAAAAATGTCCCTGGCCAAAAAAAAGAAAATCGGGCATACTAAACGCAGTAACCGTTCGGAAAATACCGCCGATCGCCGGCGATATTTTCCGGCCAAAATATCGCCAGAAAACGGCGATATTTTGGCCGGAAAATATCGCCGGCGATCGGCGGTATTTTCAGAAATTTTTTTAACCGGGGAGACAGTCTCCCCGGCCGAAATGTTGCAGAAACAGAAAAAACATCCGGATAATCGCTGATCCGGGAAAAAAATCCCCCCCCCCCCGAATGAGTTTTTTTTCTCGAAAATTATAATGAAGGGGTATATAGAGAATTTATACAAACTAATTTAAAGTAAAAAAATAAATATAGTGTTTACTTATAGTGTAATATGGATCGTAGTCGGTAATTCGGACTTTTTACAGGGGAATGTTACTGCGTTTAGTAAAATGGTTACGGGGACACCAGCGGTATTTTTTAGTTTTTTTCTAACCGGGTACTGTTCAACGTGCGTGAACGGGTTCACGCAACAGTACCCGATTTTATTAATTTTCTTTTTTATTTTAAGACAGGGGTATTTTTGTCTTTTTACAGAGAAATGTTACTGCGAATAATAAAACGGTTACTGCGTATAACAATTTCGTTGTATATTATGGATCGAAGAGAGTCTATAGGATTAATTTTTTTTATGTGCTCAATGATTTGGCTGTTCTATTATTAAAAGTGGTCACTTTGACCATTCAGTGAGTTGTGAATGTATAAAAATTAGGAGATTTGATGGTTCACATCTATTTATCAAATGGCTAAATTGAAGTGACCAATCTTAATAACGGTACTGAATGGCTAAAAATGAATCAGCAATTTGAAAAACTTGAAAGTTTGACAAGAAATGGGGGTGTTGAAGTTGATCATGGTTGGCAAGCCGTCATCATCAACCCAAGAAATGAGGCCCTAGGGGATGGCAGGGTTGGAAACTTTAGAGCAACGACCAAAAATGTCCTTTTGGGCCCTCTCCCTTTTGATTGTCTGGACAATAACGTAACCAGGAAAATATATATATATATAAAGATTTAGGCTCTGTTCTTTTTTGAATATAATCAGAAAAATTATTTTTTTTAAAAAAATATTACAAAAACAAACAACATTATATTTATAAAATTTACAATTTAAATTCAAAAATTTCCTCTAAATCTTCACTCATATAAATTCAAAAAAAATACAATTATTACACTTTTTCTTCTCTTTCCTACACAAATCTAATTGGAGTTTGTGTGCATGTCACAAATTAATTTCAGTTACTAAATAATCAAGTATATGCATGATGAAAATTAAGAGGGGCAATCTCTGACACGCCACGAACCCGACACGATATAGGCGGGTTAGGGTTGAGCCTTAGCGGGTTTGGGAATTATGTGGGTCGACCCGAATAACACGAATAATCAAATGAGTAAAGTTAGGGTTGAAAAAGCCAACACGTGAACCTAGTAACCTGAATCCGATACGAGAAATTTATACTACAACACGAAAATACAACATGGACACAAAATGCTCACAGGTTAAATAATTCAACAGGAATAATGAAAATAATTATAAACGAGTAAGATTAGATTTGAGGTGTCGACGCGTGATAAGAATTACCACCCCTAATGAAAATGATGAGCCGTAAGCGTGATGAAATAATGACGAAACAATAACTATAGATTTCCAAACATGTGCTTTTCATTTATTGAATTTATTTTGTTGGAATAATATTAATTTCTTTCCTCATCATTGCCTAGCTCTCTACACTGGGTATGGGTTTACGGTGTTACGGAGATTGTAAGGCACAAATTTATAATGCAACCAAAATGGAAATTTCGGACAAAATGTAAAAGTATAAGTATAACGCCAATAAGTATCGAAAATAGATGGGTGGGTACGTACGTACTCCTGCATGGGTGCCCTCGCACTCAGGGAACCCTTCCAGATCGTTAAACCACGGACTCACGCATCATCTCTAAAGCAGCCACCCTTTTGATTAGTTTTTTGTCTTCGTCTATTCGGGTCACCCACATCAGATGTCGCGATCCGACTTTTGAATTTGGATCTTACAATTCCAGCCAGCCAGGCAAACCCGATCCAATGAGGTTAACGGACTACTATTAATGCCGAAAGCTTAGCTTCGATCCTCTCGTCGGAATTGACTACTAACCACTGGTCGACCCGTTTGGATCGGATCGATCGTAATATTTATCGGGTTGTTTTGATGGAAGTGAAAGAGCTGTTCCAACAAGGATGGAACGACGAGGCGCACCCAACACGTGTACGGTATTTGATGATCAGGATATGTATATTTGACTTGCCTATATAATTAATTATTATTTGATTATTACTTAGTGGGTTATTTGTGATGAAGATCGTTAATTTATATCTTTGAATATGTCAAGTATGTTTCAGTAGTATGCCATGATCGATAGATTAATAATTGTTTGTATGAATTTATAGGTTAACGATAGAATCGATAGTTTCAAATCTGCTATTAGAAAAAAAGTAGCAGCGCTTGTCATTAGTTATGAAGAATTGAGTTTAAGGAGGGACCTTCAGAGAAAACGAATGCAAATTCGACACAATTCCCACTTTTTAATATTTTAGACTATAGCGCATGATAAAAAAAATATAGTACAGATTAAAACTGAAAAGAATATCCCAATATAATTATGTGATATCACTTCACTTGTGCTACCCACATTAGCTTATATTTTTTTGTTCCAATAAAAAAGTTTACTCTCAATTTTTTTATTTTTTATACTATTACTAATCTTATTATGTGTGATACATAATTAATTCATATTTAACAAATAAAGATATAAATAGAATAAATTGTGTCAAATTAAATATTTTAAATATCATACCTTAATATTCATAAAAAATTATACACGAGTGAAAGTATACTCTTTTAATAATTGAACGAAGGGAGTATATTATTCAAACTATACTATTTAAGTGAGATGTAAAAAGTAACTAATTATTTATGCAAAGAAAAAGGTGACGTAGTATATTGGGAGAGGGGGAAAAGAACTTTACTCTCTCTCTATATATATTGGCTGATTAAGGTGGTGTTGCGTTAAGAAATGCAGACAGCAGCAACTCGGAAGTTCTCCCAAATAAACACACACTATTAGCAACACCTTCCTCTATATCTTCATCGATCTCCATAAAAATCTTCATCATCGGTATTCTTCTCTTCAAATCTTCATCCCCAATCTCACCACATGCATATGCATAATTTTATCTCCATCTTCATTTTACATGCTGAAATCTTTTTCTTTTTTTTTTTTTCTAATTGAATTGAAGTTCATTTTGCATGTTTTCTTCAAACTGATTATTATGGCGGTTTCATTTCAAAATTTTTTGAAGTTAAAAAAAAATTGTTGCATGCTAGCTTTTTGCCTTTTATATTCTGTGGATTCATCGCTGATTACGCAATGTGATGGTGAAAGAATTAATGTGACAAAAGATCATGGCCGCCGACACTACTAACCAAAGAGCAAACTCCCCAACCACTACTCTCATGAGGACGAGGTCGGAGCAACTACCCACCGCCGAGGCAATGGCGGCAGCCATGAACGTCAAGTCTCCGTCGCCAGCTCATCCAGGCAGCGGTACTGATGGAGGCAACAACGGCAATTCGAATATCGGCAGCGGCGGGGGGAGTACTACGCTTTCGAGGAAGTCGAGCAGGAGGCTGACGATGGCGTCCCCGGGGAGGAGCAGTGCCCGGAACACACACATACGGAAGTGGAGCAGCGCCCAAATGAAACTCGACCTGGATGACGTCAGCAGCGGCGCCGCCCTGAGCCGAGCCTCCAGCGCCAGCCTGGGCTTGTCATTCTCCTTCACCGGCTTCAACATGCCTCCCGAGGACATCGCCGACACGAAGCCATTCAGCGACGACGACAACCGTAAGTCCTCCATCTCCCACTCCCGTCGTTTTCATTACCGTAATTTAAATTTTTAAAAAGAAATCCATAAAAGGAGTAAGTAACTTTAGCACACGGGCAAATCGTGAATGGATCTGCATACCATATGAATTTGATTTGATTACACGTAATTTCCAAAGGTAGATTAGCTAATTAATTAATATTTAAAATGTCAGATAATGTACTTAACTATATTGATCGGATTTTGTCCCCACATGTTTAATCAATCATATCTTGTGCTATAGGCCTGTTTTTATTTTATTTTTAAAACGATTTTGGTTTTAATCGTAAATTTAATATGTTTTAATTATATTTCATTATTTTTAATATAACTTTTTACTATTCAGTATCTACTTTTTACATTTTTAATACACTTTTTACATTATAAAACTAGTTTTTAAAATCGTTTTCAAAATGATAAAAAGAACATGCCCATAATATCATATCACCAATAGCTATTACCAACTTTCTTCACAAATTTCAAAATTAAGTGTGTTTAAATAAGAGTCTTGGAAAAATATTTTCAATTTTTGTCATAAATTTATGAATTGTTGTTGAACGATCTCAAAGTTTAGTGAAAATAAATCTTGCTAGATAAGAAAAATAGCATTAGGTCGTGGAGATATAGGTAAGAAATGGTGTTCCCTGTTTGAGAGGGCAAATTGGGAGTCAATGAACGAACAAACTAACCAACGAAATAAATGAAGCCTTTTAGCTTGAGAAATGCTGTACAAGTTGGATATGGACAGAATTGGTGTTGGAAATGGGGTTTGGAATCACCAGAAATAGGCCATCATCATCATTCATCCACACATGGCATGGAATTCTAACTCACGACATCGGGAGCCCAGACTTTTATCTTCTTCCCTACGAAGAAATATATATATATATATATGTGTGTGTCATTCACTTCAGAGAAAGAAAGCTTAGAGATTTCTTTCTTTTCCTTTTTTTATTTTTAATTGGAGATCTCAAATTGAGCCCAATCTTATTATTACATACGACATCTGGTCTCCGTACTTATATTTATTGATGAATTACAAATTACAATTTTCAATATACACAATAGTCTTCTAATGAAAAAAAAAAAAACACATATTTCGTTTCAAAAGAATAGTCGGGTTTACAATAATGTACCCGTACTCTCCTCCATACTTGTTTCAAAGCTAGGAAATAGCTAGCTTGGATCACTAGGTTATTTAATTATGGTAATTTGGTCATGAATCATAAGTGGCAGATATTTGAAGTTTGAACAATGATGGATGATTGGATGATCCTATAATGAGTGAGGGCGAGGGTGAGGGTGAGGGTGAGGGTGAGGGACAGGGCTTAGTGGTCCACCGCTCCTGTGGCCGTGAGGTCTATTCATCCCACTTTCCACAAACGAGTGGCCCAAAACTATGACACTTTTCCACAAACTGGTCATGTCTCCTCTGCCACTTGTATTCTTCCTCAAATCAATTTGATCCAGACAAGTGGAGTCTGGTCGGGAGTGGGTCCCCAACTCCAACTGCTCGAGTGACTCCTAAGAAAAACCTTCCCTCAAAACTCCAGAGAGTCCAACCCGGGTATATGACCATTTTCCACCTAATGATATATGTGAACATCGAAAGCGATCCATCAGTAACCAACAAAACTAGTCAAACTAGGGGAGTGACAACACTCTATGAAACTAGGAAATTTTTGGTCCAAATTATGTAAGGTGAATTGAAAACAATCCAGCTTCCCGCTTTAACAAAATCAGAGTCCTGTTCTTAATAATAAAAATATATAACAGTGGAATTATGGGATAACAGTTTATGTGTTTCTTCTTGCAGTTGAAGATCTTGAAGCAGGAATTCGGAAGAATAAGTTTCAAACAGAGCCCACCTTGCCAATATATCTCAAGGTGATTTTTTTTTATATGGTTTTGCTTAATTTCCCCCCACGAATGCTTGCAGCAGCCAGTTCGCCGGAAACTGGAAATTTTCTTCATAATTTAACGTACGTGCATGCATGCATGATAGATATACTGATGTATATTTGGAACCGGCAGGGATGGAGAATTATGTAAACCAAAACGATCAACGCGATCCATTTAAACATACATGCATGCATTGCATGGCCTATCTTGTCTCTCTCAGGTTCAGTCTTTGTACGGAAATTGAGAGAATTTGTGCATATGAATCTAGCTAGATATGGAAACTAATTATGCCATAAGCATAGTAGATATGGAAACTACTACTACTGTGTTCTCTCAATTCAAACTTCCGCACCTGCATTTTGCAATTTGCTCTCAAGGAATTTCAATCTCGGACCCCACAAATTCAATCGTTAGTAACAAACGAAACATAACATGTATATATATGTATGTCATTACTACTACTTCTGCGTCACTTAGCATTCTCCCTGATTTGCATGCAGTTCACGGATTTATCATACAAGGTGGTGATCAGAGGAGTCACTTCCACAGTGGAGAAAGATGTTTTGAGTGGAATAACTGGTTCTGTTTCCCCAGGTGAAGTTCTAGCTTTGATGGGGCCTTCTGGAAGTGGAAAGACTACCCTTCTCAGTCTGCTTGGTGGCAGGTTGAAAGAACCTACGGCAGGCGGTTCAATTACATATAATGACCAGCCATACTCAAAGTTCTTAAAGAGCAGGTAAACTACTAGAAAATCAGATCATGTTATGCAACATCAACAATATCTCACCATCGTGTTCGGTTGACAATTGGCAGGATAGGATTTGTAACTCAAGATGACGTGCTGTTCCCACACCTCACGGTAAAAGAAACACTAACCTTTGCCGCCAGGCTGAGATTGCCAAGCACACTGACAAGAGAGGAGAAGGAGAAACGAGCCACAGATGTCATATATGAGCTTGGATTAGAGAGGTATCTCTTTCTCCAATTTCTCCCACCCTGACTCCTTGCAACTTCAACTACTACATAGAATTAATATGTAAAACAATTCATGAGAAGCAGAAACAATATAAGAAAATTGATCATGTCAACAGGTGTCAAGACACGATGATCGGTGGCTCCTTTGTTCGGGGAGTTTCAGGTGGAGAGAGGAAGCGTGTATGCATAGGAAATGAGATACTTGTTAACCCATCTCTTTTGTTCCTCGATGAACCCACCTCTGGCTTGGATTCTACCACTGCTTTAAGGATCGTCGACCTCTTGCATGACATAGCTGAGGTATATATATACAGTAAAAGTCCTATATTTTGACAACTTTTTCAGGCAGAATCACATATATAATCCTAGTCCTGACTCACTTTAGAGGAAAATGACTCAAAAAGTGGTTTATGACCTACAAGAATATATATGAGAGAACCAAGAAATCACTAAACATTTATGCTGTTTATCTTCTGGCAGGCAGGTAAGACAGTGATCACCACAATCCACCAGCCGTCCAGCAGACTTTTCCACAAGTTCGACAAACTGATTCTTCTGAGCAATGGCAGCCTACTTTACTTTGGAAAGGCATCAGAAGCATTGGATTACTTCTCATCCGTAGGATGCTCGCCATCAATAGCGATGAACCCTGCGGAGTTCTTGCTGGATCTTGCAAATGGGAACCTAAATGATGTGTCGGTCCCTTCTGAATTGCAGGACAAAGTGCTAATGGGCAATTCAGAAACAGAGACTAGAAATGGAAGGCCATCTCCGGCTATCGTGCATGAGGTAAACCGTTAACAACACATCATTCATTACATCTAGGCTGTAATTGTACTAGATATAAAGTCAATTTCATGTTGCTCGTATTGAACTTATTACTAGTTCATATGTTTTTAAGCTAAATGCTAGCAAGAATAATTGCAAGACTTCAAAAGAAATGACAATAATTTTGTCTGAAAACAGTTTCTTGTGGAAGCCTATGAAACGAGAGTAGCTGAAAATGAAAAGAAAAAACTGATGATACCTCTGCAAATTGATGAGGAGATTAAGTCTCAAGTGTGTGCGAAAAAGAGAGAATGGGGGGCGAGCTGGTGTGAACAGTATTCTATACTATTCTGGAGAGGACTCAAGGAACGGCGACATGACTATTTCAGCTGGTTGAGAATCACCCAAGTACTCGCAACTGCTGTTATTTTAGGACTGCTATGGTGGCAGTCTGGCAGTAATAACCCTAAAGAACTACAAGATCAGGTATCTGAATGTTGTTTAGGAAAGCAGAATTTCACTGATATCAATTGTTGCACTAAAAACTGAATGATTTGCATGATGATAAAAGAGGAAAAGAATGAGTGCCGCTATATTAAAAATTGGAAGTTCTCAAAGGAGTCACTCACCATTGCTAGAGATCTGATCCCTGCAGTGTTTCCTCGTCTGATATTGCAGGCAGGATTGCTGTTTTTCATTGCTGTCTTTTGGGGATTTTTCCCAGTTTTCACTGCGATATTCACATTCCCTCAAGAGCGAGCCATGCTGAGCAAGGAAAGAGCAGCTGACATGTACAGATTAAGCGCCTATTTTGTAGCTCGGACAACTAGTGATATTCCGCTTGACCTTTTACTGCCAGTACTTTTCCTTCTGGTTGTATATTTCATGGCAGGCCTGAGGCTCAGTGCTGCTTCCTTTTTCCTCACAGTGCTCACTGTTTTCCTATGCATCGTAGCAGCCCAGGTACACACTTTTCAACATTGATGAAATCATCTTCATTCAGAAATGACAAACCTCATGTGCTATGCTTATGAAATGATAGGGATTTGGATTAGCTATTGGCGCTACATTGATGGATTTAAAGAAGGCAACAACTCTGGCTTCTGTGACTGTGATGACCTTCATGTTAGCTGGTGGTTTTTTTGTTAAGGTAAGAACACTTTCAGGTGGTGTGCTGAGCTACTGATTAACAAAACCTAAACCTGCCCGGTATTTTACATTTGCCCAGAGCAAAAAGCGGAATTCATCTTAAGGGACGAACCTTCCAAGCAGACACTAGACAAAACCAAACTCTATAAGGACTTAAATTTCCTATAGCCTAAAGAACAAAGATAAAGGATTTTTCATTTTGCAGGATGTACCAGAATTCATTGCATGGCTCCGGTATATCTCCTTCAACTATCATACCTACAAGCTTCTTCTAAAGGTGCAGTATGAACACATAAGTCACACAATTAACGGAATAACAATAGACCGTGGTTGGGTGGAAGTTACCGTGCTGGGAACCATGGTTGTTGGCTACAGACTCTTGGCCTACCTATCTTTGCGAAGGATGAACCTACAACCGGGTACTTAGAAGAATCTGGATTTCCAAAGGAAGCTAGATTCTTCTTTTCCTATGATTGGTGTCTGTTCTGAAGCTCAATCTGGGACAAGATGAGGACAGCTGAATTTTTTCCTCTCTGGACGTGTCGTGAATCTGTAGTGTGTTCAAACTTTGCATACAGAAGAAGAACTCAACAAGTTCTATTTTGCATGATGATCCATAAGCACAATCAAACTACTCATGATACACATAGAACGTTCAGAACAAAATTTATATATGCATAAAGAGTAGAATGGATAATGATGCGATAATAACCAAGAACTATTGGAAAAATAATCTTATTCATATATAGCGATGTTCAGATATAGCCATCAGCATAACTTCATCTGCCGCAAAATAACTCTGAATGACATGAATTCTAGCTATATTTTTGTTTTCTTTTCTGTGTAAAAGAATCAAGCTAGAGCACTTCTGCAGCATTATAGTTCCTACTCCTAGATTGAATTTCATGATGGTCAATTCAACCAAGAACTTCTCTAGACGATGGTCATGACCTTTCCTTCTACTTCTTTCAAACTGTATTCTCATGCTAACGTCCTTAACCATCCAAGTAATCGAAGGAGAGCAGCATCCAGTATAGGGACTTTCCCTTCCAGCCCTATGTTAATGAACGAAGATCTATTTAGTCTAATGAAACCATAAAAAACATAAAAATTTAACCAAATGTAAAAAGCTTACTCATAAGACATAAATATAGAAGGCAAATTCTTATAGAGCCAACTTGGCAATACTACAACTGAGGGAGGATTATGGATGATCCTTACCTAGGTCAGCACCAACTCGATGAGCACACATAACTCCAGAGAAAGCAACAGCTATGACACCTTGTCCTGGGAAGCAGCTATCTCCAACACAATATAGACCGTTTATACTCTGCAAATATCATGCATCGTCACACAGTTTACTAACAGTTTAAGAGGATAAACTTGGACTATACTTTTTAACAAAATGATAACGGAAAAAGCACTTAGTTTACCTACCGTTGTGTTGAATGGCATTGCCAAGAGGCCCTTAGGAATACCACGCGGCATTGGACCATAGGTACCACTATCACGGGCCAGGTATCGCCGGTGTGTCTTTGGTGTTCCAACCTGTCATCACATCAGCAGAAGACAAAAGTATAAACTGTCACTGAAGCACAGTTCGCTGAATACAGGCATACTATTGATGCATAACCACCAGAATGAGACCTCGAGGGAAGAATCAAACTGTTTGATGCCTTTATTTGTCACATCTTAGAAGAGGCACATGTAAGAAGTGTGTCATTCCCCTCATGCAAGTCAATCTTTCAATCATATACTAAAAAGTTACATGATATTTCAAACAGAACTTCATACCTCCTTAAAAACAATTGCTGACTTCAGGCCTGGAAAGAGTTTCTTTTCAAGTCTGTCAATGATTTTGTCTGCTATAAGCTCCTTTTTTGCCTCATAGTCTTTTCGAGAGAGTCCCTGAGTGAAACAAGTTGCCTTATGGTCATTGAAAATGAATGCAGAAAATCGACCTAAGGTTGTTATCATACTTTAGAATGAGAATTTTGTTGCACATAAAAATGATAACACAATCTGACCTCCCAATCTTCTATGGGAGAAGTTGTAAATATGTGAAGAATATGGCGTCCTTCTGGCGCTAATGATGAATCAAGTACTGTGGGAATACTTAAAAATATACTCCCATATGGTATTTCTAAATTGGCCCAGTCATCCTTCAAATCAAGAGAGACAAAGGTTAAGCCAGAAGAAAAAATTTAAGAAATTGAACTTTACTCCTCTTCCAATGTGACTCAACCTCTAGGATGAAGTGGTGGCAGTCTGTGTCTGGCGGTAAAGCCTCAGCTTTAATTCCTGTGTGAATAGAAAGAAATGATGGAGCTTTAACATATGCTTTCTGGAAATTTTCTTCTTCTTTAGGAAGGTTTTCCCTGTCTACAAGCTTTCCTGGAAAAGACAAAGACTTATGTAATCAGGTACAGTTCTTACAGAAAATAGAATGAAGAGTCACAGTAATGAATGGGCACGAGAACGTAATAAATTATTACTAATAATCTTTTAATGTAAGTCTAGTAAAAGGCTCAGTAAGAGAATTAACCAAATGTGTCCCATCTAGTAGCATTGGATATTATTGTTTTAGCATAGTATTTCCTTCCATTTGACAACTTCACACCCACCTAAAGGAGAAATTAAGACAGTTAAGTACATTGTTGATTTGCTTCAACATCTAGTTTATACTAAAGCACAAGTATCACAATCCACAATGACCAAGGAAGTAGTGAAACTAACAGCTTTTCCATTGTCGACTATAATGTTGGTCACATTTGCCTTGTAAAGTATCTCGCCACCCATCTTAACTAAGCCTTTTGCCAACGACTTGGCAATTTCACCAACCCCACCTACAGGGTAATTGATTCCTCCGAAATGCCTGTCACATAAAACCTATGGAAAGTATAAGTGAAAGAACCAAACTACAAGTAAAACTATGATTTGGTTAAACCATAAATGGCTTACCATGCTTGCATTGATCATTGGCGTTCGTAGAGCATTAACAGTGCTAACTATAAAACACTGGAACAGAAAATTTGTTAGAGCTTAACAAGAGCATCTAATAGCTAAATCCCATGAGCAAAGTGAGCTAAGCATTCAATCAAAGCTAAATCAACCGACCTCTGCATCAATAAAGGACAAGAGCTCTGGATCTTTAATGAACTTTCGAGCTATGTCACCAGCATTCTGAGGCAAATAGTAAGCTGTGACAAGCACCAGAAGTATACACTAAGGTTAGATCTTCTATTTTCTTTCACACAAAACCTATGATAATAAGTAGCATTAATAGGGTTCCAAAACAATATTTTATTTTCAGACTAAAGATTTAGCATTGCGTTTGCAATGACCTATATACTCTATGACATAAGAAGAAACAAAGCAGCAGAATTACCAAGAGTCAAGCACTCAACAGGCTTCTTGAAAAACTGCCCAAAAAGGTACATTGGCTCTTCTAGTGACTTTAACTCCATTGAGTTGAGGGAATTGAAGATCTACCAATATGCATTCATATATTCACTGTAAGTTTTGAGTCAAACAGCGAAAACAACAACATAACAGGAAGCTATAATTAATCACCTTAATCAAAACAAACCTTCCAGCAAATACCATAAAATGTGAGAATCCCTTCCTTTTCATGTGGAAATTTGCCCACTAGTTCTGCAATAAAATCACTGTACTCTCTGTGTACTAGGACAGATATATCATTGGGAAGGTGAAAGTGAACAGTATTAGGGTCAGGTATGACATCTAGTTTACATCCTACCGCCGCCAACGCCTGAGTTATCAAATTCAGATTTCCCTGCAATTGGTGATAAATGTACATTAGGCCCTAAAGGAAGCCAATTATCTAATGCAAGTCTGCAAAAAGACCACAACAAACCAATACATAAAAACCATGAGAACCACAACAAAACAATTAGTAGCCTAATTTAGCACACAGTCACTGCACAGATTCCTGACTCTTCAATTTTAACAATTGCTAAAACATGATCATCCAAGAAAATTAAAGAATTATCTTATCCAAGAACAGGCACTAACCTTATCACTGAAACCAAACATTACTGATGATCCAACATCAAATGTATAGCCATCCCTTTCGTAATACCCAGAGCTCCCGCCGGGGATCACATACTTCTCTAAGACCAAAACCCGAGCTCCTTTTACAGCCAGCTGAGTAGCGGCCACCAGACCACCAATCCCTGAGCCGATGACAATGGCATCATAGGTAGCACTTCCTCCTGCTCCGCCAAAAACTCCGTTGCTCTCCACCACTTTATCGGCGTCCACCACCGATTTCACCCTAACAAAGTCCGTTCCTGTTCTCTTACTACTCCAGCAATCAATCAAGCAATCCCCGAAGGTACTAATTCTCAAGGGGTCAAAGCTGAAATGTTTCAGCTTTTGATGTCGAACTTTGCTAGGTAAATTCTTGCATCTATTGGATGGCAGAAGAGAACACCTAACCCCAGCTTTCAAGATTCCCATTCTGCGATTCTTCGCAAGTTGAAGTTCATCCGGGCACAAATACAAAGAATTGAAATTTTTGCTTGTGGGTCTGAACCCACCAGACAACTGATGAGAACTGGAAAACCCATCACACAATTTATCTGAAGCATGGAAAGAAACGGGCTTTAAAGATGAACTTGCCATGGAAATGGATTCTTAACTGTAGAGGTCCGGGAGGTTGTGTGTGAACTGGGTCAATAACAGAACGGTACAATGAACAAGGAGAAGAAGATATGCGAGTGTTTAATCCTTATTGAGCGAGGGCCGACCCATTTGGTAGGGATTTTGGAGTATCCGCTGGGAATATATTGAATAAATATCATCGTGATTCTGGACGATGATTCTTTCTCCAGGGCGAATGCAAATGGGACAAAAGCTTAATTTAATTTCTTCAAATCATTCAACTTCTTGGTGGCGCCACTTCAATTCAGGAGGTAAACTTCTGTGTGTCGGTAAAGGCGCTGGATAATTGGATAAAGTCCTTTTCTTCCCCCTAATTTCATTAACTATTCATTGGCTCCAAACTCCAGAATCCGAATCCCAGATTATATACTGAATACTGACATGATAATGCTTGTTCATCAAATGCCATACAGAATTGGATGAAAATAATTGTCATTCATTGGGGGAAGTTACAAGCAATTACGCCCTCCGTTACATTAAAATTGTCAACTTTAATCAATGTACAAGCAATTAATCCTTCGATAATGTCTTTAGTAATTGAATTGATGACCGCGGTTACTTAAGTAATTGCTGGCTTGATAGTCCTTATTTATTTTGGGCAAGAATTTTATTTTATTTTTGGATATTATTTTCTAAAAGTTTGCATAGGATAGAGATAAAATATATAATGATTATGTTATTTTTTAAATTTGTGTAAATACATATTTAGAGTGATTTTTAAATTTAGAAAAAAATGAGAATGTTAAATATAAAACAATTTTGAGGAAAAAATGATAATTTTCCAAAGTAAACAAAGGGCTTAAATCCGATGACGTAACAAATAAAGAAAGACCTAATAGCGGGCGGTTGCAAATGAGTTAAAAGTCCAACGGCTGTTAGAAATCTAACGGACAATGATGCAAATGTAATTTAGAAATACTAAAGGAAAAGCTATTACCTAAATGTACATGATTCTTCTCTAATTAAACTAAACACTAAAATTGTTGTTCTTACTGACTTGAGCGTCGGAATGCAAAAACTTCTATCCGACAAATCAAGCCATCTGATCACGAGTGTCTCAAATTTAAAAATAAAATACAGTATGTTATAAAAGTATGTGCATTAATTTTACTCCATGATGTGTCCAACGTAACTCTAAATATATTATGGCTATGAGTTAACTGCTAAATTATTATGTAGACAATATAGTATTTGAAGTACAGTTTATAGTAATTTAATATATTGACTTTAACTAGTGATGGGTCGTAAAAGTAAATATCAAATGAACAGCTGAAAATAAAATAAGTGAACTACATTCGCACTATTATCTTCCCAATATCATAAATAATATAGAATACAGACCAAACATATATTTATATGAAACATAGTTAATAATTTTTTTAAGAAATGGAAAAAAGAATAAGAGAATATCCCGTGTCCATGCGTCAGTACTATACTGCCGCTGAATCACCGTACATCTGTCCACATACACTGCAAATCAACGGTTCACACAGAGCCACCTAGCCTTTCCCACATATATAAATTAGTAATTTAAAAAGAAAATTAAATTTAAATAAATAAATAAATAAATATAATAAACAGCTTAGAGTTCACAAAAGAAGCGCCAAGGAATTTGGATCCTATGCTGAGAATTGGTTCTCAATCCCCAAATCCAGTTATCATCTTCAATCGCAATCTCCATAACTGCTCTCAATTTGGAAGGCCATCATCAACCTTTCTTCGTCGTCGTGGATTTCGTTGCTTCTCAATTTTCTGTTCATCCCGCCCAGAATTCTTTCCTGCTGTGGTAAATTCTCTCTCTCTATCTCTCGATTACCGCATACTTTTGTATCGATTAATGCGGTGGATTGTGCTCTGTTGATGAACGGACTGAATTATTGATCTGTGTATTGCATGACACAGTGCGTGTTTGTTTTAATTCCAGTATTTTGATTACGATTTTTCCTTCGATATACACCGAATTAAGAATTACGGAGTGGATTTTGCGTAGGATCGAATTGTATTTCGGATTTAGGGTCGCAAAGGGGAAGGAGAATGATGCGGATCATTTATGTTTTCAATTGTTTTTATTTATTTTTGTGGGTGGTGGTGGTTTTTTTTTTTTGGCTTGGGGAGAGAGGGGAGGGGGGGGGGGGGGGGGGGGCTGCGGTTGATAATAGTTTGAGTGGATTAAGTTCTAGCTGTGTACATAAATTATAGAGACTAAGAAATATGCTGGAGTCCTTTCCTTTATTCTCTATTCTCTTGGAGAAACAACCTAATACGCCTTTCAGATGGTCCAAGTTTGATTGGGTTCGGTGGAACTTTCTCGGGGACTAGTTAGGTTGACAATACTTGTGGTTGGCGAAGTTTCTTAATTAAGTTGAGCAGAGGAGAGACTGCAGGAGCATTTTTCGTTATGACTGTATGCTGGGATTTCCCCAAAGCTGATACTTATTTATTTGCAGAAAGAAGTCAGCAGTAACGCAGTAATGGATCGGTTGGCTGGTGCTGCACGTCTTATGATAGTCTCAGACCTTGATCACACAATGGTGGGTTGTCATCTTTTCACATTTTATTTGGTGATGGCATGACTCATCTGAGACTACTGCTGCTGCAATGCAGGTTGATCATCACGATGCTGAGAATCTATCTCTGCTTAGGTTCAATGCCTTGTGGGAAGCCAATTATCGAGATGATTCTCTGCTAGTTTTCTCTACTGGGAGGTCTCCTACATTGTACAAGGAGTTGAGGAAAGAGAAGCCTATGCTAACCCCAGATATTACTATTATGTCTGTGGGAACAGAAATTACTTACGGTAATAATATGGTACCAGACGATGGTTGGGTTGAATATCTAAACCAGAAATGGGATAAGAAGATAGTTACAGAAGAGACTAGCAAAATTCCTGAGCTTACTCTTCAGGTACACTTGCAACTTCTGTACTTGGTTGTCCAGTTCCTTTACTATATCAGTGACACATGAAATTGGAATTTAGAAATTTAGAGGCAGAACTGAAATTGGAGTTTAGACAATGTCATTGGTTTCCAATTTGTATGGTATAATGATTTTATTTGATTATGCAGTCTGAAACTGAGCAGCGACCGCATAAGGTCAGCTTTTATGTTCAAAAAGATAAAGCTCAAGATATCATGAAAGATCTTGCTGCAAAGCTGGAAGGACATGGGGTACGATGACATTTTTGGTTTGTGGAATGTTACTATGGGCGAAAAGATTTAATACCATAGAATAAAGTTTTTCCTTTTATGGATTATTATTCATATAAATCAGTTTGTGCGGTCCTAATATCTTCTTTACTGCTCTATGTTTATTCAGTTGGATGTTAAAATAATTTATAGTGGAGGAATGGACTTGGATATTTTACCACAAGGTGCTGGCAAAGGGCAGGCACTTGCATATTTACTTCAGAAATTCGAGGCTGAGTCTAAAACACCAAACAACACCCTTGTTTGTGGGGACTCTGGAAATGATGCTGAACTATTTAGCATTCCAGGAGTATATGGCGTCATGGTTGGTGGTTTTCTTTAGTTCTTCATCATCTTGTCAAACTTTATTGAAATGATGCTTTCTTGTTCAATGCCACTTCCTGAAAATGTATCTCTTTTGTAGGTCAGTAATGCCCAGGAAGAGTTGTTGCAATGGCATGCCGCAAATGCTAAAGATAATCCCAAGATTATTCATGCAACAGAGAGGTGTGCAGCTGGTATTATACAAGCCATTGGCCATTTTAACCTTGGCCCAAGTGTGTCTCCACGGGATGTCTCAGGCGTATGTGATGCTCACATGGAAAAATTTGATCCTGCATTTGAGGTTGTCAAGTTTAATTTGTTTGTTGAAAAATGGAGACGGGCAGAAATTGAGAAGTCTGAGGTTTTCTTAGCAAATATGAAATCAGTCTGTGTAAGTTCAACTATATTCCATGCACTAATGTTATGCTATATGCAGTGGAACAAGCATGCATAGTTTTTTTTGACACACAGAATATCCATTGAAGGCACTTGCATTGGAATAAACCGAAGAGATTTTTTACCAAAATTTTCAGTTTGATATAGAATTGGCATTTTATTTTTTCAGATATTGTATGTCCATTTTGATCTTCAAAGTTCATTTTGTGATGAGATCTGAAAAGCTTTCTACTATATGAAGTATCATAGATCTGCTATTGAATGGGTTTCAAAATAGACGTTACGTCACTTGCAGAAAAGCATATTTAAAATGAAGTAAAGGTTTTAATCAGTAATGTTTTAGATATCTAAGCTTTTGCTTGCTATATTTCTCCTTACTGGTTATGGAATGAAAAAATTTCTATCTTTGTTTGGCTATATCTTCACTACTTCATGTTCTTATAGTCTTAGTTTTGCAGTGTCCATCAGGTGTGTTTGTTCATCCTTCAGGGATTGAGAAATCTCTGAGTGAGTGTGTGGATGCGTTAAGGAGCTGCTATGGGGACCAACAGGGGAAAAGTTATAGGGTTTGGGTGGATCAAGTACTACCCACACAGGTTGGATCAGACTCATGGCTAGTGAAATACAAGAAGTGGGAGTTATCTGGTGGGTTTTCCTTTTCCTCTTAATATCTTTTTGTGTGCTCGCGCCAAACTGAAAGGCACTTGGAAAAATCCTGTTTAGAGAGTTGTATTGGTAGTTTTGTGGTGGGGAAGTTACGTGAGAGGTTCTAATAATCGGCACGACATATTCTGTATCTTCATTAGTTCTTTCTTCCCTAACTTTGAAGTGTTACATGCAGGTGAAAAACAGAAGAGCTGCTTGACAACAGT
Organism: Leptodermis oblonga; assembly: GCA_016801395.1. Taxonomy (NCBI): domain Eukaryota; kingdom Viridiplantae; phylum Streptophyta; class Magnoliopsida; order Gentianales; family Rubiaceae; genus Leptodermis; species Leptodermis oblonga. Next base: position 5,833,221 of record CM028750.1, on the reverse strand, counting down.
TTTATTGAGTTCAAAGGTGAGATTGTGGTGTTCGCTGTGAAAAGCCGGTACTCAAAACTGCATCGTCATGCTTAATAATACGGTGTTTTAATGTTGAATCCAGGGCGTGACCGCCGCAGAAGGTCTCACCTGGGTGCATGTCCACCAGACGTGGTTTGCTGGAGCTGGTTCAACTGAAGATTCAACATGGTTGTTTTAGATGGTTTCAATCTGATCATAAGAATTCGATGTTATCCATCCCAACAGAGGAGGAGTCGTTTTATGTTCCTACCTTTCTTGTAACACACAAATCACTGGATTCTTGGCATCACTTGTTAATTCCAAGCATATGCAGATGGCTTATTTGCTGCATTTTGCGATGTCTCTTTCTTTCTGTGTAATCTTGATGCTGGAAATGACCAAATGTTTGTCCACAAAAGAAGCAGACTTTCAACATTTTGGCCGTTTTTGTCGTGCATTTTTTGTTAGGTATTGGAGGAAGAATTGGACACAACTGAACGCCTTGCTTGGTTGTATTATTCCTATTATCGATGCTTGGTTGTACTATATTTCGGAATGGGAATGAGTCAAAATTCTACTTTTACCCCTTAATTAAAATTTCTAAATAAATTGTTTTTATTTTTTATATCTCTTTTGCGAGAAAATAGAGTACAAAATGTTCATGGCTCATCACCTCAAATACAAGTTTTTTTCAAAATTAAATGAATGTTGGAAGTTTAGGGCATGTTTGATAATCCAACTTAATGGTTAAAATTATTTAATTAAGAGATAATGACTTCCAGTGTGTTTGATAACCGAAATTCAAACATCTTAATCGTTTAATCACTGCTTATTTTCTTTACAAAAAATTAAGCTGAAAAAGTTAGCTTATTATTTATCACTTAATATTTGATTTTTGAAACTATCCCTCTTATTTTATTTTATTTAACTATAATTTTTTTTTCTCTTCATTATTATTATTTTTTTCTTCATTATTATTTTAAACTTTCCATCATAATATTGTCAAATTAAATTTAATTTCTTTTTTATCATTATATTTTGATATTAAAAATTTATTTAATAAATTATATCATTTACATGTTTTTATAAATTCATTCATACGATATGTTTTACATTAATTATAGAACTTTATAAATTATATATGAATTTGATTGTAAAAATTTTAATTTCTTTTAGACTACAATAATAGATTTTTTTATTTTTAGGGGTTTTAATAAATTGTAATAATTTTTTTGCTTATTTTAATAATTCAATTTAATGTGTTTTACCTTATTTTATTTTCCTGTGTTTTTCATTAGTCATAATTGATTTTTATTATAAAATTTGATATTTCGTATAGATAAATATAAAAATTTCAACGTAAGGGTAAAATGGTATATTTTCAAGATTTCAGCATTCAAATCAGCATATTTATCAAACAAGATCGAGTGATTAAACATTATGATTCAGAGGTTCGAAAAATGTATTTCAGTATTAAGATGTTAAGTGTTTTATTAATTCAGCATTATGATTTTAGCATTAAGCATTCAGATATAATCATTAATTTTTATCAAACCGGCCTTTAATGAAAGCTCGAAATTCATTTGGTAATATTCACAAACCTACATTTATTCCAAGAGAAAAAAACAAAAACGGCCATACACACACACACAAATGCACACAAGATGAAGAAACTAGCCTTAAAAGGAAATAAGCACTTCAAGCTTTTGGATTCGGGGTGTGGCGAGGGAGACAACAGGCTAAAAGTCGTCTCATTTGTTGAGGGGAGTAATTCATCCACCACAATTGGGAGTGGATGTCAGTGTCACCATTCATGTTCCTCGCCCCTGCCGGTGAATATAGGATTTCAGATAAGAGTTGCTGCGATTTGGAGCGTACCCTGTACTGGCAGGCTATCGCTGTGGGCCAGCCGACTATTCTTAGTCTGGATTTGGAAAAAGAAGAATTTGGTACTATGCCATAAATGAAGGGAGAATGGATCCTAGGAAAAGTTGGGGAGAATAAATTTACTTACCTCTTTAAATTGTATACTAATTGGACACTTATTTGGTAATGGAGGAAGGAGACGTTTGCACGTCCTTGTTTTAACTTGGTCGTTCGTCAATAGATGAGACTTTACTTCGATTGTAAACTGCCCCATGAGCATTTTATTTTTGTAATCAACACTCTAAACTTTCAATTTTTTGGTAATGTGGAGTAATGCTAGTCTTAATTTTTTTTTTTTTAAAATTATAAAAATACCTAATTTCTCACATAATCTTTCATGTCGTGTCTTGATTTGGAGATTGAAGAGTTTAGTCCTCTGCCAGAAATTAGGGGCAAATGGGTTTAAGGGAAACTGGGGGGAAGAATCTCCCTACGTAGGAGGGGAGCAGATTTGCAAATATGGGTATTGAAGGGTGGACGTAGGTGGGAGAGGCTGATAAGCGGTCCGCTTCATGTGTCCCCTGCACAATTCTTGAGGCCCCATTATGGGTACCGCGATGGGAGCCTCATAGTTTCTGTCAATTTGACTCAATTGAACATTGACATTTACTTGGCCAAGAACAAAATGAGATTGGGTTTGGTTAGGAGACTAGGTCTTGAGTTCACTGACTCCGAACTCAACCTATATGCGGTGACTGACGTGGCGGTATTTCAGCCAGACTCCTCGTTCCTGCCTGTGGTTCTGAACAAGAGAACCCTTCCTCAATTGGACTGAGATGGAAAGGGAGTGCCTCTTAGGGGGGTAAATGAGCCGAGCTACTAGCGACCCGCTCGGTCAAAGCTTGGCTCGAGCTCAGTTATTACTGGCACGAGCTCGAGCCCAAATATTCAGGCTCGATTGAGCTTGAGGCGAGTTTGAGCTTGACTGTTCTTTATCAAGCTCAACTCGATTAAACCCTAACTCAAGCTCACCTTGCCTCGTTTACAGCCCTACTCAGAGGATGTCAGATTTGAGTACCACTGTAGTCAGAAGAGGAAGGAGAACTTTCTGCTAGGTGACTTTTCTTTGGTCTCTGCAGGCAATCTATGGGTTGACATGTTTACGTGTCAATATTCTGAACTCTACCCTTACATGTTTAATTATTTGTGTTATTCGAACCCGCCAAGATTTCAATCTAACCCGTTTATATTGAGTCGTATTAGAAATTGTCAGCACAATTATTGAGGCCATTCTCGATATTCACATCTTTCTAAACAAATTGTCGTATGTTTCTAATAAAAAAGAAAGAAGATTGGCAACTTATGAAGTGCTGGTGTGAATTTCTGTTTAGAAAGAAAAGGGAAAAATTGCAAAAGTAGTCCACAATCTTTACCCTGTTTCAAATGTAGTCTACAATGTATCCGTTTTGTTTCAATTTCAGACCAAAAGACGGAAATTGGACCAAATTAACGATCAACGAGTTTGACCGTTAGTCAAAAGCGGTTTTGACCTTCTAAAACCACCCTCAAAGATTGTGGACTACATTTGAAACATAGATAAAAATTGTGGACTACTATTGATTTTTTTTTTTGAAATTGTTGGTGAGAAATTTTTAGAATTATAAGAATGAGAATTTAGGAAATGAGAAATTGTTGAAATTAAATAGCTTCTTGTTTTCGATAATTTTTCATTTTCAAACTTATGACATTATTTTATTTTTCTACCTTTTTTGTTTCAGCTTTTCTCTATTCATCCTTGTAATTAGTACTTTTTTTATATATTTTATATCTTTATCATTCTTGTTTTTTTTTTTTCTCTCTCTCTCTACTCTCATTTATTTCTTTATTTTTTCTACCCAACTCTTATTTTCTGTTTTCCGTAAACATTCTTTCACCTTAATTTCTATGACACCCAAGATTCACTACCTCGTATACAATGGGTAGCTTCACCGGATGTCTACCTAGTTCGCACCAGGACTCAGAACATACTTATCATAAAAATTTATATTCTTTATTAATATATAAAATTTAAAACTTTCACAGCCCTATAATATTCTTTAAAACTTATATTTTTACTATTCACAGCAGTGCAATAGGTTTTACCTGATTCAAGACTTTTGAAATAAAATAATTTTATGATTTTATTAAATTTTCTAAAGAAAATATTTCTCAACTAAAATTCTTTTATAAAAATACTCTTATAAGTTTATTAAATATACATATTATGAATGTTAGGGTACAACAACTAAAATAACTAATTTGACACAATTTATTCCACACATATACTTATTAAGTATGAGATAATTGTGGACCACACATTATTATATTAGTAAGATTATTATATTAGTAATGGTATGAAGAGTAAAAAAAATTTAAAAGTTGACTATTCTATTGGAACAAAAATTTTTTTAAATGGATTTTTCTGATAGAACAGAGGGAGTAATTAATTTTTAAAAATACAAATTTGAGATGAATATAATACAATTGTAACATAATTTTTTGTGACTTTGGAAGCTCCTATAATAAGTAAAATGAATCAAAATGGTCAATATCTTCAAAAGTAAGATAAATGTGTTATTCTTAAATACTATGGAAAAAAAAAAATCAATAGTAGTCCACAATCTTTACCCATGTTTCAAATGTAGTCCACAATATTTGGGGGTAGTTTCAGGAGGTCAAAACCGCTTTTGACTAACGGTCAAACTCGTTGACCGTTAATTTGGTCCAATTTCCGTCTTTTGGACTGAAATTAAAACAAAACGGATACATTGTGGACTACATTTGATACTTTTTAAAAATTGTAGACTACATTTGAAATAGGGGTAAAGATTGTGGACTATTTTTGCAATTTTTCTGAAAGAAAAGGGTAAAATTGACTCACATTTTTTCCTATTTTGTAGGCCTAACCTAAAAAGTCTTTGTATTGTGGGGTTCAAAAACATTTCCCAATAGATATTTGGTGACACAAAGGAATGTTTGGAGAATAAAGACGAGGAGGAACACAAAAGAAAATAGGAAGTGAAAAAAAAGGGCCCAACCGGGTTCGAACCGGTGACCTCTTGATCTGCAGTCAAATGCTCTACCACTGAGCTATGGACCCTTTTGTTAATGCAATAAAATTATTTAATTCAGTTCATACTTTTTTAAAATAACAGACTAAGCCCTCAACTATTTGCCATTCCAACCCTCTCAACTTCCAATTTTATGACCTTGAAGTATGTCACAACTTCCATTCTTCAAGGTCATCGTGTGAAGCGTTAATAGACCACCAAAGCATAAAAATGCATTTCAAAATATAAAACTAAAAATTAAAAAGACTAAGGTATGTATTTGAAATTTCCCAATAATTATTTTCCTGTATTAAGGCCTTGGCAATTTATTTCTTGAAGGTAGTTATTAACTCTAAAGTACAGATAGAGCCCAATATAAGGGCATGTTATTTGCCAAGTTTTAAGAGAGGTCTTGGAAAACATGTAAATGTAAAATTAGTTTTCAAAAAACTATGAGAGTTTTATTCTTATTAAGTTTGCGAGGCAAAACAAGGAGAGATTTTTTTCGTCTCATATGTGAGGGGCAAAGCGAGGAGATTTTTTTTCGTCTCAAATTTGCGTAACAGTGTTTCCAATGTCAAATGTGAAAACCCATTTTCAAAGTCCGGTCTTAGAAAACAATTTTTAGACTAGTGCCGAACAATGTTTGAGTTTTGAAATAATTTTTGAAACCCAAAAATACTACAAACCGGCGTGAAAAACCTAGTAACGAACATAAATTGTAATTGAGTTTTATTGAATTTGTGAGGTAAATGGCGTAAACACATAAACAGAAAGAACCAGTTAACTCAAATACTACACAAAATGTCATATTTCAACTTGTAAGTAGTCTTTCACGTGTCACAATCATTTAAACACTAATTTCATTATTTACATCTTTCTGTGTGTATAACAAAACTCACATGACACTCAATTAAATGTCCCATTTGAGATGAGCACACAAATAAAGAAGTTGAGTGAAATTTTATTCTTGTACCCTATGTGCGCTTTATACTTTAAACACATATTAGATGATAATTTGTGCTATGTGCATTTGAAATATATTAAATGAAACTAATTACAAATCGCGGGGAAGAAGCACCGCACCGCCACCGTGGCCTTCAATTAATTTCACTACGACGCGTGCTCTTAGCCGCTCGTCATCCTTTCGATTTTTGATTTGTATATTATTCTCGATAGATATTCGATAAGAAGGAAAAAGAAGAAAAAAAAAAAAAAAAAGAACTTTTTCACCGGCGCATCGCTGCCTCAATTTCAATTATTATACCCGTCTGCTAGATCTCCGATTCCGAAACCGATACTTCTCCTCTGCGCTCGAGAGTCGGAAGAAAAAGAGAGGAATCTATGGGTAGTCTGAGGTTGGCGTATGGACTTGCGTTCTTGTGCTTCACTACTTATTGCTTCTTGTTCCTCTTCCTCGTTCTACAACCCGTCTTTTATTTCGATCCCTGATGGCGATGGAGGCTGATTGAGCTCTTGCACCTGCCGGCCGGCCGTTGCTGAGTCCTTCTGATGTATATGGTTCGACGTCGATCGGATGATCATCGTCGGCTACGTACACAGATGCAGATCGATGCCGTGGTTAATCTTTTTGTGTTTGTGCTTCTTTTTGTTTTTTGTTTTTTTCTCGTTGAGAATGTAAACCCGCAATTGGGAATCAGTGTATAATGATGATATATTGTTCCCATTCCAAATGAAATATTATCAAAATGTTGAATATTTTTTGTGATAATCTTGGTGACTAATTGTGCGGTTTTTGTTGCTTGTTTGTGCTACAAATTTTTACGGTAAAAATAAAATAAATATAAATACAAAACAGAATTTGAACCTGACGTGAATCGAACACGCAACCTTCTGATCTGGAGTCAGACGCGCTACCATTGCGCCACAGATCCACTTGTTTGTAACCCTTTGCTTTTTTTATTCTTCTTTAAAATTAAATGGGCCCATGTTTTATTATTTTATGTTGGGCCAAAAAATTCGCATTCCTCTTCGTTTTTTTGTTTTGGGTTCAAGGCCCATCTCAAATATGAACTATCCCTCATTCGAGCACCAAGAAGCGTGCTATTTCTCTTTCATACGTTACCACGCCTTCACCATGAATCCTCATTCCTACCATTTATTTTTGCATTTCTTTGGTTGGTTTTCACTGAATTTTTCCTCTTGCTTGTGATTAAATTAATGACCATTTAAAGTTGATGGTGTGCGGAAATGAATGAAAAAAGAGTCAATCCATTGGTTTACACAAGTCTTTGTTTAATAATCGACGCCATTTTTTGACGAAAAGAAAACACCAAGAAAAAGTGGTTGGAGTTTCCCTTCCACACAAAGGATTCGTTGGTTCGTCTTCCTCGCAACGATTCCTTTTTCTGCAAATGCAATTTCCCCTTCACTTTCCCTCATCCTCATCGTTTCTTCCACATTTCTTCCTCCCTCCATCCACACACACACACACACCCCCCTCTATTTCCAAAATTGTTATGGCCCATCTTCTCGTTTTCCACCGAGCCATTCATTGATCGTCGTCGCCGCCCACAACAACCCACAATCAAAAAAATCAGCCCACAAGCACACACACACGCACAGAATGGATAACTCGTTGGGAACCGGGTTCATGGCAGTTTTCGCCGTCTCCGGCAGTGTTGTTCTCCTCGCCCTCCAGGTTCACAAACGCCTCCTCTCCGATTTCATGAAGAAGATGGAATTCGAGATGGGTAATTAAATTATATTAAACCAAACCCTCTGTTTTAATTTTCTTCTGGGTTGAAAAATTGGAAATGATTGAAATTGCAGGGAGTTGCAAGAAGAATCAACCGAAGAAGAGGGTGAGGTTTGCCGATCAACATGAAGTGCGGCAGCCATATTCGGATCGAAATGCAGGGACAAAAAGTTTGGGAAATCCGGCAGGGCGAAGCCGTGCAGAGGAAGAAAAGTTAGAGGCTTTGCCCCAGAATTGGCAGGCTTTGTATAAGGGGATCATAGAAAACAGGGTTCTCAAGGAGCTTTATCTCAAAGACCTTTATTAATGTTGATGAAATGTACATAATATGTATGTGTATATAGTAAGCGTTTTTGTTTAGCGTTTGTACGTATGTCGTGTGAGTTCCACACGCTTTTGCTTTTGTTGGATTTAGCGTTTGTACATAAGTTTCTTACGTTTTTGGCTGCTGCTGTTGTTGTTTTTTGGTTTTGTGAAAACAACAGCAGTTTTTGTGTTATAATAGAGTTTTGCAACAATGTTTGTGAATGAAATTATCATTTTGGTTGTTTAGTTGCAAACTTGCAATTGAAGATTGGAAGTTTTTTTAAAATTTTTATTTTAACAATATAGATTGTGCCTCCTACATTTTGGGATGAAACTTTTTGGACAGCCAACTCAAGTTTGAAAGTTGAAACTGGAAACAGATGGATTTTGGAAGGCTTTCATTTTCATTTATTTGTTACTTTTGCGGTTTATTATGAGATTAATATCTTTTGTCGGCTCATAATCTGTCTATCTTCCCCAATAAAATGTGTAACCACACGTAACACTTAACAAAGATTTAAGACAAAAGATTTAATTGACTTATTCCGATTGCAGCCCAATCCAACTCAAATCCAGCCCATTTTCTGCCACGAGAATAAATGAATTGATACAATTTGTGTGTTGGGAGGCCCATCTTAGAATAGGCCCATAATGATAACTGCAAACTAGTATTTCCAAATGCCTTGAGTTGTTGCTTATTATCTCAATTTTTAAAAGAAATTGGAAAAAAAATAAGTGTTAATCTCTTATGATATGAATCGGGCCTGTTCTTTTTCATCGTTTTGAAAACGATTTTGAAAACAAGTTTTAAAAATTAATTTAATAATGTAAAAAGTGTATTGAAAATGTAAAAAGTAGATGCTGAATAGTAAAAAGTTGTATTGAAAATGATGAAATATGATTAAAATATATTAAATTTACTGTTGAAACCAAAACCTTTTTCAAAACAGAACAAAAATAACAGGCCCGATACTTGTGTTGTGTTGTGATTGACAATTTCATGTGTTCACGCTCTCATTTTAAATTTCTAAAAATTTGTAATTTAACTAGTTTAATTATACAAGTCATTCACATTTATTTATTTCACTCGTAAACATGTTATCTTCAATCTTAACATTTTTACGCCGTAAATTGGTTCAAGGTTTGAGTATACGATCTGAAAATTGCAAACTCTCCTTTGTACCGCTCCTCATAACCTAATTTCCTCCGTTCATTTAAGTTGTAAAACTCAGTTGTAACATATTTATATCGTGTTCAATAGCAACACAAATTCTACGTCAGCTCGATCGGATGCGAAGTCACACTCACGCAAAGGGCAGCATTAATTAACTCCGTAACGCAATCAATAGCGTGACGTATATAGAGACTCAACTATATACTTATTGTCCATTCATATGTCCTGTACATAAATTAATTAAAACGTACAATGAATTTATTGCAATAATTGAGCATTTATAACATTTTATCAGAAAAAATAAGACAAATACGAGGATTTAAAGGATATTCTTCTGGGATCTGGATGAATCCAGAGTTATTCTTTTTATTCTCTTTTTTTGAAAAAAAATTATGGAATTCGTCTAGTCACGTTTGACACTTATATATATATATATATATATATATATATTTATATGACATTTCACTCATTTTAAGACACGTATATATAATTCATATGAACACTCAGGGGCGGTACCAGGGGGGAGCTGGAGGGTGCTTAAGCACCCTCCAACCTCCAAAATCCACCATAGTAGTAGGCTGATTGAGAGGCGGAGCATCACCGGAAAAAATGGAAAAACAGAGTGCAGCTGCCGCTGCATTTCTGTTTGGCGTTCTGGAGAAGAAGGAGAAAAGAGAAAAGAAAAAAGAAAAAATAGGCTAAGTGGAACGGCTCCCACCATTAAAAAAATTTTACCCTCATTTTTTTAATTTCACCCCTCTCTGTCAGCGGCTCCACCATGTCTCCTAAGCTGGTAGGAATCAAAAAGCAGTAAAGCTTTCTCCTCACTCATTTTTATATTCAAGAACTCACTATTAAACTAATTAATTTTCTTTTTATTTTGTTTGCAGTTTTTCTTTTGGAGTTACTAGCTCTATTATTCTCTTTGACTAATATCCATTAATTCGTTTTTAGTGTGATTGATTTTGCGTTGGTTTTACCAGTTGCTACTGCTTTTGTTGTGAAAGTATTTTTGGCTATGAAGATTTTCAAGACCGATTTGTGTAACCGAATCGATGACGAGTAGAAGAATGACTGTTTAGTTGTATAATCGAGAATAGTATTTTTCAAACCATAGAAAATTATTAGTTAGTCTAGCACCCGCACAAAAAAATTTATGGTTCCGTCCCTGTGAACACTGTATTCACTTAAATCACGATCGGAGACCTGAACTTATACTCTTCCTCTATCTGGATGAATCCAGAATTATGCATTTATTTTTAGTATGAGATGATCTAGTAGATCTAGATGTGACTCATATACATTTTATTGTTTGGTTTGAATATTCATTTGATTTGAATGGCTTGTTGGGTGTTGCCCCTGCATATCACACGCACTTATGAATAATAGTGATTGATTTATCACTTTTTCTATTCATTTATAAATATATATATATATATGTGAGTAATAAAGTGATGATTTTTTTTCTCAAGTAAAAATAAAATTTAAAAAAAAGAAAATGATATGAAAATTACATTTTGTTTGAAAGCCCCTGGCTCGGGCAGGAGTCGTTTTACGTTCGGCCACGAAGAGAAAGGGTGAATAGGTTTATATTCGAAATCGATAAATACCGCACGCTTATTCGTATATTGAATCTGAACATTTAAGCAAATGAACATATATTGTATATTAATTTAATCAAACTTTACCCTTTTATACTTGTAATAAGATTACAACCAACACGAATAATTAAGAATAAGTTTAGCTTCGACCAAATCATTCAAACTAAAATTTATTTAATAAATGACAAATAAACACGAACATAATTTTAAACTCGATTATTAAACAAATATAACCGAACAAATTAACGTTGGGGGTTGGTTGGACTTAATATTAACCCGATTTAGATCTACATTTAGATGTATCCCAACAAAAGTAAAAATCGTGTTGGGTAGTCACTCTATCTAGTCTGGTCCATATATATATATATATAATAACAAAATGCATTTTGCAAAGGATTTGATATTCTTTATGATGGACGACTACTGAGTACTGCCAAATAAATCACCAAAAATATCTTAATTAAATTGTACTAATCAATAATACGTGTAACTCTTTAATATAATTTGAAAAAATGAAAATATAAAAATGATCGATCGAGAACCTACCAAGTGTTGTCAATCACTTAAAGACCAACAAACATGACAATGCCTCAACATTATGTAAGCCTGCCAATAGGACAAACTTGTCAATTCACTTCCAGAAAATACTTCCCAATTTCCATACCATTTTGTAAATTATTGTATCCATATATAATATTTCTTTTACTCTGTTAGAAAAGTCGACTTACAAAATATTTTTTTGCTTTACTAGAAAATACAAATTTCGATTCCTTTACTCCTGATACCGTTATTAATAAAATCATGCGTGGTTCAAAATTAATTTACCTTTGAAAAATAAAACCTTGCAAACTATAAAAAGGTTGTATATTCTCAAATCGATACATTTCTAATAAAACGAAAGGAGTACCTCATTTGTCTTATATAAAAAAATCATATTTTTAAAAAAATGTACAATTTATTATGAGTTTTGAGATGCGTTTGCTTAATTAGTTTTTAGATGAAATACATCCGCACCGCACCTCTCAATTTTGAGCCAATCAAATACCAATATTACAATAAGGACATGCTAATTTATTCGCATAAAGTATGTGAAAGCAATCTTCGATTCGATTCTCCTAAATTTTTTGAAACTTTATTCTCATTATGATAATGGAAGGTTATCTAATAAATCATCAAAAGTACTTTTTAAGTTTTAAATTTTCACGCCGTCTCCTTTATGAACCTTTTCCCTCCTCCTCATAATTGAAAGGTAGGAAATCGTCTCAAAAGATATTTGGAAGCTCAAATTAGTAAATACGGTGTTAAAATGCTAATTCTTCACGCGATAAAGGTTTTACATGCTTGTTTATTGTTACAGAAGAGTGACCTATGATACGGTAACAAAAATCAAATAAAGATATCGACCTAGAGATTAATGCTCCAAATAGAGCTAGTGAACTTTAATTTTCATGTTGCATTTGGACTTTATATCCACCTAAACTCCGTGGACATTTTTCAGATATAACTGAAAGGTAGTCAAGTTAGCCTAAAATTATTTTCTCCTTTTATTTCCTTTGAAATAAAATACAAAATGAAAGATAAATTACCTTCACATGTCTTGAAATTTGATTAAATTACCAATTAGTCCATAAAATTTTCTTATAATTACTCATACATTCTCTCAATTTGATCAAATTATGAAATAATTTAATATTAACCTGAAAAATAATCACAAACCTCAGGAAATATTTTGTTATCGAAAAAAATAATAATAAAAATTGAACAGCTTAGGAACATTGGCAAGTGAAATCACTTGTGCTACATAACTCATATATCACTCTCACATAACTGTGAAAATTACATCTTTACCCCTTATGTAGCAAAAGTGATATTCTCTTGATACATTAGTAATTACTGACATAATTTTGAAATTCGATTAATAATTTACCCCTGTTAGATTTTTCACTTTATTTTTTTTATTTACGAAAAAAACAGCATGAAGGCACACCTTGTCCCTCCATGTTTTAAAATACAAAAATTTCAAATCTCAAGTTAGGATATACTTAAAACTAGGAATATGGTGTCCGTAGTAGAAAGGCTGTCTGCCCTCACGTTCCTTGTCTCTTTGTATTTCACCATTCACTATTTATTATTAATTAATTTATATTTAATAATTAGTACTTTCTTCCTCCCCTGATGACTCTGCACGCCCCTTCCACATTTATATATATTCCCATATCTCAGCTGCAGTTTTCTCATCGCTTCATTTTTTGAGCACTCACTCCGGTCATCCGTTCGGTCATCATCGGATCACAGCCATAAGAAACGCACGATTTCTCCGGGAACTTTCGCATTAGATCGGTCATTAACGATCCAACCATTTCGGAATTTGCTCTGCTTTATCCAATAATCTGAACCAAATTAAAGGCACAGCCCCATTGTTGTTCTCCAGGCCAATTCCCTCTTCATCCCATTCTCTTGCCTGAGCTAGGCGATTTCACGGCCTTTTCCTTCATCCCATTCCTCCCATGGCAAGGCTCTAGCGTTCCATCTTATGAAATATTCAAATCTTTGATCAGATCGATTTGGGGTTTTTATCTTGGGGGAAAACAAAAGGAAAATTGCGTTTTCTTCTTGTTTCCCTCCTCTTTAGATTTTTATTGAGGGGAGGGGAATATATTTAATTGATCGTATAAAAAATGACGAGACAAATTGTGCTCCGGGCACCGCAGTATTCCGTCGATCGCCGTCAGCCGTTGCTGGCTGGGCAGGAATACTCGAGCCGGGGAGGAAGCAGGGTGGGGGAGGTTGTGGGTGGCACCGCCGCGGAGTGCGCCGCGGTCTGCTGCTGCTGCCCTTGCGGGCTGGTCAACCTGCTGGTGCTCGCCGTGTACAAAGTCCCGGCGGGTCTGTGCCGGAAGGCTCTGAGGCGGAAACGGCGTCGCAGCCTGAGGAAGAAGGGAGTGTTGCCGGCGCATAAGTGCAGCTGCTCTGCTGACGGAGAGCTCATCCAACTCCACACTTTCTCGGGCCCACTTACGGAGTCGACGGTGACGGCGCTGTCTTCGTTGTCGTCGGATAAAGATGTGGTGGAGCTAGAGAAGGAAATGTGGGACAAGTTCTACGCCGCCGGTTTTTGGAGAAGTCCCTCGCAGAGGAGCGAATTGACAGATTTGAGTACGTAGACGGAGTTGTGATTTGGATTCCGATTCCGACGTGCGTCAAAGCCAAATTATATGGGGTTTCGTTTTTTTTGTTTTGCATGTATACCTGCGCTGCTGTGAATTGGTGAATCAAAATAGAGAGATTGATTTTTTTTTTTTTTTGCCCCCTTTATTTTTCATTCATGTATATAAAATTGAGTATTGACTATTGATACTTTTTTTGTGTATCAATTTTAGATCAAGGAAATCGGCTTCTTTTGGTTATCTTCTTGTTTTAATTTATCGGAGTATCTCAGCATCTAACTCATAACTCGGATACACTCCACATTACACGCAATACTGAATACGATGATGCACAGTTTGACACATAAAACACAATTATTATACATATGTTATTGCTTAAATTATTATTTTCATTTTATTGTATATTGAATTGAGGATATTAACATAGTATTTATTTGTTTGATTGAGAATGATATGTGTTTACGGTGGTGTGACGTGGTGACCAAATTGTGTGGGTAAATGAATGGAATTGTTGATTACTTGTCATTTTTGCCTTGAAAGTGCTCCATGTCTAATGAATAATGATGAGTTTGGTGAGTAAACAAATTTGATGTGATATTAAACTTACTTACTTGTTTGTATTTATTTTGCAATTGCAATAAATAAATAAATAACAAAAGAATCCATTTATAAATATTTATTTGTTATTATATATATATATATATATATATAACACTAATTATGGCACGAAAATATTAGAGCTTGTATTTTTAGTAATAATATTAATATTAAATCAAGACTTCTAATAGAAATAATATAATATTGTTTTATCTCTGGGTCAATTCTCATCTCAGATATGAGAAGATCCACTCTCTGAAATTAATAATTGTAGCGAATATCAGATGATAACTTTTGGTGAATTTTTTTAATTTTCTTTTTTAAGAGAAATAAAATTAAATTCTGATGTAACCTTCCGCTTCCACCTGGAACATAAAAAAAATTGAAGTTACGTGGCCCTCGTGGGACAACGCTGAGTCATCACTCATGACTCATCATGACTGCGAAGCTGAGCCATTAAAATCTCAATATTGATTCAGAAATTAAAATTAATGCATTAAAATCTTTTATTTATTTATTTATTTTTCTTTTGGTAAAACTATCAAATGAATTTTCAATTGAGTAATCACGTAACTATAAAATTCTTTAGATAACTAAAAAATACTATATTATGTGAACTATTATATTTTTATTATTAAGTTTTCTAATATATATATATATATATATTATTATATTATTTTGGTAGTTTTAACTTTTTTAATCTGGTCAAATAAGCGTTCATTTGATCGAACGGAAGGTTGGGGTGGTAATAAGGGATGAGTTGTATAACCCCAACGTCATGAGTTATATTATTGTGAATGACAAAGATAAAAATAATTCGTTCATGAATAATATTGATGATATTTCCATCACTGAATTCGATAACTAAGTAACATAAGAAGTATAGGTGACAATTCTCATACAACATGATCCCGTCAATATATAAATGAATTATGATTGAGTCTAAACAAATTCGCAAGTTTAATGGATTGATTCGAATAAAACCGTGTTAGACTCAAGACTTTTGTCTATCATTTCCCCATTTGTATTGTTCTTACATTTACAACCAAGTGTTCTAAATTGATCACATTGGTTTTTTTCACTTTCGTTAGTCTTCTAACCCCAATCTTCTACAAAACAAATCCACACAAGTAATTAAGTGGGTAAAACTCGAGTTTAAAAGACGTTGATACAAAAATCTGTCCACCAATTCAAACGCAATACAAATTGTCTCCTTACTCAAAAAAGCCCTTTCCAACGTGTGGGAAAAAGAAAATGTTAAAAATCACAAAGGTCCAAGATGAGGATTAGATTACCAAGTGGAATGTAGTCGGGAATCGTCAAGTCACTGTCCAAACTCCGATAGCAATGGGTGTCCCAGGTGGTCTGAGAAATTGGTTAAAATCAAAGGAAATAATACTACGCTTCCATAAATGTCGCTAAGGCCAATGGTCCCTTTCTTTGTAAACCGCCAATCTGAGACCGGGGAGGGGACCCCAAACCCTTATGTCCTTCCTTTGTGCGTTTTGACTCTAAAACAAACATTGAAGTGAACACCAGATGAACATAATCCATTTGATTCCAAACTCAAACACTCGATCGTATGTTTATTCTAATCATGTATTTCTTGTTTACACTCTCACAATAGAGAAGTAAATTTCATAATATGACGCGAGTCACATTCCCTCCCCTATTATGAAAGGAAAAACAGAAATGACAAAAGATTACAACCCGATCAAACGACTTCTTCTCTTTACATGATTTTTTTTTTTTCCACCCATTTGCATGATATTCTAAGAATTGTAGTCTTGGCTAAGAGTAAAGTTTTATCATTCAAAACAATTACTTTTGAAATTGAGATGTCAAATCCAAAAAAAAAAAAAAAAAAAAAAACAAAGGACAATTAAATACGAAAGATAAACTGAAGAAAGTTACTGTGGATTCATTTAGCAGTGTTGGTACTTTGCGTTTTTGTCCAAGCTCCAATTCTCGCTTCTTTTGTGATGCAGTAGTAGGCCCTTTTCTGCAATTTACTGCCTTCATTAATTCACACGCACAGACACAGTCATCAGACTCTCCAATATTACATATTGGACAAAAAAATTAATAACGAGTTATTGCCTCAACGGTTATGACGTCTCCTAGTTGGGAGTTCGATTGATACTTTTGTCATTTCTGCCTGTTTAGAATGCAGACCGACAGATCTCTTACTTCATTCTTCCCTTCCTTATTTCACAGTCACCTAGAATCGAACTTATCACGTTATAAACACGATTCGTCAACCAAAAATACAACATGTTTCTCCCCCATATTTTAAACCCTAAAATTACTTTGGCTACGTCTAAACGCATGAAAAGAGACAGGGAAAAGTGGCGATCAGATTCGACATCATTAGTCATCGCAAATGGATCTTGATGGTAACATAAAGTAGAGAAGATCTAAGATCATATGCTTTTTTTCCTTAATTGAGTCCAGGTACCATAATAATTTGATTTATTTATTTAAGGAGAATCGTATAGATAATACCAAAAGACATGTTCCTGTTATCTTCCGACCTTTGACCTGTGGTCGAGTTGAAAAAGCTCCATTGAAATGGAAGTAATGCTTAATATTCAATTCCTGCACTTTCGGTGTATCTCTCATGCCGGAAATTACTTCCTCTCCAGTTCTGTCCATATGAATAATCTTACCTGTAATATTAACCATGCAATGTTTTCTACCCCCCATCCACCATTGGTAAAATTTAAAAGCTTACAGCTTTCTGTTTTTCACTTTCTCTTCTTTCTGTTGGGGAAATCATTGTCAAAGCCTGGTACAGTTTTATCCGGACAAAAAAGTACTTGCCATTGTTTCGAATGAAAATAAAACGACATCAGATCACCTGTGCTACTGCAACTGTACAAGTGTGTGTCGTGAGTCCCTTTTTTTATCCCTTAAATTTATATACTCATGGTACAAAAATTGCACGGTTGAACTAGCACAAAAAATGATTCGAACCCAAATAAAATGATAGATATGATAGAGTGAGGGTAGTTATTAAGGTTTGCTCAACCCTACACCTTCTCCCTATATTTAGAAAAGTTATCAATATTTTGATGAGTTTTCTTTAAAATTATTAATGCCGCTAAATGATTACACTTGTGAAGAGTGAAAAAAAAAAGGTATATCGAAACTTATGTTTATTTTTACACATAAGATGGTAGTAGAGTTAATTATGTCCACATCATATAGTATTAATAATTCTTAAAAAGAGAAAAAAAAATGAGGTTGATGATCCATGCACTACATTGAAAGTAACTCGTCAATTTATTTATAATCTAAAATTATCGTTCCGAGAGAATGGTGATACTTTTTGATAAATATAATATTAACCAAACACGATAAATGTAAGTCGTCAAAGTATATTCACGATCCAATTATAGTTGGGGGTGGGGAGGAAGTGTGTGTTTGGATTTTGCAGACTCGCCCCAAATACAACATTGGCAAATGATGGAAGTTGGATTACACTATTAGAGTTGTAAAACTAATTTTAGGCATTTGGATAGTGCATATCAAGACTGTTTATTAAGCCCACTTCGATCAGATCCGACTATGGCTCTTCTCACTTCTCACACGGACCGACTAAGAAGTACAACTGAAGTAATAGGGTTTTCCACGTTTGAAATTGGTCCAAACCGTACTAGGAATATGGGCCAAACTCTTTTCTGTTACTTCCGACAAATACTTCACTTCACAAAGCTGGAAAACCATGTACCATTCCTATTTGGAGCGTTGTTTTCGTTCACTTTTGAAGTTGGTGATGAAGATGGAAGTGAAGGAAAAAAAAAATAATGCAGTTGAAAGTAGACTTACATCCGATTATAGACGAATTTCATGGTCGGTGAAATATTCAACAGGAGCATGAGGTATATAGTTCATGCCTATGAGCTTTGGTTACCTTCATTTTGCACGCCCATTTTAAAAATACAAGGCAAATTGTATTTATTCCTTAATATTTTGCCAAATTACATACTAACTCTTGAATTTTTAACAAATTACATTCTAGTAAGTACCTATTTTCACCTTCAGATACATTCTAAGGATCGAGATATTATCTTGAAATAAATTTTGAAGGACTATAATGTAACTTTTTAAAACTCCACAAGCCAACATATAATATGGGAAAATATTAGGGATCAGAATAAATTATACCTTTTTGTCTCCTATATTACTATTTGGTCGTGTAATAAATTATACAACGACATAAGTTAACACAAAAACTAATTCGACGAAACAGGTATCAATTTTAATATGAAAAATATCGCTGGTATATATAAAAATATGCATATTAGTTTTTGCTTTTAAGGTACCAGGTATTAAGTTTAGCCTATGCTGTAAATCAGTTAGGAGTTAGTTACAGATGGATGAACTACAATATATGATATTACATTAAACTGCAAACTTTATCTTGTAACATATGACTTTCAATCTTATGACATCACACATTAAATCTTGCAAAGTATTGCATATTAATAAAAACACGCGTCAAATTCAAATTTTAATGTATTACCATTAGACCATTCTCTCGAAAGTTCATTGATGACTTAGAAGACACGGCCAAAAAGTAATTAATGCATAAAATAAGTGATTAGGATAATGATTGATTAAGAAATCTAGTACTACTACATTTTTAGCGTGGTGTATAGTTCCACAGAGATAAGAGAATATAGAGGATCTGTTCAAAAAGAAACGGACAAAAGTGTCAAAAATGTGTGGGTCCCAAATGAATGCTGACTAATCAAATCCTATCATTATTATTACCATTATTATTATTATTTTAAAGTGGCAGGGCATCGAAGCAATACCCTTTCATGTGCCCCACTTACTTCTCTTTTCCATAAATATTAACAAAATTTTAATTTCCGAAATTCGGACAAAGTTTTGGAAAAATTATAATTTTGGTCCTTTTTATTTAGACCTGTTGCATTTTTAGTCCCTTATATTTGATTGATGTAAAAATAGGCTCTTATAGTTGCATGTTATAGCAGTTTCGATCTCACGTGACTGATTATGACCAATTGTAAGCAGTTAAACAAAATGTCAAAGATTTTTTTGGGTATTTTGAAATGCAAAAAGAAAATTGAGACTTGCTCGTGATCTCTATTACATTATTTTCAAAAACAACTACCCTGCCTTTTTTTCATTTCACAAAACTCTCAGAAACCGTTGATCTTCCCTTTGAATGATCAAAACTGGTCATAACCAGTTGCATAGACTAATGAAACGTAAGGGACCATAAGTGCAACAGATCCAATAAAAAGGACCAAAATTACAAATTTTCCAAAATGTTAATAAAACTATTGAGTTAGTAAAAAAAATTGGTGTTTTGTCAAATAAAGAAAGCTAAGAAAATAGAAAAAGCTAAATATAGAATAAAGCCGAAAGCTGAACGTGACCTCCATTTTAATCTCCTTTTCCTTTGCTGCCCCTTTTCGGCTTTTTCCATCCCTCTGTTTCGTGGCCTCTCTCTGTCCTGGAATCATATAGGGGCTTTGCTGAATGGGAACTTAGCGTTGTGCTCATTCGGAAAAGGGGGATACGAATTCTGGCCTCTGCCTTGGAGAAGTGCATGGGCGATTTCTTGATTTGTTGACCCTATTTCTGGGAATTTTCTTCTCTTACAATGGAGGTAAAATTTTAAATTAAACGGATGACTGATGACTGAATTGTGGATTCTGATTTCTTGGCCCTGTTATCTGTCGAAAAAGTTTGGAAAAATTGATGTTTTTGTTACGCCCCAGCTGTGGAATTGCGAAAAGTTTTCATTTTTATGTTTATTTTTGGCTGAATTTTGATGGGCCTTTTTTTCTGGGAATTATCAATTAGCGTGGATTCTTTGTGTGGATATATACGATGTACATGTGGACGCTTGAATGTTTTCAATCGCAAGGGTGTATATTGTTATGATGAATGTTTTTTCAAGAAGAGTTTCTGGGAATGATAGGGTGGGTTTAGTCCCCCAATATTGTTGTGTCCTCTACAAGAACTAGAAGGATAAATTTATAACTTTAGGGCTAAATGCATGTGAAAAAAATGATCGGGTAACAGATTATCGAAACTAAATATGACTTCTTACTTATTTGCTGGTAAAATTGAATCATTGAATGGAGTGAAGAACATATTTCGGTAACGGTTGGAACTTGAGCAATGGCACTAGTTCTCCTCCTTGGCTTTTGTTTTGCGTATTCTCATTTTTACGTGTGGTTCTCAATTTGGTTAGATTCCGGGGACGGGTGAGGTCATGGGAGCAGAATCTCACATCACATCAGCTGCGGCTTTTGTAGAAGGTGGAGTCCAGGATGCATGTGATGATTCATGCAGCATATGCCTTGAATCCTTCTGTGAAAGTGAACCATCCACGGTAAAAGAATGCTGTGCTAATTATCATCCCTTTGTTTTCCTGTGAGCAAGTTTGCTCTTAAATATTGATGTTAAGAACAATCATATCTTCTGCTGCAGTTGACAACGTGCAAGCATGAGTTTCACCTGCAGTGCATTCTCGAATGGTATGTAACTGTAAGGCATATATCTGAACATTTCCACTGATAAATTTAGTCTACCAGAATCTATAGTATATATACCCAATCTTGTGGATGTGAGGAACCCTTTCTTCCCCTTCCTGTTTAGTTCTTGAATGCTTGTTTCTCAATATGTTGCAAATGAAATGGACTGCACACAGTTCAGAAATTCTTGTTTCCCTTTCATCAATGTTCCATAATTTAGTTAGAATGAAGGAGAAGCATTTCCATGGGTGGTAGTTGCTGTGTTACATCTCTCTTTCATCTGAACAAGAATGCAAATTTCAGAGTCATAGGTGTACTTGAGAGGAAAGAATCTGGTCTCTTGATAGGCAAGCTGTAAACTTCTGTTCTGTTCACACCTGACTACTGATTGAAATGTAGTTGAACGGGATTAGCTTGTTTATTACTGCAGATTCCCTGGCAATGTTAGCTTGGCAGTTCTGTTACTGCTTGTAATTTACAAAGACAACCAAGTTAGAATAACATACCTGTGATCATGAGTGCATTAATGACCGCAGCTGTGGTACTTGTTCTGTTGAATTTGTGGATGGTAGCAGCTGTGGCTTGTTACTAATAGAGTTGCTGTGGAACTTCTCAGAGATTATTTGTTGTGGGTTTGCTATTAATAAAAACTACAATCATTGTCCCCCTATGTTGAGTAAGCTTCTTAGAAGGAAAAAAAAAAAAAAAAAAAAAAAGAAAAGAAGGAAAAACCTTGTATACTAAGGTGTATGCAATACAGATTCAGCTTACTACACTCCAACCAGAATATGAGAACCCAACTGGATGCACCTCGGGAGCTCTAGCATTTGCATGATATTAGATGTTTGCAGAATACCTGTGTCCTTCGTCTTTTTTGTTGGGTTTGGCATGTGGATATATTTCATTTGTTTAATTCACTTAACTTTTCTTCCAGGTGTCAAAGGAGTTCTAACTGTCCAATGTGTTGGCAGACTATAAGCTTGAAAGATGCTGATAGGTATATTCTTGTTTTGTTTCTGTTTGGCTATCAGAACCTTTATGTATCTGGTCTAACAAATGCCTAAACTTTTTGCATTTTATGGCAGTCAAGAATTGCTTGATGCTGTAGAACGCGAGAGACGTTTTAGGCTCAATCCAGCAAGAAATGCCACAATATTTCACCATCCCACACTTGGGGATTTTGAACTCCAACACGTCTGTTTTCCATCCAATCTAATAGCTTAGCTTCTTTTTGACTTCTTTATTCACTAGAAGCTGTTGACATTGTATTATTGCAGTTGCCTGTGGGTGCTAATGATCCTGAACTGGAAGAACGCATTATCCAGCACTTGGCTGCTGCTGCAGCAATGGGAAGGACTCGCCACATTACTCGTAGAGAGGGCTTAAGGGGTCGCTCATCTGCCCATGGTCGTCCACATTTTTTGGTGTTTTCAACTCATGCAAATGACCCAGTTGCTGATCCTGCTTCAGTAGGAGAGCCAGATAATCCATCCCTTCCTGGCACTGTAATCAGTAGTGAATCTGCAAGACACGACTATCTTTCCTCCATTCATAGGGATCAACTTTCTGCTTCATCATCTGGGACGGCCCATATGTCTGATAGTCGTCGAGAACTCTCCATTGAGAATAGGTATCTAGTATTCCATTAACCTTTAATATCTTATATCCTGCGTATTCAATTGTCTTATATATCATGTCCTGCTATTCCATAACTTTAGAAACAATGCAAGCGAGTTGTGGAGTTCACCATTTTGTCACTGCAAAACATATCTTACTTGATATGATTCTCTTGCAGGAGCTTTACTCGGGCTGAGCCATCAAGTCAAGATAGAGCAGGACCATCAGAGCTAAATCCAATTTCAGAATCTTGGAAATCTCGACTGAATTCATTGTCAATGAGGTATAACTTGCATTTAGATCACTTTTGCTTATTATTATTATTATATTTTGGGTTCCTTTTTTAGGACACTTCACTTGCTACTGTTTTTTATTGACTTGGAAACTTTCTAACTTCTCTTTTTTATCTTATGTAAGATATAAAGAAACTCTTTCAAAGACAAGAGGGTGGAAGGACAGATTTTTTTCACGAAGCAATTCCATGGCAGATATTGGTACAGAAGTTAGGAGAGAAGTGAATGCTGGAATTGCAAGTGTTTCCCGCATGATGGAACGTCTTGAAGCTAGGGATATTAGCTTATCTTGTCCCGTTTCAACACCAAATAATCCTTCAGTTACTCAGCAAAACAACCGTGATAGTGTGGATGACCCTGATGAGTTACCATTGCGTGACACGTCTGCTCTTCCAGCAAACTCCATATCTCATTAAATGGTAGAAGTTATTTAAGTTGTTGCGTATTTACTCAGCATTTCATCTTTGGAGTAGTTGTCTGGTACAGACTCCGATGATTGGCTGATCATCTAGGAGGTAAGTGGACATGAACGCATCAGTCTATTATTTCTGAAATTCCATTTTTCTTTTCGTTACTTCCTTGCTTACAAGCATTTTCAACTTCCACATGGCCTTACCATATATACTATCTACATCCTTATCCAGCTTCTGAAATGAAATGCTTTTCTTTCACCGAACATATGAAAATACCCCTTGGTTAGCTAATATTTTTTGGTTTGGCTCAAGTGGAGGTCCCTTTTTGCACAATTTTGGTTCAATCCCGAGTTCGCCATGTGCCAGAATTTTGAGACAGAAAATAAGGAAACTTGTGGCACGTCTTGATGGCCTGATTCATTTTTTGATGCTGAGATCTCAGCTAAGAATTTATGAACTCAAACTGCTATGCATTGGCATAATTCTGTCACAAACAACGTGTTGTTAACATGATTTCATCCACACTGTTAGATTTTAATGAACGTTCCAGTTTGAAGAGAGATCTGTAGTGGCAAGAGAGTTGATCTCAGTAGAGACTGTTGTAGTTTTGGACATGAATGCTCTTCTCCAGGGCCCTCGTATTCTGTTAAATTTGACTAAAAACTTCATTTTTTTTGTGAGTGAAGAGCTTCTCTGTCTTTCAGGTGTACGTGTTATGAAACTGCTCCAAATATGAACTGCTGGGGAGAATGCTAGCGAGCCGAGTGTTAGGAAAGAGCCACAACTCTTCTTATTATGTATGGCATCAACAATCAGAAGAGGTGACGAAGAGAGGAAGGAGCGCGAGCTAAGAGGTACAAACCAACCCAACCAACAATTTCTGCATTATGCTGTAAATCTATGTCAATACAGACTTGGGTTTGCTATGTATTCAGTGACTTTCTGCAAATATTTCTAATATAACTGTTGAAAACTCAATGACGCTGTCGTTTTGTTCTTTTAACCACTAATTCTATTACTCACAGCATCAACACTACAAAAGTGAGAGAATCTTAGGAAAGAACAACCAGGCTTTTAACAACCGGACATAATAATACATATCAAGGTTTTGTTGGGGGAGTTGGAATATAATATGTGATTCTTTCAGGATTCGGAATGTCTCTTGAATGTCTCCATACGTTCATTCCTACTTCTCTTTCTGTTACGTTAGAATAGTTTTGTTTTGTTTAGAGATATATACTTGTGAATCGTAAGCAGTTGTACTTCGTGGCTCTTAATGAGAGAGGATTGAGTTTTCTTGATTTTGATGACTAATAAATGAGTAAAGGTTTTTAATACACATTTTTGAATTTTTTTAAAACAAGGGTGAACAACACTAGCCTCAATCAAGTTTTGGTGAAATTATTACCCTTTGCAGCTTTTTACAATTACAACTGCTTTCAAATTTGTTCTTTTTTGGTTTTTGTTTTAACAAATAGTGAATCTTCTTCACATTTAACTAAAGTATTTCTACACACTTTTAAAGACTATTTTCTATAATTACGGGTTTCACTTCTTGCCTTCTGTAAGCACCAGTTCCACCTTTGACAGGCGATGGGATGCTTTCCTGCCGATGCGGAACTAGTCCATACGATAATCAAGAACTTTGGCATATCTTTCAAATCTTGGACATGCAAATGCAGTATTATGGTTCTAACCATTGCACCCAAAAAAAATTTAAAATGCTCATGTTGTGGATATAATCGGAATGTTCATAGGCGAGCTATGGGGTTCTAGAGGATTCTGTAGATTCCTAATTTTTCTTAAGTACTAGTGTTAATTTTATTTTTTTTTCCGGGGAGGGTTCATATACTTTACGTGTCTAGCGGCGACGCAAAAAATTAAAATTAAAAAAATGCACAGTTAATTTAGATATCTCGTTCAATAATTTCTGTATGACTACGCATCTAAGATGGTTCCATAATGTCATAAAACAGCGTAAATGTATGGTGACGAAGCTATTTTTAGTTGAGTAGTAAGTTTCATTCACAACATTTGATGGAAAAATCTCAAAAAAAAAAAAAAAAAAGAAAACTAAGACAGCGACTGTCCAACTCTTTTAGGTAATTTATTAGAAAAGAAGACCAATTCACTGTTTCATCCTCATCTAAATTGGCTTACTTCCTTTTTCTTATTATTATTCATTTATCTTACTAACTACCCTATTATTGGCGCATGCAATTTGTCCGTGGGCTACTTAACCCCAGAATTATATTGAGATTGGCATGTTTAACTACTATTCCTTCGTCTCTTTATATAATACGATATCGGTATAATTATTTTTGATTCACAAAACAACCACTTTATAAAATCTAAATAGTATATATTTTATAAATTTATAGGCCTTTTGACCTGATGGGTTTGGGCCGTCTTGTGGCCCATGGAGCATCGGGTCCAACACAATGGTCATTTCATAATAATATTTTCACGTCATTAACCGCATCATGAGATAAGCGACATGATCGCACTGGCTCATTCTAGAGCTGATCAAGAGTCATCGATCATAGCGTATTTGCGCTTTATATCAAACAACTTGAATAGGGTTACCTACACTCTGGAATAAATTTTTTATAGTAAATGTCAAGTTACCCAAACGGTTAAAACTTAATGGTTTTTAATCATCATTGTCCTAAATTATAAACTCAATTTCATATCTCTGATTTTGATATCAGAGCTTAATTGCAAAGTGGTCACCGCTTACAAGTATCTCGAAAGTCATTGTACTTGACATCTCGCTTCCCTTCGCTCAGGCATCACCATCAATATTACATTATAAAAATTATATAAAAATATTTTTGAACTCGAAATCAAAATCGAAATCTAAATTAACAATAAAAAAATATTTATTAGGTCGGGGGCCAGAGTAAAATACACCACAGAATAAATCGTATAAATGAGAGGTGGCCCAAAAAAAGTAGGTTTAAGCAATTAAAACCTGCAAAAATATCTAAATGCACGACTGTCTTGTTTTTTATATTGTTTTTGGGGGCAAAAGCAAATTATTCGTTGCCCTCACAAAAATAGCACCGACAGAGAGAAACCATTTAATTTAATTTTAATTAATTTAATAATAAAATAAATGGAAGAGGCCATTATTATAGAACTCGTGATTTGGTATTTGTTGTCAGTTCCAGTTGACCATAAATAAATTTAACACCATTATTTTAAAAAAAATTAATTTTAATTAATTATTTTATTTTAGTAATGGTTGAGGGTTGGTGTTTAATGCGTCGGTCGCGTGGCCGTGACGTGAAGTGGTGGTGCGAGTGGGGAAAGGTGAGGAGGACTAATTAAATCCTACGGTGTCACATAATTTTCCTGTGTAGGAGAAATGTCCCCGTTTGATGATATAATGGATTGGCTGAAGCGCTAAGTTCACGCATCACACGCGCCGGGTGGCCTTTTGTTACGTAGCGTACAAAGGATGGCACCTTTTTTTAGGTTCGGACAGCGATGTCTTGCCTTCCATTCCACTTCCACCTTCCCTTTTAATTTTCAAGTCGGCTTCTGTCTTCTTCGGCTGAAAGCCGCCGCTCACCTTATAGAGGAGAGGGTTTTTTTTCCTTGGAAATTCATCGATATGACATCATCGTGCTATTTGTTATATTGAAGTCAAGAGCCGCGTGGATGGGAAAAATGATATCGAAGAACCACGTGCAGAATCCTGTCCATTTCGTTTTGAATAGATAGAATTGACATATAAAAGAATCGAACTTTCGACCTCTAAATAATTTTCTATGCGTCACAATTAACTCGAAGACTGACTTGTACTTAAGAAAGATAGATTAAAGATGTGGGCTATGAACTTTTCTTTTTCTTCTCAACAATTGAACCATTGGCCTAAAATTGGTGTTATTGTTAAGAGTAATGATTCGTCAACTAAGTTGGACTGAGATCAAATTTACATAAATTTATTGTTAAGATACGCTTTAATTGATGAAGTATGGTTTAACAATAACATGGCCTAATAATTCATGAGGTTTGGACTCTTAATTGTTACTCTATCAATGCCATACAAGGTTTCAACTTTTAATAGACAAAATGTACCATACATTAAATAAGTAATTTAACGCGATTTCTTTTATTTATGTTCTTATATTTTAAGTAAAGATTGTTGTGAATCATACGTTATCATATTAGTTAGAGCATTTAATATAAAAATACTATCAATAAATACATGATAACTCACTTTTTATGAGAACTTTGGTGAAAATTAGTTGAGATGTGTGTGAAATTAGCCATGTGGTCTAAATTATCCTATGGTGAAATGTCTTAAATGCCATTAATAAATCCACTTTTAATTGTGTTCAGGATTTTACAGGCATTGATTAATGTGGAGTTTGTGCTAACCACATTGAATGAACAGGAAACGTTGTTGACACTCATAGTAATGCTTAAAAACATCTCATTTAAAAGGGTGAAATGCACCAAATACTACTTAACTATCGCGTTTTGCAAAAATACCACTTTCCTTTAAAAACTCCAAATACAAGCACTTTATTTTCAAAACGTGCGCCCTGTACCATTTTCGCCCTAACGGCCATTAACTCGATGACGGGACGAAAAACCCAGGGGCAAAAATGTCTTTTCACTGTTCATCTTCCCCAATTTTTTTTTAAAAACAAAAAAACTGAAGAAAACGACTAAGAAATCGTTTTCTTCATAAAACAGAAAAAAAAAAAAAAAAAAAGGATTTGCAGAGCCTTCTTCCTTCTTCTTCTTCTTCCGATGCCCACCGAGCTTCTTCTTCTTAGGGATTTAGGTTTCGATGGGTATGGAGCTCCATCGGGTTTGAGCTTTCAGATGAGCTTTCCGATGGAGCTTTTTGAGTTAACACGGCAGTGGTGGAATGAATCGGCGACGGAGAATGGAACCAATTCGTGGGCTTCACTGATTTTTTTTTTCTTCCAATATGGAATCGAGAGTCGTGGTTTTCAAATGGGTTTCCTCGATTGTCTTCAATTCGTCTCAGAGCTAGTTCCTTCGTTCTGGAAATGGCTTTGTGTCACCTCTGATGCGGTAGAAGTGGGCAGCTATTGTTTTGGGTGGATTTGGCCTGAATTCCCACCGAGGAGAGGCATCTCGGGTCTGAAGAACCCCTCCATTTATGGGTAGAAGCTTCTTCGACCTGGTCATCGACGAACCTGAAGAAGTTCTCCATTCTGGGTCTGAAAATTCCTTCTTTAGATTTCCCTAATTTCCAATCGGATTGCAGCCGATGTTTCCCAATCGGTCGTCCTAATCGAAGGTGAAGACTGGAAGTTGAATTGTCGGGGGCATCGGAAGAAGAAGAAGAAGAAGAAGAAGGCTTTGCAAATCCTTTTTTTTTTTTTTTCTGTTTTATGAAGAAAACGATTTCTTCATTTTTTTTGTTTTAAAAAAAAATTTGGGGAAGATGAACAGTGAAAAGACGTTTTTGCCCCTGGGTTTTTCGTCCCGTCATCGAGTTATGGGCGTTAGGGCGAAAATGATACTGGGCACACGTTTTGAAAGTAAAGTGCTTGTATTTGGAGTTTTTAAAGGAAAGTGATTTTTTTTTTTGCAAAACGCGATAGTTAAGTGGTATTTGGTGCATTTCACCCCATTTAAAAGTACTCAGTAGTATTTCTTTACACATAAAAAGTAGTACTCTCGGATACCGAATAAAAAAAGTTTTGGAGTTTTGAGATAAATTTAGAATTCATTTAAATGACAAAATATTCTTAATTAATGTAATTTAAAACTATAAGAAGTTTTGGAGTTTTAATCCAATTAATATTATGATATTTACGATAATTACTAACTTTTGAGTAAAGTTAACAAGGGTAAATTGGGGAATTTTTTGTCTTTTTCAAAACGTCATTTATTTGGAAGATTGTAATTTCCTTAAAACTCTTTTATTCTAGATCAAAGAGACTACAGTTTATTACAAATTATAACATATACCACTTAAAATAAATAATTCAATATAAATTTTTTTTTATTGGGCAAAATTTTAAAAGTACGTCTCTTTTAATGAAATCAAAAGGAAAAGAATATTATTTATAGGAAAGTAAAAAATATATGCAGCCATAATAATAATGAATGTGAGGAAAAAATAAAAGAAAAATAGAGAATATTCGAGAAACTCCAACCTAAAATAGGAAGGATAAAAATAGAAAATAAAAAAAGAAGAAAAAAGAGATAAAAGGGGAAAACGAGAGAGAGAGAGATAGAGAGAGAGAGAGAGAGGAGAGAGAGAGAGAGAGAGAGAGAGGGAGAGAGAGAGGCATTTTAGTCAACTGGAAGTGGCTTTCGGAGAGAGACAGAGAGCAAATAGTACCACGAAACAAACGAAAAAGACACACGAACATACTATAATACTATTATTAAATCAAGAAACTGAGAGTGAAATTGCGAAAACGCTGCCACGGCTCGGCTTATTTGACTTGCGCGCCAAGGCCAACGTGGCATGGAGGCAAACCATTCAGCTAAAGCCTAAGGCACCACCGACGGCTCGGTGGTCCCATATTACAGCCTGTCCGAACCTCAATTTTTATTTCTTCCGTAAATTATTCATAAACACATGTATATTTCTTTAGTTTATTGGTACAAAATCAGAAAAATTGATTTGTTTTGGTACTGTCACTTATTTCCCCCTTATTTACGTCATCCTCCTTCCCCTTCAATATGTACGTTTCACCCAAATCTTTCAACTAAAGACATCCCGTGGTTATATAAACCTTTTCAATGCATAATTTTGCCATGATTTACTTACTCCATCACACTTAAAAAGTCCATAAACATTTATACTTATTATCCGAGGTGAGGTACAATATTTAAAATAATAATAATTTGGCATTATATATTTCGTTTATATTTTTTCACTTATATATTAATGTAAGGGTATATAATGTAAACGAAATTAAAATACTTTTTCAATGAGACAATTTTTTTTATTTTTAGAAATTAACTCTTTAAATGAGATGAAAGGAGTAGTAAATAACTAATAGCTTTCAATAACTTGTAATTTTTAAATTTCCTTTTATACCAATGTGGATAAATAGAGAGTTATATATATTAACTATTCATTTCAATTGGTTTGTTGCACTCAAAATGTGTATTCCAAACTAATATACTACTCTTATTTCTCCTATTCCATAACAAATAAAGTCTTACTTTTGATATTAAACATGACTTAGTAATTTATGACACGACACAAATTGAACCCAATATAAACATATTTAAGTTAGGAACGTCAATGCAAATAACTAAACAGATAAGTTCAAAGTTAGAAATATTGATGCGCGAACCCGTAAATGCACACACGAGTAATTTCTAACACAACACAACTAATTAGGGTTGGAAATACTTACACTGAGTGATAATAGAAAAGGTAATATCACAGATGAATAGTGTCGACACGTTAACCTGCCAAGCCAAGCACCATAAGAATTGTCTGCCCAAATTTAAATAATATAAAAAACACAAAAAACCATTAAGTAATAAACTACTAAGGAAGATTGATAGCACACAAAAAAAAGTAGTTGATAAACAAAAACAAGCTATCTACTACTAGTACTAGTAATTAGCAGCCTCCCAAAAAGACAACATTAAAGAAGCGGAAAAAAAAAAAAAAAAAAACCTTTTTTCGTTTTCCTAAAACCACTCCTAATAATTCCCGCGGTTCCTTAATAGGTATGGGACGCTGGCCCCAATCCACCTGTCCTACAAACACTCTTACCCTTTTTAATCTCAAAGCAATCCCCCTCATTGCTTCCTTTCTTATTTTATTCTCACCTTCCGCTTTTTTACCATTTTACCCCAATACACACACTCACCCACACACACTACCAATATTTATTATACCTTATTTACCCCTCTGCGGTCTCCCAATTCCCACTACTTTAATATTCCACCAAACAACAAAGTCTACATTGATTTCTACAGACAGAGAGAGAGAGAGAGAGCATAAGAACTAGTGCGGTTGGGAGTTTCTAGAGTGAGAAAGTAAAGGCCCTTCAACCGCCATGGGTTTCCAGATCTATGGCGTTCTCTACGCAATCCTTCTCTGTTATACCACCGTCGCCGCCGGTGCTGCTGCATTGCGGGAAAATCCATCGGTCAAGCACTCCTCCGTTACCTCTTCCGGTTCGGCGCCGTCCCAGATAAATTCCAACTCTGTGTTGGTGGCCCTTTTGGATTCTCATTATACCGAGTTGTCTGAGCTCGTGGAGAAGGCCCTCTTGTTGCAGACCCTGGAAGAAGCTGTATCCAAGCACAACATCACCATTTTCGCTCCCAAGAATGAGGCCCTGGAGAGGGATTTGGACCCTGAGTTCAAGAGGTTTTTAATGGAGCCTGGGAATCTCAAATCGTTACAGAATCTTTTGCTGTTTCACATGATACCTTCTCGCATTGACTCCAAGCAATGGCCGCGGAAGGTGTCGGCTCGCCACGCCAGTCTCTGCAAGGACGCCGCCGGTGAAGACCTCGAGATTTCTCGCAAGGACGGCGAGAAGCATATCAGCATGGCCAAAGTCCTTAGGCCCAACGACATCGTTCGTCCCGACGGCATTATTCACGGCATAGAGCGCGTGTTGATTCCCCAAGGGGTCCAGCAGGAATTTAATTCCCGGCGAAGTCTCCGTTCCATTTCAGCTGTCATTCCCCAAGGTGCTCCGGAAGTTGACCCGAGGACTCACCGGCTGAAAAAGCCCGCGAGCCCTTCCCCTGCCGGGTCTCCTCCGGCTCTACCCATATTCGATGCCTTGGCTCCGGGACCATCGCTGGCACCCGCCCCTGCTCCTGGGCCCGGCGGACCTCGTGGCCACTTCGACGGCGAGGCTCAGGTCAAGGATTTTATCCACACATTATTACATTACGGTGGGTACAATGAATTCGCAGATATTCTGGTGAACCTCACATCGCTGGCCACTGAAATGGGAAGATTAGTCTCGGAAGGGTACGTTTTGACGGTGTTGGCACCAAATGATGAGGCCATGGCTAAGTTAACAACAGATCAACTGAGCGAGCCCGGTGCGCCGGAGCAAATTGTGTACTATCATCTGATTCCGGAGTACCAAACGGAGGAGAGTATGTACAATGCGGTGAGGAGATTCGGGAAAGTGAGGTACGATACATTGAGACTGCCCCACAAGGTGACGGCAGAGGAGGCTGATGGGTCGGTGAAGTTTGGTCAAGGCGAAGGGTCCGCCTACTTGTTCGAACCCGATTTGTATACCGACGGCAGAATCTCAGTTCAGGGAATCGACGGAGTTTTGGCGCCGCCGGAAGAAACTAAGGTCACTGCTACAGTTTCTACGGTGACCAAGGCTGCCGCACAGCCAAGGAGAGGTATAATTCTTCTTCTTTAATCACTTTATTATATATATATATATATATTTTCCCAATTAATAAATTAATTTAGGAGTCGAATTTCATGGATTGATTTGTTTAGTTTGAAGACAAATTTCACCTCTTGCTTATCAATTCTTTGATGAAGTCATACACAGAAAAAAAATTTCTTTCGGTGAAAAGATAAACATTTCATTAATTAATTGCTAAGATTTCAAAAATTCATTTTATGTTGTGGTGAATTAATTGGTTGAGTTGGGAAGCAATAATGAACCATGAGAATTGCGCGTTTTTGAGGAATAATTGGAATTTTTGGACAGGGCACTCACTAGGGCTTTTAGACACTTAACTAGAATTTTATGAATATCCTTTGGAGATGAAGAAGGGAAATCATTAAAATTGTCAAATTGTGCTATGATTGATATTATCAACAATGTTAAGAGTGGAAGTTAGAGAAAATTTGGCAGATTGTTGTAATCATCTCTTCTTTTGTATCCCCTCCTAGTTCCTTATTAACAATACTTTTGAGAGGTTTTATTAGTATTAGTTTATAGAAATTGATACTTTTAGAATAGAAAAAAGTAATAGGTTTTGTTTTTGAGGATTGAATAATGAGTGGGTGGTGGTGCCGTCGGTGACACTTGGAATATAGGAAGTATCCCTTCCCTTCCCTTGTGTAGTCGTACTATATTAGTATAAGAAAAGAAGCTAAAAGTAGCATCAAGCGGTAGGAAGGCGTGTTTGGGTTATAAGATGATGTTAAAGCATCGAGCGGTGGATGCGTGGGGTTGTAGGAGGTTCCACGTACACCCGCAGCACATAGGAAAAAAACTTGATGGGGGGTGGGGGTTAGTAATAGTAGTATTAGATTCCAGCGAAGCCCAGCTGTGATCCAATGGATTCCTACCTTCGGTGGTGAGGAAAGGAAACCCAACCCCAATGGACTTGTTGACCCCACTCCCAATGATTTGTCACGTCATACTTTAAAAAAAAAAAAAAAAAATTATTTGTTTCATATAGTTAAAAGGACTGGGGGGGAATGAAAATTGGTGTGGAATGAGTAGACAACAACTCATTAATTGGAGAATCTGGTGTGAATAATTATTATTATTATTAGGACAAGTTTTTGTTAATCATACATACACAAAGCTGTCTGATTGAAAATTGCTGTTTTAAGGAAGGAATTGTTAACTAACACTAGGTAAGGTTTTGATGGTGGATTTGCAGGGAAGTTGATGGAAGTGGCTTGTAGAATGTTGGGGACTTTTGGGCAGTTGAGCAGCTGTCATTAAGTATATTTATTTTTGTTGCGCTTGTGCTCAGGACAAACATCAGACAAAATAGAAGATAAATGGAGGATGAGGAGGAAGCAGTTATGGGAGTGTGTACTGTAAATGTGGCCTAATCCCCCCTTTTTTATGTCATTAGTGACAAACAAAAATTCTCCATGGAAAAAAAGAAGAAGAAGATAAATATAGGGAATTTCCTGAATGTTATGGCAGTTTTTTAGGAAAAAAGTGAAAATTTGTGCATTACAGAATAAAAAGTGGTTGTGGTGGTGGTGGAGGATGCCTTCTCTTCTTCTTCTTCTTCTTCTTCTTCTTCTTCAATTGAACAAAAAAAAAAAGAAGAAGCCCAAAACCAGACCAGCCCAGATGAGAGTTCTTTCTTTCTTTGTTTCTTTTGTTTTTGAATTTTTGTTATAAATACTGTAATTACATCGATTTTTTTATTGGTTTTTTTTTTTGCCTGCAGCCGACAATTTTGAGTTCAGTTCTTTTATATTCTATTCTATGTATGTTCAATTACACAGAAACAATCATTCAAGAGTTGGAAAAAAAACATCCCAGCTCTACAAACAACGCTTCCTCCTTTTTTTTTTTTTAGTTCACGGGGTGGCCTTCTTCATTTGGCTTTGGCTTCTTCAATTCCTTTTTTAACACTTCTTTTTTATTTTGTCCCCTTCTTTAATGATTACCATGTATTATATTAATTGGTAGGAGTAGGGGGCCCGGCCCTAAGCTTGGGAGAGTAAAATATAATGTGAGTAAGGAAATGGGGGGGGGGGGGGGCATAGATGACTTTTCCCCCCAATAAGAGCATAGATAATACAGTAAAAAAATATAAGTTGGGAGTGTCGGTGATGGATTTTTGTTGCATGCATATTACTATTTAGCTGAAAAAACATTAATGATTAAGACAAGTAAACTGTTGGTGATCGTACAAGGGCAGCATCTCTAATGCTAATACTAATATTAATACTAATACAATTCTTTCTTTCTTATATATTTCTGTGAAGAAGTGGTGTGCTAGTGCTCCTTTAAAGAAGGGATTGAGAAAAGAATATCGCTATCAACAATTAAGTATGCCTTAAGGAATTCATTCTTTATCATTCTTTCTACTCCTTACTACTAGCTTTAGCTTTGGTTGTCAATTTCCATTTTTATTTTTATGACACGATTGTGGGAATTACGACACGATTCGTTATATGGAACGGAAGGCTACCCAGTGAGAGGCATCCACTTGGGAGTTGTTTAGTATGGGCATACCAATGATTAGTAAAGTGCAAAATGGATTGAGCTGGCTTCCTTGAATTATTAGTTGGAATTGTAATACTAGTAGTATGTGTTTGTGGGGCATCCTTGAGTAGAGAAGTAGTAGAATCCATTGACTTTTAAACCATAAATTACATTAATTCCTTTCATTTCATTTGATTAATTTGTTTGACTGAAGAGAGAGGATAGGAGATTTGGACAGCCCAAAAACAAACCTAACTTAAACTACTTAGCATGAGATCCGAAACAACAGCTGCAACGAAACCAAAACAAATGAGCCTCCAAAGTCCAAAGGTAACATGCAATATATCTTCGTCTCCTTGCTGGAATCGTTGAGTTCAGCTAGGCTGGTGCTGGTGAAGGTGCCGGTGGGTCTCCCTTCGCAAGGAAGCCTCGACACGGTTTGCTTTACTGTCGCGGGGGTCTACCAAGTTTGAATGAACCAGATCCATATGTCCATCTCATCTGCCGCCAAATTAATCAATAAAGTAACACAAGCTGGCTACTACCTCACTGGATTGCCGGAGCCAGTGGGGTCCCCCTCAATGAAACATTATCACTATCTACGTGAATTTTTGCAGTAACTGATCCATAACCAAAGTTATAATTGTTGAATGACTAACAAGTTATTATTATGCGTGACATTAGTTAATGAAATAGGCTGAATTATGACGTCCGGAATCCGGGTACCAACTACAAGCTGGATGTTGGTTGTCACCTACAAAGTTCTCAAATACACTTCAATGTCCAAATTAGTAAAGAGTCAGAGTGGTATTAAAAATATTATGGCTCTACAGAAGAAGAAATTATGTACGTATTACAATCTCTTATTTATAAACCAAACCAAGAGTGATAGAATCCCATTGAAGAATTAATGCTCTTAACAACTATAGCAATGTGTAACAAGACTCGAACAAGGAGTTACCGTAATAACCCTCCTTAATGTATAATTAACGCCTCCCACTGGATTCTAGCTATTATATTATGCCTCCTTCACTATTGTATAATAACCCCCCACCCTCCAAGAGTTTGTGTCCTTATGACCATCTCGACCTCTGCGATTGGTCTTCTAGACGATTTGTCATTCGTCATTTGGCAATGAATATATTCGCGGGCTTGGTCTATTGAGTCAAGCCCAATTCATAGGACAAATTGGGCACACCAGAACATGTTTCTTTAGAATAACGTCTACATATTAATTTCAGTTTTGGTGTTGGATGTTAGTTAGTTACACCTACGAAACATGATTCTCCCCCGTAGCACCTTAAG
The DNA here is from genome assembly GCA_016801395.1 of Leptodermis oblonga. Classification (NCBI taxonomy): domain Eukaryota; kingdom Viridiplantae; phylum Streptophyta; class Magnoliopsida; order Gentianales; family Rubiaceae; genus Leptodermis; species Leptodermis oblonga. The sequence continues at coordinate 5,796,680 of CM028750.1, read as the reverse complement.
CTAGCATTGCTTTCGTCTAAAAATAACTGTTTCTTTAGTACAACCCATTTTTCAACCCTATATATTTCAGAGAACACTTCCTAATAAGAGATTACTGGGGTAACACATTGAAATAATACCATTGATGTGCATAAAAATAGCTAAAGTCATTTGGCTTGGCCCAATCAAGACAAGGAGAGTTTAGGCACAAAAAGCCCAATGGCAGGCTTAGGTCGGTATTAAACAGACCTAATGAGATAGTCAAGGTCGAGCTTAGGTCGGTAAACAAGATAACCAAACCCGGGAAGCTTAGGTCGGCAGAGCTTAGATCAGTAAAGCTTAGGTCGGTAAAGCTTAGATCAGTAAAGCTTAAGTCAGGCAGAGCTTAGGTCGGCAGAGCTTAGATCAGTAAAGCTTAAGTCAGACAGAGCTTAGGTCGGTAAATCTTAGGTCGGTAAAGCTTAGATCAGTAAAGCTTAAGTCAGGCAGAGCTTAGGTCGGTAAATCTTAGGTCGGTAAATCTTAGGTCGGTAAAGCTTAGATCAGTAAAGCTTAAGTCAGGCAGAGCTTAGGTCGGCAGAGCTTAGATCGGTAAAGTTTAGGTCAGGCAGAGCTTGGGACGGTAAAGCTTAGATCAGTAAAAGCTTAAGTCCGGCAGAGCTTAGGTCGATAAAGATTAGGTCGGTAAAGTTTAAGTCAGGATAGCTTAGGTCGGCAGAGCTTAGGTCAGCAAATCTTAGGTCGGTAAAGCTTAGGTCAGGTCGGGATAACGGTAACATTGGCATGACAGCTAGACATCATTGTAGGGCCATGAATCTGATATATGCAGGAGCAATAATGACAAATGAGCCAAATTATAGCCGTTATTACAAGAACGTTAAAGTCATCATAAAAAGGAGAGTAGTTGGAAGTACAGGTCATCATGGCACAACGGACATATCATATAGCTTATCACAGCCCAACGGATATATCAAGATGAGCCTATAAATACTCAGTCACCAGACTCATTTCAGGTAAGCCATTCTTGATGCAATTTCTTTTGAGCTCTTGGTCAATACCCTTTTCTGCTTACATGTTGCTAACTTGACCGTCGGAGTTACACAGGAGGGATAGCCCCGCTTCTTTCTGATTGTTTGTCTTTGTCACCAGAATATTATTCATACAGATCCATCTCCTCACTAATCCGACCTCCATAGCTCGGTTTCCATCTTTGCCTTCATCCATTTTGTCCGTCAATCTCTATATTGGGCCTGAACGTTCAAGATCTTCATTGGGCCAGCCGGAGCATCCATAAGCCGGACTTTTTACGTCACATCAACCATCATTGTTATTGCAACATGGAGACGTCATTAATTCATTGTAAGCAGGAAAATTCAAAATCGTTACTTATATTTTGCTATTGAAGCCCGCCCATTTATAGCCTACCTCATGGGCTCTCATTTTGGATAATTATGTGTCGATCAAATAATACGGCCCACTAATTTATCGCTCATTAACGTTTTCTTCTTTATGTGCTCAGTTGCTTTCAAAGCCTGTTTTGCCTTTACCACAATTCCCTATTTAATTTTTCTTTTTTTTATTTTTATAAAAAAATACTCTGTTTCACATAGTAAATTATTAATAATTTGCCTAAAACTATCTCTTCTTTACTTTTAGCTTTTCTTATAAATAAATCAAATATATAATTACGAATTTAGTTTGCTTTAAAACCATTTTTAATTTACTCACTTTACGAGACAGGTCGAATGAGAGCAAGAAAAAATTATATCCGGTGTAGTTTTGCCTTCTGTTAAGTTGTGCTTTATTTAGTATAATTTTCAGAATTCCAATATAATGGGACAACATTCTAGGCACAACTTAATTATAGAATCGCAAAACGATATCGTTTTGATAGTGACATGTTTTTAACACAGAATAATAAATACAACTATACAAGTTATATTATTTGAATAATGATACACAATAATATTTCTCTCGTTCCACTCAAAAAGTTTACTTTGAATTTATTTATATTACATACACTTACTAATATAATAATAATATGGTCCATAATTAATGTTTACTTATAAATTAAGGATATAAGTGAATAATATGATACCAAATTATTTATTTTAAATATTATATCTCATAACTTATAATAAATTATATATTTTTATAAAATTATGTACTGTTCCAGTGAGACGAATGCAGTAATATCTATGGACGTGGAATTAATTGTGTATGACAGATTTTGTCGTAAAATTGTCGGCAATTAATTCATACATGATAATATATTCTTTCCTACGACAAAGAAAGGAAAAGAAAAAGAATAAAAAAACTTTTTCCAAATGTAGGTACTATTTCACAACTCAAACTGATAAGACTATTTGTACTATTCCATGATTAAAGGGATTCTAACTTCATTCTTTGCAGGAATGAGCTACTGCCCCACCTATTAATGTGCAGGGCAGGTCACCCAGATATCGGGGTTCGATTCATACTTCTATTTACAGTGCAAAGCTAACATTCTCATGTATTTCTTCTTAAAAAAAAAAAAAAAAAAAACTTCATTCTTTGCAATTGGCAATACAAAGTTAGATCATATAAATCTTGTCATGTAACACTCACTAATTAATTAAGATTATACATGTCATTTTTTGTAACTAATCATCATCAATGAAATTTGAAACAGCTTATTGATTATGTAAACACGCGCACTTCATTAATTATGTGCATTATTCTAAATTTTGTGGAACATACCACATATCTTATGTAGAAGTTACACGATTGTGTATGTAGGAAACTAGCAATGTGCATTCTTTTATTTATTTATTCGTTTCTTTGTGAATATGAGCCGAGACTCATCTCTTACAAATATTTCTCACATTGTAAATGATTCGAACCCATGAAATTTTATAGCCTCTCAAGATATTTACCATTAAGACATTTGTTTGGTCTTTTAATGTTTGAGACCTATAAGTACCAAATTCAAAACACAAGACTTGTGATTGACCTGACCTGACTTGACCCAAGAGGCCTTAAATCACACTTGGTTTGAAAACCGACCCAAACCAAAAGTTTCGGTTCGATTTTGACATTTTGTGCGCCCGTAATGATGATGATCGTGTCTGCCGATGCCGTTTTCTGATCTTATAACCACACAATTTTTGGTTGGGATTCAGTGTAGCGGGAGACTATCCATCTTCACAGTTAAGTGGGGTCCATAACGGCCGGACCGTATCCTCCTCGCAACACCTGATCTGGTCTCCACAGTTTCACCTGTACTCTAAATTGGAAGGACAGAGCACATGATCCAAGAATCTGACAATCTTGGAAAAGACATCTCTGGTTTCCGTTGAGCGAAATAGTTGCAGAGATTTGCAGTAAATAATTTATTTATACATATCCCAGGAAAATGTTACAAGTAACCAAATCTATAAACATGCAAGGTAACAACAAATGTACAAACAACATACAGATGCAACCGAACTACCATATTTTCTTATAACAATTGAGATGAAAAAAAACCTTTGAAAATTTATAGTTACAAATCTTCAACTTAAGATCTTGCCCCCTTTTAACTTACAACAGCAACTTCAAGTTCTGGATTTGGTGTAATTGAAGGTGTTGTTGTTCCATTCTCCTCAACTGCTTCATTAAGAACAGCTTCTGGTTCCTCCGAGGATGCCTTTTCAGCTTCTGCAGGTTTGATTTTCGGTTTGATCGATTTTCCTTCAGTTTTAGCCTTGGAGGGAAACCTTCTGAGTGTCTTTTTTGGAGGAGGAGCTGCATTATTAGCTTTGTCTTCAGAATCCTTGCCAGTTTCTCCATTTTCCACAGAGTCATTCCTTGAGTTTTTCGGCCTTCCAAGCTTGGGAGATAGCGGCCGCGTCGTTGGAATCTGTGTGGATGATGATGAACAAGAAGATGTCAATGTAAAAAATCTACATTATGATGATGATACTACTAACAAAGGATGCAGAGGTGGAGAACTACCTTCTTCAACTCAGTTTTTGGAGGGGGTTCTTTGTAGAAACTTGGCATTGGTGTAGCTTTAAATGCCAAGCTCTTCCTCAACTGTTTTATCTCAGCCTCTTGGCTTTCCTGATCAAAAGGAGCACAAGTTTTAAACTCAAATGGAGACAGCCAATGATTTGTTAATTCACAGTTCTTTGGAAAGAATGCCAAAGCGAAGGGCAAAAGGCAAAAAAGCAGCACCTTTGATTTGGCTTGCAAATTGCATTTCTCTTCTTCCTTGGCATGAATCTTTTCCTCTAGCTTGGAGAAGAACTGAGAACACAGAAACAAGATTAATTCAAGATATGCACTGCATACTAAAAATAAAGCGTTGAAAAGGGATCATGATCATACCTCTCTTCGTTTTTCAGCGCGTTCCTCCAACCTGAATGAAAATCCAGTTGCAGTACTAATCCTCAGTTGCCCGCGAGGAGTGGCACTTCTGATTATTGACACAAAAGCCATTAACATTCCAGTTTCTTAACTCTTAATGCAACTACAATACAGTTTAACCAAAGGTATGGAAAACATTACGATGAAGTTGTAGAATGAGCATCATCATCCCCTTTAGCAGCAGGCACTGAACGCTTCGTTGCATTCAGGTTTTGGTTAACTGATCTGTAAGAATGTCCAACAGTGTGTGAATCAATTCAATGAGATTAAGCACTTCAAATCCCTCAGAAACTTCTTAACATGACCAACATTTCAAAGAAATCAATTACTGCTAAATTTAAGTACAGTTTTCAAAAAAAAAAAAAAAAATCACTCACTCCTCTGATGTTGCCTTTCTTGCAGTTTCATTCGTAGGAGCAGATTTCACAGACTGCAAATCAGCACAAGTCATAATTAAAGATAATGCATACGGAATCAAATGGAGAAAAGGAGAAAAAAAACAAGAACAGGAACTCACCGGAGTTTGCCGAATATAAGGTAGGGAAGCCAAAGCTGTCCTCTTGCTGGTGGCACTGGCACCACCATTATTGTTAGCTTTCACTCCCTTTTTGGCCTCATTCGACCGCGAACTCGAACTGAAAGTTCCATTTTGAAGACTGGCCTCAGACTTTCCCCTTCCCCTATTAGTTTTCGCACTCAATTTCGCAGGATACCATTCCGTGCTTCTTCTCATACCATCTGAATGAGAAGCCCTCGCCGGAAACGAAAGACTCTGAGTCAAACTAGCTCTTGGTTTCCGGGTAAGAGAAGATGAACCTTTCTCACTGTTCCTCGTACTACTACTAGCCTTAGAACTTCTGCCTGAATTTGTGGTTTTAGTATTCGAATTAGCCCTAGATAACTCAGCCCCTGATGCATCCGCTGATTCCTTAGCCTCCATTACAGTTTCAGAAGTAGCATTCTCGTAATTAGAAGCCTGATCACTACTTTTAATACTATCATCGTCCTCCTTCACATCATGAACTAGACCTTCCCCAATAGGTTTCCCAAAAACACCATTCTTCGCATCTTCAATTAAAACCCCATTTCCAGACTCCATAGCCACAAGCTACAAATCAATCATCCATCAAGAGATGAACAGAAAATGCATAGAAACAGAACCAGTGAATGCAGCCAAATTATAATTTAAAAAAAAAAACAAAAACCCACAAAAATTAACCACTAAAAAACGATGATCCAACAGAATTCAGCGTCAAAATTGAAACAAAACAGAGCCCAGAAAAAAAAGGGGTCAAGAACTGCCCAAAACATTAAACAATCTGCAACTACAGAAACTTAAAGCAAGGAATTCTTTTGCAGAGTTATACCTTGAGAGTGATTAAACGGGGTACGATGTCAATGAATCTGTGATACTCTCTGCTTCTTCAGCGCTGTACAAGGTTTTAATGGTTCTTCCAGATGTGTACACTAAAAATCGCGACAATTTTCACTATACTGTACTGCTCAAGTGAAAAGAGAGTAAGGAAAAATATATAGTATTATTAAAAACTGGAAGAAAAAAAAAAACGGCTGGCGTGTTTTACGAGAAAATCAGGATTAGTGTGGGGTATGATTGTGTTCAAATGACTAAACTGCCATTGGTTTAAGTGTTAATCACTCCCTCCGAATAATTTTTGTAACTTCCCCCTTCGCAATAAAACCAACCGTTACCAACTTACCACAACGGTTAAAGAAAGTTGATTTCCACCCTCAAAACATGGGAAAGGCATAAACGAGCTGGCAATTAAATAAATAAATTTATGTTTGAATTTTTTACTCCTTTGGCTCCCAGCATTAAAATACGTTTTAGAGTTTTTCAAACAACATTTAAAAATACCTTTTAAATTACAAAAAAGACCTTCAACTATTATAGAAGAGTTTTGAAGTTGTCATTCAATTAATAGTTTGTATATATTTATCGATAGATTTGATTCATTTACGCTCATAAACAAAATGAATATTCTTAGAAATATAAGAATTTTCATGCTTGATTTTTCATATTTTCATATATGTTTTGTATGGTAGTTAACTTTTCATTTCGCTATCACGCAAAATGATAGAATAGAAAACAGCTGCCGTCCGACAAATGATTGGTTTCACTTTGACAATTACAGTATAAGTCGATCAGGAAGAAGAAAACATTGTGAGGAAATTAAGGTTATGAGAGTAATATAATTATTGGCGATGATTAAGGATAATTAGTTCCTAATTAATTAATTAATGTCAAACATGTCTTTATCCTCACGGACATGCCTACAATTAGTATACATGGTCCAGCCGCATTGATGCTTTGTCTTCATTGAAAGTTGAAAATAATTTGTAATTAACGTAGCAACCATGCACTTTCATCTTCTACTTCATTTTAGTCATAATTTGTAAGCCATTTGGCCTGGGAAAGAGTAGGACTTTGCAACACTTCCATGGATGATACGCCAAATGCGTTGAACTCAAACGTTAAAAAGAGTTCATTTTATTATAGTACTGTTTGACATTCAAGTGCAAAATCATACTTCCTTCGTTTCAATAAAAAAAATTATATTGTAATATTGTTTACTATAGTATCCACTTACGTAGATATTCAAAATGTTTCAAGTAATAACTAATGTATTACGTGTATACAAGTTTTTGCATGATATCGAGATAATGACATGATTGATAATGTTTTATGCATTCACTATAAAGGTCGATAGTTCAAACCAGCTTGTTGAATGCAGAAATGCAACAAAACCTGATCCTCCATCAACAAACTTTAAATACTAGTCTCAAATTAGCGGTATAACATCTATCACATGATACTCTAAGGGCTTAGTTTAACGGTATTTCATTGAGTCGAGGTTTTAAGTTTGGATTCACTTTTAACTATCTTGACTTTGGCCATTGCATATTATATGATTATAATTTCTTTTGAAGGATGAGGGGCAAACTGGTCAAAACAGGGAGTGATTGCATGTATTTTTAAGGAAAAAAAAAACATTAAAAAAAGAAAAAAAAAACAGAAGTGTAGGAGAACGTGGGTGGCTAAAAAAAAAAACTGGCCTAAGTAGTTCGTTAATAGAGAGAAAGAAGAGAACACAGGTGGAGGGGGTGTCGTGATGAAGTCCGACGTGGCACGACCAGGCAACGTGATTGGTCCCACGTTCGGCGTTTGCTTGACGTGCACCACCAACCGCCGTTTCCATGAGCTGTCAGAACATGTAGCAGAAGATGGATCATCGGAAATCATTGACGAATCTCGACCCTTCATCTCGGGGACTCCCCAACAATCATTTTCCCACGTTGGATTCGGCCATGACACCATTGTTGTTTGTTGTTGGAGATGGACTACGATTAGGACAATTATCATATGGGGTGCTACGTTGTATTCTAGGCTGGCCTCTTTTACTCTTTCCATTTTCCATCAACAACCTTTCTTTTATTTCATGCTTGGATAAAAACTTCTTCTTTTCTTTTCTTTTTTTTTTTTTAAATTTAAATTTTAATTTTAATTTTTAAGTTGTATCAGAAACCGATCAAAAGAATCATATGAAATTAGTAAGAATGTAATTTAATCGTGTCAAAGTAACGTAAAAATAAATAGTCGAAATTCTATACTCTTTAAGATTAGTTTACTGCATGTACTATTTTTACGTATGCAATATGCATTATGACGAGGGGTTGTGATATTCTAGTTTTCATCATTAATAATGAGGAAACATGGGAGTAATTAATCTGATTTTTTAAATTTATTTATTGGAAATAGTTGAAGAGGAGAATGGATACTAAAAAAAAAATAAAAGCATTGGATTCTTTTTTGGTACGAAGACAGGAAACGTCACTATGGACACCGTGCACCCTCCGAGGGCTTAGTTGTAATATCAAGTGGGATACGTCAACTCTAAAATTCACAATATATACCTATTGAAGAATTAAATTCTGACCAATCAAAATGGGATAAATACAAAATTCAAGATAGAATGATGGGCAGGCACCCACCTAAAGATGATCGAGCACATAACAAAACGGGGAATTATTTTTAACAAATAACGTTTAGAAATAGTAAAATCGTTCTAAGTCATAACGCTTACCCAAATTTAATATTAATAGAGAAATGAACTAATTGCATGTATGCTTTCAAAACCACAATACAAATGGGTCAAAATTGAACTCGAGCCATGGATTATCACATTTTCAATTGTCAACTCATCCGTTTAAAATCAATGTAATGATTTTTATGTTATTTGATTTTGCACATATTCTAAATTCTGCCGTATTTCTTTATTATATATTCTAGAAAATACTGACAGTGACGAATCTAATCAACATACGCAGGGTCCATTTAAAAAGTACAATGATATATATATATATATAAACTTTATGGTTATAAAATAAAAATTTTCTAATGAAAATGAAAGGGTACAATCTTTGAACATATTAGGCAGTGTAAGGACAAACCTCTCAAGTCTAGGAGCCATAGGTTTTGGTTCTTACTACTACGTACAATATCCTTAAGTAACATCCATCCATCAAATAGTAATTTAATAATAAGATTTTCAATAGTATTATTAAGGAAGGATTAAATTAAATGCATTAAAATTGACACCATATATAAGGTAATTGAATTGGGAGGACAAGATGCATTATTAGGGCAATAATTTGTACGTATATGAGAGAGCAAAGTCCTTTGTAGGGTAGGCCATCCCTTCCCTTCCCTTCCCTTAATATGAACTCCAAATATTTAAAAAATAGGCCAACCTCATTTCCTAAGGCTAATCCAAGGCAATAATTGGATCCACGTTTGAGATCATCCACTTGAAACCTTTCATTTTAAGTTTTATAATTTCATGGCAAATATGCAATTTTATTTTATTTTTTAATAATAAAAGTGTGGACAAATAAGGGAGGTTAGTGTATTAAAACTCTATATCTTTTGATTTGATTCACAGGTGAATAGCCTGACGAGTATAAGATTACAAACGACTAACGGATTGGAGTGCTTCTCTTGCTCAGGCATGACTCTCAGACAGCTATGATCGTGCCTCTTAGGGTTAACAAGATGGGGTTTGGATGAAAACGGATCTCTTTAATCCAGTCTATTCTATTTTGAATAGCTTATGCCTATTTTTGGTGGAGCACATGCATAATATATATATATATATATATTTAATGTATATGCTTATAATTGTGTATATTAGTTGAATTCATACTTATCATACATCAAATTAGTGATCTCTTATTTTATTGAATTTTTGACAATAAAATTACATTTTTACTATTTGTATAAATGTAAAAAAATCACATTGAATAACGGATGTGACAATTAGTAAGTAATATTCCGGATTTTGTGATAAGATTATACTCTCTTCACGGAACAATTTCTTAAGTGATTACTAGCTTATGCAAATGCACCAATAATACATCATAGGTCATTATCAATGAATCAATAGTTCCGTGGGAGAATTGTAGTGTTATCAATTGTAATTTTTGTTAAGCCCAACCTTTATTAATATTCGGGTTCAGTCCAAGGCTCACAAAATGGGCTCAGGACTCCATGGTCCCAACAGGCACCAAAATGTTTCAATTTTGACTTTTGGGCAAATTACATTTACTTCCCCAAGTTTTTGATAAAATTGCAAATATTTCTTCAATTTTTTTTCATAATTATACTTATTTGTCATTATAGTTTTGATAAAATTACAAATTTCCCACTTGAGGTAAGAAAATGAAGTCCATTTCTATGGACCTATTTGTTATCTCAGAAAATCTTTAACCAACCAATGGGTGCTTGTTATTTTAGAAAATTTTAATATCATATAACTCCGATATGCTATTTTCCTCTTTGAATTATCACGTTCAAAAATTTCCGAAAGGCAGAAAAAAAAAAAAAAAGAAAAAGAAGAGCTGCAAAACTAAACTAGAAATATTTCCATTATGAGCAAGATCAGTCATTTATTATCGACACTAAAAAACAGATTGATTGAATTTGGCTTGCTCACAGCCTCACACCTACTCTTATTTGGCAAGTGTAATTTACAAAGAACAAAAATTGCCAACGGGTGATCTGTGCAAAAACATAGAAGCTAAAGCTACCATGCCATTTCTGGCAATCACCACCCCTCCCCCCAGGATCATATCATGTATTAACAAACCTCCACTGCCTTCCTAAATCCCAAATGCTGCATGCCAAAATCAGGAATGCTGCCTTTATGCATCATGGCCACAAACTCATTGTAATCTATGCATCCATCATCATTCTGGTCTGCTTCTTTGATGATTTCTTCAAGGTTTTCTTGAATCCCGAACTCCTCGCACGCCTTCTGTAGTTCATCTAAGGTGATCAAACCACTGCCATCCTTGTCAAAATACTGAAATGCAGCATACAGATTGTCTTCTTTCTCCACTTTGTTCAGATGCAATGTTGCAGCGATGAACTCCCCGTAGTCAATGGTGCCGTTGTTATCAACATCAGCCTGCAATGTTGCCCTTGTTAAAGCTCAAAATCACTCCAGCCTAACGATAAAAAAACTTCTTTTTTTTTAATCCTGTTTATACTTACAGCCCTCATCAGATCATGTATCTCTGCTTCTGTAAGATTGGCTCCCAACATCTTTAATCCTGCCTTCAATTCCTCGAAAGTAATTTGGCCGCTGTTGTCTGTGTCTATCATCTTGAAAGTTTGCTTCAATCCCGCGATTTCTTCTTCTGACAGGCGTTCAGCAATGACCTATTATGCAGCAAAAAGCAATTCAAGAGGCAGCCAGGAGAAATCTGTTCATTGCAGAAGAATGAAGAAGAATAAATACCCTGAGAACCATTTTCTTGAACTTATTCATTACGCGAAACTGTGTCAAACGGCTGAAGACTGCAGAATCTAATGGCTTGTCTGGTGCGACTCCATTAATTTGCACCCAAGGGTGACCTGCAGGAAACACAAGTTAATAGTTGCTCAAATGGAAGATATTTGTCAATGCATAATTGATGACTAAAGATACTAATACTGCCTCTGTCCCATTGGAAGAGTCTAGTGGTACAACCATTTCTAAGTCACAAAGTACAACTCGAAACTGGACTCTTTATATGTTGTATTAATAAAGCAGCAAAGAGTTGAGTAACTCACATAGAACTTCATGAGCGGTAAGCCTCTTTTTGGGATCTCTGACAAGCATTTTCCGGACTAAATCTTTTGCATCATCAGAGATTTTAGGCCAAGGATCCATCGAAAAGTCAAGATCACCATTCAAGACCTCCTTAAAAATGTCCTTTTCGGTTTCTGCAACCAATGCATTTGGAAAGAAAGGGAGAATGAATACATTTTTCCCAGTTTAAACTCCAATAAATTAACAGATTTCCAGAAACTTAAGATAGATATCAAGGTACTAAGACTAGTTTATCTTACCTCCCCAAAATGGAGGTATACCACTGAGAATAATGTAAACTATTACACCAGCACTCCATATATCAGACTCTATACCATAATGCTTGTTTAGAACTTCCGGGGCGACATAATAGGGGCTTCCAACAACTTCAGTGAATGTTTCACCTGCATTACAGTGCATATATTAAAAATTAGAACGCCTAGCTAGGAAGAAGATTACAGAAACTAGAAGCATAGAAAATTTGTAGAGCACTCCGAAAAAGGATCTTTTAATCATTGAGCAACAAAGGAAAGAAACTCCATATGAGGGAACTAAAAGTAAACTCTGAAAACAAGTTACATTATCATCATGAAAAACAAGAGGATCATCTTTCACCTATTGCAGATGCTAATAACTACAGTTAAGTTGAAAACAAATAACAGCATTTTAACATCAGAAAAGTTAAACAACTAAGCAAGCTAGTATACCTGGTTTGAAGAATGTAGACAGTCCAAAATCTATGGCCTTAAGTGGCGAATCGTCTTTCTCATTGACAAAGAGGAAATTCTCTGGCTTAAGATCACGATGCATAACACCTAAAGAATGACAAGTTTGGACCACACTAACAATAGTCCTAGTTAGCTGAGCAGCCTCTTTCTCCGAGTAATGCCCCCTCTTAACAATCCTGTCGAAAAGCTCACCGCCAGAGCAAAGCTCCATGACAACATGAACCGCCACATTGTCCTCATAAGCACCTTTGATGGAAATAACATTAGGATTCCCAGACAAGTGATGCATGATCTCAATTTCTCTCCTCACATCCTCAACATCTTCCATTGTCAACAGTTTCCTCTTCGCAATCGATTTGCAAGCATACTGTTTCTTAGTCGCTTTCTCCACACAAAGGAAAGTAGTTCCAAACTGACCATTCCCAAGTTTCTGACCTAAATTGTAGTATTCTTTAAGATGGCCAGTCTTAGTTCTCAAAATGGAGTCCACCTGGAGGCCTGCACTAACCGTTCTCTTCACTTTTGGGGCAACCTTTGGTTTTTTATTCTCAACTGGTTTAGCCTTCTCTGTTTCAGCTTTATTCTCAGCCTTAGCAGCTGGTTTAGGCTGCTGTTCCATGGCCTTGGAGCTCACAACTTCCTTGTTTTCTTTGACTACATCTTCCCATTTGGTGGGCTTGGCTGGTTTTTCCTTTTCCTCTTCCTTCACTAGAAGGGTCACTTCCTGAGAAGCTTTATTCCCATCCTTAACGATAATAACCAATTCAGGAGGTGTATGTTGGACATCTAAAGAATCTTCCTTATCCTTGGAGGGCACTTCGCTGGTGGCATCTTTTTTAGGGCGTCCAAGCTTATCGTGTGAACGAGTCCCATAGAAACACAGGGACTCGGAGACATTCTGGAATGAGAATCTGGCATGCACACAGTTATTCCCCATGCTTTTCTTCTCCCGTCAGCAAAACTTTCAATCTTGCTTCTTCAAACCCATTACACTTCCCCAGAAAAAAGATACAATCTTTGGGCAAGGATGACACAAACGGAGCACAGGCAGTACAGAACAGGCACGTCCTGGAAAACAAACCTGAATTCAAAAACTACTCATTCATCAGAAAACACATAAAATCCTCCACCTCAACAGTAAAATTGAAGACAAGTCTAAAACAAAGCTCTGGCAAAAATTCAACAAAAGATGAAACAAACAGGGGGAGATTAATGATCGCGTGGAAACTGGAAAAGGGTTAAGTTGGAAAACTTTCAGAGAAGAAAGAAACAAACCCCTGGGCTTTCTGAACAGCAAACAAATCCAATGTGTGTGTTATATTGAACAATTCCAGTCTCCAGGCGACAAAATCAATAACCCCAAAACGTCAAACAACAATAAAAGAATTCATGTACAAATCCTTACGTAAGGAAGAAAGAAAGAAAGTGACACAAAAAACAAAAACAAAAAAGACAGTCTTTGCGGTACGTTGTTTTACCAAGTCACGAGCCCCCTCCTCCTCCGTGTGATGAAGGGTTTGGAATATCGGTTTTTTTCCTTGAAATCTTTGATGTGATCGGGAGGAGGGATGCGACAAAGCTTCGAAGGCAGAGATTAAGATTAAGGAAGGAAGGAAGGAAGGAAGGAAGGAGTGGCAGGTTTTCTGTTTTGGAATGCTTCAAATCGATACGCGCTGTGGCGATATTAGTCATTAGCTGACTTTTTTCTTCCGAGCCCAATATTAATCATAATTCATGACTATTATAGTTCTAGATATAACTCAAACTGAATCCTTATTATTCGTTAATAATAAGGTAAGTACAAATAAAAATCATTTTTTTTGTAATACGCTACTCAGCTCATTAATGTTTTTCTCATTATATACACTCCAATGCAAGAAATTAACATTTCTTTTGTTGAGTAATAGTTTGGATGCATGATTAATAATGTCATTGTATAATATTATTTAAGGTATAATAGTTTTTTTAACGTGATTATAATCTTTTTCTTATTTTGAATACACTATAGAATGTAAACAAATATAAAGTTTGATTTTTTTAATGAAGCAAAAAAAAAAAATTGAATTTAGATTCTTTAAATAAGACGGAGAGAATATGTGTTTGGCCATATACAATAAGCAAAAGTCCAAAACAAGAACTTGAAATTACAATGTTTCCTAAGGATATAGTTTTGTTTAGAATGACGTTGTTAGATTTTACATAAACAGAATAAGGTAGGTTCTTTTGTCTATTTAGGAAATTGTTAAAGAATGGAATTAAATGAACGAAGATGAAATTACAAATAATAATAATAATTTATCTTTGCGTTTTAAGTTGAATTGTAGTGCGTTTTGAAGTTAGTGGGAAAATAGAGAGGAGTCGTAAACTTGGTGCCGGCCGGCTGCAGACAGACGGCATCAGCTGTCATGCTAGGGCAACAACCCCCATCCGGCAATGTTACCAACAATCCTAGTGTCAATTTTTATTGACAATTACTAGGATTCCCTCGGTATTATCTCATTCTTAAAACTAACTTGTGCATTTCTTAAGATTCAATCCTATCGTTAAGATTTTACGATTAGTAATTTTGTCAGTTCCTGTTATTTTAAACTAGATACTCATATACAGTTAAAAAGATTTTTCGATTGTTATAACCTGCAAACCCATGAATAGTCATATTGTCAAGATTTCGCTATTTTTTTATTCATATCATTATTTTAATGTGGATACTCATATTGCCACTGTTACATTGTTTTACAAAAATGATTTCACTTGATTATTCCATTTTAAAGTCAAGTTTGATTATTCAATCACAATTAATGTAAAACGAGAGTGTTGATTATTCCCAAAGGGCCATCTTTTGATTATTCACAATGCCAGAAAGTACCAATCCATTAAGAGACAGGGACACCCTTTCTCGTTCAATTATGCCTGCCTGCACTGCACAAGTGGCGGGCGTGAATAGCCCTAGCCTTGCACAAGTTGTCAATACTAATCTACCAAACGATGACATGAATTTTACACATTAAAGTGATCTGTCAATTTATCTACAACCTAAAATCGCTCTCTCTAAAAGACAATTTTTAATAATTTCTAACACAATACAAACATATGAAACTAACACAACATGTCAATAATTATCCATCGACCAATTTATTATCCAAAGGGCAATCACGGTACATGATTATATTTTAATTTTGACTTAAATATATAATTTGACTTCCAATATGTAAAGAATAAATCCAAATTGGATTCTTTTACCAAGACAAAATAAACTTCTGTAATTAAACTCTTTACAAGAGACAAAAAAAAAATTAATAATTTTCACAATCCACGATACATATATTTTTACACTTCAAAATTCTTTTCCAAAATGACAATTTAAATTCCATCCTTATCTTTAAGCTAAGGTACCAAGTAACTATAACATCATCACCAGGGCAAATGTGAAGCTGCCAAGTCAAAACAAAGGTAATAAACTATGGCCTTAAAAGAGCCAAAGACTTGTCACTCCTGCTAAATAAGTGTCTCATAGACTAAAGAGTAAGGAAGCACAAACTGACATTTCAATAGAGCCAAAACCTGGTTTTCATTCAAACTTATACCCGTTAAAATAAACCCTCTCATGTGCACTCTGCAGTAAGCAAGAAACTGAAGAAAAATCACAAAACTATCAACAGATAATAAGAGCAACACTATCTTAATTCAATTATTAACTGCTACCATTGACAAGGTTCAAAAGAGACGAAAAGTTAAGAGCCAGAAAAATTTTCAAATATACAGAAAGGCGTGGAAATCCCAGTTGAAACCTTCAAAGCCAGAAACTTCAAAAAAAAAAAAAAAAAAAACACTAGTTATTCTTTGACCATTTCTTTCGCTAGTTTATTGCAGATAAACAAAAGCACATTGATATAGGTTTATTGAGATCATAGAATACCGTTGTTTGCCTTCAGACATCTTTAGACAATCCAGAGAGATCAATATCCCCATCAGGATTCCTCGAATTAGAAGGAAATTCTTTGGGAGCTTCAACGGGAATCCCTTGCCTCCTAGTTCCAGGTGAAGAATCGCCTTCGTAAGTATGAGGAGTTCCAGGAGGTCCAAACACAGAGTAGAAGCCATCTCTTAACTCTTCAGCTGCTTTAAAGAACTGATCAATCCCACCAAATAAACTGCGTTCCATAGCTTCAATATCACTGCGTAGGCCTGGAAAGTTAAATTGTGTGGAGGAGTCCAAATTCAAAGAACCATTAGCCATCTGGCGGGTAACATCTTCCTCGGTGTATTCTTTATTTGATTGCACAACTTCTGTAGGCCTGAGATAGAAGTTGCATCAGTTTCTACATGCCCTTGTGAATCAGAATCCATTTATACAAGAATACTAAGTTAGGTTCGATTACCATCACACTCTTGTACCAACACAACATGCACACATAAATCAGCCACAACTATTAGTTAGTCACTGTTTCAAAAAAAAATATAACCTTCGCACATAATCCCCTCACATATTCAGAAAGAAGTAATAACAAGCTATCCGAAATAGAAATGCTCAACACATTTTTTGCCATAAGCAGGACAGAAAGACCATAAGCTAAATCACATGTTCGAAAAAAAAAAAAAGATCCAATTAAAAAAGGATCAAATAGGGAGGCCCTTGATTAACACGCAAGAGGCAGAAAATATTCTAGCAGACGCTAACCTATCCTCCAGAATACATAATTCAAATTCCACAATTGCAGAAAAGTGAGTAGGAATTCTGAAACCATCAGTACTCTCTCTCTGTACTCTCTCTCTGCACCTTCATACCATAGATTTATGCAACAAAAAATTTAAAGCATATAAAAAAAGAAAAGGAAGTTTTGGAGGGAAAAAAATTTCTAGAGGTTGCTTTTCCACTGGATATTGAACAACAACAAGAAGTAAGCCTTTATCCGCATAATAAGGTTCAAGTTTGATAATCAGACATAAGTTGTCAATACGAATACCTACCGTCTATTTACAAGAACATAATCATAAGATTCATAACCCTACGTCGAGCTTACAACCCATTCAGAATTTCAGACCCTACAAATTCTACTGAATTTGAAAAAGCCCCCGTCCCTTTTCCATGAACGAAATGATAAAGCGACAGGACCCAACCCACTGCTAAACAGCCACTAGGTATCGTCACCGTTGATGCTAATAACTGCGCAATTTCATGGAATACAGGTAACCCACAATCCAAAAGGGAAGCCTACATCCTTCGACACACCAAAAGGTACTAAAAAATTTTCCACAACTAAATAACATCGGTCCTACCCAATCAAAGATACATTCTATACACAACAAACACAAAAAGGAATCTCACATATATAAAAGGCAACGGTAGGTTCTGTCGAAAGGTTATCAAACTGATGACCTAAATCCACAAAATTAAGTCGAAATATATATATATATATATATATATATATAGACGAGATTAAAATTTTAAAGAGGATGAATAACCTGCCAACACAGTCTTTAAGAACCTCTTCGATCTTCTCGCACTTCTTCAAAAATTTCCCAGGCTCAACTTCCTCGGTTCGGCAATGAGATTTGATTACTCTTCTGGTGGTGCAGTGGCCATCTTCAGGCGAGGAGGAGAAACGGTGGGAGGCCTGGTTGTGGCCCTCGCTGCCGTCGTCGTTCCAAATCCAACCCATCCTTCGTACTTCCGGAACAATCCAGGCCATCGATTTAGTAGTTTTATAGTTTTCTGATTCGCGGTTTGTGAAAGGGTGTTTCTTTCCGGTTAAGTCGGTTTCGACTTTCAGTTTTTATCATTTAGTACTTGAAAAGAAGATTAAAAACAATTGGCCCTCAATCTCTTAAGTTGAGATATTTACCCCCTATGTTTTTTGAGAATGACCCCTATGTTTAATACTAGAAGATATTTATTTCCATAATTTTCAAAATCGAATCTTCATATAGTAGGATCTTACTATCACAAAATACCAAATCGAATCTTCATATAGTAGGATCTTATCGAATCTTCATATAGTAGGATCTTACTATCACAAAATACCAAATCGAATCTTCATATAGTAGGATCTTACTATCACAAAATACCAAATCGATTCGATTTAATTTGATCCTAATTTTTTTCTTTTTACTATAATGGTTCAAATAAAAGTAATTTTTATAATTTGTTTATAATTGTACACCTACACATTTTTCGTAAAATTTTACAATCCTACCTTTCAATCTTATACACAAATTGATCTCGGGTAAATTCTATATCTTGCAGACTATTTGATCCCATGTAAAATTCAGATTTTGCAAACTATGTTTGTTTCTAACTTCCTAATTCTAAAAAATGGCTAATATGACATTATTTTGGTATGCTTTTGTGAAACATCTTCCTCTATTTTAAAAAGATAGACTTTGCAAGTTTGCATCTCCTTTCAATAATTCTAACCCTATAAAATATTAGCAAAATTAGAGATAAAATTGTCTGAAATTAGTAAAGAGTATATTTGTAAGAACATAGGAGAATCAATTGGAAACATAATTATAATTTAGGGGTCAAAGTGTAATTAAGCCGTTTTAATAATTTATGAAGGGGGAAAAAAAATCACTGATTTGGTATAAAGCATAAATTCGTACTAAAAATTGGCCCTTGCGAATCGTTCTTCTTCCTCCCAAAATGAGGTTCTTGCAGTCGTTCAAACCCGTAATACTGAAATCGGAATTTACGAGCAAACAACTGAACCCAAATCTCCAAAAGTTTTATATTTCAGGTATCCCCAGGAACCTGTTCTCGAAGCGCAAGCGCCGCAATGTCAGCAAGACTCGACAGCCCAAACTGAGAAACCCCAGAGCATCATCTCAGAGCGCACGTCCGCTGTTCGACGAAATTCTCGGGATTTTGGGAACTGAAAATGTGACATTAGATCAAAGTTCATCTGGGTTTTCGAATTCGGAACGTACCCCCTTACAAACGAGGAGCGGAGAGTTAAATGAGGGACTCCCATCAAATGGTTCGCAAGGTATTTGTTTAAATTCCGAGCAGAAGATAGAACTAAAAGAGGAAGACGCTGTTGATGTCAGCCCTACGGTTCATAAGATTACTGAAATTGTCAGAGATGAAAATGGTTCAGACTCAATGGGACATAGGTTGGAAGATGCGGGTTTGGAGTATAATGTGGAGATTGTTGAGAAAGTTTTGAAGAGATGCTTTAAAGTTCCTCGACTGGCTTTGAAGTTCTTTGAGTGGGTGAAAACGAAAGAGGGGTTTAGTCACTCGACTGAGACGTACAATACAATCATTTACATTGCTGGAGAAGCTAAGGAGTTTGAGATGGTTGAGTTATTGCTGGAGGAAATGGAGAAGGATTCATGCCAGAAGAACATCAAAACTTGGACTATTCTCGTCGGTCAGTATGGGAAGGCGAAGCTGATTAGCAAGGCTTTATTGATCTTTGAAAAGATGAAGAAATCAGGGGTCAAGCCAGATGTAACAGCTTACAGGATCATGTTACTTTACCTTTGCAAGGCGGGAAAGGGGGACATTACATTCGAGTTTTACAAGGAAATGGTTCATCAGAATATGGGATTGAGCTTGAGTTTGGGTTTGTATCAGCAGTTACTGAAGTGTTTAGCACTCTCTGGAAACAGCGATGCTGTTTACTCAATTCATAATGATATGATCAGAGCATCTGAGATTCCAGAACAAGTTGTTTACGGCCTCGTTCTGAAGAGCTTCTGCATTGCAGGGAAAATCATGGATGCCTTAGAATTGATTCGGACCTTGAAGGATAAAAGTATAGGCCTTGTACCCGAAAACTTCAAAACTTTGGTGAAAGGATTGTGTAGGGCAGATAGAATCGGCGATGCTTTGGAGGTTGTGGATATTATGAAGAAAAAGAACTCCGTTGATGAGGAAATTTATGAAATCTTGGTTAATGGTTACCTGAGAAAAGATGATGTTTCTAGTGCATTTGGTCTTCTGCAAAACTTGAAAGATTCGGGGTGTCGGCCAACCTTGGCCACTTACACTAATCTGCTGCAGTGCCTGATCCAGAAAAATGAGTTTCAGAGAGCCTTGGAGCTATATAATGAGATGGTGGAGATAGGGGTTCATTTGGATAATGTAGCAGCAACTGCACTAATAGCAGGATTTATCAGTCGAAATTGCATTTCTGAAGCATGGCAAGTCTTCAACAGAATGCTGGAAAAAGGAGTTAGAATGACTCAAAAGTCTTACAGTATATTCATCAAGGAACTCTGTAAAGTTTCCGCTACAGATGACATTGTGAAGATGTTGACAGAAATGCAGGCTTCAAGAATAAAGATCGGTGATGATATCTTTCAGTTGGCTGTTTCTTACATGGAGAAGAAGGAAAAGCTGGAGATGGTCAAGAAGATACGGGGGATGTCGAGCTACAACTCATTTGTTGCTAATAGAGACGTTGAACCAGAACCAGACCCAGACCCAGACCCGGAACCGGATCCATATGCCAAGCTGAATTCTGAGGTGCCGGAGCACAAATGTTTAGACAATGATGTCCTGGAGTTGTCGCCTAAGTCATATAAGGAAGATGATTTGCATGAAATTTGCCGAATCTTTTCATCCTCAAAGGATTGGTGTTCAATTCAAAATGATTTGGAGAAATACGTGCTGCGCTTCACAGATGAACTGGTCATGGACATCTTGCAGAAGTGCAGCTTGCACAGTGGCGCTGTACTTCGGTTCTTTTCATGGGTTGGAAAGCAAAATGGTTATGAACACGACACGAAAACCTACAACATGGCTATGAAATTGTCGGGACGAGCAAAGGATTTCAAGAACATGAGAAGTCTCTTTCATGAAATGAGGAGAAATGGTTGCTCAATAACACCTGATACATGGACCATCATGATAATGCAATATGGTCGAACAGGGCTCACAGACATTGCCTTGAAGACCTTCAGGGAGATGAAAGCTAGCGGTTGCAAGCCAAATGGAAGTACATACAAATTCCTGGTGTTATCTCTTTGTGGAAGAAAAGGTCGGAAAGCTGATGAAGCTGTCCAAATCTTCCAAGAGATGATTATCACAGGGTTTCATCCTGATAAAGAAATGCTGGAGTCTTACCTTTCTTGTTTGTGTGAAGTTGGCAAACTATCGGAGGCAAGAAAAGCGCTTGACTCTCTTCAAGGGATTGGTTTTACAGTTCCATTAACCTGCTCAATGTATGTTAGGGCACTTTGCCGAGCAGGAAAGGTGGAAGAAGCTTTAGAATTCGGCAAGGAATTTGGTACCGAAAAGCCTACCCTAGATCAGTACACGTATGGAAGCCTAGTTCATAGTCTGCTGCGTGCAGGGCGGGTAGAAGAAGCCATGGCTAAGGTGGAAGCGATGAAGCAGGTCGGGATTCATCCAACCGCCCATGTCTACACCTCGCTAATAGTCCATTTCTTTAAGCAGAGGCAGATTTGCAGAGCTTTGGAGATTTTGGAGACAATGAAAGGTATGAGATGCCAACCGACAACTGTTACATACTCTGTCATGGTACGAGGATACATGGAGATGGGAAAGATTAAGGAGGCTTGGAATGTTTTCAATCAAATGAGGCAAAATGGCCCTTTCCCTGACTTCAAGGCTTATTCCATGTTCATTGCTTGCCTTTGTAAGACTGGAAATTCTGAAGAAGCTTTACTGCTTCTCACTGATATGTTAAATAGTGGGATAATTCCCAGTACGATAAATTTCCGAACCGTTGTGTTCGGGCTAAACAGAGAAGGCAAACACAATTTGGCCAAAACTGTATTGCAGAAAAAAATGGATCTTAAATTTCAAAGGAAATTATCTCCATAAATCTTACTAGTGTACACTTTCTATGCTTTCTGTCTTGTTGCACCATTTGTGTCAGAGCTTCTTGGTGATCTCTTCCTTTGCACGCTTGTAATAAGTCATTTTTTGGATGGAAGATACGGCTTCCTCAGTCTTTCTCTGTTCAAATGCATCTGCAAAAGCATCAGAGCAATATTCAAATTTCTCTTGTACCTGTGCCTGAATGTGATTTAAAGCCTGTGCATCTGCAGCTTCTTCAACAGCTTCTCTAATCTCCATAATCTGCATTTCAAACTGACTGTTAATACTATAACACAAGATTAGTGCATGTTTGAGGACAGTGAATTTAACAGATGTTACCTCAGCTAACAATTCTGGGTCTGAAATCCTTGCTTCTTCATCCACTTCTGTACCTTCAAGCTTCAGCTAAAAAGTTCCGGCAGAAGAAAAGTGTGTAAGAAATTATACAAAATACATAACCAGAAGCTGAAGCAAATGTATGGAAACAGAAAATTGCTGAACATTCAAAGAATCAAGATGAGCGCACAAATTGATAATAAACATACAATGTAAATTGCTCGTGACAAAGGGTCAGTGAGCGTGCGATAAGCATCGGTCACCCGGGCAGACTGTTGAGCAGCATAATCTCGTTCTTTCTGACAATAAGGGAAAGAATAATCAATCACCCAGAAATTCAATTAACGATTTGGTAAGCCCTAGTCTGAAGAAATTTTCCGTGGGCGACCGAACCTGAGATTTTGTGTGAACTAGGTCAGGATGCAGCTTCTTCTGCCAACCTTTATACCTCCCCTCCAGATCTTCAACCTTGATGTCATATCTCCTATCCCTAGTAACAACATTTAACGAATTGTCAATCGAGATGATACGGAATCAACAATATCTTAACAAAACGGGCAACCCTAAAAAATTGGGAGAACTGACACTCCAAGAATCTGGAAGAAATCAACAGAGAGATCAACGGGCTGAACGCAGCGACAGCTTTGACAAACCAAAAACGGCGCCGAGTCGGATGGCACCCCGTCGCAATTCCAGCACTTTAAACTGTCTGGTGAAGTCGAAGCTGAAACCGAGCAGAATCGGTTGGATATTTGAATCGGTAAACCTAATTGGAATTTACGGATATGCAAAACCTTAGAAGAAGAGAAGTTTAAAGAAAAAGGATTTTCTCGTAGTAGGAATTTTCGAGAATTTGAAGGAGAAGAGGCAAATTCTAAGAGAGGATTTTGCTCAGAAGCAAACTCGGAAGGCGAAGTAGCGGCGGCGGCGGTAGTACGCGGAGGAGGAACACGATTCCGGCGAAGGAGAGTGCTTGAATATGAAGGCAGAGAGTTGAGCTGCTTCTTCCACATTTTCGGATTCCGACCAGAGAGAGAGAGTGGGGAATTTCAAGTGAATTTATTTATTTATAGCTTGTGGTGAAGACAGTGGCGCAAGTAATCTGCACTTTGTGAACCACGCTTTTAACAATTTAACACATACTTTAGGCTAGGCCACATTTTGGGTTTATTATTAATGAATTTTCTAAAAGGTAAATGTAATTAAAATTCACAATCGGCGATACTACTGTAACTAAATTTGGTACACTAGTTTTTATCATATATCATAGACTAAAATAATTTGCAAAATTTCAGAAATAAAATAGACACACATATTTTCATAACATTTACACAATATCTTTTAGGCTAAACTCGATATGCAATTTGTAATTTTTAGGCTACAAGTTTTTTGAAAATATATTTATATAAATTATAGTATAAAAAAATAAAAAAAATAAAAAAAAGTGGCATATGATGGATATCCATCCATTGTAATGAACCTTCGGCCTCCTTATTCACCAAACAATAAGTTACAATATAAAAAAGGTACATTTTTCATTCATCTGCTTAAGCCCTCTTTACAAGTCTCTCGACTCATTATTAAGCACAGTAATCAATAATTATTCTGCAAGGAAATTTACAAAATTATACATCACTAAAGTACTCCTTCCGTCCCATATAAACACTCATGTTTTGGGTTGTATTTTGAAAATTGAGACTCGGATGATTGTACCGCTGAACTCTCTTAATGATACAGATGAATTAATATTACCCTTCTTGAAATGGCAAAGCTGATTAGTGATTACTGCCATGCAGATGCAGTAGAGAAGCCATAGCAGCATAAAAGGCTTCTCCTGCTCTTCATTCTTCCTCCTTTCTTTTCACCAAAACCGTTTGCATCTAGTACAACTGCCTTCTCCTCCTTTTCTATCTTCTCAGGGAGACTCAACTCTGCGGCCTGATTTTCAGATGAGGGCAAGGCATTATCAGGGAGAGTCTTGCTAGCGCTGGCGACATCCTCATCCGGCGAAGCTGGAGCTATTTTACTATGGTTTGTATCCCTGGAGTAAGCACTGTACCCTGTACGTCTGTATGAGTCCACATTCCACAAGTATATATATATGACTAGTGAGTCAATAGCAAGGAAGAAATCTCGAGAAAAATCAAGGCCTGGACGGAATCAATCAATTCTATTCCTACACAAAGTTTGCAGCTACCAAAGTTTCTCAGTAGGAGACAATAATGGAGAATCGCAGGGGGGGATCAATACAATAGGATCAACAAATGAGTAAGGCGGCAGCAGCAGCATTAATCATGGTTCTCTCTTAGATTTGTAGGTATCCCGATAATGACTTGTTATGCAAAGCTCAGATAAACATGATTAGTAGATTACCTGGAACCATGGCTAGCAGAGCTGTTCCTGGCTTCATTTGAGGCAATCACTTCTGTTTCTTGATCCGCACTTTTTGTTGACTGAGAAAAAGCCCCATCACTTTTGCCATTTTTATATCGTTCTGAGGCTAATGACTCTGTGGCAGCAGTCTTTTCCAAATTTGGTGACACTTCATGGGCATTGCCAAGCAAAGAGTGCAAGGACTTAGCTTCATCATCGTTCAATCTTAATCCATGAAAAATAGAGATCACCTCGTCCAACAAATCCAAAGCTTTTTCCACCTCTGGGCGGATAAATGCTTTTTGGCTGTTAGCACAAATCCTCGTATCTATCTCACTGATTGGAGAACTACTAGATTTGTCATCATCTGCAGCCAAAGATATACTTTCTTCGCTATCATCCTCCTTGATCTCCTCAATCTCAATATGAGATTTTTTGTCTTCAACATATAATTCATCTGCTTGTGAATTAAGAACAGGATCGTCATTTTGAACAATCTCTTCAGAACTCTTAACTTCATCCGTTCCTCTTGATTGTTCATCCAGCAAGAAAGAAGTATCATTCTTTGGCTCTTCTGGTTGAGGAGCTGTAGTAGACTTACTATTTGAGTTTAGCACTTCACCAAGGCGAGTATACAATGGATCTTTCAGAGCCTCGGCAAAATCTGCATCACCATTCGAAATTGAAGCAACTTCCTGCAAGAGGTTAAGGGTCAAGAATTTGGAAACCATCAGAAAAGGTGGAAGATGCAAATTTAATAATGAAAGTTAGAATGCAACACCGTAGCAAGTTCCAAAAGAGCAATATGGAAACTTTGGACTTTATTTCGGGAACAAATTTCAGACATAAACTACCATAACTGTAGGCACAACATGCTAATCGACATTTGCAGGAATTGCATTCAAAGCACCAAGAATGTAAGTGAAGCATAATGCCACAGATGGTCTCAAATTCCCAGTAGCAACTAAATGAACCTTCTGATAACAACAAGATAACATTTCAAGACACAATTACATGACTTGCTATCATATAAAAGGCCTAAAATCTGTGTGTCTTAAAAAGAAATATTTATAGTGCAATCACTAGAAACCCAGCTCACCTTTTTGTAGAGCTTGAAACCACTGCCTATGAGCTGCCTTGAAATAAAATTGATGAGTGCAGGAGGAAAAAAGTCCAATTTAACATCCATGGTCGCTATTGTCCTTCAATATTTCAATTTTTAAAGCTGTAAGCCATAATCATCTAATAAGAAGATTATGTGAGTATTAAAAAATATTATACATTAAATCCAATTGAGAAATATGTTCCATCTAGCCGACCACACGTAGTGGCACAAATGCTTAGTTGTTGTTGTATATAGTAAATCTAATTGAGAATGTGTGTGTTAATAGAACACGGTGGCAACACATGATCCATACAGCTATTCTATGTTCTCTTTGATTTCTTCCTTTTGCCTCAAAGAATAAATCAATCATGTCAAAGTCGTCTCCAAACACTAAATGCCCTGCATGAGGTTTTCATCCCTATATTCTTAAATGAATTCAAGATACATGTAAATGAAAAACATTGGTCATAATCTTGGCAGTTCATCTATAGTATGTTTCATACAGCTTTAGAAACTAACTACATTCCCTTTCTAGAAGATATTGTGAATTCCTCCTATCGCCATCCTGCAGTTCTAAAACAGAAACGTATACTCCTAAAGGCACCAAATTTAGCGAAATCATCAGGAACTTCTATGATATTCATAACGAACACAGCTTACCGGAAGTAACTTCTATTTGCAGACACTTTCTGTAAAGCAAAACCTCCCACCACATCAATTCTGACTACATCCTGTGGATCAGGTATGCCATCTCTAGTAAAACCATGAGTACTTTTATCAATGCTTTCCAAGTCAGATATCTGAAATACCAAGAGAAGATTCAAGTTTCAGAGTAGCTAACAATCAGCATAAACCTTAAGTGCGGGCACATGAGGCTCTCCAAAAAAGTAAAGAAGAAAGCACAACTTAGACAAGTAATGTAACTTCTAAAATGCCTACCGTGTTCAAAAGAACAATAACGAGATCGTCCTGGATGTACTCAAATTCAAAATAATGTATTAGAGCCTCTCTAGTTGACAATGGCCAAGAAAGCTTCATCCTTTCTTCCAAGCAAAGGAAAGCTTTCATCAATAAAGGAATGCCTTACATGAAATAACTGAAAATATTTAGTTTTTCCAGGGAACAAACCTCACTAAACATATCTGTTCACCGATTCTGACCTTTTGCAGACATTCTGAAGAGAGAATCTTGAAACTTGGAACCATAATCTGAGGCCACCTGGTTAAACATATCAACCAACAAGGGTGTTATTTGAGACATTTTAAATCAGATACTAAACACAAAGATTAAAAATCTGTGTTTGAGCTCTGTCACCAGAATGAGAGAGAAGCATATAAATCTATGAAAGAAACTCCTTGCAACAGCAAAGTACTATATTACAACAGCGTTTCTCATTTTCTTTCCTTTATTCTTTTTCCTAGAGCAAAATCACAGTATTACATAAATCTTCAAAATTGTTTCCAAATGTAATTGTCAAGATAATTTCAAACACATAAGCTATGCCACTTGGAGACTTTTCTGAAGCAAAAACAGACTTATCTTTAAATTCTTCTCACTCAGTTTACATTAGTTTCATCTTTACAGATATAAAACTCATAAGGTAGCAGGATGGTAAAAGATATAAATCTTTTATTTGGTATAACTATCATATTTAAAATAAATTCTTACCATTTCCGGTAGAGGCCAGCTTCCCATGAGATACATAGACCTGCAAGGGAATAGAACTTTACTTGGAAGATCTTAATGAATCAACATCTCCCCGGGCATCTTAACTGTGTGTCAACTGAACAAGGAAGCTGCAGAACATGACTGAACAAACAAATACTAATACTTACAAACATCCAAAGGTCCGTCCACGTATCCTTCGGCAAGTAGAGTATGAAAAGGAGTGCCCTCTGGCCCTTCTCTATACATAACACGTAACTCTTCAGTATCCTGTTTTACCTGACAAATATTGGAGAAGTAAATTATCATTTTGTTAATTCTACCCTCGCTACAATATAAACCACAACCAGGATGTGCAAGTACAACGAGGAGAGGTATACTT
This sequence comes from Leptodermis oblonga, assembly GCA_016801395.1. NCBI lineage: Eukaryota > Viridiplantae > Streptophyta > Magnoliopsida > Gentianales > Rubiaceae > Leptodermis > Leptodermis oblonga. The sequence goes on along the minus strand of CM028750.1, from coordinate 5,768,779 downwards.
TCCAAGCACCGTGTGAGCCCTCGCTATTTTTTGACCCATGAACATCATTCACAGAAGCACTCCTTAACATGCCAAGAAAATTGGAGACTTCCTTGGTTCTAGTTTCCACAATATTGTCAATGTGATCTACAAAGCATAAATATCATAATGAATGTGATATTGTTGCATTAACTTCATTTGGTTGAAACTAATGAACTTAAAATGTTAAATATGACCTCATAAATCGAACCTTCATTCTCGACAACTGATGAGCGCACGAATTGATCTTTGACAAGGACCCTAAGTGTCTCTGGAGTAGTGAGGTCAAGATAAGATAGTGTATCATCCAGCCTACGTCGATAACTTGAGATGCTACTGTCCTCCCTCATGTTCGCTTCGTCAAGAAATCAGTTGTAGGACTTTTCAAATTCTTACAAGGCAAAACAAGTGGAGTTAGGCATATCTCGTTCATGGACTTCAATGTAACAAAACATGTGATTAAAATTTTGAAGTTGCAATTTCCCTCTAGTATTCCGCATTATGCCATAACAGAATACTTAAAAGGCAAAGACTGCAAAACACCACGCGCAAGAATTTCCATCAAAGGACACAATCCATGTAGCATTTATTGCATAATTTGGAAGCAGCAAACTCCGCCCACCCCCTTTTTTCCCTAAAAAAACACCCAAACCTTTCAACATACTGTTTCTACTTCTTCTTTGCCCTTTTATGTTCAATGTTCAATTAGGGAATCAAGACAGCGACGGAAACCGAATTCATTAAAGAACCCAAAATTCACGAACAAAAACCGAATTAAAACATCAGCAAAAACAGCATACATAATTTCACCTTCAACCACTGCTCAAACAAAAACAAACCCATATTTATCACTACCTGTATAATCAAAAGGGAGAGAACAGAAGTCGGTAAACAGTTGTCGGGCAGCTTACTTAACATATATACCTGAAAAAAGATGAGTTCAGCGAAACTCCTTCGCAGCACGCAATTGATTCCAAAAATTAAGAAACAAAAAAAAGCCCAACAGATGTTTGGGAAGTTGTTGTTAGGGGCCAGAACTGTGAGCCCCACGAAGGAACTAACAACAAGAACGTCGCGGATCTCAACAGAGAAGATTATGGCTCAAAAGGGACAAGATCAGCTGAACTGAGAAAAACAAGGCGGAGTTCTAACATGGGTTTTTCTTGAATTCATCGAATTAAGTAGTAGATGGACAGACAGCAGAATCACCAATACGCTATCGGTAAATCAAACACAAACAGGGTTCTCAAATCAAACGAGAAAATGGATTGAAAAAAAGAATCTTGAAATAAACAAACAACAACTGAGCCTGCTCTGCTTGACTCAGCTGTGATGAGTGAAGCTATCAGAAACTCAGAATTCGAAGAAGAGAATCAAGTCCACCATTTTTTTTGGGTTAAGTCTTTCTTTCTGACAGGTCAGAATTTACTGGCACCATAAATTCTCCATTTGTATTCATGCATTGCTGGATGTGGCAGGGTCACGAAGCAAAGTTTTTATTATTATTTTTCTAATTATGGAAGTATTCTTTTTTTTTTTTTTTAGTGGGTTTAACACTACTTTAACTTTTTAAGTGCTATATCTGCTACTATGTTACTGTAAGTTGATACAACTTATTATTCATTATAAGTTACGACATCTAAAATAAGTCATTTGTAACGTATTTTTTTTACTAAAAGTATGTAAGGTAAGCAAGCACGTTGTTATTATTATTTTAATAAAAGTATGCAAGGTAGGTAAATAAAATTTATACTCTTTTAGTAGAACAACAACGTTTATTTTTTAATAGAACGATAAAATATGACTATTATTTTCTTTGGTAATTTTGCTTATGGATACTTTCTGAGATTAACGTGTGTTTTTCAACAATTTCACTTTTTTTATTTTTTCTTTCATCAAAATGTTTACACATCAAATTTCTTAGTCTAATAACATTTAAGAGTATTACTTGTACTAGTTTGAGAGTGTTACACATCAAACTTTCAAATTAAAATTCTCTATAAATAATTTGACTTTTATCTCCCAATTTTCCATAACATATATTTTGACTCCTTTGTTGATGTTTTTTATTCATAGAATATTGGTACTATGCATAACAATCGTTATTAATATAATAATATTTGATTTGCAATTATAATTTACTTCTAATGTAAGAATATAAATATATAAAATTAAAAAAATGATGTAAAATTATCCGTTTTTTGAAAGTGAATTATTTAATTAGAACGGGGTGAATAGTTCTTAATATAGTATGAATAAACCGGGGGATTTGCCAAGATTTGGAGGCACTCAAATTGATGGAAATGGAAGTCGTGTGATGTGATGTGATGCAATTGTAGGATTGTACCAAACAATTAAAGGAATGTTTGACAATTTGTGACTTTCTCTTAAAACATAAAAGAGAAATTTAATACGTGGGTGCGTAATATTGACCGGCCAAGTTGAGCCGCCAAGCCAACTATGAATGTTTGAACGGAACGGGAACAGGACGTGGCCTAACTTGGCTGAGACGTATCAAATACTTCAATTGGTAATTCGTAAATGGAAAATTCACACTTTTGGTTACTTTTATTTGAGGTCGATATAAAAGAGCAATTTTTGTATATATGGTGTTAGACTTTTGACAATTTTGATATGTTATTACATGTTTTCAACAATCAACGGCATAATTAACAATATAATATGGGTTCTTTTTACAAAATGAAAAATTGTTAAAGAGTAATTATGATTAATCATGTTTTAAAGGATTAATCATTCATTCAAAGAATTTTAAATTACTTTATAAAGAATATAACAGTTTAGATGATTAAAATTATATATATACACTGAACATAGGAGTTTTAATATCATAAATCACTTGTTCATTCTTCTGATTTTTATTTTCATTTTCGTTTGCGTGCGCTAAACACATCCTATATAATATCTCGTCTCGAAATAATGTTTTAAATGTGTTTTGGAAAAACCAGTTTCAACCCTATATTAGTTTCTTGTATGGTAGACACAACTTCTCCCTATAAAATTCACATCCTTTAATCAAATTGATAATTCAAACTCACTTATCAAATGCTCCTTTCATCCTATTAAATAGTTAAAAATGTACAACTTATTATGAATTATGATATACAACACCTGCAATAAATAATTTTGCACAATATTTTTCACTTATATCATTACTTATAAATAATAATAATAATAAATTGTATATCACACGTTATTATATGAGCAAGTGTATATAACGTAAACAAATTCAAAATAAATTTTTTAATATGATAATATTTTGTTTGAAAATAGATTATTCTTAAATAGGATAGAGGGAGTAACATTTTACCTTCTACACTTTTATCATTGAAACTATAGTTTTTGAGTCATAATATGGGCAATGGCCCGATGGGGGTGGGTTGTTGTTGGAGATTACTCAATAATTGAGAGTAATATTTAATAAATACATTGGATGTACCTAACATATTTAAGGACTCATTTGTTGCTTACACTTTATGTTAGACAAATCCAGTTTAAAAAATATTTTTTGTTATAATAAAAGAGTTCATTTTCAAATTTTTAATCCGTTATACCCTTGCTAATATAATCATATACCTTGATAATCATAATAAGTTGTATTGGTCAAAATGAAATTTTTTAATAGAATGGGGAGAGTAATAGTTTTGTTTCGAAAATAGTGTACACTCCATAGAAACTTTCACTTTGACAAAGTTATAACTTATTATGGATGTCAAAGTACAGAACATAAAATTACTAATTTGACACAATTTATGTCATTGATATAGACCACACATGATTATATCAGTAAGAGTAAGAGGAGTAAAGAATTTAAAATTAAACTCTTCTAATAGAAAAAAAATTTAATTTTTAAAGTGATTCTTTTAATAACGGAGGGAGTAATAAAATTAAAAATATAAAAATAAATATCTTCTATTGAAATAATTATTTTAAGACATTATTTTTTTAACGAAACAAAGAAAATATTGAATATTATAATTTACAAAAAAAAAATTATATTAAAAATGGAAAATTGCATTTGTCTCTCTCATAGTTTTAGTGAAAGTGTACATACCTTTTTAATTTTTCTGACAATCACAAAAATCCCTTAATTTATTCAAAATTTGCCCAGATAAATGTCCACGAATTGAAGCTTTCTTTTTTCTTCTCTTTTTTGCCTTTTTTGCCTCAGATTGGAAGTATCGGCAAAATGAGAGGGATGTAAATGCATATTTCAGAAAATTCAATGGTGTATTTTTAATTTCACCGAATTCGAAAATGTAAATGTAATTTACCCCAAAAAAGAAGAGAGTAGTGACCCAACCCGAACCATTCACAACTGGACTTGCCCCGATCTTAAACCCCTGAAAGGGAAAAACCTCCACTGGCATCGGTCGTCGGTCGTAACCATCGCTGCTCTGAGCAATCCCTCCGTCTTCCTCTAAAGTTTTCCATCTGTGCGCGTCTTCCCTCACACCATTGTGCTCTTCCTTGGCTTATGCATCAATTGTATTCCAGATTTTGTGTTGAAAATGACACTGATTTTATGTATAAAGCGTTAGAATGAGTTTCGGCATCTGAATCGTGGGGTGGAAAGTAATTTGAGTAGATGGGGGCATTCACGTTTGTCTTTCTCTATTGCCTAAAGTAGCTGAAGTTGAATTACATTGAGGCGTTCGGCGTCTGTTTGTGTTGAAAGTTATTTCATGATGCTTATTCGATGAAATGTCAATGAATTGTTATTCAAAGTTTGGTTCTTTAGGGTAATTTTTTTTTTTTTTGGAATTGGCCCCTCTTAGTATTTCTATCTAGTTAAAAGTAGCTGAAGTTGATTATATTTGGGGGGTTTGTGCTAAAGTTATTGCATGTTAAGTGTTCGAAGGAATGCCAATGGATTTACTTGGCCAAATTCCTTGAGAGCCTCTGTAGATAAGTATATTATGTCACTCAACTTGACGGAAAATTTCCCATTCTAACCAAGGAATTTGACTAGCGTGGAAGAATGAGAATTTCCTGTGGCTGTTTAAGTGACTGACAAGCTTTTTGAATGGTTGTCTTATATTTTGCATAAAGGAAAGATTTGGTTCATTGAAGTGGAAATCTGTGGAAACTTTGAACGTTTTTGAAGAACCAAATTACTTTTCGTTTGTCAAGTTGAATCAATATTCTTTATTTGGATTTTATTTCTATTTTTGATAGAGACTCAGGAAGCTAGGTTTACCATTCTGTAAGGACTTTGAAATAATTGTTTACTTTTCTTCAGACATCTTTGCGTGATCTCCTGGTGGAAATCTCATCAGAGAAGGCATGGTGGGCTGGCAGCGGCATTTGCAGTCTTTATTGTGTCATGCTGGGAGAAGATTTGAGTGCCGTCACATTGCTCCTTCCTGTTCAACTTACCATACTAAGGCCTCTGCAGTATTTGGTAGTGCCATTTAATATCCAGTTTAAACAATATGTATGATCTAATGACTGTTGGTCTTATGGATAAATTTAAGTGGTTGGAAATAAGTTGTATTACAGTTTTGATGATTTCTCTTCTGAAATTTAAACTTCTTTTCCTATTTAATTTACAACTAGGAGTTTCACTTCGAGATTAAGCCATCATGTTATATATTTGCAATTGCATCCTCTTTTCATTTGAAGTATGCTTAACTGACGGAGAGCGCTTTTGCAGGTGAGGTTGCTTATATACAAACCGCTTGGAATTCACATTTTACATGCACAACGAGACCACTATATCACTATATACAGCAATTGGTAATTAAACTTTTGTTTAGTTTTATTTAATTTCTTAATGAATAATTTAATAGTGTCTTCTGATTCTGAAATGCCATCTTTATACTGTTATTCTGGTAAAGAATCGTTCCATAACTCCAAAGAAAATACTTCCTCATTCAAGTCGCAACAAGAGCTGTTGAATGAGAAAAGTGGGATTACCAGAATGACTGAGCCACATCACAACTTGCTAAATACCCCTGCCTGAGAAAACCTTTCCTGCACATCTATTAGGTCTACATTGTAGCACTAGAATCTTCAGACACATATTGCATCCTTAATCATAATGATGAATTATATCAAATACATTTATATTAGTTTTATCACTGAGATGTGCGAAACTTATTCTGTGGCAGGGATTCACTAGTTCAAGAACGCTACTTGCTGAGTTCTCTAATGAAACTCCTATCTCTTCTCCACTGACTCCAGCTTTAGCATTGGGTACCGGAAAGGTTGAACCTGAAAAGGCAGTTTCTAAACCTGAAAAAGTTCAAGCAATCTTAAAGGGAATAAAGCAGGTATGAATTCTAGCAAACATGAGAGTGCAAAAATGTCATTAAGTGTACTTGTCGAGTGTCCATTGAAATGTATTTCATGTTGAACATCTGGATAAGCACATTAGTTTCCTCAACTTTCAGTATTAAAGTTAATTTTGGAGTTATAATTGTAGCACTAATTGTGGTCAAACCTTGTGGCAACTAATCATTTTACTTATGAATTAACTGAAGCCGCTTAGGAGCTTTCCAGTTTGATTCCTATCAAAGATCAATTTGATCCAGAGGGTTGGGTCTTTTCATTATTATATATATGTTTTGAAGGTTTTGGGAGTGGAGGGGTGGGGTGGGTGCGGAATGTGGTTTAGCACTTCAATGCTTTGATAACCCCATTGAACTGGAGTTTCTAGGGATTGTTTTATTGTTTGATTCAAGGTTAGTGTTCCTGCATCTCCTCATCTAATTAAGTTTTTGGATATTTTGGATTTCATGAAATTAAAGATCTCCAAGGGACATCTTGTTTCCTAAATTCTGTGCTGCTGAGTTTAAAGATAAATGCATAATTTTTATCAGAATGCTGCATTTGGTGTAGTGGCTTTGGTTACTTTTCTTTTATATTGATTGGTTATTTGTATTGACGATTTGTTCTCTATCTTCAATTTCATTGGTCTCAGAGTCCTAAAAAGGTGAACTTGGTGGCTGCATTAGTCCGTGGTATGCGAGTTGAAGATGCTTTGTTGCAGCTACAAGTAACAGTGAAGAGAGCTTGTAAAACAGTCTATCAGGTGATTAAAACTCAAAATTATGGATTTCCATTGAAATTTCTGTTGTACAGTATGTTGTCCTTTCCCACATCAGACAGGGATTTTTTTGTTGTAAGGTCTTCGGTTTTTAGTGGTTCAGAGGTTAGTTGCAATATTCCACTGAACACTAATCTCTGGCCCTGATTTGGGACAAGGGTAAATCCGCACCCAATATCGCTCTCCACTCAGAATCTGCAAAGCATGAAGAGCTACAGATAAGTCTGCAATGGCTGTTCGAACAGGCTGACAAATATTGATTAAAGTCCTGAGAGAATCAGGAGTGGACAGTTCTTGAGATTTGTCTTCATTGCTATACTCTTGGGGGAAAAAATATAGTAGCAGTGTGTTGTTTCTGTGCTAATATGATTACTTACTTTGCAGGTCATTCATTCGGCCCGGGCAAATGCAACTCACAATCATGGATTAGATGCAGACCGGCTACTTGTTGGTAAACTATGGTAGTGGACAGTTTGTTCTAGTTTATATTTGAAGCCTTTTCAATTTATGGTAGTGTATTTTCTTGCAGCTGAGGCATTTGTTGGAAAGGGATTCTTCAAAAAAAGGGTGTCATACCATGCTAAAGGTAAATGCGGGATAAGAGTCAGGCCGGAATGTAGACTGACGGTCGTGCTTAGGGAGATGACCCCGGAGGAGGTAGCTGAGATCGCTCGGTTGAGAGTTAAGAACTTCCGGAAACTTACTAAACGAGAAAGGCGGCTTGTTCCTCATACACTCATCGAGACAACTCCAGTATGGAATCGCAAAAGCAAATCTAAATCAAATGTTTCAGATGCAGTGGCAGCTTGACCAGAGTTTTTCGCTTGCAGTTTATAGTTTTGTTGAAAACCCATGTGGAAGACCTAGGAAGGAGCAAAACGTTGGCATCCATGTATGAATTGTTAATGTATTTCAGTTTTGCAAAACAGTGGTCCGAACGTCGAAATCTCCTTAATTTTCCTGTCTTTTTGTTTATGAAGATCAGATACAAGTGTCTGGTTACCAGTTTTACTTCACATGAACAATAATTCACAATTCCTACGTGTTCAAATGGTTTATTATCCGAGCAAATTTACATAACTTCATGTGCACTGACACTAACACTAACACTAACACTACCTCCTTTATATGCCCTTATATAAACTATGTCAAAGAGAGGCATTAAGAAAACACCACAAATGAAGAGGGTAAGATATGTTGTTCAAAGACATGGAGGCTTCATAACATCACAAGTACAGAGATGAAGATAACTTTCAAACATGTGAAAATGAAAAATCAAGTGAAATGAGGTTGCAAGACTCTATGCATCAATGCCTCTGTATCTAGTGATCTCAACACCCAAGTAGTCCACTGGACCAAGAACAGCGACGTGTGGCTTCCCTACATGGACGCGGATTGCTGACACTTGAGGACACTTTGTTAGGGTTTTGGTTGCAATGAGATGAGCCACAGATTCCAAAAGATTCCGCGGTGTTCCCTCGACTACTTCTTTAACTATACTGTAAATCATCAAGTTCAAATCATTAAAGAGCTCAATAGCATACCAGAAATGATACAACTCTAGACTAGAAAAACTTAGTATCTAAAACTCAACACAGAAAATATAGTGAGAAGCAGAGTTCAGAAGTTAAATCTGCACTATCTCCATTAGCATCTTAAGGATTGCCTAGCAATCAGATGCAACAGTTTGGAAATGACTTCAGCAACCTTTTTTTTTTTTTTTTTCAAAAAAGGTGATAATCAAGAAGAGATTGAGGCTCGTAACTTACGCATATATGGCAGTATAGCTTGTGGTATCTGACAGCTGGTCAGAAACGCCAGCTGCTCGAAGATCCATCCAGGCGTCTACATCTATCACGAACTTCTGGCCGAGCTTATTCTCTTCCTCCTTCACCCCATGATACCCATGGAACTTTAGACCTCTTAGTACAAGCTTGTCTCCCGTTATTAACTCCCTGTGATCAGTTACTGCAGCTGGTTGGAATGCAAGGAAATAAAAAGTAGCAAGATCAACCACCTAACAACATAAATAAGAGAGTAAAGCAAGAATCAATCAAATGTAGGAGTCTACAAGATCATTTACCAGTGTACATTATACACTGCAAGAGTGAATCACAAACTAGCATCTCTACCTTCATAGAAAGCAAAACATTGCTAATACATAAACACATAAAATGCCAAACTTCTGCAGGTTAGGAAACACATGGACATCCGCCAAAACCATAAATTCATGCTGAGCTTGTAGTTGCAGACCATATAGCACACATAAATGAGTCTTTTCACAAGAAAAATCTTCTCAAATAGTACTAAAATCAATGCTGTAGCTACTAGTAAAAGAAAACAAATCAAAAAAATACAATCTGAATAACCAAAATATGCAGAAGAAAAGGGACATTCTTTTCTTAAAACGCCAGTGGAAATAACTTAAAACGTGTACACTAACACAAAATTCCAACATGAAAGAACTTTGACAACCTGAAAATGAAGCGTTTTAGGCAAGTACAGAGGGGAATACAAATATAGCAGGCGGAATTATGGTCCAACAAAGTTGAACAGAAACAAGGTTAGCCAAATAAACGAAGACTCGTTAGCCAACTTCGACTTCCCCTCCCCGGCAAGACCTCGAAACAGAGCATAAAGCTTCAGCCTTCAAGAGGCCACAAACTTCTAGGCTACAATTTTTCGTCAAGAACATAAGCATTTTCGTTAAATAGAGAAATAAAATCTATAACACACGTGAAGCGTGAAGGAAAATTTTCCATTTAAATCTCGAACGGATTGGTGCATGTGGAATTTAAGGGAGAAAGGAAAGAAGAAACAACCACCGAAAAAAAAGGAGAAGAGACGATTACTTACGCTGAACGAGCGATGCCGCCATGAATGAGCTAAAGGAACAGTCGGGGCTTCGGCGGAGGCGGTGGCGGCAGCAAGATTATCTCGCCGGGAGTTTTCTCTCTACGAAATGCTATGCAAGGCACTAACTACGTATTTCTTCCAAAATATGTTGACTTCATTTTCTTTCTTTATCTTTCTGACGTGTATTAGCACAATTTATATTAAATTCAAAATCAAAACAGTATTATCATTTGTGCTTATTTTTTGGATGGAAATTTGTTAAAGGACCATTTAAATTACAGTATTATCACAGATTAAGGGAAAATTATTGAGTGCACAATCCTACGGGGTGCAATCAACCGACGTACCAAATAATTTATCCAATTAATGGATCAAAATGAGCATTTTTTTTTAAAAATTTTAAAATAAGGGTTCGATTGAAACTTTTATCTTTTATTTTTATTTTTTTCCTTTTTTATTTTTTTCTTTTTAAATAATCAAAGTCAACAGATTAACTAAGCAACTTTCATTTTGAAAGCATTATATTTGAAAGTGATGGGATATACTATAAGATAAATTGCATTCATTTAAAACATTATTTTAGTTTTTGGCTAACGCACACCAAGTTAAGTTGTGCTTGACATTTTTAAATTTTAAATATTTTGTTTGTATTAGCAATGATACTCTCCTTTTCTTTTTCTTTCTTTTTTTTTTATTATAAAGCAAATCCGTTCTCACTAAATTAAATAACTGGTAAAATATTGAGGTTTCGATAAATGCTTATAGCCACCAAATGCGCGTCTTACTTCTTTTAATGAATAAATCTGGAAAGGTAACACACTTAATTGATGTAACTAATGCAATGTAAACCCCTATTTAAAAAGGAAATTTTGTACTTTGTTTATTATAAACTTGATAAGGGGTAAAAGTAATAATTGAAAGGGTATGGTTTTTGAAAAGGTAAAATAAATTTCACAACATATATATTTTTACATTCTATATAATTACCAATAAGATTATTATATGTGATGTAGAAGTTATACATCCCATAAACAAAACGAGAAAGGTGAAACTTCATTCAGTAAGGAGTAATACGCTTTGTAAGAGCTCCAAGAATAGATGTAAAAAGTTAAAAGTAACAATTACAAAATTCAGACAGCAGCTTACTATCCAGGAGGGTGAAAAAAATGTTACTATATTGAGCCCTTAAAAGTGTCTCATTCCCCTCTAAAAGTATAACCTTGGCAAAACAGAAAGTGCAAATCAGCCAAGTCCTAAGTTTCTTGTTAAAGTCAATCCCAGCTATGGTTATGGTTAAGCTCTTTCCTGTACACAATGGCATTAGTCAGTTACTCTCCTGTCTCCACTCCAGTCTCCTTTATTGGAGGAGCAATACTTGCAGAAATTCTGATTCTCCTGTAGAAGAGAAGGTAAGCAGGTGCTGACTTTATCAGTTCCTCGTTTACAGATAGAACGCGGGTGTCATCAAATTCATACCATCTATTTCCATTTTCTCCATGCTGCATTCACATAACAACACCACATTGTCATTAACCCCATCAAAATACAGAAAAAAATTTCAACTTTCGAGCCATAAATATGCCGATTCAGAGCTAATAATGAACACACCGCCTGGTCCTAGTGACTGAATGAATTTCAATTACAGGAAGACTTGCATTTAAGTTGTGCAAACAAGTTTAGGAAACAGAAAGTTCCAACTTCAATATGATGGAAGACAACAAGAACTATATCTACTTATGGTTGCTCAAAGTAAGGTTAATCCAGGTGCTCTACACATAACACTAAATCACATCTTCTTGTTTATAGAACTACTGATCTTACATTGTTACCATATTCTATAGGCTAATATCAGTTCACACCACTATCAATCACTCTCCCAATGGTAATCATAAGAACATAATACGAGCATTCTTGAGTCAGTCAATGCAGTTCACATGGACATATTCAGATTATGGATTTAAAGCTAGTGAATAAAGAAAGTTAGCAAAGGAGAACTTACTTGCACATATGATTTATAGTGGCCAGTGCCCATGCTACCGTAATGATTACTTACAGCATACAAAGAATAATGACGAGAAGCTTGGCTATTACTGTCAAGCATGTGATTCGAGAGATCAAAGTCAACTATTGGGAAGTCAACAGATGTTTCAAGCTTTATTCTGGATAATCCATCGCTTGAGAACCTCTTCAAATGAATAATCAAGATCTCTGGCAATCTCCACAGTTCTAACTTTTTATTGGCTAGTCTGTGAGTTCTGCACCGGGGGCAGAGCCTGTATCAATTTCAATAGCACGCAAAAATTAGGACATAATCCAGAGGAGGAAAATCACTAGCCTCAGAGTAAAGCTTTACTACAAAGCAATAAACAGTTCCAGCACATACCACATGTCGTCAGGCCCAAGAGGTTCATCCTTCGAGAAGGCATCAAGACATTTATACAGTGAAATAAATTCCTGAGGTTTCTTCCTTGAGAACAAATCACGTGTACAGACTTCGTGCAGACCTTTCAAATGGAAAGTATCATAGTAGTCAACCATTTTTTCTGGCCAGTTGACAAGCACCTGCAAATTAGTAGATGATGGAACTGGTCCATCCATTTTTATGTAAAAACTTTCAGACAAAAAACCACCCCCAAGGTAAAACTGAAAGTCATTGCTCCTAGCTGAATCACTCTTCGATTTAGTATGTGGGTCTGCATCTTCTTCCAGCATCATATTAACTTCTCCATCCAAATCATTCAGTTTGTCATCATAATCCTTCGAGGAATATGCCACTGGTCTTAAAAATGGATTAAGTAGCCTGAGGAACTCTTCACGTATCTCAGAACCCACAGACAAATTAGATACTCTTGACACCAGAGGAACACCAAATTTCCTGCCAGGGAAAAGTGATTGAAACAGTGACCTGCATAACATGATGGATAAGATTAGCCAAAACCCTTTCCCCTACTTGGCTGGCTGCTGTACTCAGAGAGAAAAATAGAGAAAGAAGACTCTTTTCCAGTAAGAAAAAGTAAGACAGATACATGTATTTCAGGCATGACTCACTGGTCTCTGACACTATTAAAATTATGAATGTCTTGGAAAATGAAGCACCAGGCTCACACTTCAATAAGATTATCATCAAGGATAGCAGCTAGAAGTAGACTAATCATAGCTAAAAGTTTTTCCTCACTTCTCTTTATGTTTGTTAATAAGATATTATCATTCAAGAGATATGTACCCAGAGCAACTGTTTACTTAAGCACAAAAAAAAAAAAATTAAAAAAATCCACTGGTGATTGATTTTTTAGAAAAAGACAAACAGTCATGCTTTCTCCATACTGACGCATTATTGAAAAGGTAATTGGGACTAAGACTTCTAATCTGAAACTCTGTTACATTGACCAAGCTTTTCCTAATATCCCAGCTTGTTCATAAATAAATGATCAAACTAACAAAACATTCAGCAATTTATAGTCTGAAAAAACTATACACCACATAATCAACTAGAGAAGATTGAAAACATTTTGTAGTTTTGTCCCCAAGGACAATGACATGTGAAACTCAAAACTAGTCACTTGTTGCTCACCTTCTACTACACTTCTTTCTGTATTGTTGTATGTGTTATTCCTTGAAGAAAATCTACCATAGAATGTGTTACAGAATGGTGGTTGAACTCATCTCCTCGAGATCTTACACTTAACTACACTTCTCTCCTTGTTAGATTTCTCACAGGAACATATTCTACACTTACTAGTTTCTCAAAAACAACCAGGAAGTACAATATTATGTCCCAAAGATAGTAGCTGTAGCAATACTAAAAGTTTTATATCAAAAATATTCGATTTTAAATAAAAGAAGAGAAGATTAAGAAGAAGAAGAAGAAAAAATTAAGTCAAGCTTGACAGACACTACACGTTCACATCAAACAGAGAGTGGATGATAGCTGATGTTACTCACTTATCTTCACGTTCATGCGTGAACACAACCAAAGAAGATCCTTCACTCTCTTTCGGCAACCTATATGCTACGAGTTGATCTTCATCTCTAATCAGTTCTATCTTACCAGAGAGCTCCTCCAGAAAACCAACAATGCAAGAATCATATACCTGCAGATCACTTTAGTAATTAAAATTTCAGGGCGGTAGTGGTGGTCATACAGCTTCTACAAACAATATATAAACAAAGGAATTCCATACATGAGAAGTTACGCTTCAGCTGAAAGGGTATGCAACGTTTTACAAGTCATAATTATACAATGTTCAATGTGATAGCCATTAACTTAAAACCAAAATTAGGTCCAACTGTATCATTACCAAATGAGAATTCCCTAAATGATCTAAGTTGCCATGTATCTAAAAATCTGAATTAGATAATCCCAAATATTTGACAATGGATAAAGCAGAGTAGAGAGTTGCAAATGCAATACAAATTTTAGTCCTTATGGAAACACTGAGCAAACATTCTCAGCATAAACACAGAACTGATGAGAAGAAATTTACTGAAAAAGTACCTGAGCAACTAGCAATGTCTCGTCATCCTGTAAAGAGCAAGCTACACTGAAGGCATCAACAAGATCCTTCAGTTGTCCATGTTTGGGGACAAGTATTGTTTTTGAACAAGGTAGGGTGAACCCATCCATGCTAAAAACAGTCAAAGTTATTGTCCTCTCATTACTGTTGAAGGAATTGGTAATGATAGATACATAAATGGATCAAATTTAATGGACTTCTTCTTGCAAACAGGGCACACCAAGGTTGACCGGTACTGACCCTACAATTTAGCTACAAAGATCAATAACATATACAAAGAGGGGGATACACCCATCATCTTCAGAGGCCAAACTTCTAAAAAGAGTCACATTTTGCCTTCATCCAAATACAGGTCATCATAACTTTAGGGTTTACGGATAAAACTGAATTGCAGTCAAATAGCAAAAAATCAAAGTATACATATTGAAAACATCCTAAAAGGAATGGCTTACTTGGCACAGATCAACAATTACGGAATCATTCCGAAGACGATGATTATTCCAATACTCATCTGCGACCACTTCATCAGGACGGTCATCACTGTCTTTCGCTTGTATGTAAGGCTTGTTTTTCACACGATTAAGATCTTCATGAAGCCCATCCAGTAAAAATGCAAGAAATTCCTACGTTATAAGTGCAAGAATTTTAAAACATTTCCCCTGGTATAAAATTTTAAAATCACATCACTTCAATACAACTTAAATAAGCATCAAAGGAATGATTCATGAAAGCTGCTCGCAGCAGAAAACTGCAGCCCATGAACTTGTTTGAATAGAACTACTAAATTAAAAGGGGAAAATTTCCACTAACTTGTGAATCATGCTGATTATTTCCACTAAACTGAGAAGCAAATTGAGAAATCACTGACTTCAAATCTGCCGGACTCACGGAATTTGTCCCTGGAGCCCAAAGCTTCCTCAACAGTTCTCCAAAAGCTAGCGCAAGCTTTCCCAGGGCATACAGTAAAAAATAGCTATATCTACATCGGGAAATACATATAAATGAGAAAGAACAAGAATAATACAGAACGAAAATAGTTAGATGACTTCAAGAAGACCAAAATCCTCAAAATAAACTGTACTTACTTTCATTCCTAAAGGATTATCAGGATTTAGATCTTTCTGGAAATCACCAAGGAAGTAGTCAACAAGCTCCGAAGTATGTGCTAAACACTGAAGGGCACTGTTCATAAAACATGTATTCCCCAGGTTGAGCAATCCAGTCAGGCCCAAACCACATGTATTATTATGGATACCATCAAGTTGAGGAAACTGCTTCATTTTTGAGAAAGATAAATCCTCCATACTCTCACTCGTCTTAATTGAGGTGTTGAAAGTGGGAGCTGCAGCCTTAAATTGATCCGTCATCATCTTCTCTCTTTTAAATTCTCTAGCCTCAACAAGTCCATAAATTTACAACTCCAGAAACAACTGCAAATACGTAGTTCCTCAAGCCAAAAATGATACAAAGTATGAAAGTAGAGATCTTTAGCTTTCAGATGAGGGGGCATTTCAACATGTCCAATGAAGAAAACCATCCCTATGCTTCAACAAATACGGCTACACTTCAAAAACGATTTGAAGATTTCACTGCTTAAGCAACCAGCCAATTTACCATATAATATCACGTAAAGAGCACAAAACAGTCATGCAAGTGTAAGATTGTACGCCTTAAGTAGCTCTAGAATTCAATGGCATGTAACTATACCACTTATTCTGTCAAAAATTAGGATTTCACAACTCAGGAAGATTCAACATTTTCAAGTGGATTTTTGTGGAGGGGGATGTTGGGGAATAATGGACATAATCAGGCTTTATTAGAAAAAGTTAGAATTCTCCAGCAGTAACTAGAAAATGTAATCATTTACTCACCCCTTCATCTGGCTGATCTAAATCACTCATTAACTTCCTATCTTTCATGAAGATTTGGTTCGTCTGTCCTGAGAAGTCCCAAATTTGCAACTGCATATCACAGAGAGTGAGGGTGGGTAAACAGCTTTCTGTCCTCCTTTTGGGAATGTAGTAAAAAGTACTTAGCTTACCAAGCCAGACTCCACCAAAAAAATGTCGCTGGCCCGATCAAAGGCTCTAATTTCATTTTCCTTGAATCAGAATAGAGTGTAAGCTCAACACATACAAAAGGGGGAAAATGGTAATCATAATAAAAAATAGACCAAACAACAAACTTTCCAATTCTAAAGCATAAGACAACTCCATGTACACTTCTGAACAAGCCTATTATAAAAGATCAAATTCTATAGAATTTTACTAAACAACTGGTTATAGTAAGAGAGTTTTAGGCAAGAGCTGAAAAGGAAACATGAAGATAAGGCAATATTGCAGAACACGCATTCTGACAGTTAGAGAGAGTTTTATCATGAGACCACTGATTGGTGAACATTGAAACACATTTTGGTTTAGTGACATCTCTTGAGTACCTCACCAAGAATCATAAACCATTGGGCAATAAATTAAGAAAGAAGAAAGCGTTAGTTTACTAAAAAGACAGAGGCAAGACAAATGGAGAAAGAAAGGATTAAAAGTGGAACCTTTTTGTTAATCTTGATCAAAATTGAATTTGTTTTGTACAAAAAGGAAAGGTGGGTTTGTAAAGAGAACAATTCTGGCATAAAATCTGCTGGCGCTAGACCTCCTCCATTATCCTTCATAATATCACTGTGCCTACAAGAAAGAAGAATAAATATAAATAAAAGCCAACAAAGCAACACACACTTCACTAGCGGAAAAAACTAAAATATCAACCTTACACATAGCAGCCATTATCATAACACTAAGATTAAGATTTTAAATGTGTCAACATTCTATTTCCAAATGAGAGGCCAAGCACAAATTCGAATACATGACTAAACATCATAACTGAAACACTAGATAGTGAAAGAGGCAAGTTAGAACTCTTAACTAGTCCAAGAGTACAAAACAGGATGCATGTAGTTCTAGGTCTAGTTCATAAATTTTTCTGAGTGAAAAATAACCACCACAAATGGCAGGTTAAAACTGAACTAATTCATAGCTAGAAAAGAAGACACATATTAATTCATAAGTTTAATAAGCATGAACCATCACGTGTCATAGACTACCCAGGACAAGAATTACCAACATAAAACTGAGTGAAGCTTGTAATTTCACAATTTCACCTGGTATCCATACAAGACACAGCCCATATCGGCTCTGGGAGGGCATCAACCCTACGCAATTACAAATTTCTAAAATGATTAAGGCAAATATATACACAGCTAGAATCGATGTTTTTTGAAGGAGCTTTTGACTGTCCAAGCAAATTACTATTAATGGTAGCTTCGCTTAGCATATTTGACATTCATTAACGCAAGGACTGGCCCCGAAGGAGGTCCAATATGGGCAACTGACCAAAGCCCAAAAATTTTAAGAGACCAAAATTATATAGAACTACCTCTATATGTCACATTTTTATTGAAACTCAATCGTGTTTACTAATTTTCATTCACTGAACCTAGATACAGCATATTTTAAGCCTGGCACATCAAGAATGTAAAACAGAGAATCTACACCCAAGGAGGACTCAATCCTGGGGTGACTAACTCCTCTAGCAGGAGTTGGTTGAATCTTAATGTACTGAAGCCCCACATACATTGTTAATCTTAAAACTGTAGATTGTTATTGAATTGTTACAGTTGCTTATAAAATTCTAAAAGTTAAAATGGCTGAAAGCATAACTGTGAAAAGTGTAGATTGTAATTGAAATGTTACACTAGCTTGCTTATAGAATCCTCAAAATTAGGCTGGATGTCTGAAAAGTTGAATGGATTGGCAATTCTTGAAAAATATATTTTCAAGAATCTAAAACTTGAAACTGTACTATAACAAATGATGATTTTGCATCTTAACAAGTGTAATGAGTTTCACATTATTCAAAATTTATTTGGCGCCTAAATTTTTTTTAATTTCGCACTGGCTTTCCCTCCTAAGGAGGAGGCTGATTAGGGCCGAAAGAAAGAATGACTACGCAGCCTGCAAAACCTAATTGAAATACAGTATAGTAGAACAGCGCTCACCAGTCTAAAGCTTTCGAGAACATCCAATCAGAAAGCAATGCGACTTGAAGTTCTCCACTTCCTGATACGGCCGCGCTGGTGCTAGTCTCTGTTTCGCCTGCTCTCATCATCTCAAGAACAATTTCCGACTCCACCTCCGGATAACAATCAACATTTTCAAGTTTCTTTTTGCTCAGGGAAGAAATCACATTATACAGGACTCCCTCACTCTCTCCGCCAAATTCGGCATTCACGGCGGCTTGCGCGGCAATCCACCACCTGATTTTTTTTAAAAATTTCAACCGGAGAAAAAGGAAAAATCAAGAAACCGAGCCCAAGAAAAGAATATAAAATAATTTTTTTAAAAAAACCAGTGAGTAGGAAAAGTCAGTGGTTAGTACCTGAGGGGGACCATATAGAGGGGGTCAATAGCGGGGGGAGGAGGGGAAACGGAAATTAAATGGAGGGGGTCCTCGTCGATGAAAGAGCCCGTGGGGGAGAGCGAGGAAGGTAATGAATCCATGGAGAATGAGAAGAGGCGCAATGTCGTAGAGAAGAACCGCCGGAGAAAAGACAAGAGAGTAGCAGTGGCTTTACGGAGGAGGAAAGCGGAA
Source organism: Leptodermis oblonga (assembly GCA_016801395.1). Lineage (NCBI taxonomy): Eukaryota > Viridiplantae > Streptophyta > Magnoliopsida > Gentianales > Rubiaceae > Leptodermis > Leptodermis oblonga. The sequence goes on along the minus strand of CM028750.1, from coordinate 5,749,678 downwards.
GCAGTAGTAAAAGCTTCGAACTGCGGCGGCGGAGGAAGGGCGGGAGGGTAGCGCGGAGGCCTGGGCTTGAATAATCCTTTCAAGTTCTGAACGCCTACGGCTCATAACACAACAAGGACGGCGACTGTGGCTCTTCTCCTCCCTATATATACAGAGAGAAGAAGAGGAGAATTTCATCACAAGGTTGTTAAACTCGTAAATTGGGATAGAATCGTTTTATGCCTGGAATCGGAATCGTAGAATCGGATCGTAGAATCGGATACTGGAATCGGAAAATAGAAAATACACATGTATTTAACTATAATTATATCATAAACTTAATGAATATCATACAAACTCATATTTGTTCAATAAAAACCAAAATAAAAATGTCAAATCTCAATCCATCAAGACTTAAGTAGTGCATAAAGGAGTTAAGGCAAAACAAAAAAAATGAAGATTAAAAAATGAAGTCTTAAATTGAATGAAATAAAACCCGTAGTTGTGAGTATTGAAGAAGATAGGGGAAAATGATTGCAATTGAGAATTTGGGCTATCAAAAGTGTACTTGTAAATTTGGGCCACCTAAATTTGACCAAATTTAGGCCTTCCAAATCGCATATTTAAGTGGACTTGGTCCAATTTCGGAGCCCATTCAATAAATTTGTGGAATCGGGTAGAATCGGCCGATTCTAGGGCCGATTCTAGGCCGATTCTACCCGATTCTACCCGATTCTAGGCCGATTCGAGGCCGATTCTACCAGGGATGATGCGATTCTAAAATTAGATACGATTCTACCCGAGTTTGGCTCGATTCCTTGGTCTAGACTCGTAGAATCGGCCGATTCTACGAGTCTAGGCCCGATTCTAACAACCATGTTTCATCAAGTTGGAGAAGTTTCGCTCGCTTGTTGACAATGGCGGTGGTTAATTAGCATTCTGTTTCAATTATTGTTATTAGTATTCTTTAGTTAGTTATGTGAGCGGTTAATTTTCATTTTCTTTTTCTTTTTCTTTTTCTTTTTCTTTTTCTTTAAATAATAAATACTTGTTTATAGATAATTAAAGAATAATATAAGAATACGAAAGGTTAAATACTATAAAGAAATCATATTTTGGAAAAAAAAACGTGTTACTTTTTTGTGTCATTTCTCAAGACGTAGCAATATTATATGGGAGAATGATATCACCACTCGATATGTTTTAAGCGTAAATTTTTACTAAGCTAACATAGTTTGTGCTCGATTATTTTTCATTTATCTTTACGGATTCAAGTAAAAGAACCAATTTATAGTCAATTTAAAATAATTCTTACGTTATGCCCCAACATGTCGACATCCTTAAAATTTATAATTTCGATGACTGTAAGTACGTCTTCAAAGAATAATCTTATTATCACAAACAAGAACGAATACTTGAATAGAATTGTAAAAAAACTCTCCAAAACGGACAAAAGCAAGTCTTATTGTGTGATCGGTCATCGAAGTGGGCCCTTTTGCTTCAGCTCTTTATTCAAGGGCGAGAATATTTCTTCTTCTATTTCATCGTCCTTCTTTTGTCTCATGAGTCGTTCGGTCACGTGTGTTCTATCCCTGCATTTATGTTGCCCCTTTGGTTCAGCTATTATTCTTTCTATGATGCTAGTACCACCGTTATAATTAATGAATGACTTTAAAGTGTGTAGACTTTCAAGCTTTGTTATCATTCTATTTGGAAGAAAGTTATACCTATGGGCTTAGCGGAACTAAAAAATGGGCCAACAAAAAGCCCAGGTATGGACAATTTGGTTAAATATGGGACAAAACAACGACAGGCCCGTACATTTCCAGCAGACTGATCTGATTTACAGTCCAATCTTAGTCATGGAACGGGCTTCATGCAAGGAAATAATCCGTTTTATCTACCAAATCAGCATGAAAAGTCATGAGTAGTGGAATTAATCTGTTAAATGGACTCAAATTTATTTCTTAAGTTATGATTTAGAGACATATTCCTATTTATTTACTAATTTCTGAGTTAAAAGTGTCAAAAAACAAGCATGTGTCCTATTAGTTGTAATATATAGAAGTCGGGAGTTCGATTCATATATTTGCCAGTTCTGTCAACTTCGTTCTTCCCTTCTCAAAAAAAGAATCAAACTTGTAGCTCTATTTAAAATTGTAAAACTTCTAGTCTATTTTATTTAGACCCATTTTTAAAAAGTACAAATATTTACAAAAATAGAAATAACAAATATGAGAAAAATGTGAAATCTCCTTTCTTTTCTTTTTTTTTTTTTTTTTTTTTTTTGGCAGTGCAGGTGTATCCCATCATAAATGACAAAGCATCCCTCTCGATTAGGCTCCATTTGCCTGTCTTTATTTATTTAAGAAAATGTACATATATATATATATATATATATTTTCGTAAGTTACAGTCTCGTTACGTGATTATTTGGGTTCTTTGATATTGATTCTTATAATCATATAATAACATTAGCAACAATATACATATCATATGTCATTATTTAATGAATAAATAGTTTCGTGATAAAAATGTTTTTTTTTTCGATTAAAAAAGTCAACTTCATAATACCGAACAATAATACAAAACGAGATATTATAATAGAATTACGAAATAATATGTTTTCATGAAGGAAAACAAACGGATACAGTGGGGGTATGTATTGGTCGGTATGTTGCCCTGCCAATGTGCGTGTACAATAGAGCATGAGAAACACGAATAGATGCAATATGCAATGGAGCCACTCAAATCCCGAAACGCAGCTCAACATAGCACTGAAGTGAATAGTGATAGCAAATTATAAACGTCAAATATAGGTTCTATTTCATTAAAAGTATTCACTTTGTATTATATTATTGTTTGGTGTCGAGAATATGCGGGGCAACATTCATAGGATCCCTCTCCGCAGTCCACAGCATGCATCATGATGGGTTTCTTCAGCACAAAATGAACACAGAAATGATGGCTTTGCTTCCCTCTCGGATTTCCACTATATGAGAATGAGAGGCCGGCCGGCGTCATCATCATTCATGAACACGCAGTTATATCCACACATATTGCCTTTCAAGCTCCTGTATATTTTATTTTTATTTTATTCTTTTCAATTTATTACAATAATATAATTTTAATTTTTAAAATAATTCATAAAATAACGTGGTAAGTGAAATTACATAAATTTAACAGTATAAGATGGACATATTGAAAATTATTTGTTTTTGGAAATTGGAAATTGGAAATTGGAGTGAGTGCTTTGTGTTGTGTGGGGTCCGCGTAGTGGTATTTTTTGTAGTGTGGTTGTTGTAACTGTTTGTCACCTTATGAGGCCTCTGTCACGGTTGGCTCTGTGTTTTCGATAATATATTTTTGAAATTTTTTTAGAAATAAATAAATTATATTAGTAGTAAATTGAAAGAATTAAAAGACTTTACAAACTTACAAATTGGTTAAATGATCGTGAATTTCTACCTTATTAATTTGTAGGAAAAAAAGAGCTTTATCTAAATCTCGATAAATTATGGCACAAATTTGAAATTTATTGGGGATTCCAATTTTCGGATATGGTTGACAATGTCTAACGCGACACGATATAAGCGGACTAGGGTTGAGCCTTGCTGAGTTCGCGGATTACATGGGTCTACCCGAGTAACACGAATAATTAAACTGATGAGGTCATACATCAACACGGGAATCAGCCAATCCGAATACGACACGAGTAATTTGTAGCGAACCCAAAATTTTCGTGGGTTAAATGGATCAACACGAATACTTAAATGTGTAATGTTAATGTTGAAAGGTACCGACATGAAAACTCACCAACTCGAACCCAAAAAACCAAATACAATACGAATTACCACCCTAGAATAATGTTCGTGGGTTATTATTATTGGATGCTTTTGTTACTTCTTTTATTTATTTATTTATTTGGTTTACACAGTATTGTTTAACGAACAAAGTTAGGTTAATTAATTAACTAAATTCCATAAGCAGCTAAAGAATTGTGTTGTGAGCAAATCACATTCATTTCGTGCTCGTGCGTGTCGCTTAGCTGTGACATTGACATTTGACAATCTTGTTATTATCAAACTAAACCAATCAATAAACTGTATCATCAAATCGTTTTCAGTTACGAGCATCGCCAACTACAGTTACTTGGCCGATTTTGGAAAAACTACGTCCAATTAGCTCTCAAGTCATATGGTTACAAAACCGAAAAGACTTAAAAATTAATACATTATAGGCGATAAAGACTGAAACACTATTAAGAAGTTATTGTGAAACTGGACCATATAAATTTGAGACAATGATTCCGATTAAGTATGATATATATAACGTACAGAGACTTTATTCACAAATTACGTTGAAAATTTTCATATACCAGTGACTTATTGAAATTATAAAAAAAAGTATAGTTTCCAATTAATTAAAGAACTTGTTGGGGCCATCACTTTTTTTTTCTTTTATTCCTTCTTCTCTTTATCCTATAGTCTATTGATACAGTTTATTTTACTTGTAAATCATCATATATAATCATGTATACGTACGAAGGTTTTTTGCGTACGCTTAAATCAAGCTTAGGTACATATAGCCAAGCTAGCTAGTGGGCCTCAATCATAGTTTAGCATTCAATGAATCTTGCACCCTGTAATCGATCAAGTGAAGCAATGCAATTTCAAAATACCAAATAAATCCAAGTCAAAACTTACATTAAGATCACGATGAAGTATGGTTTATTAGGGTCGGATCTATTTCATGTTATTTCCAAGCATGCATTTGGGGTACTTGTACAATAAGTGATTTGTCTCAATTAAGTTTCGATGTTAAAATCAGTCACAAGTATATGAGAGTTTAGTTTTGTAAAAGAAAACTACCACAATGATAAATGAGTATGTACAGGGATTTTGGCCCAAAAAATTAAGGGCATGTTCTTTTTGGTTAGGTTGAGTTTAGGTTTTAGTTTTAGTTTGGGAAAAATTATTTTATAATATAAAAAAATGTATTAAAAAATGTGAAAATGTATAGTTAAATAATTAAAAGCTGTATTATAAATAATGAAAATTGATTATAATATATTAAATTTACTGTTGAAACCAAAACAAATCGGGCACACCCACTGCTATCCACTTCAAAGCTTTCCAAAACTGAGCCAAACATTTTTTTTTTTTTTTGAGACGACATTTTAGTAAAGTAAAATAAGTAATCCTCCATATTCTGTGTGAATTGGATATATTTATTGCCCACCAAAATTGTTAATTGAGGAATTAATATTAATAACGCAATTGCATGCGTGTTCAGAATCTTGGTATGGTGGATTGGACTGAAGTTAAGGCCCCATTTGGTAACATATTTTGAAATCACTTTTATTTTATAATATTAAAATTATATTGGGAATGTAAAAAGGTGTGTTGAAAATATAAAAAGTTGTATTAAAAATATAAAAAGGTGTGTTAAAAATGTAAAAAGATTTATTAAGAATGATGAAAAACTATTATAAAATAAAAGTGATTTCAAAACATGTTTTCAAAACATGTTACCATGTTATTCGTAAGGACAGAGAATGAAGACAATACGATGTTATTTGTGGGGACAGAGAATGAAGGTAATTAAACTTCAATTTTATCGAAAGAAGTCTTAGTGATTATCTTGAATGCTTAGTGATAATCTAACCAAGTATTAATTGGAACTATTGATATATATTGAGTATTAATTGGATTAAAAGTCCAAGACTCCAAAGAGTAATAAATTACCATAATCAAGAATTTCATTATCGTTTAAACGAATTCTAAAACGACATAATAATCTGAATTAGAGAGTCCTTAATAAAAATAGATAGTATAATTTTAAATTTCATTAATAAATGAATATATATATATATATACTAGACGGTACATCCGTGAAGTGCACGGCTTATGTCCAATAAAATATTAATTTGTATCATAATAATAAAAGTTTAATTATGCACAGGCTAGCATACAAATAGAACAACGAATATAAGAGCTTGTTTAAATTTATCATTTATTAACTTAATTCAATACATTTTTAGAACAATTGTAGTCTACAAAAAAATATCAAAATCAAGGAAGAAATTTTCCATCCTTAATAGTATATGGTTACCCGTACACTACCTTCATCCAACATATTCTTGTTGTTTTTGTATGTAACTTAACATCCTTCCTAATGATCTACTTTAGAATTGTGGAAATTTTTGAGGTTGTTGGAAAAAAAAAAAAGATTTTTTTTTTTTGCATATTTAAACTTATTTCTCTACTTTTTTTAAAAACAATAAATTAATATAACAAAAGCATGTAAAAGAAAGAAACAGTCTAGAGAATACATCAAGATTTATAATTTTACATACATGATACATTGTGAACTAATAGGAAAGAGAATTTTAACACAATAATCCTTCAACTCTTGATAACTAAAAGTTTTCACATTAAAAAAATTGCACCAACAACAAAACAACAAATTAAAGTAATCAACAAAAAACTTAATGGGAAAAGAAAATTCAAGAAAGGATCTATGTAAATCACATATTATTAGATGTGTAAAATGTCATAATTTTTAATAGTAAAATATAAGAATAAAATTTCTCATTTCGAGAAATTAGTTAACATATATAGAACATAATAACTCACTAACCTTGATGCACTTCACAATAATTTAAAAGAGAATTTTAGTGTTGTTTAAGACTGAGAGAACGAAAATGGTTGAGAATATTTCAAAATGCCATTCATAGAATGGATCAAGGAAGGAAAATATACAACTTATTGATTGTAACTAACAGAAGGTGAAAGAAAAGCAATAGTTTGTTCATATTTATAATGATAGAAGTGAAGCAAAGAGGCATACAACATATTATTTCTATTTGTAATAAATAAATGGTGAAACAAAGAGATAATAGACTTTTCCTATTATTTAGGAGTTAAAAACTAATACTCTCAATTATCAATTGAGTAATTAACTTCATGGTGAAAATATTTAGAAAATGTAAAGTTGTGAATTTAAGATTATAAGTCTAAAAAAGAAAAAAAATAAAGTTTTATTTTTATAAAAAAAAAATTGTACGGAACCTGAAAGTTGGTCTCATGCCTTTTTTTTTATATATAAATAAAATCCTTAAATTATATAATTAAAGTTTAAATTTTTGTTAACCTGTTGGTGTATATATATAATTTTTGTGAGATGTGCTTTTAATAAATATATAAAAAAAGTGGAAGAATAAAAGTGCAATGCTCCTATAAAAGAGTGAAAGAGCCACATGTAAAAATAAATAAATAAATAAATTATTTAATTGAATGGTAGAAAATAAAATAAGTTCACTCAATATTTAACTATTAGATATTAAGCTTATGTGGCATCCACATAAATAGTTAAATTAAAACTCTATTAGACATAAATTAGAAAGATGCTTATTAAATTAAAATCTAGTGTGACAGCAACATGACACTTTAATATCAAACCTATATTAGTTTATATTATATAGGGTATATATATTAGTCTAAAAAATAATATAATTAGCCCGACTGAAAATATAAATTTAATAGTAAAAGACTGGAAGTACTCTCGAAGACTTTGACATACACCAGCTGTATTGCACAATTAGCCACGCTTGAAAGTTGAAAGCATATTAAGATTTAAAGATACGGTGCACGTGTGTCACTGTTGCGTAGTTAATGTGCCTTTGCCTATTGTTAGTAGTACTACATTGCCCTTCGATCTCTTCTGTCCATGCACTTAACTTTTTCTTTTTTTTTAATTTTAAATAAAATAAAATAATTTATTAATAGTGTTAGAAATCGTTCCATAAAATTTAGTGGCCAAAAGTTATGTAGAGTCTATTTTCAAAAAAAAATCTTGTCTCATTTAAAGAGTCCATTTTAAATTTATTTACATTACATACCATTACTAATATCACAATGTATGGATTACAATTAACCCTTACTTTTAAAGTAATGATGTAAGTGAAAAATATGGTGGTAAATTACTTTAGGTGTTGTACCTCACCACCCATAATAAGTTATACACATTTTAAAATGATCTCTTTGAATGGGACGGAGAGTATATACTTCTGTGTCTCAGTGTAAGTTGTTCTAATTCTCATTGTAGATTTTTTTAAAACATAAATTAGGAAGCCTAATTTGAATTTTGATAGGACAGAGATCAAACTAACACTATGAAATTTGATTGCACGCGTGGAAGGGAGCTTAATTTGATATTTGATAGGTCAAAGATAAAATTAACCTGAATTTTGGTTGCATTATGAGAATGAGGTTAATTAATATATCAATCAGTAACAAGTAGTGTCCACATTACAGGCTCAACTCAACTAGCTAGTGAACTATTTGATCGCTAGGAAAATAGCTGTCGTAACCTTGGTAACTGATTTTCAACAAAAATATATATCGTTCGGTTACGGTTGAGAAAATAGCTATCGTAACCGCTGTAATTATTTTTCAACAAAATTTATATTGTTCAGATACGACTGGGAAAATAGATGTAGTAACTTCGGTAATTGATTTTCAACAAAAATTTATATCGCGCTGTGACGGTTGAGAAAATATGTCTTAACCTCAGTAATTGATTTTCAACAAAAATTTATATCGTTTGGTTTTGATTGTAATAGTTGTAGTAACCTCGGTAATTGTTTTTCAACAAAAATTTATATCGTTCGGTCACTGATGGGAAAATAGCTTTAGTAACCTCGGTAATTGATTTTTAATAAAAAAAATATATCGTTCAGTCACTGTTAGAAAAATAGTTGTTGTAGCCTCAGTAATTGATCTTCAACATAAATTTATACTGTTCTGTTTCAGTTGAGAAAACAGTTGTCGTAACCTCGGTAATCGATTTTCAACAAAAATTTACATCGTTTGGTTACAGTTGAGAAAACAGCTGTTGTAACCTCGGTAATCGATTTTCAACAAAAATTTATATTATTCGGTTATAGTTGAGAAAACAGGTGTCGTGACATCGATAATCGATTTTCAACAACAATTTATATCGCTCGGTTGGGAAATATACTGTCGTAACTTTGGTAATTAAATTTCAACAAATTATGGGTGGAGCGGTAGAAAAATCCAAAGAACTGGAAAATCAAAGCTAACAAACCCAGCTAGCATAACGTAATACGCATCTCTGTGCGCTACGCATGATCTAATCGGACCGAAAAAACATGTGTCGTGAAAACCGGAAAATACGGTTCTGTAAAAGATAAGTATTATTATCGACGGTGTTTTCTCCTCAAAATCAACCCCCCAAATAAAAAAAAAAACATTTTTGCGTCATAGGACGGAACGGAACGGAAGTACCATTAATTACATTGTGTAAAATAAGACGAAAACTACTTATCCTTACCTCGTGAAGTATTATTGATTTTAACAACTGATGTATTACATATAAGGTTAACATTAGAGACAAGACATAGTACGTGTAACATTAATGTATAAGGTTAACATTAGATGCAAGACATAGTATGTGTAATATTAATGTATAACGTAATAAATCTAGTTTATGAAGTATTGCGTATTGATAAAAATATGCTCATTAAATTTAATTATTGTCATTGAATTGTTATATAATTGGACACGAGACTCTTTCAAATAGAATTTATATATGGACTACACTAATGACCCGTATGATATCAATGTTTGATTCAATCATTAGTTTGAATTGTGGTATTCAAAATATTAAAATTGTACTCCTTCTAACCCTTATGGACTATTTAAATAAGACGAAAAGAGTATTGAAAATGTAAAAAAATTTATCATTATAAATGTAATAAAACTTTTAATCAAGATAAAAAAAAAGAATTATAAAATATGAAATGAGATTCAAATTGTAATTTGAATCGTGATGCTGTACAAGACCTAGATAATTAATTACTCGAACAGAAAGGTAAATTGTTTTTAATGGGTAAAAACAAATGCCTTTGTCTTAGTCTTTATTTAACAGTTTAAACCACGTTAGTTAAAAACATTAACGAGGGTGATAATCAAACAATAAATAAAAGCTAGAAATTTCGAATATCCAAAAATAAAAAATGCAGGCACTTAAAATAATAATTATTTTTTTAATATTAGAAAAAACCAGCGTAAAGTAACGTGCACCCTCCTTTTTAAAAATTAGTACTAATTTCCGCTTACGGTTTAGAGTCAGCGATGCACCGTCCGTCTCCGTCATCGAATTCAAACCTACCCGAAATGGGCCAAATCCCATTAACTCACCACCGATTCAAAATTAGTAAGAAAATCCAACCAACCAACAAATAAATAAATAAATATATATGATGTCATTAAAAAATTATAAAAATATTAATTATACTTAATAAAATAAAATTAAAAAATAGTATTAGATAATATCGAAGTCCACCGCGACCGTCGCCTTCGTCACAAAGCTACTGTCTCAATCCTTTCACACTTCTTCTTCCTTTCTTTGACCTTCACTCTCTCACACACTATGTCAACTAACGCCGTTTACCCACAGAAAAGGGCACCCCCTCGCTCTCCCACACCCAGAGAAAAGATCCTCACCATAAGGGGCGAAGGACCCCAAAGCAGGAGAGTACCAACCAGACATTACATTGAAATTAAACAGTGTACGCACGAACTACACACAGTCCACACTTCTCACCACAACCCAACAAACTTAGCGCTACTTTTTTTTTAATCTTACGTGGGGACCTAATACTCCCACTACTTTCATAATTTTGTTTTATGAGTGAAATAAATAGATAAAGAAAAAAAAAAAAGAAGAGTAAAATGGAAGGATCATATCAAATTATGATTTTTAAATATCATATTTTGTCACGCGTTATGAAAATTGTAACATACAATAATATGACTTTTTATCTGAGATGAAGTGTACTCTTCCATTCACAATATAAAGAAAGTTTGTAAATAAAAATTGTAACATACAATAATATAACTTTTTATCTGAGATGAAGTGTACTCTTCCATTCACAATATAAAGAAAGTTTGTAAATAAAAATTGTAACATACAATAATATAACTTTTTATCTGAGATGAAGTGTACTCTTCCATTCACAATATAAAGATTATCTGAGATGAAGTGTACTCTTCCGTTCACAATGTAAAATTTTTTTGTAAGAATGTATAAAGTAGATACGTTATTGAGAAAAAAATGTGACAGATTATTACTTTAGCAATAGTACTTTATAGTGGATAAAACTTGTGAACTTTTCATTGAGACCAAACTAGTCTTCGTTAATATAATTAATAACAATACACACGAACGGAAGAGTAAATTAATTTTATAGTGGGTAAATTACATTTTCCATGATCTAATCTTTTATCCCTTGCTATATTTTTGTAATAATTAAATTAAATTTTTTTTAGTGAACCTTTTTTTTTCCTAATATTCTTAGAAAAAAACTACTTTTTCATCATTAATATAATACAGAAAAAAAAAAAAGAGATTAGTGATGAGTTATGACCATGCCGGCCCCACCCATCACTTGCGCTCTCCCTCCTTTTCTCTGTCTATGTAAAGTCGCTAAAAATAATTTCTCCCTCTAACCTTCCTCTTTGTTTCGCCGAACCGATATAACGGCATATTCTTTCCTCCAATTCTCCCTTTCTTTTCTACACTCTCTAGCGGACAAAAACCGTCCGATTTATACACATTCATTCAATTCTATTCTACCCATGTAGTCTCCTCAGATCTTCCACCTACCTCTACCCATCAAAGCCCACATTTTTTCCTCTTCAGATTTTTTTTGTTGTTGTTGTTGAGAGATTATTACTCCAATTTTTTTTTTTTTTTTTTGGGTTCTGCCGAGAATGGTGGTGAAAATGATGAAGTGGCGACCGTGGCCACCGCCTCAGTCGAGGAAGTACTCGGTGAAATTGAAGGTGAACCGGCTGGAGGGTTTGGCCAATGTTAGCAATGATTGGGTGCATGCGGCCGTTGTTGACAAGGACGGTGGGGTTGCGGCGGGATTGACGGCGGAGATCAAGTGGAAGGGGGCCAAGATCTCCCTCAGTACATTCAGGAGAAATAGTGTCAAGAAGGACTTGACTAAGGAAGCGTGTGTCCAAATCAAGGAGGAGGTGGAGGGGGACGGTGACGACGGTGGCGGTGGCCTACATGAAAAAAACGCGGCTGTTCTGGTGGAGTGGGATGAGGAATTTCAGAACCATTGCAGTCTTTCTGGGTACAAGGACAAGGATAATGTGTTTCATCCCTGGGAGGTTCTTTTGGCTGTCTGGTCCAACGTGAGTATTTCATCTCTTTCTCGTTGCCTTAATTTTTTCACACGGGATTTTACTGCTTTATTTGTCATGCGGATTTTATTTTGCTTCTTTGACCTTTTGGTTTGGGATACATTATGAATTGTTTTTATTTTGTGGGAGGCATTTCTTTAGGGCTTTCATTGTTAAAGTTGTTTCATTTTGGGAGAAACCCTGTCGCTGCTGGAAGGAAATAAGATGAATTGTTCCCTTAAATTTCTTTCCTTTCCTTTTTTTTTTTTAAAAATTTTATTTTTATGTGACGGTTTTGGGCTTTGCTGAATTTGTTTCTGTTCCTGTTAATCTGTATGTATTATCAATTTCAAGTTGGATTGGAGAAGGAAAAAAAAAAAAACCCTCTTTAGACTCATTCAAGAGTAAATTTTGGTATTTACTTTTGGTTGAATTGAAAAGGAATTAATAAGGAAAAGAAAAAGTGAAGACTTGCATCTGCATTGGAGTTTTAAGATAAATTTACCTACTCAGTATTCCCTCCAGTTTCAGTGGTTATGTCTTTATTAGTTTCACTAGATACTTTTACCGGAATCTGTCTATTTTGGAAATGCCAGCTATTAGTTTTCCCTCTCGCCTACCGAATCTGCTTCGATTCTATAAGTGGAATGCTGGTTTTGGTGGAAGATTTTTGAATACACCGTGATGATCTTTATCAGAGGTCTTTTGTAAGCTGGAATCCTGAGGATTTTCATATTGCTGCCCTTTCAGAGTATTTGTTTGTAAGGATATTTGTGTTACTTGTGACGTAAAGCATTATTGTTTTGGAGCTTCTCTTTGGCGTATAAGCTTTAAAGAAAGTGTTACGTTGATGCTCATGCTGTCGTTCATATCACGTTTTTGAAAACCTATAGTTTTAAGGGTTTGGATGTTATTTTTTTTTTTGGGGGTGGGGGAGGGTTGGTGGTTTCTTGGCTTATGTATGTAAGATGCAGGAGCTTGAAAAGTTTGTTATTTTTTATCAGTTAACAGATGGTGAACTGCCTATAATATGACAATGTTGATTGCGTGTGTGCTTCATTGAATAAAATTGTTGTTTACGCAGATTCTTGGCCCATAAAGTTGGAACTTTGTTTCTTTAAATGATACTTTAGTCGCCTGTAATATGACAATGTTGATTGCGTGCATGCTTCACTGAATGAAATTGTCATTTATGCAGATTCTTCGGATCCTGGCCGACAAAGTTGGAACTTCATTGTTTTTTAAAATATTATTCTAGTCACCCTTTGACAATGTTGATTGCGTGTGTGCTTCGTTGATAAAATTGTCATTACACAGATTCTTGGCAGACAAAGTTGGATTTTTTTTTTTTTCATGTTACTTTTGTTGATTGTGTTTCGCTAAAGGTGTGCGGAGACACGTGTTAGATGGAATTAGGATTCTTTTTATTTACGGTACTTAATTTGCTTTTATTTCGCTAAAGGCAGATAATCATTTTAGATGGGATTAGGATATGTCAGCATGCCTGTCCTCGTCAGGGTAGCAAATATGCATTCTTAGCCCCCCACGCTTCATATTTTCCCATGATGCCTCTTCCTTTGCTGCATAATTTGAAGTAAAACATTTGATTTTCTCATCTAACATGATTGCATTGCCTTTCCAGGGTTTGAATCAAGGGGCAAAGAGCAAGAGCTCTCTTGTTGGTACAGTTGTCTTGAATCTTGCTGAATTTGCTAGCAAGGCCGAAGAGGAGTTTGACCTTAATATTCCTCTGCCGGTTTCAGGCAGTACACCTGACTCTCGTCTCTTGCTCCATGTATGCATCCTTGGGCCATTAATTTTTGTGTGTTCAAATGCTTATTCTTTGGTTGTCCATCTTTCAAAGTCATGATTAATGTGCATTGGACGATCATGTCTGATTTCATTTGTTGTTAAATGCAGATATCACTTAGCTTGTTGGAACTAAGAGCTTCGCAAGATTCAATGGAATCAACACTGAGGACAGCTTCTCCTATTCAATCTCCTCTACAGTCTGCGGATACTCCTTCACCGGAGAAAGATGAGCTTTCTGCAATTAAAGCTGGTCTGAGGAAGGTGAAAATCTTCACAGAGTTTGTCTCAACAAGGAGAGCAAAAAAGGCTTGCCGTGAGGAAGAAGGTAGTGAGGGCCAATGCTCTGCGAAGAGTGAGGAGGGTGATTATTCTTACTCATTTGACACAGATTCACATGATGATTTTGATGAAAGAGAAACAGATGAGGGCAAGGAAGACCCTACCATTCGGAAGTCATTTAGTTATGGCACATTGGCTTATGCTAACTTCGCGGGGGGGTCATTTTACTCAAATTCTAGGAATGATGGTGATGATGAGAATTGGATTTACTACAGTAATCGCAAATCGGATGTCGGCTGCTCAAGTGTAGAGGATCCTGTTTTACCGGTTTCAGAGCCATCTGTCGTGCAGAATACTAAACGTAGTATATTACCTTGGAGGAAGAGGAAGCTGAGCTTCAGATCTCCTAAAGCCAAAGGAGAGCCCTTGCTTAAGAAGGGTAATGGAGAAGAAGGCGGTGATGATATTGATTTTGATCGCAGGCAGCTCAGTTCAGATGAATCCTTCTCTTTTTGGGTAAGAAAATAATCACTCTGTGATCAGCTATGGAAATATTCGGGATAAAGGTGGTTGTGTGGGTTAAGGAAAGCGAATTCTGTATTGTTGCCTTTCATTCCCTCCACCCCAAAAAAAGTTAAATTGTCTTCTCCTCGTTGCATGTGCCGCTGTTAGATTTGATTTGATTTGGGCCCTTGACCAAATATTTGAATAGGTCTAGTTATATGACTGACAGCCTCTTGTATGTCTGTTTGTGTTTAGTTGATGGAGGTGCAACTCCAACTAATTTAGTATTATTTGAATCATGAGATTTGAACTTATAATGGCATCTTTATCTCTATAAATCCTTATACCGACTTAGTTTTGTTGTACTTCTGTATATGCCGTAAATAACTTGATTTTGATGTCAAATTATTCCCTTTGGCAGTGGCGCAAGACAGATGAAGACACTAGTGCTCATCGGTCATCGGTATCTGATTTTGGAGACGACAACTTTGCAGTTGGCAGCTGGGAGCAGAAAGAAATAATGAGCCGGGATGGACTCCTGAAGCTTCAGACTCAGGTTTTCTTCGCTTCCATTGACCAACGCAGTGAGCGGGCAGCTGGAGAGAGTGCATGTACGGCCCTTGTTGCCGTGATTGCTGATTGGTTGCAAAGTAACCATGATCACATGCCCATTAAATCACAGTTTGACAGCTTAATCAGGGAAGGGTCTCTAGAATGGAGGAAGCTGTGTGAGAATGAAACTTACAGGGAGCAATTTCCTGACAAGCACTTTGATTTAGAGACTGTGCTTGAAGCCAAAATTCGCGCTCTTTCTGTTCTTCCTGGAAAATCTTTTGTTGGGTTTTTTTATCCAGATGGGATGGAGGGGGGAGGATTTGATTTTCTTCATGGTGCCATGTCATTTGACAGCATTTGGGAGGAGATAAGCCGCCCGCAAGAGTGTTCAAGTAATGGTGAACCTCAAGTCTACATAGTGAGTTGGAATGATCATTTCTTTGTGCTCAAGGTTGACTCTGAAGCTTACTACATTATTGACACATTGGGAGAGAGACTCTGTGAAGGATGCGACCAGGCTTACATACTCAAATTTGACAAAAATACAGCCATCCACAAACTGCCTGATACTAGTGAATCAGCGCAAGAAAAGTCCGCTGGTGATCAGCAGCAGATCTTTGCTGCAGCAGGAGAACCAAAGAAGTCCGCTCAGGAACAGCAGGTAAGCTCAGAGGGGAATGAAGAGATGGTTGTTTCCCAAGGCAAAGAGTCGTGTAAGGAATACATAAAGAATTTCTTGGCTGCCATCCCAATTAGAGAACTGCAGGCTGATATCAAAAAGGGGTTGATTAAATCAACTCCAGTTCATCACCGACTGCAGATTGAACTTCACTTCACACATCTACAAGAACCAGTACCAGAACCAGAACCAGAACCGGCATCCCCTATGACTCCACCAGCGGAAGAAGCCCCGGTTGTGACGCCCCAAGTAGGTGAAGTGGCTTAACCTATAGAGAGTACCGAATATAGGGCTTCAAATGTAAATCTTGTAAAAGAAGCATGCTAGTTCTAACTTTCCCTTGTTTTTACCATTAGCAGTGTCATTTAGTGAATGGTTAAAGGAGTGCCAAATTCATCAGGTCTTAGACTCTTAGTTGTTGGCTGGCTCCAAACTGAGGATAGTAGGTGTTTTAATATATAATGCCTTTTTGCTCTAGGTATGTCTCATTTTGGCCTGCGCTTAAAGGTGGGATACCTTGTAAAAGACTTGTTTAATTTCTTAATAGTTATAGTTATAGTTGTCTCTCTGCTGTTTTGACTACATTACATTCTCATCTTCAGTACAAGTAGTGTTTATACTACTTTCTACTAAAGGCCGGGGGTCATACCACAAATATCACCAAAAGGCCGGGTCATACTCATAGGGAGGAGAATCCATTGAAAAGGGGCCATGGTCTAGGAGTTTTCTTTGTTGTTGAATCATTAGTATGTGCTGGCGCATTGTTCTGTTCAGCTGTAAAGTGAAGGTGACTTGTTTTTGTAGTTGTAGGTAGGCCTCCTTCCAAGTTCCAACCAGAAATGATTCTCTAGATTAGGCAAAATGGCATATTCTTCTCAGCCCATATTTTCTTGTTTGTTTAACATTTTGATTGTAGTTCTAAATTCCGTTAAGAGGCACTGTGTTGGTTATCGTTTACTGTAGGCTAGGGCCAGGGATATTCTTCTCATCTGCTCTTAAGGTAAACTATTCAAGGGTTAGATTCCCACGAAGCTGCCAGCGGACCATGCAAATATTCTTATCTGCATGGGAGATTCTTTATTACGTGTTAAGATCTGTGTCGTGTTAAAGATTGTCAATCCCTTTACGGGACTTTGTGGTTATCAGAATATGCTAATTATCATTGTGAGTTTGTGGTGCAATTCTTTTTGACCCGGTTCTTACATGTGCAAGAATAGAATTATCACAAAGTCTCATTTTTATTTTGGGTAAAAAGTATTGACACCCCTTCAGGTTTTATAAAGTGTCAAAGACACCCCCTCAGATTTCATAAAGTAGCAAAGAGACCCTTTCTGTGAATTATCCGTTAACTTCTCTGTTAGTTTGAAGGGCAAATTTGTCAAACTAAATTAAATAAATAAAACTATAAAATTTTCGGGAATGTTTGTTTGTATACTGGAAAATTTTTGGGTTAATTTGGTGTTGCAATAGATTATGATTTGCCTGTGAATCAACTATCTCTTCCATTTTAATTGGATTCTTACTAGTATCCATGTCCAGTATTAATGTAAAATCCATGTTTAACAGGAAATTTGAGATTTAGCCCATGATTTTGTGAATAAATTCTTTACTTCTAAAGCTTTGGCAACCAGAACATACAGAGATGTACTATATTTGTTACTATGCCTCTTCCCTTTTTTAAGTGAAATTTTAAATGCTAACTATGAGAAAATAGCAAGGGATAATAATCTAAAATTTCAAAATAATAAGGCTAATTTTGTCAATTTATACATTTTCAATGAAAAATTTAACGGAAATGTTAAAAAAGGTGGACTCTTTGCTACTTTATGAAACCTGAGGGGGTGCCTTTGCCACTTTATGAAACCTGAGGGGGTGTCAATACTTTTTACCCTTTTTATTTTCTAGACTCTATAGAGAGAGATAAAGTGTCTGTTCTTTTCATTTTCGTTTTTGTTTCGGTTTTAACAGTAAATTTCATATATTATAATCATTTTTCATCATTTTTAATACAATTACTATTCAGCTATCTCTTGTACATTTTTAATATACTTTTTACATTAAAAAAAAATATATTTTTAAAATCGTTTTCAGAACAATAAAAAAGAAAATGCAAGTAAGCTACAAAAGGTCTCCAAACCTTCTACTTGGACTTCAGCACATGGGCTTGCGGGTTTAGGGTTGTGGTGGGCCTCCATCTAACCATGCTTGTGCCAAACGCAACGTCATTTCGTTTAAAGGAAAAAGGGAGGAAAGAAGAAGAAAATATCACTCAATTTCATCTTCATCTTTTTGGCATAGCTACCACCCAAAGAAGCATTTAGTTATGGAGTTGAAAATCTATTGTTATTAGCTCTTCTAATAGTATTTGTCAAGATCCGTCACCGTAAAAAAGGAAACAACTTTTTAACTGATCTACAACTGACTTCTATCTTTATCGGAACTAAATAGGACAATTTTTGAGAAATACAACTTCTGATTCTTGACCGTAAATGTGACTGCGTCATAAAATTGACGTATGAGAGGTTGTGACCAAGTGATTTGACTTTATGCAATGAATGGGAAGTACATTACACAAAATAGTGATATTTCTTAGCACGCTACTATCAGTTCGTTATCATATTTTAAAATATATTTTCAGAAACACACAAACAAAAAAAAAAGTTAAATAATTATGTTTGGCAATAGAATTTTAAAAATGCAATTCTTTGATTGATCAATTTGTGTCAAAACTGATATTGAAAATTAGACAAACGTGTTTTTTTGGTCAAAAATGTCTTCTAAACTAATTATTGAATCTCTACGATGAGAACAAGTTTTGAAATTCAACCAGCAACGAGTAAATGGAACTTGAAAATTAGAGATGACAACATTAATTCAATCGAAGCTTATATTCACAAGATCATCATAAAGATCATCCAACACAAATCTAACAAAAGAAGAAGAAAAAAAAAAAAAAAAAGATTCCAATATTTCACTTGTCCAAATTGCACATCGGACACATGACCAATCCATTTTCGTTGCAGTCGGAGCATCTCGCAACCGATTCATCACGTCCCCGCCCTTCTCGACAGGCGGCGACGATCTTCCGACTCCCGCTGCAGGCAAAACACAGCACAAATCGAACTCCGGCGCATCCTTTGCACGAACAACTGCTCTGACTCAGAGAAATCCCTCGCAGGAGCTTCTTCAGCATTCCCCGCTCGTGCAGTCCGACAACTTCATCGGCCCCTCCGATGTACCTACCTCGGATGAACAACCTCGGAGGGACAGCCCTTTTCCCCATGATCTTCCACAGCTCATCTCTGTATTCCATGTGCAAAGAAACGTCTCTCTCCCTGTACTCAACTCGAAAACTCTCCAGGAGAAACCGTATGGAGCTGCAGTCTTCGAAGGTTTTCCTGATTCCTCTCATGCTCGTCGTGTAAAAAACCACGGATTCGTTTCCTCCGGGAGGACATTTCTCCTCAAATTCTCGCCACAGTGCCGATTGCTCCTCTGATTCCTTCTCTTCCGTGTTCTTGCAGAGATTCTCCGGGGGACCCGGATTAGGGGATTCAACAGGGTCAGGGTGGTGGTGGTGGTGGTGGTTTGTTGTTGTTGTTTTCGATTCTTCCGACGACGACGATGACTGCTGTTGTTGTTGATCTTGATCTTCATCCTTGTCGGATGATTCATTTGTTTGGAAAAGATTTCCATTGGTTGTCCGTAACAGTAGGCTTTGTTTGAGGGAAGTGATGGTTGAGCTGGATTTCAGTTTCTTTATGACTCTTCCTTTCATGGTTTTCACACCTTCTTCTACCATTTTCTCCTGTCTTTCCCTAACAAGGAAAACTCCATTAAAGAGGTCAAAATTGAACTGTGCTTTTTTCTCTCTGTATTATGATGATTTCCAAAGCCAAAGCCAAAGCCAATTGTTGTTGTTTTACCTTTTAAAGATATATCTCTCAATCATGACTTGATAGGTAGGGTAGTGATTGGCTGTGGAGGAGGAGAAGATAGTGAGAATACAACCCACCCCCACCGGAAGTTTAGATTGGCAAAGTGGCCATCATCGACGGTCCACATTGATAAAGAGAATACGGACCTACATTGTTGATCGTGGTGCTTCAAACAGCCAAGTGCAGGGTGAGTTAAAAGAACGAGCTAGTACCCTACCTGTTATAACAAATAGAGGGTCACAAAACTCCAAAATTTCGATTTTTCCTTCCCCATAGTAGTGCCGAGTTCAAAAAATGGAGTAAAAGGACGGTGAGTTTGCACCCGAATAGTAGTTTCCTGGGAGACAAAGGTCAGCCACCATTCATCATTCGTTCACAAGGAGAGGGAAAAAAGCCGTTTCTTTTCTCTTTATAGTCGCTTTTTGGCTTTCCCTCAGGATATAAAGCAAAACCGTAGCCTATAGTGGTTGAGCCTTTTTTTTCTCTTGAAGGGCACGAGTGATGTTTTCTTGGCTGCATAGAAAACATCACTCGTGCCCTTCAAGAGAAAAAAAGGCTCAACCAAAAAGGAAATCATAGTTCACACATGGTAAAAGAATCTCCTTAACCACCACATATTTGTTTAATAATACGCCATTATGACGACTCCTTTTCACCTCACTTGGGACCCTGATCTTGGCTGGTGTCGATATTTCACACAACACGAAAAACCGGCCCAAATCTAGCACATTATAGGTGTATCTGCTGACACGAACCTACTGACAAAACCCAAGTTCGATCGAACTAACATGTTTTATGCCATCAGGCATCAAACATGATCAGGACGGTCAACATACAATAATCAGGTCTATAACATGCAAGCAGTTGAAGAGAACACGTGATAAAACAAGAACATGATTGTTTCTTCCCAAATATACGTTGTCTGTTTCTTTCATGAAGCTTATATCAGCAATCTTTCCCAAAAGATAAAAGTGATACAACAGAAGGTAAATAGTACGGGGTTTATATATACATTATTTTGAGAAAACGGATGGCGAAGTTCTCATCATCTTCAATGTGCTCGAGCGGCTAGCTCAACTATCAGCTACGCCACCTGACTCCCCCAGACCGATTCTGAAGTCAAAGTTGATGCATGTCAACTTATTATTGCCATCCGACAATGTCATTTCGAGAGTGTAGGAACCCTGAAAAAGTTGGAAATTGGTAAGCGAAAAATTATCATCGATGCACAAGGAAATGAGATGATAGGAGTACAGAATTCTCTTGAACTTCACAGAGCCTAATTAACGAGGTAATTGTAGCTCGGATTAAGTGATTGTCACCATGGACTAAGAAGATCAAACATTCATCAATATGCCATATTATGGCACACACTAAGCCCAATCCTGATAAAGAGGTATGTGGTATGCATCACAAAGCATCCATATTTTCATTTTGGGGTGTCTTAGAAATCAAATGAAAGCGAAGTATGCAGAACCACATTAAGTAAAAATGAGAAGATGACTCACCGGTGGAGTAAATCCAGGTAACACTTGAGAGTGAGAAATCACAAAATCTCCAACGGTAACAGGGCAGGTAGTCTCATCACATAGATCATGATTCTCAGTGTGGATGTGCAGTCCAAAGTACTTAACATCAATTGCAAGTTTCCCTCCAGAGATGGGTTCACCTGCACAGTTCAAGTAAACATTCAAGTCACAGTTCAAGTTCTAAAACATTTTTCCTTCAGAATATTTTAACATGTCATGGTCTCATCTGACTTGAACCTGCACTAAACTCTGATGGCAAACCAAAAGATATACCTACTAAATGATATTGCAAATTAAAGAGCTCAATATAGAAAATAAGAATTCAATATGGCATGTAAAACAATCGTGCATCGGAAAAAAAAAGGAAACACAAATGAGTTATGTCCTTTAAGATTTAGCTGTTCAAATTCAACAACTCTTTGTAGTAATCAGAGCCTAGTTCCAAATGGTACAATATCTGGTCTAATCATTTCAGTAGTTCATTTAAATAAATGTATCTTCATTTACAGAAACACATTAAGAGCTCTAATGCTTCACATCAAGAATAAAAGGTAATACGCAGTTAGAGCTAGCACAATTCAAATATATCACAAAATGAAAAAGTGTATAACTACAAAGAAGCATGAGAATACGTTAGGCTTTGATGATGATATTGACTTCTAATCCAAAACTCAGAATAAAATTGCTCCTATTATATAATATTCTATGTTCAACTGATTATATAACTCATATCTCAGCCATCATCTTTTGTCAAAACGCATATTCTCATCCAGGTTTAAATATACCATGTCTTTTCTAGTAGTTTCTTTCCAAACATTCCTTTCTTTTTCAATTTGAGTTCATAACTTTTTTATTTCCAATCCATCAACCGTTGCTAGTCTTATTACTGTTCCTATTATAGAACAACAACAATGTTAAACAATTCTGTTAAGCACACAAGTTACGCTCCTATTATAGAACACAACAGAAAATAAGAAATCTGTTTATAGCCATTAGCTGAAAACAACAAAGTAGAAGATTTTTTGGCATAAAAAAGAATCATGCAGCTAATTGCAACATCATTGACATTAACTGGTAACAGCAAGTGAAATAAAAACCCTAACAATTGCATCAAATTAGGGAAAATAAAAGGGCTTTAATGTTTCCATCAGAACCAAGGGCACAAAATACATAAGTCAACGACCAAAAACAATTAAGAAGAAACTCCTGAGAAATAAAAAGAAAGTTAAAATCCTTTACCAGTAGATGCAGAAATGCTAAAGGTAGCTTCTTGGCCTCTTATTACAGGGAACGGATTTATATCAACTCCACTAACCTTAACAGGATAGTCGTTCTTGTTGGCTGCAACAGAAAACCAGTCAATTACGTAAACTTATACATACAAAAAATGCTAAAAACCTACTGACAATATCAAACAGACACCACTCATTTAGACAATCAAAACTTCAACCCCATGAACCCTAAATCACATACTTCGCCCAAAATTCGCAAGCAAAGCTAAACAATTCTACTCTATTAGTCTCTCAAATTTAGCAATCAGCTACATAAAAATTTTATCTACCCTAAATTGATACTTCCCCCCGATCCCCACCCCACCTTTCTTACTGGGTTCGAATTCGTTTTTCAAAAAAAAAAATTCTAACAATGGAAGAAAAAAACAGAAACTCACAGCAATATTTAACTTTGGTAGTTTTGGCCGAAATCGAGGGAACAAGCAAACACATTAACATGAAAACTGCGACTCCCACGGGAAAGAATTGAGACCTCGCCATCGTTTCCTCTAGAGTGAGAAAGAAAGAAACAGAGGAAGAAACAAGAGAATTCTTGAGAAGTGAGAGGAGGTGGGAGAATGACTTATAGGCGTAGAAATTTATGATTGGTAGGTTCGGGTTAGCCTAACTTATCTAATACCTAGAACTTAGAATATTATCAACTCTATAATTATAGAATCTTTTCGGTATCAAAACACAATGAATAATTAAAATGATAATAATCTTATTTTGATGATATATTTATTAAATAATTATAAATATTATATATTTTATGCTTATGTGTTTTTACTTTATTATTATTTTTTTTACAATAGTGTATTTGAGTCGAGTCAAATATTATAAATCTCATGATTGAAATTACATTAATGTTACAATTTGAACTAGGGGTGGGCACGAATCGATTTTCACAAATTGCGGTTTTCACGAATCGGTTTCCTTAAATTTAAATTTTTTTTGCCAATTCAAAAATTGAACCTAATTCGTTTTAAAACTTAAGAAACCAATTCGAATTCGGTTTAGACAGTAGAAACCGAATTCACAAATTTGTTTCCAGAATTAATAGTTTAACATAATAAGGCTTTGAAAAAAATGAAAGAGAGATGGGAGAAGGAAATAGGATGAGTAAAGAAAGAAAGATAATGAAAAGAAGAAAGAAAATAGATGAAGAGAAGAAAATGAAAGAGAGATGGGAGAAGGAAATATGAAGAGTAAAGGAAGAAAGATAATGAAAAGAAGAAAGAAAATAAATGAAGAGAAGAAGAAGGAACAGTGGTGGGTTCGCATAGCAAGGAGAAAGGAAACAAATAAAAAGGAGGGGGAGGGGAGAGAGAGATGTAGTGAGGCAGAGGAATTAAAAAAATGAGAAGTATAAAATTAAAAAATTATAAATCATATATCCCAATTCAATTTTCGAATCGGTTTTCGGGTTGGATACCAAATTCTAAAACCGAATTTATAATTCGAATTCGGTTTCAAACCAAACCTAATTCGAATTGGCTTATTCGAATTCGGTTCGATTTTTGAATTGGACCAAACCATGCCCACTCATAATTTGAACTGAATTAATAGTACATAGTATTACAATTTGAATTCGATTCCAAATTTCCAAGTATCCAAGTTAAGTTAAGTATCCAAATTTCAAAAAAAAAAAAAAAAAAAAGTTAAGTTAGTACTCGAATTAGTAAATTCGAGAAATTAAAACTCAATCAAACAAGAGGAAATTGCCATTTTATTATCGTACATTTATGAATTATTGGACCACATGTTTTTGTATATTTATTGATTTTTTTACTTTTTATGGATTGAAGATTAATGCCATACATAAATGATTAAATGCTAATTACAAAAGTCAATAATTCAATCCAAACAAAACAGTGACTCAGTAGAGGCCACAATCGAGGGGCCCACTAGAGCCCCCAACGAAAAATACAAAAGAGCCGCATAACGAGGTGGGCCCACATCTTTATGCTATTTTGTCACTTATGCGCATCGTGGGCTTCAACTGAGCCCGAATATATCAGCCCAATGGTGAAATCAACAGCAAAAGATGCCCAGACCAACAGGCCACCTTTTATGGATATGGCCCATTAATGGATTTCTCCATCTCACCAATCATCATGTAGTTTTTTTTTTTTTTTGTTTAGCTTTTTTTTAAAAAATCAAGTAAGTATTGTAGAGAAAAATCCCTATTTGTGATGGAAAATTGGAAATGAAATTGGTGGAAAAAGATGGGGTGCTTTTTGATCTGTGAAAAAAAATAGGGTAATTGCATTTGTAGAATGCAACTTTACAAATGCGTATTTTTACCTCTTAATTATTTATTTGTTGGATAAATTTTTAAAATGGTAAACTTGCATTCTGAAAATGCAATTATCAATTTTTTTGTTTTTTAATTTAACTTACGGAAAATTTTCACTTGACGGAAGTGAGGTGAAAATTGCATTCTCCAAATGCACTGTCGGAGTTTTCTTTTTTCACATCTTCTTTCAAAAAACATACACCAGACGAAGCGATTTGGGACCTGTTTCAAACCCAATTTCAAGATTTTTTTTTTAATCTCCAAAACCCCTCCCTCATCTTCTTCACTCTCATCTTCCCTCCCGACGCCTCCCACCGCCAAATGAAACTCAAAACCATTTTCTTCTTCTCGTTCTTCTTCTATTTCTTCTACTTCTTTTCATTCTTCAATCTCGTCGTCCGCCGGAATTTCAAAGTTCATGAAAACGTTGAACTCCCCGATTCAACCATAGAAGCCGGCTACTTCGAGGCAAAAACGTTGGTCGCCGGATCTGCTTCCGCAAATTGTTGGTCACCAGATGTACACCGGATCTGCTTCGTTGCCATCTACATCTTCTTTCTTCGTCGGCATTTGTTTCTATTTCAACTTTATCTATTTCTTGAGGTATAACAATGTATATTTTGGTCAGCACGGTGATTGCTTCTGAAATTGATAGTCTGGAGCAGCAAAGTATCTATATTCAAGAACAAATACGTGCTTTGAGGAAGGTTGAGCAAGATGACATGAAAAAAGAGTAAGTTATGGCACATCTATGATTCTCTTCTGTGTTCATCTTGCATTAGAGTGTAGAAATCTTCACTGTATGTACTTAATTAGTTGCAGCTTCTGTTAATTAGTTGGTGTTTATACTAACCTGTGCACATGATGATGTTTACTTGATGAGCTGTAAATAGTTAGTTAGCAAGACATGTGCAAGCATGTGATATTTTGAAAAGAAAGGAAAAGCATGTGATATTATGGATTTTGGCAATGCTGATTTTTTTTTATGCAATGCTCTTTTTTTTGTTATGCAATGCTCCTTTAAATTGGACGCAAATGTATGGTTGTCAAATCCTTTCAGGATGAATGTTTGATTTTGGCTATAACTGAAAACTACTTGTTCTCCTATGAAATAAACGGCACCACGAGGAAAAATTCCGCTAAAATTCCGGAGGAGATCTATGAATAATGTGATCCATTAGATCGGCGTATTGGCCAGATTACGGTTGAGAGGATGGCGAATATGATGGATCAAGTGATGAAGCGCTTAACCGAGAGGATGCATGCCCTTTTTGAACGCTATAACGGAAGAGGTATTCCCTACCAAGTAAATTATAACAAACGGAAAGAAGTCAATGAGGAGTCGTTTGGGGTGAGAGTATGATGACGATATTCCTCATGCTCTCTAGGTTCATGAGCGGTAGCAACAAGCCCTAGCAATGAAGGATAGGCAAATAGTGATATCAACAAATAGTGATAACAAAGGGGAGGGATAAAAATAAAATTTCCTTCGATGAAATCAAATAGTGATATCAATAGTCATCCATTTATTGAAGTTGAAAATAAGACAACCCATGCATGAGGATGTATGAGAAGAAAAAAAAACTTCTAAATTAGAAAATAATTTGAATGTGATTGATTCTTTCTTCTATATGCCTAAGGAAAAAAAAATTGTTGCAAAGATTCTAATATGATTTATTTTCTTTTTTTGCTTAGTTTTTAAGTCATTCACCTTTAGTCTACTCCAATCATCCAAAACCAAAGATTCCACGTATAGGTGATAAAATAAAAATTTAAGTCAGAGCAATAAATATAGAGGTTCACTTGATACAAGCTCTATGAAATGTTTCTGAAGTGGATCCTTTTGGTGCAATTTTATACGGCCTCAGACAGAGCTGTCTTTAAGCATTTTTCTTGCTTTCTTATGATGTTTGCCTTTGTTTTGCTAGTTTTGCAGTCTGTTGTATATAGTTAACTAGGCTAGTTAGCCAGGTCAGGCAAATGAAAGATTTGAAAGTTGTGTTAGGCTTTTGACTATTGAAAACGACATCTTTTAACATGAAAGTCCAATGCAGATTGCAGAACAACTTGTGTTCACAGCATGTATGCAGTCTTACTTGGAAGCTGTCCCTTGGGTAGGGGAAGGGGAAGAAGATGAAGTAGTTACTTCGGTTTTACGCCTGCAAGGCGAGGGAATTGGAGTTACCCCAGTCTTGAAACGGGTATCATCACACATTACAAAGCCCCAGTCTAGAATGTTGCTACTTTGTGTTCTGGAAACGGGACTGTGTGATTCGGTTTCATGATTTCTGGAATTCTGGCTGCTGGAATGCAGTTTTGAAGGCTGAACGATTGGAATTTGGGCTGATTATTGCTGGCTCGGACCAGTTTGGGCTTCCTTGGAAATCTGTGATGCTTGATTTTTGCATTTTGTTTGCTCCGAGGGAGTTTGGACTGCAATTCGAATGTTGCAATTTGTTTTTGTGCAATTTATTGCTGAATTGTGGGGGAGTAGATTGCTGGATTTTCAGAATATATGCTGCCATTTGGGATAATTCGAAGTTGTTTTGTTCTGGACATTAATATCTTCTACCTGTTTTGTTTTCTGGAAATGGATTTAATGATTCTGCATTTGGGTCGTTTTGGGGCTTCTCTGGATTGATGAATTGTGAATTAGGGATGGGACTTATGGTTGTCGGTTAAGATTGGTCTAAAGGGTACAATCTTGAAGATTCTACAAGTGCTGAATTATCTCAGTTCAGTCTTTGTTTTAGTGTATTTGCAGAGGCTATTCTTGTTTCCTCTTCATGGGTTGTGCTTTCCTGTACATAGCAAATGCTTCTTTAGTTTTAAAAGAGAGTAAATTACATTTCTGTTTTGTAATTTTTGGTCCTCTTATATGTAAAAGCTAGGAATTTTTTGTTCAATTAAATTAGAAATTTAAACTTCTCCTTAATCCCCTTTCATGCATTTATCTCGCAGACATAAGGTATCATTTGTGTGTTCTTTCTGACATAAGGGATTATTATACGTTATGACACGCATGGATGAGTGGAAGGAACCGTTCGCATATTAAAGATTCTGCTTGAGACATGTGAAGAGTAATGTGACCAAGAAATTTAGAGATGCAAAACTGAATAAATTGGTTTGGTCCCTAGGTTGTACTACCCAGATTAATTAGTAACTAATGTAATAGAGGTAGTAAATTGCTTAATCGATGACTTTATGAGAATATTATCTTGAAGATTAACTTTTTTTTTTTTTTTTAACACCAATTGTCTATATTGATAGGTATAAAAAAACTATCAGGGACAATGGATATATTGAGCGCGTATATATATAAGACCCTACTTAAAAATCCTAAACCCATATAATACTTTAATTTAAAATATGATAATTTCCACAGTTGCATTTGCCAAATGCAATTCCAATCTCTTAAGAATGCATCTAACATTTTGTAAACTTCCGTCAATTTTGATGGCAACACTCAATTATTTAATTTTTTTTTTCAAAGTTGCATTTACATAATGCAATTCCAATATTTTAAATCAATATCTAGTATATAAGTAATTAAGAAGTGAAAATATAAAGTTGCATTCTGCAAATGCAACAACCCTATTTTTTTTTTTCATAGAACAAAAAGCATCTCATTTTTTACCACCTTTTTCATTTTCATCACATTTCGGGATTTCATTCAAGTATTGTGTGTGTGTGTGTGTGTGTGTGTGTGTGGATTGTGCCTCACACAACACGGGACGAGGTTCCCGGTAGTCTGAACTTATACTAGTGAATGCATAATGTACATTTTGCACGGTAATTTCATAGGTGAGGTGATGGATCATACAAAACGGGGGAGGTTCCCAGTAGTCTGAATTTATACCATTGAATGCATAATGCACATTTTTGTACGATCATTCAGAGGTGAGGCGATGGATTTTGAACCAATCGCCTCATTCCAAGAAAAATCCTAATTCTTCTTTGGTGGCCAACTCTTCTTCGGAAGAATAAGAATTTAATTACTCTCTTCTATATATGTAATATGTGACACAATGCATAATTTCTCAAGCATTAATTGGCTTCCCCAATTGCAAAGAAGGTTGCCCTAGCTTCATAAATCAAAATGTCCTTCATGGGCAGCCATGTGAAGGGTCAACCACCCAATAAATTCCACTGTAATATAACAAGAGTAAATCTAACTAACTTTGGCCGTCACACCAACCAACCGGTTCTACATTTTTTTTTTCATTTAATTTATTTATATTTTTATATCGTTTAATATACTTTTTGTTTTATTTACAGTTTTTTAAGTGAAATAAAAATCAGACTATAAATAAAAACATTATTTTCACAAATCATTAATGAGTAGAAACTTGATTTGCACTTTCGTACAACCTTTCTTTGAATGCCAGCTACCAACATATTTTAACTTACACAAGGGAAGACTATACAAGTGACAAATTATTATTTCACACATTTTTTAAGGCAGTTTGAA
This sequence comes from Leptodermis oblonga, assembly GCA_016801395.1. NCBI lineage: Eukaryota > Viridiplantae > Streptophyta > Magnoliopsida > Gentianales > Rubiaceae > Leptodermis > Leptodermis oblonga. The sequence continues at coordinate 5,720,138 of CM028750.1, read as the reverse complement.
AGTTGTAGTTGTGTATCTTATAAAGAATCTTATTATAGGTTTAAGGTTTAAGTGTTCGACACGGGATATTTCAGTAATTAAATTTGAGGTACACGGGTATTTTTATAACATTTTAATGTGAAATAATACATCATTAGTTATCGTTATATGTGACATTTCAGCAGTTAAACTCATAACCGTGATACACCGTAAGGTAAATTCAATATGTGATACTTCAATGATTAAACATATAAATGTGATGCGGTACTTCAATACGTGATACATTATAGGCCAAATTTGATACACATGCTCATAACATAAGCGTGGTACCCTTAGTACACAAGTTTTAATCATAGTCTAAACTTAATACATGCAACTGCACAACCAGACCATAACATGCTTTGTACGTAAACAAGTTTTTGCGCAGATTTTCAACGCTAACATCCTAAAATAAAATTTCCAAATAAAAAAGAAAATCCCATTTTTTTTGTTGGAATTTGCATGTACTTTACTTTTCATAATAGAACACAAACATAAATCATTTCACTTGTTTCTCTTTTTTCTATTTTAAATTATGCACTACATATATGTATAAAATTATTCATATTAGTAAATAAATGTAGGGATGGAAGTAAGAACATTGTACAAACAAGTGAAGTAAATTCATCGTGGTAGTAGATCTGCGTCAATGTCAATAACAACGAATTAATTATATATCTACCACTAAAACTTTTTTTTTTAAGAAAAAAGAAAAATCCTACAATTAAGTTACTGCTATCATGTATGGAGAGAAGGAAGGAAGAAGATGCAAGATTTAACCGGCCGGCCGGCGCTGAACTGATACATACAGATCAGCCAAGGGGTCTGCTCGCGAGCGGCACCACCTCCGCCAGCGGGGTAGAAAGCGGTGACGGCAACGGCGATGTCCTGCACACCGGGCAAGTGGGATTCCGGCGCAACCAAGGATCGACGCATTTATAGTGGAAGAGATGGCCGCAGTCCGGCAACAGCCGCAGCATATCGCTGCCTTTATAGTCCGCCAAGCAAATGGAGCAGCAGGTGGCGGTGGAGTCCTTGTTCTTCAGCTTCGCCTCGGAGTACAAAATTGTGGGGTAACTCAGGAGAGTCTCCTCGTCCAGCCCGATTTCCACTATATGGTGGTGGTGGTGGTTCTGGGCGCCGCCGCCGTTGTGGGCCGGGTTTCTGCTCGGAAGCGGTTCGACCGTTACGGTTATATTGTTTCGGGTGCAGTAGTAGGACGCGAGTGTAATGGTGGTGATCAGGAGGAGGATTCCGACCGACACGCCTATGCCGTAGCCGAATCCGCCGATATTTTCTGAGCCCAGGAAGCCGCCGGAGGTGGGTATTCCGGTGGTGGTGTTCATCTTGCTTGTTTTGTGAGAAGAAGATTGGTGTAGTGATAATATTGGTTGAAGTAGTACTCTTCCTGGCTTGCAATTGTCATATGCAAAAATTAAAAAGAAAAAAAATGGTTAGAGAGAGGAGACAAAGAGGAAAGTCAACGAATTATAATGAAATGGGATAGAGTTATGACTTTATGAGATATCATTAAGGGAAGATGAACTTAATTATCTTCCTATAATGAATTAAAAAAGAGGTGATTTTTTTAATTATTTTTATTTTAAAAAATGTAAGAATATGTGCAACAATTGGGGCTACTCGGAGGAAAAAGACTAAACCGAAGAGGACCGACATTCGTTCTCACAAAAATTGCGTCCCTGTACCTGTACGTACGTGTGAGTTGGCCTTAAATGTTTTGAAATGTTCATTAGACCTCATTACAACAAAAAGAATAATATTTGAGTGAATCTTACATCGTAGTTTCACAAAAATATAGTATTTTATCGGTTTCACAAAAATTCAATTTTAAGATGGTGGTTTAATTTAATTTAATTTTATTTTATTTTTTGGGGGAGAGAGATAGTATATGGTTGTTTAATTAATTAAATATATATGATGTCAACGGTTCTTTCTTTTTTTCCAGCGTGCGTCCTTTTCTAATACGCCTATTTTCATGTGAGCCTCTGAGCCTAACACGGTATTCTCCTTTGGCCAAATGGCCATTTGTTTATACTATTTCTATGATTGAATTCAACTCTTCCGTTTCAATTTTCAAGTTTTATTTTATATCTCTCTTTCTTTGCACGTCCCGTGCACTAATTAATTGCTTGGTGATCAACCATAAATGAATTGTATATATAGTATATTATTAGGATTATGAATATATAAAGTGGCTGGTCTAACTTCTAAGAATATACTACTACACAATTTAATTATTACTTAATTGGGGTTAATCTTTCCTAAAATTTTGAAGAATTGACAATGTCCACTAAGTTTTCCTTTTTTAATATAATCAATATTGGTGTGCCTAACTCGACATTTGGCCCAATCCGTGTAGGCCTAAGAAAAAGCCTAACAAGGATGATAGTAAGGTGTTCAGCCGAGGCCGAAAAACAAGGACCACGCTAGTAAGAGGTTCTAACCGATCTTGATAATCAAATATCACATTGCCCATGTATGGTTAGGGGACAATTAAGGGGATATCATCCGAATATTGGGGTCGGCTATAAAGCAGTTACTGATTGTGGGAGGGCATAAATACCTAGAGGCAATTGCGAGATTCCCGGGGTCGGCCAACGGGTAGAAGATCACCATTTTCTATATGCATATTCTACCCAATTGGAAGGTACGTTTGAATTCATTGCACTAAAACTATGATAAAATAACTCCTAATTTATAATAACCTAGGATTCAAAGCAAAAACAATTGTTACCAATTCCTATGACTCGTCCACCATAAAAAAAAGAAAAAGAAAAGAAAGAGGAATATATAAACCTCAACAAAGCATTTATATCAATAATTTGAAAGATTTAAAAAAATTTTAAGGGAGATAAATATAAATTTTATATTAATAGACACAAAAAGCCAGCTACACCCCAGCCAACTATAAAATTCTCCTTTGATTAATCTGTCTAGTGCGACAACACATATGACATATATATATGTATATATATATGTGGTGAGGGTGTTATCAACATAGTTGTATGTTAGCGAATTTTAATGATGGCCCTGTAGCTGAGGGATTTAATAATAATAATAATATACATTTGGTGGAAGGTCGACTGTTTGATCATAATTAGGTTCATGATCAGTTAAATTAATAATAATTTTGATGTTAATAGGACAAATTTTGGCGGTTTAATTAATTATAGTATTACCAAAATGTCTCATCTAAGATCCTTACATTACTTCTTAATTGGTTGGTTGATCTATGTAACAAAATATTATCTGAGTTTATTTATATTAATTTAATACCTAAATCAAATCTAATAAGTTCAAAAGGGGGTGTGGCCCACTTAGCAAGTCTCTTTTATTTTATTTATGTTTTATAAAGTTAATTACTCATGTTTTATTTTGACTCTTTCAAATATACAAGTTAAACAATAAATATATTACAATTTATTTCAAATGTAAGGGAGCTATATCCTCTCCAAGTCTACAGTGAATGTTTAGGCATGCAATTAAGCGACATTTGTGTTTAAGGAGGGGTCAAAGTTCTCTTGGGCCGTAAGTTTTGAATTTAATTTTACGGCCTGTATTTTTTAGCGGTCAGGTCAAAAGTGTGTAATTTGTACTTATTAGTTTAAAAGTTTGGATTACAATTAATTAATAAATGATTATTGTATTGTCGAGATTTTATTCACATTTTATCGAACATAATACATACGAGTATACTGATAAGGATAGTTAAACCTAAATGAGTGTGTGTTACTATATTCTCACTATTATTGGGCTATAATGATAAGGATAAAGTTCAATTTTTAGAAAATGTAAAATTTGTTATGCATTGTAAAAAACGAAACTTAAAATGTAAGAAACACTATACGCTTATAAACTTATTTTTAATACTCGATTGAAATATCATCGGGACATAAACTGAGTTCTGAACTATAACACTCATAAGTTATCATGCAGTGAAATTAAGAAAACACATTACTCCTAACTTAATTTTTGGGTAAGCATCTAAATTTTTTTTGCTTACTTCTGTATGTGGATACACAAGATCACATGTAACTTCGCTGAATAAATACATACATGGTAGACACACAATATTTGAGTACAATGAACTTTATTCATATGCTCAGTATACATATTGATTATGAGTTAGTCATTAAGTATCATATATCATGTATCAAGTTTAGCCTCATGTATCATATTGGTATATGATTATAACATTAGAATTTAACTATCAAACGTTAAATGCTCAATTTGAACATAAGGCGGCGGTCGTGGCGGTGAAACAACGGAGAAATAACGGCGATTGAGTAGCATCGGGAGAGTTCAGTTTAAGTTAAGGCTCTTTGTATTTTAGGTATAATATAGGCATAGATACGAATATGGGGTAATTAATTTAATTAAAATTACATTATATATAAATGAATAATTGTTTTCATAAAATTATTATAAAATGAAATTAAATCTTTGGTTGAATCAAATCATCAAATAGGACATTAAAAAACTATAATCTCAATCAGAAATAATGCATTACAAATATAATTCTATAGCTATTTGCATAGATTAAATTTAATAACGAAAATGATTCATTTCATTTTACCATAGTTTCATTATAAGAAAATACTACAGTTGTTTCCCATTACAATAATTTTATTTCATTTTAAGAAACTGTGCAGTCATTTCACGTAATTACTCTATTGATACAGGTGGAGGATGGGGTGGGGGTGTTAGGCGGAGGAATGTGTGTCGGTATCACATTGGCAAATAAGGATTGATGCATGATCATAAATATGGTAATACAAAACACAGAAAAGTCTGTTCTTTTTATTGAAGATTGTTATCTAAATTGGTAAAATCACCAAATTAATGTTAAAGAAATTAGATTGTTTAACTAATTTAGATATAATATCTCGGAGAAGTAACGGTAGAGACTATTAAGTAAATGAAGGTAGGAATCAAACTTAAAACATTTGGCCATTCACTCTAATTTTTAGTAATATAGTCGCCACATCAATTACGATGATAATTCACCATTGTCGGCATCATCATCTTCACCATTGTCGACATCGTCGACATCATCATCTTCATCACCCTACCAGTCACCGCCCATTGACATCGATTACCGCCAATTGCCGCCCATCTATTACCATCTCCGTCTTCACCTTCATCGATTTGATGCTTTATGAAAAAACGAAGGTGATGAATTAAGCCGATGAAGGCGATGAATCAAGCCAACGAAGATGATGTCACTGACGGTGATGAAGATGATGTCGACGACGACGATGAAGAAGATGTCAGTTAATGGGAAGTTATATGTTGGTTAAAGGACTAATTGGTATTTTTTTGAAACCTCAGTGATGTTTTTGCTTTTTGTCCAAACTTTGAATAGGCGGGATTGGAACGAAAAAATTGGGGAAAATCCCATTACCCACCGGCTTGAAATATCCCCTCCACCGCCTCCTTTCTTTGAGTGTTGTCAGTCTCAACTTTGAGGAGATCAACGGTTGGGGATCTCGAGCAGTGTTGTTTGGCCCTGCTTGGCCAGGCCCGGCGGGTCGACCCGGTCAGCTCGCAACCCGCAGGCCTTGTCGGGACAAATTATAAGGGAACCCGGATTTGGGGTGACCCGGTCAAACCTGGTCCAAACCCGGGTCGACCCGCAGAGCTTTTTTTTTTTTCAATTAAGGGATTTTTTAAAAATTTTGGCTTTAGTAGGGATTGAACCTTAGTGTCCAATATAAACAACAAGAGTACTTACCACTAAACCACAATGACTTATTTGATTATTTTTGTGAAAAATAGTATTTTAACTCATATTTTAATATGAATCATGGGCTTTCTAATAATAATATATTAATTGAACCATCTAAACTAATGTTAATCTCATTATAATTCCTCACTATTTATAATTTTAAGACAATAATTTTTTATTAGTTGTTTTCTTTTCATTTAAAGCTTGTTTAATTTTGTCATGTATTAATCTAAAATATGTTTCCATTTCTTTTACATCAAATTTTATCTTTTTTTTTTCCTAAGAAAATGTAGTAATATAATTTTTAGAATATAACTAATATTTTATAATTTATTTACTTATTGAGTTTTATAGTAATGAATTTTAATGTTTAAGATACTTGTAAAATTCAGAAATATATATAATTGTTGTGAAGGAAAAATATTTTAACTAATATTATTTATATTCTATATATATATATATATTTATTTATGACATCATCCGGGTTGACCCTCCGGATCGTGCGATCCTTGGGGCTCGCCGGGTCGGTGGTGGGGCGGGGCCGGGCCGAACAACATTGATCTCGAGCTGTTGAATCGTTCCAATTTCCATTTCCATTTGTTGATGCCTCGTTCAAAGGGTGTAGGTGAAGAACTTTGGGATCTTGAGGACACCGGAATCCACGTGCCTTTGACCCTATCTCTTGTTTCTTCAAAGGCCGCCACTGCCTTGGCCCAGTCATAGTAAGAACAACCGCCATTGTTATGCTCCATGTCCATGGGTTCAATCTCAAACTTTGATTCTGTTATTGATATTGATGATAAATTATCAGTTGTATGGATATCTAATATTACCTAGCCCATAATTTATGTTGTTTTCTTACAGGTTTCCGGCTTTCAACCAGAGGTACGCCTCATCTTTCTCATTTAAGTTTTGATTTCGTTTCAGTTTTCTTGTTATTTTGCTGCGCTGATTTCTTTTTCATTTTCCGTTTTTCAAATTATGTTGGAGTGCATAATTTTCATTATTTCTTTTTCACTCTTTTTCAGTTGTACGCGTTCAAATAATTGTTTTGGCATTTTCCCTGCGCAATTTTTGGTGAAATTCGCCTTTCTACAACTGTTTTTGGGGTTCAGTTTTGATGTAGCTTATGAATTCAATTTTCTTTTGCTTATTTTGATTTTTATGCGTCCAATTTTTTTAGCAGCTTTATTTATTTATTTATTATCCTTTTCAATTCTTCACGAGTAGTAAGTTTTATGAATGATGATGGTGGTGATGCATAAGTGTTTCATGCTGTGAACTTCGATAAAGCTAAAGGAGAAATGATGAGGATGAGAAGGATAAGTGAAGATATTGAATTCTTAAATATTGTTTTGGTTTTGTTAAACCGACTGGAGTTACAGAGTGAAGATGAGTTAAAGAGTTTAAAGGACTGAGCATTGGGCATTTTGTCTTTAATTAATAAAAAGGATGGGTATGTGGCCATGCATTGAAAACTATTTTTTCTTTATGTTTTGTTCTTAACTTTTCCTTGTAGTTACTAAAAACCTGTTTTTTCTTGTAGTTTTGAAGATATGATCCTGTAGGTTATAAGTTTATAATTTATTTTATATTTTCTTCTTGTTAATTAGAAACGGTTAATCATTTGGTTCATAATCTCTTCCATTGCTATGTGAAAGGAAAGAGAGTATTTGCCTTCTATCTTATGCCTTAGCAATTTTTTGCTAGCACTATTACAACATGAGGAATTAATGACGGGCTTTTTAAGGCGGATAAAGGGAAAGCGCCTCAAATTCCAAAAATGCGGACATTTAAAGACGCTTATTCAAAAATAGCCTTAAAAAGTTTTAATAATTTAAAGCGATTCCCAGTATTTGGATTTTTGAGTTCGAGTTGGTGAGTTTTGTATCGGTACTTTTCAATTTTAACTTTACACATTTAAGTATTAGTGACCCATTTAACCTACGATCATTTTGGATTTACTACAAATTACTCGTGTCAGATTTAGATTGACAGATTCCTATGTCGATATTCTCAATTCTGGCCTTACCTGTTTAATTATTCCGGTTGACCCATATAATCCACAAACTCGGCAATGCTCAACCCTAATCCGATTATATCGTGTCGTGTCATACATTGCCAACCATATCCCTAAATTAGAATCCCAATAAATTTCAAATTTGTTCCATAATTTATCGAGCCTAAGATAAATCTCTTTCTTTCCTACAAATTAATAAGGTAGAAATTCACGATCATTTAACCAATTTGTAAGTTTGTAAAGTTCATCTAATTTATTATTAATATAATCTATTTACTTCTAAAAAGATTTTAAAAATATATTATCAGAAACACAGAGCCAACTGTGACAGAGGTCTCACAAGGTGACAAACCGTTACAACAGCCACACTACAAAAAATACCACTACGCGGACCCCACACAACACAAGCACTTACTTCAAATTCCAATTTCCAAAAACAAATAATTTTCAATATGTCCATCTTATACTGTTAAATTTATTTAATTTCACTTAACACGTTAAAACAAATTAAAATAAAATTATTTTATTTTAATAAATTGAAAAGAATAAAATAAAAATAAAATATACAGGAGCCTGAAAGGCAATATGTGTGGATATAACTGTGTGTACATGAATGATGACGCCGGCCGGCCTCCCTCTCATTCTCATGTAGTGGAAATCCGAGAGGGAAGCAAAGCCATCATTTCGTGTTCATTTTGTGCTGAAGAAACCCATCATGATGCATGCCGTGGACTGCGGAGACGGATCCTATGAATGTTGCCCCGCATATTCTTGACACGAAACAATAATACAAAGTAGCTACTTTTACTGAAATCGAAGTTATATTCCGCTTGGTTCGTAGAGGAGAATGAAAATGGGAATGAGAATGATAATAGTGGGGAATGATAGTAGAGGGAATGATAGTAGAGAGAATGATAGATGGTGTTTGGTTCACAAATAAACTTTTTAGGATTAAAATTTATTTTTATTTTTTTTACATTTAAATTTTGATATATTATAAACTATTTGTGTTAAAATATATTATAATGATGAATTTTAGCACTTAAAATTTTTAAAAAATAAAAAATACACACAAAAGGAGGAAATCAAACCCATACCCCCTAATATGCTAGGATATGGAGGATTCCCTCAAAAGAGGGAATCAAACCCATACCCCAATCTAACCAAACAACAACTTTCATTTCCATACCCATTCCATTCCCATTCCATAGTCCCAAAACCCCAAACCAAGCAGCCCCTTAATTTGCTATCACTATTCACTTCTGTGCTATGTTGAGTTACGTTTTGGAATTTGAGTGGCTCCATTGCATCTATTCGTGTTTCTCATGCTCTACTGTACACGCGCATTGGCAGGGCAACATCCGAGCAATACACAACACAGCAACCCCCCCTCCCCCCAACATGCCGAGCAATACACATCCGTTTGTTTTCATACATGAAAATATATTATTTCGTAGTTCTATTAGAAGATCTCGTTTTGTATTACTGTCTGGTATTACGAAATTGACTTTTTTAATTGAACGGAGAAAATACATTTTTATCATAGAATTATTTATTCATTAAATAATTAAATATGATGTGTATATTACTAATGTTATTGTATGGTTATAAGAATTATTATCAAAGAACCGAATAATCACGTAACGAGAAGCTTACAATATATATATATATATAATATTTACATTTTCTTAAATAAATAAAGAGAGGCAAATGGAGCCTAATCGAGAGGGATGCTTTTTCATTTATGATGGGATACACCTGCATTGCAAAAAAGAGAAGAGATTTCACATTTTTCTCAAATCTGTTATTTCTATTTTTGTAAATATTTGTACTTTTCTTTGAATGGGTCTAAATAAAATGAACCAGAAGTTTTACAATTTTAAATAGAGCTACAAGTTTTATTTTTTTGAGAAGGGAAGAACGAAGTTGGCAGAACTGGCAAATGTATGAATCGAACTCCCGACTTCTATATATCACAACTGATAGAGTGGCTTGTTTTTGGACACTTTTATTTAACTCAGAAATTAGTAAATAAAAATAGGAATATGTCTCTAAATCATAACTTAATAAATAAATTTGAGTCAATTTAACAGATTAATTCCACTACTCATGACTTTTCATGCTGATTTGGTAGATAAAACAGATTATTTCCTTGCCTGAAGCCCATTAAGTTTGGGCTGGGCTTCGTTCCATGACTATGATTGGACTGTAAATCAGATCTGTCTGCTCGGAATGTGGGCCTATTGTTGTTTCGGCCCATATTTAACCAAATTGTCCACACCTGGGCTTTTAGTTGGCCCATTTTTTTTAGTTCCGCTAAGCCCATAGCTTTCTTTTCTTGCAAATAGAATGATAACAAACCTTGAAATTATGGTCGACACACTTTTAAAGCCATTCATTAATTGCAGCGGTGGTAGTTGCATCATAGAAAGAATAATAGCTTAACCAAAGCGGTAAAAGAAATACAACGATAAAAAATACGTGACCGAACGACTCCTGAGATAGAGGAAGGACAATGAAGTAGAAGAAAAAATATTCCCGCCCTTGAATAGAGATGAAGCAAAAGGGGCATTTTCAAGGCCCACTTCAATGACCGATCACACAACAAAGTTTGCTTTTGTCTGTTTAGCGAGTTTTTTCATGTTTCTATTCAAGTATTCTTGTCTGTCATAATAAGATTATTCTTTGAAGACGTACTTCTAGTCATCCAAATTATAAATTTTAAGGATGTCTTGGGGACGCATTGTTCATAGAATTATTTTAAATTGACCATAAATTGGTTCCGTTACTTGAATCCGTAAAGATAAATGAAAATTAGTCGCGCACAAACTATGTTAGCTTAGTAAAACTTGACGCTTAAAACATATCGAATGGTGACATCACCTCCCCAATATAATATTACTATGTGTTGAGAAATGACATAAAAAAGTAACATATATTCTTTTCCTTTCAAAAATATGATTTCTTTATAGTTTTAACCTTTCGCATTATACTTTAATTATTTATAACTTATATGCTGTATTTTTTATTTTAAAAAAGGAAAAAGAAAATGAAAAGTTAACCGCTCACATAACTAACTAATAACAGTAATTGAAACAGAATGCTAATTAACCACCGCCATTGTCACCAAGCGAGCGAAACTTCTCCAACTTGATGAAATTCTCCTCTTCTTCTCTCTGTATATATAGGGAGGAGAAGAGCCACAGTCGTCGCTGTCGTTGTTGTGTTATGAGCCGTAGCGTTCAGAACTTGAAAGGATTATTCAACCCCAGTCAAATCTTCTCTAGTGCTAATTTTTGCTCAAATGTTTGTGCTATTGAAATTGATACAGGAAGTGCCCCTATTGCAGTGGTAGGGCTGAAAACGAACACGAACGTTTATGAACAAACTAGGGATCGACTCGTTAAAAGTTCAGTTCGAGATCGTTTATTTATTAATAAACGAACACGAACAAAATTTTAGTCTCGATTAATAAACGAACAATAAATGAACAAAGGGGTTGAAAGCTCGATTACGTTAATGAACAGTTCGATAAATGGAACAATTTTTAAAAACAAAAAAAAAATATATAAACTCTGATTCGTATATACTTACATAAAAATAAATTTGGTCTGGTGGTAAAGCAAGTGAAGGAGAATCGCAAGCACAAGGGTTCGAATCCTTCTTAAGGCTACTGCTATGCAAAACGAGCTCGAGCTCGAGCTCTCTTAAGTATTAAAAACAGTAAGAATGATAAGTACACCAGAGCGTTTTCCCTCTAATCGGTAAACCGATAGAGTCAGAAGCAGCTTACCTTCTGTTCTACGGATCCACCTGGGGAAGGCAACAACATCGGCCACTGTACACCAGAGCGTTTTCCCTATAATCGGTAACCGATAGAGTCAGAAGCAGCTTACCTTCTGTTCTACGGGCGAAAGGAACTTTTGCATCAAGAGAAGACTGCCTTCACAAATGCACAAGGACTATGACTTCAAAAATAGAAAGAGAGATAGAAATTAGTGTATGCGTAGATAAACTTTCTTCATTTCTTACTTATTGAGAAGAATGTGGTTAACATGCAGACCTCACAAAAAAGATAAAATAGGAAAGAAGTAGATTTTACATCTGAACGGGTTTTGTTACATTAAATAAAATTTAGATACTACACCAAAATGAAACTATAGTGACACTGCAAATGTGTTGTTTTAGGCTAATTTTTTGTTGCAATAGAGCTAAAGCAACACATTTTTGAGTATTACCTTTGGTCCTATTGCCTTAGATCTAAGGCAACGCTGTTTGAACTTTACGCATTACTTTTGCTAAGTATTATTATAGATAGCAAATGAAACACATTTCCTCTACTAAGGAGACATATTTTTGTAGGAAAAACATCAATAATAGTCCACAATCTTTGCATATGTATCAAATGTAGTCTAAATTTTTAGTAAGTAATAAATGTAGTCCACAACATATCACTTTTGTATCAATTTTAGTCCAATTGACGGAAATTAGGGCAAATTAATGGTCAACTTAGTTGACCCTCAGTCAAAGAATTAGAATTTTTTTTTTCCTTTTTCTGAAGAAAAAGATTTTCAGGAAATCTTTTTCTTTAGAAATTGTTTTCCGTTTTCTGAAGAAAAAGATTTTCAGAAAATCGTTTTCTTTAGAAATTTTTTTTCTTTCCCTGAAGAAGGAAATCTTTTTCTTTAGAAATTTTTTTTCCGTTCATTTTCTGAAGAAAAAGATTTTCAGAAAATCTTTTTCTTTAGAAATTTTTTTTTTTTTTGTTTCTGAAGAAAAATATTTCTCATTACAAACTCTCTTTCTATGAGATAGATAAAATCAAGCTCACTTTTCCTTCAACTTCCTAGAGGATACCATTCTCAAGTTTCTTGTATGGAAACGAGTCTGAGAGAAGCTCATCACTTATATAAATGTTCAAATAAGTCAATCAACACCGTTAAATTTGAATCTAAGAATTCACATACAAATAATCTAGTAAAACCCTAATAGAGATAAGAAAGAAGTTACATATAAAACATTCTATACAAATAAATTTTAAAGAAATCTTTTTCTTCAAAAACAAAAAAAAAAATTATAAGGAAAAAGATTTTCTGAAAATCGTTTTCTATTTATTTGAAAACTTTGCTCCCTTTCGTGGACACATCAAAATGGCGGGAAGTTTTCCCTCTGCTTGATCTTCAATCCTTTTGCCTTACGCCTCTGTAATCCTTATTGTTTACTGGAGTTCCCCGAGCTCACCAAATTCTAGCGTACAGAGAAAGCTATGTACGGAGGTCACTGCCAATTTGACGGAAATGCCGCCTTCTCCGGCGGTGGTTTCATGCCCTCTCAGGCCACTCAAACCGCCAACGATCCCTCCTTTTCTCCGGCGAAGGTTGGTTTCGATGGAATTTTATTTATTTATTGTTTACTTCAGTAAACCTAGAATGAAAAAGTCTAAAATGAAGAGGAATATTGGGTTCGTGCAACGTTTATTGAATGCCTAGGAGGGTTTAACAATATTCACTTACTAGGTTTCACACAATTGATTGACTGCTTCCTCTGTTACTTACCAAAGGTTGATCATTACTGAATATGCTGAATTAGGGTACTCGATTGTCTCAGTAATTGATCTTCGATTATACTTTGTACCTGATTGGATTTTACGAAATTCCCAAAATTGTTAAGGTGTTTATGCATGACTGTCCGTAAAAATTGCTGAATCCATTGTTTCTGGTGCGGTGTTTTTGCAGAATCGTGATACGCAGACCCTGGTTCCGCTCACGGTGAAGCAAATAAGTGAAGCATTTCAGTCTAGTGACGACAAAACGAATCTTCTCATAGATGGAATCGATGTTAACGATGTAGGATATATCTTTGTGAATAAGTTGTCTTCATATTTTCTGTTTATGGATCATATTTGCAGATGCTAAAGTATGAGTTCTGGTCAAGTTGGTGGGAATGTTGTGCAATAAAGCTGAAAGGATAACTGACGTTCAATTCTTTATAGATGATGGAACTGGCCGCATTGATTGTTTTAGATGGTTATCCACTCTTAATTCTCTTCATTTTCTGATGCTATTAGATTCTTTTAATAAATTTGCTTCAGTAAAGTTTGCTCTTACCTTGATTTCAAACGTCTCTTCATCGTATCTTGTAGGGTGAATGAAGCTGTTGACACCAAGGAAATGGAAAAAGTAGGGTACGTCCTTTTTCTTGTTCACTCAACTGTGACTTTGTTGGATTGATTGTGTACTAGCTCTTAGCTTATGTTTGATTTTATTTAATTTTTTTAAGTTAGGGATGAAATGTATGTTGTTTTTCACGGCCACTTGAAAGGATTTCAGGGTAAAAACCAAATGATGGCTTACTTTATCCGGTATGTCTGGTTACTTTGGTTATGCTCTTGAACAAAGAACATCAGCTTTTACTGCTTTCAATATGAGATGTAGAATGTTGCATTTAACATATGTGTGTAAATACATTTAAGAGTGCCAGTAATACTGATTGCAGCTTGATTTATTTAGTGAAAAAATATAATGACTAATGTGACATCATGATATTATTCACTTGATAACAGTATTTAATAATTTTTAATGATATAGTCGCCACATCAATTACTTTCACAATTCAATATAAATGTTTCCAGTGATCAAAATGAGCCAGAAGATATATCTTAAAAACTCAATGGGTAATAGTCAAAGCACCGAAAAAAGACAAGGAGCAAAAGATAAATACGTCTATTTCTTTGATCATCTTTATTCGCACACTTGTTATATTTGCTTCAACAACAAATAATCAGAAAACAACAATCAATTAAAAATAAAAAATAAAAGCTCTCATTGTCAATATACATTCATCTAAAGCTGAACAGTTATGAAATTGTGAATTTTCACAAGTTACAAGTGCACCCTAAAAGAGTGAATAAGCAATGAATTTACACGATCATGCATAACTTTCTCAATTTACAAGTGGTAGTGGAAAATCACAACTCGAAAAGGTAACAATTACAAACGTTCAGAATGAAACGAATTCAATCAAAACAACTTATTGAACTGACTGGTTAGAGAATGGGCACAGCCGGAGTGTTCCCACTTCATACCATGAGTTGAGTACTGAGAGATGTTTATCTGCACCGGAAAATGCTAACTGTATGCCGATGCTGCAATCTACTCCATCTCCTCCGCAGCCCTTACAGCTACTAGTCTTGATTGCGCAATCTTGGTTATTGCCTGAGCATGAAGAACAGCCAAACCTCTTCCAGTATAGGTTTTGCAGCGTGCCCTTGTTGAATTCCAAAACCTGTAACCGTAGATACTTGGCGTCCAAGATTTCCATGGAAATCTCAAGCGGGATTTTCATGGTGGACCAAGATTTCCATGAAAATCCAGAACGAGATTTTCATGAAAATTCCGCTTAGCTCAAGCGGGATTTTACACGGGTTTTCATGAAAATCAGCCAAAAATCAAAATAAACGAGAACAACAAGAGGGCCAATTTAGTGTTTTCACTATAGAAAAACTTAAAATTGTTCATATGAATAGGAAAACCGTTCCCTTGAATTACAATTCCGATTAAGGGTCCCTGCTCCTCCTCCTTCCTCGTCTGCCTTCTTACTCCCTCCCCGTCAAAACAAATCCACATCCACCGCGCCTCCTCCTCCGTCGCGAGGGATCGGCAAAGACTACGTTTTTTTCTCTCGATTTCAACAATCCATTGTTTATTTTTTCTCCAATTAGTGGTACGCCCCCTCCTCTCACCTTCTCTCTCCACAAAATTTTGGGTCTGAAATCCTGTGATTTCTAATTGTTTGCTTTGAATTGTATTGTGATGTGCAGATCAATGCTGCAGCTGCATCAGTATTCTTCCTCGATAGTCCGACTCATAAATATATTCGCTCTCCATCAGAGCCTGATGCTTTATCTGAGGTTTTCTCTAATAACTGTTTTGAAGTTCTGATTTTCTCGTTTTGCTTTAATTTTGTAGAATTTGTTTTCCTTTCTCTTATATTCGAGCTTAAATATTGCAGGATTTAGTTGCTTATACTATTGTGATGCAATAGTGAGGTGGAAGTTTTAATCCCTTTCTTATCATGATACTTAAAAGGATAAAAAGGTTCTTATCATGATACTTAAAAGGAAAAAAGGGAGGGAGCTGTAGCTTGTCTGAAAGAAAATAATTTATCTGTAGGAGTATGGATGAAGCTTAAAAAATCATGAACTTGGAGATTGGATTGTCAGTTGCCAGGTTAGTTTGTTGAATTTTCATGTTTCTGGAAACTCAGATTTATAGTGGAATAACCATAGAAGGTTATAGTTTGCAAATATTATGAATTTAGGTTCGTTGGTGGGCAGAATTTGATTCAGTTTCTTGGCTACTGCTGAATCTAGTTTGTCAATACTTATTGCATATGCACTTTGGTTCTCCTTCTGCTTGATTTAAGTTATCGCAAGCTATGCAAGCCTCAAGGTGTTGTTTTTTTGGTTTGTGTGGCTGTGTGTGTGTGTTGCTTGTGCTTTTCCCAAAATATTAGAATAATTTTGTGTTTATTATTTATTCAAACTGATTTAATGTCACTGTCAGAAGTTGGTGGAGCAATGTCTGTTTTGCTTGGTTTCGCTCCTCCTTCTACACTTTCAGCTGCCAGTTCCTCTAAGGTAGAAAACCGTAAAACAAATCGGCTATTAGGGTGAATTGAGCAACTGCAATTTTTTTATTTATTTTACTTCCACGATTAGAACAAGTTGTGAATATAAGAGAACAGCCACTGTTTTGCAGCTTAATAAAGTGCTCATACCCGATCCATTTGATAGGCCTCATGCTGTCTTTGCACTTGAAGGAATAGAAGGTAGTGCATTAAACTGTAATAGATGGAAAAAATTTAGAAGATGATGTTTTGTCATCTAAATAGTGGTGAATGATCTTTTACCCACAGATTCCGAGCTTCTCCAAGATTCCATTTTTGGTGGTGCTCTTAAGAGCAAGGTTATTAATGGAGAAAGTAAAGCTGACATTCAAGTTCCAGGTAACTGGAAGCTTTAGTAAGTTTGTTCGATGATTCTGTTCTTGTATATTTTGTTATGTCATATAAGTATTTCAATTATGTTTGCAGATGAGGCTGAAATATCTGTGATCTCTTTGAATGAGCTCCCAAGTTTTGATTCTGATGCACTTTCATCAGATAAAGAACTCCATGAATTGGTTAATTGCAACTTATTTTTTCTCTTTTCTTTACTCTTTTCCCATTTATACTGGAACTATATTATTTCATTTAATTCTATACTATTTCTACAGGCATCTTTCTTGGGTGGTTCATATGAATCTGAGCAGTTGCCACTTAGTGGAGAGTTGACTCTCCCCTTGGCCGGTGGTGAGAATCTCAGACGGGATTTGTCAAAGGTCTTTGCTAATCTCTTGCAGTTTCTGTGATCAATTGCTTTTGAGTGGTTTCACTCCTCTTGTTTCCAAAATAACATATATATATTCTGTATAATTTACAGAAAGCAGAACTTGAGTTGATTAATGGTATTAATGGCCTCCTCCCTAAGATTTGAGTGCGCCATGGTGATGCTTGAAGATTCTTCTACTAATGGGCAGAAGCTTTCCGAATTAATTACGGGGACATTTGATGGCATCAAGGTGATTAATACTCTTTCTTCCACGCTTTTACTGGTGCATGGGTGCACTTCCCTCTACGGTTTGAGTTGAACGGATATGTACCTGGTATAGTAACTACATCCAGGTTTTGATTACTGGTGTTTGATCTGTTAATTCTGATCTTTTCTGGTCTTTGTATGCGCTCTTGTATTGATTCCAATGAATGAGGTGTCTTTTATTAGAATTCTATCACCAGATTTTCAGTACTGGGAGTTGTCTACCTTCTTTTCTTGTTTTGAATGAGAAGTATATGATGCTTAGTTTCTCCCCTTTGATTATTTCTTGAAGTCAGAGATTTAATGGTGCTCTTTTGGACCATTACTTCCCTGATGCCAATTATACCTCTTTCCCATAATTGTTGGCTTAAAACTTCTCAACTCTTTGTCATTTAACTTCGGTTATGTGGGTATAGGTTATGAACCCATATTTCCTTATACTTTATGATCTAATTAGCTGCCTTCTAAGACTTCATTTTTTTATAGTTATAGTTACTCCCTTTTGAAGAATTATTCTTTTCTTTTTCCTTATTTGAATTTGAAACTTGTTTAGCATTGTGACATTTTTTAAAGTAAAACTTTGGCGATTGCCAATTCTTATAGATGTGTTTATCAACTATCTAATCACAGGCTTTGCAAATGCACTATGGAGCTGACGGTGTAAAGAAAGGCACCAAATTGTTTGCTGCTATTGTTCCAAAGATATTTGATTACTTACAGCCCGATACAAGGGTCATACTGCTTTCTCATTACCACCTACAGTACCTCCTTTCCACTTTGATGATCTAGAGCTTATAGTTTTGTTCTTACAGTTTTGTTGTTCTGTGAGGATATCTGATAAAATATGAACCAAGAATTAAACCTGTTAAATTTGTAGATTTAATACTGTTCAGTCATTTCAGGATAAGGATGTGTATTGTCATATTTGGAAGAGCACTCACAAGAGTTAGATAAATATAATAGCACTGTTGGGTTCTTTTGTTTTATATTGTTTGTGGTGGTGGTTTCTGTTCAGTTGATGTCCCTCCCTGTAAAAGTGTCATTGCCTAGAGAATGATTTCTTACATGTGACCGCCTTCAGCATCTCCTGCTAGCCCCTCTCCCTTACCCCCAAAGGAGACCTTTTAGAACAATAATTAAGAAGAGTTTTACGAAGAAAATCTGCATACAGAAACGGAATGATGTGTTACCTGAGAGGATACTATATTCTTGTATTTTGTTATTTGTTTTTTAATATTCTAGGGCTGGTGATAAAAGAAATTTTCTCCAACTTGCCAGCAGTTTAATATTCTTACCCCAAGAATACAATTAACTTTTGTTGCTTAATCAGGCCATATTGTTGGAGTGATACTCCATGGTGAAGCTGAAGCAGTTTCTGAGTCAAAGATACTACTGAATATGGTGGTTCCTTCTCGGTCATCTTCACGCTGGCTGGAGGAAACAGAGCCCTCTTCTGAAGCGACTAAAATTTATGAAGCAATACTGGTTAGGAGGACCATTGCATGGACAACAGGAATCTTTCTGATAATTGCAACTCTATTAGGAGTAAGTTCAACTTTTGGTTCAAAGTGTTCAATGTGATGATTTTGATATGCCTGTGCATCCTATGTGAGGCACTTTTCACTTTCTGCTTTAATGATTAGTTTTTGCCTGCTATCCATGATTATGTTCTGATTTTGTTGAACTTTTCATGCATTTCATATTCTCCCAGTCGCCTCTATGTGAAATTATTACTTCTTAGGTGTTGCTGAAGTTTTTTCAGGTTTCTAATACTTCTATGTTTTTGAGTTCTTCTGCAGTATCTGTAGTTGGAGCTTTATGTTTGCGCGTGTTTAATACTTTGAGATTGTGTGTTTGTATATTTGTCTGCTCTAATTCTGTCCTAGTCCATCTTTTGAAAGTCCTAGTCAAAGCTGTTAGCTCTTTTGTGTCCTGCTTGATTTCTCGCAACAAGGTTCAAATATTTAAACCCTTCCTGTCTGTGATTTGGTGGAAAAACTGTTAATCTTTCATATGGGAATCGAATTCAATGGAAGTGCAAATGCACATGAAGAGACATTCACACAACCACACCTATGCCCGCATGCACCTGCATTTACACTGGAGTTTTGGCCCAACATTTCTAGTTTGGTTCATATTCGACTATTTTTGAAGCATCACTCTTTCTTCATTGTAGACAATACTTGGGAAAGGATTTAGTCGTCCATCCCGTTGTGTTTAGCCTCACAAATGCTTACATTGGCATAATACTTCCTCCTCCATTAGAAACATGACTCTTTATATGGGATAGAAAGAGTAGCAATACGTGTCGTTTCAGAGTTTTTCCCGTGAACTTACATCTGATGTTTTCGTGTCGGGCAGATTTATTTCCTCATGTACATGCCACTTACCAGGGACACGCTTTTATATTCTAATATCAAGCTCGACTAAGATTCCGTGGCCACTATTTATTGTGTCAGTGAACTGAGGGGGCTCCAGGCTGCCACCAAATTTCCTGGAGACATTAATAATATGGTGTAACTCCAAGTTTCTCTTCATTTTTGAGCTTGGATCATCGATCATTTGTAAGAAAGTCGCTTGGCTTCCGGGGTCCCCGTATGAGTTACCTACTCAACAGATTCATGAATCGCATAAAATTTGTGTTCTATAATTTTAGTTCTAGCTGCACTTTGGGGGGCTTATTATTTCATATGGAAGTCGGGTTGGACCGTTGAAATTAATAAAAGCATTTATATGTTCTTTTGATGTAGTATTTGAACAAACGCAAAAATTTATATCCGACGACTGGTTTGCACACGTAGTTCTTTGAAGTATTGTTGCGATTTTTTTAGGGAAAATCGCCATGGGGAGCGATTTTCTCTTGGAAAATCGTCTGGCCTGAGTGATTTTTTCAGAGTTAAAAAAGTGGGGTAAATTTTTTTCATGAAGTTAGAATCTATCAAGGATAAATGAAATCGAAAGAGTAAAGGGAGATGGTCACCGTAAATATTAGTATTTTTAATTACATTTTCCTCCCCTGATGTTTCGTTAGTTACGAAGATTTTTTAGTTGGGCCACCGGAAATCTTAAACCCAAAAGCCCAAATAGTTCCAGCCCAGATGGAACTCAAACCAATTTGATTGTTTGGGCCCAAAGTAACACGCTCACTTCAATTTTATGTAACATCTGTTGTAAATAATTTAAAATATGTATAGGTTTAATGAGAAATTATATTTATAGTGTTTGCTTTATATATATATATATATATATATATAGTGAAAAATTACAGAATATTCATCGTAAATGATATGACATTACTTAAAATCAAGTTATATAAATGTCACGTTAATTAAATATTATCAAATCAGCTAATAATTTATACTTTATATGTAACAATCAACTTTTTAATACTACGTACATGTCCAAACCATCTTAGGCGTATTTCTCTCATTTCTTTCATCTATTGTGGCTACTCTTGCTTTGTTTTTAGTGCTTACATTACTTATTTTATCTAACCTAATATGTTCACACATCCATCTCAACATTCTCATTTCTAATACTCTCATTTTTTGTTCATGTTCACATTTAGTCACCCAACACTTCGAACAGTAAAGCATCACCAGTCTTATAGCCGTTCTATAAAATTTTCCTTTTAGCTTTTGCAGCACTTTACAGTCCCAAAATATCGATGACGCACTTCTTCATTTAGTCACCCTGCTTGAATCATATGTGTTACATATTTATCAATTGCTCTGTTTTCTTCTATTATAGATCCCAAGTATTTAAAGCTTTTCGATTCATTTAATTAATGTTCTCCAACTTTAACTTTTATAACATTGTTATCTACACGATTACTAAAGTGACAGTTCATATATTAAGTTTTAATTTTACTTAAAACAATTTGATTCTAAAGCTTCTCTCCATGCTTATAAATTAGCATTTACCCCTTCTTTCGTTTAATCTATTAAAACTATATCATCTGCAAATAACATACATTCAGGGATCCCATTCTGCAAATGTTTAGTAATCTCATAAATTACTAAAGCAAAGAGATACGGGCTCAAAGCTTATCCTTGATATAGGTCTATGTTATTTGAAAAATCACCAGAAATTCCTACAAGTGTCCTTACACATGTTGTTATATTTTTAATATTCTTCTCATGGTTGTTGGCTATGGTGCTGTATAGGTTAGGAGTGTCCAGCAAAAGTATATTCCACCATTGTCTGTGCAAAAATTAGTGAAGTCAAGCAAGAAACCCAGATAACCTACAACAAGTAGCAAGTTGCAACTTAAGCATACTCATCAAGTTGTCGATGACAATAATGCTACGAAGAAATTGGATAAGAAAGTGATGACTATTGGTGAAATGCTCTCACATAACAAGCAATTTCAATCACAGAAAAGCATTCAATAAGAGAATTCACAGCTTGTGCTCAATAACAGACCAAGCAACTCAAGTGTATCAATTCCCAATTTATCACGCGTGAGAGCTGAATTGTGTGCTACAGGTATATATCATTTTGCTCATTGTGATGATGTTGGGGATCTATTCTATTCGTGGAGTCATATTATTTAAATGGATAAAATATTTTTTATTGCATAGAATAGTATTATGAATTAATTTTCTGGTGCAATAGGCACTGGCCTAGCTGATATAGAAGTGGATGCTGGTGAAAAATGTGATATTGGAGATACATATATGATTACACATGAAAATGCTGCAAAGGACATAAAGGAAAATGACAGTGGACATGAAACCATGGATGAGGATGATCAAAGTGAAGATGAAGACGATGAGCTTGATGAAGATGAAGACGATGAGCGTGACGAAGAAGAACTTTTAAATCTCGCACCACTATGAGAATGTATATTTATGTGAGAGTACCTTCATTATTATTCTTTGCAGCAGAGTTAGCTTTACCACCTACACTTTATAATTTCAGCAAAAGATGGTACAAAAAAAAAAAAAACGAGGGCCATCCACGATGAAACATGTGCATAATCGTGATCCAGAAAACCGTTTACCCATCATTTGTAATGAGTTTGGGTAGCCTATTGGTCCAGTGACAAAAGATAAAAACACATTGGGTGAGTTCTCTTGGTTTTTGGGGACATTAAGTCGTGAGAATAACAATGCTCAGAAGTCTTGGCATAAGGTACCACATAAAGATAAGTTGTGAGAGTATGTGTTGGTATGTCTTCCAATTACTTGATTCTTTTTTTTATATTATTTTTTAAAGTTTTTCAGCTATCTATATTTCACTAAAATTATGTCATTGTATGTGTCTAGAAAAAATACATTGTACCTCATGTGGCTAAGAAGTGGGTGCTGAAGTCTATTGGTGCTGCATGGAGGACTCATATATCTCGGATCAAGAGAAGAAGCATTTTTTTGCAGACAAAGATAACAAGACTAGATGTCGCCATCGGCCTAAGACAATTCCAGAAATAAATTTTATCAAATTGCTGGATTTATGGAACCACAAGGATGAGAAGGTATATTTAGCACGATTTCTTGTGTCATTGATACATTTTTACTTATATTTTTCCTATTTTAGTTTGTTAACAAACAGTTAATGATACATGTATGTGCAGGATTGATGTGCAATTGCAAGGAATCGTGGTAAGCGCCAAAAGGATAGGCACTGCTGGTCCAAAAGGTTTTGCTAGGGTAGCTGAGGAAATGGTAATAATTCTCTTTGTGAAATACTAAACTTACATGCATTTGCTGTACTTTATCTTAGCCATACATGCATTTATCATCCAACCAGAAAAATGAAAATCCAGATAAGGAACCACCTTCTTCAGCTAAACTTTATGAGCGCACGCGCAAATGGATAGAGGGAAGGCAATATGGTGATCCATATGATGATACTACAATACAAGAAAGATTGTAATTGAAATACTAAACTCTATCTCTATATATATGTGTACTGTTTTGGAAATTGTACTTTTTTTTAGTAGTGACATTAACATTTGTCAAAACAAATTGATTACTGATATAGGAAGCTATGAAAAACTACAAGCCTCCTGAAGGAAGCACTGATGCAGATCCTTTTTTAGTTGTTATGGGCAAGGACTCTGATTCCCTGAGACTTAAACTTTATGGTAGGGGAGTTACAAAAGGGATGTTGAAGAAGGTGAATGGTAGGGAAACTTCATATGTGGTGTCTGAGGAGGTTCTTGACTAGTAACTGCTGCTGAGCTTGAAAAAGGTTATCATAAGGCAGAGTTAGAGCAGTACTTGCAAAGAGAGATTGAAGCTAATAATGAAAGGCAAAGGGTGGAGATGGAAGAGATGCGAAGGAACTTTGATATTCAGCAGGATAAAATTGTTGAAAGCACGGTGTGCAAGATTCTTGCACGTTTCCATCCTGATATTGTACAAAAATATCTATCCCATGGTATGTTTCTATACTGTTTTTCTTCTATTTGGATAAAAATATTATTTTCTTTTAAGTGTTGCTTCCTAACATACAGTTAGCATAAAAAATATCATTGTGACTACAAGAGATGAATCTTTTTTCACTAAATTGAGTTATTTTTTATATTTGGTTTTCCTTTTGGCCATATGGGTGCCTGGCCTAGACTAATATTGTTCATTGTGGAGGTATGATCATTTTGCCCCGCATCTCTCATATTATGAAAATTTAAGAGTATTTGTGCTGTTCATAAATTGCTTACTGATTGTGGATGGTTGTGATTTTTTTTTCAAATTCTATATTGTGATAATGAACATAACATGACTAAATGTTAGGCTGGCCTATAAATAACAAGATTATGACTGGCAAATTTTGTTGGGATTGAAGGCATATGCATTGCTTGACCTTTCATTTGGAAACCAACCCCCTATTCATCTAATGGTTTAGGTACTGCTCTAAATTAGTATTGTACGTTGTTTTATAGTCATCTGCTCATTTCATAGCTAGTAAAATATTTCATAATTTGGTCCACCACTATATACATTGAATCTTTCCTTTTTTTGGGGGGTAAGGAAAGTTTAATTCTTTGAGACATTGCACCTCTGGCTTTTATAAAAGGTTGTTTCCTGCATTAAAATTATTTGAAGCTTAGATTAATTCAATTGGCATTACTGTCACCTTCTGAGCTATAATGTTAGAAAATTCATGAAGTTTTGGAGCTTTGGGAAGAACTACAGAGTCCTATTTTCTTTCATTGGGCTTTTGGTATTGAGATTGCAGAATGCTCATGATTCTTATCGTTTGTTGCATTTATTGGAATAGATTTTCATTCTTCATGTTGAGTTGAAAACCACCCCTCGGGGCAAGCGGCATACGGTGTGGTAATATAGGTGCTGGCCTAAATCTCTTTTTGCCTATTTCAGAGCTTTTTGTTTCGTATGTTGAAAACTGCTTTTCTTTCTTGTGCGGGGAGAACTAAGATGATTTACTTGTGACATATAAATAGAATTTTTATTATTGTGCTTACAATGAAATTGTACAACTTCAACTAAATGTGAAGATTGTAGCCATTGCCTTGCATTGTATTTACACATGATTTTTTTTTCCCACCTATTTTATGTAGGTTGTATTTTTTGTGGACTGATAATTCTAACTTTTATGATTGTTCATTGAGGCATGATTGTTCGTTTTCTAATAACCACATTTTCTACATGTAGAGATGTTTTGTGGATA
Organism: Leptodermis oblonga; assembly: GCA_016801395.1. NCBI lineage: Eukaryota > Viridiplantae > Streptophyta > Magnoliopsida > Gentianales > Rubiaceae > Leptodermis > Leptodermis oblonga. The sequence continues at coordinate 5,695,082 of CM028750.1, read as the reverse complement.
TTCATGAACTCGTCGTGTTAGCCAGTAGTGGAAATATTAATACTTTTGTATAGTGCTAATTTCAGAAAAGTGCCATTAATTGGGCTAAATTTTGTTAAAACCCATAAGGTATAACATAGCACTAACTTCATCAAGTAATTTTATATTTGACATTATCAATACTTTTGTAATACAATTATTATTTTGGATCATCTATATATTTATATATATTAAATTATGTTGTGTGGTTAATAATGCATTAGCAACAATATATATTGCTGTTAAAAAATGTTGCAATTGATCTACATGCATAAGTGCTTCCCTTTTCTAAATAAAAAGAAATAAATGTATTGCTTATGTACCAAATAGTATTGCATTTGAATAAATGTAACATACAAAAATAGGAAAAACATCAATAATAGTCCACAATCTTTGCATATGTATCAAATGTAGTCCAAATTTTTAGTAAGTATCAAATGTAGTGCACAATGTATCACTTTTGTATCAATTTTAGTCCAATTGACGAAAATTAGGGCAAATTAACGGTCAACTTAGTTGACCATCAGTTAAAGAAGAAAAAGATTTTCAGGAAATCTTTTCCTTTAGAAATTTTTTTTTCCTTTTTCTAAAGAAAAAGATTTTCAGAAAATCGTTTTCTTTAGAAATTTTTTTTAAAATTTTTCTGAAGAAAACGATTTTCAGAAAATCTTTTTCCTTAGAATTTTTTTTTGTTTCTGAAGAAAAAAATTTCTAAAGAAAACGATTTTCTGAAAATCTTTTCCTTCAGAGAACAGAAAACAATTTCTAAAGAAAAAGATTTTCTTTTTCTTCAGAAAAAGGAAAAAAAAATTTCTAATTCTTTGACTGAGGGTCAACTAAGTTGACCATTAATTTGCCCTAATTTCCGTCAATTGGACTAAAATTGATACAAAAGTGATACGTTGTGGACTACATTTGATACTTACTAAAAATTTAGACTACACTTGATACATATGTAAAGATTGTGGACTATTATTGATGTTTTTCCTACAAAAATATGTCTCCTTAGTAGAGGAAATGTGTTTCATTTGCTATTTATAGTAATACTTTGCAAAAGTAATGCGTAAAGTTCAAACAGCGTTGCCTTAGATCTAAGGCAATAGGACCAAAGGTAATACTCAAAAATGTGTTGCTTTAGCTCTATTGCAACAAAAAATTAGCCTAAAACAACACATTTGCAGTGTCACTATAGTTTCATTTTGGTGTAGTATATTGAAGTACTAAATTTTATTAAATGTAACAAAACCCGTTCAGATGTAAAATCTACTTCTTTCCTATTTTATCTTTTTTGTGAGGTCTGCTGTTAACCACATTCTTCTCAATAAGTAAGAAGTGAAGAAAGTTTATCTACGCATACACTAATTTCTATCTCTCTTTCTATTTTTGAAGTCATAGTCCTTGTGCATTTGTGAAGGCAGTTTTTTCTTGATGCAAAAGTTCCTTTCGCCCGTAGAACAGAAGGTAAGCTGCTTCTGACTCTATCGGTTTACCGATTAGAGGGAAAACGCTCTTGTGTACAGTGGCCGATGTTGTTGCCTTCCCTAGGTGGATTCGTAGAACAGAAGGCAAGCTGCTTCTGACTCTATCGGTTTACCGATTAGAGGGAAAACGCTCTGGTGTACAATGGCTGATGTTGTTGCCTTCCCCAGGTGGATCCGTAGAACAGAAGGTAAGCTGCTTCTGACTCTATCGGTTTACCGATTAGAGGGAAAACGCTATGGTGTACAGTGGCCGATGTTGTTGCCTTCCCTAGGTGGATGAAAAAGTGGTATAGCATACAAAGAATACTTATGAGGTCAACTAATGTGTTATTCTTGCTTCCATAGTAGGGCAATCAAAATCCTTGGTAATTTCCAAGGCTCTACCTTACTATTGGCTAGTGTTACCACTAGGGGTGATAACGAACTGATAAGAGAGCTCGAACACAGACATACTTATCATTCTTACTGTTTTTAATACTTAAGAGAGCTCGAGCTCGAGGTCGTTTTGCATAGCAATAGCCTTAAAAAGGATTCGAACCCTTGTGCTTGCGATTCTCCTTCACTTGCTTTACCACCAGACCAAATTTATTTTTATGTAAGTATATACGAATCAGAGTTTATATATATATTTTTTGTTTTTAAAAATTGTTTCATTTATCGAACTGTTCACGAACGTAATCGAGCTTTCAACCCCTTTGTTCATTTATTGTTCGTTTATTAATCGAGGCTAAAATTTTGTTCGTGTTCGTTTATTAATAAATAAACGATCTCGAACTGAACTTTTAACGAGTCGATCCCGAGTTTGTTCATAAACGTTCGTGTTCGTTTTCAGCCCTACCACTGCAATAGGGGCACTTCCTGTATCAATTTCATTACCAAATGAGAATTCTATAAATGATATAAGTTTCCATGTATCTAAAAATCTGAATAGATATAATCCCAAATATTTGACAATGGATAAAGCAGAGTAGAGAGTTGCAAATGCACTATAAATTTTAGTCCTCATGGAACACTTAGCAAACATTCTCTGCATAAATACAGAACTGATAAGAAGATATTTACTGAAAAAGTACCTGAGCAACTAGCAATGTCTTGTCCTCCTTTAAATGTACACCCAAGGCATCAACAAGATCCTCCAGTTGTCCATGTTTGGAATAGATATTGTTACTGGACAAGGTTCAGCGAGCCCATCCGTGTCAAAGACAGTCAAAGTCATTGTCCTCGTTTCTATGTAAAGACTTGGTAATAATAGATTCCAGAATCTATTGTGTGTAACGGATGCCTCATTGCAACTAGAGCACTTCACGGTTGACCGGTACAATTTAGCTACAAAGATCAATAACATATATAAAGAGACCAAACTTTTCAAGTCTCCAAAGAATGATTCATGAAAGCTACTCGCAGCAGAACACTGTAGCCCATGAACTTGTTTGAATAGAACTACTAAATTAAAAGGGGGAAATTTCCACTAACTTGTGGATCATGCGGCTCATTTTCATTAAACTGAGGATCTAATTCTGAAATCACTGACATCAAATGGTCCGGACTCACGAAATTTGCACCTGGAGCCCAAACCCTTCTCAACAATCCTCTAAAAGCTAGCGCAAACTTTCCCTGAGCATACAGTAAAAAACAGCTATATCTACATCGGGAAATACATATAAACGAGAAAGAACAAGAATAATACAAAGTGAAAATAGTTAAATGACTTCAAGAAGACCAAAATCCTCAAAATAAAATATACTTACTTTCATTCTACAATGACTAAAATTTAAATCTTTCCGAAAATCCCTTTAATTTTGATGAGCGGAACTCGAGCCTAAATATTTGGGCTCGATCGACTTTATCAAGCCCATCTCAATTAAACCCCAGCTCAGGTTCAGCTCGGCTCGTTTACAACCCTATCTCTATCCTACTCTAATTTCATACAATTGAATCAAGAATATAAGAATTTTGCATGCGTATTATGGACGATAACTCCGATGATATTTACTATAAATTTTAGTACTCATGGAACACTGAGCAAACATTCTCTGCATAAATACAGAACTGATAAGAAGATATTTACTGAAAAAGTACCTCAGCAACTGGCAATGTCTCGTCCTCCTTTAAATGTACACCCAAGGCATCAACAAGATCCTCCAGTTGTCCATGTTTGGGATAGATATTGTTACTGGACAAGGTTCAGCGAGCCCATCCGTGTCAAAGACAGTCAAAGTCATTGTCCTCGTTTCTACGTAAAGACTTGGTAATAATAGATTCCAGAATCTATTGTGTGTAACGGATGCCTCATTGCAACTAGAGCACTTCACGGTTGACCGGTACAATTTAGCTACAAAGATCAATAACATATATAAAGAGACCAAACTTTTCAAGTCTCCAAAAGAATGATTCATGAAAGCTACTCGCAGCAGAACACTGTAGCCCATGAACTTGTTTGAATAGAACTACTAAATTAAAAGGGGGAAATTTCCACTAACTTGTGGATCATGCGGCTCATTTTCATTAAACTGAGGATCTAATTCTGAAATCACTGACATCAAATGGTCCGGACTCACGAAATTTGCACCTGGAGCCCAAACCCTTCTCAACAATCCTCTAAAAGCTAGCGCAAACTTTCCCTGAGCATACAGTAAAAAACAGCTATATCTACATCGGGAAATACATATAAACGAGAAAGAACAAGAATAATACAAAGTGAAAATAGTTAAATGACTTCAAGAAGACCAAAATCCTCAAAATAAAATATACTTACTTTCATTCTACAATGACTAAAATTTAAATCTTTCCGAAAATCCCTTTAATTTTGATGAGCGGAACTCGAGCCTAAATATTTGGGCTCGATCGACTTTATCAAGCCCATCTCAATTAAACCCCAGCTCAGGTTCAGCTCGGCTCGTTTACAACCCTATCTCTATCCTACTCTAATTTCATACAATTGAATCAAGAATATAAGAATTTTGCATGCGTATTATGGACGATAACTCCGATGATATTTACTATAAATTTTAGTACTCATGGAACACTGAGCAAACATTCTCTGCATAAATACAGAACTGATAAGAAGATATTTACTGAAAAAGTACCTCAGCAACTGGCAATGTCTCGTCCTCCTTTAAATGTACACCCAAGGCATCAACAAGATCCTCCAGTTGTCCATGTTTGGGATAGATATTGTTACTGGACAAGGTTCAGCGAGCCCATCCGTGTCAAAGACAGTCAAAGTCATTGTCCTCGTTTCTATGTAAAGACTTGGTAATAATAGATTACAGAATCTATTGTGTGTAACGGATGCCTCATTGCAACTAGAGCACTTCACGGTTGACCGGTACAATTTAGCTACAAAGATCAATAACATATATAAAGAGACCAAACTTTTCAAGTCTCCAAAGGAATGATTCATGAAAGCTACTCGCAGCAGAACACTGCAGCCCATGAACTTGTTTGAATAGAACTACTAAATTAGAAGGGGGAAATTTCCACTAACTTGTGGATCATGCGGCTCATTTTCATTAAACTGAGGATCTAATTCTGAAATCACTGACATCAAATGGTCCGGACTCACGAAATTTGCACCTGGAGCCCAAACCCTCCTCAACAATCCTCTAAAAGCTAGCGCAAACTTTCCCTGAGCATACAGTAAAAAATAGCTATATCTACATCGGGAAATACATATAAATGAGAAAGAACAAGAATAATACAAAATGAAAATAGTTAGATGATTTCAAGAACACCAAAATCCTCAAAATAAAATATACTTACTTTCATTCTACAATGACTAAAATTTAAATCTTTCCAGAAATCCTTTAATTTTGACGAACCGAACTCGAGCCCAAATATTTGGGCTCGATCGACTTTATCAAGCCCATCTCAATTAAACCCCAGCTCGGGTTCAGCTCGGCTCGTTTACAACCCTATCTCTATCCTACTCTAATTTCATACAATTGAATCAAGAATATAAGAATTTTGCATGCGTATTATGGACGATAACTCCGATGATATTTACTATAAATTTTAGTACTCATGGAACACTGAGCAAACATTCTCTGCATAAATACAGAACTGATAAGAAGATATTTACTGAAAAAGTACCTCAGCAACTGGCAATGTCTCGTCCTCCTTTAAATGTACACCCAAGGCATCAACAAGATCCTCCAGTTGTCCATGTTTGGGACAGATATTGTTACTGGACAAGGTTCAGCGAGCCCATCCGTGTCAAAGACAGTCAAAGTCATTGTCCTCGTTTCTATGTAAAGACTTGGTAATAATAGATTCCAGAATCTATTGTGTGTAACGGATGCCTCATTGCAACTAGAGCACTTCACGGTTGACCGGTACAATTTAGCTACAAAGATCAATAACATATATAAAGAGACCAAACTTTTCAAGTCTCCAAAGGAATGATTCATGAAAGTTACTCGCAGCAGAACACTGCAGCCCATGAACTTGTTTCAATAGAACTACTAAATTAAAAAGGGTAAATTTCCACTAACTTGTGGATCATGCGGCTCATTTTCATTAAACTGAGGATCTAATTCTGAAATCACTGACATCAAATGGTCCGGACTCACGAAATTTGCACCTGGAGCCCAAACCCTCCTCAACAATCCTCTAAAAGCTAGCGCAAACTTTCCCTGAGCATACAGTAAAAAATAGCTATATCTACATCGGGAAATACATATAAACGAGAAAGAACAAGAATAATACAAAATGAAAATAGTTAGATGACTTCAAGAAGACCAAAATCCTCAAAATAAAATATACTTACTTTCATTCTACAATGACTAAAATTTAAATCTTTCCAGAAATCCCTTTAATTTTGACGAGCCGAACTCGAGCCCAAATATTTGGGCTGGATCGACTTTATCAAGCCCATCTCAATTAAACCCCAGCTCGAGTTCAGCTTGGCTCGTTTACAACCCTATCTCTATCCTAATCTAATTTCATACAATTGAATCAAGAATATAAGAATTTTGCATGCGTATTATGGACGATAACTCCGATGATGACTTTGGATCAGTCCTATGGTTTCGCTGCACAGATTTGGGATAGATCTTTTTGGAAATCAACATAGCTCTCGACTATTTGGTCTGACCAGGAAACACACATGCAAACTACTAGATGATGAAACTGGTCTATCCATTTTTATGAGAAATTCTCTGACACAAAATCATGGTAAATTTGAAAGTCACCGCTCTTCAATTCAGTACTTGAGTCTGTATCTGCTAATTTTTGTTCAAATGTCTGTGCTATTGAAATTGATACAGAAATCGCCCCCATTGCAAGGATTACACACTAGCCAATAGGAAGATAGAGCTGGAGAGATTACCAGAGATTTTTATTATTCAATTACTCCACGGTCGAAACGAAAACGCATTACTTGACTTCACGAAAGATGGCTTAGTTCTCTCCAATCACAGTAATAGCCAAGATTTTCATAACTATTCTTTGTATGCTATAGTAGTTGGGCATCAACCTAGCGAAGGCAGCAGCATCAGCCATGGTACATCATATGTTGCTATTTGAATTTTATACTCGTTAGTTTTTAATTTTTACAAGTATTCCAAAGTATAACTTCTACGACAAGTAAGTCATTTGATTTTAAAAAATTTAGTTATAGGTCACATATAATAATTATATGTTGTGAAAATTGGGATTGAAAAGTATTACTTTTACCTTCTATTTATCAATTATAATAAAACATTACCCATTATAATAGACAAAGTATAAATTTTCATTTTTAAATAGCAAACTGTCAGTGAAGCGTGATGTCCTTCTAAATATTTTTTATGTTTTTTATTATAAATTTCAAAAATTATTTGGAGCTCAAAATTTTGCTTTACTCCAAGCTCAAGTCGATTACAATTTTGACCTCGATCGACTTTATCAAGCCCAGCTCGATTAGACCCCAACTCGGGCTCAGCTTGGCTCTTTTACAGCCCTATCTCCATCTCACTCTACTTTCATACAATTGAATCGAGAATATAAGACTTTTGCATGCGTATTATGGACGATAACTCCGATGACGACTTTGGATCAGCCCTATGGTTTCGCTGCACAGACTTGGGACAAATATTTTTGGAAATCAACATAGCTCTCAACCATTTGGTCTGACGAGGAAACACACACATGTAAACTAGATTCAAAGAAATCTATGGTTTCGCTACAAGAATGTCTTGATGCCTTCTTGATGCAGTCTGACTGCATGTGGTATTTGCTGGGTCTATTTCCTAAACTTGTTTGATGGGATTAATGACCATGTGGTGTTATGTGAATGCAATATGGAAATTATCGAAATAAATGGTAAGAATTTGATGACCACAACGTTTTCCCTATAATCGATAAACTGATAGAGTCAAAATATGCTTACCTTCTGTTCTACGGGAGAAAGGATTTTTTGCCTCAAGAGAAGACTACAATGGAGTGTGACTGACTAATTCCATTGTGTACATATTATACAACTTAACCATAGTTGGATTGCCTGACTTTACAAAGAAACTATAGTGAAATGAAAATTTGGTCACCTTACTTTGCAAAAGTTCATATTTTAGTCATCTTACTTTTTTAATTGTTTTTCTGGTCACTGTACTTTAATTTTCAAATTTAGAGTAAAGATACATTTTACAAATAATATTTTCAAATTTCTTAATTCTAGTAAGGTGTCACGCATTTATCATCTTCGTAAAACTCAACAATGACTTAGCTATTAGAAAGTCGATTGTTACATATAAAGTATAATTCATTAGCTGATTTGATAATATGTAATTACCGTGACATTTATATAACATATAAATATATTGTTTTTCATAAAGCAAACACTATAAATATAATTTCTCATTAAACCTATACGTATTTTAAATTATTTACATAAAATTGAATTGAGCGTGTTGCTTTGGGCCCAAACAATCAAATTGGTTTGAGTTCCGGCTGGGCTGGAACTATTTGGGCTTTCTGGTTTAAGATTTCTGGCGGCCCAACTCAAAAATTCTTTAGTCCCTCAGTTAGTAACTAAACGAAACATCAGGGCAGGAAAATATAATTAAAAATATTTACAGTGATCATCTCCCTTTACCCTTTTGATTTCGTTTCCTCTTTTTTTGTTCTTCTGTATAATCTGCGGTAGTACTAGGACGCGAGTGTAATGGTGGTGATCAGGTGGAGGATTCCGACCGACACGCCTATGCCGTAGCCAAATCCGCCGATGTTCTCCGAGCCGAGAAAGCCGCCGGAGATGGGTATTCCGGTGGTGGTGTTCATCTTGCTTGTTTTGTGAGAAGAGGATTGGTGCAGTGATAATATTGGTAGTAGAAGTACTTCTCTTGGGTAGCCATTGTCATATGCAAAAATTAAAAAGAAAAAATAAATGGTTAGAGAGAGGAGACAAAGGAGGAAAGTCAACGAATTATGGAAAGAAATTAGGAGCAGTTTGGTTGGAGTTTATGGGTCATGGAAATGAAAAGTAATTATTTTTATTGTTAATTTTTGGTATACTGATATACAAACAGTAATAAGAAATTCATTCCCAAAAATTAGCCAATAACCCAATCCCGAGTAAACCCCCTACATTCATAATTTGGAATCAACGATTACAAAAAAAACCCCTCAATGTTCTTCACGGTCTCCTTCTTTCTGTCATCTCCATCTTATCATTCACACTCATCCTCTGTTTTTTCCATTCTTCTTTTCTGCTTTTCATTCTGTCATCTTCATTCTTTCTCTTCTTTTCGTTTTTTCCATTTTTCCCCTGATTCCCAAGGAAAATAATTACCTCTCCAAGATCTCCAAATGGTTCTTCTCGTCACCCAGAAGATAGAATAACCAAATAACTTGTTCTTAATAATCTTTACATGTGCATGATCCACTTTCTCTGATCCAGATCTGATATGGTCGCAGCCGTCCGGCGACGGCTTTTGCTGGGTTTGGCCAACATCCGACCAGACCCTCTGGCCGGCTGTTCTTATAACAGAATGGTTAAGCAACCCTCTCATTCGCTGTGTTCTTGGGTGATTCTCAGAAGGAGCAAATCCTCCTTACTGTGTTCTGGAGGAAATCTCCTTTTTTGGAGAAAAGGAGAAGATTCCTGGAGAAAAGTGGAGCAAACCCCTTATTGCTTTAAAAAATTGAAAATGTATTCCTTTTTAATTTTTATTATCAAACAGGGGTAAATTTGGAAATTTTTATCCATTCCCATTACTAATATTGAATTGAACCAAACAACAACTATTCAATCAAATTCATTCTCATTCTCATTCTCATTCTCATTGACTCCTCAATCAAATTTATTCACATTCCGATTGACAGATTCGAATTAAATGGCCCTTAAATAAAATGGGATAGAGTTATGACTTTATGAGTTATCATTAAGGGAAGATGAACCTAATTATCTTCATAGAATGAATTTTAAAAAGGGTGATTTTTTTTCTTTTTTTTAAAGAAAAGGTACAACAATTGGGGTTACTGGGATGAAAAATACTGAATTGGGGAGGATCAGCAATCATTTGCATGAAAATGGTGCCACTGTATGGGATTTGATCGATCCTAAATCTCTCACAATTTCAGGCCATAAATGCTTTGAAATGTCCATTTTATCAAGTCATTATGATAAAAATAAAAGTGATTTGATGCGTATTATATCTTATTTTCACAAAAATAAAATATTTTATCGATTTCGTCAAAAGAGTAATTAAGAAATTCAATTTTAAGATGGTCGTTTAATATATATATATATATATATATTATTTTTTCATATTTTAATTTTAAATAGTGCCTTTTTGAGACTTTTTTTTTTTTTTTTGGTGTTGGATTACATGAAATGTTATTATTATGATATATTACACTATAAGAGTCTATTTTAATAAATATATAACTTATTACGAATGTCAAAGTACAACACCTAAAATGATTAACTTAACATAATTTATTCCAATAATATCCTTAATTTTCAATTATTGTCTAATTATAAACCACACATGACTATATTAGTAAATGTAGGAGAAGTACAAATTTTGAAAGTAAACTCTTCTAGTGGAACAAAAAAAATATTTTTCAAAATAAAATTTTCTAATAGAACAAAAATATTTTTTGAACATAGACTTTTCTAATGGAATGAATGGAGTATTTATCAATTGATATTCTTTTTATAATAAAATTTTGTTTAAATTTTATCTAATTTCCAAATTTTATTATGAGACTTTTATTAATTGAATTTTTATTTTGCTAATTATTGAAAGTTTTTTAGTGTTTTCTTTTTTTCATATTCTAAGTTAAAGTTATAAATTCATTTTGTGCCCCTACTAAAAATTATTTCTAGCTCCGCCACTGTAAACATATATGATGTCAACGGTTCATCAATTTTCCAGCATGCATCCTTTTCTAATACGCTTATTTTCATGTGAGCAACGTCTTTCTCTGAGCCTAACACGGAATTTTCCTTTGGCCAAATGGCCAATTGTTTATAGTATTTGTATAATTGAATTCAACTCTTTTCGTTTCATAAATCTATCTCTTTCTTTGCACGTCCCGTGCACTAAATAATTGCTTGGTGATCAACCATAAATGAATTGTATAGTATATTATTAGGATTATGAATAAAGTGGCTGGTCTAACTTCTAAGAATATAATAGTACACAATTTTATTACTTAATTAGGGTTAATACTTCCTAAAATTTTGAAGAATTGACAATGTCCACTCAGTTTTCCTTTTTTAATATAATCAATATTGGTATGCCTAACTCGGCATTCGGCCCAATCCGATGCCTAAAGGTGTAGGCTTAAGAAAAAGCTTAACAAAGGTGACAGTGAAGCATCCAGACAAGGTTGGAAAACAAGGACCACACTAGCTGGGAGATCAACTGAGCTCGTTAATCAAATATCACATTGCCCATGTTTGGTTAGGGAATGATTAAGGGGATATCAATCCGATGATATTGGGGTCAGCTCCACTCCCGCTAGTCCATGATAAAGCATATACTGATAGCGAGTTGAGGGCTTAAATACTTAATTGGAGGCGGTTATGAGATTCTTGAGGTCGGCCAATGGGTAGAAGATCACCATCTTATATAAAATACAAGTGTTCTACCTAGTTGGAAGGTACATTTAAATTCATTGCACTAAAACTCTGTCAAAATAACTCCTAATTTATACTAACTTAATATTTAAAGTACCCTTTAAATGCATGTACTTGTTTTTCAAGCAAAACAATTGCTACCAAATTGTCTCATGACTCGTCTGTCATAGTGTGCTTCATTAAATACATTTCCTAATCTAGTTAGATTATCAATATGTCCAAGCCGAACAAAAATATAAAAAATACAATACAACCGTAAATACAAGCATTTATATCAATAATTTGAAAGACCATTTAGAAAAGTATATAGATAATTAATACAAAATTTAAGGGAGATAAATATATTAAACCCTATTAATATTTATATTAATACGCACAAAAAGCCAGCTACACCCAGTCTAGCTATAAAATTCCCCTTTGATTAATCTCTCTTGTGGGACAACACATACGACATATATACAGTGAGGGCGTCATCAACATAGTTGTAAATGATGGCCCTGCCCTTGGCCTCGGATTTAATTAAATAATAATAGTACTAATACATTTGGTGGAAGGTCGACCGTTAATCTTTGTCATTCTTTCATCATAATTAGGTTCATGATTAGTTAAATTAATAATAATTTTGATGATAATAGGACAAATTTTGGCGGTTTAATTAATTTGTAGTATTAATGATAAGATCCTTACATCACTTTAGGGGTGTAGTCACATCATCAGGCCTCCGAACCTTAGGGATCTGACTTCGTCATTGCATCACTTCTTAATTGGTTGGTTGATTTATGTCACAAAATATTATTTCATTTAGCATTATAATACATATATATTTTATAACTAAAACCAAATATAATATGTACCACTAGTGAAGGTGGATGAGCGGTTCAGAAGGGGGTCAAGGTCCATTTCTCCTTCTTTGGTTCCGCGAAATGATCCTTAATCTTGATTGAGTTTTTTTTTTTTTTTTTTTTTTAGATAATTAAAGATTTGTATTTGTATTTTATTTTATTTATGTTTTCTAAAGTTAATTACTCATAATTTATTTTGACTCTTTCAAATATACAAGTTAAATACTCAATATTTACTGTACAATTTATTCCAAATGCAAGGGAGTTGTGGCCTCTCCAAGTTCACGGGAATGTTTAGGCAGGCAATTAGCTCATGCAAGCGGCATTTGTGTTTGGGCAGCTAAGGAGGGGTTAAAGTTCTATTGAGGTGTAGGTTTTGAATTTAATTTTACTACCTGTATTTTTAGGCGGTTAGGTCAAAAGTGTGTAATTTGTACTTATCGGATTAAAATTTTGAATTATAATAAATAATTATTGTATTGTCGAGGATATAATAAATATAATAATTGATTAAAAAAACTATCCATGTACTCTACTAGACGTTGTACATGAAGCTATCAATTTTGATTTTGATACGTTAAATTAACCATTGACTTTCAAGCTTTTACGTTTTCCAAGCTACCTTGCACGTTCTGACTTGAACTTGGGGAATTCTCAATATTGTTTTCAATTATTTATCTCAATGAAACACTAGACCAAAAGTTATATAAACATAAGGCTAGGTTATTTTCCATCCATTCCGGGAAAATCATCATTTTTTTAAAAATTTTTTACATAAAAAAATAATATTATTTTTTACTAAATTCAAATTTTAAAATTTTCTCTAAATCTACACTCACATAAATTAAAAAATAATATAATCATTATATTTTTTCTTCTTTTTCTTACACAAATATCTAAAAGAAATTTCCTCTAAAAAAAAATTTATTCCCTAAACAAGATATTTCTCATTTCAATCATGAAAAGAACATAGCAAATGAGTGTTTGGACTTAACATTCACTTAGAGACAAAACTTAAAATGTAAAAAACATAATACGATTAGAAACTTATCCTCAAGACACTTCCACGCCTCAATTGAAATATCATCGTAACAAAAATTGAGTTTCGGACTTAACATTCATAGATTATCAAGTAGTGAAATTGAGTAAACACATTATTTCTAAATTAATTTTGGATAAGCATCTACAAATTAGATTGTTGAGAGTTGGTAAACAAAGGTTCAGCTAAAACTTGACAAGGACATTTCATAAAATAAAAATAAAAATGATATCTTATACATATTATATACTCCAATATTTACTATCACACTCTCTATTAATTTGACTTTTAAGCACGGTCAAAATATTACTGCTTCTTTCTCACTCAAAAAGTTCAGTTTATATTATTATTTTTAGTAATACAAAGTTGACTATCTGAATGAAACGGATAGAGTATTAGCCTATAGGTTTTTGCCAATGATTCAACCTTCGAAGAGGTTTTAATTCAAAGAAAGATATGAAAACTAATAGTATTAGGTGTGAGTCCAGGACCAATGACCCCAATTTTTATTTTTATTTTTATTTTAAACGTTAGCATATGAGTTATCGAGTATAATAATTTTTTAGGTTAATATTTAAAATTATCACCATTCTCTTAAATATTACACTTTCAGTTAGATTAGAAGAATACACTTTCACGAAATTACAACGTATTATGGATGTCCATTTTATTCTACTAGAAGAATACACTTTTACGAAGGTACAACGTATTAAGGATGTCAATGTACGATAGATAAAATAGTTAATTTGACATCAAATTTTTCTTTAGGCTTATTAGAAAGTTACTCCTCATGAGATTTTAGAAATTATTAACAGTTCCTTAAAATTTAAGAATATTACAATACAAAACAAATTAATAATGATTTATTGAGATTTGTGTTCAATTTAATTTATTTGACCGGGAATATTCGATTGATAATTTAACCAAATTAATGAGAGATAAAGATAATATTTACAAAAAAAAAAAAAAAGTATTGATAATATTATAAGGATCAGGAATGCATCATTAATTTTTCTACTACTTGATAATTTCTGACATGACACGATAACACGAACAAAATGGGTTAGAGATGAATTTTGGTGAGTTATATGAGTCGACTCGAATAACATGAATAATTAAACGGCTAAGTTATGATTGGAAATATCGACACATACACCCGTCAAAATGGAGCTCGAGCTCAATCTCGATCTCGTTTCAGATTTATGCGCTGAACTCGAGCGAGCTCGAGCTCATTTCACATAGAAGCCGAGCTCGAAATGAACCGTTGTGCCCGCGTCTCTCCATAACTTGCTTTACCACTAGATCAAATTTATTTTTATGTAAATACTTACGAATCATAGTTTAAATATATTTTTCTTTTTTAAAAATTGTTCTATTTATCGAGCTGTTCACGAACATAATCGAGCTTTCATCCCCCTTGTTCATTTATTAATTTAGCCTAAAATTTTGTGCGTGTTCGTTTATTAATAAATAAATGATCTCAAACCGAGTTTTTAACGAGTAGATCCCAAGATTGTTCATGAACATTCGTGTTCATTCTCAGCCCTAGGCAGTATAGTAGTAGAGGCTCACCAGTTAAAAGCCTTCCAGAACATACATTTTGGAATTATTGCAAGCTTAAGGTCAAACTCAGGGACACGAGACTTTTTCTCCACCACGTTAATCTTAAGAACAAGTTCATAACCGTTGATATGCATGTACTCAAGGATATACACGTCATTTAACACCTCTTCCCACCACCTGCTGGGGACAAGATACAATGGTTCGTCCGTCAGGCGAGGAGAAACGGGGGATTGGTCTTGTGCATGGCCAAGGCTGAAGAAAATTGGATAATGATTAGTGAACTTATTTATACAATGTGCCAGCAGAATGAGCAGAGAGTATTGCCTTCTATCTTATGCCTTAGCAATTTTCTACTAGCACTACTACACCTCCCTTAGAAACTTTCTGATGAACTCTAAGCTACCAAAGAGTAATAAACTAGGCAGAAAATTGCTCCATTAAAGATTATATAGTTCTTTTTATAAAGATTAGGACAGATTGGTGATATAAGAACACATTTTTTACAAA
Organism: Leptodermis oblonga; assembly: GCA_016801395.1. Classification (NCBI taxonomy): domain Eukaryota; kingdom Viridiplantae; phylum Streptophyta; class Magnoliopsida; order Gentianales; family Rubiaceae; genus Leptodermis; species Leptodermis oblonga. The sequence goes on along the minus strand of CM028750.1, from coordinate 5,679,566 downwards.
AATTACAACTCGAATTGTTGAAGTGGAACAGCATATATATACTCACAATCACAACAACTTAGCAATACCCATCAATTTTATGCAGCCCTTTTAAAAGCTCAATCACCAAAAAAATTGGGGGTAATTCTGTCATCTCAAATAATCAGCCATGAAATCATCTCAAATAATCAATCAATCTGCAGTTCGGTCTGACGGAAAGCAAAAATTGCAGCTCAGCAAATCGATCGGTCTCAGCATACACATTTTAATTACGTAAAATTGAACTTCAACATAGAAATTAGAGAAACCCGGCAAGATGCAAATCAAATTATGTACATGAACCGAATCGATTGAGACTTACGGAGAGAATCTGTAGCCTACCACCGCGAATTGCCGGAGTACCGACGGGCAACGGTTAGTGTAATTTTTTTTTTTTTTGGAGTTAATATCAGTTGCGGCAACTGATATGAAACCAAACCCATAGCTGGGTTTCATCGGAAAAAGGAAGGGGGTGGGGGTGGGGTTAGGGAGGACTTAGGCGCCCTAACTATGCCTAAAAGGGGTTGATTTTCGATGGTTAGACAGCCTATAGAAAAGGTTCACTTTCGGGTTAGACAGCCTAACCCTATTAAGAGGGGGTTCATTTTCAGGCTTAGGGCACCTAATCCACGAAAGACAAAATTAGATCGCCTAACCCTAAAGTGAGCCCTCTCTTAAATAGGCTTCGTTGCCGGTGATATGACAATGTTGATTGCGTGTGTGCTTCGTTGATAAAATTGTTGGTACGGCCGATAAAGTCGGATTTTTTTTCTTTTTACTTGTTGGGGAGTACTACACTTACTCTCAGGGTCAGTGATCCTCCTTATGTGACACTTATGTGGATCCACATCATATGCCAGTTGAGATATCTCTTCTTTCTTCATTTATACTGTATATCAGTACTTAATTTCTCTTTCATGTTTCCCGTAACTAATTTATTTCTATTAGTCCAATTTAAGTCTCTTCTTCCTTCATTTATTGTTTACCACTTTTTATTCCTTCCGTAAAACCACCAGCATCACCATAGTCTTTGGCTCTTTGCCTTCAGTACACCCACCATCTTCTTCTTTTCTTCATTTATTCTTCTCCCCATTCCTTTTCCTTTATTGTAAACTCAATCTCTCATTCTTCCTTCATTTTCTGTTTTTCCTTTCCCTTTATTATGGGTTATAGACCATAAATAATTATATAGAAGGGTAAGAGGAGTAAAAAATTTGAAAGTGAATTATTTTATTAAAACAAAAAATGTTTTTCAAAATAGATTTTTCTAAAGGAACGAAAGAAGTACTAATTTTTATTTTTTATTTTTTGAAAGCATACTCCTTTTAGTTATTAGTATATTCATAATTTATCACTCTTAGTTAACTAGGTAAACAAAAAATTGCTAATAATTAATCTATTTAATCTTTCAAAATCTTATAATTTCACATGTATTATTCTAATCACATTTTACCCTTAAACATGAATTTAACCACTTCTCTGATTTACTCCTTTTTATTATTATTTTCAACTATCCATAGTACAAAAATAATACTACTACTACTATAAAAAACAATCACTTGCACTAGTTTTCAACTATTTATGGTTTCATTTTTTCGATTAGCAATCATAAATGTTATAAGAAACATCATTTAAGAAACAGAACACTTACACTTAATTCCTTAATCCCTTAATCCCTTCATCCCCTATAAATATTGATAATATTTTGAATTTTAACGGGTAAATCATAAATAATATTTGTACCACTAGACTATTTCAATGTAAAAAAGAGAGTATTTTATAAACTTAATATGCATTATATTACTCCATTTTGTACCACTCGAAGAGTCCAATTGTTATAAATAAAACAAACGATAGCATGTTCCCAATTCCATTAGAGAGTATTTTATTTCAGTTGTTATAAATTATGTATTTTTATTCTTTTTTTAAAATTTCCCTTGACATTTTTATGCGTTATAGTTTATATAAGCACAATACTTCGAGGAGGAGTATTTTTTCATACATTTTACATAAAATGTTATATTTTTTTAGACAAACGACACTTCACTTTTTAAAAATATTTTTTTTCCACTTCAAATGGTGTATATAAGTGGTACGACATATATATATATATTATTATTATTATTATTATTATATAAACAAGCGATATATTAGATACTACTCTCTCCGTCCCATTCAAAGAGTCCTGTTTGTAATACTAAATAGTATTACAAACAGGACTCTTTGAATGGGACGGAAGGAGTATAAATGATACTTGATATATCATATGCTAAATTTAATATTTCATAATATGCACGCGATATTTTGATGCTAAACTCAATACTTGAATCTTTAAAAAAATTGCATGTTTATAAGAAAATAAAAATATGCGCGTCAGAGCGTCCAATAGGTCGGACACAATGTTTGTCATACTTCTATGCATTTCATCTAATTATGAAAAATAAAATAAATTCAATTGACAAAAAAAAAAAAAGAAAAAAAAAAGAAAAGGAAAGCAAGTCGTTGAACTTAGCCAATTTTTTTTTTTTTTTTTTTGACGAAAACTAAAGGTAAATTAGTATTGAACCAACATGATATCCTTAATCCATAAATTGATATTGCAGTATAAAATATTTCATCTCTCTTGCAGTATAAACTCATAGTATTGCAGTAGAGTAAATTGATAATGATGGTAATAAATGAAGAGAGATATTACATTGAAACTCTACCATGTATTAATGATGAGATCTTAATCCAAACCATCATTATATTCCATGTAATCTTTCTCATTTTTTTATTTAATAACATGTGTTGACACATGTACTGTCACATAAGTAGGGATCAGTGATCCTGAGGGTAAGTGAAGATTTTTCTTTACTTATTAATACTTAATTGTATTTCGCTAAAGGTTTGTGGAGACACGTGATCGATGGAATTAGGGCACGCTTTTATTTTACGGTACTTTTATTTAGCTAAAGGCAGATAATCATTGTAGACGGGATTATGATATGTTTTTGTTTTCCCCTTTCGCTAAAGATGTCATTCTTCATATTTTCCTATGATGGTTCTTTCTTTGCTGCATATTAGGTCAGAGAAAGAGATGGAAGCTAATATTAGGCGTGAGTCTACCATGATCCCAACTTTTATTTTATTTTTTAATTAAAAAAAATCGGTTAGCATATGAGTTATAAATAATTTTTTGGTGAAATTTCAAAATTGATTATCGTTCTTTTAAGTATTACGCACTCAGTTTTACAATAAAAGAGTCAAATTTCACGAATATAAAATTTATTATAAATGTCAATTTACAAAAATTAAAAAAATTAATTTGACACATCGTATTTTCATTAGCCTTAAGTATAATATTAAAGGTGTGTTTATGACATGGTGTGAAGAATTAGACAAAGTCCTCCAAAACCTCCTTTTATTTTGTGTTAATTATATTTACTTTTCGTGAGATTTTACAAATGTTAACGCGTTTAATGAGTCAACACAAATAACCTGAATTAAACAATTGAAAGGAGGGAATGAAAATATTGAAAAGGGACCCAAACGAGAAAAACTCTGTTTTTGGGGCACAAGCGCGACATAAGTTTTCCGAATATTTTGCTTACTATCAATCCGACCCCCGGGGCTCCATTTTCTCCGAGCGAACAAACTCGAGACCCAGAACCATCGTCACCGCTACAATGGCGATTCGTAAATTCCAACTGAATGAGGCCGCTCTTTCTGCTCACTATTGCTTCAGTTGCAGAGTCAAGTAGTGACACGAACTCGGCGTTCTCACCCTGCACGGATGCCAAGGTTCAGAGGAAAGATGGGTTCGCATTCGGCATCGCATTCGCTGGCTATTCAAGCCTCATGCCTAACAGCTCCCTTCAGCTTTCGCCCTGCGACCGGCGGCTCTCCCTCGATACGGCCAACTCTCGAGTAGCTATCTTCCGCCCTAAAGTCGATGAGATGTCTCTCCTTACCATTAACACCTCCGACTCCTTCCCGGTACCTACTATCTAGTCCCTACAGTCCTTAGTTTAGTGCTTGATGTATATCTTCGTTGTTTATATGCATATGTGCTGTGGATTTACTTGATTGAGCTTTGAATGATAGATATGAAGAAGAGGGTTTAGATCTAGAAAAGGGGTTCCGGTCGGTTTTTGCTGTTTAGGTTTTTAATGATTTCGCTTTGGTCAGATTAGGTATAGTCATTCATAATGGCATGGAATCGAGCCTTTGGTGCAACATTTTGTGTTATCAGCGATGGTTATTGTTCTGCAATCTCTATAGCCTTGTCAGTTATTCTATAGGTACCTTTGACCACATTCATCATCATCGTTGCCGGACCTCGACATTTGGAGTTGATCGCACCAGTTTTTGGGTTTTCTAGTGTGATTTTGAGGCATAATTCAAATGAAGATTGAGGGTTGCATCTTGTTTTATTCTGTTGATTTCCTTGTGTGCCCATATATATTTCAAATTGTTGGGAGAGACAGTACTTTTTCTGAGCACATTTGCTCTTATGATGCACTTTGCAATACAAATTTGGAAGAGAAAGTTGCCATATTTCATATCACGAATAGACTTGACAAATTGAGTTATAGGGCAGGAGCTTGATATATGGATGAGTTTTCGTTCTTTTTCACTGCTTTGTCATCATATTATCATCTTGTTGTCTACCTAAGAAGGATGATCATCTCCAATGTTTCTCCTACCACCTAATACTTAACCCTCTCTGGTAATTGTGTCACCACTTCTAACTTGCTCTCTGCAAATGATCCGCACGCACAAAGTTATGTTTCTGAGCATGAGGCTCATCCTAATTGGTTCATCTGGTAGTAAATTATGAGCTTTCCTCTGCTTGAGATTACACAAGCTAAATGATACCTCATACACAGTCTAACCGGTTCCCTGGCTAGTGAACAATTTTGTGCTATCTGCCGTGTTGAAGATGAACTATGTTTGTGCGGTGAAGGTCACTTACTACTTGAAGTCTCTTAGCTGCAGGATGATTTCAGGATTCAGTTATCTGGCATTACGCATTTCCTAATCTCCTAACTTCTTTCTTTGGCAACCCAGGAGAATTTTGGAGGATACATGGTGGCATTTGCTGGTAGAAAGTATGCTGCCCGGTCCCGTCCTGCTTTTGTTGCAAACAGCTCCTACACTGTGACCACCTTTACTCTTGTAAGTTGAGCCAAAGTAATCCAAAACTGAAATGGATACTTGAATCCTGCGCATGACTTTTTCTTTCTACGGTTGCAGGTTATGGAATTCAACAAGGGCACGCTGCAAAACCTATACTGGAAGAGGTTCGGCTGTGCTTCATGCTCAGGCAACAACTTCGTGTGCCTCAATAACCAAGATTGCGCAATCAAGACTAGTAGCTGTAAGGGCCGAGGAGGAGGAGGAGGTACAGTAGATTGCAGCATCGGTATACAGTTAGCATTTTCCGGTACAGATAAACATCACTCAGTGCTCAACTCATGGTATGAGGTGGGGAATCTCCTGTAGTACTCCCTTTTCAGCCTGTACTCCAATCTCAGGAGTTCTCTAACTAGTTAGTTCAACAAGTTCTTCTGATTGAATTTGTTGCATTCTGAACTTTTTTAATTGTTACCTTTTCCGTTGTGATTTTCCATTGTCATTTGCGGTTTATGATCCACTTGTAATTTGAGAAAGTTATGCATGATTGTGTAAATTCATTGCTTATTCACTTTTTAGGGCGTGCTTGTAATTTGTGAAAGTTCTCAATTCCAGATTTGTTCAGCTTTAGATGGATGTATTGTATATTGACAATGTAAGACAGTGAGAGCTTTGATTTTTCATTTTTAATTGAATGTTTTTTAATGTCATTTATTGTTGAAGCAAATATAAGAAGTGTGTGAATAAGTAATAAAGATGATAAAAGAATTAGACGTATTTATCTTTTGCTCCTTGTGTTTTTTTTTTTGAGGTCTGCACGTTAACCACATTCTTCTCAATAACCAAGAAGTGAAGAAAGTTTATCTACGCATCACCAAATTCACAAGTAAGCGTACTTAGGTATCTCGGAGACGAAGTGGAATTTCTCTTATAAATCAAGAAGGATGAAGACCCTAAAAACAAGCATGAAAGAGTTGATAAAAGGCGACATTAAAAACTTTAATCTATAAGCATATGTAGAATGAAAAGCTTTTTCCGAGCTCTTGTCATTGCCACGTAAGATAGAGAGTCGTCTTAAATCAAAATGTGGAGAGGTTTTGAGACTTTAGAAGAAATCAAGTTTCTTATCCATGAGCATACTTGATGAATCACTTTCAATTGTCATACCATTTATTTGAATCATGCATTGATCCAAAGATCACATAAAGTAATTCCATGTATAAAACTTCATTCCCTTTTCGAATTCCAACAACATTCATTTATCTTATTAAATTCATATCCTATTTTGGATCCCAAGTTTCCACAGATGCACTTCTTTTGCCTCAGCATGAACCTTGTTGAGGTCAATACGTCCAGAACAAGACATAAATCTCAGAATAGGCGTGTCACTGTCTTCTTCAGATGCATTTTGTTTTGATTATAAACACATGCCAATAACGTACGTAGTTATGAACATCTCTTAACTAAAATAACAAATTGCTCAAACCATATGCCGACGATGAACATGGGAAATGGAAACAACATAGATATCATAAAAGGCGAGAAAGGTGAAATTTACAATACTAAACAAATTTGTAAGGGGCATACTATTTGCGGGCACAATTTTACTATTTACAGACACATTTTCTTGTGAATAGTCTAATTTTCCCTTTAGGTAAAAAAAAGAAAAGAAAACCTAATTAACACTATATAAAGCATTCATTTTCAGTAGGGGCATAGAGACTTCTCCCACTCACATTTTACACCTTTCCAATTACACTCATTCATTTTTCACTGACACGTATATTTAAATATGGTCGATAGTTACGCGGACGATCTAGATTACACGGTAAGTAAACACTTTCGTATATTTTATTTTATTTCTTTTTTGCGCAAAATTTTTTTCCAAAATACCGCCCTGTATGGGTGGTATTTTAGGAAAATACCGCCCAAGGAGGGCGGTCTTTTTCCAAATGATGTGACGCAAAAATTACAATACAGGAAGTGCTTCTCAAGGTCCAATAGAACTTCTACAAAAATGTGGCCCAATCTGAACGGAGCTTTGCCGCAATGACGGATAAGTGCGTTTGGGAAACTGATCTGGGTAGCTCGGATCAGCAAGGCGGGTGAAGAGAAGGCAACCACACTGTTCCGGTGACAAATGGTAAAAATCAAGAAAAGAAGCGGGGCTTTCCCCCCTGTATGGGCTCCGACGGTCAAGTTAGAATCAGTAGAGAAGATAAACAGTAAAGACTAAGTGCTTGAAATGGTAAAGATTGCGTACCTCACTAAATCTGAAGATTTAGTATATATACCTCAAGTGTGAAATGTGTCCGTTGAACCTTCATGATGGATTTGTTCACCTGCTCCTTCTGATTAGCGTGGCGTGGACGCTACCATTTTGATCGAGTTTCATGGGTGTCCTTCTCTCTTAGAAGATCTAAAAATCCCTGCATGTAATCGAAAAGACATACCTAACCTATGACAATGTTTTCCAACTGTGTCAGTGAAGCAGGGTAGGTCGGTCTGTCTATCTTAGATCGGTCGGACCAACTATCACGATAGAAATGTAAGGAAATGACCAAGGTATTCTAAAGTCTAAAGTCCGACCTAACTCTTTTCGAGATATAAAGTTTGGCTCGGTTTTATGGTTCTGACCGACCTAAGCTTGTAACAGAGAATACTCAGTGGCTTGGTTTGGACGACCTTTCCGACCTAAACATGATTTTGGGCTCTACATGCGTCTTGTTGTCTTTCACTGCTTATCTTTGTTTTAGTCCATTGGGCTAGGCCCAATGGAGATTCAATTTTACGCACACCACCAAATACCGCCATTGCATGGCGGTATTTGGCAGAATACCGCCAATCCGGGCGGTATTTGGCATTGGTGGTATTTGTCCAAATACCGCCCATACATTGGCGGTATTCTGCCAAATACCGCAAGAAAATACCGCCTTGCAGTGGTGGTATTTTCGTAAAATACCGACTAGAACGGGCGGTATTTTGGAAAATATCGCTCCGGATACTGCCCATCTGGAGCAGTATTTCGGTGAAATACTGCCTATCCGTATTTAAGTAAAAATTTAATAATTTTGTACTAAATAGCCAAATTAGTTTAGTGTTTAATTATGCTCACTCATCTTTTTGTATTATCAGGATATCCGTATGGATAGGAATGAAATATTTGCTGACCACTCCGATATATTTCAAACGGACGAAGAGTTCAGAAGTAAGGAAGATTTGCTTGTTTGGGTTCAAGCTAGAGCTGTCGAAAATAATATGAGTACGAAAATTACTTTAAGTTCCAGTATTGGGACTTTTCCTTACAAGAGGGAGAAAAGGGAGAGTTCTAATAAGGTGCGACAGATCATGGCAAGTTAGAGATAAGCCACCCTACCTAAAGGGAAAAGCAGGCGGAACAATACAAGCAGCAAGTTGACAAAATGTCCATTTCAGCTGCTGGGACGAGAAATTATCCGGGGAAATTGGAGGTTAGAGGCCAAAAATTGTACGCACAATCATGAATTACAAGAAGTTTGAAACTAGCATTCAGTGTATTCACGGCTAACAAAACCGAAGAAGCAGAAGATTGCAGAAATGACAAATATTAACATCCGGCCGAAGCATATCTTGGCCCAGTTGCGATCGGATGATCCGCAAAATGTCAGCCACATCAGACAGGTGTACAATGAATCTGCAAAGGCTAGAAGGGTGGCGAAGGGAGATTTAACTGTCATTTAGTATTTTTTTAAACTTTTGCATGATCACGAATACTTATTTGCGTACACAGTGGAAGAGGAGAATAATGCAGTTGGACACGTTTTCTTTGCCCATAAGAATGTGCCTTCTCTACTTAGTTTTGTTTCCGTATGTTTTGTTTATGGATACGACATATAAGACAAACATGTACGACATGCCTCTATTGCAGATAGTGACGCATGTACTCACCGCTCAGTTTATTCATATTGCTTTCGTTTTCATGAAGGATGAGACTATTCCAATATATTTCTAGGCCATGATTCAATTGAGAAAGTTATTCGATGGCGACAAATACCCACATGTTGTCATGACTGATAGAGAGACTGCTTTAATGAACGTTGTGCATCAAGTATTTCCACATGCTATACAACTACTGTGCATGAGACATATTGAAATGGATGTGAAGAAACATGTACTACAGTCAGGGAACGACAAAACTACAACATATATGTTTCTATATTGTTGGGGGCAAGTGGTGAAAGCCTTGACATAAGAACAGTTCACGGAAGCTGTGAAATTTATTAATACTAAATATGGAAGTAAATCCAAATTTAGAAACGTGCTTCCATACCTAAAGGATACATGGTTGGATCCCCACAGGGACAAGTTTGTATCTGCCTAGACAAAAAATATAAAGTATTACAGAGAGCGCACAATGAACATGTAAGTTACTTCTTGCTTTAATTTATAGTTTGTATGGTGTGTAATTATATGATAAAAGTGTTCATATGTGAAAATTTTATTGTCAATGTTAATTGACTTTTAGGATTTAGAGTGCACATGAACAGTTGAAAAAGGCAATTCAGACTGATAGAAAGACATTTTCAGGTATTTTTCAAGAAATTAATATTATGATAAAGGAGCAATTAGATAAAGTTCGAACTGCAATGGAGTCTAATCGTAGCTAAACATACCAGAAGAGCAACTACTTACTGTATAGTAGATTGAATGGTATATTGTCTTTCGCGGGTATTACAATATTAATAGACGAATATTCAAAAAGAGATGACCTTATCGGGGAAGATGGTGCGATTTGCGGTTACGAACTTCGAACTAGTTGCGTGTTGCCATGTGCTTGTGAGATGCTACAGTTGGTGCGAGCACAACGCCCTATTGATCTTGTCGATGTGGACGCCTTCTGGAAGACGTTGCATTTGAGAGATAATGATATTCCGAAAACTGAGGAGGCGAGGCAAAGCGCTGAAGGGCGACTGCATAAAATGTTTGTTGAAACAATTACGCGTCCAAGCGCTGAGATATACAAGGTGATGGGTGCCTTGCATGCGGCGCTTTATCCGGAAACTATTGATCTAGCTGATCCGATAAGTCGGCCACATAGGGGCCGACCGAGACACAATCCAACCCAACGAGATCTATCAGGATATAAGCATACCGAAAGGAATGCAATACAGTGAGGTACAATTATTACTTTTCATGTAAGAATCATTGTGTTTAATTACATAGCGATATGCTAAATTTAATATGATTTATAATCGCAGGTCGGAGATCTACAGGAAACCAGAGAAGAAGAAGGCGTTGATGCCCCACGATTCTGAATGGCCTTTCGACCTTCCCATATTTTTGAAGCAGTTCGTGTTCGATTACATTTACAAGCACGTCAATGTAGAACCCGATGACCATTGTGATTTTAGAGTAATTTCCTATTTCATATATAAAGATGAGGAGTTTTGGTGGCAAGTGCGGACAGAATTGTTACAAGAACTGCGCGATGAAGCTACTTTGTGGCGACACGTTCTTGGCCAAGTCGATTACAACTTCTGCAGGCCTAATTTTTTCAACAATGGGATATCCAAAAATCAAAATTCCCAATATATTGGCCCCATCATGAAGAGTGATGCTTATCTCTTCGACAGACATGTGAAATGAATTAGTTTCTGGATGCCATCTCTCAACAAAGGCATTGAGAAGTGAAGTGTCTAACTCTGGATGCATGCACAGTCCCAAATATGTCAAACCGGACTCATACACTAACCTTTTCATTTCCCCCTTGGTTAACTCCCACTTTTGCAGCCGCTCATATCCATTATGACACTTAAATATATCACGTTTCTACGTAATTTAGTAAATATATTAACACATTTTAGGCGTCAAATTAATAAGCATAAATCGAAACAACTAATAAAACATATTTCACAACAAGTAATAAAGCATAAAATTCATGATGAGATTTAAAAGACGAAACTTAAAATGTAAGAAAAGTTATCAATACATCAATTGAGATATCATCGGTACAAAAGTTGAGTTTCGAACTTAATTAGCACTCATAGGTTATCAAGTATTGAAATTAAGAAAACATATTATTCCTAAATTAATTTTTATATTATACTTACCATCACACACTTTATATTAATTTGACTTTTTACCACAGTCAAAATATTATTAGGTAAACCATAATGTTAGAAGAGGTTTTAATTCTGAGAAAGAGATGGAAACTAATATTAGGTGTGAGTTTACTCACGACCCCTATTTTTAATTTTTTATTATTTTTATTTAAAAAAACAATTAGCGTATGAGTGATAAATATTTTTTTTGGTGAAATTTCAAAATGGATCATCGTTCTTTTAAGGATTACTATCTCACTTCTACTATAAAATAGTCAAATTTTACTAATGTATAATTTATTATGAATATCAATATATAACAATTAAAAAACTAATTTGACGACTCATATTTCCATAGCCTCAAGTACATTAGATGGCGTGTTTATAACATGGTGTGAAGAATTAGACAAAAAAAAAACATACTATACATGTTAGGATTGAGCCTTGGGGTTCGTGAGGTATATGGTTCGACCTAAATAACACATATTATTAAATAAGTAAGGTTGTGATTGAAAATATCAACACGTAAAGCCATCAACCTGATATGAGTAATTAAATAGTTAAAATTATAGTTGAGAGGTATTGACACGGAAATCCGAGAACTCGGACACTACACTAATATTACCTGGGAATGAAAATATTGAAAATGGACCCAAACGAAAAAGGTTTCTGTTTTTGGGGGCACAAGCGCGACATAAGTTTCCGAATATTTTCCTTAATATCAATTCGGTCCCCGGGGCTCCATTTTCTCCGAGCGAACGAACTCAAGACCCAGAACCATCGTCACCGCTACAATGGCGATTCGCAGATTCCAACTGAGTCCTCTCCTTCTGCCGCTCTTTCTGTTCGCTATTGCTTCAGTTGCAGAGTCACGTAGTGACACGAACTCGGCGTTCTCACCCTGCACGGATGCCAAGGTTCAGAGGAAAGATGGGTTCACATTCGGCATCGCCTTCGCCGGCTATTCAAGCCTCATGCCTAACAACTCCCTTCAGCTTTCGCCCTGCGACCGGCGGCTTTCCCTCGATACGGCCAACTCTCGAGTAGCTATCTTCCGCCCTAAAGTCGATGAGATGTCTCTCCTTACCATTAACACCTCCGACTTCTTCCCGGTACCTAGTATCTAGTCCCTACAGTCCTTAGTTTAGTGCTTGATGTATATCTTCGTTGTTTATATGCATATGTGCTGTGGATTTGCTTGATTGAGCTTAGAATGATAGATATGAAGAAGAGGGTTTAGATCTGGAAAAGGGGTTCCGGTCGGTTTTTGCTGTTTAGGTTAATGATTTCGCTTTGGTCAGATTAGGTATAGTCATTCATAATGGCATGGAATCGAGCCTTTGGTGCAACATTTTGTGTTATCAGAGGTGGTTATTGTTCTGCAATCTCCATAGCCTTGTCAGTTATTCTATAGGCTTACCTTTGATCACATTCATCATCATCGTTGCCGGACCTGATCATTTGGGGTTGATCGAACCCTTTTTTGGGTTTCCTAGTGTGATTTTGATGCATAATTCAAATGAAGATTGAGGGTTGCAAATCTTAGTTTTATTCTGTTGATTTCCTTGTGTGCCATTTATGTTTCAAATTGTTGGGGGATTTTTCTGAGCACATTTGCTCTTATGTTGCACTTTGCAATGCAAATTTGGAAGAGGAAGTTTACATATTTCATATCATGACTAGACTTGACAAATTGAGTTATAGGGAATGAGCTTTATGTATTGATGAGTTTTCGTTTTTTTAAACTGCTTTCCCATCATATTGACATCTTGTTGTCTACCTAAGAAGCATGATCATCTCCAATGTTTCTCCTACCATCTAATACTTCTTGAATTGCACCCCTCTGGTAATTGTGCTGCCACTTCTATTTTTCTCTGTGTATATGATCCGCACACAAAGTTATGTCTCATGAGCATGAGGCTCATCCTAATTGGTTCATCTGGTGGTAAATTATGGGCTTTTCCTCTGCTTGAGATTACACAAGCTAAATGATACCTCATACACTGTCTAACCGGTTCCCTGGCTAGTGAACAATTTTTTGTGCTATCTGCCATGTTGAAGATGAACTATGTTTGTACCCCCATGAAGGGCTATTACTTACTACTTGAAGTCTCTTAGCTGCAGGATGATTTCAGGATTCAGTTATCTGGCATTACACATTTCCTAATCTCCTAACTTCTTTCTTTGGCAACCCAGGAGAATTTTGGAGGATACATGGTGGCATTTGCTGGTAGAAAGTATGCTGCACGGTCCCGTCCTGCTTTTGTTGCAAACGGCTCCTACACTGTGACCGCCTTTACTCTTGTAAGTTGAGCCAAAGTAATCCAAAACTGAAATGGATACTTGAATCCTGCGCATGACTTTTTCTTTCTACGGTTGCAGGTTATGGAATTCAACAAGGGCACGCTGCAAAACCTATACTGGAAGAGGTTCGGCTGTGCTTCATGCTCAGGCAATAACTTCGTGTGCCTCAATAACCAAGATTGCGCAATCAAGACTAGTAGCTGTAAGGGCCGAGGAGGAGGAGGTACAGTGGATTGCAGCATCGGTATACAGTTAGCATTTTCCGGTACAGATAAACATCACTCAGTGCTCAACTCATGGTATGAGGTGGGGAATCTCCGGCAGTACTCCCTTTTCGGCCTGTACTCCAATCTCAGGAGTTCTCTAACTAGTCAGTTTAACAAGTTCTTCTGATTGAATTTGTTGCATTCTGAACGTTTGTAATTGTTACCTTTTCCGTTGTGATTTTCCATTGTCATTTGCGGTTTATGATCCACTTGTAATTTGAGAAAGTTATGCATGATCGTGTAAATTCATTGCTTATTCACTTTTTAGGGCGTGCTTGTAACTTGTGAAAGTTCTCAATTCCAGATTTGTCCAGCTTTAGATGGATGTATTGTATATTGACGATGTAAGACAGTGAGAGCTTTGATTATTCATTTTTAATTGACTGTTTTTTAATGTTATTTATTATTGAAGCAAATAGAAGAAGTGTGTGAATAAGTAATAAAGATGATAAAAGAATTAGACGTATTTATCTTTTGCTCCTTGTGTTTATTGGGTGCTTTGATTATTACCCATTGAGTTTATAAAATATATCTTTTGGCTCATTTTGATCAAAAGGTTTTAATAGTGTACTTGATATGTATTCATTGATTTTATTTTTATAAAATAATTATTAATATTATATTATTGACTAATGAATTTATAAGTATTGGTTTTATTTTTATAAAATAATTATTAATATTATATTATTGACTAATGAATTTATAAGTATTGGTTTTATTTTTATAAAATAATTATTAATATTATATTATTGACTAATGAATTTATCTACTTATGATATGTTGTTTTAGATATGATTCATGTGTTTTATATAGGTGTTCAAAACAAGTTGTATTTCAGTGTCAAATTATTTTGTGGATTCTAATGAAAAATAATAATTTAATTTTGAGTGAAAATACCTAATATAAGTATTTATAGAGAGAAGATACACACTATAAATATTTATAGTGAATTATTATAGTAACAGACGTGGTAATTATATGGTGAAAAATTATTTAATAATTAAAACTAAAGTTAACAGTTGAATAATATCATGTGATGTCACATTACTTATTATTTCTTTTCACTCAATATTTTTAATTTTTCAACTAGTTTAAATTGATTTTAAAAATATAAAAATTGTGAAATAAGTAATAATTAGGGGCCAATCCGTGCTTTTATTGAATCTCAGGGGTCTACACCGAATATGCACATACTGCAGGGGCAAAAGAATAAAAAATCAGAAAACCAAGAAGTTGCCCTAAATTCCTATTTATTTGAAAACTTTGCTCCCTTTTGTGGACACATCAAAATGGCGGGAAGTTCCTGTGCTTGATCTTCAATCCTTTTGCTTTACGCTTCTGTAATCCTTATTCTTTACTGGAGTTGCGTGAGCTCATCAAATACTAGCGTGCAGAGAAAACTATGTACGGAGGTCACGGCCAATTTGACGGAAATGCCGCCTTCTCCGGCGGTGGTTTCATGCCCTCTCAGGCCACTCAAACCGCCAACGACCCCTCCTTTTCTCCGGCGAAGGTTGGTTTTGAGTGGAATTTTTTAATTTGTTTAGTGCTTAATTCAGTAAACCTAGAATGAAAAAGTCTAAAATGAAGCGGAATATTGGATTCGTGCACCGTTTATTGAATGCCTACGAGGGTTTTTGCTAAATCCATTATTAAATATGCTGAGTAGGGTACTCGATTGTCTCAGTAATTGATCTCCGATTATACTTTGTACCCGATTGGATTTTACAAAGATGTTTATGCGTGACTGTCCGTAAAAATTGCTGAATCCATTGTTTCTGGTGCGGTGTTTTTGCAGAATCGTGATACGCAAACCCTGGTTCCGCTCACGGTGAAGCAAATAAGTGAAGCATTTCAGTCTAGTGACGACAAAACGAATCTTCTCATAGATGGAATCGATGTTAACAATGTAGGATATATCTTTGTGAATAAGTTGTCTTCATATTTTCTGTTTACGGATCATATTTGCAGATGCTAAGTATGAGTTTTGTTGTTTTTCAGGTCAAGTTGGTGGGAATGTTGTGCAATAAAGCTGAAAGGATAACTGACGTTCAATTCGTTATAGATGATGGAACTGGCCGCATTGATTGTTTTAGATGGTTATCCACTCTTGATTCTCTTCAATTTTCTGATGCTATTAGATTCTTTTAATAAATTTGCTTCAGTAAAGTTTGCTCTTACCTTGATTTCAAATGTCTCTTGATCGTATCTTGTAGGGTGAATGAAGCTGTTGACACCAAGGAAATGGAAAAAGTAGGGTACGTCCTTTTTCTTGTCCTTGGGTTGATTGTGTACTAGCTCTTAGCTTATGTTTGATTTTATTTAATTTTTATAATTAGGGATGGAATCTATGTTGTTGTTCACGGCCACTTGAAAGGATTTCAGGGTAAAAAGCAAATGATGGCTTACTCTATCCGGTATGTCTGGTAACGTTGTTACTTTGGTTATGCTCTTGAACAAAGAACATCAGCTTTTACTGCTTTCAATATGAGATGTAGAATGTTGCATCTAACATATGTGTGTAAATACATTTAAGAGTGCCAGTAATACTGATTGAAGCTTGATTTATTTACATAGCATGATTTGAAGAGGCACATTAAGGATTTGATGATTTGACCTGGAATAAAGTTAGGCTGGTGAAAGAAGAATGATGCTAGCAATCACAGTAGCTGCTGCTGGTCATTGACTGATAGATATCTGCCATCCCACTTTTCTAGAATAGCTGGTTGGAGAAAGTAACCAGAAAAGGAAAACAAGTAAGAAAGGAGAGAAGAAAATAAATAATAAAAAGAAGATACATATAAAAGAAAATTTTGTTAACATTCTAAATTCCTTGTAAAGGTTTGAAGATTACAATTTATGCAGTTGCCGTTCTGTAGGTATTCTACTTTTTAAGCTTTCAGTGTCTCAAGTCTTAATGTCAATTTTAATAGCTTTGAATATTAAGATGGTAAAAGGTGTCTTGGAACCATAAGGCATTATCGGGTAAGATACCTGGACCACAAGGTTGCAATTAGTAATTTAAGCTGGCGCTTGTTATACACCCTGCAAATTCATGGAAGAAAAATGTGAAAGCAACGGAATAAGACTAACTCTTGTTATCAGTTCATATGGCACTACAAATTTCTTCTTTATTTTTTGTTTTTTTTTATTTCCTGATTTCCTGAGTCGGAGAAATTACTTTGCCTTGACTTATAGGCCCGTGACTGATTATAATGAGATAGCAAATCACTTTGCTGATTGCATATATGTTCATTGCTACAACACCAGGTTAAAGGTACTAATCCAATTATTTATTAAACTTCTATTTTGTGTGTATCTAACCTGAAAATAACCTTGACCATGGAAACTTCTGGTATTAAACTTTTGATTGTGTAGAAGTTGCAGGATAATGCAAGCAGTAGTTCTGTTCACATGCCGAATTCAGCTTTAAATACTCCTGTAAAGGGCTATCAGCACACTGCACCAAGTCACGTAAGTCCATTGTTGTTGGAGTTTGTGTTAATAAGGTGCTTTTATTTATTTGTGTACTCCCTGTTTAATCTTTAGCTTTCTCAGTTTCCTAGACAGTTCGCTGCTGATGGGCGGAACAGCGGAAACAGCGTTGATGGAATGGTTTTGGATTATTTGCAGCAACCAAAATGCCTGTAAGACATACAAAATGTTGATCCCCTTGTAGATCTTTCTTTCATATTCCCATGCTTATCATAATCTATAGTTTCTGCAGATTAGCCAAAATGTGTTACATTCTACGTTGTGTAACAAGCAAAAGAGATAATTCACATAAGTAAATACAGAAGGTCTGAACTTTTGAAAATAATTTTGAGAAAAAGTGTTGAGAGTTTTCATCCTGACAAGGTTGGAATTAGTGGCTAATGGAACTTGAAAAATGTTCTGAAACTATGACTCAGCATTCATTCCTGTGGCAAGGACACTGAGTGGGTTCTGTGAGGATCAGTGTATTGTGGATGAGAATTCATGGCTAAGGAATTGGAATACACTAAAAACTAAAGCTACCTGTGTCATTGACCAAACACATATCTGTATGTTTTATCTTGTTACTTTCAACAAAGTTTAGCTCCATATCTTTGTGATTCAATGTGTGTTGGGATTGACAAACTTGTAACTTGAGAGCTCTAATGTCTCAGTGCAATAGAGAAGGGGACACACCTAGATGAACTTTCCCGCCAACTGCAAATGCCTGTGCAAAAAATTAGGTATATCTTGGTGTCTCAATTTCTGACCCTCATACACTCGGAATCAGCAAGCTAACAGTATCTTGTTAATCCACTTTTCTTGTTTTATTTTTTGCAGAGAAGCTATTGAATCCCTTGAATCGGAAGGGCTAGTTTACTCGACTGTTGATGATTGCCACTACAAGTCCACTGGCAATGGCTAAAAAACAGGCTCGGTGTAATATGCGTTTTGATCTGGTTTTGTGCAATGTATATTTTTGTCTGCAACCTACTTTTAGTTAGTGTATTTCTTTCTTCTTGAACTAAAATTTTGCGAGCTAGGGATGATTTGAGGTATCCTTATATAACTGGGGAAGCTCTTCTATTGTCAGAACATAAGATCCTTTTAGTTTTTCACTTGTTTACATTTGTATTTCAATCGCTTATCTGTCTAGTAGTGCTTCATTACTGTGCTGGAGGAATTTGGATGCTGGGAGCCTTGCCTGCACCTGTAAGTAACTCGTTTCACACAATTATGAGTGAGATTCCCAATGACTTATATTTGAGTAGGCCCATAGTGCGTATTTTAAAATTTTGCTCGGGTGGTTAAGCTAACTCCTTGGTTTAAGTATCTCATCTCAACACCTTTTCAAATACAAAGAGTAAATTGCTCGCACACTGGTGGTCGTGACCTTGATTCGGTCCTGCAACTGAAAACACTTTAGAAATGTAAAAAAAATAAAATTTGTGAAGAAATTGGTTTCCAAAAACGAAACAATCTCAATTTTATGACAAAGCAAAGTAAGCATCATGTCCTTCAAGATTAAGGGCATTTTTGTCAAAAGTGAGAGAGAGAGAGTTGGGATTTAAAGAAAAGAATATGAGGAATAATAATTTTTCCTTTTCTGAATAATAAACGATTTCCTCAGAATTATTTTTATTTTTTTTCCCTTTCCTTTCCTGAAGAAAAAGATTTCCGTTATTTTAGAATTAGCAGAGGGAATTTGCCAAAAACTGTAACCTCATAAAGTGATGGAAATATGGTCTCTCTGGACTTATAGTATATATGTGTGCTAATCAGAAATGAAGAGTGTAGAGAATTAATGGTTCGATTCAAACAATTTTTTTAATGTTTGGAATTATAACAAATTATACCATTTTTTCAACTACAAAACCATATACTGATGGACGCAGTTAATCCAAGGTTCAGAGAGGACTGCCTGACGGTAACGGAAGCCAGAGAATCAAGAAAAGTGCCCAGAACCCCAAATTATAGATCGAAGTGTTTGTGTAGCTGAGCAGAGACTTTGATGTGAATTTTAATTTGCCGGTTTGGTTTCCTGGTGTACTTACTTTGTGGGATTGAACGTAATCTGGTGTTTGGGATTGAACAGTCAAGTTTTGAACTCAAACAACAGACGAGTTCCAATCTTCAATTGATACTGTAATTTTATAAACTAATGGATTCAATTAGTAACTAAACGAAACATCAGGGGAGGTAAATGTAATTAAAAATACTAATATTTACAGTGACCATCTCCCTTCACCCTTTTGATTTCTTCTGTATAATCTGCGGATTCTCTGTTTCCGAAGATAATCTCCCAATGACCGACCATACGGAAAAAGCTCCCGAGTCCAAAGTTACTGGGCGGTGCGCCGACGACAATGCTGTCGATGCAGAAACCCAGTCGGATGCGGCGGCGGTGAAGGAAACGACGTTAGCGGAAATCGCACTCGATTCCTTAACCATTGAGGAACCGAGGAGTTCCAAAAAAGAAATATCGGATTCAGAAGATTGCAACGTCGAAGCTGTATGTATGTGCCTTTTTTATAATGAGACTTGTATTTAGTTAAGTATAATACAGGGTGTGATATTTATTTATTAAGTTTTAACAGTAATTTGTGAATTTGATTGTGATAATTTAGATTACGTGTAAATTTTGCGATTTAGGTCACCGCTGGGATGCTATTTACGTTTTAACTGTAATTTATGAATTTGATTGTGATGATTTAGATTACAATTAAGACCTTCGTATTTTGTAAATGTTCATTGCTAAATTTGTGTGTGGCGATTTAGGTCCCCGCTGGGGATGCTAGGTTTGAAGATTTGAATTTATCCAGAGTTGTTAAAGGGGTTATATGTTGAGATGAAGTTTGAAAAACCCAGTAAGATCCAAGCTATAATCTTGCCCATGATTCTGACCCCTCCATTCAAGAATTTGGTGGCTCAAACTCGTAATGGTTCTGGGAAAACTACCTGTTTTGTGCTCGGCATGTTGAGCCGGATAGATACTCAACTCGCTGCACCTCAGGCACTCTGTATCTGCCCCACCCGCCAACTTGCCGTTCAGGTTTGGTCAATTTCTTATTTTTTTAAAAGTGCGAGTTATATTTTACATGGAGAATTTGATCTAATGCTATTTATACAGAACATGGAAGTCCTTTTGAAGATGGGGAAGTTCACTGGGATAACATCAGAATTATCAATTCCAATTCCAGCAGAGAAGGAGATACCACCTGTTACTGCTCAAGTTGTCATTGGAACCCCTGGCACTATATGTAATTTGATTACACTGAAGAAACTAAGCATGAGTTTCATGAAGATACTTGTGGTTGATGAAGCCGATCTCATGTTAACAGAGGTATATCTATTTCATGTTCATGTTCAGGGTTTACTCAGATTAGATATCATAGTTTGTGTTTTTGGAATTAGAATATAAAACACATTTTGAAGCCAAAATGGATTCACCTCCTTTGTTGATGTCATTTTTAGTTGAATCCTGCTTTACTTGTTTTATGTCTTATCTTTTACCCTCTATGCTAAAGGGACTTTCTCCTTGTGCATGTTCAGGGTGCTTTCAGAGATCACTCTATTGAGATAATGAAAACCAGTGTTCAAATCAGTCCTGATTGTCAGGTAAGTAGCTGTTATTTGCATACACTTAGGATCTCAATTTCAGTTATAAAGTAACCTTTTTAGCTTTTTCACAAGAGATTTTTTAATAAATGAATTTAGAAAATATTTTAATGTAAACTTTAGTTGACTTGGGTATCCTTTTCCACCTTCTTTAACAGGTTCTTCTCTTTTCGGCTACATTTGGTGAGGGGGTGAAAACTTTTGTTGATCAGACAATCAAAGAAATCTTTAATAAAGATTATAATCAAATGATCCTTAAGAAAGAAGAACTTTTTCTAACTTCTGTGAAACAGTACAAGGTCATATGCAGTGATGATTTTAGAAAGCTCGAGGTGTTGAAAAATAGAATCCTTAAATTAGGTAACAAAGTGGGGAAAACAATAATTTTTGTTCGAAATCATAGAAGTGCTGACAGGTTGCAAGTCACTTTGGCTAATTTGGGTTATGAGGTTGCATATATTCAAGGTGGTTACGGGAATGAATACGCTGACAAGATAATTAAAGAGTTTAGAGAAGGATTAACTAATGTTCTTATAACAACTGGTTATCTCACTCGTGGCTTTGACGGACCACAGGTACTTATATTTGTTTCTGTTTGTCAATGTAGTTATGCATTGCCATTGATCCTCATGGAAAATGGTATTTCTTTTGATAGGTTAAGTTGGTTGTCAATTATGACCTTCCAGTCGCTTACAACAGACGATATGAATTCGAACCCGACTATGAGGTGTATTTGCATCGGGTGGGTAGAGCAGGTCGATTTGGCCTCAAAGGTAAGTTTATTTTTATTCATGAATACATACTTTAAGGTGGATGAATGATAAATACATTTGTTAAAATTTATGCAGGTGCTGTGTTTAATTTGGTCGAGTTTGGTCAGATGGAATTGATGGAAAAGATTGAGAAGTATTTTGGCCTCGAAATAACTAAGGCATGTCTCATCTTCTCTTTTGCATAATCTTTTCCTTGTTTTCGAATGGGAGGGACTAACTTGTGTGAAAGTTAATAACATTCTTTTTCCTTTTCAATTTGCAGATAGCTCGATGGGAGAGTGATGAAGAATATATCGATGCATTGGAGATAATTTCGCCAGGGATGGTCTTCGAAAAGTCCAAGAATATTAAAAGAAACTTGCCAGACAGACAGGAAGGAGGAAATGAAACTTCAGATACTACTAAACGTATCAAGATGGATGAGGAGTTGCGCGTCGTGTATGGGCCCTGTTTTTGGCCTTGTGGGCATACTGTGACCCCCACATCCCCTCCTCACACCTCACATGTGTGTGGGCCCACTGTGGCCCCAACAGCCCCTCACACCTCACCGTCTCACGGGAGACAGCAGATATGAGGTGGCCATTTTGTTATCAACAAGTTGTAATTATATGTGTACTATGGAGATGGCCTTAGTGAAGTAATGATGCATTTCTTACATATCAACTTCGAAAACAAAAGGAAGAAAAATGCTACTTCTCAAGTGAAGTGAAGTGAAATTGAGGATGTTTTTAGGTTACTCAAAAGTGAGTGGAGAATGAAAAGTACTAATAAGAGTTTAATGGAAGAGCCCTGGCCCTTCTCTCAAAAGAAAAGGCAATGGATATGCTGTTTTACAAATTTGTTTAGTATTGCAAATTTTTTCACCTTTCTCGCCTTCAAGACTCGCATGTAAACTGGCTTAGATTTCCAGAATTTCACAGAAATTAATGGTTTCCTATGGTCATCTTCAGTTAACATTGGCTATTCAGCATATTGGGTTTGATACCTCCCTCTTCCCCTTTGAGCAATTTGTTATTTTAGTTAGAGATCTTCATAACTACGTACCTTATTGGCCTGTCCATTTTTTGAATCAAAACAAATGCATCTGGAGAAGAAGATAGTGACACGCTGTCCTTTTGGCAGGATAACAAATTTCCGGGCAGGATATCCCACGTTTCCAAATTTCCGGGCGGGCATGAACTCTTTCCCGCCTTAAGAAGCGTCTCCGATACTCCTCTTACGCTTCCCGCCGTAAGAGGCGTCTCCGATACTCTTCTTACGTGTTCCTACAAACATATCATCTCTCTGCTGAAGTTCATCTATTAACTTTCCGATCAGTAAATCTATTCAAACTTCCTTCTTGTTTCATACTAACAAGGTAGTGGGTTTTGTTTTCTTTTTATTTTTTCTTAATAAACTTGTTATCTGATCAGCTATTTGCATCCATTTTCTTTTCGTTGATCTTGCTATCGTTACTGTTAAAACACACATTTGTCACTAGGAACGGGAAGCACCATTTCAACAAAATGATACAAAAACATATACATTCATTAACCCACGGTTAGCAAGAAGTTGTCATCAGAAACTCTAATTGAAAGAGTGACAATCAAACTGGCTCATCATGAGATCTGTAAGTGATCTAGGAAGTGATATAACAAGATTACAATCTGTTTCTTAAACCAGTAGATGTCTTTATGTTATTTCAAGGCAGAAATATTCCTTAGCAAAGATGTTGTTCAGAGTTTGATAAATCATCTAGGGCCAGGGACATTCAAGTCAATAATGGCCTTCTTTTTGCTGCGTTAGTTATGACTGCGTTAGTTATGATGGAGCTCCCTTTACCTGTAATTTGATTGGTCTATGGTCTTTTTGTGCATCATTCTACTGAGCATTGAGTTGCTTGTTTTCTGACGTTTCTTCAAATTCCATAAACTCTTGTATGGTGGGAAGTGCATGCCTTAAGGGGAATATAGAGAAATTGGACCTGACTGTAGTGATTTTCTATAGGACTCGTGTTTGTAATTCGTTTAGGTATGATTTTCAACTCCTTTTTCTGCTTACACATTTTTCCTTTTTAGGCAACAACAACAAACTATGCCTTTATTACATTACATTAGGTTGGCTATATTGATCATATCACTATCGTTCATGCTCTGGATACATTGTTTCATTTATGTCTAAATATAACATGTTATTTTTACCCATCGTATTAGTGCATCTAAGTGTCTCTCACGAACATGGCTAAACCATTTTAGGTGTGTTTCTCCAATTTTTTTCACCTATTGGAGCTCCTCACACTCTCGTTTGTCCAAGTAGTCTCAGCAAGAAAAAGCCTACCAATCCTTGTCCACCACATTCACATTTTTGTGCAGATGGAAAATCCCTTCAATCAACAATCACTTCCATTACATTAGTCCTCGAGGTTAAAAATTATCTTAAACCGAGCTTGAATTGCTGAAACCTTGCTCTGTTTCTACCTAGTCAAAGATGATGTAGTATTGCAGAAATAATCTTTTTAGTGTTCTCAACTGATCGCATAAAGTTGGTATATCGGGCTGAAAGTTTCTCCTCTTCAAGACAAATAACCTTCCCATGATAGGATTTCCATGCTCTAAGCCAACTTATTTTTCAGTCCATGTATAGGAATTTTATTTCTTTTCGCTCTCATTTAAGATTCTTTTAATTTTGTAATCTTGAGAAATATGCAAAATATATTAACTTAAAGCAATTAAATGTTAGTTCAATTAAATTTCCCATTCACCCCAAGGAATTTGACTTGCGTGGAAGAATGGGAATTTCCTGTGGCTGTTCCAGCTTCTTCACCCCTGTTTCAGTTTTGAATTGGACTTGATTTGCCACTTTGTATGCTTGTGTTCCCCCATCCATTCTTGAATGTTGCTTTTCTTGAACTGCTCTTCAATGTCAATTAATGTTGTATGCTCCACTCTGTTATGGAAGTGACCCTGTGGTGGTGGTGGTTGTTAATTCAGATGAATGATTCCAATCCCCCCTTCGTTTCTTCCTCACTTCGCTGTGATGAGCCGCTATATCTTGTTCCCTACAGGTAATTTTCTTGATTCTTTGCTATGTTCGGTTTCTTATTTTTCTTTTTCCTCAAGTTGGTGGAAAAAGGCGTTAAGGGCAGTGTATTTTGAAAGGTGTTGTTAGTGTATAGATTAGCCCAATGGGCTTAACCCAGTATCCTACTTGTACTATTGTACTACTTGTACTACACCTAGTGTACTACTTGTACTACACTTAGCTTATACCTAGTCTATATATAGGCTCTCTTTGTACAATGTTAGACACACAATAAAATCATTGTTCAACAAATCTTTTCTTTTATATTTTTATCATGGTATCAGAGCCATTGCTCTAATTCTTTTGGTTCCTGTGGATATTTCCGGCGTTCTTCCGCTGCCCTCATCTTCATCCGGTAATCCGGTCAGAAGAATAGTCCCGCCGTCACGCCCACAACTCTTTCCAGAACTCGGTCTCCCACGCGCCCAACACGCGCCGACAGCCGGTTCTGTGCCTGACACCACGCGCCTTCACGCGCCTCGAGTCGCCTCTGCACCACCAGCGCACGTCTGCCACTTCAGCAAACATGTCATCATCTGACCATGTATTGGCTACACCATCTCCACAGCCTCCCATTGCTGCATTCACTGCTCCTCCACGGATAAACTCTGGGCGTCCCACCTCTCAGTCTTCCAAAGGTATTCGCTGTGAGTTTTGCCGTGCTAAAGGGCATGACATCTCCGTTTGTCGCAAACTGCAGAAATTTATGCAAGAGCAGAATAAAGCTTCTCTTCCTCGGGCAGCTGCTGTATCTCCTTCTGATCCATCGGTTCCTACCGGTCCACCTTCGACTTCCTCACTTACTACGGCTGATATTGAGGCAGTTGTTCAACAGGTTTTATCCCGTACTTCCACTGCCCTATCTGTCACCTCAGGTAACCATTCTTGGTTTTTTGATACTGCTTGTTGTAACCATATGACTCCTGATGAATCCCAATTTTCTGATAAGGCACTCTTAGAACATCCAATCACCATTTACACTGCTGATGGAACTCCTATGCCTGTTAGTCATAAAGGAACAATCTCTTCTCCTTGTTTATCCCTTAGTGACACTTTTCATATCCCAAAGTTATCCCTCAATTTGCTGTCTGTTGGCCAACTTTGTGAATTAGGCGTAGATGTTCTCTTTACTAATCATGGTGTGGAAGTGCAGGATCCCCGGACAGGTCAAGTTCTTGGGACAGGCCGTAAGGTTGGTCGCATGTTTGAGGTTCATGACCTGAAAATTCCTTCCCGAGTCGTTTCTGCAGCTGCTGCCACTATTACCTCCTCACCTGATCTATGGCATGCTCGTCTTGGTCATCCATCCTTATCTCGTCTTCAGCTGTTGGCTTCTCAAGGTCATTTAGGTTCGGTTCAGTTTCAAAAATTTGATTGTACTTCTTGTCATTTTGGCAAACAAACAAAATTGCCCTTTAATAATAGTGACTCCTTTTCTTCCGCACCCTTTGATCTTATACATTCTGATATTTGGGGTCCTGCACCTGTTCCTACTGAGGGGGGATCTAGATATTTTGTCATATTTGTGGATGATTTTTCTCGATATACTTGGATTTATCTGCTTCATCATAGGTCTGAACTTGTGTCTGTTTATCAAACATTTCATAAAATGATTCAAACACAGTTTAATCGCACTGTCAAAGTTTTTCGATCAGATAATGCTCAAGAATATAATGATAAGTCTTTCCTATTCTTTTTAGACAATCATGGTACCCTTACTCAGCGGTCTTGTCCTTATACCTCCCAACAAAATGGTCGTGCAGAACGAAAACATCGTCACATTCTTGATGTTGTCCGTACCCTTCTCACTTCTGCCTCTCTTCCTGAACGTTTTTGGGGTGAGGTTGCCCTCACTGCTGTATACACCATTAATCGCATCCCTTCATCAACTACACACAACAAATCACCATTTGAGCTTCTCTATGGTCAAACCCCTGACTACTCATCTCTTCGGGTTTTTGGTTGTGCTTGCTTTGTCTCTCTTCCTACTCATGAACGAACAAAGCTCCAACCTCGTGCTCGTCTCTGTTGTTTCCTTGGTTATGGTGTATCTCAAAAGGGATTTCGCTGCTATGATCCCATTTCTCGTCGTCTTCGTGTCTCCCGTCATGTTGAGTTTTGGGAACATCGTCCTTTTACGAGTCTCCAGCAGTTTCCTGCATCCTCTTCCTCCGAGTCTCCCATTTTTACTGATCTTCTTCTCCCTCTCTATCCTAAACTTGTGGAGGATTCTTCAACATCGGCTGCCTCTCCAGACGACTCATCTACGGTTCTGTCATCGGCACATGACCTGCCTGTCTTGGATCCTGTGGCACCACCATCTCCTGAATCTCTTGATGGTCCAGAACTTCGTCGTTCCACTCGGGTAAGCATTCCTCCCTCTTATCTCTCTGATTATCACTGCTCTTTTGCCCTTGCCACCCTCTATGAACCTCGCACCTATCGTGAGGCACATACTGACCCTCTTTGGCAGCAAGCTATGAATGATGAACTAGATGCCCTTAATAAAAATCACACTTGGGATATGGTTGATTTGCCTCCTGGTCAGACTGTAGTAGGTTGTAGGTGGGTCTACAAGATCAAGACCAAGGCTGATGGATCTGTTGAACGCTACAAGGCTCGCCTAGTTGCCAAGGGTTTTACCCAACAGTATGGCATTGACTATGAGGAAACATTTGCTCCTGTTGCTCGCCTTACATCTGTCCGCTGTCTCATTGCTGTGGCTGCTGTTCGCCGTTGGCCTCTTTATCAAATGGACGTGAAAAATGCTTTCCTCAATGGTGACCTTAATGAAGAAGTGTACATGCAACCACCCCCTGGTTATCCACATTTAGGCAGTCAAGTTTGTCGTCTTCGTCGTGCTCTTTATGGCCTCAAGCAGGCTCCTCGAGCTTGGTTTGAAAAGTTCAGCTCAGTTGTTGCTCAGCAGGGTTTCACTTCGAGTCCTCATGACACTGCTCTCTTCGTTCGCAAATCCTCTGCTGGTATCACTCTTGTTCTTCTCTATGTTGATGATATGATTATTACTGGAGATGATTCTGCAGGTATCCGCTCTCTCCAGTACTTTCTCAGTCAGCATTTTGAGATGAAAGATTTGGGCACTCTCAGCTATTTTCTTGGGCTTGAGGTTACCTCATCCTCTGATGGATACTATCTTTCCCAAGCTAAATATGCTTCTGATCTTCTCTCCAAAGCCGGTATCATTGACAACAAGACTGCTTCCACTCCTTTGGAATATAATGCCAAGCTCACACCCTTAGACGGTGAACCTTTATCTGATGCTACTCGCTATCATCAGCTGGTTGGTAGTCTAATCTATCTCACTGTTACTCGTCCCGATATTTCACATGCTGTGGGTATGGTTAGTAAATTCATGGATGCCCCTCGTTCTGTTCACTATGCTGCTGTTCTTCGGATACTCCGATATGTCAAGGGTACACTTTATCATGGTCTCCACTATTCCTCTCAGTCTTCACTTGAGCTTCATGCTTATTCAGATGCGGACTGGGCTGGTGATCCGACTGATCGATGCTCTATCACAGGCTTCTGTTTCCTGTTGGGTACTTCTCTTGTCTCATGGCGTAGCAAAAAGCAGGAAGTTGTTTCCCGTTCCAGTACTGAGGCTGAGTATCGTGCCCTTGCCGATACCACCTGTGAGCTTGTCTGGCTGCGCTGGCTCTTGGCTGACATGGATGCTCCACAACCCATTGCTACTCCTCTTTATTGTGACAATCGTAGTGCTATCTACATTGCTCATAATGATGTCTTCCACGAACGTACCAAGCACATTGAGATCGACTGCCACATTACTCGCATGCATCTCAAGAAAGGCACTCTCAAGTTATTCTCCATATCATCTGCTGACCAGCCTGCTGATATTTTCACCAAATCTCACCCACCTGGTCGTCTTCGAGATCTTATATCCAAACTCCAGTTGGCTTCCTCCTTGCCACCTTGAGTTTGAGGGGGGATGTTAGTGTATAGATTAGCCCAATGGGCTGTTAGTGTATAGATTAGTCCAATGAGCTTAACCCAGTATCCTACTTGTACTACTTGTACTATTGTACTACTTGTACTACACCTAGTGTACTACTTGTACTACACTTAGCCTATACCTAGTCTATATAGGCTCTCTTTGTACAATGTTAGACACACAATAAAATCATTGTTCAACAAATCTTTTCTTTTATATTTTTATCAGGTGTATCCACCTGTATGAGCAGCTATATTCTGCCACTTCTTCAATTGAGCGAAGTGACAGTTATTTGAAGGAGGTAGATGAAATTGTTATTCAGATGAAGATGACAGAGGAAAAGTCCGCTGGCCTTATTTTTGCAATAATTTCAGAAAGGATGTTCTGGAAAGCTTTTAACTGGTGAGCCTCTACTACTATACTGTATTTCAATTAAGTTTTGCATGCCTAAAATGGCTCATAAATTTCTTTCTTGTATGCACAATTATACGAAGGATAATGGAGGAAATCTAGCGCCAGCAAATTTTATTCCAAATTTATTATCTTTACGAATCTGCCTTTTGATTTCGAGGAATACAAATTTATTTTTCATCAAGATTAACTAAAAGGTTCCATTTTTAATCCTTTGTTTCTCCATTTGTCTTGCTTCTGTCTTTTTAGTAAGTAAAGTAACGTTTTCTTCTTTCTTAATTTATTGCCCAATGGTTAATGATTGTTGGTGAGGTGCCAAAGAGATGTCACTGAACCGAAATGTGTTTCATTGTTCACCAATCAGTGGTCTCATGATAAAACTCTCTCTAACTGCCAGAATGTGTGTTCTGCAATATTGCCTTATCTTCCTGTGTCCTTTTCAGCATTTGCCTAAAACTCACTTACTATAACCAGTTGTTTAGTAAAATTCTATTGAATGACTTGATGTGATATTTTAAAATAGCCGAGTTGTCTTATGCTTTAGAATTGGAAAGTTCGTTGTTTGGTCTATTTTTTGTGATGATTAGTATTTTAGCCCCCTTTTGTATGTGTTCAGCTTACACTCTATTCTTATTCAAGGTGAATGAAACCAGAGCCTTTGATTGGGCCAAAGGCATTTTTGTGGAGTCTGGCTTGGTAAGCTAACTACTTTTTACTACTCCGTTCCCAAAAGGAAGACAGAAAGCTGTTTACCCACCCTCATTCTCCGTCATATGCAGTTGCAAATTTGGGACTTTTCTGGAGAGATGGAAAAAATCCGCAAGAAGGCTAACAAGTTAATGAGTGATGAAGAGGTGAGTAAATGATTACATTTTGTAGTTACTGTTGGAAAATTCTAACTCAAATCTAATAAAGCCTGATTATATTCATTATTCCCCCCTCCCCCAAAATCCACTTGAAAATGTTGAAGCTTCCCGAGGTTGGCAATCCTAATTTTTGGCAGAATAAGTGGTATAGCTTCAAGCCATTGAATTCTAGAACTACTTCAGGAGTACAATCTTACACTGATTGCGTAAGCAATGAATTCTTCTTGGAGTGTAGCCGCATTTGTTGAAGCATGGGGATGGTTTTCTTCATTGGACATGTTGAAATGCCCCCTCATCTAAATGCTAAAGTTGTTGAGATCAAACTAATTCTTTTGCTTGAATGCAAATCTGAAAACTGAAAATTAATTGTAATCATTTTTAAAATGGCCTAAATAATCTCTACTTGCATACTTTGTATCATTTTTGGCTTGAGGAATTACATATTTGCAGTTGTCACAGGAGTTGCAAATTTATGGATTAATTGAGATTGAGGCCAGAGAATCTAAAAGTAAGAAGATGGCGACGGATCAATTTGAGGCTGTACCCAACGACGACTCATTTGATGGGTACAATAATGCATGTGGTTTGGCCCTGACTGGATTGCAAAACCTGTGGAATACATGTTATGTGAGCTGTGTCCTCCAGTGTTTCTCATACTTGGAAGCTTGTTGACTTCTTCCAAAGTGATTTCCTGAAATATTTAAGTCATCCTCCTAAAATGGAAGTAAGTATATTTTATTTTGAGGATTTTGGTGTTCTTGATGTCATCTAGCTATTTTCATTTTGTATTATTCTTGTTCTTTCTCATTTATATGTATTTCCCGATGTTGATATAGCTATTTTTTACTGTATGCCCGGGGAAAGCTTGCGCTAGCTTTTAGACGATTGTTGAGGAGGCTTTGGGCTCCATGTGCATATTTCCTGAGGGCGGACCATTTGAAGAGAGTGATTTCAGATTTAGATCCTCAATTTGGTGGAGATAATCCCCATGATTCAATAGTTAGTGGAAATTTCCTCCTTTTAATTTAGTAGTTCTATTCAAACAAGTCCATGGGCTGCAGTTTTTTGCTGCGAGCAGCTTTCATGAATCATTCCTTTGATGCTTATTTAAGTTGTATTAAAGTGATGTGATTTTAAAATTATGTACCAGAGAAATGTTTTAAAATTCTTGTACTTATAATGTAGGTATTTCTTACAATAATAGTCAGAAGCTGAATCTGCTTACCTTCTGTTCTTGTTCTACGGGAGAGAGGATTTTTTGCCTCAAGAGAATACTGCAATGCAGTGTGACTGACTAATGCCACTGTGTACATATTATAGAACTTAACCATAGCTACTGGATTGACTGACTTTACAAAGAAACGATAGGGAGGGGACTTGGCTGATTTGCAGTTGCCAAGGTCATACTTTAAGAGGGGAATGAGATACTTTTAATATAGTAACAATTTTTTCACCCTTCTGTTGCTGTTTGAACTTTATACTTGTTAGTTTCTACTTTTTACAACTATTCCAAAGCATAACTTCCACGGCAAGTAAGTAATTTGACAAAAAAATTTGGTTATAGGTCACATATAATAATTATATGTTGTGAAAATTGGGATTGAAAAGTATTACTTTTACATTCTATTTATCAATTATAAATAAAACATTACCCATTATAATAGACAAATTAAGTATAATTTTTCATTTTTAAATAGTAAACCGTCAGTGGAGCGTGATGTCTTTCTAAAGCTCAAGATACGGTCCGAGATCTATATATATATATATGAATTGAAAGTTCGTCTTGCCTAGTTGTCCGATGATATTCGTTCGGCTGATTTCCTTTAAATTCCTTAAAAGCTAAGCTCGAGCCTCCAATTTATTCAGGCAGATCTAAAGACAATAGGAAATCGATTTCTGTACAACTTATTTTTCTTCCAGTTCTGAAGAAATCGATTTCTGCATAACTTTTTTGTTTTCCCAGTTTTGAAGAAAATGATTTTACGAGAAACGTTTTTTCAGAACTATTTTTTTCACAATTATGATGAAAGCGATTTCCGGGGAACTTTTTTTCCCTAGTTATGAAGAAAAAGGTTTTCTGAGAATCGTTTCTTCAGAAGTAATTTTTTTTCTTCCAGTTCTGAAGAAAACAATTTTAGTGAAAAACTTTTAAAAAATAGAAAGGGAGAGAGAAATTAGTGTTGTTGTACTTAAGAACAAGGAGTATGACTCTTCACACATGCTCCTATGGCTGCCTAATCACATTTCTTTTGTAAGGTAAGAACCAAAGCTTCTGCGATTATTCCAGTTGTACCCTTCTTTTCTTCTAGTTGTGTCATGTTTTTCATTGGCAAATTACACTAGTTAATTCTGAGTAATCTTTTTATGATGTTGCTTTACTACTTGGTGAAGACCATATTAGGCAGGTAGATGTTCGTGGTTGTTACTTAGCAGCGCCATAAATGCTTCCTTTACTGTAAATATCAATTTTGCAGGAAATATCTTTTTACTTCCTTTACTGGAAATCGCTTTCTTCATAACTGGGAAAACAAAAAAGTTCTGCGGAAATCGATTTCTTCATGACTTGAATATCATGTTGTAGATAAAATTGCACAAGACAGATTGTGAATGTCCGTTTCCTAGCTGAAATCAAAATGAGCCAAAAGTTAGAGCGAATACATATAAATGTCTGCGATCAAAACATATGCAACTGCCAATGTTAAATGCGTTCCAGTTCAAGCAACCTGAGACAGATGCCTCCAAAGTTTTCATGCCAAACTTGTAACAAAACCCGTTCAGATGTAAAATTTACTTGTTCCTTTTTAATCTTTTTATTGAGGTCTGCGTGTTAACCACATTCTTCTCAATAAACAAGAAGTGAAGAAAGTTTATCTGCGCATCACCTAATTCACAAGTAAGCGTAGTTGGGTATCTCGGAGACGAAGTGGAATTTCTCTTATAAATCAAGAAGGTTGAAGACCCTGAAAACAAGCATGAAAGAGTTGATAAAAGGCGACATTAAAAAAAAAATCTGCCCTGTTAACTTTAATCTGTAAGCGTATGTAGAGTTAAAAGCTTTTTCCGAACTCGTCATTGCCACATAAGAGAGTCGTGTTTCCTCCTTTAAATCAGAATGTGGAGAGGTTCTGAGACTTCAGAAGAAATCAATCCATGAGTAGGGGTGTCAAACGGGCGGGTTGGGCGGGTATTGGCGGGTATTAAATAGGTGTTAAGTTAATGGGTAATGGGTACCCATTATCCACTCAATTAATGGTTTTAACTCAAATGAGTAATGAGTAGTTTATGGGTACCCATGGGTACCCATAATATCCATTACACAAAAATATAAGGCTTATTTAATAGTTTATTAATAAAAAAAATTTTAAATTTTTTTTTAATTTCATTTTAATTTTTTTTAAAGTGAATTTTAATTCTTTGAATATATTCTAAAATTTGAAATATTAAATTTTATATACTTTTATATTTAATTGTATGTAATTTTTTTTGTCGAAACACAATTTTTAATTTTTTTATATTTATATAAACCCGTGCATGTCCCGGCACCGAAACTGGGCCCAAGGCCCGAAACTGAGCCCGGGCCAAAACTGGGCCCGAGGCCCAAAACTGATCCCGAGGCCCAAAACTGGGCCCGGGCTGAAACTGGGCCCACCCCGAAATCGGTCAAAAACTGGGCCCGAACTGAGCTGACCCGGCCCCTTCCAAACCCAAACCCGGCCCTAAACCCGAACGAATTTTGAATTAATATTATAAGTAGGTAATTTAAAAATATTATAAAAAAATAAATGAAAAAATACGTAAAGTAATTGTAGGACATGAAAAATAAATAAAAAGAAAAAATAAGTTTGAAGAAAAAAATAAAATGGGCACACTAAAGTATGTGAGTTGTTGGTTTTTTTTTTTAATTTTTACACTTTTAAGGGTAATTGTGGATGGGTATTTTTGATACCCATGATGGGCGGGTTTTAGGGTACCCAATGGGCTACCCTAAATCCGCCAATTACATATTTAGCCCAAGCCCACTTAGCCCATTATTTTTTAAAGTGAGTTTTATTGAGTTAATACCCAATGAGTTTGAGCGATTTTTGGGTTAGTGAGTTTTTTTGCCTATCCTATCCATGAGCATACTTGATCAATCACTTTCAACTGTCATACCATTTATTTCAATCATGCATTAAGCCAAATATCACATAAAGTAATTCCATGTATAAAACTTCATTTCCTGTTCGAATTCCAAAAACATTCATTTTATCTTACATAAATTCATATCCTATTTTTGGATTAATTGTGGCCACATCCCAAGTTTCTACAGCATGAACCTTGTTGAGGTCAATACGTCCAGAACAAGACAAATATCAAAATAATGCATTTTGTTTTGATTATAAACACATGCGGGCCAATAAGGTAGTTATCATCTCTAACTAAAATAACAAATTGCTGAAAATGACCGCAGGAAATGGAAACAACATAGACAAAAGGCGAGAAAGGTGAAATTTGCAATACTAAACAAATTTGTAAAACAACATTGCCTTTTTCTTACAGATCTCAACTCTCTAAGAAATGCATCATGAGAGATAGTAGATTGATAACAAAAGGGATGGTCACTGCTGTCCGAAAAACCGTAATGTGGGGGCCACATGTGAGGTGTCAGGGGCTGTGGACCCAAATCTGGTGCCCTCAGGGACCCCAAACAGGAACACCAGGTTGGGGCGGTCGCGCTGATCCATCTTGATACGTTTAGTAGTATCTGAAGTTTTCTTTCGTCGTTCCAGCTCCCGTTCCAGTTGCCAGATCGACATTGGCATGTTGTTAAGCTTATTTCTTCTTCTAATATAATCGGAATCGTCGAAGACCATCCCTGGCGAAATTATCTTCAGAGCATCCATATATTCTTCATCACTCTGCCATCGAACTATCTGCAAATTGAAAAGAATGTCATTAACTTTCACAAGTAAAAAAAGATTATGCAAAAGAGAAGATGAGACATGCCTTAGTTACTTCGAGGCTGAAATACTTCTCAATCTTTTCCATCATTTGCATCTCATCAAAATCGAGCAAATTAAACACAGCACCTGCATAAAGTTTAACAACTGTATTTATCATTCATCCACATTAAAACCATTCGTGAACCAAGAATAAAAATAAACTTACCTTTGCGCCCAAATCGACCTGCTCTACCCACCCGATGCAATTACACCTCATAGTCGGGTTCGGGTTCAGATTGTTTGTTGTCAACGACTGGAAGGTCATAATTGATAACCAACTTAACCTATCAAATGAAATGCAAATACCATTTTCATGAGGATCAAAGGCAATGCATAACTACCATTGACAAACAGAAACAAATAAGTACCTCTGGTTCGTCAAAGCCACGAGTGAGATCACCAGTTGATATAAGAACATCAGTTAATCCTTCTCTAAAATCTTTAATTATCTTGTCATGGTCTTCATTCACGTAACCACCCTGAATACTCTCAACCTCATAACCCAAACTAGCCAAAAAGACATGCAACCTGTCAGCACTTCTCTGAGTTCGAACAAAAATTATTGTTTTCCCCACTGTGCTACCTAATTTAAGGATTCTATTTTTCACCACCACGCGCTTTGTTAAATCATCACCGCATATGACCTTGTACTGTTTCACAGAATCCAGAAAAAGTTCTTCCTTCTTAACAAACATTTGATTATAATCTTTATTAAAGATTCCTTTGATTGTCTGATCAACAAAAGCTTTCACCACCTCACTAAATGTAGCCGAAAACAGAAGAACCTGTTAAACAAGATACCCAAGGTTACTTTATAACTGAAATTGAGATCCTAAGTGTTTGCAAATAACAGCTACTTACCTGACAATCAGGACTGTTTTGAACAGTGGTTTTCATTATCTCAATAGAGTGACCTCTGAAAGCACCCTGAACATGCACAATCAACAAAGGAGGTGAATCCATGTTTGCTTCAAAATGTGTTTTATATTCAAATTCCAAAAACACAAAGTATGATATCTGCTCTGAGTAAACCCTGAACATGAACATGAAATAGATATACCTCTGCTAACATGAGATCGGCTTCATCAAACACAAGTATCTTCATCAAACTCATGCTTAGTTTCTTCAGTGTAATCAAATTACATATGGTGCCAGGGGTTCCAATGACAACTTGAGCAGTAACAGGCGGTATCTCCTTCTCTGCTGGAATTGGAATTGATAATTCTGATGTTATCCCAGTGAACTTGCCCATCTTCAAAAGGACTTCCATGTTCTGTATAAATAGCATTTGATCAAATTCTCCATGTAAAACATAACTCGCACTTCTAAAAAACTAAGAAATTGACCAAACCTGAAAGGCAAGTTCGCGGGTGGGGCAGATACAGAGTGCCTGAGGTGCAGCGAGTTGAGTATCTATCCGGCTCAACATGCCGAGCACAAAACAGGCAGTTTTCCCAGAACCATTATGAGTTTGAGCAACCAAATTCTTGAATGGAGGGGTCAGAATCATGGGCAAGATTATAGATTGGATCTTACTGGGTTTTTCAAAGTTCATGTCAACATATAACCCGTTTAACAACTCTGGGGATAAATTCAAATCTTCAAACCTAGCATCCCCAGCGGTGACCTAAATCGCCACACACAAATTTAGCAATGAACATTTACAAATACGAAGGTCTTCATTGTAATCTAAATCTGCACAATCAAATTCACAAATTACAGTTAAAACGTAAATAGCATCCCAGCGGTGACCTCCAGCTTCGACGTTGCAATCTTCTGAATCCGATATTTCTTTTTTGGAACTCCTCGGTTCCTCAATGGTTAAGGAATCAAGTGCGATTTCCGCTAACGTCGTTTCCTTCACCGCCGCCGCATCCGACTGGGTTTCTGCATCGACAGCATTGTCGTCGGCGCGCCGCCCAGTAACTTTGGACTCGGGAGCTTTTTACGTATGGTCGGTCATTGAGAGATTATCTTCGGAAACAGATAATCCGCAGATTATACAGAAGAAATCAAAAGGGTGAAGGGAGATGGTCACTGTTAGAGTGTCAAACCGCGATTTGGGCGGGTATTAAATATGTGTTAAGTTAATGGGTAATGGGTACTCATTACCCATTCAATTAATAGTATTAACTTAAATGGGTAATGGATAGTTATGAGTATCCATGGATACCCATAATACTCATTATACAAAAATATAATACTTATTTAATAATTTATTAATAAATTTTTTTTAATTTCATTTTAATTTTTTTTAACGTGAATTTTAATTTTTTGAATTTATTTTAAAATTTAAAATATTAAATTTTGTATACTTTTATATTTAATCTTATGTAAATTTTTTTTCCAAACACAATTTTTAATTTTTTTATATTTATATAAACTCGTGCATGTCCCGATCTGAGGCCCCCGAAACTGGGCCTGGGCCGAAACTGGACCTGAGGCCCGAAATTGGGCCCGACCCAAAACTGAACCCGAGGCCCGAAACTGGGTCCGGCTAGAAATCGGTCCAGAACTGGGTCATAACTGAACCGGCTTAGCCCAAATCCAAACCCAGCCCTAAACCCGAGCCTAAGCCTGAACGAATTTTGAATTAGTATTTATAAGTGGGTAATTTAAAAATATTATAAAAGAATAAATGGGAGAAAAAACGTAAAATAATTGTAGAACAAGAAAAATAAATAAGAAAAAAAATAAGTTTGAAGAAAAAAATAAAATTAATCCACTAAAATAAGTGAGTTGTTAGATTTTTATTTATACTTTTAAGGGTAGTTTTGGATGAGTATTTTTGGTACTCATGATGGGCAGGTTTTAGGGTATCCAATGGGCTACCCTAAACTCGACAATTACATATTTAGCCGAAGCTCACCCAACCCATTATTATTTTAAGTGAGTTTTATTGAGTTAATACCTAATGAATTTAGGCAGTTTTTGGGTTCGTAAGTTTTTTTCCCACTTCTAGTAATTGTAAATATTAGTAT
Source organism: Leptodermis oblonga (assembly GCA_016801395.1). NCBI lineage: Eukaryota > Viridiplantae > Streptophyta > Magnoliopsida > Gentianales > Rubiaceae > Leptodermis > Leptodermis oblonga. Next base: position 5,641,642 of record CM028750.1, on the reverse strand, counting down.
TTTTAATTACATTTACCTCCCCTGATGTTTCGTTTAGTTACTAATTGAATCCATTACTTTATAAAACTACTCCATCAATTGAAGATTGGAACTCGTCTGTTGTTTGAGTTCAAAACTTGACTGTTCAATCCCAAACACCAGATTATGTTCAATCCCACAAAGTAAGTACACCAGGAAACCATACCGGGCAAATTAATATTCACATCAAAGTCTGTGCTCAGCTACACGAACACTTCGATCTATAATTTGAGATGAACTTAAACCCAGGAGTTAGCCTAACCACCCGAGCAAGACTTTAAAATATGCACCTACTAGTTCAAATATAAGTCATCGGGAATCTCACTCAGAATTGTGTGAAACGAGTTACTTACAGGTGCAGTAATGAAGCACTACTAGACAGATAAACGATTCAAATCCAAATGTAAACAAGTGAAAAACCAAAAGGATCTTCTTTTCTGACAATAGAAGAGTTTCCCCAGTTATATAAGGATACCTCAAATCATCCCTAGCTCGCAAAATTTTAGTTCATGAAGAAAGAAATACACTAACTAAAAGTAGGTTTCAGACAAAAATATACATTGCACAAAACCAGATCAAAACGCATATTACACCGAGCCTCTTTTTTAGCCATTGCCAGTGGACTTGTAGTGGCAATCATCAACAGTCGAGTAGACTAGCCCTTCCGATTCAAGGGATTCAATAGCTTCTCTGCAAAAAATAAAACAAGAAAAGTGGATTAACAAGATAAGCTTGCTGATTCCGAGTGTATGAGGGTCAGAAATTGAGACACCAAGATATACCTAATTTTTTGCACAGGCATTTGCAGTTGGCGGGAAAGTTCATCTAGGTGTGTCCCCTTCTCTATTGCACTGAGACATTAGAGCTCTCAAGTTACAAGTTTGTCAATCCCAACACACATTGAATCACAAAGATATGGAGCTAAACTTTGTTGAAAGTAACAAGATAAAACATACAGATATGTGTTTGGTCAATGACACAGGTAGCTTTAGTTTTTAGTGTATTCCAATTCCTTAGCCATGAATTCTCATCCACAATACACTGATCCTCGCAGAACCCACTCAGTGTCCTTGCCACAGGAATGAATGCTGAGTCATAGTTTCAGAACATTTTTCAAGTTCCATTAGCCACTAATTCCAACCTCGTCAGGATGAAAACGCTTCTACACTTTTTCTCAAAATTATTATCAAAAGTTCAGACCTTCTGTATACCTAGTATTTACTTATGTGAATTATCTCTTTTGCATGTTGCACATTGTAGACTGTTTTTTGGCACATCTGCAACAGCAGTTGTTACAGTATTCCACAACCAACAGAAACTACAGATTATGATAAGCATGGGAATATCAAAGAAAGATCTAGAAGGGGATCAACATTTTGTATGTCTTACAGGCATTTTGGTTGCTGCAAATAATCCAAAACCATTCCATCAACGCTGTTTCTGCTGTTCCGCCCATCAGCAGCGAACTGCCCAGGAAACTGAGAAAGCTAAAGATTAAACAGGGAGTAAACAAATAAATAAAAGCACCTTAAAACAGGGAGTAAACAAATAAATAAAAGCACCTTATTAACACAAACTCCAACAACAATGGACTTACGTGACTTGATGCAGTGTGTTGATAGCCCTTTACAGGAGTATTTAAAGCTCAATTCGGCATGTGAACAGAACTACTGCTTGCATTATCCTGCAACTTCTACACAACCAAAAGTTTAGTACCAGAAGTTTCCATGGTCAAGGTTATTTTCAGGTTAGACACACACAAAATAGATGTTTAATAAATAATTGGATTAGTACCTTTAACCTTGTAGCAATGAAAATATATGCAATCAGCAAAGTGATTTGCTATCTCATTATAATCAGTCACAGGCCTATAAATCAAGGCAAAGTAATTTCTCCAACTCAGGAAATCAGGAAAAAAAATTTTAAAAATAAATAAATAAAGAAATTTGTATTGGTATATGAACTGATAACAAGAGTTAGTCTTATTCCGTTGCTTTCACATTTTTCTTCCATGAATTTGCAAGGGTGTATAGCAAGCACCAGCTTAAATTCCTAATTGCAACCTTGTGGTCGAGGTATCTTACCCTATACTGCCTTATGGTTCCAAGACACCTTTTACCATCTTAATATTCAAAGCGATTAAAATTGACATTTTGAGACACTGAAAGCTTAAAAAGTAGAATACCTACAGAACGGCAACTGCATAAATTGTAATCTTCAAACCTTTATAAGGAATTTAGAATGTTAACAAAATTTTCTTTTATACGTATCTTCTTTTTATTATTTATTTTCTTCGCTCCTTTCTTACTTGTTTTGCTTTTCTGGTTACTTTCTCCAACCAGATATTCTAGAAAAGTGGGATGGCAGATATCTATCAGTCAATGACCAGCAGCAACTACTGTGATTGCTAGCGTCATTCTCCTTTCACCAGCCTAACTTTATTCCAGGTCAAATCATCAAATCCTTAGTGTGCCTCTTCAAATCATGCGATGTAAATAAATCAAGCTTCAATCAGTATTACTGGCACTCTTAAATGTATTTACACATATGTTAGATGCAACATTCTACATCTCATATTGAAAGCAGTAAAAGCTGATGTTCTTTGTTCAAGAGCATAACCAAAGTAACAATGTTACCAGACATACCGAATAGAGTAAGCCATCATTTGGTTTTTACCCTGAAATCCTTTCAAGTGGCCGTGAACAACAACATACATTCCATCCCTAATTATAAAAATTAAATAAAATCAAACATAAGCTAAGAGCTAGTACACAATCAACCCAACAAAGTCACAGTTGAGTGAACAAGAAAAAGGACGTACCCTACTTTTTCCATTTCCTTGGTGTCAACAGCTTCATTCACCCTACAAGATACGATCAAGAGACGTTTGAAATCAAGGTAAGAGCAAACTTTACTGAAGCAAATTTATTAAAAGAATCTAATAGCATCAGAAAATTGAAGAGAATTAAGAGTGGATAATCATCTAAAACAATCAATGCGGCCAGTTCCATCTTCTATAACGAATTGAACGTCACTTATCCTTTCAGCTTTATCGCACAACATTCCCACCAACTTGACCTGAAAACAACAAAAGTCATTCTTAGCATCTGCAAATATGATCCGTAAACAGAAAATATGAAGGCAACTTATTCACAAAGATATATCCTACATTGTTAACATCGATTCCATCTATGAGAAGATTCTTTTTGTCGTCACTAGACTGAAATGCTTCACTTATTTGCTTCACCGTGAGCGGAACCAGGGTTTGGGTATCACGATTCTGCAAAAACACCGCACCAGAAACAATGGATTCAGCAATTTTTAGGGACAGTCACGCATAAACACCTTAACAATTTTGGGAATTTCGTAAAATCCAATCGGGTACAAAGTATAATCGAAGATCAATTACTGAGACGAGTACCCTAACTCAGCATATTTAGTAATGATCAACCTTTGGTAAGTAACAGAGGAAGCAGTCAATCAATTGTGTAAAACCTAGTAAGCGAATAGTGTAAAACCCATTAGCAAAAACCCTCCTAGGCATTCAATAAACGTTGCACGAATCCGATATTCCTCTTCATTTTAGACTTTTTCATTCTAGGTTTACTCAAGTAAACAATATATAAACAAAGTTCAACTCAAAACCAACCTTCGCCGGAGAAAAGGAGGGATCATTGGCGGTTTGAGTAGCCTGAGAGGGCATGAAACCACCGCCGGAGAAGGCGGCATTTCCGTCAAATTGGCCGTGACCTCCGTACATAACTTTCTCTGTACGCTAGAATTTGATGAGCTCGCGCAATCCAGTAAAGAATAAGGATTACAGAAGCGTAAGGCAAAAGGATTGAAGATCAAGCAGAGGGAAAACTTCCCGCCATTTTGATGTGTCCACTGAAGGGAGCAAAGTTTTCAAATAAATAGGAATTTACCCTGATTATTACTTATTTTCACATTTTTGATATTTTTAAATCAGTTTAAACTAATTAAAATTTTGAAAAGATTTAGTGAAATAACATAATGACTAATGTGACATCATGATATTATTCACTTGATAACTTTAAGGCTCTGTTCTTTTTCAACATAATTAGAAAAAGTATCATTTTTTTCTCAAAAATATTACACAAAGAAACAACATCATTTTTACAAAATTTACAATTCAAATTTAAAAATTTTCTCTAAATCCTCACTCACATAAATTTAAAAAAAAAACATAATCATTACACTTTTTATTCTCTTTCTTACACAAATCTCCAAAAGAAATTCCCTCTAAAATAAAATTATTTCTTAACCAAAAAATTTCATATCCATAGTACTAAGAGAACAGAGCCTAAGTATTCAAAAAAATTTAATGATATAGTCGCCACATCAATTACTATGATAATTCATTATAAATGTTTTCAATATATATTTTTACTGAAATTTAAATTATTATTTTTCATTAGAATCCACAAAATAATTTGGTAAGAAATAATTTGTTAATATACATTTATTGATCAATAATATAATATTAATAATTATTTCAAAAAATATATAACTAATAAATACACGTCCATTAATTAATAAGGGTGTGGACGTCAATAAATTATTCAACCCATTTACTGACGATCAAAACGAGCCAAAAGATATATGTTAAAAAGTCAATGGGTAATAGTCAAAGCACCCAAAAAAACACAAGGAGCAAAAGTTAAATACGTCTAATTATTTAATCATCTTTATTATTACTTATTCACACACTTCTTATATTTGCTTCAACAATAAATAATCAGAAAACAACAATCAATTAAAAATAAAAAATAAAAGCTTTCGTTGTCTTACATCGTCAATATACATCCATCTAAAGCTGAACAATTCTGGAATTGAGAGCTTTCACAAGTTACAAGAACACCCTAAAAAATTGAATAAGTAATGAATTTACACGATCATGCATAACTTTCTCAAATTATAAGTGGCAATGGAAAATCACAACACGAAAAGGTAACAATTACAAACGTTCAGAATGCAACGAATTCAATCAGAACAACTTGTTGAACTGACTAGTTACAGAACTCCTGAGATTGGAGTACAGGCCGAAAAGGGAGAAATGCCGGAGATTCCCCACCTCATACCACGAGTTGAGCACTGAGTGATGTTTATCTGTACCGGAAAATGCTAACTGTATACCGATGCGGCAATCTACTGTGCCTCCTCCTCCTCGGCCCTTGCAGCTACTAGTCTTGATTGCGCAATCTTGGTTATTGAGGCACACGAAGTTGTTGCCTGAGCATGAAGCACAGCCGAACCTCTTCCAGTATAGGTTTTGCAGCGTGCCCTTGTTGAATTCCATAACCTGCAACCGTAGAAAGAAAAAGTCATGCGCAGGATTCAAGTATCCATTTCAGTTTTGGATTTCTTTGGCACAGTGTAGGAGCCGTTTGCAACAAAAGCAGGACGGGACCGTGCAGCATACTTTCTACCAGCAAATGCCACCATGTATCCTCCAAAATTCCCCTGGGTTGCCAAAGAAAGAAGTTAGGAGATTAGGAAATACGTAATAGAAAGAAGTTAGGAGATTAGGAAATACGTAATGCCAGATGACTGAATCCTGAAATCATCCTGCAGCTAACATGGCAGATAGCACAAAAAATTGCTCAGTAGCCAGGGAACCGGTTAGACTGTGTATGAGGTATCATTTAGCTTGTGTAATCTCAAGCAGAGGAAAAGCCCATAATTTACTACCAGATGAACCAATTAGGATGAGCCTCATGCTCATGAGACATAACTTTGTGAGTGCGGATCATATACACAGAAAAATAGAAGTGGCAACACAATTACCAGAGGGGTGCAATTCAAGAAGTATTAGATGGTAGGAGAAACATTGGAGATGATCACGCTTCTTAGGTAGACAACAAGATGTCAATATGATGGGAAAGCAGTTAAAAAGAACGAAAACTCATCCATACATAAAGCTCATTCCCTACAACTCAATTTGTCAAGTCTATTCATGATATGAATATGTAAACTTCCTCTTCCAAATTTGCATTGCAAAGTGCAACATAAGAGCAAATGTGCTCAGAAAAAGTACTGTCTCTCCCAACAAATTGAAACATAAATAGCACACAAGGAAATAAACAGAATAAAACTAAGATTTGCAACCCTCAATCTTCATTTGAATTATGCATCAAAAATCACACTAGAAAACCCAAAAAATGGTGCGATCAACTCCAAATGACGAGGTCCGGCAACAATGATGATGAATGTGATCAAAGGTAAGCCTATAGAATAACTGGCAAGCCTATGGAGATTGCAGAACAATAACCATCTCTAATAACACAAAATGTTGCACAAAAGGCTCAATTCCATGCTATTACGAATAACTATACCTAATCTCACCAAAGCAAAATCATTAAACCTAAACAACAAAAACCGACCGAAGCCCCTTTTCCAGATCTAAACCCTCTTCTTCATATCTATCATTCTAAGCTCAATCCAGTAAATCCACAGCATATATGCATATAAACAACGAAGATACACATCAAGCACTGGACTAAGGACTGTAAAAATAAAAGGCAGGGACTAGATAGTAGCTACCGGGGCGAAGTCGGAGGTGTTAATGGTAACGAGAGACATCTCATCGACTTTAGGGCGGAAGATAGCTAGTCGAGAGTTGGCCGTATCGAGGGACAGCCGCCGGTCGCAGGGCGAAAGCTGAAGGGAGCTGTTAGGCATGAGGTTTGAATAGCCGGCGAATGCGATGCCGAATGTGAACCCATCCTTCCTCTCCACTTGAAAATGTTGAAGCCCCGAGGTTGGCAATCCTAATTTTTGACAGAATAAGTGGTATAGTTACATGCCATTGAATTCTAGAACTACTTCAGGAGTACAATCTTACACTGGTCGCATAAGCAATGAATTCTTCTTGTTATCTTTTTTGGAGTGTAGCCGTATTCGTTGAAGCATGGGGATGGTTTTATTCATTGGACATGTTGAAATGTCGCCTCATCTAAATGCTAAAGTTGTTGAGATCAAACTTATTCTTTTGCTTGAATGCAAATCTGAAAACTGGAAATTAATTGTAATCATTTTCAAAATGGCCTCAATAATCTCTACTTGCATACTTTGTATCATTTTTGGCTCGAAGAATTACATATTTGCAGTTGTCACGGGAGTTGCAAATTTATGGATTGATTGAGATTGAGGCCAGAGAATCTAAAAATAAGAAGACGACGACGGATCAATTTGAGGCTGTACCCACTATTACCAACGACGGCTCATTTGATGGGTACAATAACGCATGTGGTTTGGGCTTGACTGGATTGCAAAACCTGGGGAATACATGCTTTATGAACTGTCTCCTCCAGTGTTTGTCTCATACTCGGAAGCTTGTTGACTTCTTCCAAAGTGATTTCCTGAAATATATAAATTTTAGTCATCCTCCTAAAATGGAAGTAAATATATTTTATTTTGAGGATTTTGGTCTTCTTGATGTCATCTAACTATTTTCATTTTGTATTATTCTTGTTCTTTCTCATTTATATGTATTTCCCGATGTTGATATAGCTGTTTTTTACTGTATGTCCAGGGAAAGCTTGCGCTAGCTTTTGGACGATTGTTGAGCAGGCTTTGGGCTCCAGGTGCATATTCCCTGAGGCCGGACCATTTCAAGAGAGTGATTTCAGGATTAGATGATCGGTTTACTGGAAATGAGCCGCAAGATCCACTAGTTAGTGGAAATTTCCCCCTTTGAATTTAGTAGTTCTATTCAAACAAGTTCATGGGCTGCAGTGCTCTGCTGCGAGCAGCTTTCATGAATCATTCCTTTGATGCTTATTTAAGTTGTATTAAAGTGATGTGATTTTAAAATTATGTACCAAGGGAAATGTTTTAAAACTCATTTCCCCTGGTACATAATTTTAAAATCACATCACTTTAATACAACTTAAATAAGCATCAAAGGAATGATTCATGAAAGCTGCTTGCAGCAGAGCACTGCAGCCCATGAACTTGTTTGAATAGAACTACTAAATTCAAAGGGGGAAATTTCCACTAACTAGTGGATCCTGCGGCTCATTTCCAGTAAACCGATCATCTAATCCTGAAATCACTCTCTTGAAATGGTCCGGCCTCAGGGAATATGCACCTGGAGCCCAAAGCCTGCTCAACAATCGTCCAAAAGCTAGCGCAAGCTTTCCCTGGACATACAGTAAAAAACAGCTATATCAACATCGGGAAATACATATAAATGAGAAAGAACAAGAATAATACAAAATGAAAATAGTTAGATGACATCAAGAAGACCAAAATCCTCAAAATAAAATATACTTACTTCCATTTTAGGAGGATGACTAAAATTTATATATTTCAGGAAATCACTTTGGAAGAAGTCAACAAGCTTCCGAGTATGAGACAAACACTGGAGGAGACAGTTCATAAAGCATGTATTCCCCAGGTTTTGCAATCCAGTCAAGCCCAAACCACATGCGTTATTGTACCCATCAAATGAGCCGTCGTTGGTAATAGTGGGTACAACCTCAAATTGATCCGTCGTCGTCTTCTTATTTTTAGATTCTCTGGCCTCAATCTCAATCAATCCATAAATTTGCAACTCCCGAGACAACTGCAAATATGTAATTCTTCGAGCCAAAAATGATACAAAGTATGCAAGTAGAGATTATTGAGGCCATTTTGAAAATGATTACAATTAATTTCCAGTTTTCAGATTTGCATTCAAGCAAAAGAATAAGTTTGATCTCAACAACTTTAGCACTTAGATGAGGCGACATTTCAACATGTCCAATGAATAAAACCATCCCCATGCTTCAACGAATACGGCTACACTCCAAAAAAGATAACAAGAAGAATTCATTGCTTATGCGACCAGTGTAAGATTGTACTCCTGAAGTAGTTCTAGAATTCAATGGCATGTAACTATACCACTTATTCTGTCAAAAATCAGTTACTCACCTCTTGATCACTCATTAACTTGTTAGCCTTCTCGCAGATTTTTTTTTCATCTCTCCAGAAAAGTCCTAAATTTGTAACTGCATATGACAGAGAATGAGGGTGGGTAAACATCTTTCTGTCTTCCTTTTAGGAATGGAGTATTAAAAAGTAGTTAGCTTACCAAGCCAGACTCCAGAAAAATGCCTCTGGCCCGATCAAAGGCTCTGGTTTCATTCACCTTGAATAAGAATAGAGTGTAAGCTCAACACATACAAAAGGGGGCTAAAATGGTAATCATAACAAAAAATAGACCAAACAACGAACTTTCCAATTCTAAAGAATAAGACAACTCCATGTACAAGGGTATTTTAAATATCACATCAAGTCATTCTATAGAATTTTACTAAACAACTGGTTATAGTAAGTGAGTTTTAGGCAAGTGCTGAAAAGGACACAAGAAGATAAGGCAATATTGCAGAACACACATTCTGGCAGTTAGAGAGAGTTTTATCATGAGACCACTGATTGGTGAACAATGAAACACATTTCGGTTCAGTGACATCTCTTTAGCACCTCACCAAGAATCATTAACCATTGGGCAATAAATTAAGAAAGAAGAAAACGTTACTTTACTTACTAAAAACAGAGAAGCAAGACAATGGAGAAACAAAGGATTAAAAATAGAACCTTCTCGTTAATCTTGATGAAAAATAAATCTGTATTCCTCGAAATAGAAAGGCAGATTCGTAAAAATAAAAAATCTGGAATAAAATTTGCTGGCCTTAGATTTTCTCCATTATCCTTCATATAATTGTGCCTACAAGAAAGAAGATTTAGAAGCCATTATAGGCACAGCATTTTAGGCATGCAAAACCTAATTGAAGTACAGTATAGTAGTAGAGGCTCACAAGGTGAAAGCTTTCCAGAAAATCCATTCTGAAAGTATTGCAAAAATAAGGCCAGCGGACTTTTCCTGTGTCATCTTCATCTGAATAACAATTTCATTTACCTCCTTCAAATAACTGTCACTTATCTCAAGTGAAGAAGTGACAGAATATAGTGAAGAAGTGACAGAATATAGCTGCTCATACGGGTCGATATACTGGCCGATATACGCTGCCCCTAACGCCTTTTCCAACCAACTGGAGGAAAAAGAAATATAAGAAACCGAACAGAGCAAAAAATCAAGAAAATCAAGAAAAAACAAGAAAATTACCTGCAGGGGACAAGATATAGCGGCTCATCACAGGGAAGAGAGGAAGAAACGAAGGGGGGATTGGTATCATTCATCTGAATTAACAACCACCACCGCCACAGGGTCACTTCCATAACAGAGTAGAGCATACAACATTAAATTGACATTGAAGAGCAGTTCAAGAAAAGTAACATTCAAGAATGGATGGGGGACACAAGCATAAAAAATAGCAAATCAAGTCCAATTCAAAACTGAAACAGGGGAGAAGAAGCTGGAACAGCCACAGGAAATTCCCATTCTTCCACGCTAATCAAATTCCTTGGGGTGAATGGGAAATTTAATTGAACTAACATTTAATTGCTTTAAGTTAGTATATTTTGCATATTTCTCAAGATTACAAAATTAAAAGAATATTAAATGAGAGGAAAAAAAAATTTCCTATACATCGACTGAAAAATAAGTTGGCTTAGAGCATGGAAATCCTATCATGAGAAGGTTATTTGTCTTGAAGAGGAGAAACTTTCAGCCTGATATACCAACTTTATGCGATCAGTTGAGAACACTAAAAAGATTATTTCTGCAATAGTACATCATCTTTGAGTAGGTAGAAACAGAGCAAGGTTTCAGCATTTCAAGCTCGGTTTAAGATAATTTTTAACCTCGGGGACTAATGTAATGGAAGTGATTGTTGATTGAAGGGATTTTCCATCTGCACAAAAATGTGAATGTGGTGGACAAGGATTGGTTGGTTTTTTCTTGCTGAGACTACTTGGACAAACGAGAGTGTGAGGAGCTCCAATAGGTGAAAAAAATTGGAGAAACACACCTAAAATGGTTTAGCCATGTTTGTGAGAGACACTCAGATGCACTAATACGATGGGTAAAAATAACATGTTATATTTAGACATAAATGAAACAATGTATCCAGACCATGCATGATAGTGATATGATCTATATAGCCAACCTAATGTAATATAATAAAGGCATAGTCTGTTGTTGTTGCCTAAGAAGGAAAAATGTGTAAGCAGAAAAAGGAGTTGAAAATCATACCTAAACGAATTACAAACACGAGGCCTATAGAAAATCACAAGAGTCAGGTCCAATTTCCCTATATTCCCCTCAAGGCATGCACTTCCCACCATACAAGAGTTTATGAAATTTGAAGAAACGTCAGAAAACAAGCAACTCAATGCTCAGTAGAATGATGCACAAAAAGACCATAGACCAATCAAATTGCAGGTAAAGGGTGCTCCATCATAACTAACGCTGCAAAAAGAAGGCCATTACTGACTTGAATGTCCCCTGGCCCTAGATGATTTATCAAACTCTGAACAAAATCTTTGCTAAGGAATATTTCTGCCTTGAAATAACATAAAGACATCTACTGGTTTAAGAAACTGATTGTAATCTTGTTATATCACTTCCTAGATCACTTACAGATCTCATGGTGAGCCAGTTTGATTGTCACTCTTTCAATTAGAGTTTCTAATGACAACTTCTTGTTAACCGTGGGTTAATGAATGTATATGTTTTTGTATCATTGTGTTGAAATGGAGCTTCCCGTTCCTAGTGACAAAGAATATAATTCTAGAGAAAGAAAGAACAAATTTGTGAGATCAGCAATCTTCTCCATGTTTCACAAATTAGTTAACAAGGCATTATAAATAAGACTCTGCTTCTTAACAAGGCATAAACGGTGAGTTAAGTAACACATCATTTAGTTTCAACAAACACACAGCTATTGGAAGGAGGTCTTCCTCGTCCTCACTATCATTATCATTACATCTCATTCATTATCAACTACAAGTACTCTCTTTGGGGGAGCCATCTAATCATACGGAACAAAAGAATCACTATCTCTTCGATCAATAAATGATTCTTTTGATGAAAAACAAGAGCTCAATTCAAAGTACCAAATATATACTTTGTAAAAAAATGAAAAACAAGAACCAGTAACTGTTTTGAAGATACAAACATTCAACTCCAGATACTAAATTGTAACACTGTTTTCATCTTGGGACTCAGAGGCTGAGGATCATCAAATTATGATACTAAATCATAAGGGAGAGTCGCGAAGAGTAGCTAGCTAGGCAATTCAGATATAGATTTCTATAATCCTGTTGACATTCAAACAGATATATTGTGAACCCACTAGAAATTAAAAGGAAAGTTTGACATTAAAGGCAATTTCACATTTTCTGAAGAGCATTTGAAGCAGATAAGAATTTAAATAGCTAGCTAATTACACATCATAGGAAAAAAAAAAAAATATTGAAAGACAGACAAGGACGCAGCATTGTTGGAGAAATGTGCAGCATTATACTAAATTATAGGCCATTAAGTCTTAAACCTGTTCATTTTGTTAAACAGAGAAGGATTCCTGTCCAGACCAGTCTCTTCAGTACGTGGTTCATCAACCAATTCTGAATCAGGTGATGCCTCTTGTAATGAGGACAATGATAACTATGGAAACAATCAACTAGATGAGGTGCAAGGGAAGAAATCTATGATCTATTTGAGCCATCCGATGAGGAAAGAGGTTTCAGAAGAAATCTATGATCTATTTGAGCCATCCGATGAGGAAAGAGATAGAAATGATTTCCCTGCAGCAGGAAGTTTAGAATTTAATGCAACTGGAAACACAAATGGACACCATTCTGTTGTTCAAGCAGTTGAAAGGCCAGTGCAACTTCTAAGAGAAGGAGATGAAGAACTGGAGTTAGTAAGCAATGGTGATTGTATTTGTAATGGACAATTTAGAGGGGCTGATGCTAATGCAAAGGTGCAAGAAGCATCGATCAGAGAGTGAAAATCCCACAATATTGTATAGTTTAAACCTTAAAAGACAATTTAATATTCATATATTATTTGTTAGGTGATTATCCTCCCTCTTTTATCCTTATTTTATTTTTGAAGCTAGTTATCTATAGCTCAGAATCACACCATAGCAGATTTCCCTGTACCAAACACAAAACATGAACAAAGTTTAGTCTCCAATGTCCTAATATTCTGAATTTTAGGCTACATGCTGCACATATATGTTTTATTTAATCCATATATCTTACACCTGATTATGCCTATATCCAACTCTAAGCGCTTTCTTATGAAATTGTCAAAACATGGATGGTAGCTTCAAGCTTATAAATTATACCTGTATCCATCTGTCAGTCGATTGGTTCAGTTTTAAAGATCATGTCTTCTGTTCTAAGAGTTAGGGTTACCTCTGTTGAGTCTTGACACATAAAAAATGCTGGTTACTCCAGCCTTAGCCAACCTTGACACATATTATTGTATCAACGTTTCCCCTTTAATTTTTCAGCTTTTTTCTTTATTTTCTTTTTTTACTTTCCTCCCCCATGTTCTGTCAAACTTATATGCTTACCAGAACAATGGCTATACAGGTTTTAGATATCCTTTAGATTCCAGCAATCCCTCAATGCCCAAAATCTAGTTCTAATTCTTCCAATTCCATTCACATTCATAGATAATCTACATAGGTACCACAGCTCAAGTCCCAATTTTTTGCAAACAACAATAATTATAACCAAAACCGTTAAAACAAAATATAAGGGGACTTTTTGCAAACAGTTCGTAGGCAACCAACTTGGGAAAAGAATTCCTGAACAATCACACTGTGCTAAGCCCACAAACTCTAGAGTTCGGCCAAAAACCAGCTTAAACTCACCTGCAATCCCCACACCATAATAAAGTTTCCAACGAAATACACTTAGCCAATATTGTTCAAGCCTGTTTTCTACTTTAACACTTTAACACTACTGCATAGACAATTATCCATCACAAAACTGAAATCAAAGAACAACATGCTAATGCAATGGCCGAGATTAATGATACAAGCAAATTCAGGCATAAGAAGAACACCGGAAATGTAGTTTACAGCAATCGCAGAAGTTAAACTGTAACAAGAAATTGAGAGATCAATCAGAGCTATTCCGGTACCTTCCTTCGGTTACTGACTGAGCGTGCACTCGATGGGAGACCGGAAAAGGGCTTCGACGGGGGAGGGGATAAACTATAGCAAATTTGACAGGAGCCCGTAAGTATACATCAATTATAAGCCAGAATTTCCGCTCGATAAAAACAAATTCGAGAATTATAAGAGACCTTTGGAATGGAAACCACTCAAAACAACCCTAGCCAAGACAATTTCCAAAATCAAGGCAATAAATTCTAGCATCGCAACCCTTACCGGCTCCGGTGAGACGCAACTCCGACAAATGAGACGCAACTTCCGACTTCCTCGTGAGACTTCAGCAGTGGCAGCGAGGGTTTCGACGGGAGGATTTAGGAGAGAGGGGAGAAATGATCTAAGGGCTCGGAAAAGGATATAAAATCGAAAATGTAATCATAAAATTGAAATGTAGGGCATTTTCTTTTTGTCGATTTTAAAAACAAGTTTTGAAAAATAGTTTTATAATGTAAAAAGTGTATTGAAAATATAAAAAGTAAATATTAAATAGTAAAAAGTTATATTGAAAATGATGAAATATGATTAAAATATATTAAATTTATTGTTGAAACCAAAATCGTTTTCAAAACGAAACAAAAAGAACATGCCCGTAAAGTTGAGTGTGAGATTGGCGCGAGGAAGGAAAAAAATTTGAAATGTAAAATTTTCACTATCTAAGGCTCTTTGTCTAAAATAGCCTTAGATAGTGTGAAATTTAAAGCGCTTTTTGGACTAGCGTCTTTAATAGTACACGGACTATTAAAGGCGGTTGAGTATAAATCATCTTAAATTGTCCATTTGTAATGCTATTAAGTGAAAACCGTCTTAGATAAATTTTATATTCAAATATTTTGGCGCAAATTTTAAATAATTAATATTAAAAATACATTTTGCAAATTGTACTATTTGTTTTTGGTTATCTGATTTTGCCCTTGTTGGTTCCTCCTGCCATATGAGAAAGCTACGTATAGGAAACGTCACGATGAAATATGACCTTTTATTTTTAAAAGAATAAATTTATCATCAATTATTTACTTAAGACATTAAAATATTTTTAAGCCTTTCAAAAGAATTTAAAAATTTTATCACCCTTCTTAGAAATTTCAAATCCTATTACGGAGATTTAGGAAAAAAATTGTCAAAGTTTTCCCTGTAAATGAAACAAAATTCCCTGTAAAAAATCTCTATATGGATTCCATCTATAATATTCCAAATTGTAGAATAAGATAGAAAATGATAAATTTTAATATCAACTCACCTTCAATAGGTGAATAGCAACACCAACATATACTTTGAGAAGGTTGAAAATGGTGTTTCGGGGCCTAAGATATCGGATTCGGCTGTGAAGGAAAAAAGAATTTTGAGGATGGGTTAGATATCGGACAATGTGTGTTTTGCAAAGGGGGGCTAGATATCGGAAAATTTAAGGCGGTTTTTCAAAAGCGTCTTAAAAAGTCTAACAATTTAAAGTGCTTTTACAAAATCTCTTTCAAAAGTCTAACAATTTAAGGCGCTTTTGCAAAACTACTTTAAAAATCATTTAAGGTTATTTTTTAAGAAATTCCTTAAACATTGCTATTTAAGGCGGTTAATTAGTAAATGCCTTAATTTATTTAAACTTTTTAAGGCTTTTTGTGTATAAGCGCCTTAAATTATCGGTATTTTTATAATTTAAAACGCTTTTTCTGTATCCGCCTTAAAAAAACCCGTCATTAATTCCCCAATCTGTGGTAGTGCAGAAATATATTCAAGCAGATCAAACAATTGCTATCTGCAATTATTAGCGAGTGGGATTTAAGAACTATTTTTTTTTTTTAAAAGTAAACAAGTGGTTGAGGGGGCATGGAGACCCTGTATTAATAAAAAGAGGCAAATGACGCAAAATACCTGGGGGGACTTAATGAGCCTTTCTGGGGGTATAGAAATGCAGCGATGCAGATAGTGATCGATTATACTAGATTTCATACATACTAAAATGGAAAATTATACACGGACATAAGCAAAACTATGCGCATCTAAAGTGATCAAGCCTCAGACATGTGACGCCAGTGAGGTATGGTTGAACATAATGGCATCTGAGAAGGAGCTAGCCAAGCACACTAGACAGTCAGCAACAGCATTTGCTTCCCGATATATATATATAAATATATGCGAAAGAGTGAAAGAAGGAAAGGAACCGTGCAAATGCACAATCCTCTTCAATATGGCAGATGCTAGCCATGACCAAATACCTTTGAATATGAGTCCACCAATGTTTGAGAGTCCGTTTCAACCTGAAGATTCTGAATGTTCTGGAGTTTACATGCAAGAAGACCCAAATACAAGGCCACAGCCTCCGCCTGAAAATTGGTAAAATGTCCAAAAAATGAGCTAGCAGCTAAAATCACATACCCTGGGGGATTTAAGAACTATTAAGAAGCATAATCGGGCATGAATGTCCAAAAAAGCTTTACACACAATCACCAAAAGCTTCTGAGTTATCGCAATAAACAGGTACCGTACGTTCTGTCCGGTGCCGAGCGGCGGTCGACGGCGGTGGTGCCTCGGTCAGGCCTCCGGAGAATTAAGGTGGCCGACTGACGTGAAACAGAGCAACGGCCTTCGCGCGAGACCCTAGTTGGGTGAGACCGGGATTTTTCAAAATCCATATGGTTGCGGGTCATACCTGTGCCACCGCCTCCTTTCCCCTAATTTTTGGTTACCCAATTTAGGAAATAGCTTTGAGTTGAGGAAATATTTACTTTTCACCCAAGTTACTAACGAAGTTTATTAGCTGAAGGAATTTAAAATGCAAGTCATTAAACTACATGTTTCTTCAACGTGTCATATTCTTTTTAATTTTGTATTTGATATTTATTTACTTTTTATGCGGTCCGTTTGATTGTCACTGACATTTATTTATATTACAATTGATTTAGACAATTATGAAAATGATAGGTAAGTCCGTTTTACGGACATTTGAGTGTGTTTGAAAATGAAACTTCAAACCTATTAATCGTTTAATTAGTGCTTATTTCATTTACGAAAAAATAAGCGAACAAGTCAGCTTATCGCGTATAGTACATTATATACTTCACGTAATATTTCGTTTACTTCAGAAACAATTATTTTTTTTCCATTTCCGATTTTCTTCAAAATTAATCTACTCTAATGGAACGGAGAGGAAGTATACTATGATTTTTATGGCGTGGGCTGCTCTTTAATTTGTTTATAAAATTGATTTATTTTACTAAGTAAATTGTTAAATAAAATATAGTCACCAAGTAAATCAGCTTGTAATTTACTTCTGAATTATGTTTTGGACTCACAATCTCAATCGCATTACATAGAAAAACTAGCCATTACACAGAAAAAATATTGCCCTCGAGTTTTTTTTTTTTTTTTTTTTTTGGTTCTTTATTTTGGAACATTGATCTGTGTATCCCTTTACTCTAGACTCATTGGAACAAAAACCCAAAGTTCAATTTTCACTAGTACATGATATGTGCACTGGAAGATGATTTCAGGACGGTTGTTGGCATAAGGTAAGTTATAGCTGCAGGCTTCTTATGTTATCTTTCCTACACTTTAGGCATTAATCTGTATTGATCTTTGCTTTTGATGGTAATTATTTTCAGTTGATGATGTATTGATATCTAATTAAATGTTGCAGTTGGTATTTGTGATCCTATTCCTGCTGCTGAATACTATTGGTATGCCACTTTACACCTCTGGATTATTTTGCCCAGCTGTGGATATACATACCAAAATTTTCCATCCAAGCCCATTGATATTTTACCAAGTGATTACAAAAGAAGACATCCATTTTTCTGTTATTATTATTTATGTGTTGTTTTACATACATCACTTATATATGTCATTGCTCTGCAGGTTGGCATACTTACTTTTGGATTGCATTCATTCCTTTCTTTGTAAGTGGCATTAAGTTTTCTTTTACTTGCACTGTGATTGTCTTAAGATATAATATGATTCTATCGCATTGGTGGATTGAATTCTGAACTTAAAATTTGTTTGAGGTGTATGGTTAATTGACTACTCACTGCTTTTGCAATTTCACTCCTAAAATCTTCCATAAAATGAATCAATGTGTCTCAACCATACACAAAGGGATAAAGTCTTAGTTGTCGTTTTTGAAAGTGGGATTTCAGACCGCCCTTTCGTGCCATGACCTTCATCTGGCATCTTAGACCAACTCAGCATTTTGTATATATAATTTGGTGGAACTCATGTTTCATATAGACAGATGAGTTGATTCACGTCTGCTGATTGTTGACTTTTTAGATGCTTCTTGCTTTTGGAACAAAGTTGGAGCATGTGAAGGTTGCTGAAAAGCATGTGGTGATGATTTGGGATTTATGTGTATCTTCTTTAGAAATCTTGTGATTTATTTTCTTTATTTTTACCATATTCCCTATTTTTCTTTATTCTTATAGAAAGTGACGATTCCTCTTTTATGGGCTTGCTTTCTAGATCAAAAGGTTACAAGCCAAGTTAATGAAATTGTTGGACGAATCAATGGAAGATTTGGAACTCTTTCTGCAGTTCCAATTCACCATCTGGTGAGTCTCTCCCAGGCAATGAGATATGATGGCTTTGCTTGTCTTTTAAGAATTCTTTATGGCCTTGCTTTTTTGTCTTTGGAGAATTTTTTGTGGCCTTGCTTTTTTGTTTTTTGAGAATTTTTTTGTGGCCTTTTACCTTCATATTGGGTGGTTGTTGCTCTGAATTAAATCTAGGTAAAGTATCACCTTTCTTCTGCTAGCTGGAATTCGAATAATCCTTAAGTTGGTTATCATCTTGTGCAGAGTACAGTTTCCTTCAATGGCTTGTGGAACTATTTTATTTATTTGTAGAATATGATGTTCTTGCTATTTCTCTGATTAAGTTGTAGAATTTTATAGGGTGAAATACATTTTTCCCCCTGTGGTTTCATGTTTTGGACAGTTTCCCCCCTATGCTTTCAAAACTGACAGTTCCCCCCTCATGGTTTTGGACTGAAGTGTCCACTTAACGGAAAATGGCTTCTCTAACGGCGCGTGAAGTGAACGCGCTCAAGACGAGAGTGGGGGTAAACAAATTGATAATGTCATTAATTTTGTTCCCAAAATAACCCCAACTAAAAAATAAAAAAAATAAAAATAACTGTTGCGGGAAGCTCCCGCAACAGAAATGGAACCCATTTGATGGGTTTCATATCAGTTGCGGGAGTGATTTAGATTTAGGGGAAAAAAAAAAAAAAAAAGTAAAAGAAGAAGGAAGAAGACGATGAACAGTGCCATCGTCTTCTTCCTTCTTTCATTTTTTTTAAAAATTTTTTTTTATCAGGGGTAATTTAGTCATTTTTTTAACACCGTTAGAGAAGTCATTTTCCGTTAAGTGGACACTTCAGTCCAAAACCATGAGGGGGGAACTGTCAATTTTGAAAGCATAGGGGGAAAACTGTCTAAAACATGAAACCACAGGGGGGAAAGTGTATTTCACCCAATTTTATATAGCTCTAGGTTTTAGCTTATCTCTTGTTTTTTAATGGTTCTTAGTTTCTGAGTTCTATGCTCCACTTAAGTATCAACTTCTGGAAAATGACATCACTGTTTGTTTAATCTCTTTGTCTGCCATACGCCAGTTTTATACTAATTTTCTCTGGTATTTAAAGGATCATATGTATTTCTTGATATCAAATATTGTCTCAAATATTCTCATCTGGTTAAGTTGTTGTAATCAATGCATGTTTTTCATATTCCTAAACAAGATTTGTTTTCTCTGCAGCACCTTCTCTTGACTTCCATGCACTCTGTGCACTGTATGCTGTTACTGGTACTATCTTTGTACCTAAAGTGCTTTATTGATAAGGTTGAGGTAGATGAATACTTCTTGTTTGCCTTCACACACTTTAGGGTGTCTTTTTTCTACTCTTTTTGTTGTGCGTCATTAGGAAATAGAGAAGCCAGGTAGATTAAGAGTTTTTCCTTCCGTAATTTTTGTGAGTTACTTCATTGTTTAGTTTTCATCATATTCTCATTGATTGGCATGTTTTTCTGTTTGTATTACTATGATTTGTGGATACCTTTTGGCCTGCTTACTCTTCTTGTATTCGATATTTGTGTTTTATGATCAGATGTAGCCCTTTCTTTGCGGGATATCATGAATCTTGTAAGCTATGAGTTTGTGGCATGCCAAGATTAAAAAAAAAGAGGGTGAAATACACTTTCCCCCCTGTGGTTTCATGGTGATGGTGATGGTGATGGTGATGAATAGAGATAGACTGGTAGCATGACAAGATATGAGTGAAATAGGTGCACCTCTCATTTTTTGTAGTTTAGCAAGGTATCACAATTTTCAATTTTTTTCATCATCTCCTTTAGTAATGTTTATTCTGTTGTTCTAAACAACTGCTTCCTCTACTTGTTCATCATCTTCTTCGATTGTGATGCCTAATTGTTCTTCATGATCATACCCTTCTTCATCATTGTAATTGTATGGACTTTTCAAGAGAAGCACTTGTTCTACAGCTGGTGCATGCAGGAGAGGATCCTGGCCGCTGATTTTTATGTACTCATCATTTTGATGATGCTCATGATCAACTCTTGATGATGATGAAAAAAAAGGTGAAACTAACCAAGCTAGATGTACTTGCTACGATGGCTAGAGGAACACCCATCTCTTATCCGAGGAGTGAAGTGGAATTTCTGAAAAGTATAATTTCAAAGAAGCGAGCAAGAAAGTCGAGTTAGGGGATGACTTGAAAGAGAGGATGTTAAACACACTAATTGTGACACTATAATTTGCATCTGCTCTTGAGTATGATCATGATCATAATGATCTAAGGTTTTGGATGTGTTTTTGAACTCCATTCTCACATCTAATCCCAAAGTCCTATACAGGAATTAAGGATTGCAACACTCTACTACTGAGCCCATCATCTCACTTTCATTAGTAGAAGTGAAATACTATGTGAGTACTTGTTTTATTTTATTTCAGTTTCCAAAAATTTTTCCATTTGATTAGGGGATTTAGTTGTTTGCGAAAAGGAAAAAAAAAAAACAAAATATCAATTTGCATACTTCTAATGCAAGTTGATTAACATTTCTAAATTTCTAGAAATTTAGAAATTTTGTAAGGTTTTGGTGGAAAAATCGAAGAATGTATTGGTGAGAAAATTGAAGAATGTAACTAAGTCTAGAATTTTAGAAATTTTCCAAGTTTTCGGTGGGAAAATTGAAAAATGTAACCAAGTCTAGAAATTTAAAATTTCTAAGGCTTTAAGCAATGAGTATACAGTATCTAGTATGGTATGTCTTTTGAAAGGTATTTTAGATTTTAAAATTGTTAAAAATATATTGAAAATATAAAAAGGTATTTGAAAAATGTAAAAAGGTGTTGGGAAAAGGTAAAAAGGTGTATTGAAATTGATGAAAAATTATTATAAAATGAAAGTGTGAATGAAATGAAATGGAAAAAAATGTTGCCATACGGGGCTTTATTTTCAAAAGCTTTCGGTGAAAAAATTGGAAAATGTTACCAAATGAAATCGTAGTTTCAATGGAAAAATTGAGGAATGTAACTTAGGGCCTGTTCTTTACCCCAGGTTGAGACCCGGGTTTGAGTTTTTAAGTAGAGACCGAATGGGTTGAGACCCAGAACAAAGAAACGTCGTTCTCAGACCCGGGTCCACAAGACAAAGAACGCCACCACCCGGTCCCCACCCGCTGCCGCGGCCCAAAACCTAAATCCCCAAAATTTGGGATCTTCTCCTTCTTCTTCTTTTTTCTGTTTCAATCAAACCCATTTGATTTTTGGGTTTTAATTTTTCCCGAATTTAGGATTTGAGGATTGAAATTGAAAATAAATTACTCACAAATGGGTTTTGGTTTTTGGTTTTTGGTTTGTGAGTAATTGGGTTTGTGAAGGGAGAGGAAGCAGTGCGCAGAAGAAGAAGAGGAGGAGGAAGAAGAAGAAGAAGAGGAGGAGGAGGAAGGGAAGAAGTGCGAAGAAGAAGGAGAGGGCAGCGGGAAGAAGAAGAAGGTGCAAGATCGATCGAAGAAGAAGGAGGAGGAGAAGAACCGGGTGAAGAAGAAGAAGAAGAAGAAGAAGAAGAAGAAGAAGAAGAAGGAGAAGAAGAAGAGAAGGAGGAGGAGAAGAACCGGGTGAAGAAGAACCGGGTGAAGAAGAAGAAGAAGAAGAAGAAGAAGAAGGAGAAGGAGAAGAAGAAGAAGGAGGAGGAGAAGAACCGGGTGAAGAAGAAGCTGAAGAAGAAACGCGAAGAAGAAGAAGATGCGAGAAGGCCAGTGGCGGCGGCGGTGGCGGAGCGCAGCGGTGGGAGGGCGACGGCGGCAATGGGAATTGGGTTTGTGAACTGGGTTTGAGTTTCGGGTAAAGAACATGGGGTTGGGGTAGATTTTTGGATTGAGACCCAAAAAATGGCCAGACCCGGGTCTCAACCCGGGGTAAATAACAGGCCCTTAGTCTAGAAATTTAAAACACTTTTTAAGGCTCTCGGTGGGAAAATTGGAGATTGTAAATTTCTAAGGCTTTCGGTGAAAATTGAAGAATGTAACAAATTCTAGAAATTTAGAAATTTTCTAAGAATTTCGGTGGAAAAATTTAAGAATGTAACCAAGTCTAGAAAGTTAGAATTTTTGTAAGGTTTTCGGCGGAAAGAATTGAAAATGTGATCGAGTTCAGAAATTTTAGACTTCTATTTTATTCCTACCTGGTTAGTGGTTACAATGATATTGTCCATTTAGAATTATAAGGGCATTGCATGATATAATAGTAATTTCAATCCATTAAACAAAGACACTAATTTCCATCCTTAATTTACCCTTAAAAAAAAACATTTCCATCCTTTTTTTTAAGCCAAAAAATTATAATTGTCCATGTATAAATGAACCTTAAACTAAATAAAGTAAAAAAATACTTATTATATGTGTTCATAATTATAAAAAAATACCACGTTAATAAAAAAAATTAATCACATCCATTGCGCGTTAGCGCCGTGGTAATTCCTCTAGTGTTTATTATTATCCTTGTCTTCTTCGGCCAGCGGAGCCACATTAATAAGGCGATTAACGTACGCAGCAAAGTCCTCTGGTTCTTAAAATTAGATTAAGGGATCGAATTACATATATATCTAACAAAAATGATCAACAGTGAATTAAAAGAATACCGATTCAAGGAAATCATGTGA
Source organism: Leptodermis oblonga (assembly GCA_016801395.1). Taxonomy (NCBI): domain Eukaryota; kingdom Viridiplantae; phylum Streptophyta; class Magnoliopsida; order Gentianales; family Rubiaceae; genus Leptodermis; species Leptodermis oblonga. Next base: position 5,618,359 of record CM028750.1, on the reverse strand, counting down.
TTTCGTTAAATTGATATATTTTTAATTAACTGGAATTTTAAGAACCAATAATGTTCATGTTTAACTACAAATTCATGTTTGTGTTTGCTATTCTTTTACGTTTGCTGGACAAGGAAGAAGCAGCTTAATCAAGACTTTCGTGTTTTTAAAGATGCTCGCTATTTATCAAATAAGATCGAGATGTAGGCATGTAGTTGGTTAGATGAAGCGTACATTTGTGTCGATAGGTCTAATTTAAAATGTAAAATAAACTCGTTGGGTCAAAAATTTGTTACTTAAATTGTAAAGTTTAATTTTAACCCCACTAAAACTCGAGGTTCGTCGGTTTTTTTAAATATTGCATTACAGTAGACAATATGGACCGTACTATTGCAAAATTATAAAGCACTTGGTAGCTGGCCAGTTTTGTCAGTAAAGCTAATTTCTATTCTTTATTTTCTTATTTTTCGTTATTTTCTTCAAACACTCATCGTCTACCCAAAGACCTTCATCGTGTTCAATGCGTCATTGTCATTCATGCATAGACGTGTCATCCTGTGATTGAATCGGCTGGGATGTGGAAAATGGGGACATATCATATGAACTTTCCATGTTCACCTCGTCCCAATAAATATTAGTCTTTTTGGCCTCGTAGATGCGATCTGGGAGTTCATTACATTCGGGCAACATATCTTTCAATAATTTCAACAACGCTATGAAATTACTGTCGGTCCAACTGTGTGTGGCTTTTAAATGAAACAGTTTCAAAACACCGGACAACCGGGTATACTTCGTACAACCGGTATAGAGGGGAACTTCATTGTCACCCGTTAAAGAGGCAATGATATCTGGTCCATCCACTAACTTCTTGACCATTTCAACCATTTCCTCCAAGTCATCAGGACTCTCAATCATTTCTTCATGGTGTCATAAGGGAATTTCCTAATAAATTACAATATGTATTTATATAAGAGAAAATAATTCACGTATTTACCATATGTAAATATGTATTTAGCAAACTGGTGAAACCCGCAACAAAAATTTATTAATTGGACCCGCATCAATTGAGACCCTCCATATTTGGAGGCGGGTGTTGCCTTCACCCGCCTCCAAATATGGTCCCATTTTTTAACCCCTTTGGAGGCGGGGGTTAGTGCACCTGTCTCCAAAGGGGTGCCTCCCTTTAGGTGATTTGTAGTAGTATAAATTAGGAGTTATTATGACTTAGTTTAAATGCAATGAATTCAAACTTACCTTTCAATTGGATAGAACACTTGTGTGTATATATAAAATGGTGATCTTCTACCCATTGGCCGACCCCGAGAATCTCATAATCGCCTCTAGGTATTTAGGCCCTCAAGCCACAATATATAAACTGCTTTATAGCCGACCCCAATATCATCGGATGATGTCCCCTTAATCCTCCCCTAACCATACATGGGTGATGTGATATTTGATTATCAAGCTCGGTTGAAACCTCTTACTAGCGTGGTCCTTGTTTTTCGGTCTCGGCTGAACATCTTACTATCATCCTCGTTAGGCCAAATTAGGCACAAGTATTGATTATATTAAAAACACTTAGTGGACATTATCAATTGTGAGCACCCCTAATGACGATGCTGACATAGTATAGTAATTGATGTGGCGACAATATTATTAAAAATTATTGAATATTTAATGTTAAAGTTATCAAGTGAATAGTATCATGATATCACATTAGTCATTATATTTTTTTCACTAAATCTTTTCAAATTTTTAATTAGTTTAAATTGATTTTAAAAATATAAAAAATGTGAAAAAAGTAATAATCAGGGGCTAGTCCGTGCTTTATTGAATCTCAGGGGTCTAGACCGAATATGCAAAGAGTGTAGTGGCAAAAGAATAAAAAAATTCAGAAAACCAAGAAGTTGCCCTAAATTCCTATTTATTTGAAAACTTTGCTCCCTTTTGTGGACGCGTCAAAATGGCGGGAAGTTTCCCCTCCGCTTGATCTTCAATCCTTTTGCCTTACGCTTCTGTAATCCTTATTCTTTACTGGAGTTGCCCGAGCTCAACAAATTTTAGCGTATAGAGAAAGCTATGTACGGAGGTCACGGCCAATTTGACGGAAATGCCGCCTTCTCCGGCAGTGGTTTCATGCCTTCTCAGGCCACTCAAACCACCAACGATCCCTCCTTTTCTCCGGCGAAGGTTGGTTTCGAGTGGAATTTTATTTATTTATTGTTTACTTCAGTAAACCTAGAATGAAAAAGTCTAAAATGAAGAGGACTATTGGATTCGTGCAACGTTTATTGAATGCCTAGGAGGGTTTTACACTAATCGCTTACTAGGGTTTACACAATTGATTGACTGCTTCCTCTGTTACTTACCAAAGGTTGATCATTACTAAATATGCTGAGTTAGGGTACTCGATTGTCTCAGTAATTGATCTTCGATTATACTTTGTACCCGATTGGATTTTACGAAATTCCACAAAAATGTTAAGGTGTTTATGCTTGACTGTCCGTAAAAATTGCCGAATCCATTGTTTCTGGTGCGGTGTTTTTGCAGAATCGTGATACGCAAACCCTGGTTCCGCTCACGGTGAAGCAAATAAGTGAAGCATTTCAGTCTAGTGACGACAAAACGAATCTTCTCATAGATGGAATCGATGTTAACAATGTAGGATATATCTTTGTGAATAAATTGTCTTCATATTTTCTGTTTACGGATCATATTTGCAGATGCTAAGTATGAGTTTTGTTGTTTTCAGGTCTTGGTGGGGATGTTGTGCAATAAAGCTGAAAGAATAACTGACGTTCAATTCGTTATAGATGATGGAACTGGCCGCATTGATTGTTTTAGATGGTTATCCACTCTTAATTCTCTTCAATTTTCTGATGTTTTAGATTCTTTTAATAAATTTGCTTCAGTAAAGTTTGCTCTTACCTTGATTTCAAACGTCTCTTGATCGTATCTTGTAGGGTGAATGAAGCTGTTGACACCAAGGAAATGGAAAAAGTAGGGTCCGTCCTTTTTCCTGTTCACTCAACTGTGACTTTGTTGGGTTGATTGTGTACTAGCTCTTAGCCTATGTTTGATTTTATTTAATTTTTTTAATTAGGGATGGAATGTATGTTGTTGTTCACTGCCACTTGAAAGGATTTCAGGGTAAAAAGCAAATGATGGCTTACTCTATTCGGTATGTCTGGTAACATTGTTACTTTGGTTATGCTCTTGAACAAAGAACATCGGCTTTTACTGCTTTCAATATGAGATGTAGAATGTTGCATCTAACATATGTGTAAATACATTTAAGAGTGCCAGTAATACCGATTGAAGCTTGATTTATTTACATCACATGATTTGAAGAGGCACATTAAGGATTTGATGATTTGACCATGAATAAAGTTAGGCTGGTGAAAGGAGAATGATGCTAGCAATCACAGTAGCTGTTGCTGGTCATTGACTGATAGATATCTGCCATCCCACTTTTCTAGAATATCTGGTTGGAGAAAGTAACCAGAAAAGGAAAACAAGTAAGAAAGGAGAGAAAAAAATATAAAATAAAAAGAAGATACATATACAAGAAAATTTTGTTAGCATTCTAAATTCCTTATAAAGGTTTGATGATTACAATTTATGCAGTTGCCGTTCTGTAGGTATTCTACTTTTTAAGCTTTCAGTGTCTCAAGTCTTAATGTCAATTTTAATAGCTTTGGATAGTAAGATGGTAAAAGGTGTCTTGGAACCATAAGGCAGTATAGGGTAAGATACCTCGACCACAAGGTTGCAATTAGGAATTTAAGCTGGTGCTTTTTATTCACCCTTGCAAATTCATGGAAGAAAAATGTGAAAGCAACGGAATAAGACTAACTCTTGTTATCAGTTGATATACCACTACAAATTTCTTTATTTATTTTTATTTTTTTCCTGATTTCCTGAGTTGGAGAAATTACTTTGCCTTGACTTATAGGCCTGTGACTGATTATAATGAGATAGCAAATCACTTTGCTGATTGAATATATGTTCATTGCTACAACACCAGGTTAAAGGTACTAAACCAATTATTTATTAAACTTCTATTTTGTGTGTATCTAACCTGAAAATAACCTTGACCATGGAAACTTCTGGTACTAAACTTTTGGTTGTGTAGAAGTTCCAGGATAATGGAAGCAGTAGTTCTGTTCACATGCCGAATTCAGCTTTAAATACTCCTGTAAAGGGCTATCAACACACTGCATCAAGTCATGTAAGTCCATTGTTGTTGGAGTTTGTGTTAATAAGCTGCTTTTATTTATTTGTTTACTCCCTGTTTAATCTTTAGCTTTCTCAGTTTCCTGGGCAGTTCGGTGCTGATGGGCGGAACAGCGGAAACAGCGTTGATGGAATGGTTTTGGATTATTTGCAGCAACCAAAATGCCTGTAAGACATACAAAATGTTGATCCCCTTCTAGATCTTTTTTTGATATTCCCATGCTTATCATAATCTGTAGTTTCTGCTGGTTGTGGACTAGTGTAACAACTGCTGTTGCAGATTAGCCAAAATGTGTTACATTCTACATTGTGTAACAAGCAAAAGAGATAATTCACATAAGTAAATACAGAAGGTCTTAACATTTTGATAATAATTTTGAGAGAAAGTGTTCGAGAGTTTTCATCTTGACGAGGTTGGAATTAGTGGCTAATGGAACTTGAAAAATGTTTTTAAACTATGACTCAGAATTCATTCATGTGGCAAGGACACTGAGTGGGTTCTGTGAGGATCAGTGTATTGTGGATGAGAATTCATGGCTAAGGAATTGGAATACAGTAAAAACTAAAGCTACTTGTTTCATTGACCAAACACATATTTGTATGTTCTATTTTGTTACTTTCAACAAAGTTTAGCTCCACATGTTTGTGATTCGATGTGTGTTGGGATTGACAAACTTGTAACTTGAGAGCTCTAATGTCCTCAGTGCAATAGAGAAGGGGATACACCTAGATGAACTTTCCCGGCAACTGCACATGCCTGTGCAAAAAATTAGGTATATCTTTGTCTCTTGGTGACCCTCATACACTCAGAATCAGCAAGCTAAGAGTATCTTGTTAATCCAGTTTGCTGGGGGTGCCCTTTGCAGAGAAGCTATTGAATCCCTTGAATCGGAAGGGCTAGTTTACTCGACTGTTGATGATTGCCACTACAAGTCCACTGGCAATGGCTAAAAAAGAGGCTCGGTGTGATATGCGTTTTGATCTGGTTTTGTGCAATGCCTATTTTTGTCTGCAACCTACTTTTAGTTAGTGTATTTCTTTCTTCTTGAACTAAAATTTTGCGAGCTAGGGATGATTTGAGGTATCCTTATATAACTGGGGAAGCTCTTCTATTGTCCGAACATAACATCCTTTTGGTTTTTCACTTGTCTACGTTTGGATTTTAATCGCTTATCTGTCTAGTAGTGCTTCATTCCTGTGCTAGGAGGCTTACCTGCGCCTGCACATGTAAGTAACTCGTCTCACTGTATTGTTGAGTGACATTCGTGATGACTTATATTTGAACTAGTAGGCACATAGTGCGTATTTTGAAGTCTTGCTCGAGTGGCTAGGCTAACTCCTTGGTTTAAGTATCTCATCTCAAGTCACATTCCAAATCCGAAACACTTTTAAAAGTAAGTTTGGATCGGAGAGAAATAGCAATTATTCTTTCTGTTTAACTAGAAAAGTCATTTTCTATCGAAACTTTTAATGGCACTATAAGTAAATAATAATAAAAAAAATTCTAGTGGAACATAAAGAGTAATATTATTTCTCTCCAATCCGAACTTATTTTTAAAATTGATTAGAAGTTTCGACAAAAACTCCGCCTCTTGTTCGTCTTCCTCCATCGCCATCTTGATTTCGTCTAATTCATCAATCTGCTCCTCATGGATGGTCTTTGAAGCTTTTGATTGATCAAATTTTAGGTCCTCAACTACCAAAACTTTCGAAATTTTCAAGGTCACCTCGTGTTCATTACTGGGAAATCGATCGGAGAATTTGCCAAATTGGTCGATGACGAGTTTCGCAAAATCATCCCAAGAATTTGCCCCTCTGCGCCTGTTGGAATTGAGTTTATAGAAAACAACTGATTGAATTTAATAAGTCAAATTTTCAGATTATTACCACTGAAATAAGGAAATTCAATCCTCACAAGAAGCGAATCAAAATGCAAACAAATGAAAATTTCAATTCACAGTCAAAGGAAAGACTGATCTGAGACCATTCTTAGGGAAATTACTTAGAAATTACATGAAAGTGATTAGAAAATAGAAGAAAGATATTATGAGATGAGAAAGAAAATTGGGAACGAAGATAAAATCAAACTACATTCGACATTCCACACTCCTTCTACTCAGTATTACAGAGTATTTATATATCTTTTCTATCGAGCAAAACGACACTGTTTAACTAAATGCAAATGAATGAATTAGTTGTTTTAACTAATGAGCATGACAGACAGACCGTGTGTTGCTTTGGGACCAAACAATCAAATTGGTTTGAGTTCCGGCTGGGCTGGAACATTTGGGCTTTGGGTTTAAGATTTCTGGTGGCCCAACTCAAAAAATCTTCAAGCCCTCAGTTAGTAAATACACGAAACATCAGGGGAGGTAAATGTAATTAAAAATACTAATATTTACAGTGACCATCGCCCTTTACCCTTTTGACTTCGTTTCCTCCTTTTTTTTTCTTCTGTATAATCTGCGGATTCTCTGTTTCCCAAGATAATCTCGAAACCTCCCCATGGCCGACCATACGGAAAAAGCTCCCGAGTCCAAAGTTACTGGGCGGTGCGCCGAGGAAGCCGACGACAATACTGTCGATGCTGAAACCCAGTCGGCGGCGGCGAAGGAAACGACCTTAGCGGAGTTAGCACTCAAATCCTTAACCATTGAGGAACCGAGTAGTTTCAAAAAAGAAATATCGGATTCAGATGATTGCAATGTCGAAGCTGTATGTGCCTTTTTATAATGCTACCCGCAATATTCAGCGTTTTTTTTGGTTTTGTTTTTCAATTGGTAGGCTTGTATTTAGTGTAGCGTTCTTATACCCAAATACACTATTTATTAAGTTTAAATAGTAATTTGTGAATTTGATTGTGATAATTTAGATTACGTGTAAATTTTGCGATTCAGGTCACCGCTGGGATGCTATTTACGTTTTAACTGTAATTTGTGAATTTGATTGTGATGATTTAGATTACAATTAAGACCTTCGTATTTGTAAATGTTCATTGCTAAATTTGTGTGTGGCGATTTAGTTCACCGCTGGGTATGCTAGGTTTGAAGATTTGAATTTATCCCCAGATTTGTTAAAGGGGTTATATGTTGAGATGAAGTTTGAAAAACCCAGGAAGATCCAAGCTATAATCTTGCCCATGATTCTGACCCCTCCATTCAAGAATTTGGTGGCTCAAATTCGTAATGGTTCTGGGAAAACTACCTGTTTTGTGCTCGGCATGTTGAGCCGGATAAATACTCAACTCGCTGCACCTCAGGCACTCTGTATCTGCCCCACCCGCGAACTTGCCATTCAGGTTTGGTCAATTTCTTAGTTTTTTAGAAGTGCGAGTTATGTTTTACATGGAGAATTTGATCTAATTCCATTTATACAGAACATGGAAGTCCTTTTGAAGATGGGCAAGTTCACTGGGATAACATCAGAATTATCAATTCCAATTCCAGCAGAGAAGGAGATACCACCTATAACTGCTCAAGTTGTCATTGGAACCCCTGGCACCATATGTAATTTGATTACACTGAAGAAACTAAGCATGAGTTTCATGAAGATACTTGTGTTTGATGAAGCCGATCTCATGTTAGCAGAGGTATATATGTTCCTGTTTTCTTTTATCAATTCAGCTCTATTTCATGTTCAGGGTTTACTCAGATTAGATATCATACTTTGTGTTTTTGGAATTAGAATATAGAACACATTTTGAAGCAAAAATGGATTCACCTCGTTTGTTGTCAGGGTGCTTTCAGAGATCACTCTAATGAGATAATGAAAACCACTGTTCAAAACAGTCCTGATTGTCAGGTAAGTAGCTGTTATTTGCATACACTTAGGATCTCAATTTCAGTTATAAAGTAACCTTGGGTATCTTGTTTAACAGGTTCTTCTGTTTTCGGCTACATTTAGTGAGGTGGTGAAAGCTTTTGTTGATCAGACAATCAAAGGAATCTTTAATAAAGATTATAATCAAATGTTTGTTAAGAAGGAAGAACTTTTTCTAGATTCTGTGAAACAGTACAAGGTCATATGCGGTGATGATTTTACAAAGCTCGTGGTGCTGAAAAATAGAATCCTTAAATTAGGTAGCACAGTGGGGAAAACAATAATTTTTGTTCGAACTCAGATAAGTGCTACCGAGTTGCATGTCTTTTTGGTTAATTTGGGTTATGAGGTTGAGAGTATTCAAGGTGATTACAAGATGAATACCGTGACAAGATAATTAAAGAGTTTAGAGAAGGATTAACTGATGTTCTTATATCAACTAGTGAACTCACTCGTGGCTTTGACGAACCACAGGTACTTATTTGTTTCTGTTTGTCAATGGTAGTTATGCATTGCCTTTGATCCTCATGGAAAATGGTATTTGTATTTCTTTTGATAGGTTAAGTTGGTTATCAATTATGACCTTCCAGTCGTTTACAACAAACAATCTGAACCCGAACCCGACTATGAGGTGTATTTGCATCGGGTGGGTAGAGCAGGTCGATTTGGGCGCAAAGGTAAGTTTATTTTTATTCTTGTTTCATGAATAGTTTTAAGGTGGATGAATGATAAATACAGTTGTTAAACTTTATGCAGGTGCTGTGTTTAATTTGCTCGATTTTGATGAGAAGCAAATGATGGAAAAGATTGAGAAGTATTTCAGCCTCGAAATAACTAAGGCATGTCTCATCTTCTCTTTTGCATAATCTTTTTTTATTTGTGAAAGTTAATAACATTCTTTTCAATTTGCAGATAGTTGAATGGCAGAGTGATGAAGAATATATGGCTGCTCTGAAGATAATTTCGCCAGGGACGGTCTTCTACAATTCCCATGATAATAGAAGAAGAAATATGGGTAAGTTGCCACTGTCGGTCGAGGAACTGGAACTGGAACGACGACGAAATAAAACTTCGCATACTACTAAACGTATCAAGATGGATGAGCGCCCCCGCCGCCGCCTGCTGGTCCGGTTTGGGCTCCCTGAGGACCCCGGATTCGTCTCACATGCCCCTGACACCTCAGATGTGGCCCCCACACCACGGTATTTCGGACAGCTGTGACCATCCCTTTTGCTATCAATCTACTATCTCTCGTGATGCATTTCTTAGAGAGTTGATCTGTAAGAAAAAGGCAATGTCAACCATCTTTTTACAAATTTGTTTAGTATTGCAAATTTCACCTTTTATCTATGTTGTTTCCATTTCCTATGGTCATCTTCAGGCTTCCGCATATTGTTTGTTTGAGCAATTTGTTATTTTAGTTAGAGATCAGAGATCATAACTACCTTATTGGCATGTGTTTATAGCATTGTTGAATCAAAACAAATGCATCTGAGGGAGATAGTGACACACTGTCCTTTTATGAACTTTTGGGCTGAAATTTTTGGTAGAATAAAATCATTTATCTTTCCTCAAAAAAAAAAAAAAATTACAACTGATCGCCTATTCGTAGTCATGCAAAACAGATTTTTGTCTTGTTCAGAGAAGAGTACAGGAAGTCCGAATATCTCTGTATTCAGGTTGTTCATAAGGCAGTTGATTGTGAATTTGAAGTATACAGATCTGGACGTATTGACCTCAAGAAGGTCCATGCTGAAGCAATGTTGGATATAATATGAGGAAACAGCAACAATGACTAACCACTAATGTTTTCGTAGTATGAACATGTCAGGGTCAATGGGTCATTGGGTAAACTAGGTCAAATCGGACAAAAAATCCGGATGAAGTCCTAATTACGTTATATATATAAATGTACAATATACAATATTATATAAAACCTATATATCCAAATCATTTTATACTCAAAATTCCAAACATATAAATGTGGAGTATAATAGTATTTTATATTAGTTAATTTTTTTTAGTATTTAATAATTTTGAGTTTTCATATTATTGATTTAGAAGGTAAATTTTTAAAAATTTAAATTCAAATTAGATCCTAACTATAGTAAACCTTAGTTTACTTTTGAAGTTTAATAATATTAGACTGATCTAATATATTTAATAAAGAGTGTTCAAATAAGTAATATATCTAGTATAGTTGGCCATCTCTAGAAAGTTAAGACCTATGTTTATGCCAAAGGTCATGGGTTCAAGTCCTTTGAGCTCTGTTCTCTTAGTACTATGGGTTCAAGTCCTTAGGCTCTGTTATCTTGTCAACTTGGTTAGGAAATTGATGTGACGTAAAAAGTCCTGCGTATGGATGTTCTTGCTGGCCCAATGAAAATCTTGAACGTTCAGGCCCAATATAGAGATTGACAGACAAAATGGATAAAGGCAAAGATGGAAACCGAGCTATGGAGGTCGGATTAGTGAGGACCTAGATCTGTATGAAGAATATTCTTGTGACAAAGACAAACAATCAGAAAGAAGCGGGGCTATCCCCCCTGTGTAACTCCGACGGTCAAGTTAGCAACATGTAACCTGCACTTCCAACTACTCTCCTTTTTATGATGAGTTTAACATTCTTGAAATAATGGCTCTAATTTGGCTCCTGCATATATCAGATTTATGGCCCTATAATGATGTCTAACTGTCATGCCAATATTACCATTATCCTGATCTAAGCTCTGCCGACCTAAGCTTTCCTGACCTAAGCTTTACCGACCTAAGCTTCCCGAGTTGGGTTATCTTGTTTACCGACCTAAGCTCCTTGAGCTTTGATATCTTGTTTACCGACCTAAGTCCGACCTTGACCATCTCGTTAGGTCTGTTTAATACCGATCTAAGCCTGACCTTGACTATCTCCTTAGGTTCGTTTAATGCCGACCTAAGCCTGCTCTTGGGCTTTTTGTGCCTAAACTCTCATTGTCTTGATTGGGCCAAGCCTAATGATTTTAGCTATTTTTATGCTCATCAGAAATTTTTTTGTTAGAGAAGAATTTTGTTTTGGAGGAAATTTCTTTTGGGGATTTGTGTAGGAAAGAGAAAAAAAAATGTAAAGATTATGTTTTTTTTTAATTTACATGAGTGAAAATTTAGAGAAAATTTTTAAATTTGAATTGTGAATTTAATAAAAATGATGTTTTTTTTGTGTAATATTTTTTAGAAAAAAGTTATACTTTTCCTGATTATATTCGGAAAAGAACAGAGATCTCAATTTCAGTTATAAGGTAACCTTTCTTTTTAATAAAAGAACTTAGAAAATATTTCAATGTAAGCTTTAGTACAGGTTCTTCTGTTTTCGGCTACATTTGGTAAGGGGTGAAAACTTTTGTTGATCAGACAATCAAAGAAATCTTTAATAAAGATTATAATAAAATGATTGTTAATTAAGAAGGAAGAACTTTTTATGGAAAAATTGTATTTGTAGTCCACATTCTTTACCTAAATGGCAAATGTAGTCCACATTCTTTAAAAACTAACAAATTTAGTCCACAATCTTTCCCATTTTCGCAATTTTAGTCCACTTAAAGGAAAATTGGGTCCAACTAACTTTTATTTCTTAACAAAAAATGGCTTGCGAGATGGCCTTTTCGGGGCTATTTCTTTTGCATCTCTAGTTCGATTCAGTCCGTTCCAAAAATACTGATTTGTAGACATGTATCAATACTAACAATCCAACTATTTTTTACACAATTCTAACCATTCTAATGACCTTTTACGAAGCATCAAAAGGCCATTCAAATGACACGCTGTTCTTCCAGTTTCATTTTTCGAAGAAAAAGACTTCTCTGAAATCTTTTTCTTCAGAACTGGGAAACAAATTAGTTCTGAAGAAAACGATGCCTTCAAAATCGTTTTCTTCTTTTAACTTTTCTAAAGAAAACGAGTTTCTGAAAGTCTTTTTCTTCAGAAACTGAAAAAAAATCAAGTCCGAAAGAAAATCCAGTGATAGCATGGTTTACTACGGGCAACTTCTAGAAACTTCATCAACCCATATGGAGTTTCATTCTTATAGACCAACGTATCTGTATCTACAAATACAGTTTTTGTTTGGAAACAGATATCCTAGTAGAAAGAAAAATTGATGAATAAAAAGGAGAGACTTGTCTATTATTACTAACCTTACCTGCCTCAACGGGGCTCTCCCTAAATCAAGTTGTTCATCAAAACTGACATATGGAATAAACCGGTTGGGGTCATAGTGAGTTTCACCAAACATGTGCACATAACTGCAAGGAATTCCAATGCACATTATAAATACAAATTCAAAGGAAGAAATTTATTTTCTTTTCTTTGCTTATTCTCTGCAAGAGCCCAAGTTGCCAATTTAGTACACAAGCATTATTCTAAGAGGTTAAAAACCTTGCCCTTCATATCAGTCATTTGAACAAAGAATGTAACAGCAATAAAAGTAGGATAAACATACAAAACGATCAGGCCAATAGACTTGATACAGGTCAATATGATCTGTCTTGCAAAAGATTACCACAAGACCAAGAATTCTAATATTCTAAACAACATGTCCATTCAATTGCTAATCAAAAAAACATGGTACATAACAGGTACATAACAGTACTCATCTAACACATGAGTCAGCAAGATTCACCTAACCATAGGAAGAACAGTAAAAATTTATACTGTCAAGTGCCAATAAAGCAATTTTGTTTTATTGCATTCTTAAACCAACCCATTCCCCAATCATTTTTGAAAATTACATTTAGATAACTAAGTAGGAATCATCACAAGAATGGAAATTAAGAACTTATATCAATGCAACCTAGCAAAATAAGTCCCATTACATCTTTGTCTTTGACAGCATACAGACATCTTATTGCTGGGAAAATTAACTAGCAATCCAAAGAAATAACAAGAACACATAATTAAAGCAAAGAAGAAAGAATTTGTTTAAGAAACTTACAGTTAAAAAATTGTAAAATGAAATTGCAGAAGCCTGGAGCTGACATAATCTTGCCCTGTAACTTGGAAAGCATCTCATCAGTTCTGAATGTATGGAACATCTTTTCTCAAATTTCCCAGTAGCGCTAAATTTGGAAGCATCCTCATCAATCTTGAGAATCTCTTCTGCTTTTTTTTGCTTCAACCATTGCCCTCTTCTCCTCAGCTGCCCTGTGCAAGTTCTGCAATCTTGTTCTTCATCGTTTCACCCCATTTCGCCTTCTTTTCAAATTCTTCCTGCTCAATGATCAATGATTAATGATTACACATACCACACACTTGAATAGGTATGTTGTTATATACTTTTTCCGTTCTATCAGAAGAGTTCAGTTTCGAAAATGTGAAACTTACTATATATTTCAGTGTACGATAACTGAAATAGCCACCACCATTTATTTCACAAGTGCGTATACTCTTGAGGTGTGAGTTGGTTATAGATCACAAGTTATTATATTAGTAAACAGTAAAAAATTTGGAAGTGGAACTTATCATTGGAATAAAAATAAATTTTAATAGTGGACTCCTCTAACAAAGGGAAAATCAATCACTAATGAATGCATACACTCACCTCGATCTGCTCGAGTTCAGTAGTTATGGCTGCTTTTTTGGTGTTCTCCCATGCTTCCACAGTTGACAGCTTCTTATAAGCCCTGAATTAATCAATGAATGAAATTATTAGTAAGAAAGAAACTAAGAGCTTTAACAGATGAACTCAATTCCCAGAAAGAAAGGAAAAAACAGAGGGAAATTGAGCAAAGGTAAAGGGGAAAAAAGCTAAAACATAGTTAATTACGTACTTGTTATCTGCTGTATTTCTTTCACTTTCTTCCCAAGCTTTGATCAAAGCCCATCTTTTCTCCAAGTCCACTTTTGCCAGACCAGAATCTGCAGAGCAGAAAAGTTAAAATAATCTTTCAAATATTAAAGAAAATTTCCAGGAAAAAATTATGAAGCATCCCACAAACTAATAATCACCTCTGTCCTTTGAATCCACGAATTTTTTCTTCTCATCTCCATCCATGATCATCTGCAACCTCTGCAACATTAAACACATGAGAAAATATGGGATTTTGTAAACTAATCAAGCTTACATTAATCTGTAAATTAAAATACTTTCTGCATCCATAAGGGATTGTTTCTCAAATGGAACAAGAGCTTTCTCATGAGATGCCTCCTGCTTTGGAATTTTCTCTTGATCAGAAGAGGTTTCTTTGTTAGGATCAGCTTCAATGGCGGCCACAGAAGATTTATCCGATTCTACATGATTTGTTTTCTCTTCTCCCATAATGAATAATGATGGTATCTGGAAAATGTTTTGCCTACAATGCACAGAGGTTTGTCAAAATGTCTAGGCTGAAAAGAATTCAAGGGCTGTTGATTTTTCTAAGAAAATAACAAAGAAATCATTGGCAAGACAAAGAGGGACAACCACACTTCAATAAATCCCATCTCTTTGTTTGCCTCATTAAATCTCCTCCGCACAAAATAAAAAGTTGTGAATCGCAACTGACCTTCTGTTAGTTTGTTGCAGGGAAGTTGAAGACAAACAGGGTCGTTGTCTACAGAATCGTAGTATCCTGGTAACTTAAACCGAAAACTCTACGGTAAATTAAGAGAGCATAACATTTTGCTAAAAGAAGCACGGACGTTTCTAAATAACATAAAAAGACAAGCGGTAATGAAAGAGTGAAACACTGTTTTTCTTTTTTCTCCAGAAATAATCACTGCACATCAAGGCCTTAACTAATAGAACCATAAATCCTAGAAAGAAAAGGAAAAAAAAAAAAAAAAAATCCCCCAATTCGCTCACCCCAACAAAAATTAATATTTTGACATAGAAAATTGTTTTAGAAAGAAAAATTTGCATACTTAAAGGCTTAAATCATATAAAAAATCAAAGACCAATTGGGTGCATGCATCTCCCAAAATCTTACCCCAAACATCAGTAGAATAGAAGGCAATGACCAATGAAGGGAACTTGGAAAGGTGAACATGTTGCGGATGGTCTGAGAGACCACGGCAGCTTCTCACGGACGACGAATTCGAGGTACTCAGCGCAGATCAGCTTCACCGTGTCCTCTTTCTTCTATAAAAATAATGACCCAAGGAAAATAAAAACTGCCGTTCAAAAGGGAAACAAAAAACCCAAAATCTTGGAGAGGAAAAGATCCAATCTTCAAGTCAGTAACACCAGATTATAGAAGAAATTTGCAGGTATGAAGGTTTAACTGTAGGCTCCCATGGTTAAGACCCACGGACATGAAAGATATATATATATATACACTATAGCAGTTGCAGAGCCAGCGTTCTTTCACTTTTATTTCAAGGGTGAATTACATTTATCTTTACCTAAATAACAAATGAGTCCTTTAAATTTTAAAAAATAATATTCAAGTTCTTTAACCATTCAAACTATTCATTGCACTGTTTCACTGTTTATTGTACTGTTCATCAGCTTCTTCCTTTTCTTTTTTTTTTTTCTCTCTTTTCTCTGTCCGGATTGTGTTTACAGCAATGGCTTTCAACAAACTCAAGAACACCATCAGTGATTTTTTCAATCCTATTTGAACGAAACAAGAGCCCATTAAAAAATTCTTGCAATTGATGTCATAATTTCCAAACAGACCAAGAACCCATTACAATTGACCAAGAATTACAAAGAACTAAAGGGAAATTTTTTCTGGGAGAAATATAGAATTTTTCAAGAATTTGAGATTCAATTGTTGAAAGCCATTGTTGTAAACCCAATTTGGACAGAGAAAAGTGAGGGGGAAAAAATAAAAATAAAAAATAAGGAAGAAGATGATGAACCGTGCTGGGTGGTTAAAAGACTTGATATTATTTTCTGAAATTTGAGTGACTCATTTGTTATTTAAACAAATTTTGAGAGAGGTAAATGTAATTCACCCAATTTTTTAATGGGCTCTTGTTTCGTTCAAATAGGATGAAAAAGCCACTGATAGTGTTCTTGAGTTTGTTGAAAGTCATTGCTGTAAATCCAATCTGGACAGAGAAAAGAGAGGAAAAAAAAAAAGAAAAAAGCTGATGAACAGTGCAATGAACAGTTTTTATAAAATAATAAATAAAATAGTTTTAATTATTTTATGGAAGAAACTATAAATTATACATATTTTTGTAAAGTTATATTATATATATATATTTATAAATTTTTGCAAAAAAGTATTATCATTACAATTTTTTTACTAGCGTAAGAAAATATAGGATGAAAAAAATTAATTGAACGGAAAAAGTAATTTTAAAAAAATCGAAGAAAGAACACGAAAAAAAATTTTAAATAAGCAAAATATGATAATTTATATTTTCTTAAATAAAATACTTAAAACTATTTTATTTGTAATTTTTTAAACTAGAAAATTAAAACTAAAGTTGTAGAAATTTGGGATTTTTTCCTTTCAGTGGCTGGGTGAGGGAAACTGGGGCTGGGGGGTGGTGGTGGCTGCTACAGCGTCAAAGGAAAGAGGACGGGGTTTGGGTTTGGGGTTGGGGGTTAGTGGTGATGGGTTTCATTTTTTGTGGGGTGGGGGTGGGGTGGGGTTTTTTGTTTTTGTTTTTAAATTTTCTGTAGTTATTTGAAAAAAAAATTAAATTAAAACATGTTAATTCACATCGTGTCTCGAACTCGACCAAACCTTTCGATTCAGTTGGGGTCGATTGTGACACTCTTATTATTAATAACACAAAAAAAAAGAGACTATTTTACCATTATAAATAAATTCTAATTTTATATAAAATGTTAAGTAATCAAACAAAAAAAATTAGCCTTCTGACATTTCTATCATTAAGTGCTGGGATTTCCAGCTAATTAATAAAGTCTAATTTTTTCCTTAAAAAAAAAAATTAGAATTGAAATTCAATTTCTACATAATTCTATCACTTTACCAAACAAAAAAATTCAAGTAGATTTACCATTTCAATTCCAAAATTCAATTTAATAAAATTTTAATTCCTATTCAATTCTAATTCCACTTAAACAAACGGATCCTACCTGGATTTAGACTGTTACACCTCCTTCGTTACAACATAAGGGTGGAGGGAGTGGTGGGTTTTTGCTGGGTTTAAACCCACAAAAAACCACCACTTTGCTGGGTTTACCACTCCACACTGTCAAGTCATAAACTCAGCTTCTGAAAACAGAAGCTTTTTCAGAAGCTAAATTTATGTAGTATAGTGGGTCCCACCCACCAGGGGAGTGCAGTTCCTCCCACGCGAGTGGAGGAACTGTTCCACCAACCTTTCTTTATTTTATTTTTTTTTTTTTTTGTGTTTCCTTCTACTAGCCAACGGCTAGCTTCTTTATTTTATTTTATTTTTTAATTCAACTTATTGTATTTTTCATTCATTTTTGTTTTATCTTCCATTGAATTTTTTTAATTTATTTATTTTAAATTCTTTTTTTTACTATTTGTTTTTCTATAAATACCTATCAACTCTAATATTTCTCTACTCTTCATCAAAATCATACAATTTTTCATTCAATTTTTGGAAATTAATTTTTATAATAGAAATATCCAATTTTTTAATTATGTAATTTTAATTTTTAGTGATTTATGTAAAATCTGTTTTAATGTAACGTACTTTAAATAAAATTTTACTAATTATCGTATTTTTTTTCTTGTGGTTTATTGAATTATATAATTTACAAAATTAAATATTTTAATAAATTAAAATAAATTTATAATTAAATATAGTTGATAAATTATAATTAAAAAGGTATAAATGAATGTGTATAGAATTGTTTATTAGTGGGACCCGTGATGAAGTTGCTTTTCTGGGTTTATTGTTGCTGGTGGTAGGTTTATAAAAGTTGGTGGGTTTTTGTGACTGATGTGGCGTGATAAACCCGCTTTTCTGGGTTTATCACTCTCTCCACCCTAATGGCGCAGCCGACCTCCAGGAGTGGGGACTACCTCTTCGGACCTCCACACCTTTCGATTTCTGGGCCATATTTATGTTCATGAGCTTATTCTTTTGTAGTCAAACACAACTAAGAGGAAGGACTAAACACACCAAAAATTAATAATACAGAGTATTAATTTGGCCAAATTTTGTCCACACACACACCGTTTTCGGAAGGAAAAAAAAAAAAAAACACCACACACATCCTTAGGGCCTGTTATTTCTGTTTTTGTTTTAATAATAAATTTAATATATTATAATCATTTTTAATACAACTTTTTACTATTTAGCTATACTTTTTTTATATTTTTAATATATTTTTACGTTATAAAACTATTTTTCAAAATCATGTTTTTGAAACAATGAAAAGAACAGGTCCTTAGGGTGGAAGAAATTGCCAAACGGGAAGGAAGCAAAGAAATGTTGGTATAATTAGTTATGTATGGCAGAGAAGCTATTGAATCCCTTGAATCGGAAGGGCTAGTTTACTCGACTGTTGATGATTGCCACTACAAGTCCACTGGCAATGGCTAAAAAAGAGGCTCGGTGTAATATGCGTTTTGATCTGGTTTTGTGCAATGCATATTTTTGTCTGCAACCCACTTTTAGTTAGTGTATTTCTTTCTTCTTGAACTAAAATTTTGCGAGCTAGGGATGATTTGAGGTATCCTTATATAACTGGGGAAGCCCTTCTATTGTTCGAACATAACATCCTTTTGGTTTTTCACTTGTTTACATTTGGATTTTAATCGCTTATCTGTCTAGTAGTGCTTCATTCCTGTGCTGGGAGGCTTACCTGCGCCTGCACCTGTAATTAACTCGTCTCACTGTATTGTTGAGTGAGATTCCTGATGACTTATATTTGAACTAGTAGGCGCACAGTGCGTATTTTAAAGTCTTGCTCGGGTGGCTAGGCTAACTCCTTGGTTTAACTATCTCATCTTAAGTCACATTCCAAATCCCGAAACACTTTTAAAAGTAAGTTTGGATCGGAGATAAATAACAATTACTCTTTCTGTTTCATTAAAAAAGTCATTTTCTATCGAAACTTTTAATGGCACTATAAGTAAATAATAATAATAAAAATTATAGTGGAACAGAAAGAGTAATTGTTATTTCTCTCCAATCCGAACTTACTTTTAAAATTGATTAGAAGCTTCGACAAAAACTCCGCCTCTTGTTCGTCTTCCTCCATCGCCATCCTGATTTCGTCTAATTCATCAATCTGCTCCTCTTGGATGGTCTTTGAAGCTTCTGATTGATCCAATTCTAGGTCCTCAACTACCCAAACTTCCGAAATTTTCAAGGTCACCTCGTGTTCATTACTGGGAAATCGATCGAAGAATTTGCCAAATTGCTCGATGACGAGTTTCGCACATTATCCCAAGAATTTGCCCCTCCACGCCTGTTGGAATTGAGTTTATAGAAAATAACTGATTGAATTTAATAAGTCAAAATTTCAGATTATTACCACTGAAATAAGGAAATTCAATCCTCACAAGAAGCGAATCAAAATGCAAACAAATGAAAATTTCAATTCACAGTCAAAAGAAGGACTGCTCTGAGACCATTCTTAGGGAAATTACTTAGAAATTACATGAAAGTGATTAGAAAATAGAAGAAAGATATTATGAGATGAGAAAGAAAATTGAGAACGAAGATAAAATCAAACTACATTCGACATTCCACACCCCTTCTACTCAGTATTACAGAGTATTTATATATCTTTTTTATCGAGCTAAACGACACTGTTTAACTAAATGCAAATTACTGAATTAGTTGTTTTAACTAATAAGCATGAAAGACTGTCAAGCCTGAGGCTTGAAATTAGTAAAAGAATTAAAAGGAAGGGAAAAATCAGAAGAAATTCAGGGAGAATTCAGAAGAAGAAGAAGAACGAGAGAGGGAAAGGACTTGAGAGAGAAATATCAGAAATTCACTATTCAAAACTTAATTCCTAATCAGTCCTCACACTGCTATTAATAGTCTACCCATATTTGAACAAACCCCTTTACTTTTTAATATTACAATTAAACCCAAAATCATGACAAATCATCCCTCCTAAATTAATTCTTGACCTCAAGACTTGTAGAAACTAGAAAGAATGAACCCCTCCTGTTTACAATTGAGAATGATATGTTTTTCCCTTTTTTCCAAGGAAAGGTGAGTCCCGAAACTTCAAATTTGTTGCATAAGGATTGGATATGATTGCATTTACTTGTACAGTACTTCACCCCACTTCTTTGCTCTGTAAGCAATTTCATGTATCCCAGGATAAAATAACTATTCACAAGTCCTGTAGTGAGGTTCACATAAACACCAAATCTGCAAGCACAATAGCCACAAATCTTTGCTCCTAGCTTTGATCCCATCATCACATTCTGTAAACTCTTACTCTTCTTGCAATTATAATGGAGCCTAGCCCCTTCACTAGTTTGAGAGCTATCATGAATTTTGTCCAACTCTAGTATTGCTTGATTCAAGGAAAATCTGCAGTTCTCATATTTCCCAACAGTTATTTCACACACTGAAAAAATCAAAACTTCTAGCTCAAACATACTGAGTCCTTTAAAATTTGTACCCCCTCTGAAACATGTTGCTTCTACTGTCCACGGTTTTGAAATCATCTTCCTTTGAATATTGATTGTCTGACTCCCTTGTAAACATTCAGTTGGAAAATTATCTCTTTTTTCTGTCATTCATTTTCAGAACCATCCTTGTTCATCTCAACAATATTAGTTTTAGCAACAACCGATGTTAAGAGAATATGAATCCAAATAGTTTCCTTGCTAATCCCAATTGTCAAACAATACCTTTGATTCATTTTCTCACTGCCAACACCAATATGATGTTTATTCGTCTCCTCCTGGACAGCACTAAAATGCTCAATGAAATGATACTTAGATGTGAACTTGAGCAATTCAGCACCATATTATTCTTTAAATTCTGTACTTTCTCTAATGTTCTTGATACTTCATCATCTCCTAAAGCTCTGCAGGTATTGGATTTCATTTCTGCAAAATCTCCATTTTCATCTGACCATAAAATTCCACCTCCTTTAAAAGTACTAACCCATTCCTCCCACAAATTAACACCCCTGGACCTTTCTCCATCAAGAACCATTTCAGCACTTGATTCTGCCTCAAGCCTGCCTTCTTCAAGTTTTGATGTAGCGAAAACTTTTGCTGTTTTGGATTCAAAAAATGCACTCCGACAAAACCCTCCCATTCTAATACACATTTCCTCATGATTCAACACCTCATCATGCTCAACATTCAAAATTTCTTCAGGGACCCTCTTTCTACCCAAATTCATATGCTGAATTCCTTTATCGACACTAAGAGCTGTCTGTTTATCCTCTTCGAGGATATCAGATTTGAGGGAGCTACTTTCATCTATTTCCATTGAATCTATCTCACAGTCAAGCTTCATGTTTGCATTGTTTATACTGCCTAATATCTTTGGTAAAGGATAATATCTCTTCTCAAGTTCCCTGCAGCACCCTAAACAATTCAATGTTCCTCTGACAACCCCCTTAAATATCCAACTCGTCACTTGAAAGACTCTTGTTCTATATTCCCAAATTTCACCGATACCAAACACAAAGTAATTCCTAAACTTCCAGCTATAATCCTTAGCAATTAACTCCACTGATTTATTATTCTCTTCACTTTCTTCCTCTGTCACTAAAGGCTTCTGAAAATTAGACCAATACATGCCAACAAGCTTCAAAAATTGAACTCTCTCATAAACTTCTTTGATTGCTATTAATAATCTGCAGATTTCCTCAGCAATCCCATGTCGTCCCTTACACATGATAACATGCTTATCAAAGGCTTATCAATCACAAGCACCAGTTCATTAGCTTGGGGCTTCATTTTCACAAATGTATGAAAAACAGTTCCCGTACCCCCTTTGAATCCTGTAGCTATTACCGCCCAAGATTTATGCCTAATTTCAGTTTGATTAGTCTGTTTATCACCCAGCATCTCACATTTCGTCCAACTTAACAGTAATGGACTACTTCTGAAACCAACAATGCACAAGCACCATAAAAGTCTATCAGCAACCTCTAATCCTTTCAACTTCTCATTACTCCCAGCAATAACCACAGGTTTAATGCCCAATTCATTCATATTGAGTTTACTGTCATCAGCAAGTGAGGTTTCACCATCTCAACGTTGCCATATGTCACAAGAATTACTACCTTCATCCATATCATTGTCCATTTTTTCAAAAAACTCAAGAGACTCAAATTTCCCTTCATTGAAGGTTTCTTGACTATTATCATCTTTCAATTTCAAGAATTCACCAATTTCATCATTGAAGGTCACACTCATAAAATCATCGAATTCCATAGATGTATCAGTAGTCATTTTATCGTCCAAATCACTGAGAAGTTGAAACGAATTACCTTCATCGGTTTCAGGCATTTGATCTTTATTTTTTATCTCTTCGACAACTTCGTTTTCCATGTTGTCTGCCTCCGAAAAATTCTCTGGAATCGCCATTGCACAGTCCTTCAAAAGTTGTGTGAGGGCTGCGAATTCCTGCTTCATTGCTTCCCGAAATTTGCTGAAGCAATCATCCATGTCCATCACCTTAGAAACCTTGACAGAACTCGACTCAGATTCAGCTTCTAATTCGTCCAATTCGTCTATCTGTTCCTCAATTGATGCCTCCAATCGATCGGATTCCAGGTTTCCGTCCATAGCCACCCAAACTTCTGAAATTTCGATTTCGGTCGATACTAAAATCTCCGCTTCATCTTCATCGGCTCCAAATCGCTGGACAACGAGTTCGGAGAATTTTTCCCAAGAAATTGGACCCCTCCATTGTTCTACAACTCCAAATCAACTTCATTTTGCTACATTCTGGGACAGAATTTACTGAAAAGCGTTGATTAAACTCTGAACCCAAACTTTGGGATTTTTACCACAAAAATAGGGAAATTCCATGATCGGTAAAGACGAATACAAATCAAGAATTCAATCCACACGGTCAGAGGAAGGAGTTCTCTGATACCATTTGTCAAGTTTGAGGCTTGAAATTAGTAAAAGAATTAAAAGGAAGGGAGAAATCAGTAGAAATTGAGGGAGAATATCAGAAATTCACTATTCAAAACTTAATTCCTAATCAATCCTCACATTGCTATTAATAGTCTACCCATATTTGAACAAACCCCTTTCCTTTTCAATATTACAATTAAACCCCAAAATCATGACACAGACAGACCGTGTGTTGCTTTGGGCCCAAACAATCATATTGGTTCGAGTTCCGACTGGGCTGAAACATTTGGGCTTTGGGTTTAAGATTTCTGGTGAACCAACTCAAAAAATCTTCAAGCCCTCAGTTAGTAAATACACGAAACATCAGGGGAGGTAAATGTCATTAAAAATACTAATATTTACAGTGACCATCGCCCTTTACCCTTTTGACTTCGTTTCCTCCTTTTTTTTTTCTTCTTCTGTATAGTCTGCGGATTCTCTGTTTCTCAAGATAATCTCGAAACCTCCCCATGGCCGACCATACGGAAAAAGCTCCCGAGTCCAAAGTTACTGGGCGGTGCGCCGAGGAAGCCGACGACAATACTGTCGATGCTGAAACCCAGTCGGCGGCGGCGGCGGAAACGACCTTAGCGGAGTTAGCACTCAAATCCTTAACCATTGAGGAACCGAGGAGTTTCAAAAAAGAACTATCGGATTCAGATGATTGCAACGTCGAAGCTGTATGTATGTGCCTTTTTTATAATGCTACCTGCAATATTCAGCGTTTTTTTTGTTTTGTTTTTCAATTGGTAGGCTTGTATTTAGTTAAGTAGCGTTCTTATACCCAAATACACTATTTATTAAGTTTTAATAGTAATTTGTGAATTTGATTGTGATAATTTAGATTATGTGTAAATTTTGCGATTTAGGTCACCGCTGGGATGCTATTTACGTTTTAACTGGAATTTGTGAATTTGATTGTGACGATTTAGATTACAATTAAGACCTTCGTATTTGTAAATGTTCATTGCTAAATTTGTGTGTGGCGATTTAGGTCACCGCTGGGGATGCTAGGTTTGAAGATTTGGATTTATCCCCAGAGTTGTTAAAGGGTTTATATGTTGAGATGAAGTTTGAAAAACCCAGTAAGATCCAAGCTATAATCTTGCCCATGATTCTGACCCCTCCATTCAAGAATTTGGTGGCTCAAATTCGTAATGGTTCTGGGAAAACTACCTGTTTTGTGCTCGGCATGTTGAGCCGGATAGATACTCAACTCGCTGCACCTCAGGCACTCTGTATCTGCCCCACCCGCGAACTTGCCATTCAGGTTTGGTCAATTTCTTAGTTTTTTAAAAGTTCGAGTTATGTTTTACATGGAGAATTTGATCTAATTCCATTTATACAGAACATGGAAGTCCTTTTGAAGATGGGCAAGTTCACTGGGATAACATCAGAATTATCAATTCCAATTCCAGCAGAGAAGGAGATACCACCTGTTACTGCTCAAGTTGTCATTGGAACCCCTGGCACCATATGTAATTT
Source organism: Leptodermis oblonga (assembly GCA_016801395.1). NCBI lineage: Eukaryota > Viridiplantae > Streptophyta > Magnoliopsida > Gentianales > Rubiaceae > Leptodermis > Leptodermis oblonga. The sequence goes on along the minus strand of CM028750.1, from coordinate 5,593,874 downwards.
GATTACACTGAAGAAACTAAGCATGAGTTTCATGAAGATACTTGTGTTTGATGAAGCCGATCTCATGTTAGCAGAGGTATATATGTTCCTGTTTTCTTTTATCAATTCAGCTCTATTTCATGTTCAGGGTTTACTCAGATTAGATATCATAGTTTGTGTTTTTGGAATTAGAATATAGAACACATTTTGAAGCAAAAATGGATTCACCTCATTTGTTGTTTGTGCGCGTTCAGGGTGCTTTCAGAGATCACTCTATTGAGATAATGAAAACCACTGTTCAAAACAGTCCTGATTGTCAGGTAAGTAGCTGTTATTTGCATACACTTAGGATCTCAATTTCAGTTATAAAGTAACCTTGGGTATCTTGTTTAACAGGTTCTTCTGTTTTCGGCTACATTTAGTGAGGTGGTGAAAGCTTTTGTTGATCAGACAATCAAAGGAATCTTTAATAAAGATTATAATCAAATGTTTGTTAAGAAGGAAGAACTTTTTCTAGATTCTGTGAAACAGTACAAGGTCATATGCGGTGATGATTTTACAAAGCTCGTGGTGCTGAAAAATAGAATCCTTAAATTAGGTAGCACAGTGGGGAAAACAATAATTTTTGTTCGAACTCAGATAAGTGCTACCGAGTTGCATGTCTTTTTGGTTAATTTGGGTTATGAGGTTGAGAGTATTCAAGGTGATTACAAGAATGAATACCGTGACAAGATAATTAAAGAGTTTAGAGAAGGATTAACTGATGTTCTTATATCAACTGGTGATCTCACTCGTGGCTTTGACGAACCAGAGGTACTTATTTGTTTCTGTTTGTCAATGGTAGTTATGCATTGCCTTTGATCCTCATGAAAATGGTATTTGTATTTCTTTTGATAGGTTAAGTTGGTTATCAATTATGACCTTCCAGTTGTTTACAACAAACAATCTGAACCCGAACCCGACTATGAGGTGTATTTGCATCGGGTGGGTAGAGCAGGTCGATTTGGGCGCAAAGGTAAGTTTATTTTTATTCTTGTTTCATGAATGGTTTTAAGGTGGATGAATGATAAATACAGTTGTTAAACTTTATGCAGGTGCTGTGTTTAATTTGCTCGATTTTGATGAGATGCAAATGATGGAAAAGATTGAGAAGTATTTCAGCCTCGAAGTAACTAAGGCATGTCTCATCTTCTCTTTTGCATAATCTTTTTTTACTTGTGAAAGTTAATAACATTCTTTCAATTTGCAGATAGTTCGATGGCAGAGTGATGAAGAATATATGGCTGCTCTGAAGATAATTTCGCCGGGGATGGTCTTCGACAATTCCAATTATAATAGTAGAAGAAATAAGGGAAAATTGCCACTGTCGGTCGGGGAACTGGAACTGGAACTGGAACCACGACGAAATAAAACTTCGCACACTAAACGTATCAAGATGGATGACCGCCCCCGCCCCCGTCTGGTGGTCCGGTTTGGGCTCCCTGAGGACCCCGGATTCGTCTCACATGCCCCTGACACCTCAGATGTGGCCCCCACACCACGGTATTTCGGACAGCTGTGACCATCCCTTTTGCTATCAATCTACATCTACTATCTCTCGTGATGCATTTCTTAGAGAGTTGATCTGTAAGAAAAAGGCAATGTCAACCATCTTTTTACAAATTTGTTTAGTATTGCAAATTTCACCTTTTATCTATGTTGTTTCCATTTCCTATGGTCATCTTCAGGCTTCAGCATATTGTTTGTTTGAGTAATTTGTTATTTTAGTTGGCATGTGTTTATACCATTGTTGAATCAAAACAAATGCATCTGAGGGAGATAGTGACACACTGTCCTTTTATGAACTTTTGGGCCGAAATTTTTGGTAGAATAAAATCATTTACCTTTCCTTAAAAAAAAAAAAAAAAAACTGATCGCCTATTCGTAGTCATGCAAAACAGATTTTTGTCTTGTTCAGAGAAGAGTACAGGAAGTCCGAGTATCTCTGTATTCAGGTTGTTCATAAGGCAGTTGATTGTGAATTTGAAGTGTACAGATCTGGACGTATTGACCTCAAGAAGGTCCATGCTGAAGCAATGTTGGATATAATATGAGGAAACAGCAACAATGACTAACAACTAATGTTTCAGAACCAGACCGTAGTATGAACATGTTAGACTAAAGGGTCACTGGGTCAAATCGGACAAAAAATCCGGATGAAGTACTAATTACGTTATATATAAATATAAATATACAATATTGTATAAAACTTATATATCCAAATCATTTTATACTCAAAATTCCAAACATATAAATGTGGAGTATAATAGTATTTTATATTAATTAATTTTTTTTAGTATTTAATAATTTTGAGTTTTCATATTATTGATTTAGATGGTAAAATTTTAAAAATTTAAATTCAAATTAGATCCAAACTATAGTAAACCTTAGTTTACTTTTGAAGTTTAATAATATTACATTGATCTAATATATTTAATAAAGGGTGTTGAAATAAGTAATATATCTAGTATAGTTGGCCATCTCTAGAAAGTTAAGACCTATGTTTACGCCAAAAGTCATGGGTTCAAGTCCTATCAATACAAATATTTGTCAGGTAATTAGCTCTTATTTGCATACACTTAGTATCTCAATTTTATTTATAAGGTAACCTTTCTTTTTAATAAAAGAACTTAGAAAATATTTCAATGTAAGCTTTAGTACAGGTTCTTCTGTTTTCGGCTACATTTGGTAAGGGGTGAAAACTTTTGTTGATCAGACAATCAAAGAAATCTTTAATAAAGATTATAATAAAATGATTGTTAATTAAGAAGGAAGAACTTTTTATGGAAAAATTGTATTTGTAGTCCACATTCTTTACCTAAATGGCAAATGTAGTCCACATTCTTTAAAAACTAACAAATTTAGTCCACAATCTTTCCCATTTTCGCAATTTTAGTCCACTTAAAGGAAAATTGGGTCCAACTAACTTTTATTTCTTAACAAAAAATGGCTTGCGAGATGGCCTTTTCGGGGCTATTTCTTTTGCATCTCTAGTTTGATTCAGTCCGTTCCAAAAATACTGATTGTAGACCTATATCAATACTAACAATCCATCTATTTTATACACAATTCTAACCATTCTAATGACCTTTTACGAAGCATCAAAAGGCCATTCTAATGACACACTGTTTTTCTAGTTTCATTTTTCGAAGAAAATGACTTTTCGGAAATCTTTTTTCTTCAGAACTGGGACACAAATTAGTTCTGAAGAAAACGATTCCTTGAAAATCGTTTTATTAACGATTTCCAGGACTGAATCGGACTAGAGACGCAAAAGAAATAGCCTCCGCCGGTCGATTCTTTTCTATATAATCGCCCGGATGGCGCAATTCTTTGGGAAAGAATCACTCGGATCTTTCCCATAGAATCGCCTGGTCAGGGTGATTATTTCCCATAGAATTGCCTGGTTGGGGTGATTCTTTTTAAAAGTTATTTTCTTCTTAATTTTACTACAGAAGGAATGGAGATGAGTGAAAGAAAATTTGAAAAAATTACAGTAGAAAAATGAGAGTGAGTTAAAGAGTGAAATGGAGAATTGAAGAGGAAATGAGGGTATAGGTAAAAATATTTATAATGGTAGAAATGTATAATGATATTATTGTCTTTTCACCATTTAAAATTTTAAAAAATGTCCCGTGTTTAGTAAAAAGTGTCATTCAATTAATATGCTCTTTTTGTAATCGTATTAGAATTGCTGGTTATCCTTTTAAAGTATCAGGATAAATATGGAAACTGGAAATAGGAGAAATAACCATCGACTAATTTCCTAAATTATAAGCAACATATTATATTTTAAATATTATTAAATTCAGTGGCCTAAATGAAAAAACATCATGAATTATAGTAGTCTAAAAGAATTTAAAATTTTGTATAAATTTCACATATAATTTTAAGTACCATGTAAATGATTTAATTTGGACAATACATTTTGAATACGAAAATATAATAATTAAATTACATTTTATTTGACAAGATTTTAATGAAACCGTTTCGAACACGTGGTATGATAATGAAGAAAATATTGTATTTATAATTATATTCAAATGAATATAAATATAATTATAAAGATAGTTCCAAAAATTACATATAAATTAATTACAGAATTATTACGTGGAGCATTAAACGATACGCGATAAATGACTTTTTATACCATAACAATTGTTCAAAAACAACCATAAAATGAAAAAAAGAAAAAAGAATTATATATCTTATTAATTTACTAGTAAATTAAAATTAGACATCTTATTAATTGTTATTAAGCACTGTTTATAAACTTAAATCAAAGGTTTTTATTAACACACTGTTTAGTAAATTAAAATTATAAAGATATCTAATTATGTGAAAACAAATACTAAATTTTAATTAAAGGAAAAATGCATCAATTATTGTAGTATAACTAGAATTAAAATGCTTATTATATTCATATATACTTAATAAACATGTAAATGATATAATCAATATAAATCAAATTACAAGGATAAATTCAAAAATTAAATATAAATTATTTTAAAGAATTATTACGTGAAGTATATAATGTACGATACGCGATAAACTGACTTGTTCGCTTATTTTTTCGTAAATGAAATAAGCACTAATTAAACGATTAATAGGTTTGAAGTTTCATTTTCAAACACACTCAAATGTCCGTAAAACGGACTTACCTATCATTTTCATAATTGTCTAAATCAATTGTAATATAAATAAATGTCAGTGACAATCAAACAGACCGCATAAAAAATAAATAAATATCAAATACAAAATTAAACAGAATATGACACGTTGAAGAAACATGTAGTTTAATGACTTGCATTTTAAATTCCTTCAGCTAATAAACTTCGTTAGTAACTTGGGTGAAAAGTAAATATTTCCTCAACTCAAAACTATTTCCTAAGGGCCTATTATTTTTGTTTCGTTTTGAAAACGATTTTGGTTTCAACAGTAAATTTAATATATTTTAATCATATTTTATCATTTTCAATACAACTTTTTATTATTCAGCATCTACTTTTTACATTATAAAATTATTTTTCAAAACTTGTTTTCAAAATCGTTTTCAAAACGCCCAAAAAAAACATGCCCTAAATTGGGTAACCAAAAATTAGGGGAAAGGAGGCGGTGGCACAGGTATGATCCGCAACCATATGGATTTTGAAAAATCCCGGTCTCACCCAACTAGGGTCTCGCGCGAAGGCCGTTGCTGATGAAAATATAACAATTTAACCCTTCAAAATTTTGAAATAATAAATATTTATATCAATATACCCTTAATAAGAAGGAAAAAAAAATATATGACCATCAAAATACTTGTAATAACTGCATCTCCATTACCATCAAATTTGCTATAGTTTATCCCCTCCCCCGTCGAAGCCCTTTTCCGGTCTCCCATCGAGTGCACGCTCAGTCAGTAACCGAAGGAAGGTACCGGAATAGCTCTGATTGATCTCTCAATTTCTTGTTACAGTTTAACTTCTGCGATTGCTGTAAACTACATTTCCGGTGTTCTTCTTATGCCTGAATTTGCTTGTATCATTAATCTCGACCATTGCATTAGCATGTTGTCCTTTGATTTCAGTTTTGTGATGGATAATTGTCTATGCAGTAGTGTTAAAGTGTTAAAGTAGAAAACAGGCTTGAACAATATTGGCTAAGTGTATTTCGTTGGAAACTTTATTATGGTGTGGGGATTGCAGGTGAGTTTAAGCTGGTTTTTGGCCGAACTCTAGAGTTTGTGGGCTTAGCACAGTGTGATTGTTCAGGAATTCTTTTCCCAAGTTGGTTGCCTACGAACTGTTTGCAAAAAGTCCCCTTATATTTTGCTTTAACGGTTTTGGTTATAATTATTGTTGTTTGCAAAAAATTGGGACTTGAGCTGTGGTACCTATGTAGATTATCTATGAATGTGAATGGAATTGGAAAAATTAGAACTAGATTTTGGGCATTGAGGGATTGCTGGAATCTAAAGGATATCTAAAACCTGTATAGCCATTGTTCTGGTAAGCATATAAGTTTGGCAGAACATGGGGAGGAAAGTAAAATAAGAAAATAAAGAAAAAAGCTGAAAAATTAAAGGGGAAACGTTGGTACAATAATATGTGTCAAGGTTGGCTCAGGCTGGAGTAACCAGCAATTTTTATGTGTCAAGACTCAATAGAGGTAACCCTTACTCTTAGAACAGAAGACATGATCTTTAAAACTGAACCAATCGACTGACAGATGGATACAGGTATAATTTATAAGCTTGAAGCTACCATCCATGTTTTGACAATTTCATAAGAAAGCGCTTAGAGTTGGATATTGGCATAATCAGGTGTAAGATATATGGATTAAATAAAACATATATGTGCAGCATGTAGCCTAAAATTCGGAATATTAGGACATTGGAGACTAAACTTTGTTCATGTTTTGTGTTTGGTACAGGGAAATCTGCTATGGTGTGATTCTGAGCTATAGATAACTAGCTTCAAAAATAAAATAAGGATAAAAGAGGGAGGATAATTACCTAACAAATAATATATGAATATTAAATTGTCTTTTAAGGTTTAAACTATACAATATTGTGGGATTTTCACTCTCTGATCGATGCTTCTTGCACCTTTGCATTAGCATCAGCCCCTCTAAATTGTCCATTACAAATACAATCACCATTGCTTACTAACTCCAGTTCTTCATCTCCTTCTCTTAGAAGTTGCACTGGCCTTTCAACTGCTTGAACAACAGAATGGTGTCCATTTGTGTTTCCAGTTGCATTAAATTCTAAACTTCCTGCTGCAGGGAAATCATTTCTTCTATCTCTTTCCTCATCGGATGGCTCAAATAGATCATAGATTTCTTCTGAAACCTCTTTCCTCATCGGATGGCTCAAATAGATCATAGATTTCTTCCCTTGCACCTCATCTAGTTGATTGTTTCCATAGTTATCATTGTCCTCATTACAAGAGGCATCACCTGATTCAGAATTGGTTGATGAACCACGTACTGAAGAGACTGGTCTGGGCAGGAATCCTTCTCTGTTTAACAAAATGAACAGGTTTAAGACTTAATGGCCTATAATTTAGTATAATGCTGCACATTTCTCCAACAATGCTGCGTCCTTGTCTGTCTTTCAATATTCTTTTTTTTTTCCCTATGATGTGTAATTAGCTAGCTATTTAAATTCTTATCTGCTTCAAATGCTCTTCAGAAAATGTGAAATTGCCTTTAATGTCAAACTTTCCTTTTAATTTCTAGTGGGTTCACAATATATCTGTTTGAATGTCAACAGGATTATAGAAATCTATATCTGAATTGCCTAGCTAGCTACTCTTCGCGACTCACCCTTATGATTTAGTATCATAATTTGATGATCCTCAGCCTCTGAGTCCCAAGATGAAAACAGTGTTACAATTTAGTATCTGGAGTTGAATGTTTGTATCTTCAAAACAGTTACTGGTTCTTGTTTTTCATTTTTTTACAAAGTATATATTTGGTACTTTGAATTGAGCTCTTGTTTTTCATCAAAAGAATCATTTATTGATCGAAGAGATAGTGATTCTTTTGTTCCATATGATTAGATGGCTCCCCCAAAGAGAGTACTTGTAGTTGATAATGAATAAGATGTAATGATAATGATAGTGAGGATGAGGAAGACCTCCTTCCAATAGCTGTGTGTTTGTTGAAACTAAGTGATGTGTTACTTAACTCACCGATTATGCCTTGTTAAGAAGCAGAGTCTTATTTATAATGCCTTGTTAACTAATTTGTGAAACATGGAGAAGATTGCTGATCTCACAAATTTGTTCTTTCTTTCTCTAGAATTATATTCTTTGTCACTAGGAACGGGAAGCTCCATTTCAACAAAATGATACAAAAACATATACATTCATTAACCCACGGTTAACAAGAAGTTGTCATTAGAAACTCTAATTGAAAGAGTGACAATCAAACTGGCTCACCATGAGATCTGTAAGTGATCTAGGAAGTGATATAACAAGATTACAATCAGTTTCTTAAACCAGTAGATGTCTTTATGTTATTTCAAGGCAGAAATATTCCTTAGCAAAGATTTTGTTCGGAGTTTGATAAATCATCTAGGGCCAGGGGACATTCAAGTCAGTAATGGCCTTCTTTTTGCAGCGTTAGTTATGATGGAGCACCCTTTACCTGCAATTTGATTGGTCTATGGGCTTTTTGTGCATCATTCTACTGAGCATTGAGTTGCTTGTTTTTTGACGTTTCTTCAAATTTCATAAACTCTTGTATGGTTGGAAGTGCATGCCTTGAGGGGAATATAGGGAAATTGGACCTGACTCTAGTGATTTTCTATAGGCCTCGTGTTTGTAATTCGTTTAGGTATGATTTTCAACTCCTTTTTCTGCTTACACATTTTTCCTTCTTAGGCAACAACAACAAACTATGCCTTTATTATATTACATTAGGTTGGCTATATAGATCATATCACTATCATGCATGGTCTGGATACATTGTTTCATTTATGTCTAAATATAACATGTTATTTTTACCCATCGTATTAGTGCATCTAAGTGTCTCTCACAAACATGGCTAAACCATTTTAGGTGTGTTTCTCTAATTTTTTTCACCTATTGGAGCTCCTCACACTCTTGTTTGTCCAAGTAGTCTCAGCAAGAAAAAAACCAACCAATCCTTGTCCACCACATTCACATTTTTGTGCAGATGGAAAATCCCTTCAATCAACAATCACTTCCATTACATTAGTCCCCGAGGTTAAAAATTATCTTAAGCCGAGCTTGAAATGCTGAAACCTTGCTCTGTTTCTACCTACTCACAGATGATGTACTATTGCAGAAATAATCTTTTTAGTGTTCTCAACTGATCACATAAAGTTGGTATATCAGGCTGAAAGTTTCTCCTCTTCAAGACAAATAACTTTCCCATGATAGGATTTCCATGCTCTAAGCCAACTTATTTTTCAGTCCATGTATAGGATTTTTCTTTTTCCTCTCATTTAAGATTCTTTTAATTTTGTAATCTTGAGAAATATGCAAAATATATTAACTTAAAGCAATTGAATGTTAGTTCAATTAAATTTCCCATTCACCCCAAGGAATTTGATTAGCGTGGAAGAATGGGAATTTCCTGTGGCTGTTCCAGCTTCTTCTCCCCTGTTTCAGTTTTGAATTGGACTTGATTTGCTACTTTTTATGCTTGTGTTCCCCCATCCATTCTTGAATGTTACTTTCTCTTGAACTGCTCTTCAATGTCAATTAATGTTGTATGCTCTACTCTGTTATGGAAGTGACCCTGTGGCGGCGGTGGTTGTTAATTCAGATGAATGATACCAATCCCCCCTTCGTTTCTTCCTCTCTTCCCTGTGATGAGCCGCTATATCTTGTTCCCTACAGGTAATTTTCTCGATTTTTCTTGATTTTTCGCTCTGTTCGGTTTCTTATTTTTCTATTTCCTCCAGTTGGTTGGAAAAGGCGTTAAGGGCAATGTATATCGACCAGTCTATCGACCTGTATGAGCAGCTATATTCTGTCACTTCTTCACTTGAGATAAGTGACAGTTATTTGAAGGAGGTAAACGAAATTGTTATTCAGATGGAGATGACACAGGAAAAGTCCGCTGGCCTTATTTTTGCAATACTTTCAGAATGGATGTTCTGGAAAGCTTTCACCTTGTGAGCCTCTACTACTATACTGTACTTCAATTAGGTTTTGCTTGCCTAAAATGTTGTGCCTATAATGGCTTCTAAATCTTCTTTCTTGTAGGCACAATTATATGAAGGATAATGGAGAAAATCTAAGGCCAGCAAATTTTATTCCAGATTTTTTATCTTTACGAATCTGCCTTTCTATTTCGAGGAATACAAATTTATTTTTCATCAAGATTAACGAAAAGGTTCCATTTTTAATCCTTTGTTTCTCCATTGTCTTGCTTCTCTCTTTTTAGTAAGTGAAGTAACGTTTTCTTCTTTCTTAATTTATTGCCCAATGGTTAATGATTCTTGGTGAGGTGCTAAAGAGATGTCACTGAACCGAAATGTGTTTCATTGTTCACCAATCAGTGGTCTCATGATAAAACTCTCTCTAACTGCCAGAATGTGTGTTCTGCAATATTGCCTTATCTTCTTGTGTCCTTTTCAGCACTTGCCTAAAACTCACTTACTATAACCAGTTGTTTAGTAAAATTCTATAGAATGACTTGATGTGATATTTAAAATACCCGTGTACATGGAGTTGTCTTATGCTTTAGAATTGGAAAGTTCTTTGTTTGGTCTATTTTTTGTTATGATTACCATTTTAGTCCCCTTTTGTATGTGTTGAGCTTACACTCTATTCTTATTCAAGGTGAATGAAACCAGAGCCTTTGATCGGGCCAGAGGCATTTTTGTGGAGTCTGGCTTGGTAAGCTAACTACTTTTTAATACTCCATCCCTAAAAGGAAGACAGAAAGATGTTTACCCACCCTCATTCTCTGTCATATGCAGTTACAAATTTGGGACTTTTCTGGAGAGATGAAAAAAATCTGCGAGAAGGCTAACAAGTTAATGAGTGATCAAGAGGTGAGTAACTGATTACATTTTGTAGTTACTGTTGGAAAATTCTAACTCAAATCTAATAAAGCCTGATTATATTCATTATTCCCCCCCCCCCCCCCCCCCCCTTCCAAAAAAAAAAAATCCACTTGAAAATGTTGAAGCCCCGAGGTTGGCAATCCTAGTTTTTGACAGAATAAGTGGTATAGTTACATGCCATTGAATTCTAGAACTACTTCAGGAGTACAATCTTACACTGGTCGCGTAAGCAATGAATTCTTCTTGTTATCTTTTTTGGAGTGTGGCCGTATTCGTTGAAGCATGGGGATGGTTTTCTTCATTGGACATGTTGAAATGTCGCCTTATCTAAATGTTAAAGTTGTTGAGATCAAACTTGTTCTTTTGCTTGAATGCAAATCTGAAAACTGGAAATTAATTGTAATCATTTTCAAAATGGCTTCAATAATCTCTACTTGCATACTTTGTATCATTTTTGGCTTGAGGAATTACATATTTGCAGTTGTCACTGGAGTTGCAAATTTATGGATTGATTGAGATTGAGGCCAGAGAATCTAAAAGCAAGAAGACGACGACGGATCAATTTGAGGCTGTACCCACTATTACCAACGACGACTCATTTGATGGGTACAATAATGCATGTGGTTTGGGCTTGACTGGATTGCAAAACCTGGGGAATACATGCTTTATGAACTGTATCCTCCAGTGTTTGTCTCATACTCGGAACCTTGTTGACTTCTTCCAAAGTGATTTCCTGAAATATATAAATTTTAGTCATCCTCCTAAAATGGAAGTAAGTATATTTTATTTTGAGGATTTTGGTCTTCTTGATGTCATCTAACTATTTTCATTTTGTATTATTCTTGTTCTTTCTCATTTATATGTATTTCCCGATGTTGATATAGCTATTTTTTACTGTATGCCCAGGGAAAGCTTGCGCTAGCTTTTGGACGATTGTTGAGGAGGCTTTGGGCTCCAGGTGCATATTCCCTGACGCCAGACCATTTCAAGAGAGTGATTTCAGGATTAGATGATCGGTTTACTGGAAATGAGCCGCAGGATCCACTGGTTAGTGGAAATTTCCCCCTTTGAATTTAGTAGTTCTATTCAAACAAGTTCATGGGCTGCAGTGCTCTGCTGCGAGCAGCTTTCATGAATCATTCCTTTGATGCTTATTTAAGTTGTATTAAAGTGATGTGATTTTAAAATTATGTACCAGGGGAAATGTTTTAAAACTCTTGTACTTATAATGTAGGAATTTCTTAAAATTTTACTGGATGGGCTTCGGGAAGATCTTAATTGCCCTAATTCCGTAATTGTTGATCTGTTCCAAGTAAGCCATTCCTTTTAGGATGTTTTCAATATGTTTACTTTGATTTTTTGCTATTTGACTGCAATTCAATTTTATCCGTAAACCCTAAAGTTATGATGACCTATATTTGGATACTTCAAAAGTTTGGCCTCTGAAAATGATGGGTGTATCCCCTCTTTATATATGTATTAATCTTTGCAGCTAAATTGTAGGTTCAGTACCAGTCAACCGTGAAGTGCTCTATTTGCAATGAGGCATCTGTTACAAATAATATATTCTGGAATCTATACTTAACAATGCCTTCAACAGTACCGAGGGAAATGTGTTTGACTGTTTTTAGCACGGATGGGGTCACCTTACCTCAGTTAATAAAAGTATTTGTCCCCAAACAGGGACAACTGAAGGATCTTGTGTATGCCTCCAGTGTAGCTTGCTCTTTACGGCATGACGAGACATTACTAGTTGTTCAGGTACTTTTTCAGTAAATATCTTCTTATCAGTTCTGTGTTTATGCTGAGAATGTTTGCTCAGTGTTTCCAGGAGGACTAAAATTTGTATTGCATTTGCAACTCTCTACTCTGCTTTATCCATTGTCAAATATTTGGGATTATATCTATTCAGATTTTTAGATACATGGCAACTTAGATCATTTATGGAATTCTCATTTGGTAATGATACAGTTGGAACCTAATTTTGGTTTTAAGTTAATGGCTATCACATTGAACGTTGTATAATTATGACTTGTAAAACATTGCATACCCTTTCAGAAGCTTCTCATGTATGGAATTCCTTTGTTTGTTGTAGAAGCTGTATGATCACCACTACTACCCTGAAATTTTAATTACTAAAGTGATCTGCAGGTACATGATTCTCGCACTGTTCGTTTTCTGGACGACGTCTTTAAGATAGAACTGATTAGAGATGAAGATCAACTCGCAGCATATAGGTTGCCGAAAGAGATTGAAGGATCTTCTTTGGTTGTGTTCACGCATGAACATGAAGATAAGTGAGTAACATCAGCTGTCATCCACTCTCTGTTTGACGTGAACGTGTATTGTCTGTCAAGCTTGACTTTTTTTTTTTTTTTTTTTTCCTTCTTCTTAATCTTCTTTTATTTAAAATAAAATATTTTTGATATAAAACTTTTAGTATCGCTCCAGCTACTATCTTTGGGAGCATAATTTTGTACTTCCTGGTTGTTTTTGGGAAACTAGTAAGTGTAGAATATGTTCCTGCTAGAAACCTAACAAGGAGAGAAGTGTAGGTAAGTGTAAGATCTAGAGGAGATGAGTTCAACCACCATTTTGTAACACATGCTATGGTAGACTTTCTTCAAGGAATAACACACACAACAATACAGAAAGAAGTGTAGTAGAAGGTGAGCGACTAGTTTTGAGTTTCACATGTCATTGTCCTTGGGGACAAAACTACAAAAGTTTTCAATCTTCTATAGTTGATTGTGTCGTGTATAGTTTTTTCAGACTATAAATTGCTGAATGTTTGTTAGTTTGATCATTTATTTATGAACAAGCTGGGATATTAGGAAAAGCATGGTCAATGTAACAGAGTTTCAGATTAGAAGTCTTAGTCCCAATTACCTTTTCAAGAATGAGTCAGTATGGAGAAGGCATGATCGTTTGTCTTTTTCTAAAAACTCATCTACGAGTGATTTATTTATTTTTTGTGCCTCATTAAACGGTTGCTCTGGGTACATATCTCTTGAATGATAATATCTTATTAACAAACATAAAGAGAGGTGAGGAAAAGCTTTTAGCTATGATTAGTCTACTTGTAGCTGCTACCCTTGATGATAATCTTATTGAAGTGTGAGCCTGGTGCTTCATTTTCCAAGACATTCATAATTTTAATATCTTGTTAGAGACCAGTGAAGTTGGTCATAACTGAAATACATGAGTCCAGTGAAGTTGGTCATAACTGAAATACATGAATCTGTCTTACTTTTTCTTACCGGAAAAGAGTTTTCTTTCTCTAATTTTCTCTCTGAGTACAGCAGCCAGCCAGGTAGGGGAAAGGTTTTTGGCTAATCTTATACATCATGTTATGCAGGTCACTTTTCCCTGGCTGGAAAGTTGGTGTTCCTTTGGTGGCAAGAATATTTAGTTTGTCTGAAGGTTCTCAGATACGTACAGAGTTCCTCAGGATACTTGCTCCATTTTTAAAAAAAAGTCAAGATGCAGACTCAAGTACTGAATTGAAGAGCAGTGACTTTCAGTTTTACCATAATTTTGTATCAGATAACTTTCTTATAAAAATGGATGGACCAGTTTCATCATCCAGTATTATGCATGTGTGTGTTTCCTGGACAGACCAAATGGTTGCGAGCCATGTTCATTTCCAAAATGATCTGTACAAAGTCTGTCCAGTGGAACCACCTATGGTTTCGCTGCAAGAATGTCTTGATGCCTTCTTGATGCAGTCTGACGGCATGTGGTATGTGCTGGAACTGTTTATTGTTTTGTCATGTATTATGTTTTTCCTCCTCTAGATTATGTACTAATTTTAGCTCAAATGTCCGTGCTATTGAAATTGATACAGGAATTGCTCCGGTTGCAAGAGTCCCGCACCAGCCAATGAGAAGATAGAGCTGGTGCGATTACCAACGATTTTGGTTATTCGATTGGTCCACGGTGGAAACAGAAACGCATTAATTGACTTAATGAAAGAGGACTTAGTTGTCTCCGATCACAGCCAAGATTCACATCACTACTCTTTGTATGCTGTAATACTTGGACATGATCCTAGCAAAGGAACCAGCTCCAGCACCCGCCACTGTACATCAGTAGTGCAAGTAAGTTCTCCTTTGCTAACTTTCTGTATCCATAATCTGTTTCCTAAACTTGTTTGATGGGATTAATCACAATGTTGTGTTATGTGAATGCAGTATGGAAATTATCGACAGAGATGGTACGAATTTAATGACCACAACGTTGTTCCTGTAATCGGCAATAAACTGATAGAGTCAAAATTAGCGTACCTTCTGTTCTACGTGAAAAAGAATTTTAATACTGCAATGGAGTGTGACTGACTAATTCCATTATGTACATATTATAGAACTTTACCATAACTGGATTGACTGACTTTTACAAAGAAACTATAGGGAGGGAACTTGGCTGATTTGAAGTTGCCAAAGTCATACTTTTAGAGGGGAATGAGATACTTTTAATATAGTAACAATTTTTTCACCCCCCTGTTGCTGTTTGAATTTTATACTTGTTATTTTTTACTTGGATTGAGGTGCAAAAAGACCCCTATGTTTGCACTAGTGGAACAAATAAGCCCCTCAAGAATATTTAGGACCAATATAGCCCTCCAACTTTCAGAAATGGGTCAAAATATCCCTCCTGTTATAGCAGCCGTCTATAATTGAAATAACTTGCTGACTTGTACATCACCAATAAGAAATTGACACATTTCAGTCAAAATGCCCAAAAAATTTAAAGGCATATATGATGTATTTTTTAATTTGGATCTTTCCTTCCCAGTACATACCACATAATAACCCAAATTCTTTACTTCTCAGTTCTATTGAGACGTTAGATTCAGATTGAAACAAAACCCAAGAAACATGCTTTTCATTGAAAATTCAAAGATCTCTCATTTTTCCTACAAATTCAAGGATTGTTGACATGATGATTAGTTCATTCCTCACCAACATAAACACAAGTAGAGAACCCAGTACAGCAAGAAACAGAGTATTTGCAGCCAAAAAATTAATGATTCTTCTATGATTATTCTTCTTTCCCATATACAGCAACAAGAAAGAGGCAACCGAGAATATGCAATCCCCAACCCAAAAATAATGGTTCTTATTTTTATTTTCCATAATTTACAGAGGAAGAAAAATTGGCTAAACAAAAATCCTTCCACTTAACCCAGATGCTAGGAAACAGAAACTCATCGGCCGAAACTCAGATATCGTAGACCAGACACAAACCAGATGAATAATCTACAGCTACAATCAGTCAGAACCCATATACAGTATAGACCAACAGAAAATATTGTTGATGAACCAGAAATTCGATGAAGACACCCGAAAAACTAAAAGATTGCAAAATTTTGAGAAGAAATTTTAATTCTCATAAACATGACATTACATATCCTAAAACCCATACAATTTGGGTTTTGGCCATTAATATTTGATCTAATTTTTACAGTGACGGAGTAAAAATTAAAAGGAAAAAAGACGACGAATGTGTCTTCAATTGCAGCCATGACCCAAACCATTAAAAACTTCATCAGATTCTTTCTCTCGCGTGCTGTTGTAGCCATCTGTAGTAGCCTTCCTTCCTCGGATGTTCGTCCAGGGATGCACCTCAATTTTCAATCTTATGGTAGCATTTGGTAGCAATCTCTGAGGGAAAATCATAGCCGCGGCGGTCAGCGACGGCGGCGAAGTCCTCCCACTGACTGGCTTTAAGCTAGCCTTTCTTGAGAGAAAACCACTTTTCTTTTAGTACATTAGAATCTGGCTCCTTGGTGAGTCTATGGGAGAGGCGGGGTCTTCTTGGGAGGTGATTTTGATTTTCGTTAGGGCTGGGGTCAGGGGTTGAAATGGGTACCGATTCAAGTTTCGGATTTCGGGGAAGAACGGCTTTATCAAGTGGTGAGAGATGGCGATGGCGAATCGGTTATGGCAGTGGCGAGGGTTCAGGCTGGGTGTGAGGGGAGGGGGAGGCAGAGGAAGAGTATGAGCATGGGCAGGTGCCTTTTAGTCGCGTCACAATTTTTACTAACACGTGTCAATTTCTTTTTGGTGATGTCCAAGTCAGCAGGTTATGCCCGTCATTGGGTATTTTGACTCACCTTTGAAAGTTAGAGGGTTATATTGACCTAAATATTTTCGGAATTATTATTTGCAAGATCAAATTATTATTTACAGGAATTTTTTTGTAACAAATAAAAAATGCCCTTAATAATTTTAAAATAAAATAAAAAACTATAAATACAATAATTACTCCTCTCCCTCTTATATATGGAAGCTAAACTATTCATATGGGAAGAACAAAAAAAAAAACAATTTTAGAATAGAAATCCTATTTGTTTCGTTGATGTTTTGTTAGATTTGTATATAATTTGGCAGAATTTGTTTTTTTTTTGGCCGAATTTGCATTTTTGGAGAACAAAATTTACAGATCTGTACCAAAGTTCAGATCTTTGAAAATTTCGCTGACACAGAATGGGGGGATTTTCACTGAAATCCCGCTCAGACTAAAATCCCGCCTTGCATGGACGGGATTTTGCCAATATGTTGCCGTCTAAAAAAATCCCGCCACAGTAGGGCGACATTTTTCACAAAATGTCGCTCAGCCCAGGCGACACTTTTCCACCCAGAAACTTTTTTTTTTTTTTACTTTTTAATTTTTCATAGTAATTTCATAAAAAAATATTCTTGTAAATAGTAAAATGATTCATGCAAATAGTATATTCTTATATTTTTAAGGGGCTTATTTGTTCCACTACTAAAATCATAGTAGCCTTTTTGCACCTTAACATTTTTACTTTTTACAACTATTCCAAAGTATAACTCTTAAGTAATTTGATAAAAAAAAATTAGTTATAGGTCACATATAATAATTATACGGAATTGTTATTTACAGGCCACTTTTTACTATTCGTATGTCACTTTTTAAAATTTTTATACGCGAATTTACATTTTTGCCATTCATAATTTCTAACTTTATAAAAAAATTACTCAACTTTTTTAACTTCAGGAAAATCGCCTGGACTGGGCGATTTTCTCTGGACGGGGCGATTTTCTCAGAGACAATTGGTGTCCTGTGGCGATTTTCCCTGATAAAATCGCCCAGACTAGGCGATTTTCCTTAAAAAAAACGTTTTTTCGAAAATTTAGTGGTCGTTTGCCGGAAAAATGATTTTCCGACTACTGATCGGGAAAACCTGAAAAAAACGCCGTCCTTTGGCGTTTTTTTTAGGGAAAATCGCCACAGGACACCAATTGTTTCAGAGAAAATCGCCTGGACAGAGAAAATCGCCCCGGCCAGGCGATTTTCCTGGAATTAAAAAAGTTGAGTAATTTTTTTATAAAGTTAGAAATTATGAAGGGTAAAAATGTAAATTCGCGTATAAAAATTTTAAAAAGTGACCTACGAATAGTAAAAAATGGCCTGTAAATAATATGCCCCTAATTATATGTTGTGAAAATTTGGATTGAAAGGTACTTTTATCTTCTATTTATCAATTATAAATAAAACATTACCCATTATAATAGACAAAGTACACATTTTCATTTTTTAAATAGCAAACTGTTAGTGAAGCGTGATGCCCTTCTAAAGATTAAGATACCCGAAGGTCCGAAATCTACATATGAATTGAAAAGTCCTCCTTCCTAGTTGTGCGATGATATTCATTCCGGCTGATTTCAAATTTCTTTTAAACTAAGCTCGAACCTCGAATTTATTCAGGGTGGGCGGCGTGCTCCGTGGGGCTGAAGGGCATCCCCAGTAACGTAGGCCGAGTGGAACGGGAAGGGAGTAAAAAAGAGATGCTCCATATAGTTTTTTTTTTTTTCCTGAAGAAAACAATTTCTTGAGAATTGTTTCTTCAGAACATTTTTTTTTTCCCAGTTCTAAAGACAACGGGAAATCGTTTCTTCAGAACTTTTTTTTCTTCAAGTTTTGAAGAACTCGATTTCAGCATAACTTTTTTGTTTTCCAAGTTCTGAAGAAAACGATTTCCAGGAACTTTTTTTTCCTAGTTATGAAGAAAAAGGTTTTCTGAGCATAAGTAATTTTTTTTCTGAAGAGTGAAAAACTTTTAAGAAATAGAAAGAGAGAGAGAGAGAGAGAGAGAGAAATTAGTGTTGTTGTACTTATGAACAAGGACTATGCCTCTTCACATATGCTCCTATGTCTGTCTAATTTAGGGGTGACAAAAAAATCTACTAACCCAAAAACTGCCCAAATTCATTGGGTATTAATCAAATAAAAGCCACTTAAAATAATAATAGGTTGGGTGGGCTTGGGCTAAATATGTAATGGACGAGTTTAGGGTAGTCCATTGGGTACCCTAAAACCCGCCCATCATGGGTACTAAAAATACCCATCCAAAACTACCCTTAAAAGTATAAACAAAAACCCAACAACTCACTTATTTTAGTGGATCCATTTTATTTTTTTCGTCAAACTTATTTTTTTTTTCTTATTTATTTTTCGTGTCCTATAATTACTTTACTTTTTTTTCCCATTTATTCTTTTATAATATTTTTAAATTACCTACTTAAATATTAATTCAAAATTCGTTCAGGCTTAGGCTCGGGTTTAGGGCTGGGCCGGTTCAGTTCTGGACCGATTTATGGCCGGGCCCAGTTTCGGGCCTCGGGTCCAGTTTCGGGCCGGGTCCAATTTCGGCCCTCGGGTCCAATTTCAGCCCGGGCCAAATTTCCGGCCTCGGATCGGGGCATGCACGGGTTTATATAAATATAAAAAAATAATTGTGTTTGGAAAAAAATTTTACATATGATTAAATATAAAAGTATACAAAATTTAATATTTTAAATTTTAGAATAGATTCAAAAATTAAAATTTGCGTTAAAAAAAATTAAAATGAAATTAAAAATAAATTTTAAAAAATTTATTAATAAATTGTTAAATAAGCCTTACATTTTTGTATAATGGGTATTATGGGTACCCATAACTACCCATTAACCATTTGAGTTAAGACCATTAATTGAATGGATAATGGGTACCCATTACCCATTAACTTAACACCCATTTAATACCCGCCCAATACCCGCCCGTTTGACACCCCTAAATTCACATTTCTTTTGTAAGGTAAGAACCAATGCATCTGCGATTATTCCAGTTGTAATCCTGTCTTTTCTTCTAGTTGTCTTATGTTTTTCATTGGAAAATTACAGTAGTTATGGTTTAGTTAATTCCGAGTAATTTTTTTATGATGTTGTTTTACTATTTGGTGAAGACTATATTAGGCAGTTAGATGTTCATGGTTGTTACTTAGCAGCACCATATATGCTTCCTTTAATGTAAATATCAATTTTGGAGGAAATATCTTTTTACTTCCTTTACTGGAAATTGCTTTCTTCAGAACTGGAAAAACAAAAAAGTTCTACTGAAAACGATTTCCCGCTGTCTTTAGATTAAGGGGAAATTGAAGTTATTGAATATCATGTTGTAGATAAAATTGCACAAGACAGATTGTGAATGTCCGTTTCCTAGCTGAAATCAAAATGAGCCAAAAGTTAGAGCGAATACATATAAATCTCTGAGATCAAAACATATGCAAATGCCAATGTTAAATGCATTCCAGTTCAAGAGACAGATAGATGCCTCCAAAGTTTTCATGCCAAACTACAACTACTCTAACTTTGAGATCCAAATGGTAACAGCAGAGAAAAGCATAAATTACACACCTGCAGAAGAAAGGGTATGAAGTCCCTGTACCAGATCATCTTTGTTAATTTTCTATCAACTAACCTAACAAAATACTACTTGTTATCAGAAGAGAACAGTTGCGATCGCAAGGCCATTGAGGAAGCAGGTAAAAATAAGAAAGCTCAGGTTGATCAAGAGTCACAAGAAACAACTCCAATAGATTAATGAAAGTATATCCCCAAACTAGAATTGGAAGATCAAACAACTAAACCACAGTAATCCAGTAAAACGGAGAAGCAGGAGATGTGATATATATATATTTTTCCCATTCATGTTCATAATTAGCTTCCCAGCACCGATGAGATAAGTCTTTGTGGCTATTTTCCATTCAATTTCAGCACTACATTAGAGTTGAAAACCTCCACAGTTAGGTTAGCAGAAATAAGACTCCATCAATTTACAAAATCTAGATGGGCATGATTGCTAATGTTTTCTTCAGGGGATAACAAGAATAGAAATTAGAGACTTTCATATCAAATCAAGGATCATTATGATTATAATCTGTTATTGGTGATGCCTGTTTTCTGGAGCCAGAGCCAATTGAAAGCAGAAAGATGCAAAATTTGCCTATGTAATTACTGTTTCTCAGCACTTTTAATAGTAATGATTCGAAATTCTTACATTATGCATATCCAACCTTGCAGTAATAATATGAATCTGAACCCTATTCAGTTACAAGGAAATAATGAAATTCATAAGCTTTCTTATGTGACCAGTTTTCAATGGTTGTATTGGAAACTATTATTGGTAACAATTTGTACTTACCTCGTCCTTTTGGTAATCTTTGAAAACTGGTTTCTTGTGGTATGTTGCTCGCTGCCTTTGCTACAGCCTTGGAAGCACAGTCAGATTCCAAATTTCCATCAGCGGGCTCTTTCTACGTTATTGACATGTCTTCACCTTGACTTTCCAATAACTATAACCTCACTTGATAGCTCTGAGGTTCTTTGGTTATCTGGAGTTATTCTCTAGGAACTTCTTTTTCCATAATGTCCATGTTTGGACCATCAATCTGGTTTGTTACTTCTCTACTCTGTAAGGAAACATTACTTCTGTTTGAACTACCATCCTTTCACTGTCTTTGAGAACTACTCTATCATCTTTTGGTTCTATCAATCTGGCTTGTTACTTCTTACTTGTATACTCACAGTCTGGCAACCTTCCCTCTGTAGGTCCCTTGCTGTGGAGGAGTGATTCGGTTTGGAATTCTCTTGCTGAGTCCTGTTCAATGACAAGGGAAGAATGATATTCATCCTGGCCGTGAACTTTCTTAGCTTCAAGTGGCTTTGCCACACTTGTCTGCCTCGGGATCTATCCTTGTTCCTGTTAAGAGATTTTGATGTAAAGTAGATGGATTCAGGTTCCTTTTGATGGGAAATGCAAATGGATGCATAGAACAAAGGTTGCTGTCCCTTTCTTTTTTAGACAAAAAAGGTGTATGTGATTGACTACTTCCTCTAAATGAGGATGGGGTGTTATCTTTGAATCAACAAGTTGTAATTAGAAGAGCCAAATGAGTAGGCAGGGCAGGCATACACAAGCTTATTATTATCTCTAGCTCTACTGTATATCTCGATGCTTAAGTGACTATATATAGAACATGATGGATGCATTTCTTACAGATCAACTTGGAGCAATAATAGTATTTAAACCTCCCGGCAAACTGGACATTTTCGAAATCCATCACTGTAGATTTGCAGAAAATATTCAATTCAATGCATATGGATTGAGAATGAGTCAATGTATAATGTAACATAAATCTTCTATTGAATGTAAATTTAAATCCTCACCAAACCTTCCCCTGCAATTGAGTATGATGAGGAAGCTGAAACCGATCAAATGATCTCATCTCAGGTGTTAGTGCCTACGAATTAAGGGGAAGAAAAATGGTATTTCTCAAGTGAAATTGAGGATGCCTTTTTTTAGCTTCTTTATGGAATCAGATAATTGTTGTTACATTGAGAGCAGAGATGGTTTCTTGCCACCATATGGAGGATAAAGACTTGTTACAAGTCCTTTTATTTTATGAAGAAAGACAACGATTTCGGCCAAAATTAATTTTGTTTTTCCATTTATGAAGAAAAACAATTTTCGTTTACTTCAGAAACAATTATTTTTTTTCCATTTCCAATTTTCTTCAAAATTAATCTACTTTTCTAATGGAACAGAGAAAGTATACTATGATTTTCATGGCGTGGGCTGCTCTTTAATTTGTTTATAAAATTGATTTATTTTACTAAGTAAATTGTTGAATAAAATAGTCACCAAGTAAATCAGCTTGTAATTTACTTCTGAATTATGTTTTGGACTCACAATCTCAATCGCATTACATAGAAAAATTAGCCATTACACAGAAAAACAAAGTACTGACAATTACCCGTTACAATGAGCAAGCAACTAAACTAAACAAAGTAAAATAAGCCGTGTCTATAAATTTTAGAATCAATAAAACAAAGTAAACCAGTTTACTGAGGCTTTTTGTACATTGTTTCTGTATCTTGACACTCCTTGAAAATATCTTCCGGTCGAAGCAACAAAATTCTGAGAAAAAAGAACATTAGTCTGTCCAACATTCAATTATAAAGTAGCTAGTTGACCTCTGAAAAGATTCAAGGGAGCATCAACGGGACCCTTGTCATGCGCGCGCGAAATACTTACGCAAAAGAATGCCCATTGCCAAAGGGCTGTATGCCAACGAACTGACACTATACGTGCATTGAAATAGAGTGCATGTACATGATAAACTTCAATATATCACAAATGCATGAATGTAGCATAACATATCGAAGAAAGCATAATACTTTCAATAGGGGCAACAACAGAGGCCATTTGCTCAAACAGGACAAAACTCCTTTCAGATATCAAGCCTTTCTGTCTACAACAGTATTTAAAGGAATTCTAAAAGCTATACATTTAAAATTATGGGAATTCTTAAATTTTATTCTTTTGACATTGTTTGCTTGTCAAAATAGGTTGCAGTACGAGTTCTAAAAACTTCGACAAAGCAAGTTGTACGAGTTCTAAAAAGCGAAAATAATTTGAAATTAGTTTTAGAAATACAGGCACAACTATAAAGGAAAAGACATACAAATGCAAGCAAACATAAGAACAAGATCTGAAAATCTCAATTACAAAGGAAGTTAACCAAACAGCACCTGCACAGATACTATCCAGTGATAGCATGGTTTACTACGGGCAACTTCTAGAAACTTCATCAACCCATATGGAGTTTCATTCTTAGACCAACGTATCTGTATCTACAAATACAGTTTTTGTTTGGAAACAGATATCCTAGTAGAAAGAAAAATTGATGAATAAAAAGGAGAGACTTGTCTATTATTACTAACCTTACCTGCCTCAACGGGGCTCTCCCTAAATCAAGTTGTTCATCAAAACTGACATATGGAATAAACCGGTTGGGGTCATAGTGAGTTTCACCAAACATGTGCACATAACTGCAAGGAATTCCAATGCACATTATAAATACAAATTCAAAGGAAGAAATTTATTTTCTTTTCTTTGCTTAGTCTCTGCAAGAGCCCAAGTTGCCAATTTAGTACACAAGCATTATTCTAAGAGGGAAAAAAAAACCTTGCCCTTCATATCAGTCATTTGAACGAAGAATGTAACAGCAATAAAAGTAGGATAAACATACAAAACGATCAGGCCAATGGGCTTGATACAGGTCAATATGATCTGTCTTGCAAAAGATTACCACAAGACCAAGAATTCTAATATTCTAAACAACATGTCCATTCAATTGCTAATCAAAAAAACATGGTACATAACAGGTACATAACAGTACTCATCTAACACATGAGTCAGCAAGATTCACCTAACCATAGGAAGAACAGTAAAAATTTCTACTGTCAAGTGCCAATAAAGCAATTTTGTTTTATTGCATTCTTAAACCAACCCATTCCCCAATCATTTTTGAAAATTACATTTAGATAACTAAGTAGGAATCATCACAAGAATGGAAATTAAGAACTTATATCAATGCAACCTAGCAAAATAAGTCCCATTACATCTTTGTCTTTGACAGCATACAGACATCTTATTGCTGGGAAAATTAACAAGCAATCCAAAGAAATAACAAGAACACATAATTAAAGCAAAGAAGAAAGAATTTTTTTAAGAAGCTTACAGTTAAAAAATTGTAAGATGAAATTGCAGAAGCCTGGAGCTGACATAATCTTGCCCTGTAACTTGGAAAGCATCTCATCAGTTCTGAATGCATGGAACATCTTTTCTCAAATTTCCCAGTAGCGCTGAATTTGGAAGCATCTTCATCAATCTTGAGAATCTCTTCTGCTTTTTTTGGCTTCAACCATTGCCCTCTTCTCCTCAGCTGCCCTGTGCAAGTTCTGCAATCTTGTTCTTCATCGTTTCACCCCATTTCGCCGTCTTTTCAAATTCTTCCTGCTCAATGATCAATGATTAATGATTACACACACCACACACTTGAATAGGTATGTTGTTATATACTTTTTCCGTTCTATCAGAAGAGTTCAGTTTCGAAAATGTGAAACTTACTATATATTTCAGTGTACGATAACTGAAATAGCCACCACCATTTATTTCACAAGTGCGTATACTTGAGGGGTGAGTTGGTTATAGATCACCAGTTATTATATTAGTAAACAGTAAAAAATTTGGAAGTGGAACTTATCATTGGAATAAAAATAAATTTTAATAGTGGACTCCTCTTATGGAACAAAGGGAAAATCAATCACTAATGAATGCATACACTCACCTCGATCTGCTCGAGTTCAGTAGTTATGGCTGCTTTTTTGGTGTTCTCCCATGCTTCCACAGCTGACAGCTTCTTATAAGCCCTGAATTAATCAATGAATGAAATTATTAGTAAGAAAGGAACTAAGAGCTTTAACAGATGAACTCAATTCCCAGAAAGAAAGGAAAAAACAGAGGGAAATTGAGCAAAGGTAAAGGGGAAAAAAGCTAAAACATAGTTAATTACGTACTTGTTATCTGCTGTATTTCTTTCACTTTCTTCCCAAGCTTTGATCAAAGCCCATCTTTTCTCCAAGTCCACTTTTGCCAGACCAGAATCTGCAGAGCAGAAAAGTTAAAATAATCTTTCAAATATTAAAGAAAATTTCCAGGAAAAAATTATGAAGCATCCCACAAACTAATAATCACCTCTGTCCTATGAATCCACGAATTTTTTCTTCTCATCTCCATCCATGATCATCTGCAACCTCTGCAACATTAAACACATGAGAAAATATGGGATTTTGTAAACTAATCAAGCTTACATTAATCTGAAAATTAAAATACTTTCTGCATCCATAAGGGATTGTTTCTCAAATGGAACAAGAGCTTTCTCATGAGATGCCTCCTGCTTTGGAATTTTCTCTTGATCAGAAGAGGTTTCTTTGTTAGGATCAGCTGCAATGGCGGCCACAGAAGATTTATTCGATTCTACATGATTTGTTTTCTCTTCTCCCATGATGAATAATGATGGTATCTGGAAAATGTTTTGCCTACAATGCACAGAGGTTTGTCAAAATGTCTAGGCTGAAAAGAATTCAAGGGCTGTTGATTTTTCTAAGAAAATAACAAAGAAATCATTGGCAAGACAAAGAGGGACAACCACACTTCAATATATCCCATCTCTTTGTTTGCCTCATTAAATCTCCTCCGCACAAAATAAAAAGTTGTGAATCGCAACTGACCTTCTGTTAGTTTGTTGCAGGGAAGTTGAAGACAAACAGGGTCGTTGTCTACAGAATCGTATTATCATGGTAACTTAAACCGAAAACTCTACGGTAAATTAAGAGAGCATAACATTTTGCTAAAAGAAGCACGGACGTTTCTAAATAACATAAAAAGACAAGCGATAATGAAAGAGTGAAACACTGTTTTTCTTTTTTCTCCATAAATAATCACTGCACATCAAGGCCTTAACTAATAGAACCATAAATCCTAGAAGAAGAAAAAAAAAAAAAAAAAAAAAGCCCCCAATTCGCTCACCCCAACAAAAATTAATATTTTGACATAGGAAATTGTTTTAGAAAGAAAAACTTGCATAGTTAAAGGCTTAAATCATATAAAAAAATCAAAGACCAATTGGGTGCATGCATCTCCCAAAATCTTACCCCAAACATCAGTAGAATAGAACGCAATGACCAATGAAGGGAACTTGGAAAGGTGAACATGTTGCGGATGGTCTGAGAGACCACGGCAGCTTCTCACGGACGACGAATTCGAGGTACTCAGCGCAGATCAGCTTCACCGTGTCCTCTTTCTTCAATAAAAATAATGACCAAGGAAAATAAAAACTGCCGTTCAAAAGGGAAACAAAAAACCCAAAAGCGGGGAGAGGAAAAGATCCAATCTTCAAGTCAGTAACACCAGATTATAGAAGAAATTTGCAGGTATGAAGGTTTAACTGTAGGGTCCCATGGTTAAGACCCACGGACATGAAAGAGAACATGAGTAATCGCCAAATTTCCATTTGGAGAGTTTCTGTTTCTGAATGAAATGAAGAGAAGTGGAAAAAGAAGAAGGGTGCCATTTTTGGATAACTGGAGAAGACTCTGGAATGGAAGAAGTGCGCTGAAGCTGCTGACGCGTGTGCTTGCCAAACATACACGTGGGGTGCTATCTCAAAAGGGCAAAATTGGAAAGAAAAATGGACAACCACGAAATTTACTGTAACTAAGCGATCGACGCTTTATATACAGTGTAGAAAGGCCTAGTATATATATATATATATATATACTAGGCCTTTCTTGCTCCCGCTTAGTTTATATATAAATATATATATATATTTTGACAAAAATGTACATTGCATAATTTCCAGTAAAGATGAAACAAATTCATTATTCTTGATAGATTGGCATACTATGCATGTTAATTTTCAAGCCTTTAGCCTTTAGCCTTTAGCTTAATCACATAAGAGGGTGAAGTCACTGAACCTAGCCAAATCATGATACATTCCAACCTCAATGGTACAATAACATGTCTGTTTACAAAAAGTTCAATTCATCCAACATATAACAACACTTTCTCTGCCTTATTATTGAACTTGATTTTTTAAGGTTAATTACTGCAGTATTCAATTGGATACTGCATACTGTTTTATCCATAGAAAACTTGCGTTTATGTTTCTCTTGAATTAGCCATTTGGTCCATAACCTTCAACTCCAAATGTTAAAATTTTGCGGTTATCAGGCCACTTAAACAAAGCTTTAACTGGAATCCTTAACAAGATAAATACATGTGTAAATCAATTAAACAAACAAAAAGGTATGGTATTCCATGTGAGTCATTTCTCCACGCGTGCCAACGTCAAATTTGCATATGTAAAAGAATCTGCCTACAACATCAAACGACGACAGATTACTCAAACCAAAAGGCACACCAATGCATGTTCCTTGGTCATGTTATACAACAAGAAGTCATTATTATGAATCTGGATCCTACATGTATAGTATTCCTCACGAAATGTATATTCAAAAGATCCGACTACAGCCCAAAGTTTCCTCTCTGGTTATTATTGAATACTCTTGTAACTCACCTTCCATCTAATCCAAATATTACCATTGTATTCTTATGACGACCAAAGAAAATAATATACTGAGATCCTTCATACAAATGAAACTGAGCTATATACCATTCTGAACTGAAATACTTCAGCAAAACACCTGCAAAATATAAGCTATTTTTCTCATATGCAGAGTAAGTAATCTTAGTCATTCTTTTGTCATCAATACATCATCATCAAGAAACAGGACAATCACAAAAGAAAAATACAAAACAGCAGAGTCAGAATCCAAATAAGCGCCTGTCCACTTGAAGCTCAGATGGCCGTTGTAGCACTGTCTAAATGGAAGAATATGAAGAATACTTGAAGAACCACAATGGTTTTTGAAAACATTTAGAAGTCAGCCAGTAACAACTAGTCCAGCAAATGAGCAGAATATTGCAGGTACAAAACCCATTAAACCAGCATAAAACATCTTCACACTGGACAAAACGTAGATTTCACCAACCCTTGAAGTTTAGAGTAATTACAGCAAAGTAGTTAAGCGTCCAAAGAAAATCGAATCGAAAGAACATGAAGTAGAATTTAGTTGTACGTCCAAAGTTTGATTGACAGAGAACTTCCTCAGGTAGTTCAGTACCATTCTCAGCCTGAACATGTTTTCTTAAGTTCCAAAGAATAAAGAACACAAAAAGGTAGAAACATTTCCAATTTCAATAAAATTATCAAGGCATACCACGGAAGCTCAAACCATCATCATTTTAGTACACCATTGCTCATACTTGCCAATGAAAATACATAATTATAGCAAGAGATAAAAGCACTCGAAGAGACAGAGACACAAAATCTTTTAGGTAAAAGAAAGGAGAGGAAAGGAAAGGAACTTACTTTGAGGCTGGAAATTACAATGCTCTTTGGCAGAAGAGGAATTATTCTTCTCCTCAATAGGCTTCTACAGAAACAGGTCAGCAAGGACCTCCTTTAAGGCAGTACAGGGCAAGCATGACTGCAGGGATTTAAAGTTCTTAACACCATTCTTACCTTTCCCGCCTAAAGGAGCAAACAAAATGTCATATTTCCCAAACCAAACAGAATTCCTAAGCAAAATAATTTCAAGCCACAACCAAAACTAATGATATATGTACAGAGAGAAAAAGTACTCCAAGAGACAGAGATACAAAAAATCTTTTAGGTAAAAGAAAGGAGAGGAAAGGAAAGGAACTTACTTTGAGGCTAGAAATTACAGCGCTCTTTGGCAGAAGAGGAATTATTCTTCTGCTCAATAGGCTTCTACAGAAACAGGATAGCTGGGACCTCCTTTAAGGCAGTACAGGGCAAGCATGACTGCAGGGAATTAAAGTTCTTAACACCATTCTTGCCTTTCCCGCCTAAAGGAGCAAACAAAATGTCATATTTCCCAAACCAGACAGAATTCCCAAGCAAAATAATTTCAAGCCACAACAGAAACTAATGATATATGTACAGAGAGAAAAAGTAGAATGAAATTTTGAAAAACTTTCCAAAATCAATGTAAGAATTACAAATTCAGAGATCAGGAGAAATTTTCATCAAACAAAAAGGTAAAATCATTTTTTTCTCAAACCCTATAAAAAAAATTATAAGCCAAAACACACAAAGGAACAGAACAAATCCATTTCCGAAAGTATCATGAGATGGCATTACCAAATCATGTTCTTACATTTAGGTCTTCCATCAAAGTAATTTGTGCATAGACTTCATCAGTCTCTTATTCAGCCTACATAAAGGAAAAAAACCCTAGCATTAGTAAAACTATATAACTTACTTTAAAATTTTGGAAAATACATAAATCAAAGCCTAGAAACATCCAGTTCAGGCCCAAGCTAAATTCGAAACACACCAAGCTGAATTTCAGTATTTTAAATTCAACCTAAAAATCAAAAGGGTGCTTCTGAGAATCAGAATCAGAGTTATAAAAATAACATCTTATGTCCCTTCAGTGCAAGATGGATTAGTTCATTCTTTTCTTACATAATCTAGCACTCTGAATAACAATCTTGTGTCATTTTTCTGTTTCAGAAATTAACGTCAACAACATAGACAGATTATCAGAAATTTCAATGCATATTTGTTGAAAATCTGTAATATGAGATATTTTTAGAACATCAAACAGAAAATTGGGTACAGAGAAAGAGGACAACAACATTAAAGAAAGGAATTTCCTCAGTTCAAAGCATTCTCATTTCTCAGAACAAAAATAATTCAAGGGCTGCTGGTTTTCCTACCAAAATTGCAAGGAAATCATAGCAAGACAAAGAGGGGCAATCACCCTTCAATAAATCTCATCTCTCTGTTTACCTCATTCTTCCGAGATCTCACATTTAAAGGTTCTCCAGAAGGCGTTGACATTGGCAAAGCCGAAAGGGTTGGTTTTCAACCATCAACCCATCAAGAATGAGAACAAAGAATACCACCATGGCTGCAAAATCCCTGACAAATGAAAAAAGCAGTTAACTATCTGAAAAGACTAAGGCTTAGATCAGTGAATCAGGTCAGACAAGAGAATGTCATGTGCGCAACACCGGTTGCATGGGAAGAAACAGGGAGGGAAAAAAAATCCAGATGGATTTCTCCACCACTGCCATATACCATTAAGTACATCCTACAAAATTAACTGATCAAATAAATAGAGAAGACAAAGCCATACATGTTAATGATCGACTGCTCAGAAAACGGACCTGAACAAAAATTGTTGCACGACATCATAATCATTGCTTTGTCCAAGTAGATAATCTTTATATAGTAGAAACAATAAATCAAACAGTTCATGTGCATTAAAAGTAACCCACAAAACTAACTAATCAATCACACAAAAATGAAGGCGGACGAGAAAGAGAGAAAAAGGAAAAAAAAATCAAAACAAAACCAAGAAACTTGGGGGAAAAAATTCACCGTCAACCCATAAACGACGAAGGAAGATCAATGACTCTTCCGCTCTGCAATCCAAGAAAAACCTACAAAAAAAATGTGAAACTTTGTTAATAACGTCAAGGGAAGAGGTGGGAAGAGCAAAGAAAAAGCGAAGAAGAATCTGGAAAGGAAGGAAAGTGGTAGAAGCGGAACCATGGAAGTGATATTATAATCTCGGACAGATGGAAGGGCAAAATGGGAATAAAGAAAAATGGACAACCACCAAATTACTGTAGCTAAGAGAATTACCATTGTATACTCTTGTAACTCACCTTCCATCTAATCCAAATATTACCATTGTATTCTTATGACGACCAAAGAAAATAATATACTGAGATCCTTCATACAAATGAAACTGAGCTATATACCATTCTGAACTGAAATACTTCAGCAAAACACCTGCAAAATATAAGCTATTTTTCTCATATGCAGAGTAAGTAATCTTAGTCATTCTTTTGTCATCAATACATCATCATCAAGAAACAGGACAATCACAAAAGAAAAATACAAAACAGCAGAGTCAGAATCCAAATAAGCGCCTGTCCACTTGAAGCTCAGATGGCCGTTGTAGCACTGTCTAAATGGAAGAATATGAAGAATACTTGAAGAACCACAATGGTTTTTGAAAACATTTAGAAGTCAGCCAGTAACAACTAGTCCAGCAAATGAGCAGAATATTGCAGGTACAAAACCCATTAAACCAGCATAAAACATCTTCACACTGGACAAAACGTAGATTTCACCAACCCTTGAAGTTTAGAGTAATTACAGCAAAGTAGTTAAGCGTCCAAAGAAAATCGAATCGAAAGAACATGAAGTAGAATTTAGTTGTACGTCCAAAGTTTGATTGACAGAGAACTTCCTCAGGTAGTTCAGTACCATTCTCAGCCTGAACATGTTTTCTTAAGTTCCAAAGAATAAAGAACACAAAAAGGTAGAAACATTTCCAATTTCAATAAAATTATCAAGGCATACCACGGAAGCTCAAACCATCATCATTTTAGTACACCATTGCTCATACTTGCCAATGAAAATACATAATTATAGCAAGAGATAAAAGCACTCGAAGAGACAGAGACACAAAATCTTTTAGGTAAAAGAAAGGAGAGGAAAGGAAAGGAACTTACTTTGAGGCTGGAAATTACAATGCTCTTTGGCAGAAGAGGAATTATTCTTCTCCTCAATAGGCTTCTACAGAAACAGGTCAGCAAGGACCTCCTTTAAGGCAGTACAGGGCAAGCATGACTGCAGGGATTTAAAGTTCTTAACACCATTCTTACCTTTCCCGCCTAAAGGAGCAAACAAAATGTCATATTTCCCAAACCAAACAGAATTCCTAAGCAAAATAATTTCAAGCCACAACCAAAACTAATGATATATGTACAGAGAGAAAAAGTACTCCAAGAGACAGAGATACAAAAAATCTTTTAGGTAAAAGAAAGGAGAGGAAAGGAAAGGAACTTACTTTGAGGCTAGAAATTACAGCGCTCTTTGGCAGAAGAGGAATTATTCTTCTGCTCAATAGGCTTCTACAGAAACAGGATAGCTGGGACCTCCTTTAAGGCAGTACAGGGCAAGCATGACTGCAGGGAATTAAAGTTCTTAACACCATTCTTGCCTTTCCCGCCTAAAGGAGCAAACAAAATGTCATATTTCCCAAACCAGACAGAATTCCCAAGCAAAATAATTTCAAGCCACAACAGAAACTAATGATATATGTACAGAGAGAAAAAGTAGAATGAAATTTTGAAAAACTTTCCAAAATCAATGTAAGAATTACAAATTCAGAGATCAGGAGAAATTTTCATCAAACAAAAAGGTAAAATCATTTTTTTCTCAAACCCTATAAAAAAAATTATAAGCCAAAACACACAAAGGAACAGAACAAATCCATTTCCGAAAGTATCATGAGATGGCATTACCAAATCATGTTCTTACATTTAGGTCTTCCATCAAAGTAATTTGTGCATAGACTTCATCAGTCTCTTATTCAGCCTACATAAAGGAAAAAAACCCTAGCATTAGTAAAACTATATAACTTACTTTAAAATTTTGGAAAATACATAAATCAAAGCCTAGAAACATCCAGTTCAGGCCCAAGCTAAATTCGAAACACACCAAGCTGAATTTCAGTATTTTAAATTCAACCTAAAAATCAAAAGGGTGCTTCTGAGAATCAGAATCAGAGTTATAAAAATAACATCTTATGTCCCTTCAGTGCAAGATGGATTAGTTCATTCTTTTCTTACATAATCTAGCACTCTGAATAACAATCTTGTGTCATTTTTCTGTTTCAGAAATTAACGTCAACAACATAGACAGATTATCAGAAATTTCAATGCATATTTGTTGAAAATCTGTAATATGAGATATTTTTAGAACATCAAACAGAAAATTGGGTACAGAGAAAGAGGACAACAACATTAAAGAAAGGAATTTCCTCAGTTCAAAGCATTCTCATTTCTCAGAACAAAAATAATTCAAGGGCTGCTGGTTTTCCTACCAAAATTGCAAGGAAATCATAGCAAGACAAAGAGGGGCAATCACCCTTCAATAAATCTCATCTCTCTGTTTACCTCATTCTTCCGAGATCTCACATTTAAAGGTTCTCCAGAAGGCGTTGACATTGGCAAAGCCGAAAGGGTTGGTTTTCAACCATCAACCCATCAAGAATGAGAACAAAGAATACCACCATGGCTGCAAAATCCCTGACAAATGAAAAAAGCAGTTAACTATCTGAAAAGACTAAGGCTTAGATCAGTGAATCAGGTCAGACAAGAGAATGTCATGTGCGCAACACCGGTTGCATGGGAAGAAACAGGGAGGGAAAAAAAAATCCAGATGGATTTCTCCACCACTGCCATATACCATTAAGTACATCCTACAAAATTAACTGATCAAATAAATAGAGAAGACAAAGCCATACATGTTAATGATCGACTGCTCAGAAAACGGACCTGAACAAAAATTGTTGCACGACATCATAATCATTGCTTTGTCCAAGTAGATAATCTTTATATAGTAGAAACAATAAATCAAACAGTTCATGTGCATTAAAAGTAACCCACAAAACTAACTAATCAATCACACAAAAATGAAGGCGGACGAGAAAAGAGAGAAAAAGGAAAAAAAAATCAAAACAGAACCAAGAAACTTGGGGGAAAAAATTCACCGTCAACCCATAAACGACGAAGGAAGATCAATGACTCTTCCGCTCTGCAATCCAAGAAAAACCTACAAAAAAAATGTGAAACTTTGTTAATAACGTCAAGGGAAGAGGTGGGAAGAGCAAAGAAAAAGCGAAGAAGAATCTGGAAAGGAAGGAAAGTGGTAGAAGCGGAACCGTGGAAGTGATATTATAATCTCGGACAGATGGAAGGGCAAAATGGGAATAAAGAAAAATGGACAACCACCAAATTACTGTAGCTAAGAGATTGCCACTTTATATATAAGTATAGATATAGATTGATAAGTAGCAAGTGTATATTTAATCATTTCTTTTTTTTTTATTTTTTATTACTTAATTTGTTTTTACGTACGGACGTGCACTTTGTAGTACATGCACACTACGTACGATTTTACTCGTATTGGTCTCAGAGGACGACACGTGGCAAACGTCACTCCCTTACTTGCAGTTGCAGAGCCAGCGTTGTTTCACTTTTATTTCAACTCTTCGATGATCAACTATTTGCTTTTCTATGATTCTATCTGTTGGGGATTTTTTTCCATAAAAAATGGTTATTTATTAATAAATTCTAAAAATATGAACAATTTTCAGTTATTTCCAGATTTAGAGAAAGCGAGTTGGAAACCTCGCTTTCTTTGGAAATTGGTTCGACTTCTGGTTCTGGATGAAATTTTGTTCTAAAAACGAAGATAACAACTTTTGCATTGCGCAAATTTTTAAAGAATGTGATGATTTCTCTTATGCTTCCTGTGTAAAGTGGGGTTAACAGAGCACCATTGCAGAAACATGAACTTGATATTCATTCACTTTTAAGGTTGAAGAATTGAGTTATGCAAAAAAAAAAAAGATGCCATTGGAATTTGAATATAGGAAGTTAACTGCCAAACATATTAGAGCATCCATCGATGATTTTGCAGAAAGGCTGATGTTCAAATTAGCTGGAGATTGTACAATTATCATTAAAGAAAATCTTTTGATGTCATGTAAATTTACTCATGCATAATACGGTTTAAAATTTTACATGGTCAGAGTTTTTGTTTCATCATTTAACTTAATTTCATAGTTTATCTTCAAGAGAATAAGTTGATTACCTTGAATTGGTAATGCGAACTTGTGAGTATTGCGATTACTGATCAAACCGAGAGTCCCCCTTGCTTTCCCTTCTCCCTTCTTTCATTTTTCATTTCTTCTTTTCCTCTGAAAGTTTCTATCTGTTCCAGAAAACAGAGGAATATGAAACTTCAATTCAATGGCAGCTATACTAAACAGAAACAGAATTTTGTTACAAAGGCCAATATTGCTAGTATGTTATGTGGATTGTACATGTTAGGTAGATTTTGCTGAGAACAACAATGCCACCATTCTAGACTGACTTCTGTATGCTATATAAAGCATTAACTCCCTCTCAAAGCATTATTACATAAACTCAACTCCCTTCCAATATCATATACAACAACACCAATTTTCTGGATGAGGGATTCATCCTGCATAAACTCAGCTGTAGTAGTACTACTCAATATGGTTCTCACAAACATAAAAGATTTCTAGAAATTTCACTTTCAAAACAAAGTGTGCTTCATTCTCTTTTCTTACACTCAAAAGCTAAGATTTTAATCCTATGTTCAACAAGATTACAATCAAAGTTCAGATTTAGGAAAATTCAGCACACTTTTAGAAACCTTTTTAAAGTCGTAGGGCTAAACTTTTAACCATATTTTGAGTAAAAGCCCATGTCCCTATAGTTGAAAGGGTTTCCAGAAATCATACAAACACATCTAAATAACCCATGTTTTCACACATCCCATTTTCAATCTCAATGGGGTTTCCACTTTCCGAAATTCAATTCTCAAGTTCAAATATTCCGAATTCAGTAGTGTACGTTTGAGCCATCCAAATCTTTATACACACCCTAACGGATTTCCAAAAACTTCAAAGCATTTCAAACATTGATCAATTTCACAAGTAAACTTCGAGAAGGTCATGATTACAATAGATAAAAAATAGTCTTTGAATAATTTGCTTATCTAAGGAACAAACTTTGAGTACAAGTATCATGAGTGCATATATCAAAATAGTACCGAGGTCCTTGGTCCTTCACTTTCAGAACAAAATTTTATCCCGAAACAATTTCCAAAGAAAACTCAGTTGCTAACTTCGCTTTCAAAACAAAATTTCATCCCGAACCAATTTCCAAATAAAGTGAAGTTGGTAACTTCGCTTCCAGTACAAAGTTTCAACCCTGACTAATTTCCAAAGAACGCAAGGTTTCCAACTTCGCTTTCTCTAAATCTGGAAATAATCGAAAATTATCCATATTTTTGGAATTTATTAATAAAAAACCATTTTTTATGGAAAAAAATCCATCTATTGGCTGTCACCTATAATTGTTAAGTACATTCTGAAGGCCAAATTAGTATAAGCAAGAGTAGTTTAATGTATAGATTAACTAACTAGGAATCGCGTATCCAGATATTTTATTTATAGATTGAAAGTGAGAGAGTTTCGTTGGAGAGTTAATATATGCTGCACAACCCTCTTGTTACGGTTATAGTAATAATCCCCCTTAGTTTGTAATGGGATTAGATCGGGAGTTATTGTAATAACTTCTCTCGTCAATGTGTAATTACCCTAAGGCTCTGTTTTATTCTCATGGAATTGGACTCTCAATTCCAATTCTTGTGTTTGTTTGTATAATAATTATAAGAAATGGAATTGTGTGCGCTTGTGTATGATTGGACCCTCAATTCACAATTTCAATTCTTGCTTGTATAATAATTATAAGAAATGAACTGGACCCTCAATTCACAATTTCAATTCTTTTGATAGATCTAAGAATTCTAATTCTATATTATGAATTGTGTGCGCTTGTATATGATTTTTTTTTTTTTTTTAAGTTTGTCCCGCCTCCCCGTATCACCCCACCCCCTATTCCCCAAACCAACATTTTTTTCACCCCAACACCCACAAAAGAAACACCAAGCTTCTGTATTCCCCCACCCCCTCACAAAGAAAAAATTCACCCAGGCCCCATTCACTTCAATTTTAAAATTAATTTATTTTTCCAAGTTTCAATTTTAGTTTTTCACATTTCAAAATAATAAATAAAATAGTTTTAATTATTTTATGTAAGAAACTATAAATTATACATATTTTTATAAAGTTATATATATATATATATATTTGCAAAAAAGTATTATCATTACAATATTTTTACTAGCGTAAGAAAATATAGGATGAAAAAAATTAATTGAACGGAAAAAATAATTTTAAAAAAACTGAAGAAAGAACACGAAAAATAAAATAAAATAAGCAAAATATGGTAATTTATATTTTCTTAAAAAAATACTTAAAACTATTTTATTTGTAATTTTTTAAACTAGAAAATTAAAACTAAAGTTGTTGAAATTTGGGATTTTTTTCCTTTCAGTGGCTGGGTGAGGGAAACTGGGGCTGGGGGGTGGTGGTGGCTGCTTTTGCGTCAAAGGAAAGAGGACGGGGGTTGGGTTGGTGTGGGTGCGGTATTTTTATTTTTTAATTTTCTGTAGTCATTTGAAAAAAAAAATTTAAAACATATTAATTCACATCGTGTCTCGAACTTGACCAAACCTATCGATTCAGTTGGGGTCGATTGTGACACTCCCATTATTAATAATACAAAAAAAAGACTATTTTACCATTATAAATGAATTCTAATTCTATATAAAATTTTAAGTAATCAAACAAAAAAAATTAGCCCTCTGACATTCCTATCATTAAGTGCTGGGATTTTCAGCTAATTAATAAAGTCCAATTTTTTCCTAAAAAAAAAAAAAATTAGAATTGAAATTCAATTTCTACATAATTCTATCACTTTACCAAAGGAAGAAATTCAAGTAGATTTACAATTCCAATTCCAAAATTCAATTCTATAAAATTTTAATTCCAATTCAATTCTAATTCCATTTAACCAAACGACCTAACTGGATTTAGACTGTTACTCCTCCTTCATTACAACATAATGGCGCAGCCGACCTCGAGGAGTGGGGACTAACTCTTCGGACCTCCATACCTTCCGATTTCTGGGCCATATTTATGTTCAAGAGCTTATTCTTTTGTAGTCAAACACAACTAAGAGGAAGGACTAAACACACCAAAAATTAATAATACGGAGTATTAATTTGGCCAAATTTTGTCCACACATACACATCGTTTTCGGAAGGAAAAAAAAAAATACCACACACATCCTTAGGGCCTCTTATTTCCAATTTTGTTTTTGTTTCAATAGTAAATTTAATATATTATAATCATTTTTAATACAACTTTTTACTATTTAACTATACTTTTTTATATTTTTAATATATTTTTACGTTATAAAACTATTTTTCAAAATCATGTTTTTGAAACAATAAAAAGAACAGGTCCTTAGGGTGGAAGAAATTGCCAAACGGGAAGGAAGGAAAGAAATGTTGGTATAATTAGTTATGTATGGCAGGAATTCCATTTCCATTGAGTGATAAAATGAATATAAATTTAATTTAATTTGCTACACCAACACCCAACCTAACCATGCATTACTTAACTGATTTTCTAAAAGGACACTACTATTTTTTTAGTTTTTTCACAACAGCATTTCTTTTCTTCCCATTGTAAAATTCTCTATTTTTAATAGTACCGTCGCCGCTAAACCACTGAATCATTGAATAATGGTTCTTACAATAACATTAATAATGCATTTAAGGTTCTTATTACTAAGAACTGAATAGTTTCATATCAAAACTTTAGTCTTTTCCTTCAATAGTATTATAGTGATTCTCGGATTTTGCTCCCAAGTATATAGCCATACCTCTCCTACATTCATCCTTAAAGGTACTCTTCGATGATTTACAATATTTATAACTACCCCTCTTACTGCATGACACTTACTTAGCCAACGCGTAGATCAGACAAAGATTAATTATATTTATATTAATAGCAATACACAATTAAAAGTGAATGTAGACACATGTAGGAGGAGTGTCAATATCACCCCATGGCCAGCTTAATTAGTAAAGTTAAGGCCGGGCGGAAGCTTTAAATATAGACACTACACATGAATGTATGCCAATGATGCCATTCATTTACATACAAAATATCTTTCATTATTATCTTTATTATCTATTGATATTCATAAATCATTACAAATAGAAATATAAAAAATGACTGGGTCAATGTAATTCATTCCGTAACGTGAATAAACACACATTGTATTGAAAGATACATATAATTCCCTTCTCATACATATATATTTACGATAGGGGTTTGGGATCATCTATCCATTCTTTCTTATCTGTCATTGTTCTTTCACTAAAACGATGTAATTTTTGTGAGGTTGGATAAACCAAATTTTGCTTAGAGAAAAAAAAAAAAAGAAAATCTCATTTTATCTATCCCCATATTTCTATTTTTTACCCGACTAGAGTGAAACTGTGAAAGTAAACTGGTAACAATGACTCTCAATCATTTCTATGTCGGCAAAGCGTACAATCTTATTTGGCTACTTGTCGAACTTATAACTTACTTGTGCCCCACTCTTTCAATTGGGTTTTTTCCTTTTCGGCCGAACCGGGTTTAAACATCAAACCCAAATAAATTTCAACCGATTCAATCCATCCATTTGAAAACACCAATTTTACTAATTTATGTTACCGCGTGGGCTGGGCAGTACGGTATTGACAAATTCATTATTTTCTAAACGATGAGTTAATAATTCAAGTGAAGTGATTGTGGGGTGAAAAAATGCATGGTTGAAAGTTTTGATGAATTCTTTGCAAACGACTTCAATTACTATCGAGATTAAGTGAGACAATCCTTAAGTGATATCGCAAACTGTTGTAGATGGATGTGATGTCAAAGAAATTACTGTGAAAATTATAGATTTATTCGGCGTAACCATGTAAAAATAAATAATAAAAAAGTTAAATTGAACTTTTTTTTGTTTTGACGGAATAGTAATAGCACTAAGTATGAAATAATAGACATCCACTCACATTACATATATATAAAAAAATAAATTATTGAGAAGAAAATGACTTACTTAAGTATTACAATTATCAACCGTTATCTAAAAAGGCGCTAACAGTAGAAAATAAATGCGCCTTTTTATTTTATTTTAATTTAACCATCCAACAAATCATTCGTCCAATTGGGCAACTTTCCTCCTGATTTTTTATTTTATTTTATTTTTAAGGGTAGAGTGGGATGTGAAATTATTAATTTTTTAAAATTTATTTTATTATTATTATTATTTTGCTGGCAAATAGCAATGTCAAGCATGATACGATAACATGATACAAATCTGATATATTAAAATGATATATGCGTAAACTTAAATATGATTTAAATCAAGAAATAACTTTTAATAAATTTTGTTACGATATAAAAACAGACAATTGAATCACTTGCATATTTACTTGTAAGGATTGTTTATTAACTTGGACTATAAGGGGCAGTAGTTAGTGGTCCAAACAACCAAGTTTATAACTTTAATGGGAAAAGAGAAAGAAATAAAAATGATTAATCATCCAACCAAACCAAGTGAGTGTTAATTAAAATGAAAATCCCCACATAAAGACAAAAAGGATGCTATATTTCATTGGCCATGGCTTTCACTTGAAGCATTTTCTTGCCTTGTAATCCTTCTCTTCCCTTCCTTCTCTCTCTCTCTCGGACTTGAATTTCTTCTAATTGTGTTCCCCAGCAGGAAGTACGGAACCGACATGGCTGCTATCTAATGAGTTTCTTCTTCTTCAGCAACTTCTAAGCTCATCAACAGTATCATCGTCATCATCAATCTTGCCTGTATCTTCATTTCGGTCAGACCTCACTTACTCGTTAAGTTGTTCCAGTTTCTTTGTTACGTTAATCAAGTGTTTCTTTGTGGGTCTAATGGTGGTTTCAGCTGCAGTGGCTTAATTTGTGCTTATAATTGGTTTGCTTGTCAGCTATCACAGCTGATCAGAATCTATTGTCCCTTTTTAAAAATCCTTTTTTTGTTTTGCAACCAGTAGTTAATTACCATTTGTAATTTATGCAGAATTTAAGTTGTTCAGATTCGAGAACCAACCGTATTCTACTGTTGTTGGATTCCAATCGAAAAAACCCTTTGTTTTGTTTTGTTTTTTTTGTTTCTTGTTGAATTTCTTGAATTTGTCACCTTTCTTTCCCTTCCTTTTCAGGGCTTTCTCATCTTAAAATTGTATATAACCAGTGGTGTAGAGTTAATAGTTTTTCTCTCCTCCCCCCAAAATTGAATACCTCTGAATCATACGAACTTGTAACTTCAGGAACCAACCATAATGGCCATGCACAGTGAAGGGATTTCATTCTCAACGGTGCCTTGGTTGACCGGCCTCGGATCTCAGCCGGCCGCCGCGGAAGTTTACGATCAACACTTTGACCTGTTCAAGTCTCCGGCGTCCGCGGAAAACCCATCTCGTTCCCGCAAGGAATTTCAATTTGCAGAGGCTAATAGTGATGCTAAGCACGAAACAGGGAAGGGCAACAATCCTAATCAGTTCATCATTTTTCCTGGTAAATAATCTGGTTAAAGATCGTTACTTTTCCATGAATCTTTCTTGATTTTGCTGTTAATCTAAGTCTATGTCCGTTACTGCTTGTCTGAGAGTTAATGTAAAGTATAATACAACCTTAGATAAACATCTAAAAAACAAAAGAAAATTAGTTCTCATTTTTGGCATCTTTTGTGGTTCCAGGAAAGAGCTGGTGGTTGGAAAGCTCTTTGGTAATATATATATAATTAGGACTAGTTCTTCCTTGATTCTTCCGTCATCGTTATCTTTGGTCATTCGTTGTCATTTACCAGTCTTTGAAAGCGTCGAAGACCCTTAGCTTTATCCTCTTGTTTTAGGTGAAATCAGTAGGATGAAAGAACAAAGATGCTTCATGTTCATATTATCATATATAGTTGGCCTTTTCCTTTTCCTGTTCCTCTCCCCTTCACATCAAGAATAGTTTTTGGAACACTATTATGGGAAATGGTCTAAAGATATCAACTTGCAACACACAATTGAGATTTCAAGCTACTCCCTCTCTTCAATTTAAAGAGTTCACTTTAATTGTAATGGAACAGAGAGAGTAATCCAGTATCCACTTTTAGTTCTTTTGATTCAATGATTCGAGTTCATAAATAGTCATAACTAGCCGCTTTTAATAAATTAGTGAGTAACTTCGTTATAAAAAAATAGTTAAGCGACCAAAAATGCACCTTGGCTGAGGTGCCCTAATAACTAATAACTAACATGTTGAATATTGTAGTTTCTTCATTGTTGCTGAACAACAATAAATAGGAAGATGAAGGAATTCATACTGCCCTTACCAAATTAGATTTGTGGCTGTTGGGGAACTGTGCAAACTACTTTTGTGCCACTAAACTATTTAAATAATATATTTCTGGTTAGTTATTATTTTTAAATAATTGGTCGCTTCATTATTTAAAAATTGCCATTTTTAGCAATCTGATGAATTATCACTATTCAATGAAATTTTGGTGGGATCATTGGAATTGTTCAATCCAAGGGTGTTGAAATTTATCATATATCTCAAAGCGACAATTTGAAATAATTAAATGGTTAAATTGTAAAATAATAATAATAATAATAATAATAAAAATAAAAAATAGTGACCAAAATATATGATCCAACTAGTTTGTCCTAGCTATTTATAGATATAGAAAGATAACAATTATTTTAAAGTTAATTGATGGTTATGCTTTGATTAATTAAATTGCTTGCATACATATAATATTTAAAAATTAACTAGTTTCAGAACTACCAAACAAAAAAAGGGCGACTTCCTAAAGCATTTAAGGCTTTGGGCTCTGGGGGTGAGGAATCAAATCCTAACAACTCCCAATTATAGGTGCACCGTACACTATTTTCATGCAGGTACAAGTGGCAGCAGCAGTCAGACGGTCCTTTCAATACTTTTCATTCAATATAAAAAAAAAAAAAATAGTGCTCGTGCATAAAAGTTCTTGCATGTGCTAGGTTTGGAAAAGACAGACATCACACCAGATCTTATGCATCCATGTATCCTATGTATCCTCTCACATAGTAAAAATTATAAACTAATTTTTTTACTCAATGTGAGAGGATACATGGGTATATGGATACAGAGGATTTGATCCTGATGTGCATAGCCTTATATTTTTAAGAAGTTTTTACTGTTTGAACCAATGAGGTTTGAACCAATGAGGTCACTTGTCAGCAGCACCTTGCCACTGCCCCAGAGCTCCCTTCATCCTAGCTCCAAACCATGTTGTTTCTTACAGCTGAAATTTGATTGCAAAGAAGAGATGCCCTTTCTATATCATCATTTATGGTGAATTATAAGCTTGTTAATTAATGAAGAACTTTTCTTGATCTTCAACTGTAATTGGCTTGAAGAATCTCCTGCTTAAGCTTGTTGATTTCCTTAAATTACAAACATAAAAAGATTGTTTAGTTCGTCAATCACCAAATTTGTACTAAATAATGCTAACAGCAAATGTCCCTTCTTCTTCAGGCAACAGCAAAAATCCTCCAAATGAGCAGAAATTTCAACTCCAAAGTACCAACAACATGCAAGCAACATCTTTGGAATATCGAGGGCATATCGAGCTAGGATTCAGTCAGCCTGTGGTAAATTTTGTTGGTTTTTAGAGCATATATAACTATCTCATCATCAAAGCAATATGAACTCCTCTACCTATATCTATCCTGATGTGATCCATTTGCTTGCTTTAATTTGTGGTGGTTAAGGTTTGTGCTAAATATCCTTACGGAGAACAGTGTTATGGAGGCTTCTCATCTTATGGGCCTCAGCTGACTACTG
Source organism: Leptodermis oblonga (assembly GCA_016801395.1). Taxonomy (NCBI): domain Eukaryota; kingdom Viridiplantae; phylum Streptophyta; class Magnoliopsida; order Gentianales; family Rubiaceae; genus Leptodermis; species Leptodermis oblonga. The sequence continues at coordinate 5,550,101 of CM028750.1, read as the reverse complement.
TATGTTTTCTATAAAGTCTTCATTTTGCTTAAATTATCATCATTATAGCTATGCTCCTAATCTTCTTGCTTCCTGTAAAATGTTACTCCCTCTTTCCTATATAAAGAGTCATATTTCAAGTTGTACCTCGTGTGTCAGGGTCGCATCATGCTGCCATTGAATTCCACCACTGATGAAGCCCCAATATTTGTGAATGTCAAGCAGTACCATGGAATATTGAGGCGCAGACAGTACAGGGCAAAGGCAGAACTGGAGAACAGGGCTCAGAAAAACCGCAAGGTAGATCAATTTGAATTCAAGTCCAAATTTTTTTTGGCATTATGCCACAAACATGACATGCTATATTTGAATATCAATGAATCAACGTGTGTCTCGACCCTACACGATGACTAGATATGATATATGATCCACCTAGTAGGATAAACGCTTAGTTGTTGTATGCCTTAAACAGCAAGCAAATTCCATTGTTTCCGAATGTATTGTTAAATTTTAGGACAATTTAATCGATTCTAGCTATTGCCTCACAGCCATATTTGCACCTGTCTCGCCATCTGCATGCAATGCGGCGTCCGAGAGGTTGCGGTGGTCGTTTTCTCAACACAAAGGCTTTGAATCGCGGCAGGGGAGGAGGAACTGATAACAAAAGGGCTGAGAAGGGACGATTTTCTCAACCGACTGAGTCCCAGACTTCTGAGGTCTTCCAGTCGGACAGTGGAAATTCTGGTTCTCTGAGAGAATCCAACGCTTTCAGATCAAACCATATGGGCTCGGAGGTGACTAGTGTGTATTCAAGGAATGATCTTGATCCCTTTCCTTTCACCAATCTCTGCCCAACAATTCATCATCCTCTTCCTAATTTGATGAATTCTGGTCATGGCATTGTCCTTCCGAGTACATGGGTTGCGGCGACCGAGAGTTGCTGCAACCTCAAGGCATGACTAGAGGAGATTGGATGGAATTTGTTTCCTGTTTCTTGGCCTCAAATTCCATCCAAGACCAACCAAGTGGAAACATCGGTTCTACCACCATTTGGTTGCAAAAGGCAAATCATTCTTGGCTTATCAGCATTAGGGTCCTGAGCCGTCTCTGCATTCTATGCCATAACAGGCAAAATGGAATAGTTGGAGACACCAGGCCTAAATGCTCTGTAAAATAGAAAACTGTGTGTCTGGTTCCCCACTATTTGAATAATATGAAACTTCCCCAAGTTTGGTAGCGGTGAGTGCTACACTGTTGATGAAATTTGCTGTTTTCTGGAAGCTGTGACTTAAGAATGGCGTGGAAGGTTCGTTCTCTACGTCTTAAAGTAGGGGGGCCATTTTCTTTGAATTACTGGTTTGTTTTCATGTTTAAGCTTTGTTGAAATAAGTTTACATTCTTCTGGAGTCTTTGAACCCTGAAGTTAAATGATTCATGTACTGTAAAACTGGATTTGGGATTTGCTGTTTCAGAAAAAATTTCCCTTTTGTTTCCACTCTCTTCCGGTTAAGTATTGGTTAGGAAGGTTTACCGTTCTTGTTCCTAAATCCAAGAAGGATAGAAGATATGCTGCTGATTAAGCTCTCTTGGCATGAACGGGTTCCTGATTTTTCTGTCTTCAAGGTATACAAATGGTAAATTGTTCTCATTTCATCAAGAAAACTGGACGTGATCGGATCGGAAATGAGGAGTGCAGAAGTGAAACTGTTGATCATCTTTCTGGTTTTGGTTTTGGTTTTCATCCCATCTCAAGGCGGTGTGTTTCAGAAAGTCAGTGTTACTGTGATAAATGGGCTTGGAACAGGGAAGATTATGAACATTCACTGTCGATCGAAGGACGATGATCTTGGTCGGAATGCCATTTCCTATGGCCATTCTATATCCTGGAGTTTCCGGGATAATCTGTGGGGGACTACTCTGTTCTATTGCGATGTGGATTGGTCCGAATCTCCGGCGCCTAAGCGTTTCTACGCGTACTCCCACAAACGCGACGGCCGGCGGTGCCACTCGGAATGCATCTGGATGATTGCAGAGAATGGACTTTTGTATGGTCGGAATCCTAATTCTGGAAGCTGGGATTTCTTGCCGTACCAAACTGTATAGTTTAATTGTAAAAGAAAACACACACCAAAACACAGGATAAAGTACACTTTGGCTTCATTTTTCTTCCTCTTCAAGAGTTGAACTTGGTCTTGTGTGAAGACACAAGTTCGGAGGAAACTAGGTTATTTATAGGTAAAATTTGAACATTTCTTTAGTGGGGGAAAAAATAAAAATTCAATCTTTTCTTGAACCACGACTTACATTTTACCAAACTACGAGAGATTCACGCTTTCTAGAGAATCCCCCTATCCTATCTCTCCATTCTTCTTCCTCCTTATCCATTTTCCCTTTCAAGTTTCAACTTTTTGCCAGAATTCTCATATTTTTGGCAAAAATGTCAGCTTCTTTGTCAGTGAGCTTTGCGAAGGCCACTGCTATCACCGGTTCTTCATCGAACCCAGCATCTTCTTCAATTGAAAACCTTTCTTTCTCTAGCATTCAGCTCCCATTCAAAGCAGCAAAACCCATAAAATTTTCCAAGCTTAAACCCCATCATGACCTTGTTGTAAAGTCTGCTCCTTTTTCACTGTTCCTTTGTGCTTCGGCCTCTTTCGATGGTTTTGAAGCCTCCGAGGCAACAGAATTACTTGAGGACGAAACGGGTTCCCAAGATGAAGAAGACCCGGAAGAAGAAGAGGAAGAAAATAAGGCTTCTGTGTCTCAATCAAACGAAGGTCGAAGGTTATACGTGGGAAATTTGCCTTACTCGATGACTTCTTCCCAATTGGCTGATGTCTTCTGGGAATGTGGTCGTGTTGCTTCTGCTGAGGTCTGTTCTTAGTTTCCTTTTCTTTAATTTATGAAGATAATGTTCAGTTGAGGTCTTTTTTCAGCTTTTCTTGACGCTATAATTCATAAGGATTGTATATTTGAAGTTGAATAAAGTTAAGGAGAAACTGACAATATCTTCTGTGGAAAAGATTGTTTATGACAGAGTGACGGATAGGAGTCGTGGATTTGCATTTGTTACAATGGGGAGCTTTGAGGAAGCAAAAGAGGCAATTCGGTTGTTTGATGGATCTGTAAGTGCCTTCATTCTCTTCATACAGCACTTTTTTACTTCCTTTTTTGTGTCTTCAAGATCAACTGCTCTGTTTAGCTTTATCAAATTCTTGTTGATTTAGATTCTGTGCAGAGCTTACATAGTAAATCACGTATACCCTTTGATGTATTGCGCATAGCCTTTGATGAATCGTGGACTTATTATAGCCTATGATGTATTGAATTTAGTTGCCTATGTATTGTCTGTTGTTCACTGGATTCATTCTTTGCTCTTTTCCATTTGTGCTAATGCAATGCAACTCCTGTGAGCAGCAAGTTGGAGGCCGCACAGTGAAGGTAAACTTCCCTGAAGTGCCGAGAGGCGGCGAGCGAGAAGTTATGGAGCCGAAGATCAGAAGCAGCAACCAAGCTTTTGTAGATAGTCCTTATAAGGTCTATGCAGGAAACCTGCATTGGGGACTGACTTCTCAGGGTCTCAGAGAAGCTTTCCAAGATCAGCCAGGATATCTGAGTGCCAAGGTTGTGTACGATCGGGGCACCGGAAGATCACGAGGGTTCGGGTTTATAAGTTTCGATTCGGCTGAAGATGCTGATTCTGCACTCGAGGCCATGAATGGAGTGGTAGGTCATCAACTTCATGCTAACTACATTGCTGCTATTTCTCCTTACAGTTTCTTCAGGAGTAGTTTTTTTACTTATTTGTTTGTCTGGGAAATTTCTTCAGGAGTTGGAAGGGCGTCCTCTAAGGTTGAATTTGGCGTTGCAGAAACCTTCTCCAGTTCCTTCACCAGCAATTGAGTCTGAGGAAGCTGAAAGCGATCAAATGATCTCAGGTGTTAGTGCCTAGGAATTAAGGGAAAAAAACGGAAGAAAAATGGTATATTTCTGAAGTAAAATTGAGGAGTCGAGGAGGCCTTAGATGGGTTGCCTTTTTTTGGTTTTTTTGACATGAATATGGTGCTGAGTTCTGTTGGCTTTCCAGCCTTCCTTCTCCTTTGAAAGAAGTGAGAATCTAATACTTCTTTAACACGAATCCAATCATTTTCATTTCATCCGGGAGGAACTATCTTCTCAAATGATCCAATAGCGTTCCATTAGATAGGAACATATTTGATAAATATTGACAATTCAATGTGATTTTCTTGCGTTTTCTTGATAAACCAGCATTTTGCTCAACTACCATATGTAGACTTCAAGATTGGGAGAGAGAAAGTTGCTCTCTAGAAGTTGGAACCATACATTTGACATTTCAAATCTATAAAAACTGCAGTTAGGAAAATGGCAACAACAAATGCGTTCAGTAGTCACTGACCAACAAATAACAAGAGAACACGGTAATCTTTTGGAGCAAGATAGAATGGAACAAACTTCTTGTGAGGTGGATAATGGTACTGTCAATTCAGCTGAGATAGTTTGTAGAAGTTGCAAGAAAGTCGCGGGGGGTGGGGTGGAATTCATTGCTCTCTGTAGTCCTCTGTGTTTCAGGCTGAGGTTCTTTCGGCTTCGCATCTACTTGCAGCTTGAGAGAACAGAGAAAGCTCTGGTTGGAAGACAGAAGTTTTTAGCATCTTTTACACAGCACCATGGCCAGCAAGGGGTGCATCGGCTGCGGAGTCAACATCTTGAGGGAGAAAACCCTAATCAAGAACAACTAGTTTTTAAAAGCTTAACATATAAGACAACCCTGCTTGGCTGAAGACAAATTCTAAAATGTTTCCCAACAGACTGCAAAACCAGTAAAATGCATAATTTGAAGGCATTGAACAAACATGAAATATATATAAATGATAACCTGCAAGTGTTGTGGTACAATGTCTTGCTCGTTTGGTCTATGTCAGCTATCCCTTTGCAGCCAGCGACCACTTCAAGCACTTGCCTATATATCATTTCAGTTTAAATTAGATAAAAAAAGCTGAAGAACAACAGATACAGTGCTTGAAATTACTCTTTGGTAGGCAAGGGAAAAGTCATATAATGAAATATTGAAGTTAAGAAAGGCCTAATGAAAAATGCAAGAAGAAAAAAAGAGTTCTTTTCACTTTGACCACATACCGCACCAGACATGGTTCATTACGTCCTTTAATGGTGCATTCTTGATCATGTCTCTCTTTCTTCTTTGATGGCCATGAAGATTTCACATATTTAATCCCTGCATGAGTATTTTTTATTTCACAATATGGAGAATCTGTTTCGATCATCATTCTCTCTAATGGGATGCCCCTTACAACATCAAGGTTCTCAGCTGTCTTGAGAGAGCAACCATTTACACCTTCCAAAACAAGAATAAGAAAGGAATATCAACAACAGATTCATTATAAATCACTACAAATGTTCAAATCCAAACCCCAACAACAAAAGCTTAAAGAATGCATAAAGAACCAAGAAGAACATTCACCTATAAAAAGATAAGGGAATAAGAGAAGTTTATCACGGTCTTCTGCACTGCCAGTAAATGAGTGAGCAACTCCTGCAATGAATCTAATGGCATGGAAACAAAGATAATACTGAGTGCACAAGACAAGAAAAACTGTTTTTCTCGATGATGCACAATAGACAGCAATTTACCTCTCTTTGTTCCTCTCTAGTATGTCACAAAAATCCTCAGCAGCTGCTCTCATGTGAAGAAACATTGGAAGCTTCGTAGTATGTGCTAATTCGAACTGCTTTTCAAAATACCTGCTTTTTAGCATAGAAAAAGATAACTGAAACTGTGGAAATCAGTAAAACAATACTAAAGAACTGAAGAAAATGGATTGATCTTCCTATACAGCACCCAGATCAACAAATACACATCCTAGCAAGGAAATTCAAGTGGAAGCAATAAAGCTTATCATCTCAGAAGAAAGCACATACTTCTTTTGAATCTCAGGTGAACAAAAATGAAGCCTGTCATAGTCCAGTCCACATTCACCAATTGCCACCACCTAGTCAAGTTTAATCCAAGGCATCGCAAAATTTACTAGATTATACATCCATGAGAATTAAGTGTACAAATGCATCTCTCTATCGCTACCCAAATAAAACACTAAATTCAGCACACCTTTCCTTTCTCAACCCCTTCTTTAGCCAATGCAAGAAGAGACTGAAAATGCTTTTCAGGATCCCCACTCTCTTCAAATTCCTGAATAGAACATAACGGTGCAAAAGTCAGCAGCATATCCATGAATCCATGCCTCTTTCATACACATTGATTAACTTCGGAATTCATATTAAACATAATGAAGACAGTAACAACTGACATTGCATCTTGTTGGATGCACTCCAACCGTACAGAAAAGTCTTGCTGCAAGAAAACGAAGACAGACCAGTTAGCCAACACGTATGTAATTAGTAGTCAATGGCTTAGAAAGATCCAACAATAAACAGAAGAAAAGACAAGGTTACACAGGAAAAAGCAAATGCATGCAACAGACCATCAGTTTCTGCAATAGCAAGAGCTTCCTTCGATTCCTCTAACGAGCCACCGGTAACCTAGGAGAACAAACTTAAGACAATTAACGAGTAGCTCTGTTCCCAAAAAGTAAACAATAAATGTTAACCAACTAAGATAAGAAAATTCTACGTTCTCTTTATTTGAAGAAAACAGAACTGTAAACTGCCAAATATTAAGATTCATACTTAATACTAGACTGAAAAAGCTTTAATTTTCTCCCATTTTCTGAGAAACCAACAATTAATTTTCTCACATTTTCTGAGAAACCAACAATCTGAGGTAATTATCTAAAATTGAGATAATTTCATTCAACGTAAATATGCCGAGCAGATGAAATTGAACTATAGTCACACAACATAACATTGAAAAAAAAAAAAAAAAAAATCAATTCTTTACATCACACAAACAAATAACTGCATCCAAAAAGTTCATCGGGAGCTAGAATTTACAATAATTCGATCAACACCAGCATTCCAAGCCCTGTTCAATACCGCACCAATATCTGCCTCGTGGTATTGCTTGCCATTGTATATACCTTTAAACATGCCATCTGAAATGGGTTTTCCATATAAAATCAGATCGTAAGCAAATTCAGCATCGCAAAATGAGTTCTGGGAGGATTGAAGAAGAACAAATTATAAATGATATTACCTGTGAAATTGACTGCTATGTCTGCGGAAATTAACAAACAAATAGAGTTAGTCAGCTGCATAAGATTTAAAAGTGGGTTTTTTTTTTTATGTAAAGCAAAAAAAACGTCGAACGGAGCTACTTCTTGCCTATCATTCGAACGTTCGACATTGCTGACGATGGCTTAGACGCCCGGCACCGGCAGGTGAGAGCTGAGCAGAAGGACGACAGAGTGGCCGGGCGAGGTTGAGGATATATGAGAAAGCGCTGTACGAAAGGTCTCAAAATCATTTGCGCACGACTTTAGTTGACTATTCCCATTCCCTCCAGACGCTTTCAGTGATAAATGCTTTTTCTCTTTTTTTTTGGTCCTTGACAAAAATTGCATGTTTTGCGAGACTAACGATTATTACTTTTAAAAAGCATATTACAATAATAGAATATCTATCTAATTTTTCTTGTTGTACTTGACCTTCTTTTTTTTTTTTCTTTACTTCAAATTATGATCAAAATCATCATGGCCATTCCTCACCTCCAAAAATGAAACCTGTGAAGAGTATTTTGGAACCTGATTTATCAAAATCATCATCTGACTCATAAACCTGAGAAAGTGAAAATAGAAAAGAAAAACCTGTGTGGCAAAGACAAGTTATAAATATCATAAAACAGTAATGAAGAAAGTGAAATACTGCACAAATATTGTGTAGCAACAAATGGTAGAATTCCTGAGATCACATTAAAAAATTTCTGCAAGAAATAACTCTTCCTTCTTGATATCACTCTATTGGTACATAGCAGCAACCAATTGCAAATGGATGTAAAAAAGAACAATATTAATAACAATATTGAAAGATAAGTCCACCAATCTTACGTGACCTCCAGCATCCGCATTAGATTTATCTTCAACTCTAAACATGCCATCTTTTTCCAGAATCTGCTATATACTGTCAATGAATACGTCAAGAACAATCTCAAACTCAATGGTGTCCAGCTCAAGAGAAAACCAAGTATCATCATGTCTTTCATTAAACTATACCTGCAAATTATCCTTGTCCAATTGTTCTAAACTACCATTTGGGGATTCCTCCTCCACACCGCGGCGAGGATTGTCATAGTGTTCCTCTACATCCTATCAGAATTCCAAAAGTCCGCAATACAGGAAATCCACCAATATGATATACAACAGAAAACCAGTTATCAAACAATAAAAGAAGTCTGCAAAAACAGTCCCCATTCCCCCAGCGAAAAAGGGGACAAAAAATGTATCCACTCAATGTTCCATAAATGGTCCAGGTTACCTGTGATGAATGAGAGTCTTCCAATAAGCCAATTTTATCCAGGGTATCAGCATTTACAGAATATTCTTCTAAGTTTTAGCTTGTTCACTTGTTTGTTTTTCCTTCAAATTGGCATATTCAGCTTCTTTTTTGATCTTTTCTTCTTTTTCTTTTTGCAGTCGTTCTTTCTCCCATGCCTTTTCGATTTGTTCTTTGCACTCTACAGTACTTAAAGCAAAAAAAATGAATGTGATCCTAAGAAAATATTTATCCAACACTTGAAGTAAATCAAATTGGTATTGGTCATATTAATGGTAAAGTAATGAAAATCAACTCAGGTCTAGGAGTCTAGCAAATTTCAACATACCAAAATCATATAGGAGATTCCACGATTCCCAAGTTGATTATTGTGAATGAGTAACTATGTCTCACCTTTGCATGGTAGGTAATGGAAAAAACAGCCTTATATGGGTACAAAATAGAATAGGATGGAAGCATGAAGTGCAACCTAAAAAGATTGAAGCCAAAGAACTTCAAATTCCACCACTGATGTGTATTGAGGAATATGCAAGTATATGGGAAATCAGGTGATAAGAGAGGATAACAAAATCAATGACAACAGTTTTATAAGGTGAAATGAATCAACATACCCTCAAGTTGTTGAACCAGGCCCCTAAGTATCTTTTCTTCATTTTTCAACTTTGACAATTCAGCCTCTTCCTTAGCTATTGCTACTTTTGCTTGTTCAACTTCTTGTTTGGCCAGCCTCCCAACAAGTATTTGAACACTTAACTTGTCCATCATACTCATCACTCCCATTACAACAATCTGCTCATGGAGCAGAGTTGAACCATGGAACAAGGATTTAGATATTAAATTAATGTGAATGATAAATTAGGACGCCTGAAATCATCACCAATTAAGGAAAGGTGAAACCATACAAGAAAGACAATTATGTGAACAGCTCTCCTCTGGAACTCCAAATACAATCCTATTTGCAAGCTTCGTCGTGGCAGTCAAAGCATATCCACAAAAATATTAGGGAAAACAAATTAGTATAAAACTTATAATCCCAAATAAAGATCTAAAAGCACTAAAACCTGTATAAGCCAATTACTTGAGGTCTGCTGTACAGATTATAGAATTTCAAACAGCTTTTATTATACATTGAGATGCCAAGCCACAAAACATGCATACACATTGGAGCATCTAGAAGAAAGGAAACAGAGAGATCAATTGTGAAATATTAACACAAGCAACAGTGCAAAACTATAAAACCGCCACACCAGCAGAGAAGACTGGTGTAGGAAATACATGAAAAGAAGTCACAGACCAAGTTATGTGAACTTTCACTTAAAGTTGCAGCCAACTCCACGAGTGTTATTGCCTCCACGTGAAGAGTTTCAACTTCATTACTATTCCCCTCGTTCAAAACCGAACCAGAAAGCTGTTAACTTCTCAAAATCGAGCTTCAAACTTTGAGCTTTTATCTCCAAACTCTACAGAAAGTGGGCCAAAATTAAAAAAGATACTCACAGAAAATAAAAATCCCACACTCCCTCGGCCCGAAACACATCAAGTGTAGAAGGTAATTAAGGACTGTCCTGAATGTCAACAAAACATAATGCTGCAGCATACAGGAAAACACCCTGTAAATTACAGAATGAAGCAAAGAAGAACAGGAAAAATAAAGAAAATCAATCAACATAAAATAAAGGAAAATATAACCATAAGAATGGACAATCTGAAACTACAATATAGCTCTTTCTGAACATGGAGGCAACAATAAAATTGAAGAAAACTCAAGATTCTTATAGCGCACCTTAAGTGGCTAGGCATCTCACTACCATTTGAGCATGCCTTAATGCAAGGGAACAACGTAAGCAGCACCCTCAAGAACCACTTGACTGAGAGTTCAAGATATGCAAAAGAAACTGAAAAGGTAGCCTAGCAGTGAAAGGTTGCACATTTTGCCATCTCCTAAATCAAGAAGGAAAGGGCAAAGTGTTGCACTCAAGTTGGTAACATATTCATTCCAGTGTATTGAATAAGATGCACTGTCTCTGAGTGTACCTCCCAACAAATATTTCAACACTTAACTAGTCCATCATACTCATTACTCCCATCACAGTAATCTGCTCAAAGAGCAGAGTTCAAGCATGGAACAAGGATTTAGAAATAAAGTTAATGCGAATGACGAGAACTAGCGGCTAAATCTCAAAATTGAACAGGGCTAAATAATGGTAAATACTAGAAAAATAATCGAAGAGAAGTGCATAAAACGTAAAGGAATAGAGCTTGTACTTGAAATTTTTAATGGTGAGACTGTAGTTACAACAGTATATGAAACACAATTAACAAACAGATTAATTAAGCATCATCGAAGTTCAGATCAGCAGAGTAACAAATACAAATCATGTTCAGATACAACCGCCACGATGACGGAGAACAAGGTGGAGTATCGACTCCTTCTGTGCGCCCATCTTCTTCGAGGTGCTTCCCAGCAAATATCAGCCTATGTTGATCACGCGGGATGCCTCTTTGTCAATCGTGTCGGAACTCTCCACCTCCAGGGTAATAGTTTTACCGGTGAGTATCCTCACGACGATCAGCATGCCAGATGAAGAGTCGACTCCTTCTGGATGGTTCACCCCTCCTCCAACTGCTTCCCAGCAAAGATTATTCTCTAAGGGATCCCCTCCTTATCTTGAATCTTCGCCTTCACTCTCAACCTCTAACGTGAGTCTTGCCAGTTAGGGTTGTGCAGAGTGGACTCCTTCTGAATGTTGTAATCCGCAAGGGTTCTTCCATCTTCCCGGAGCGAATATGTGGCCCTTCTGGTCCTGTGGTATACCCTTATCCTGAATCTCTGCCTCTCAACGTTATCGATCGTATCCGAACTCTCTAGCCTCTAGGGAGAGAGATATCGTATTGCCGCCGATTATGGTTTTGACGAGCAGCGACCTGCCGGAGGAATGCCCTCGCCGGAGATCTGTACATTCCAAAATACGATAGACACAATAAAATTGAGACATAAATTTTCTGATTATTGCCGAGCATCGATCAATTGCTGTATTTATAGACGATATTGGCGCGGATTCCTTATGCGAAGCTAAAACGCGCTTTCGGAATTCTTACGCAGTCTAAAACTCGCTTTCGGAATTATTACGCTAAGGTATAACGCGCTTTCGGAATTCTTAAGCTAGGGTAGAACGCGCTTTCGGAATTCTTACGCTAAGATAAAACGCGCTTTAGGAATTCTTACGCGAAGGGGTGCCGCGCCTTCTGTTGCTTTTTATTTTTATTTTTAAAGGCGCTTCTGTTTTGGGCCTATAAATCAGGCCCAGTTCAGAAATTTTAGAATTCCCCCTTATTTATTCATTAATTATTAATATAAATAATAATAAGAAATGTTCATAAAAATGAAACATATAAATCAGAGTAATAATATACTCAGCAACAAATCATAGCAACTTTTTTATAGTAACTTATGTGGCATTCATTCATTGCCCAATTATTTGATATTAATGAAAATGTAACTAATCAATGCATGCCACATGAGTTGCTATCAAAAAGTTGTTATGATTTGTTGCTAAAACTATCATTACTCAAATTATAAATCAAAATAATTTTTTCATCACGTAATATTACTCATCTCAGTAATATCTTTTATAAATTTTTGTGTCACTTGCATCTTGGTTCAAAAATAAAATTTTTGAAAAATAAATTTAAAATTCCAAATAATATTATAAGTCCAGTTGATTAACTAACCGATTTAACCGCTAAGCTGGTAATTCTATATTTTTGTTTATTAAATTTATTTTATTTTGTTTTCATTTAAAAAATAAATAAATTTTGTATGTAATTACTACAAGTGTATAAACAAACACAAATGAATATGAAAGTAAAATAAATGAATAAAGATAGCTATTATATTTGTAACAAGCTCTAACAACAATTGGTCGTTTATTTCTTTTTAACATTTTTATATATATATGAAAAATTGATGTATCGTAAAATTATAAAATAAATTTTTTAAATACATAATATATGTCAACTATAGTTCATAAGTGAAAAATTTTGAATATATAATATATAGAATGAGAAAGGTAAAATCATAGGTGAAACTATAGTATCTTAAAATGAATCTTTCAAGTATTTAATTTTGCTTCGTATATATTCAACTATTCTTTACGCCGGTCTGAGAATCGGGTTTGAGTTTTTAGGTAGAGACCAAATGGGTTGAGACATAGAATAAAGAAACGTCGTTCTCAGACCCTAAACCACAACACAAATTCCACCACCATCCGGTCCGCCCCGCCGCCGTGTCACAGCCGCCGCCATCGCCGGCGGCCCAAAACCTAAATCCCCAAAATCAAATTCTTCTTCTTCTTTTTTCTGTTTCAATCAAATGGGTTTGAGCTTGAAGTCCATATTTTTTCCAAATTTGAGATTTGGGGATTCAAATTTAAAATAAACAATCACAATTGGGTTTGTGAGTAATTGTGGGGGAGGAAGAGGAAGAAGTGCGAAGAAGAAGAAGAGGAAGAAGAAGAAGAAGAGGAGGAGGAAGGGCCGGCGGCACGAAGAAGAAGAAGACCACCGGCGGGAAGAAGAAGAAGAAGAAGAAGAGGAGGAGGAGGAGGAGGAGGAGGAAGGGAAGAAGTGTGAAGAAGAAGAAGAAGAGGGCAGCGGGAAGAAGAAGGAGGAGGAGGAGGAGGAGGAGGAGGAGCTGAAGAAGAAGATGCGAGAAGGAGAAGAAGAAGAAGAAGAAGCTGGGAACCAAGAAGAAGAAGAGGAGGCCAGTGGCGGCGGCGGGAGGAGGAATGCGGCCGCGGCAGTGGGAATTGAGTTTGTGAACTGGGTTTGATTTTTGGGTAAAGAACATGGGGTTGGGTTCGATTTTTGGGTTGAGACCCAAAAAATTGCCAAACCCGATTATGAGAACCGAGTAAAGAACAAGCCCTTAGTGGTGGGATAGTTTCTTAAAATAATTATAGACTTTTCCATATATAAAACTCGCTTAATCGATGAGAAAAAATTCAAAAAAGATACAACACCGATTAAGCGTTTATAATCGATTAACTGATAAATCTACTATAAATCGGTTCGATTGTAGTCCAGTTATTGGTTTACCGGTTCGATTTCAATCCAATTACTGGTTTACCAATTCGTTTTCAATCCAGTTACTGGTTCACCAATTCGGTTTCAATCCAGTTACCGGTTCACCGCTCTTTGTCCGATACATGTTCAGCTACTGGTTTACTGATTCGATTTCAATTCCGTCACTAATTTACTAATTCAGTTTCAATCCAATTGCTGGTTTACCGATTCAGTTTCAATCCAGTTCACTGGTTTTTGTGAACACCCTAATAAGACTGGAAAACGTGATATTCCCGAGAACTGATTTTACCTTGGCACTTCAATCTAGTGATTTCTAGGCGTGGCATGGTGATCTCTTTCCCGCCTGAAAAGGCTTACATTTCCCGCCCCGCCTTTGCCCTTGCCATTTATGATCCTTTTAACTCTCTCCCAATTCCCGTAAACAGCAACTTCACAGTAAACAATGGACGGTGAAGTTCCCGAATCATCTTTGCTGAAGTCCGTCGATTTCCTCTCTGCCTCAGTAAAGTAAATCAATTAAACTTGTTCTAATTTCATATTTACAGGGTTAGGGTTTTTGTTTTTTTAGTGAATTTTTATTTGATCAGCTGTTTGCATTCATGTTTTTTTGTCATTGATTCTGCGATCATTTTTGCTAAAGAAATATTGTCGATGAAAGTAAACTGGATTTAGAGGGAAAGCACGGGATATGTCAGCCCTTTTTTTTTTTTTTTTTTTTTGGGATTAATTTTGAGAAAGAAAGAAAATCAATGGGTCGGAAGAGGGAATTAGGGATCTGAGTTCCACATTTGTCATAGCAAAGCCATCAATTTGTCGGTTTTGAAATTGTATCTGGGGACATGGCAGACTTGTTTCTGCAATAGAGTGGGGAAGACAAATATTTGTGTGAAAGAATCCAAATTTACTCACAAAGCCAAAAGTATTACCCAGCTTTCATTTGAATTTCTGGGGTTTTCTAATGGGCTTCCTGAAAAGGTCCCATCTTTGGAGTTTCTTTGGCGTACTTAATTAATTTATTTACTGATTAATGTTTCTTATGAATTCAGTTTGTAATGTCTCTTGTTGATCCCTGCACGGCTAACCAATCTTGTTGTGTGTAGCTGTTTGGATATGGAGATTGCAAGCATTCCTCCGCCCATTCTTGCCTTTGAAAGTATCTTCTGCCCTATAATGGAAGCGTTTGTTATGGAGACTGTCAAAATTGCCGCGAGCTTGCTTCTTGGGCTGATATATGTTCACGCAAGTATTTCTGAGACTAATGGGATACGGGACAGTTTTTCTTTTCAGTTAATGAGCAAGGGAAAAAAGGCCGAAGGTGAAAATGTGGATGACGGCAACATTGGGGATGATGGTGCTGGTCACTGTCAATGTGGCGGAGGTGCCAATGGTGAAAATGGTGATGCATTTGATTGGGTGGGGCACAGTAGTGATGGAGAAGATGATCATGAAACTGATGAAGGTGATGCTGGTGATGAAGGAGGAAAAGATGATGGTGGAGAAGGAGGAAAAGATGATGATAGCTACTACGAGGATGAGGATGAGGAAGAAGAATGTAAAGAGGACGATGAATATTTCAAGTATTTAATTTTGCTTCGTATATATTCAATTATATAGGTCAAATTTAGTGATGGGATAGTTCCTTAAAATAATTATAGACTTTTCCATATATAAAAACTCGTTTAATCGATGAGAAAAAATTCAAAAAAGATACAACACCGATTAAACGTTTATAATCGATTAACTGATACAACGACTATAAATCGGTTCGATTTTAGTCCAGTTATTGGTTTACCGGTTCGATTTCAATCCAATTACTGGTTTACCAATTCGTTTTCAATCCAATTACTGGTTCACCAATTCGGTTTCAATCCAGTTACCGGTTCACCGCTCTTTGTCCGATACATGTTCAGCTACTGGTTTACTGATTCGATTTCAATTCCGTCACTAATTTACTAATTCAGTTTCAATCCAATTGCTGGTTTACCGACTCAGTTTCAATCCAGTTCACTGGTTTTTGTGAACACCCTAATAAGACTGGAAAACGTGATATTCCCGAGAACTGATTTTACCTTGGCACTTCAATCTAGTGATTTATAGGCGTGGCATGGTGATCTCTTTCCCGCCTGAAAAGGCTTACATTTCCCGCCCCGCCTTTGCCCTTGCCATTTATGATCCTTTTAACTCTCTCCCAATTCCCGTAAACAGCAACTTCACAGTAAACAATGGACGGTGAAGTTCCCGAATTTGGGAAAACTACAAACTGCTCCCCCTCAGTTATTGAAAGTTACAGCTAATCCTCTATTGATCCAACTTCCTTTTTATTTCTCTTGTTAGTTATGAGATAAGTATATTTTTGTTTTTCAAAGTTGAATTTTTATGACGTTGAGTGTGGCATGTAAACTTTTAGGTTTAGTGGAATCACGACATCAGTGTGGCATGTAAACTTTCAGGTATTGTGAAATTTCCGACTAAAAATTCAGGTGAGTCAATAAGGTTAGATGTAATTTTCAATAAGTAAGCCGTCTATTTATAATTTTCTCAAAACTCGGGTTCACCCTAAAACTAATTTGATTGGAAAAAAAAAAGAAGAAAAAAAAGAAAGAAAATTCTGATTTCTCGGAACAAAGTTATGGAAATATCGTACATGTACATAGGCATCCCTCTTATTATGATCCTTTTAACTCTCTCCGAGTTCCCATAAACAGCGACTTCACACTTCACAGTAAACAATGCATGGTGAAGTTCCCGAATCATCTTTGCTAGAGTCCGTCTATTTCCTCTCTGCCTCAGTAAAGTAAATCCATTCAACTTCTTCTAATTTTATACTTTCAGGGTTAGGGTTCTTGTTTTTTTTTTTTTTTTTTTTTTTTTTTTTTGCAGTGAATCGTTATCTGATCAGCTGTTTGCATTCATTTTTTCGTCATTGATTCTGCATGCTTTAACAAATGTTGATAAGTTAGCAATTATTAATCATACTACTGAACAATAAGATGAAAATGATGAATATATTCAAGTACAAGATGGTAGTGAATTTCTCATTTATGTTATTTCTGTTCATTTTATTGGAAATCCAAAAGAAGAGTTAGCAAGCACAAAAGTGATATTGTCAATGAAAGTAAACTGGATTCAGAGGGAAGGCGCGGGATATGGCAGCCCTGTTTTTTTCTGGGATTAATTTTGAGAAAGAACGAATTTCTGGGGTTTTCTAATGGGCTTCCAGAAAAGTTCCCATCTTTGGAGTTTTTTATCGTACTTGTTATTACTTATTTACGGATTAATGTAATGGGCGTTATTATTACTTTTCATGTTTCTTACGAATTCAATTTTTAGTGTCGGCTTACCAATCTTGTTGTGTGTAGCTGTTTGGATATGGAGATTGCATGCATTCCTCCGCCTATTATTGCCTTTGAAAGTATCTTCTGCCCTGTGATGGAAGCATTTGTTGTAGAGAGTGGAGACTGTCAAAATTGCTGCCAGATGGCTTCTTGGGCTGATATATGTTCACGTAAGTGTTTCAGAGACTAGTGGGATACGGGACAGTTTTTCTCTCCAGTTAATGAGCAAGGGAAAAAAGGCCGAAGGTGAAAATGTGGATGACGGCAATATTGATGATGAGGATGATGCTGGTTGCAATCAATGTGATGGAGGTGCCAATGGTGAAAATAGTGATGCATTTGATAGGGAGTGGCACGGTAGTGATGGAGAAGATGATCATGAAACTGACGAAGGTGATGATGGAGAAGGGGAAGATGATGATGATGATTGCCACTACGAGGAGGACGAGGATGAGGAAGAAGAATGTAATGAGGATGATGAAGAAGACGACGAGCAGTAAGTTTTTTCATCCCTTCTAACTCCAGTTTGTGCTATAAAAAATTAGGATTATTCATGGTTATTATCTTGGATTTGCACCATAAGAGACTACCTTTACATTGTGGATTTTTTTTTTTTTTTTTTCTCTTGATGCTAGTTGATTATTCAAATTCTGTTTCTTTGGTCTCTGGTTTAGTTACAGTTAATCCAGTTGTTCATGATAGAATATGAGATTTGTTTGTAATGGAATAGCAATATAAATGAATTTTATAGCTCCTAAAAGAACAGATACGAAATAGCTTGGATAAAAGCATGATGAACCTGTAAACTTGTCTTTACATCCATGACCATAAAATAGAAAAAAAGAGCCAAAAAAGGAAGAACAAATGTAATATTTCAGCTTTTCTTTTCGGGTCAAACCGTCCCCATTAACCAGGAATGTAAAAAAAAAGCTGTATTTGGCCTGCCTGAGTTGTGTGCTGTTTCTTGTGTAAGTTGATGGCATATGGAGCTGAAATTATATTTAGCTCAGCTGCTCTTTAGTTAATTTTCGTTGATAATATATAGCATTCGTTTGCATTTTTCTCACAACTCATAGAAGAAACAGTTGACTAGTTTTTCTAGGTCAGTAGCTTTACTTTGCTGGTTTAAGTGTTTTTGTAACATGTAGATCCTATGCAAAGGAAGTTTATGCTTGGGAGAGTTTTTCTTTGTTTGAACACGAATATGAAAAGTCTAGGACCCTCGTACTTAGAATTTGAGTATGAGGTTAAGAGGATGGAACAGGAATTCGAGCTGGGACATTCTCAGAAAGTAAGTGTATCACTGTCACCTCTTGATGATATTGTGGCCTCTTTGAAGTCACTGGTAGGTAGGTAGGTATACTATGCAGTCATGTGCTAGCAGCTCTTCAGTGCTTGCGCCCCAATCCGTACGTACTTACTGAAAAGTGCGAATAAGAGTTTAATGGAAGAGCCCCTCCCCTCCCTTCTCTCGGATGATTTGAGTGGGTTTTACAAATTTTTTTACAGATCTTTGTTTGTTGTTTGAGCCTTGAAAGTTATCTCACATGTAAACTGGCTTAGATTGAACAATTTGCTGCCTAACAACAATTTGAACATACATATATATATTTTTATAAAGCAAACACTATTTGGGCTTTTGGGTTTAAGACTTCTGGTGGCCCAACTCAAAAAATCTTCAAGCCCTCAATTGATGGAGTAGTTTTATAAACTAATGGATTCAATTAGTAACTAATCAGGGGAGGTAAATGTAATTAAAAATACTAATATTTACAGTGATTTTTTTCTTTTTCTTTTTCTGTATAATCTGCGGATTCTCTGTTTCCGAAGATAATCTCCCAATGGCCGACCATACGGAAAAAGCTACCGAGTCCAAAGTTACTGGGCTGTGCGCCGAGGAAGCCGACGACAATGCTGTCCATGCAGAAACCCAGTCGACGGCGGCTGCGAAGGAAACGACGTCAGCGGAAATCGCACTCGATTCCTTAACCATTGAGGAACCGAGGAAGGTCAAAAAAGAAATATCGGATTCAGATGATTGCAACGTCGAAGCTGTATGTATGTGCCTTTTTATAACGCTACCTGCAATATTCAGCGGTTTTGTTTTTCAATTGGTAGGCTTGTATTTAGTTAAGTAGCGTTCTTATACCCAAATACACATTATGATATTTATTTACTAAGTTTTAACAGTAATTTGTGAATTTGATTGAGATGATTTAGATTACAATTATTAAGACCTTCGTATGTGTAAATGTTGCGATTTAGGTCACCGCTTATTTACGTTTTAACTGTAATTTGTGAATTTGATCGTGATGATTTAGATTACAATCAAGACCTTCGTATTTGTAAATGTTCATTGCTAAATTTGTGTGTGGCGATTTAGGTCCCCGCTGCTGGGGATGCTGGGTTTGAAGATTTGAATTTATCCCCAGAGTTGTTAAAGGGGTTATATGTTGAGATGAAGTTTGAAAAACCCAGTAAGATCCAATCTATAATCTTGCCCATGATTCTGACCCCTCCATTCAAGAATTTGGTTGCTCAAACTCATAATGGTTCTGGGAAAACTGCCTGTTTTGTGCTCGGCATGCTGAGCCGGATAGATACTCAACTCGCTGCACCTCAGGCACTCTGTATCTGCCCCACCCGCCAACTTGCCATTCAGGTTTGGTCAATGTCTTAGTTTTTTAAAAGTGCGAGTTATATTTTACATGGAGAATTTGATCTAATGCTATTTATGCAGAACATGGAAGTCCTTTTGAAGATGGGGAAGTTCACTGGGATAACATCAGAACTATCAATTCCAATTCCAGCAGAGAATGAGATACCACCTGTTACTGCTCAAGTTGTCATTGGAACCCCTGGCACCATATGTAATTTGATTACACTGAAGAAACTAAGCATGAGTCTCATGAAGATACTTGTGTTTGATGAAGCAGATCTCATGTTAGCAGAGGTATATCTATTTCATGTTCATGTTCAGGGTTTACTCAGATTAGATATCATACTTTGTGTTTTTGGAATTAGAATAGAAAACACATTTTGAAGCAAAAATGGATTCACCTCCTTTGTTGATGTCATCTTTAGTTGAGTCCTGCTTTACTTGTTTTATGTCTTATCTTTTACCCTCTATGCTAAAGGGACTTTCTCCTTGTGCATGTTCAGGTTGCTTTCAGAGATCACTCTATTGAGATAATGAAAACCACTGTTCAAATCAGTCCTAATTGTCAGGTAAGTAGCTGTTATTTGCATACACTTAGGATCTCAATTTCAGTTATAAAGTAACCTTTTTAGCTTTTTCACAAGAGATTTTTTTAATAAAAGAATTTATAAAATATTTTAATGTAAACTTTAGTTGACTTGGGTATCCTTTTCCACCTTCTTTAACAGGTTCTTCTCTTTTCGGCTACATTTGGTGAGGGGGTGAAAACTTTTGTTGATCAGACAATCAAAGAAATCTTTAATAAACATTATAATCAAATGATCCTTAAGAAAGAAGAACTTTTTCTAGCTTCTGTGAAACAGTACAAGGTCATATGCAGTGATGATTTTAGAAAGCTCGAGGTGTTGAAAAATAGAATCCTTAAATTAGGTAACAAAGTGGGGAAAACAATAATTTTTGTTCGAAATCATAGAAGTGCTGACAGGTTGCAAGTCACTTTGGCTAATTTGGGTTATGAGGTTGCATATATTCAAGGTGGTTACGGGAATGAATACGCTGACAAGATAATTAAAGAGTTTAGAGAAGGATTAACTAATGTTCTTATAACAACTGGTTATCTCACTCGTGGCTTTGACGGACCACAGGTACTTATATTTGTTTTTGTTTGTCAATGTAGTTATGCATTGCCATTGATCCTCATGGAAAATGGTATTTCTTGTGATAGGTTAAGTTGGTTGTCAATTATGACCTTCCAGTTGCTTACAACAGACGATATGAATTCGAACCCGACTATGAGGTGTATTTGCATCGGGTGGGTAGAGCAGGTCGATTTGGCCTCAAAGGTAAGTTTATTTTTATTCATGAATACATACTTTAAGGTGGATGAATGATAAATACATTTGTTAAAATTTATGCAGGTGCTGTGTTTAATTTGGTCGAGTTTGGTCAGATGGAATTGATGGAAAAGATTGAGAAGTATTTCAGCCTCGAAATAACTAAGGCATGTCTCATCTTCTCTTTTGCATAATCTTTTACTTGTTTTCGAATGGGAGGGACTAACTTGTGTGAAAGTTAATAACATTCTTTTTCCTTTTCAATTTGCAGATAGCTCGATGGGAGAGAGATGAAGAATATATCGATGCATTGGAGATAATTTCGCCAGGGATGGTCTTCGAAAAGTCCAAGAATATTAAAAGAAACTTGCCAGACAGACAGGGAGGAGGAAATGAAACTTCAGATGCTACTAAACGTATCAAGATGGATGAGGAGTTGCGCCTCGTGTATGGGCCCTGTTTTTGGCCTTGTGGGCATACTGTGGCCCCCACATCCCCTCCTCACACCTCACATGTGTGTGGACCCACTGTGGCCCCAACAGCCCCTCACACCTCACCGTCTCACGGGAGACGGCAGATATGAGGTGGCCATTTTGTTATCAACAAGTTGTAATTATATGTCTACTATGGAGATGGCCTTAGTGAAATAATGATGCATTTCTTACAGATCAACTTCGAAAACAAAAGGAAGAAAAATGCTACTTCTCAAGTGAAGTGAAGTGAAGTGAAATTGAGGATGTTTTTAGGTTACTCAAGTGGAGATAGATCTTCCTTCTCCTTGAATTTGAATTTAGGATCTGCCTTTTTGCCTTTCTGTTTTTGAGTTTTTGGATAATTTGCTTTGCTTCTGAATGGATGATGTTGCATCAATAATATTTGTGAACAAATAGGCGTTGCCATTAATGTTGTTTTATTTTAATAAAACACGAATAAAAGTGTTACATTTGTAGCAAAAAGTGATACATTTAAGGGTGTGATATTAAAAAGGGCATATGACACCAGTGGCCACTCAACTATTCGCAATGTTCAGTTTTAGCCACTCATTTTTTTCATGTGCACGTTTGGCCACTCATCTTTCAAAAAGGTGCGTGGGAACCCATTCCGTTCAAAATGAGCTCAAATTAGACAGAATCTGTCTAAACCCAAAGTCCACATGAGTTTTTCAGGGGTAAAATTGTAAAAATAATATATTCAACATGTTCTAGCAGCTGAAATTGATAAAGGAAGGGGAAAAAAAAAAAAAGAAAAAAGAAAGTAGTTCTTTCTGGAGCATGAAGAATAGTTTAATCAACAGCCCTTTAACATCAAATACACACAACAATTAATCATCATCATCTATTTTATTTCCCAAATATTCGTAGTTTTCGTCATTTTTCCACTTTTTTCTCCTTCCTATGTGATATTTTGACAGTTTTTGCTTTGATGTTTAATGTAACATCTTTTGACCTGTTGTTGTCCCTCCTTGCTATGAATATATCATGGACAGGTGTTCTGAATGAATCTCTTTTGATCTTCTGCAGTGGTATCTGAGAGAAAAGAAAGAAAGTACGTTTACTATTAGGAATATATTAATTTGCTTATTTTTTCCATGTTAACTTCTGGCTGAGGCTAATCGCATTATTAATCCGTTAGTTTGGCCAGAACGTTTCAGCATCTACTCAATGATTTCTTTAGCTTCCAGGCTGAGAAAATGGCTGTTGATTAAACTATTCTTCATGCTCCAGAAAGAACTACTTTCTTTTGTTTTTGTTTTTTTTTCCCCTTCCTTTGTCAATTTCAGCTGCTAAAACATGTTGAATATATTGTTTTTACAATTTTACCCCTGAAAAACTCATGTGGACTTTGGGTTTGGACAGATTCCGTCTAATTTGAGCTCATTTTGGACGGAATGGGTTCCCACGCACCTTTTTGAAAGACGAGTGGCCAAACGCGCACATGAAAAAGATGAGTGGCTAAAACTGAACATTGCGAATAGTTGGGTGACCACTGGTGTCATTTGCCCTATTAAAAAAGTGATGCATTTTTTTTACAAAAGTTGTTGCACTATTGAGTTAAAATGATAAAATCCGTAAAAGTGTTAAATTTAGTAATATAAAGTGATGCATTTAAGGGGTGTAATATTAAAAAAGTGATGCATTTTTTACAAAAGTTGTTGCATTATTGAGTTAAAATGATAAAATCTTGTAAAAGTATTACATTTGGTAACAAAAAGTGATGCATTTGCTCAAATGTAACAAATAAAAGGAAGTCACATAAAAAAGCGTTGCCAAAAACAGGCGATACATTTGCTGTGTTTTGCATCCCTTTCGAGAAGTGATGCGTATGATGAAAAAGTGTTGTCTAGGACTTGGGCCTAAGGAAATATGGCTTTGGAAGATACTTTTAAGGGCATGTTCTTTACGATTTCGTTTGAGTTTTGGTTTTGGTTTCAACAGTAAATTTAATATATTATAGTTAACTTTCATTATTTCCAATGGGAAAACTGCAAAAGTGGTCCACAATCTTTACCCCTGTTTCAAATGTAGTCCACAATCTTTAGTAAGTGACAAATGTAGTCCACAATATATCCATTTTATTGCAATTTTAGTCCAAAAACGGAAAATGGACATTGACTAACGGTCAACGGGTTTGACCGTCAGTCAAACCCGGGTTTGACCCTCCTAAAACCACCCCACCCCTTCCTTCCAAAACCATTTCTCCACATCACTTCTTCCTCCACGTCAGCACCAGAAAATGAAAGGAGATCATAAAAACTCCAAAATTTGCTCCATTGGGGTTTCGAACCTGTGACATCCTGCATGCGCGTGCGAGAGACAACCACTAAGCTGCAGTCGTTTGTTTGTCTTTGGTTGCTGTTCCATTCACTCATATAGAATCACACTTTTCTTTCGTACTTTATACACAATGCCGTATTAAGACTTTCAAATTCCTTTCCATGCCGTGAAATTAATTAACTTATTTAATTAAAATTAATATTCTAACCTTATTAAATAATGTCAAACATATAATTACCTCTAATATATATTTTTAACTCTTTCAAAAATCTCATACGAATTAATTCAACATCAACTATAATATATTTTTAAATAATCTCATATGAATTAATTCAACATCAACTATAATATATTTTTAAATAATCTCATACGAAGGGGAAGAGTTAAATAATCTCATATGAATTAATTCAACATCAACTATATATTTTAAAATAATCTCATACGAAGGGGAAGAGTTAAATAATCTCATATGAATTAATTCAACATCAACTATAATATATTTTTAAATAATCTCATACGAAGGGGAAGAGTTAAAAATATATTATAGTTGATGTTGAATTAATTCGTATGAGATTTTTGAAAGAGTTAAAAATATATATTATAGGTAATTATATGTTTGACATTATTTAATAAGGTTGGAATAGTAATTTTAATTAAATAAGTTAATTAATTTGACGGCATGGAAAGGAATTTGAAAGTCTTAATCCGTATAAAGTACAAAAGAAAAGTGTGATTCTATATGAGTGAATGGAACAGCAACAAAAGACAAACAAACGACTGCAGCTTAGTGGTTGTCTCTCGCGCGCGCATACGGGAGGTCACAGGTTCGAAACTCCAATGGAGCAAATTTTGGAGTTTTTATGATCTCCTTTCATTTTCTGGTGCTGACGTGGAGGAAGAAGTGATGTGGAGAAATGGTTTTGGAAGGAAGGGGTGGGGTGGTTTTAGGAGGGTCAAACCCGGGTTTGACTGACGGTGAAACCCGTTGACCGTTAGTCAATGTCTATTTTCCGTTTTTGGACTAAAATTGCAACAAAATGGATACATTGTGGACTACATTTGCCACTTACTAAAGATTGTGGACTAAATTTGAAACAGGGGTAAAGATTGTGAACCACTTTTGCAGTTTTCCCTATTTCCAATATAACTTTTTACTATTCAGCTATATTTTTTTACATTTTCAACACACTTTTTACATTATAAAATTATTTTTCAAAAATCAAAACTCAAACATTCAGTAAAGAACATGCCCTTAAAAATGATGTTTTAGGTAGCACTATGCTACTATACAAAAGCAGTTTCAGTTTTTGTTTTTATTTATTTATATATTTATTTATTTCCTTTTAAGGTGAAGAATAGCATTTATACTTTTTAAAGTAGCACTTCTACTCGGAAGTAACAATTTCAGTTTTTATTTTTATTTTTATTTTGTTTGATTTCATTTGCTTCGTAAGTGTTACTTTAAAGAGTAGCACCTGTTCATTATCATTGTTTTTGTTTTGTTTTTTTATTTATACATTAATGTAGTAGATTATAATTATTTTTTATTATTTTCAATGTAATTTTTTATTGTTCAACTATACATTTTTTACATTTTCAATACACTTTTAATATTAAAAAATATTTTTCAAAATATTTTTTTTGTTCATCCTTAAAAATACTATTCGCGAATATAAGTTTGATTCGTTCAACTAAAAAATTGGGGCATACTATTTGCAATAATATTTTTTCGTGAAAAGTCTATTTTGCCCTTTAGCTAAAAAAAACTTTTTTTTAGTTATTCATATTACACGGTAAGTAAACAATCTATACATTTTTTAACGTAAAGTTTATTTGTTAACATAAAAAACCCTGTCTGACCCAAGATTGTGCCAAGAAAACCCAAAAAATAGAAAAAAATTTTGCCAGAAATCTCGCCATTAACAAAAATATATTCCAAAATCCCACCCCCTATTTGCAGGAACATTACCAAAATTCCACCCAAAGTGGGCGGTATTTTGGGTCAAAATACAGCCCACTTTGGGCGAAATTTTGGGGTCAAAATACTGCTGACTTTGGGCAGTGTTTTGATCCAAAATACCGCCCAGGTGGTATTTTGATCCAAAATACCGCCCACTTTGGGCTGTATTTTGGAAGAAAATTCCGGGGTCTCGCCCCCTAGGTGCAGGACCATTTTTAAGTTGGATCCGCGAAATCTGTGATTGGATTAAGTTGCCTTTGATACCACGTTAGAAATGTTAGAATTTCAAAAAAGAAAAAAAGAACATGAAGAATGTATAGATTATTATTATTATTATTATTTTTGGTTAAAAAACCAATTTTACGTACAAAAAATGTATAGATTATTTACTTACTATGTAATATGGATTGTACTCGTGACTATTGACCATAATTAGAGTGAAAATGATTTTTTTTTATATTTTTAAAAAAACTTAAGAGACATTATAGACTTTTCACAAAAAAAATGTAACTGTAAATAATAAAAATATTATTGCAAATAACAATTTCAAAATTTTTTTGAAAAGAAAACAAAAGTGGTCGCATAAGTGAACTCGTTTCACACAATATTAACTCATAAAAAAAAATAAAAAAAGGAAATATCCCACGTTTCTAATTTCCCGGCGGGGATGAACTCTTTCCCGCCTTAAGAAGCGTCTCCGATAATCCTCTTAAGCTTCTCGCCTTGCTTCTCCGATACTCTTCTTCTTACGTGTCCCGCCCCTGCACCTCCTTCGTCCTCACCATTCTCTCCCAATTCCTTCAAACTGCGACTTCACTGTGGACAATGGCATGGTAAAAGAACTTCCCATATCATCTCTGCTGAAGTTCATCTATTAACTTTCCGTTCGGCCTCAGTAAATCTATTCAAACTTCCTTCTTGTTTCATACTTACAAGGTAGTGGGTTTTCTTTTTCTTTTTATTTTTTTCTTACTAAATTGTTATCCGATCAGCTGTTTGCATACATTTTATTGTCATTGATCATGCTATCGTTACTGTTAAAGTCATATTTGTCATGGAAAGTAAACTGGATTCAAAGGGAAGGCACAGGATAATGTTATATTT
This sequence comes from Leptodermis oblonga, assembly GCA_016801395.1. Classification (NCBI taxonomy): domain Eukaryota; kingdom Viridiplantae; phylum Streptophyta; class Magnoliopsida; order Gentianales; family Rubiaceae; genus Leptodermis; species Leptodermis oblonga. The sequence goes on along the minus strand of CM028750.1, from coordinate 5,523,387 downwards.
GGATTCAAAGGGAAAAGGAAAGTACCGTCCTTTTTTTTGTTTAAGTTTTTGGGTTTATTTTTGGGAGTTGTTTATGTGTTTCTGGGTTTTGGCCTTGCAGAAAGAAGGTTGCCCCAACCCCCCCTTAAAATATTGAAAAATTGTTGCTTTGTTCTGTTTCTGTGTCTCTTCCGCTGTTTGTAGTCTCTGTGTTTGTGCATCTTGGGAGAATTGTTGCAGTGAAAACTTATATTTTCTTTGAATTTTGATATTTGTTTCTGTCATTACTGGCAACTGCAATGCTAGAAAGATTCAGTGGATGAGAATTGTGGGCGGCTGCTTGGAATTTTCTGTGGTTCTCAGTTTTCTAATGGGCTTCCAGAAAAGTTCCATCTTTGGTGTTTCTTTGGCATAATTATTAATGACTTATTTAAGATCAATGTTATGACTTAGTTTAATGTTTCTTATGAATTCAATTTAGTGTCTCTTGTGAATCTCCGCACCACTAATTAATCTTGTTGTGTGTAGCTGACATGGGTGTTGATCCCTCACTGCGTCATGCAAGGAAAGTTTATGATCAGGAGAGTTTATCTTTGTTTGAACACGAACATAAAAAGTCATTGACCCTCGTACTTGATGTCACTAGTGAAGACAGATTAGAATTTGAGTGTGAGGTTAAGAGGAGTGAGCAGGAGTTCGACGGCCATCCTCATAAAGTAAGTGTATCAATTTTTGATGATACTGTGGCCTGAAGTCACGGGCATACTATGCAGCCATTCTCTAGCAGCTCTTCGGTGTTTGCGCATCGAGAAGATCCCCGGTCTGTACTCACTGAAGTGGAGAATGAAAAGTACTAAGAAGAGTTCAATGAAAGAGCCATTCTCTCGAAAGAAAAGGCAATGTCAGCCATCTTTGGATGATTGTTTGAGTGGGTAAGATCATTTTTTCTGTTTTTACCTTTCTATAAAACAGATATTTGTTTGTTGTTTGATCCTTCAAGTTTAACATGCAAACTGGCTTAGATTGTACAATTTGATAGCTTATAGTAACTCTTTCTCCAAAATTTTATCTATCTGGACATGATATGTCGTTCCTTTTCAGAGGACTTGAAAGAAATGTAGTTTTCATTTCCCTTTACTTTGCAATGGTCATCTTCGCTTCGTTTATCTTGTTATTATTGGCTATTCAGCAGATTGTTTGATGCTTAGTTGATAGGGAATACGCGCTTCCTCTTCCCCTTTGAGCAATTTGTTACTCAGTGAGTGATCATAACTACTTCCTGATGATTTCCTTGTTGACCTGTGTTCTTACCGTTGTATCCCATTATGAAGCAAATTAGGTAAAGGCGGCATTGACACAAATGTGAAGGATGTCAACAACTGCGCAGGCTCTAATCATTTTGGATCGCCATTCTGAGGCATGCAAAACAGGTTTATGTCCCCGAGATCTATGACTTGTTCAGAGAAGAGTACAGGAAGTCAGAGTATCTCATTGTTCAGGTCACACATCAGGCAGTTGATCAGAGAGGACTTGTTTATGAATGCGAAGTTTTCAGATACGGACACATTGACATCAAGAAGGTTCACGCCGAGGCAAAAGATGGGACAATCAAGTGCAGCTGCAGAAAGTTTGACAAGTCTGGAATCCTGTGCTCTCATGCATTAGCTGTGTTTGGTTGCCTCTGTCTAGTGAGGATTGGTATCAGCACGTAGTTCAAAAGTTCTGGAAAGATCCGACCGTGTCATTCCAGCGAAAGATTCACGGGCCGACCTACGTAGATCTCTTGAAGTTCGCCTGCTACATGGTTATGCAAACTGGAAGTAGTACATTGCGTTCAGGTCTCAACTTTGGACTGGGAAGAAAAGAATCAAAAGATGGGATTATGGAATGTGTTGTTGCATTGCAAGCTGAGATTCCACAACTGTTACAGGATGATATTGAGGAAGAAGGAGCAAGCGGCAGTGGTGTGCAGGAAATGGTATTCAGAGGAAAAGCCAAGTTCTGTGATGATCAACTGCTAAAGAATTTCAGTTATAAGAAGTCAGAAACTAGGAAAAGGAAGATGTACATCTTTTTGAATCTGAAGAAGTCTTCCTGTTGAATTGAATGGATTCTTGGGTTTTTGTTGGATCTTTCTAGTATTAGTAATCTTGGAACATGCATGGAATGGAACTTCAAGCTCGATCTGTATGTAATAATATTCTGAGTTGGCAAAAGGTGTTTTTTCTTTGAAGTTTCGCATTTTAGATATTAATAAATCCTTGCTTAGGCACTAAGATGGACATTTCTTTGCGGAGGGTTCGTAAACGCGTAAGCTATAGTTGACCACCCCTAGTCAGCAACTTCTTCTGATTCTAGAACTAGATTATTACTTTTTACACGTACGCTTGAAAATACTGCATAATTATGAAAGCTCCACGTGTTTTTTTACATCCTTAGATAAAAGATTTCACACATAATAATATGAAATAAAATGATTAATGTCTAAAAAAAAAATATTTTGCGGTCATATCTGAAAGTATAGGTACACGTTAATAACTAAATAAACTTCGCCCAAATTACTACTACTACTTCATAGTTATCATACAACCAATATTTTATAGACAGAGAAACAAAAAGAAGTGAAAAAAAGTATATTTTGCATGGTGGTTCTTTTTCTCCGGCGCCGGCGGCATCCAAATATTGTTTATTCTTGCGTGTCCAGGGTGGAGACAGGGGACTCTATACCTCATTTTTTAGTTGTTGCCTTTACGTTGACGACCTTTTGATACTGATTTTTCACTTTATCATCATTCATGACCAATTCCAAACCCCCCCCCCCCCCCTCTTTTCCATCTCACTTCCGGCTCTCTCCCCCCCTCCCTCTCTCACACACCAATGCATAAACATTAGTTGACTTTTCCATCTCTAGTTTAAGGATCTAACTGTTAAATTACGTATATTTTAAATAATCAGTTATACATCATAATAGTTTGGACACGAGCTCATTAGTATTTAGGTAAGAAGGAAACAAAAGAAAAGGAAGAGTAGTTCAACGGGAATCAAAGCGACCTTATTTGACCAGTCTTTCCCGTATAATTAATTATTCAGAGATTCAGGCGGCCATTTAGAAAAGAAAGAACAAATCTCCCCGCGTTTTAGTCATATTCTTCTCCTCGCAAAAAGTCTTCTTCATCTCCTTTTATTTCCAATTTTCCCTTCAATTTAATCATCAACCGTTTCAGCCACCAAACTGAAAAATATCCGAGCTCTCATAAACTCTCTCACCTACCCCACATTCATCGCTGATCGGACCACTGATCGGATCATCCATCCAACTACTTCTTGATTATTATTATTATTATTATTTGGGGTAAAGCAAAATGAACGATCTCTTCTCGGGATCTTTCTCTCGGTTCCGCAGCCAAGATCAGTCGCCGCCGCGGTCCGAATCCCACGTCGTTGAAATGGGCAGCACCGGCGGGGTCAAGCTGGACAAGTTTTTCGAAGATGTGGACGCCGTCAAGGATGAGCTCAAGGAGCTCGAGACTCTCTACGGCCAGCTCCGGGCGGCCAACGAACAGAGCAAGACTCTCCACAACGCCAAAGCCGTCAAAGAACTCCGGGCCAAGATGGACAACGATGTTTCTTCGTCTCTGAAAAAGGCCAAGCTGATCAAGGTACGCCTGGAAGCCCTGGATAGGTCCAACGCCGCCAACCGGAGCCTCCCCGGATGTGGGCCCGGAAGTTCCTCCGATCGAACCAGAACCTCAGTCGTCAACGGGCTCCGGAAAAAACTCCACGATCAGATGGACCAATTCACCGATTTGCGCCAGAAAATGGCCGGAGAGTACAGGGAGACCGTCCAGAGGAGGTATTACACCGTCACCGGAGAAAACCCAGATGAGGCCGTACTCGATTCACTAATTTCAACCGGGCAGAGCGAGACATTCTTGCAGAAGGCGATTCAGCAGCAGGGGAGGGGTCAGGTTATGGATACAATCATGGAAATTCAAGAAAGGCACGATGCCGTGAAGGAAATCGAGAGGAATCTGAACGAATTGCACCAAGTATTTCTAGACATGGATGTTCTTGTACAAGCTCAGGGGGAGCAAATCGACGACATTGAGAGCGCCGTTAACAGGGCAAGTTCATTTGTTCAAACTGGAAGACAGCAGCTGGAGACCGCAAGGAAGCATCAGAAGAACACCAGGAAATGGACTTGCTTTGCGATCATCCTCCTGTTGATCATCATCTTGATCATTGTTCTTTCACTCCGGCCATGGAAGTAGTAACGAATGGGGAAGAATTAGTCAAAAGTCGTTGGTTTGTTCTTGATTATTATTATTATTATTATTCTGGGTTTTTGGTGCCCATTCCATTGGATTATTTTTTCTTCGTCAAAGCTGGGTATGGCTATTATTACGTTGAAAGTTCTTCTTTGTTTATTTCCATTTTGGTTCTTTTGTAAGAGTCAAATTTAGGTAAAGTCGCTGTCTATGGAGGACGCAGTTTGTAAATTAGCCGGAGGTTTTTTGTCTTTGGTGCTGTTGATACTTATTGAATTTTGATTTGGCACTTAATACCTCAAATTATATTCGAAATTGATATTCGTAATAACCATTTCGATATTTGCAATAATATTTTTCTGTAAAAAGATAAAAATATCCTCTGGGTAAAAAAAAAATACAAATCAACTATGTAGCCTGTGCAGGCTGAAAAATTTTTTTTTGAAAAAGCAACTCACGGGCTCTGTTCCGTTTAATAATTTCTGCAAAGCAGAGCCGGGTGGAATCACAAAATCGGATAAAAATCGAGACGACTCGGATCGGAAAAAGATTAGTGGCTAAAGTTAAAATGTTTTGCGGTATTATTTTAGATAGTTGGTTTGATTAATTTAGTTGTATTATGTCCGGATGTGTTAGTATTTTTGTCGAAAATGTGAATTTTTTATCGGATTGGCGAAGATCCGCCCGGTGGTTACTGCAAATATCAAATTGAAGGGGGGGGGGGGGGGGGGGGGGGGGGGGGGCAAATCCGGCGACATTTTTGGTTTGGGTTTTTTTTTTTTTTTTTAAGTGTTAGGGGTATTTTAGACTTTTCATAAGAAAATGTTACTGCAAATATTGAAACGGTTACTGTAAATATCATGCCCCATTATATTATACCACTTTTTTTTTTCCCGAATATATATATATATATATGTCAAATTTGTGCATTTTTTAGTATTATTTATTTATTCCGAACAATCTGTTACGTGCATGTCTCACACAATACGAATTAAAATTTTGGAAAGTACAACAAATCAATTAAATGAATTTGGACCTACAACCAACACATAAAGTGTAAGGTATTTGTCTTTGAATATTCATTTTGTTCTACCAAAGAGTAAAGTGCAAGTTATTCGTCCCTCGTCCAATATTCATCTTATCCTAATAAATTCCAGTGTGATAGAATTAACGGTGTAAAGTGAATCATATACCGTTATCTGAGACATTTTAATAGCATTGGAGTTTTTGAGGACCATGTGAATATTCTACCTAGGGACAAATACATGTCATGTTTGTTATCATGTTCGTATTTTCAAATTATATTAAATTTTTTTTATCATTTTTCAGTATATATTTTTATCTTTCAATTACATATTTTTCTTAAGTTTCAATACACTTTTCACATTTAAAAATCGAAAAAATTGCACTTTTAGCTACTTCTGTTTTGGGATCATTACACTTTTGGCTAGTTTTGATTAAGTCGTTGCAAAACATTCACTTTTGTAGCCATTCTAACATGTTATTACATGTTCTCCATGGTCCATGCTAATTCTGTAGTGTGTGTTTTTTGTGATGAAATTTTATAATTAATTCATAACTAACCCCTAAAAAAATCTTTAGTTTGTGAAAAGAACATTATATTTTGCGACGATTTAAACAAAAGTGTAACGACCACAAACAAAAGTGACAGTAATTTTCCCTTTAAAAAATCAATTCAAAACCAGGTGTTGTAATCATTTTTTCAAAACTAATCAACCAGAACATCAAACTGCAGAGACTTTTCGCTTCCTCAGCTCCGACAATGATGCTATTAATCATCATGGTATTGATACGAGTAATTACATTGCTGACAAACCTTCAATTAAAAACAACAAAAGATGCCTTAAAAACAATGAAAGTTTCCATAATATCTTTGTATGAAGAACTGCAAAATAACCTGTACTTCAAATTTTCAAAACAACTTAACATCAACCTATCACCCCCAACACACACTATCTCCTCGGGGTAAATGGATTTCTTCCTTAACATCTAAAGTTAACATACAAAAAAGGTATAACTGTCCTATATGGCATAATATCATGTGGCAACGGCAGCTGAAAAACCTCAATCTTGTTGCAACACTGTTACATAGTATGCATGCCCGGCGCAAGTGCCAGACGACGGTCCCAATCCAGTCCCCTTGTCATCTTGACCAACATTCCAGTGCAAAGAGTAGTTTGATATATCATATGTACCAGGAGAAAACACACAAATCTGGAGAGTGACTTCAGTAGAGGATAAAGGCTCGAGTTTGACTCGACTAGAGCTTGAACCAGACCAGATAAAAGGAGAGACAGATGCCGATGAGAGCAGCTTCCCGACACGGTTTCCAGTAATATCAGATGTGACCTTAATATCAGTAGGCACAGATAACTCATGCCAGCCAGCTTCGTTTGCAGAAGAAACTGAGGCCCCAGGGCTTAATGAGTTCATATTGGGGGAATCATATGTGCTTATGTAAACAGAAGTAGTGGCGTAGGAAGAGTTATGGATGATCATTTTTAGTTTTACTTCGCAGAAATCCATAGCAAAATCGTGTCTTATGGTTCCAGGGCCTTCAATTAGCCACCATATTGGACTTGAGCTTGTAACACTGTCAAAATGGAAACATATTGAGGGGGAGGAAAAAAGCCAAACCATTTCATAGCGCAGAAATCAGTGACAAAACAAAATACAAGAGAACAATATGGATTGCCAGAACACTCTGATCAATAACATAAAACCCGAGCATAAGAGGGAGTCTTGCCTGCAATGGCACGCATGATGAGAGAAAAAATTTGAAGCAGGCTTTCTGTCATCATGTGATTGGGACAACAACATGAAGTCAACTGAAATTTGGCCATCCTAAAAGACAGGAAAAAAAATAATGGTGCCAAGTACAAGCAAGAATGGTATCAGAAGTCCTCAACACATAGGCATTTACACTAAAAAGAAATATAAATGTGACTAATATGCAACCAATGCCGAGAAGTTTCATCAACACTTAGTGACAATTCACCCATCATATAGTTTGTGGCATAGCCAGAATAATGTGGTCAGATTTGCCTGAGCTATAAAGCTACACGAGAGAGAAAGAGAGAGAGAAGAAGCTAACCTGATCTGATATTCTTTGGTGTATTCTTTCATAATGGTGGAAATCATCTAGAGGTGACCTGGATATATCGAAAAGTTGTTCACCATTATCATGGGCAAATCTAATATGCCTTCTCTCTGAAGGCATAAGAGAAGAGGAATTCTCTTCAGAATTCACCCGCTTCCTGCAATCCTGTAGTCAAAGTAACTTAGGTTCTGTTTGATTTAGTCTTTTTCTAGGAAAAATCACACTTCTTCACTAAAAAAAATCTATATCCAACCAACTTCAATTTCCTTTAAATTCAAATTTTAAGTTTTAAAATTTAAAATTCTCTCTAAAATTATACTCAAATCATTACTCTTTTTATTCTCTTTCCTACACATTTTCCCTGAAAAAAATTCCCTCCAAAAAATTCTCTCCTCAAAAACAAAAATTTCCTATTTGAGTTACAGTCCAAACAAAGCCTTAATCTCCAAAGATCAAGTGGCAATACAAATGGAATCAACAAAAACTACGATGACAAGACTCTGCAGAAGGTTGAAGGAGTAAAGAAGAAACCTTGGATCAGTGGATGTCAATCAGATCCATGTAACACAGAAAAGTGATTGAAAAAGTTAAATCAGATCCATGTAACACCAAATTTTACTAGCATTTGACAATGATCAGAGATGATATGCAATGCTGATGAAATAAAATATTTAAAGAGACTACTGAAGGAAATATTAGCATGTGCAATGGGGAAGTTATGAAGAACAAAACTTGCATTGAAAGTAACAAAAGGAAAAAAATTATAGTGATGAATTGGCAGAGGCACCCCTGTAATAGGAACTCATAACCAACCTTGAGCTTGAAAAAGAAAGATAATGCTTGCCCAGCCATTATAAAATTGGATGGAAAAATGGTATCCACCGCTTGAAGCAATGAGATTTCCCAGTCATTTCCAACAAAAGATAACTGGTGAACCTTGAAGTGTTCGGAACTTGTCCTATTAATCACATCCATCCGCACCATAAATTCTTGCAATCTTGATGGATGAGGGCTTATTTGGAAGGATAAATCCAGCGAAGGAAGCACCTAAATGAATGTTAATTATAATAACAGGCATTAAAAACTTTAAATTGTTGACACCATGATCTGATACCAGCATCAAATGTAACAAAGGAGCCACAACAGAGTATTTTCATGGGCTTCATTAATGTAGTTACAAATTCAAGAATGTAATGCTTCATACCTCCAAATTGTAATGCATACGTAGAACACGATATCTCATAGAACTTGATTTGTCTTCCACCTCATAGTATATTGTTATGAATAACGACAGTTTTCCAGGGACAGCAGCCCGAAAATAAAGAGGCCACTGGACCAGAGAATCCCCTTTAAGTACCATGTCCTGAAACATCAGATGCAAAACAAAAATATTGAAACAAAAACCCTGGTGTTGACTTCAATGGCAGGCCGAAAAATTTGGTCCATACTGACCTGGGGAAATGAAAAAATGGTGTGTGATGCTTTATTCTTCATCATGGACACATGACCTTCTGTAACATTTCTCCCTTTTTCCAGGCAAGCAGGAAATTCCATTTGCACAGCGTCTTGATCTCCAACATTCAGAAACCTTGGATTGCTGACCTTCATCTTCAAGTTCTGCAATATTTTTGCATTCCAATGATTAGAAACAGAACAGAAGTTAATCCTTCCGAGCATATTGGGCGTTAACAGAAAAACTTGTATACACACTAGAAAACACAAATTATCCATGCAAAAAAAAGAGAAAAAGAAAAAAAAAGAACAGCATGTGTCACATAGTACTACTACATCATTTTCAGCTAAAACATTCATTGTATACTCTCATCAAACAGCATTTGTCACATAGTTGACCACAGGTGTGATTATTTACAATAATAGAACAAACACATACTTTTATGCTTGTGATAGTAATATACCTTCAGAGGAGTATTTGATGGATTCTTCAACTCCAAAGACAGACGCCTTATGTCTCCAGAAAAAACTGTTTCAGGGAGGTGATGCAAGATACCCTCGAGTTTGGGAAGATTCTGTATTGAGGACATAAGTGATGCTTTCAGAAGTAAACAGTAATCCCATACGAAGGTGTTACGAAAACAAATACATGATAAAGTGGGAAGGGAGAATGGTTTAGTAAGAAACAAACCCCCATTCTAAAATAAGGAACAAAGAGCCTTAATCACTTTGGCAGTAGGATATTGGTATAAGGAGAAAGGAGACAATACCTTGATCACCACGAATTTAAGATAATTGTAAGAAGATTTTTTTGACTTCTTTCTTCCTCGGGCAACTCTATTTCTAAACAGGTCAGAACTAAATTTACAAAATCCAGAAACAGAACCAGATAGTTTCCACCGCACTCCAACTATTTCAAGAGTGCCCTCAAAGTTGGGGATAACTCTTAGTTGCGCCTGAAAAGCAAACCAGAAAGCAGATATTTCATGATCCAATGTCAAATATTAGAGCTCAATAATGCCAAGACAATCATTGTCAATGTTAGACCGGCTGGAATAATGAATCCAAGAAAAAAAAAAATATTCCACAACATAACACAAAGGCACCAGTACTATTCTGGAGCATAGTAACTTTGTGAGGGTACTAGTGGAAGAAACCTAGCACCCATCATAATTATGAGATAATGTCAAATAAGTTGAGCAAGACCATTAAAACAATAATAGCTGCTACCATCACAAAATAGGTTTTCTTCATATCATCTGATGCACATGCACAATCCATGACATAAAACATTGCAAAACAAGGTGGTGTTAAGTGCCCAAAATATTGTAATACTAAATTCTCTCAAAAGAATTCTTGCTAATGAAAACTTCGAGTAGACATATAGGAACCTTTTCTATTTTTCCACTCAGGCAGCACTGTAAATGGTAAACTCCAACTTCATCATGCCCAAAAACAAAAGGATGTGTGTAAGGAGCTAAAAAAATATGTTAATCTCACCAAAATTGTTTCCCCAGCACCTAGCTGCAAATCAGTCTCACAGGTTACAAATGAAGATGTATCGGACTTGACCTTCCTGTTGAAGAACAATTTTAAGCAGCACCAATAACAATAACTACGCCTTTATCCCACATGGTGGCAACACAGTTTTTTTATCCCCCACCAATAAATGTATATCATAAGAGATACAAAATAAATGTATATCATAAGAGATACAAAATAAATGTATATCATAAGAGATACAAAAGTAAGGTTCACACACATACCCATTAGCGGCTGGCTTTTTCAATTCCACATCATCAGTTGAAATATTCAAACCTGTAAGCGAGAAAAAGTAGTTAATTAGTCTAAAATGGCTAAGGTTGACAAATAGATAAAAAGCCCCCAAAAATCTATTTCATGGGTCATTCAAAGGAGGAAAAAAAAAAAAAGACTACAATGGTAGACAGCAAGCTTAGGAAATAACTACTGGCATTTAGCCCACAAAAGGGGGCTCAATGGACAGCATTAAGTAAACATAACAAAAACTAGAGTTGCTTACCAGGATTCATTTCATCAGATTTTGGAGTATGCTCACATATCAGGGCAACACTCGAGACTGAAATAGGAATTTGAAGTGGGTTTTTGAATTCAACATCTACCTTAATTACCTCTGCCAATAAGAAAGAAAACAAAGGAGAGACATGGAATAAAAACTTCAGCAACAGGATAAGTTACAAAGAGTCAGATTCAGGCCATGTTTGTTTGCATGTTTTTGGAGTTTTGAATTTTAAATTAATTTTTTATCATTCCCAACTAAAACCTTTCTACTATTCAACTACACATTTTTATATTTCCAATACACTTTCATATTTAAAAATCATTTCCAAAACAGAGTTTTTAAATTCAAAACAAATAGGGCATCAGAGTTCTTGGACTGAATGGTCTGCAAAAGGTACATTTACTTTGATTGGCAAAGATATCAACAGAAAAGGAAAAATTGCCACAGTTTCATACATTGATACAAGAAATGTCTGTCGATATGTGAAGCATAAGATCATATAGAATTTGTACCTCCAGCAATACACACATTTGAATCTTTATATTTCAGCTGGAAGTTACTGCCACGAGATTCCAGCCAGTTAGTCTTCATAGATGACAATGAAGGAATCATGTCCTCTTCCAGTTTGTGCCAGAAACTTTCTTTAACAGCAGTCTGGAAAACTCAAGCAAATGATACGAAGGGAATACCAGGTTTACTTTTAGTTGTTCCCCATTCTAAAATCCTACTTCCTAAATATGCTAAAAGGGAACTTACAGCTGCATCAGATGCATAAGTTCGATGGTCTTCAAAGAAAACTTGCAGTGAGCTGACATTTATGACAGGCAACTGAAGTTTCAACACATCAAATGTCTTCCCTGTTTTCTACAGTGGAGAAAAAGGATGGAAAAATTGGCAAGCATTCGCAAAAACATATTTTGTAGATGAGATTAACAGTGAACTCATGGCATAAGAATCAATAACCATCTAAAATAATGACAAGAAAGGTAATAAATGTAGCCTACTTTAAGGAAGACTTTTGCTTCTTTTTTCTACCCAATTGCACAAGAGGATTTTTTATAAACCACCTAAAATCAGCTCTTGCACTATGGAAAAAACCTGAAAATAAACAACTCTTGGATTGCTGAAATTTTTTGTTGCTATGTGTAGGACTGTTACTCTATAGTTGTCCTACACCAATTGCTCTTAGTTCCAAAACAAACCGTCAAATCATCTTTTACATTGGATGAAGACCATTTTAAGAAGCATGATGAAAAAGGTAGTTGAAAAGAAAGATAAAAGGTGATTGCAAACACAGCTGAGTCATTTTGTAAACCGCATACCCAAAATGTTTAGTCCTCCACTCTCAACTTTGGAATTGTTATATACAGCTTTTCATTTTCAGTAGAAGGAATACAGGAATGATACAAATAACTCAGGAAAGCAAAGAATGTAGAACTAGGGACCTGAACTATTTGGAAGAAATCTCTCAAGAATAACTCTTGTGTTGACCTTGACTGATGACCACAGGCCAAAATTTCCAACATATGCTCAACAGCCACATCAAACAGCCCAAGAAGCGCATACCACCTGAATTGATGACATGATGGTTACAGCTTACTTTCATTAAAGTTAAAGCTTTATTTTTAGGGCCTGTCTGTTACTTACTTTCCAATATGGAAGTGCACTTGATCCTTGATATGGTTCCAAGTAGTTCCTTTGAACACCACAAGAGCACTTTTGTATGTCCGAATTGCATGCTTTATCTGACAAGGCCAGAGCAAAATCTTCTGACATCATAACAGTCTATTTTCCACATCAATTGTAATAACAGATGAGAGAATATACCTGATCACATTTCTTGTACAGATCTCCCGATAGAACAAGATGAAACCCATACTTTCGTGACAGAGTTGGTGATGACAACATGTAACAATAAGATGCTTGCTCAAGCATTACAGCAGAATGCAAGGGTTCCTATTAAAAACTCATTATCAGACAAGAATATTATACGCCATCACTTTTCTTACCAAAAACAAAAGCAATTACCTCACCAGAGATTCGGAAGTAAACACTGGCAGCATCTTTATACTGACCCCTAGCTTTCAACATTTCTACCCACCACAGACCAGATCGTGTAGCATTTTGCTGACCAGATGACCCCAATTTCTAGATACAACAATGAAAATTAACATCATTTCTTACAACACAACCCAACACATAAGTTAAGAACATAACTTACTGCATATGTGCTAAATGCATTTTCCATGAAATTTTCAGCATCCTTTCTTTGTTGATCCATCATGAAGTAAGATATTCCCATCATTTCCTGCAAAATTGATATTTACAGTAAAGGAAGCATATATGGTGCTAATTCACAACCATGAACATCTAGCTGCCTAATATAGTCTTCACTAAATGGTAAAGCAGCATCGTAAGAAAATTATTCAAAATTAACTAAAGCATGACTACTGTAAATTGCCTCAATGGGATCCAGGCTCAGTCTAAATTACATGTGAATATTCTCCTTCTTTTTCTTATTTGAGGGTGGGGGAGGATTTGGTGTTAAGAATGAGCAGAACGTTAACAGGATAATTAACAATAATATCAATTAGCTTATCTAAATACAGAAAATACGCAATCTTGCAATGGATGCCTACAAATCAGAGATATTGAAGCTGAGTCATCTACTCCTAGTTTAACCTTTTAGGAGCCAACAACCTTTATGATTTAGGGCCTGTATGGTAAGCCATTCCTCTCTCCCTAAAACATATTTTACATTTTATAATAAATTTTCATCATTACCAATACACTTTCTTACTTTTTAAATATACCTTTCTACATTTCCAATACACTACTAGTATCAAAATTTTAATACTAAAACAAATTATCAACACACGTTTTTCTATCATCAAGGCCCTTGATTTCACCATGCATTTTGGTACTGAGCTGAATTCACTATGCCCATAAACTGATGAAGCATGGTATTCAACAAATATTTCAATATCTTGATTCGTGAAAGTTGTGATGAGATGAATCTACCAAGTCTATCAGGTATATGTTATAAATGGAGGTGGGTATGGCAATAACTCTCCTGACCCTCTCTATCTTTCAACTAGATTATTAAATCCATAATCAGACTATCCATGTTCATTTTATCAAGTAATAAAACTTGCCATGAATGTTCATATCATTAATGTTATATCAAAGTGGAAAGAATCACCTAGGTTGATCATCTAAATAAACTTCTCAATTCATAGCACAGTATGAGAAGTGCAAATCCAAGGAAGAATACAATCTGCCTAGAACAATTGATATTATCACACTCAAATGCATGAGGCATAGGATGTCAAAACGGTTAACCATCTGCACCAGTATCCCCATAAAAAACCAACGACTTATTCAACAAATGATCTAAAGAGATATAAACTAAGAAGGAACAAAATCAAAAGGTTCTAAGAACAGAGCACACTCCCTCAAGTAGTCTGCATTCAACATTCATTGACTAAAATTTTGCAAACCTCCATATCATGCAAATACTCAGGCATCATTCAACTGTTAGGACTCATTGACTCCAACTTCCAACAAATGTCTGGAAATCATTTACAGATTTCCAGCAGCTCACTAATCACAAAATGCACAAATTATCATATATAAGAGTGTAATTACCTGAACACCTGCATAATGCTTCCATGCTTTGTCAAGTTTAAAATCTGTTGAAAGTAATCTATAATTTGAGAAAGCTAGATCATAATCTTGTAACATGAAGGCATAGTCTCCCAAAAGTCGTATTTGAAACTCCACGGAGTTGAAATTATACCTTCAAAAGCAAGTAGACAAACAAAATTAGGTGGTGATGGAAACATATTCATGAAGTCACACGCATATCAGATGAAAGAGTTAACACACGTTGGACCATGGGGGTTGTCTGGCACATCTTCTTTTCCTTTTCTCCACCACAAATTTTTTATTTGATTTCTGAAACCTCTTCTTGTCGCAGAAACCTAGTAGCAACAACCATGTACTTAGTGTTAAACAGGACAGGAAAGATCAGCTCGAACACAAATGGAAAATTTACTCTAAGATGTAAAACTAGAAGTTAAATTACCACACCTGCTGATTTAGAACTCGTATCTTTTGCTCCATATGGGGAATGATGTGTTTAGATGAAATATCTTGCATAAAATTTTTTAACTGTCAAGGTCAATGAAGGATCAAATTTAGCTCAAAATTCATCAAACAAAAGGAAATCAATTCGAAATCCTTTAAGAACTATTTCAGCATCACAAAGTACAGAGAATTCGGCATACCTCACTCATATCATCTAAACTAAGGAAGCAACCAAGCTGCTGAACATTTGAAGCATCATCTCTCTGTCACAGGAGACAAGTACAAGCCCTGAGCCATATATTTTACAAGAAAAAACCTTCACTTGTCTATGAAAGCCTTAAAGAAGGTGCAAATAAGAGTAGTCAAAACTAAATGCTTACCCAAGATGCCCAAGGGTTTACTTGATGCACAACTGAACCATCTTCTGAGGAATTTATACACAACAAGTGGCAATTGTTTGCCCCAAATGTGGTCCTCATTTCAGCCAAAATTTGGGTGGCTCTGCAATGTGTTAATAATATGAGGACAGCTCTGTCTATCTCAAACTTTTCAACAAGGATAAAAGTTCTGATATACTCCATGCATACATACTTTCATAAGCCAACATGAAAGCTTAAGACTGTCAACACAATTAATTTTTGCCAAAATCTCGGTGTTCCTGTAACTGCTACTAATCTTGTGTCATTTGGTTATGTAGTTTTGAACCGAAAACAAAAAATTAATGTTGAATTAATAGCATAAAATATCATCACTGCATGTACGATCCTTTTGGGAAAGTACAAAGGGTCTCCTTCTGGATTTGGATTACTTGTCTATAGTAATGAATACACATCTAATCACTGAAGCTGATTATAAATTCCCAAAAATACACTTATGGAGCCGCAAAGTTTTCAGCATCATAAAACTACTGTGCAGCCCTCCCGAACTCGCAAAGTTAAAGATTCTCAATCATTCCACCAACTTATTCCATTAACTCCCATGGGAAAGAAGGAGCTCTGGGAGGAAGAGGTACCAGAATTGGGGGTTCAGAGAAGATAATGTTGCAGAAAAAGGAGAAAAAGGACGAATGATTGTAGAACAACAACTACAACAAAGCCTTTATCCTACTATGTGGGGTCGGATATATAAAGCATATTTAGCCATAATGTTCAGTTAAGACTCAGTTTTTCATTTATATTTAAATGATTGTGCAGAACTAAAGTAAGAAAAACAAAAGAAGAGGTGCTATCATGGGTCAATAAAAGTGCCCTTACAACCGACACCCAATCATTGGTAGTCTTATCCTATGAATACTGCATGGAAAATTCAACCCGAGTCTCACTCTCAAGCTATGCTGCTGCTTTTTATGACCCTAGGTTTGTCTCAATCCCCCAATATGAATATTATGATGCTTCCCACATCTTGCCTTCCCCCCCCACCCCCAACAATGAAATCTAACTTGCCGAATGAGGATCAGGTGGGGCTCCTAAAATCATCTTTTAGTTGTGCTTCCACCTCCTTCCTTCCTCAACAGTACGAATTCCGTGTATTTCTTAAAATTGGAAAGCATATGATATGTTTTTGCAGCAGATATGATAAAATAATTTATTGGTTCTTCAAATATTTGGTCCTTATCTAGGTAGTGTCTACTGTCTAAACTAACTTCTCTCCCTGAATGATTCCAGTTATATAAAGTAGTACCTTTCTGGTTTGCCATCTTGGTAATCATGGACCAATACAAAATGCTTAAGAATCTTTGGATCCATTACATCATCATTGATGAGAGATGGCAACTGGTTGGTATTGAAAAGGTCCACAAACTTGTTGATAGGATCTTCATCCTTTGAAGTGACGGCCAAAAGACCTACCTTACAATCCGAGACAATGATAGAAAGGTTAAAATCCAGCAGCAGAATTAAGAGAGTATAATGCTACAAACATACTGAAAATTCTTTTCTTGATCTCTTCAAATATGAGGAAGCACAGGATCAAAATGAAACATGAGATATTACATGCCACTGGATGGTCAAAAGCCTCATGTTCTGCAAAAGAAACTGTTCGCACTAGCTCTTTGTTGAAAATTCGAAACCATGTTGGTAAAACTATGTCTTCAGAATCTGCATAAGAGTAAAGTTATCAATTATGCTAAAGTAAGGACAAGTCAAGATTCAACTATCAGGTAGAAAACCTTTGAACCCTGGAACAAGTGAAGAAGCAAGCTCCTGAGTGTTCTGTATTTCAGCTTCTCAAACTCAAGCATTTACTTTTCTAGTTAGAGATGTCTTGGGTTCTATTTCTTTCTTTTTTTTCCCTTTTACCCATAAAGACTGATTTCAATGGTAAGAATCACACCACTTCAACTAAGAGATAAATGTTAAGGAAATTTGACCACAGAACACTTTGGTTCTGAAAAACTCAATTATTTTCAACAATTAAAAGCATCATAAAGGTTGGTGACATTGTTTTCAGAGAAGGACATAATTAGGCCAAACTTCAGAATATCACATGAAGAGACGAGGTTTTATCAGGAAATCTATATCACACTAAGAACCTAGAAGCGGAACCAATATAGAATCGCATAACCCAAAAGTTGTAAACAAAACTTCTACAGGATGAGGAATACAACTTACTTGCAGACACACTCTCATTTAAGAGAGCATTTGAAGACACATCGGGAAAATATTTTTCTCCAGCATGAGTTATTACTTGTTTTATCCGCTCTTTTGCAACCTGTTCACAGAAAATTCAGTTTTCAAAAATACTTCAAACAGTAGGTTTATCAAATTCTGAAGCCTCAAAGAAAGCGATAACAATAAGTTTCTTAGGTGGGAAAACGGATATGCAATAACTGATCTTCAAGTATTCAACAGATTGGCAAGAAAAAGTACACTGATTTTAAACCAATCATCAAAAAGGTACACTTTTTTTAAACTAATCATCACTACACTATTAGCAATGTCAGGATGTAATACATATCTATTGATACCTAAATAGGGAAATTGTATGTATATTTCCTATTACAATAATCGATGGCAATGAAATTCAAGAAAGATAAACCAAAAAGGAGAACGAGCTATCTCTTATGTCAGCTACAAGTATTTAAAATATCAAGGGTAGCAACTCCAAAGTAATTCGCATTGGGAGGGGAAAAAACCTAATGTCCAGGAAATGGCAAAATGTACTTATAATTCAACTCAAAAGGATAGAAATCCATATAATAAACTGGCCGGTTCGTGTCATCTATGGCAAAATCACGTTGGCTCATTACTCTAGCTCCTTCCCAACAGTTTATTTTTTCCATCATGTATTGACCCCATCTAAGATGATAGCCCAATGAGCATATTACCAGCATACTTCATCTCAAGAAGTAAACTTTATTAGAGTATAACTGCCACCGACGTTAGGCTCACCAATATGGACCCTTCAGTCACCTGAATCACTAGACTTCAAATTTCTAAAACTCCAAACTTCCAATCACTAGAACAACTTCAACGAATTAATGAGTAATGAGGGCAAAAAAAGAGCATTAGAGTGAAGACAAATAAAAGGGAAATAGTACCTCTATATTGGGTTGCCCAATGTCGGACGCGTAAAACAAACGCAACTTAAACTTCTTTAGCCTATAAGGCTGATCACTAGCAGTCCTCACGGGCACTGAAATCCCCAAAATCAATCAAAGAAAGCAAAATTTCATATTCAAGTAAAGAAATAAACAAAACCCACAACTTAATTCTACTAATCGTTTTCACTCACTACACGTACCGTCGATATTGTTAAATGCGCAGAAAGGACTGAGCATTTGACAGAATGAGATGCCGTTCCTTTGGGATGCCTCCTCAACGAGAGCGGTACGGAGCACCATAACCACTGGAGTGATCTCATCCAGTAACAAATTTTCAAGATTCGAGCTCCCCGGATCCTCCATCCTCACAGAGTCCATGAAAATGACAGTGGTCTAGGCGAGCCAATCAGGCGAAGGCACCGCAACTCCCTCTAGCGAAGAGAAGAGGGAAACTACGCGATTTGGGTTCAACGTGATTCGTACGGAAATCTTGATCCTTGAAGGTGGGAAGCTTCTGAGTTCTGACTGATGGAGAATCTGGAGCAGGCAGAGGAACTGCGATGAAGCATAAGACGACGAAGAAGAATGCCGTTTTAATATGGGCCGATTTGCGATGTTTCTTCGGACTTTGTGGAAATACATATGGGCCTACTATAAAGCAATAGATGCGTGGATTCAAAGGATGTGATTTCAATTTTGTAAACGAATATTAATTCTCGATTTAAAAATAAAAATAAAAATTAATATGAACATTTAATTACGAGTGAATAAATAGTTTGTAAAATGACAAAGTTATTCTAATAAATTAAGGGTTTGCATGGTATCTCATTTTGTAAATATGTTTTAGAAATTAGGTTGTGATTATGAAAAGTGTATTAAAAAAATGTCTAGTTTAATTAAGTTTTAATAAAGTATAGGTGTTTAATTTTTCTGAATGTCTCATTCTATCACAATCATAATCATGAGAATTTGATCATATGACCTCATGGTCCCAATACCTTCGGTGCCTTTAACGTGCGAAAATGAAAATGATAAATTAGCAAGTGATTTATAATAATATAATTGTTATGATTGTTGGTTCATATAACTAAGAAAATGAATGCCATTTAATCAACTCATCGAGAATTTCTTAAATGGTTCATCTATCGCTATATATGAAATGCACACTATTTTCATTATTATTTTTTGCACGTCAACACGCATCCTTAACGATAAAGAGGCAGATTAAACCCTGGTTAATCTTGGAGATATAACCATGCTAGTTTTATCATGTAGGGATTGGCTTATTTTGCCCTTGAATTGTACCTTTCATAATTATGTGACTTTGGGGAGGTTAAGTACGAATGACTTTTGTGGGATGTTTCGGTGAATAAAAAATACAAAATTGTATTGTAGATAAGCTATCTAACTTTGGTTCCTACATTGCTTATGATCCACGGCTAGGTTAATCCACAAAAACTTTATGTCTCAATTGTCATTGATCGATTTCCAACTTATGTAATGGAAATATATTATTCTAAAAAACAGTATCATTTTCATGTTAATTTTAATTTAAGCATTCAACCTTGAAAATTTATTAAAGACACTATAATTTTAATTGACACAGTGAAAGAATTTAGAGAAATTATATTATAAATAACGTGACATATATATGACAAGAATTAATGAACAATTTTAATTGTAATTCTGCCACATTATTCTCTATAAGAATTTCTTAGATTTTCCTCTAATTTTAAAAAAATAATAATAATAAAATTTGGTTAGTACTAATTAATGAGAAAAAAAGAAGAAAAATAAAAGAGGGAAAATGGCCACTTAGAGAGTGACGCACCTTCACATCACACTTTCCCCGCGTATCCAATTTCCAACGCCCTCGCCATTGATTATAATACGGAGTGCGTCCCAGCTGCGGTTTATTTATGTCTCCCTTCCTCAACTGCAGAAGCCTCCTCCTTCGAAAGTTTCCTCCTCCATCATTCCTTCCATCTCTTTCACCTTGCATTTGTGCTCGATTCTCAACCTCGGCCATGTCGTACCGTCCAAACCAGCAAGGTGGCAGACGCGGCGGCGGCGGAGGAGGCCGGCGTGGTGGCGGTGGAAGAGGGGGTGGCAGGGGTGGTGGACGTGGTGGCGGTGAGCAACGCTGGTGGGACCCTGCTTGGAGAGCTGAACGCCTCAGACAAAATGCTGCTGAGGTACTCGCAAACCTTTCCGCACTACGCATCTCCATAGTCATGGGACTTGAATGTTGAATTTTGTTGAGATGCAAGTACTGCTACTTAGGATCAATTATTCACGGCAAAGATTGGATTTTTCTGACTTATTAGGGATCAGTATTTTGCTTGTTCTGTGTAAAACATTGAGGTTCTGTGTTTTGGTACTCGAGTTTTGCTCGGGGATGTAGCTCAACTCAATTAATTCTGACCGATTGTGCTGTAATTGGATGATCGAATCAATTCTTCTTGCTTTGTTGAATACACGTATGTTTGATATTCTGGATTAACCGACAGTGAAATTTTATAATTATCTAGGCTTAGCTTTAAGTTGCCACATTGGATTTCTTATCTTAATACCACTGTCTGAGTTATGTAAAATGTCGTAAAGTACTCATATTTATTTATCCTAGTTGCATGAGGGCACACAGAGATCAAAACGACCTCTCTATTTCCACTCCTGTGTGTGACTCGGTTGTGGATTATTTTTCCGCAGATGGAGGTGATGGATGAAAATGAATGGTGGGGAAAGCTGGAGCAAGTGAAGAGACGGGGAGATCAGGAGATGGTTATAAAACGAAGGTTCAGAAGAGAAGACCAAGACATATTGGCTGACATGGCTTATCAATTGGGGCTTTACTTGTAAGTTGGTTCACACAAATATAGTCTGTTGCATCCCTAGTTACGGCCAACAGATACCTCTTTGCGGTGTTTTGATGCAGGCATTGGCAGAACCATTATAACTGCCTGAATATGTAATTGGGATAGATATTTGTATATGTATATATATATACACATATATATATATATATATTCCTTACCCCGTGTTTTTTTTATTTTGTGTTTGTGGGAAGAAAGCCATGCATACAATAAGGGAAGAGCACTTGTTGTCAGCAAAGTTCCATTGCCAGATTACAGGGCAGATCTTGATGAGCGTCATGGGTCCACAACAAAAGAGGTAAAACTCAATTTTATTGTATTGGAGACTTGGGTTTATGATGGTCTTTATATTACTCTTCGTAAATGCAGATAAGGATGTCTACAGAGACAGAGACAAGAGTGGGGCAGTTATTGACTGAATCTCAAGATAGAAGTGCGAATGATAGTGATTGTATGCCCTCTCAGACTCCAAAAGTATTATCTAACAAAGCAGAGTCAGCGGAGCCTCTAAAGATTTCTAAGACCGATGTAGACATGGAGAAACTTAATCTTGAACTTAAGCAGAGACAAGAAAAGATGAGGGTATGTTTTTGAAGAGATTAAAATCATTTAACTTTTATAGAAGTGATCTATTTCATTTGTCTCTCTGCCAAAAACTGAATCATATAATATGTAGGAAAAAGAGAGTGTGAGGGCAATGCTTTCATTCCGTGAAAAGCTTCCAGCATTCAAAGTGAAATCAGATTTTTTGAATGCTGTTGCATCAAATCAGGTGTGTTTCATCTTATTGGGAATTAAAAGAGTTTTTATTTAGCCTTTTTCACATTCATTGACGTGGATGTACTACTTCTAAGGTGGATCACTTTGCTCTATGTTTTTTTTTAATATTTGTTTTTTTCTAAACCCTTTTGATAACTGTTTGTGTGACTGCAATATAGGTGTTGGTGGTATCGGGAGAGACAGGTTGTGGTAAGACAACACAGCTTCCTCAGTTTATTCTAGAGGAGGAAATATCATCCCTACGTGGTGCAAGTTGCAACATAATCTGCACACAACCACGTCGTATTTCTGCCATATCGGTTGCGAGTAGGATAGCCTCTGAAAGGGGAGAGAATCTCGGTGAATCTGTAGGTTACCAGATCCGACTAGAGTCGAATCGCTCTGCTCAAACAAGATTGTTGTTTTGCACTACAGGAGTACTACTTAGACAATTGGTAACATGATCCTTCTCATTCTTTGAGTGTTTAGGATCCCACTTACTACTATTTCATTGTGCTTGTATATATGCTTCCATGTGTTTGTGCCTCTGTTTGATTTTTGAAATGTCAGCTTGTGATTCACGAATTCTGTTAGGAATGGTGCTTAATAAATTGGTATGCCTTTAGGAGATCATAATCTGCAAAGTTTGTTTAGCTTATTTCCTTCTTGTTTTTGCAGATTCAGGACCCAAATCTGGATGGAGTTAACTATTTACTAGTTGATGAGATCCATGAAAGAGGCATGAATGAAGATTTTCTGCTAATAATTTTGAAAGATCTTCTTCCTCGCCGGCCTGATCTGCGGCTGGTTTTGATGAGTGCTACCATTAATGCCGACTTGTTCTCGAGATACTTTGGAAATGCACCAACCATCAATGTCCCGGTACTTGAATGTGCATTTACTTCTATTTTCAGAGAAAATAATAACATATTAATCATTGTATCATAATCTATTTGCAGGGATTGGTATTTCCAGTGGCTGAATTATATTTGGAAGATGTATTAGAGAAAACTCGTTACCGTATTACGTCAGATTCTGACAATATTCCAGGAAATTCAAGGGGTAGGAGGCGACAGCAAGAGTATAAGACAGATCCTTTGACGGAATTGTTTGAGGTATGAGTATTGCTGTTTGACTTCATTATTAAGATTATTTTTAGTTGTAAATATATTTACATATTCAGTTTCTCAAAAAAATAAAATAAATAAATAAAAGAAGAAGATATCAACATATTCATAAGATTAGATACTGACACTTATTGTTGGGTATGAAAGTTAGAGGTCATTAGCAGAGATCTTCCTCCCTAGAAAATCATCCTCTGTATATATTCTGTCAAGACTTCACATTGAATTTGATGTCCTGCATTTATTGGTGGACCTTGTGGTGAGGTTTGTATCCACACCTCTGTGGTATCATGGATTCTGAGAAGTGATTAGTTACTCATAGACTGTGGTTTTGTGGTTGGAATATGTATATTTTGCACATCTATGGAACAATTATTAGTTGCTTGGGCTTTCAAAATCGTTACTTCAGTTTTTTGTCAGTGTGAGAATGGAAAATTTCATGGTTGAGAAGTTAATTTTCTCTTATCCTAGATGAGGAAACTGAAAAGGCAGAATGAATCAATTTTAGCGTATAGGGGATGTTATTTGGTTATTTATGAGATGTATTAAATCAGGAAATGTTCGATTTTTGCATCTTTCTGGTCTTTATCTTTTCTTTTTCATTTTTCCTTTCCAGCAAGATCTTCTGGGAATTTATAAGTTCTGAATGTCCATACCTATGTTCTATATTTTGTAGGAAGCGGATATTGATTCACACTTCAAAAGTTACAGTGCTGGTACAAGACAGTCTCTTCAAGCTTGGTCTAGTTCAAAGCTTGATTTGGGTCTTGTAAGTGTCATAATAATTTCAAATTACCTATTCCACCTGTTCTGAGCACCATGAGTTATTCTTAATCTTTCAACATATGGGGTTAACAATTAGCCTCAAATATTTATCTCCCATGTTGTCCCATGAAGGTAAGTGATTCATGTGGTAAATTTTAAACTCACCTACTAGTTTTGTTGACACGCAGCTTCATAATACCATTCCAAAGTAAATGGTCATCACTATCACCCTATGACCCTTTTTGTAATAAAAATTCGAAAGAAGAATTCCATTTTCTTTTGTTGGGATTTTCTTGCATTGTTGTTAGTTGTTACTGGTGTTTCATGTAACTTCAAGATTAATGTTAGGTGAGTTTGGTTTGAGATTTCCTTTTATAGCAGAATCTTCATTGCTAGTTGTAGTACTGGGCAGTTAGAAACTTTGATTTGAATGTTTATGCATTAGAGGATGGGAACCTTAAGTATCCTAAGAATATTTAACTTGTTCTCCTCTGAATACTTCTTGCTGATACCTTGTTGTGGCTTGAGAATGCATCTTTTGACGGTGCCATTACTTTTTGAGAGAAAATTGTGTCCTTGTTACTCTTCATTCTGTCCTTACAGAACGCAGAGTTGTTTTACTAATCTTACATGCACTGTTATTATACAGGTGGAAGCAACAATTGAATACATTTGCCGCCATGAGGGTGATGGAGCACTCCTTGTATTCCTTACCGGGTGGGATGATATTACCAAGCTGCTTGATAAAGTTAAAGCAAACAACTTTCTTGGGAATGCTAATAAATTTTTGGTCCATCCTCTTCATGGTTCAATGCCTACAGTTAATCAGCGAGAAATTTTTGATCGCCCACCGCCCAATATGAGGTATCATCTACTGATTTAGGGCCTGTTCTTTTTGGGCGTTTTGAAAACGATTTTGAAAACAAGTTTTGGAAAATAATTTTATAATGCAAAAAGTGTATTGAAAATATAAAAAGTAGATGCTGAATAGTAAAAAGTTGTATTGAAAATGATGAAATATGATTAAAATATATTAAATTTACTGTTGAAACCAAAATCGTTTTCAAAACGAAACAAAAAGAACAGGCCCTTATTTTCTTGTATGTTTTTAACCACTCTTTTTTCTCACACTGAGTCCATGGAATGAGAAGTTACTTCTTTTTACTCTGAATCCAAGTTATTATTAGTCTAACATGTCCCCAAGATCAATGATCTTGTAATGTTTAATATACCACCCAAAGCACATGGTTGCACTGACATCCCTGCCAATGCCAGAAAGTAATATTTGACACGAGCTTGATTGTTTTTTCCTTATGGGTAACCTTTTACCCCATGGCCCATTATTTAGCGTCACATGTTTATGCAGTTTTCAATGTGTCTCGACCCTGGTGAGATATGACCCTTATAATTGACCCTACAAAGTGGGATAAAGGCTTACTTGTTGTATGCTTATGCAGTTTTGACTAGCATTATATCAGCAGTGTTGTGAGTTTCCCAAGGATTTGACCACTTTAGAGAATCATTAGCATTTTTTAACTGCGCAGTAATTTTAGTGCATTTGTGTGTGAAGTTACGAGTAAACATTAGATATGTGATAGGTTCTTATATGGTAACTAACGCAGGCTACTCTGTGGTTTTGCAGAAAAATTGTGCTGGCAACTAATATTGCTGAGAGTAGTATTACTATAGATGATGTTGTGTATGTTATAGACTGTGGAAAGGCGAAGGAAACTAGTTATGATGCTCTTAACAAACTGGCTTGTCTCCTTCCTTCCTGGATTTCAAAGGCTTCAGCTCATCAGGTATACCTCGGTATTTTATTGATGTTTTTTTGGACATTAGATGTGTGTTTCCTTTTTCCCTTTTAGTTTTTTTTGGCTGTTGCTATTTCAGAACCTCTTCTCAAGTATTTTATTGTTTGTCATTCTTGTTGCTTTGACAGAGACGTGGTCGTGCAGGACGTGTCCAGCCTGGAGTATGTTATAGATTATATCCTAAAATGATTTATGATGCTATGCCTCAGTATCAACTTCCGGAAATACTTCGAACACCTTTGCAAGAGCTATGTCTGCATATCAAGAGCTTGCAGCAAGGATCTATCAGTTCATTTTTGGCTAAGGCACTACAACCTCCAGATCATCTTGCCGTGCTGAATGCAATTGAACTCCTGAAGACAATTGGGGCTTTGGATGATTCTGAAGAGCTGACTCCACTTGGTGAGCTTTTAATCTTTTTCCACCCCCTACTTTTTTCTTGAAACATTTGAGGTTTAATTGGATCGGTACTTTTTAGGACGTCATCTTTGCACTCTGCCCCTGGACCCAAATATTGGGAAGATGCTTCTTATGGGTTCTATTTTTCAGTGCCTTAATCCGGCATTAACAATTGCTGCTGCTCTTGCACATCGCGACCCATTTGTCCTTCCAATAAATAGGATGAGGGAAGCTGATGATGCAAAAAGATCTTTTGCTGGTGATACCTGCAGGTTTGATTATTTACTAGCATTGCTACCTTATTTACACTAGCTAAACCTTGTTTTAGAGGTGTGCAAAATCCACATTGAAAATTCCTTCTCATTTGGTGAAGCGATCACATTGCACTTCTCAAAGCTTTTGAAGGATGGAAGGCTGCTAAACGTAATGGGATGGAAAGAAATTATTGCTGGGAGAATTTCTTATCACCGGTAACCCTGCAGATGATGGATGATATGAGGAAACAGTTTCTAGATCTACTATCACAAATTGGCTTTGTAGATAAGTCACACAGTCCAGATGTAAGTTACTGTCTTTGTGGTTTTTCTGTATTATACCTTCCATTATATATGATTAATACATACAAACTTCAAAAAATAAAATATGAAGAGTCTCTGCACAGAAAGGGTGTTTGGTATAGTACTCACATCATAGTTTCGTTTGCTGTTATGTTTCAAACTGCAAAATCAATAGGAACTCCTGACTGTGAGATCGGCTCACTGTACATAATTTTGTGGTTTTGTGGTATTTTTTCTGCAGCTTTACAATAAATACAGTAATGATCTAGAGATGGTATGTGCAATCCTCTGTGCTGGGCTCTACCCAAATGTTGTGCAATGCAAACGAAGAGGGAAGCGAACCGCTCTCTATACTAAAGATGTCGGAAAAGTTGACATTCACCCCGCGTCAGTAAACGCCGGCGTTCATCTCTTCCCTCTGCCTTACATGGTGTACAGTGAGAAGGTCAAAACTACCAGCATTTACATAAGAGGCTCTACAAACATATCGGATTACGCTCTGCTAATGTTCGGTGGCAGCCTCAATCCAAGCCAAACTGGGAATGGCATTGATATGCTCGGAGGATATCTCCACTTTTCTGCATCAGATAGCACATTAGAGCTGATAAGGGTATGTATTGCCAATCTTTTTTCTCATTATATTTCTTCCCATGTAATTTTTCGGTTACAAGTTTGTTTAACAGTGGCGAGTTGAAGATCTTGATGATTTAACAATGTGGAAATTTTGCAGAAACTACGAGGGGAACTGGACAGACTTCTGAAGAGGAAGATAGAGGAACCTGGGTTGGACGTCTCCAGCGAAGGACGGGGTGTAGTGGATGCCGTGATGGAGTTATTACATAGTCAAAATGTTCGATATTAGTATTTATGTTATATAGACTTATAGGGCAGAGATGTGGTTATAGTTAAAATAAGACCTCTTTAATATTCTTAAACTGACTAGATTGAGTGAGTTACTCAAAAAACCATTTTTAAAAACGGAATTGTTACTTGAAGGACACCGTTTACTAAACGTACGATACTTTTTAAAAAATTTAGACGTGAATTTACATTTTTGTCCCTCAATTCTTTTCTACGTTATGCAGTAAAATTGATTTATTGCAATTCCATTTCTCCTCCATATCGCGATTCCGGTTTCCACCTCCATCGCTCTTCTTCGTCGGTCTGGCTTAACAAATCAGTGAGTCGGAAAATTTTTTTTTTTTTTTTTTTGTAGAGGAAATGAAAATTTGAATGTGTTGGGTGTTGCAAATTCTTATGGTACTGTGTTTAGGAATGTATTAGTGTTTATGATGCATTTTCCAGTTGCGTAGTGATAATTTTAGCGTAAATTTAGTGGTGGTTCGCCGGAAATATAATTTTTCGACGAACAACCGGGAAAATCACTTCGCCCTAAAAAAATCGCCGTTATGTGGAGAGGCAATTCTTAGTGAGAAAAAAGTGGAGTAAATTTCTTTTAAGAAGTTAGAAACTATCAAGGGTATATTTGTCTTTTTGTTTCTTAAAATTTTAAAAAGTGTCATGTGTTTAGTAAAACGGGTCTTGTAATTAACATGCCCCTTTAAAAAATAAATTGGTTTATTGTGAAATATTCATTTCTATTGTTCATCATTCTTACACAAATTAACATTTGATTTCAATTTTAAGTGAATGAAACATAAAGTTTGAAAATATTAGGAAAAATGGCAATTTCAGTCCCTTACGTTTTAGTTCATTTTGTTTGTTTGTGGCGATTTCGGTCCATTTTATTTGTTACTGTGGTAGTTTTAGCCTCATTTATTTGTAATTAAAGGTTGAACAGGTTACTTAGGGTATTTTTATAAAATTTATAGATTTTGGGCTAAGACGTGAACTGTAAAATTAAAAAATTGAACTTTTGGGTATAAATATAGGGTATCAAAAGTGTGAATTTATTTTTTAGTTTTACAATTCATATCTTAACGTACAATTTATAAATTTTGTAATAGTGCTCTAAGTGACCTTTACAACCTTGCCACAGGCAGACAAAATGGACTAAAATTGCCACAAACATAAACGTAAGGGACTATAAATGCCATTTTCCCAAAATATTAAATGAAAAAAGAGAGAAAAAATGATAGATGGAAGGGTAGTTAGGTCTTATAATGGATTGTAAAATTTTAAGTGGTATCTGTGTTTTGTAAAATCTGTCTTTTAATAAATTAGACTAAATAATTGAACTGGTAAACTGTTTTGTAGTCGATTTATTGATTAATTGGTTATGATTATAAATGGTTAGTTGGTTCTGTTCGGTTTCTATTCTAAATTCTTCCCTATCGATTAATTCGGTCAACAATATCATATTTTATATATTTGTATGTTAAATTTTATTTACCTATTATTAATTATAATTAACATATATCCTATGACTCATCATATAATTTTTTAAAATATTTTTATTATGATACATAAATTTTTATGTACATAAAAGTTAAAAATAAATACATGAATAAATTTTTCGTTAGAGATTTTTAAAAAATATAACAACAACCTGTAACAATAAATAATCATAAAATTTTTTCCTTTCATATTTATTTATTATTTTTTTAATACACTAATTACATACAAAATTCATATTTGTTAAAAAAATTGAAACCAAAAAAAAAAAAAAGGAAAGAAAAAAGTTATCGATTATCCCGTTAAGCAAACAGATGTATGGCCCGGCCGATAGGCCACCAAAGCCCAAAAGA
This sequence comes from Leptodermis oblonga, assembly GCA_016801395.1. Lineage (NCBI taxonomy): Eukaryota > Viridiplantae > Streptophyta > Magnoliopsida > Gentianales > Rubiaceae > Leptodermis > Leptodermis oblonga. The sequence continues at coordinate 5,493,897 of CM028750.1, read as the reverse complement.
GCCCTTGGACTATGAAACTGAAACCTAATTTCTACCGCTATTCCCGTCCAGCTAGAAAAATAAAAAGATGGCTACAAGCCCAATATTAGGCCCATCAAGCTCAGTTCCAGATCTCCGGAGTGCCCAATACGTTTTAATTTCCTGGATGGGTCGGCAAATAAACCCGCGTATCCGTAATCGCTGCCAAGCTCCGCTCCGCTCCGCTCCGCTCCGCCCGGTTCTAATTTCCCCGCTCGCTTGGAACAGTCCCAAATTCGAGAACCAAGGGAGAGGAAACAGCGGGAGAAAGAAGAAAGAAGGGGTTAAAGATGAAGGTGGGTGCGCCGGAACCCTCCGTGCTATTCGTCCAGACATTCGTTCATCCAACTCTCGACGAGTACGTCGACGAGGTAAGCTCACCGCCCCTGCTGTTCGCTACCGTGCTTTTTCGTTTTTAATTTTTTCCCAGGAGGATTGTTGGGAGTAGGAATAGATTGGACTTGTTACTTAGGAGGTAAAGGGAGTTTTTTTTTTTAAAATTTTTATTTTTAAAAGTTCGTATCGCGAAACTTGAAGACAATGGTTTCGCTCTCGCTTTTTTCTTTTGTTTTATAAATCTTATAATTGTCTTTCCTTATTTTGCCGCAGTTATTAGTGCCAGTTGCCATTAACCTGGCAGAAAGATTTTGTTTTGATTGTTAAAGGGGAAAATTATGAAGTTGAGTTATTGCGCTAATCAGCTGGCAATTATTATTTCGTTTCCTCAATGCGTTATTGGAAAGTGGCTGCAATGTCACTCATTTATTTTATAATTTAGTGAAAAATAGGGGGGGTGGGGGACGATGAGTGACTTATTAGGTTTATGGACCTATGGAGGACGAATTGGATGTTTACCAACTCATTGAATCATAACTTGACTCACTATATTAGGTTCTTAAAATTTTTAGTAGATCAAGCAGGGCAAAGAAATTTTATTTTTTTTATAAGATTTCTTTTGAATTCTATTAAATTCCGGACTTGAAAGTACTTCGAGTTATGTAATGATTTCCAATCAAAGTTGTTTATTGCTTCTTGATATAGTGAGCCAAGTTTTCACTCCATGCTTCAGTCTCAGTTGGAGCTGTATGTCATAGTTTGTCTTACAAATATACATTCTTTGTTTAGGTCGACTTCAGTTTTATGTACTCTATTGCCATTACTGGATTAGCTTTCCTGAGTGACAAGTTTCAATCACATACAACCTTCACTTCTCTATATTTTTATCCTTATATTCCAATATTTTCAGTTGCAATTCCTTTGTATGTGATAAGTTTCAGTTGGGCCTGTTCATTTCCCTTTGAGTTAGGATTCTTTTTTTTTATCGGTCTAAGAGTCTAATCCCTATCTTGTTTCTTTTCAGGTTTCATTTACAGAGCCTGTAGTTATCAGTGCATGTGAAATTCTTGAACAAAACTCTTCATCAACATGCTCTGCAGTTAAACTTTCGGGGTATGTTTTTTCTTCTTGTTATCAAGTTATATTCTCTTCTGTACACACATATTTAATTCATATTGAAGAATCAGAGTGATCTAGTTTGTTAATGTAAATGGGGATTGAGTTCGTGGAGTGGCTATGTCATATAGGCAAGATATGATTAGTGCCACTTTTCTGGTGTGAGTTCATTATTGGATGAGTACATACTTCACCTAACATAAATCATAATGTCTGTGCAAATCCAGGTTAAAATTGCTTTCATTTATCTGGAATGTGCTGTCTTTTGACAAGATCAAAACTTCTCATGTTTAGGAGGACCAGACTTATATGCTACAAGCTTGGTTGTTTTTTGTTCCCATTTTTGGGTGATTACAGGTTGAAAGTGCATATTCTTACTACTGGTGCTTGCGTTTGTTAGAAGCCACTCATCTGTTGTTTGACTTTACTTTGAAAGTTGATGGTAGTTCATATAGATACTGAACGGACTTTTGTGCATTTACATGATAGTTGACGAGGATAGTACCCTTTTTCATGACAAATTTTATCCTACTACAGAATGTTTTCCTGTAATTGTGAGACCCTTTAGTCCTTGATGATTAAATACTGTAGATGCTTTGCATTTAAAAGTGGTTTTACTTGTACTGATGGCTATCACCTAAAGTTCATCTGGAGATTTCAAGTGATTATGAATTGCCTGGTGAAAGTTTGCAAAATCAGATGAAGCAGGGTCGACTTAGTGTTGAAACTTGGCTGTAGATATTAGAGTGCTTGGTTGAAAATTACAGCTGTTTGTTTTATTTCTCTTGGGGTTAATAAATGCGGGTCTGACATTTGTGATTGGATTACGAATGTTGAGAAAGTGGAGCTATAATCTTGTATCTGTCCTCTGTCATGTGCAGGGCCTCTGCTCCACCTTCCTTTGCTCTGGAGATTTTTGTTCAGTGCGAAGGAGAGTCAAGATTTAGGCGGCTCTGTCAGCCATTCCTATACTCACATTCTTCATCAAATGGGCTTGAAGTTGAGGTATGTTAGCACTTCAATACCTCTAGGGACCTGTCATCTAGACCATACCGAATGCTTGCTTAGATAATGAGTTATTTCTTGGCATAAATTTTCTCCTATTCACATGGGCTAAGTGCCAAATTTTGCTCTCTAATAGAACCTATTGTGATTGCTCATAATGTATGAGCTGCTCCGGCATGGAAATCATAGTTATAAGGGTTAACTTATTTTTACCATGAATGTCAAGATGGAGTAATTTTTTATTTATAATGCTGACTCATGGTTGGTAGGAAAATGTTAAGGCTATTATGCTGTTTTTTGGGGTGGTTGGGAACAGGTCTTGCACAAGAGTTTTGGAGTTATGTGTTTGATAGTGCTAGGAAGTCCTGTTATTGTTCGTGATGAGAAACAGGTTTCTTGGATTTGGTGGGAGTGCTCATACCAATTAAGTTTTCAGTTTTAGGTTTAATAATTGGGTTTAGGGTTTAAAGATTGATAAGCTTGAACGTAATTCAGACCAGGACACACTTTTTCTGTTAGGTGTCTAAGAGGACTGCTTTGGAAAATAAAGTTCTCTTTCTTGGTTCACATATTTATTTTGGCACCTATTGACTCGTAAACTTTCTATTAGTTAACTCAGAAGGAATTAGAAATTGAGTTTTTCCAAATTTCTGTTAATTGTGACTATTTCTTAGCTACTCCACTGCACTATGTTTTCTCTTTTGCAATTAAGTAAAAAAAAATAAAAAATAAAAAATATAGAAAGAATGTTATGGAAATCTTAGTGGCATTATAGAATTTGGTGTGGGTTGCTGACCAATTTTGCGGTTCTTGTTGTATTTGTAAAAGAGAGATAAGCTGTTACCATGTCATTACTATTTATAAAATCAAATAGTTGATTCATCTGTGTTCATTGTTTGAGTGGTAGAAAATTGTTGCTGATGTTTGATCTTCAAATTTCCTTAAGAGACGGTTACAAATCTTGTTACTTCTGTCTCCTGCATGCTGTAATTAAAGTAACATTATAAATGGTTATTCTACTTAATTTTCTGGGAAGCGGCAAATTTGTGGTAAATTATCCTGAAATATTTTGTGTACAGCTATATTTTTATTGGCCCTTTATCTGCTAAGAAATGAGAAGCTGGGTATTCATCAATTTTAAAATTGTTTTGGAGGCTCATTATATTCTTCTGTTATCTTCGTAAAAATTAAAATGTTTATCTGGCTAAGTGTAAAGGTGGACAGGGTTGTCTGATAGACAATGTCTAAAGACTCTAAACATCTTGCCTGTCAAACATTTCTTTATTGCTGCCTGAAATTTGAAAGAATAACTTGCTTATGGTTAGGAGTTCTCAAGGTTATATACTCTGGACAAAAGTACTTCCTCCTATACCATTGCTTTACCTGTGTAATCAATGCTAATTATGCTCCTTGTAATACCTTTCCATCATTATGGTCACTCTCTTATCGAGTATTGCTGAAAGAAACGCATTAACTTGTTGCAGGCTATGCTAACCAGTCATTTGGTTATTAGAGGCAGCTATCGTAGCCTGAGCTTGGTGATATATGGAAATACCGCAGAAGATTTAGGCCAGTTCAACATAGAAGTTGATTTAGATAACTCTTTAGCGCATACTGTTTGTGAAATTGAGGGAGACCTCGAAGATCTTCCACCTGCGCTCCACTCTAATAATTTTACATATGAGGAATCTCTCTCTACGCTGAAGAAGTTATCTCTAGAAGTTGTTCAATTGGATATTCCTGTGGAAGTCAGGAAATTTCTACAACTGATGTTTCACATTTTGGAGTCCCAGAATCTTTCAGAGTCTTCTGATAGAGTAATTAGTTCACTGTTATCTGTAGCCTTGGTTCATGCAAACCCTGAGTTGTATTCTGCGATTATGAGTCAAAAACATTTTGAGATTGACAAGTTCATGAATGGTGGTGAAGTTGATCACGTAATAAATGAAGCAAAAAAGGAACTTTTTGATGTGTATAGAAATTTTCAGCAGTCAGGGTTAGCTGCTGCAGCTGAATTCCTTGAGTCGGAGGCAGATGTGGCTCCTTCCAAACAGTTGGTGAACACTTTGGGCCTGTATTTTCAGTTGGGTTGTGATTCTGGAAATGCTGGACATCCAGTATTCTCAAAGGTGATTTAGAGTCCCTTTATTTGTGTTCATTCTGGAATAAGTGAAATATTTCTATTCTCAGATCCTAAATTTACATTTTTTTTTTAGCATCACTATGATAAAATTTTCATTTATTAACATCTTCGTTTGGTTTTTTAATAAATTTGAATTTCAGCGTAACAATGCACTGCTGTGGCTTAGTGTGGCTCTTTTGCTGTGCTCGGCTCGGGAGAGCTGCTTTCACTTTGTTAGTGGTGGTGGTATGGAGAAGCTTGGTCGTGCTTTTAATCATGATATACAAAATTCTCTCTCTCTTAGATTATTGTTGCTTGGAGTTTTTGAGCAAGCCACCAGACATTCAATTGGCTGTGAAGGATTTCTTGGCTGGTGGCCTCGAGAAGATGAAAATATCCCCGTGGGTACTAGTGAAGGCTACAATCAGTTGTTGGAGTTGTTATTGCAGAATCAGCGACATGATGTGGCTTCTCTTGCGACTTACATACTTAACCGTTTGCGTTTTTATGAAGTTGCATCGAGATATGAGGTAGATGGTTATTTCTGTAGCACACAACAAATTTAGTTTCTTCTCTCTGTTTTTATCCTTTTACTGAGAGGGGTTGAGGTATTAGCAGGCATTATTTGTGTGTTTGCTATGATGTGGCTAATTGACTTTGTGATCTTAGTTTCTCTCTTGCTTCTGCAGTGTGCTATATTATCTATACTTGGAGGTCTTTCTGCAGTTGGACATGCTACGGATCTCATGCCAGACTTGCTTTCTTGTGCTAAAATTCAGCTTAAGCAGCTGCTAGTAAGTCTTCTAACCTTCTTATTAGAAAATTAAATTTACATTCCATTGTGTGGTCATTGCTGACTACTTATTATAGCCTTTTGGACTCATTTATTTTTTAATTTTGATTTGTCTTTTTTACAATAAAAGAGTTGTTTATTCATGTTTTTATGATAAGTATTGCTGCAGAAAATAATAAATTTTAGTGGCCCAATTGAAGATCCTTCGCTGGTGGCTTGTGCAAGCAGCGCTTTGACACTTGGTGATGGGCTGTTGTCATATAAAGCAACAAGCACCTTGATTAAAAAGTCAAATTGTTCTTTTTCTAAGTGGGATACTGATTCACATTTGCTTTCACTTCTTAAGGTACTTGTTAAATTATTATGATTACCTTTATTAAAATTTGGAAGAAAGTTATTGTTGTTGTATGTTGTTCTACTGCTGTATCTTTGTACGCACTCAATTTTATTTGAATATGTTAATCAAGATGGTGAGCTCTTCTTTAAGAAGAAAAGTTATTCTCTATGCTGATTAAGTTTGTGTTTGCTTTGAAATTTTTGGCTGATGTGGGGAGAGTTTGAGAAGATATGTGAGTCAGTTGTGTACTTAATTCCATGTTTGACTCCATGTTTTGATCATTAGGAACATGTTTCAAGAACCAATTTATAATTTTGCTAGGTCCAAAGCATAGTGATTTGGCTTTATTTTTTGGTTAAAAATTCCAATTTACACACTATCTTGTAGTATCTTGAGAGAGTTGGGAGAATAGGTGTTTGTGTCTGGTGTTATAGAGAGAGATCATTTTGAACAATCTGATTCTTTGGACTGATGGTAATTATGTTAATTATGCATTGTTTATTGTGCTCAGGGAAAAAATGGATCTTGAACTTGGAAAATGTGAATTTTTGTTGATCAATGTTATTCCTACTTTCTGCTAATGAAGAACCTCACTTTATATGATACCTGCTTTCTGCTATTGAAGAACCTGACTTTTCAACCAGGAAGGAGACCACTTAATGACTATGAAGAGGACTAAATTTGAGTGATATCACTAATTGAGTTTGTTACTGATTGACTGAAATTATTTTCGTATTGATTGATGCAATAAAGAAAGCCTTGTTGAGTGTTAACCGATTGCCTACTGAGCTAACTGAAATCTACTGTTATCTTGGCAATACTCTTTGCTTGGCAGAAACTATGTGGGAGCATGTACAGGTGCTTTCTCTGTGTGGTTGTTTTACTGTTAATTTATTTTTATTTTTTTTCCTTTTCCTGTTCACTGCTGCATTTCAAGATGTTTATCAATTGTCATCTTTGTGATTGATTCAGTTTTTGTGCTTATTGTGTTTTTCTTATGTTTTCCTTGTGAGCAGGAGAGAGGTTTCCTCCCTTTGTCTGCTGCTCTTCTTTCTTGTTCTTCGTTGCACAGTGAGGTGGGTCATGCTCTAAACTTGTTTATGGACATTGTGTCACATATTGAGGCCATTATCCTTTCACTCCTCTGTAGCCGCTCAGGTATGATTGAAGAATTTAAAATGTTAGTTCACCACTTTCTTTACTGGCCTGCTTTTGTTGATTTAGTTCTTCCCATATATCATTTTCAGGATTGGCTTTTCTTTTATGTGATCCTGATGTCTCAACTACAATAATTCGTGCCCTAAAGGGTTCTGATAATTGGAATGTGAAAGAGTCAGCCTCTGTTCGCTTTGCATCAATCTTGATATCAAGGGGATTCTTTTGTCATCCACAGGAAGTTGGAATCATTGTTGAGACACATTTGAAGGCGGTCAGTTTCATTGACTTATAGTGAATTTGTTTGTCCTCCTTATAGTTCTGACTGAAGTGTTGTTTTTCTATCACCATCACATCCCTGTATTGCAATAAGGCCCTGTTTGGTAAAGAGACTCAAACCATGATTTTAGTTTCATTTTGATTTTATAATATTAAAATTATATTGGAAATGTAAAAAGGTTTATTGGAAATGTAAAAAGGTTTATTGGAAATGTAAAAAGGCCCTGTTTTGAGTCTCTTTACCAAACAGGGCCAGTTTTTCTCATCCATTTGTCTTTCCTGGGACTGCATTTGACAAAGGGATAGTACTTCCTGTTGAGCATGATTATGACATGCCTTTGATGCAGATAAGTGCTATCGATCGTTTAATCACATCAACACCTAATACTGAAGAATTATTGTGGATATTGTGGGAGCTATGTGGTCTTTCTAGGTACATGTCTTGTATATCTATTGTTCTATTTCTTGTTACCCTCCAAGTTTAAGAAGCATGTTCAGTATTGTCTTCGATTTTATGCAGGTCAGATTGTGGGCGTCAGGCTTTATTGTCAATGATACATTTTCCAGAGGTATAACTATACTGAAGTAAACCCTATTCGATTCTTATTTCCCATGCTGCTGAACCAAATCTAACAAGAAGTCCTCTATATTGCAATAATGCAACATATTGGTCATTTGTCGGTCCATAATGTTTTTGGTTTGGTTCTATGAGCAACTGTATTTTAAATTATCTGTATCTGAGAATCACAAAATGATGCAATCTCTCAATCAATTTGGTTCAGTCTTCATTGGAATATTTGTTCTTTACCCTGCATCTTTCTTGTTAGGTTCTTCTATTTTGGGCCTCTGATTCTTAGTCTTTTATCTCTTATCAATTGTTTTCTGTTCTTTAGGCTCTTTCAGTTTTGATGGCTGCATTACATTCTGTAAAGGAGTTGGATGCAGTTACCTTGAACTCTGGTATTTAACTCAACAATGATGCTTGAATATTTAGATTTGTTTATGATTTGTATCTTTATTAGGTTATTGCTAGCTGGCTGAGAATCTTATTTGCAGGATCTTCAGCATTGAATATTGCAATCTTTCATGCTGCATCCGAGATTTTTGAAGTCATAGTTACTGATTCTACCGCATTGTCACTGGGTTCTTGGATAGATGACGCTAAGGAACTTCATAGGGTGTTACATTCCTCTTCACCTGGATCCAATAGAAAAGATGCGCCTGCAAGGCTTTTGGAATGGATAGATGCTGGTGTAGTTTACCACAGAAATGGAGCAATTGGGCTTCTGCGCTATGCTGCTCTCTTAGCTTCTGGAAGTGATGAACATATGGCCTCAACTAGTGTTCTAGCATCTGATATGATGGATGCAGATAATGTTGTGGGAGATGTTTCTGGTAGCTCTGATGGGAGTGTCATTGATAGTCTTCTAGGAAAACGCATTACTGAAAAGGACTTTCCCGGTGTTATCCTTCGTGACTCTTCTATTGTTCAACTGACAACAGCATTTCGAATTTTGGCGTTCATTTCAGATAATTCTGTATGGGATTGTTTATTTATCTCTATTTATCTTATGTTGAATTGTAATTTTGGACATTTGTATGACTAATTGTGCAACTTGTGAAGGCCGTTTCTGCTTCTCTTTACGATGAAGGTGCAGTAATGGTTGTCCATGCTGTTTTAATCAACTGTAAGGTCATGCTGGAGAGGTCCTCTAACATCTATGGTCAGTACTAGATTATCAAAACTACTCCATTATTGACTTGCATGCCCTTGAGGATTAGATGATACATGTGAACTCTGAGGATCTAAAGTTATTCCTGGTGTTTACTTATGCATTTTCTCCTCGATGCTTGTTGCTGAAAACTTTCTTATTTCAATTTAAAATTTGTAATGATAAGAAAAATGAGAAAATATGGAAGAAAGGAATACCCAATACCAAAGACCGGATGCCATGAACAATGAGCTTGGAGTTAATTATCCGAAAATGATGTATATTTAGTGACAAACTTTGCATGTAGTATTCCACACATTGTAAATTAGCATTCAATTTCTATCAAGTTGTTTTTGTAGTTGATACCTCTAATCATTCATTCGGCTTACTAAGATTTGAGCTGTTTTAGAACTTGCGCTGCAACTCTTGTAGAGAGGAGTTGTGTTGTCTTTTCTGATTCTGGTGGCTTCGTAAAAGATTCTGCCCATACCATTCAATTTAGCTTGCCGCAGTTAATTTACCTTGTCTCTAGTAGAATGGTTTTCTGATTCCCAAAAAAATAGGATTCTTTACTGCGCTATCTAGAAAAATTATCAAGTAATGATGAGAATAGAATCTTCTAGGACCCTCTTGAAGGGACTTTGGTGGTGATGTTCACTCTGAAGGTTCGATTGCTTGAAGCTTTTTACACCTGCTTCTGCAGTTGTTGAAATTCTGGATACAATTGATTGATTATTTGTTTGTTCTTTCACATAGGTTGATGAAAATCTTGTGGTATATTTCATGGCTGATCATGTTTGTTGTTTCAGATTCTTTAATTATTCTTTTCTTTCAGTTTAATTTGTATAGTTTTGTGCCACAGATTACCTTGTAGATGAGGGTACTGAATGTAATGCTACGTCAGATTTATTGCTAGAACGCAACCGTGAAAGAAGCATAAGTGATCTTTTGATTCCTTCTTTGGTCCTGCTGCTTAATTTATTGCAGAAATTACAGGTAGGCACAAATATGTTTCTGTGGTGGTGCTATATACAATTGCTTGTGACTACTAGCTGTTTGAAAGTTTCTTTGTAAATAGTTGAAGAAAAAGGATTTAATGATTTTGAGATCCATTTGGACCATAAATTGGGATGAGTACTGTCTTGGATTCCTTGTGAATAAATTGTTACATTCCCTTTGTATTATTAATGCTTGCCATTGTGTTTTCTGATGGAAGTGATAAATTTTGCTAATCTAATTTTTAGGAGGCGAAGGAGCAGCATTTGAATACAAAATTAATTACTTCTCTCCTACAATTGCATCGAGAAGTGAGGTATCATGAAAATCTCTCATTCTTCCTTTTTAACTCACTAAATGTTGTTGAACTTTTTTGAGTGAAATCTGCTAATTTCTTCATTTGCAGTCCAAGATTAGCTGCATGTCCATTTGACCTGTCTTATCCTCAATTAGAAGCTCTTGGGTTTGGAGCTGTTTGCCATCTTATTGTGTCAGCTCTAGCCTGTTGGCCAATTTATGGTTGGTCACCTGGCCTCTTCCGTTTTCTTCTCGACAATCTGCAAGCAGCTTCATCTCTGGTGCTTGGTCCGAAGGAAATTTGTGGTCTATTTTGCTTATTGGTTAGTACTAGTTCTAGTCGCTTATCCTTGTCTAAAGTGGCATGGTCAAAATGCTTCTGATCTGCATTTTTTTATTTATCAGAATGATCTATTTCCCAATGAAAGTGTTCGCCTGTGGAAGAATGGACTCCCAATGTTGAGTATTCTTCGAGAATTTGCTGTTGGTACATTTCTAGGACCCCATAAGGAGAAACAGATAAATTGGTACTTGCAGACTGGACATTGCGAAAAGCTGCTCGGTCTGCTAATTCCTCAGCTTGACAAAGTTGCACCTATTATTCTGCACTGGGCAGCCAGTGTATGTGATTACATATTTAGCATGTTTCTGTTTTCCTGTTTGTTACAATGGAACTGTTTTTGAAAACTTAACACTGTAAGTGCATGGCATTTTCCTGAAAAGATCTATATGCCCCTTCCATTAAAGAGAAAATGAAACAGAAGAAATTTATGTTTGGCTTCTAACAATGTTGTCTTCGTCATTTCCTTTCCTTTTTTTTTTTTTTTTAAAAATTAAACAGACATTAGTTGCCGTTCAAGATATGCTTCGGGTCTTCATTATTCGTGTTGCCTGCCACAACACCGATAATGCTTCAGTTCTCTTGCGACCTGTGATATCTTGGATCTCCAATCATCTTTCGGGACTATCCGCATTTTCTGAGATTGATTCATATAAGGTCTTAATATACATTGTGACATTTCTTCTGCATCTTTGGACTTTTTGAATATTGGCTAGTCTAGGTCTCCATGAGCTTAATATCTTACTTTTTGTGTGTTCTTTGTTATGGCAGGTTTACCGATTGCTTGATTTCCTTGCACTTCTATTGGAGCATCCATGTGCTAAGGTTTACCATCTCAAACTTGGTCTTATAATTTTATGCTCATAAGATGCCTGTCTGTGAATTCCACTACTCACTCATTTTTCTCTTTAGCCACTGGTGTTGAGGGAGAGTGGAGCTCAGATGTTTATCAAAGTGCTTGAGAGGTGTAATGAAGCTGCAGCAGCAAATGCTATGCAGATTTCAGAAAATAGACAAGTGGCCAGATCTGGATTTTCATGTCTTGCTTGGTGTCTTCCTGTTTTTAAGTCCATCTCACTGCTTTGTGATTGTAGGACATCTTTCCCACGCTCTGGGATGCCAGTCAGGTTTTTCTGTTCTACATGGCCTCTTGGTTCATCTCGTCTCTTTCCTTCATTCTGACTTTTCACTAAAGTTAACGAAATATTTATGGTTTGCAGGCATATGCCCGAAAATTTGACTAGTGGAGAATGTTCAGTGATTTTGTTGCATCTCCTAAAATTGTGCAAGGTAAACTGGTTTGTTTTATTTTATGCGTGGGTTATTATGAATGAGTTTTTTCTCAAAATTTGACTAGTAGACTATATGAAACCATTGGTTCTGGTAAATTTGTAAAAAGATGGAAACGAAGGGAGGACGAGGGAAAGATATAACAAAAGGCTGTTTTGAAGAAATATTTATTTCTCCACAAGGCTCAATGCTGTAAAAAATTCTCCGTTCAGTCTTTTTTCTAATTAATACTCAGGAGGGCATAAATCAAAGTTCCGCGGGTGCGCAGCGAAAGTTGATACCTCTTATCTAATTTTTGTGTATTGTTGACAAGTTCATTATATCGTTTCTTACAAGCGTCGAGTATTTGAAAGTTGATACCTCTTATGTGGGTTTGAGTTGGTTTTGATTTTCCGGGTACTTCTTTGATTGTTTGTGTGTACTTCTGTCTTACTTTCCCTGACAATGATTGTTTTATATTATTTTAGGTCTTGCCAGTTGGAAAGGAGATACTTGCCTGTTTATCTGCTTTCAAAGAATTGGGTTCCTCTGCTGAAGGCAGATCTGCTTTGTTGTCCATCTTTCTGAAAGTCAAGTCCTCTATTGGTGAGGATTGTGAAGGTGAGGGTAGGCGTGGAGATGATGGGGGTCTCAAGATTATGAATGCACGCGAATTGAGGTCTCATCCACCTTTGCGAGTTTGCTGGAGCTCCTTATTAGCATCAATTGTTTCAAGGGATGGTTCACCAGAATATGCTGTGGAGGCCATTGGTCTATTGTCCATGGGTGCTTTGCTCTTCTGCATGGACCAAGAAAGGTTCAGCTCTTATCTTTGTCAAAATATTTTGTTTTTTTTTCCTTCGTTGATTTGTGTTTTTTCTGACCTGAACACTGATTTCCATTAGTATTTGCAGTTGTTTACTGTTAATATTCTTTCTGAGCTTTGTTTTAAGGGGTAGTGTGTGGCTGGGGGGGGGGGGGGGGGGGGGGGGGGAAGCAGTGAGAGCTGATGACTTTTGTGCGAGAATGAGTGAAGACCCTGAACTGCTAATTCCTCCTGATTATGAGTTAAATATGTTGTAAAAATAACTGGGTTGGATCATGCGAAATGGTTTGTTTGATGGGCACTCTTACAGTTATGCAATGGCATATTCCGGAACAAATAATGGCTATTTGCTAAGTGTGAATGAAGGATTTGCCTCAGCACTTTCCGGCTACTTTACAAATATAAGTTACTTATCATCTTCTTCTTCTCCGGCTACTTTCTGACTATGTTTGATATTTGATGTTATGTTGCTGTCTCTTAGGCTGAATTTGGAAAGGGTAACTGCAATCAAGTACCTTTTTGGAGTTATGAAGGATGGGAGTGGTGTAGATGGTGTTCTTGACGAGTGCATAAAAACCATGCTGGATCTTGCAAAATTTTTCGGGCCAGAGGCAAGTGATGCTGTGCTTTTTACTCTTTTGTGATACCGAACTTAAATTTTCTAATGCTTCTTATATCTTTTTGCCTGTGTGTTATATAACAACTATTCCCTGATGCCCAGGTGATGAAATCTGTCAATGCATTAGTACTTTTGTTGCAAAAGCCTATTGATACCATAAAAGCAGATGACATCGACACCAGTATTTTTCTTTCTTCATCAGTTTCTTCTAGGATACATGTTGATGGTTCTGCCGAAAGAATTGAGGATTATGACTTGGGGGAATTTGGAGATAAATTCACATGGGAATGTCCTGAAAATTTACGTGATAGATTGACAGAGAGGGGTCTTGCTGCAAAGCGGAAGATGTCATCAGTTGATGGGCCTAATAGGCGTCCCAGACCAGACAATGCCTCAATTGAAACAACAACTCAAAGTGCATTCTCGCGGGGCTCAGTGCCCCCTGCTACTTCAGGACCTATTCGAAGGGATTCATTTCGACAGCGCAAACCAAACACAAGCCGGCCTCCTTCTATGCATGTTGATGATTATGTTGCCAGAGAAAGGAATGTTGATGGTACTAATAATCCAAATGTAATTGCCGTTCCGAGAGTAGGATCTTCCAGTGGTAGACCTCCATCTATTCATGTTGATGAATTCATGGCTAGACAACGGGACCGTCAGAATCCAGTGGGGTCGACAGTTGCTGATGCAACTGCAAAAGTGAAAACAACAGCTCCGGAAAGCAATACAACGGCAGAGAAATCCAGCAAATCTCGACAGCTGAAACCTGACCTTGATGACGATCTTCAGGGAATTGATATTGTTTTTGATGCTGAGGAGTCTGAACCAGATGATAAGTTGCCTTTTCCTCAGCCTGATGATAATCTGCCGCACCTTGCACCTGCTGTGGTTGGGCAAAGCTCTCCTCATTCAATCGTTGAAGAAACGGAGAGTGATGCTAATGACAGCAATCAATTTTCACAGCCAAATGCACTTTTGACGTCTACCATGGATGAAAATACTACCAGTGAATTTTCTTCAAGGATGTCGGTTTCTCGTCCAGATATTTCATTGACTCGAGAACCAAGCATTTCTTCTGAGAAGAAGTTCCCTGATCAGTCTGATGACACAAAGAGCTTCGTCAACAAATCTTCTGGTGGCCTTGACACCACCGGGCTTGCGGGCAGTACAGGATTTCCGGCTTCCTCGTTTTCCAGGTTTAACAATGTATCTTCACAATTGCCTGTTGACTCCAGGACAAATAATCCATACTCAAAAACGGGTGCACAGCGTTCTGGTGGTTCACCTTCAGCTATTGGCTCTAAAGGGTTTTATGACAGAAAAGCTCAGTCAAATCAGCTTCCTCTACCTCCATTACCACCTCCGCCAGCAATTTCGCCGAGTTTGTCTCAAAATACGGATCAAACTTCTGCCTTTGTTAATTCAATGGCAGAAGTGCAGCCCTTACAGCCTCCTGGCTTTCATGTGAGCTGCGATTCTCCCCCTTTGAAGTCTTATAATTCTATTTCTGTATATTTGAAGGAATCAACTGGTTTATTCATTTTGCAGGTTCAGGCAGAGTACCTATCCGCGTACAGAAATTCTCAGGGCAGCATATCTTCGCCTGGTGGATCTACTAGACCCCCTCCTCCTCTCCCTCCAACACCACCGCCTTATTCAGGGAACCCTTCTGCATTATCCTTATCGAAACCTATACCTTCCCAAGCTTTAGTTTACAATCAAGCTGTTGCAACTTCAACTGATGCTCGATTAAGCCATATTGCAGCTGCTTCTTATGCCTCAGTTTATAGACCTGGGTCAGTAGCTGGTAATGTCTATGGGAGTAGTTCAGTCCCTCATAATATCGAGAACTCTGCTTACATGTCACAACATCCTCCAATGTCTTTACCTTCTATTCAAGCTGCACCATCTTTCCCTCTGTTGCAACTGCAGCCGCCCCAACACCCGCAGTCCACAGCACAGGGCCTGAGGCCCCGGATTCCTGTTTCCCCCCAACCAGAACAAGGTGGGCCTTTGATGCAGAGCGCCTTACAAATGCCAGTTCAATCAATGCCAATGTTGCAACAGCCCCAAATCCCTCTAGCTCACATGTATCAGCAGCAGACACCACAGATCGATAACGTTGTGCAACAGCAACCGCAACAGCTGGAACAATTTCGACAACAACCAAATCAGCAGGGTGAAGGCACATCCCAGCAACAAGATGCTGGAACGATCTTCCAAGAAATTTTCAAGTCCCCGGAAGCTATTCAGGTATGTTTTATGTTTCAATTCAAATGGATTTAGTCTCCTTGGTGGATTTATCAATTATAATTGTGTGCTTTGCAGTCTTTAATAAGTGATCGTGAAAAGCTTACCCTACTTCTGGAACAACATCCAAAGATAATGGAGATGCTTCAGGTACGATGAATGGATTTCTCTTATTCTCTTGCTCAGTTTATCATCATCATTATTAATGTGCATACACTTTCACTTGCTCTGATTTAGCAATATCCTGGGTGACAACGCCATGAATGCGTATTCTTAATGAATTTCAAAGCGACGAATTCACGATATTTTTTTGGTTTGACAGGAGCAACTGGGGTAGCTGTACTGGGATTATATGGAAAGTTTAGGCGCAGCTTTGGCAAAAATGAAGTAGCCGCGGGCAGGAGAGGCAAAAATGGATCATTTTGCTAATGTGATTGTTGTACCATAGAACCCTAGTTTATTCATCATCTTCTTGTTTCTATAAAACTTTTATCCTTTTGGTTTTGGCTGTTGAAAAAAATAAAAAAAGAATGTTTCATAGCTTTGTAAATTGATCTAAGCCGTTGACATTCTTCATCTCAATCATCTGTCAAAAATGGCAGGATCTCGATAGACGTTGATTTGTGATTGGTCAAAAAACAAATCATTTCCACGTGGGTGTTAATAATACGAGGAAACACAAGTTTGCATGATCCAAGAAGCCCATGATCCGAGACAACACGCACGCACTCTCATCTCAGGTCTCCGTTTTGACCGAGGAAATCTTGTACAGCTAACTACTTCCTTCTTTCCCATTTTAGTAGCCAATGTCCTAAGCAACATCTCTTGAAGAGACTATTAATTGGGTTGGACGGTGTTATTTCTACAAACGACACTTTGTAGTTTTTGGAAAATATAAATACAACCTTGGTGATTTGAGGGTTTTTTATTTTTACCTTCCAATAATATAAATAATTGAGTTTAAAATTTTGTCCATGTTTATTTATCTATTACATAAGTGAGTTCAAGCTGAATTTTACTAAGTTGTTCCTGAAATTGTTTGTGAAAACTGGTATTTGTTCTCAGTCATAACTAATAAAGATTGATTTTGTAATAATGACCAAATCAGAATGATGTATTTGTAATTTTCAAAAACTACTAGTACTGATTCATAATTTAACCAAACCCCTCAAAAAAAGGTAAATGTAATTGGCATTCAGCAAATTTATACTCATAAAGAGTAAAGTTATAAATCGTGATTCAGAATTGTACAACCGAACTTAAACTCTTTCAATTCAACGAAAAGAAAAGAGTAGCATGCAAATGCCTCAGCTAAGGATGCAAGAGCACACGCCACACGCTGCCCAAGAGATTTTGTGAATGCTAAAACTAGTTTCTTCATCGGGAAAAAAACTCCTTATATAAACAACAATAAATCCCAGGAATTCAGAGATCAGAAATCAACCAAAGTTAGAGCTTGAGTTGTCAACCCAAAAAAATAAAAAATAAACGCCCGCAATATTTTAGCCGTACGTCCCCTACAAGCTAAGGTGAATCGAATCGAGGCATTTGCCCCCCACCCCAAATCACACCCAAAGTAATCAATCCCATGTCACCAAGTGTAACAAACACCGACACACTGCATTAGGCTACGGGATCGTAGCAACTCCACACATGCCCTTGCATGCATGGCGATTCTCTCCGCCCAACAATTTTTTTACTCCACATTCCATTCCATAAATTAATTATTTTGTTTTTTTTCCAGTTTCATCTTCATCTTCATCGTCACCATATTATTATTATTATTCACAGCAACAAACGAATCAGAAAAATCACCAGAAATCCAGCACTCCCTCCATCGATCTCCCTCCCCCAATCTTCATCCCCCCCTCTCTCTCTCTCTCATCTTGGCAAACAAGTGAGAGAGAGACATTCTTTAACGTTTAACGTTAATCAATCAAAAGGTTTGCTTATTTTTGTGATTTAGAAGAGCGATCCGTGAAGTGACAGTATAGATTCTATCATTTCATTTCATGTGTAGGGTGAAAGAAGATCAGAAGCTTCTTCCATCCTATTATGCATGTCAACCCCATGGAAAAAGGATGGAAGCCGCCGCCTCAAACAACCTCCGAGGCTGATCATCGCCAGGTTTCGCCTCCGGAAATAGCCTGCCCTCGGTGCGGTTCATCAAACACCAAGTTTTGTTACTACAACAATTACAGCCTGACGCAGCCGCGGTATTATTGCAAGGGCTGCCGGCGGTATTGGACTAAAGGCGGTTCCCTCCGGAATGTCCCCGTCGGCGGCGGTTGCAGGAAGGCCCGAAGAGGTACCAAAAATGTTTTCCCTATCTCATCCAGGGTGGCGGGTTTAGGCCGGAACGGGGTCATGATGACGACCACCGCCGCGCCAGCAAGAAAAGGTGACCAGGGTCCAATTCCAAACATCGATCTTGCATTGGTTTACGCCAATTTCTTGAATCAGAAGCCTGAGATGATTACTTCTTGTCGATCGGATTTTCATCATCCTCAGATTGAAATTCCGTTTCTCCAAAACGTTGATCACGTGCCGATGTCATTTGAATTCCCTTGTCACGTGCCAATGTCGCAATTGAATGTTTTTGGTCACGATCCGCTGAATATTTCTTATGATCAGTCTTCTTCAGAGACGACGTCGCATTTTACAAATGCTTTTTTATTTGATAATTCGTTTGATCATCAGCAGCAGCAGCAGACGGATTATCATTTCGTGAGTAATAATAGTAGTAGTGTGGAAAATGGGACGAACAATTACGGCGGCGATCTTCAGCCGTTGCCCGGCGGCAAAGAATTGAACATTAATGCTACAATTTGGTCAGGTTGTAACGATCCTGAACAGTTGCTTTTTCCTAGCCAAACAACAGTGGATGCGACTCCATTATCAGCAGCGGCGGCGGCGGCGTCGGAAGAACCGAAGCAATTTCTGGGTGAAAATAATAATTTTGGAGGAAGCCAATTGAATGTGCCGATCGAGTTGTGCAATTTTTTAGGGCTTGACTAATGCATCATATATATATATATATATATATATATTTGTGTTCTTGTTAAGAATTAAGATCTGTGTATTTATATATATTATATATAGAGAGAGAGCGTATAGAGTGTAATATTTTTGAGATATATAAACTAATTAATTATAATGTGTTGCTATGTTTTCATCACTCTATATATATATATATATATGCATGCATGCCTGAAAATTGCTTTGCCGGCGTTGTTCCGATGATCTTCCATTGCCCTTTACTGATGTAAATTCTTGGGTTGCGGGAGAAAATTTCAGGGTTTTTATATGTACAAATGTATCAGTGAAGTGATGTGATTAATGTAAGTATATGTAATTTTTCAAGAACTTGATGATCGATCGAGCAGTATATCAAGCTCTGTCTATTGAGATTAAAAATATTTTATTTTCATGTTTATCTTGAATAATTTATTCGTAAATGTTCGTGTTACGTGCCACAAATAAAACATATTGTATATGTGTAATTATCAAACGCTAGTTTGTTAGGTTTTGTATATGTGTAATTTTCACCTATAAAACATAATGTACTAGCACTATTCAAATTATCAAAACTAATCAGCAACAAATTAAGTGTATTAATTAATCCATTATAATATGTGTCCAGATTATCAAATTTGTTAAGAGAACTTCAAATTCAACATGAAATGTTAAAAATTTAACTTGAGATAGAAATGAAATAAAATAAAAATTCAGAGCAGGTTTTATATTAATTTTCCCCCTTAAATCGCCCTGGTTCTCGGTATTTTAAAAATAATTTTTGTTCTAATAAAAGAGTTAAGTTTCAAATTTTTATATCCTTAATTACTAATATAATTATGTGTGGTACACAATTAATTCACACCTCAAAAAGTAAGGACGTGAACAAAATAAATGGTGTCAAATTAGGTATTACAAGACCGTGACAGTGGGAGTATTCCCTTTTCAGCTTCGGTTGAGATCCTTTATAATATTCTCCATCCATCTCAAGAAAGAGTTCTATTTAAAGTTTTTATTATCTCATTGAATAATTATCAGGTACGTTATTATATTTTGAATTTTTATATAATTACTAATATAATTGTGTATGTATTATTCAAATGATAGTAAAATACATAAGCGATAAATTTAACAAATTATTTACTTTAAATATTATACTTTAAAAATCATTAAAAATTTGTACCTTCTGAAAATGTCGTTTTAACCCCTAAAAGTGATGCATTAAACTTGAGGCATCACTTTTAAAAATATCTCCTAATGTGATATTTCTTTAGAGATATGACACTACACTTCTCAAAAGTATTGCAAATGTAAAAATTTTTTATTTTTTTATATGATTTAACTGAATTATATAACACTTAAAATTATTAAATACAACATTTTCTGCAATTTTTTTACCCTACAAATTTGAAATCATTGAAATTCCAGTTTTACTAACGAAAGGGCTGGATATATATATATAAATATGGTGGTAATAAGAGGTCAAATTTTGTGATATCATGAGTTTGAAAATCGTGAATTGCAAAAGTAAATAAAATAAAGAAATGTGAATTCTCCATATAATCAGATTTTAATTTTTTTTTAAAAAAATTACAGTGGGAAACGGAGAAAAGGAGACACTGGAAAAAGAAGGAAAAAAAAAGAAAAAAAAAACGATATTGATCGATGTTAACGTTTTCATGCATGTCAAATTGTCATTGTGAATGAAACTAACCTGGATTTCCACAAATACTCATGATCCCAGGTATATATATATATATATGATTCCATGATCCGAGAAATCAACCCACTTTCCGCAATAATTAATTTGTATTCTACGTATTACTTACCATTTCAGAATATTTATGGTAAAATCACATCTTTGTCCACTTTTGTTGGAGGTCGTTACACTTTTGGTTATTTTTAGTTTAATTCGTTGCAAAAAAAAATTATTTTGGTGTGTATGACTTTACACTTTTGGCCATTTGAACTTGTTATTATCCATTCTCAATAATCAACGCTCCAGCCAATGGTAATGTGTTCTTTTCACAAAATGAAAAATTTTTAGGGACTAATTATAAATCACACAATTTCATCCCGGAAAATAGATAATACATAATTAATTAGCCCCTACAAAATTTTTTTCATTTTGTAAAAATAACCCATATTGCCGTTGGCCGATGCGTTCGTTGGTCGTTAAGTAAATGTAATAACATGTTAAAATGGCAAAAATCATAACAACACACACGGACAAAAATGATTTTTTTCTTTTTTTGCAAAAGCTTAAATAAAAGTGACCAAAAGTATAATTAAAATGAATGTAATTTTCCCAATATTTATTTATCATTCTAATTAACTTCTATTGATACTTTCTCTTCAAATTTATTTTTACCATTAAAATATTCTTACGTGAGGGTTTAATAGTTATTTGAAACCCTTTTAATTTAATGAACAAATATTTTAAGGAAACATATGGTGGTGGAGTACTACTTTTTCAGCTTTACTAAAGGGTAGGTTGGAGGTTGTAAAAGAAATTATTTTGTCCAACCATATATATATATATGATGGTTAATTTGTCCACATCTCTACAGTCAACACATTGACCGAAGACTTCCAGCTGACCATTTCCTACTTAATTAAGGACTATATAATTATAATTTATATATTAGCAATTAATTAATGAATGAATGAATATTCAACATGATTAATTTTACTTTCTTTTCAATTACCAATTTATTACTGTAGCTAGAGACTTAATTAATTGGTTAAATTAATTTATAGTATAGTATGCGTTTAATTTGAGAAAAATGAATCATTAACCTATACACATACGTATAGGATGGATCAAAGATCTCTAGAAAACAATGGTTGCGGATACTATAAATACATTAATATATTTTGACCGAGAATTAATGAGCATAACTAGACCTTTAAATTTTCAATTTGGTAAATTTCAAGAGAATTAAGTTGGACTAAATTAAAATTAGGGTTTATATATATATATATATATATATATTTATTTATAACGTTCATCCAACCGAATTGACCCTTTTAACACTTGTTTTTCGCTTAATTATTTGTTTTCTGAAAATTAAACAATTGAAGAATGTGGGGTTTAATTTAATTGATTAATTAAACGCCGTTGAAGACCGGATATGGATCCATGAAGATCATATTCAATCAAATAAATATATATATATAAATGAAAGAAATAAAATTTCCATTGATTTTCTGTGATCAGCACTGACGCCAGGATCCAAACAACGGTCGGTCTGTATTTGTATTTGTAAGAGAGCAACCCTATCTATTTTTCCCATCATTTACTTATTATTAATATATTATTGGTTGAGAGAGTCTCTTGATTGGCTCTCTCTCTCTCTCTGACGAGCTAACGGTGATATTTTGGCAGCTAAATTCGATACGTACGCATGTTTTCATCAATACGTTACGTGAAATATTAAATTCAATATGCTAAATTCAAAAAGTCGATACATGAGGTCAAACCCACTACTCGATACATCAGAGAGGTTAAATGCAATACACCAGAGTCTAAATTTAATGCACGATTCATCATAGTCTAAACTAAATATGTGGTGTAGTTATGAGTTATTAAATCATTCGTTCATTTTAGTTTGAAAATAATACAAAAAAATATTTTAAGAAAACATGCATTCATCTAAAAAGTTATTGTGAAATTAAATTTATACATATATAAACCAATTTAAATAATTGTGGGCGGGGGACCCCAAACTCTAAAACACAAGAAACTCGAAATTAATTGGTCAAACTCTTTCTCTTTAATTAATGTGCGAAACACGTAAGTTCTTCAATCGCCTTCCGAGATGCATCACTTTTCCTTTTGCTCTTTTTATTGGCTTTTGGAGATTTCTTTTTATAGTCTTTCATTCTTTAATTATACTAGGTCTAGGTCTAGGTCAGTCTAATTATTTCGAAAAAAATATCAGATCATCGTTTATTTAGTTTTAAAATTTGTACATTTTCCCACTAATTTATAGTCACGTCAACGTTAATTCTAACATACACCATTAGCATTATAGATGTGCCCCACTAAAATTTCTTTCTTATAACTCCGCTAATGGTCAGGAGACATTGTCAGCCGCTGCAATTACGTCGACGACTCTCACTATTAATTCCCTAGAATAATTCAGTAGTACAACTATTTATAAGTCACAAGATACAATTTAAAAACAGACTTTTCTAATAAAACGAAAAAAAAAATAATATTGTATATATATATATAAAAGAAACTGTGTCTTGTGTCCACTTGAACAGCTCCATGCAATTTGATTGGTATATTTATTGAAATCTCCAACTTCCCGTGACTACTGAACTTGCCTGCATTCCAGTTCAAGTTCAAATTCAACTTCCACAATTGCGGCTACCATTTCTAACCAGATGCAGACTTCGTAGTCTTCACTTCTCTTACCGTTCGAGTCGAATCGGGTAGGATATATTACTTTCTCTGTTTTATTAGAACAGTTTATTTTTATTTATTTTTTATTTTTATTAATATAATAATACATAAATCATAAATAATTCACAGTTAAAAAGTAAGAATATTAATAGATTAAATTATAACAAATTAATTATTATAAATTTATAAGTATTGTAATTTGAAATCTATAATAAAACATATCCGAGATCAGACTCTTCTAATTCTAATGGAATGCTAGCCTAGCTTAGCTGGCTGTCCCGCGATTTCCGGCTTACTCCGACCATTTTTTTCTATGTGACGTTTTTTTCTTCGTTAAATATACTATATATATGGTGTGTGGAGGCTCTAGTTGTCTAGTTTGATCCACCAACCATTTTTTTTCCTTCTTTTCAATTTTGGATAAATTATAAAATTATTAATGAATTTGTTCGTAATTCAAAATCAAACTAAATTTCATAGTCAACTACTAAACACAAGACTTTCATATCAACTTCATTAATTGAGGCTAAATTTGGTATAATTAATATAGTTTGTCATTAATATGTCTAATTTGGGGATCATTTGAGTGTTTTTATGTCTTGCTAATTTTTGTTTCATTTTTAAATACCAAAAAATAAAAATTTGAATTAAATTAAACTTTTAAAAAAATATATATAAGACAAATAGTAAAATTGACAACTTGGCAATAGCTACTGCTATTAATTAGCCTTTAAGGTTTTAGTAGATAAGTGACGAGTCATATACCAAAGAACTTAATTGGCAACTTGCAGTCTTGCATTGAGTGCAATTTTTTTTTTCTTTTTTCTTGAAACTGGAATTCGTCCAGCCATGATTGATTGGTTTATAATTTTTTTATCCATTTTTGGGCACCTATATACAACCCGCATAGGGTACCTACCCTTATACTCCCTCTGTCCTCAAAAGAGTGTCGCTGGGGAAGAAAACTCACAAATTAAGAAAACATAAAGTTTACATACATACCCTTATTAAATGGTAACAAACACAATTGATAGCTCAAAATTTATTAGTTTGTGCCATTAATTACTCCCACAAATTCTCAGCATTAGCAATTACAACCACTACCCTCATTACCCCCACTATCACTGTCATTTTAAACAATACAAGCACAAACAACACACATGCGCCATAAATCTACCGAAAAAATTAACAAAATGAAGAATTAAGAAGAGGAAACAGAAAATTGGTAGGTTTTGAATTATGAAACCCATAATTTTTTCTCTTGCGAAAAATAAAATGGTAGGCTTTGAATACAGATAGAAAGAGACGGCAGAAAGAAAATAAAATAAGATGAAGAGAGAAGGAGTGAGAGACGATAACTTAGATCAGAGAAGAAAAAGAAATAAAGAAATAGAAGAAGAAAGGGGAAGAGGAAGTAAAATTAACACCATCGGAAGAAGAAGAGGAGGAGAGAGGAGAGAAAATAGGAAAATTTGTGTTTATCTCTATTTGTGCTTATCTGTATTGCCATTAATTATCAGAATTGTAAAAGTTTGGATAAAGGGTAAAAATAAAACTTTATTTGTTTTCTGTATTGGAAATTGTGAGGTGACACTCTTTAAAGGAAATTTTTTTTACTCTTCAATGACACTCTTTTGAGGACAGAGGGAGTACAACTTATTGGGGACCTGCATGGTATAATTTGAACCCTTTACCTCACGGTCTGTGCACAAATGTTTTACTATTTGAGTTAAGGATGATTCACTGCATTGAATGCAACTTAAAGTGGGAATTATTGTAAAAATAAAAAATTGGATAATCTTAGCCAAAAAGTTCCACCATTACCAAGAGGTTAACCCTAAATAACACGTCCAAATTAAGCCTCCTACGTACTTAGTCCCAATAACTTATACGGCCTTACCACAATTAATCAGTATTAAAAATATAACTGTTCAAATTGTACAAAGATCAATAGGAATTAATCTCATCGATCCTTGGCTCTCCCGGTCTTTGTTGCTATTTAATATTATAAATAGGTTAAATTACTTCATCAGTTCTTAAATTTGGAATGTTGTCGATCTCAATTGGTCTGTTAACTTAAAATTGTTTTATTTGGTCTTTTAACTTCAAAATTGTTCCAAAATAGTGCATAATTAACCCAAATTCTAATAATATTTGAGTTCTTTTTTACTAACACGTGAGTTGCTTCATGTTAAATTAATGGTTTAATAGAGTAATTATAACTTTTGTTCTTTCATTTGTTGCGCTTGCTAATGTGTGTGAATGTCAATTGTTAGCTCAAATAGTATCAGAATTTGGGATTTGTACCATCTTGAAACAATTTTGGAAATTAAGAAACCAAAATGAAAATGAAGTGATTTAACCTCAGAAATAAAATTAATTTATCACGGCAAAGGGAGTATTATTAAAAGTAAAAATAAATACTACCCCCTCGATCCATCGCCATCCTCTTTCTTTACTTTTTAACTAGAAACTCTCCTAATATTGAATCATGCCAGATCGATCAACAGTTTCCAGATTAATATAATGGAAGAATCAAGAACAGAAGAAGAAAAAAGAAAAACACTAGAAAAAATTCATCAATTAGAAATGATTAATTGTTTCAAATGAATCTGTGTATGTCCAGTTAATCAAGTTCCTATATCTCCGTTCACAATTAAATTTTGGCCCGTATAAATTAATCTCCTATTCATTATCTACACAACAAAAATCTGCAAAACGTTAATCATCGATCTTCATCTTCATCATCATCATCAGATGGTGATCATGGATACGAAGAGAGCAAACTGGAGGGCACACATGGAGAATTCTTCCACGCCTTGGCGTGCATCTTCAGTATCTCTCTTGCTCTCTCTTTCGTCTTGCCTCCGCACTCAACCTGAAGCACCAGACACAGCTTCGCCACCACTCCCAAGCTCAACATCTCCTGAAGAACCACCGCCGTCGCCGAGAACTTCGAAACGGAATGCAGGATCTTCACCGCCCTCTCGCTCGCCACCTGAGAAACCCTAAGAATCTTCTTCGAAACCACAGCTAAGCCAGCGCTGTGCCGTAGCAGCTCCGCCCTCCCCTCTGCGAACTGGCAGAGCTGTTCCAACACGACCATGATCATCTCGCAGGTCCTTTTCTCTCCGCAGTCCACGAGGAGATCGATTAACACCGGGACCACCCCGGCCTCCGCCGCCCTGATCCGGTTTCTCCCGCCCGGGCACACGTTGATGAGCAATTTGAGCGTTGATTTCGACGCGCTCTGAGAAATCTCGTCTTTCAAAACTTGTACTAATTCCACGAAGAGTTCGGGTTTCAAGTTCGCTAAATGGGAAGGATCCACGGCTTCTGACAACGACTTGAGTAGCATCACGGCGTAGGCGCGTGACTCGTAGCTCCCGCGTTGCATGACGCGCACTAGCGAGTCGATTAGTTTAAAGTTGTTTTGGAAGAGGGATCTAAGGCCGTGTTCGGATAGTTGGATTTGGCAGAGAAGGCTCAAGGCTTCGTCGCTCGCTTTCGTCAACTCGGAATCGGAGGCGTTATCCTCGGATTCTCCGACGTTGCAGACTATAGAAGCCAAGAAATCGGCAGTTCCGACCATTTCCATGCACCTTTTGTTGGTTTCGTTATGGGAGGCGATGGACCTCAATCTACTCAAGCACCGGACTTGCATCTGCGGGGACTGGCCGTAGGCCTCGTTGAAGATCTTGAGTAACTGGGCTTTGCTGATGGGAGCTTTCGGCGTCGGGAACCTCTCGATGCTGCTGTCGGGGGAAGCGTTGACCGTGCACCAGGCTTGAATGACTCGCCGGAGAGTGATGTTCGGAGTCAAATCCGAATCGGTGAGATCTTGCTTGGTGACCGGGCAAGTACTCTTGTTCTGTGAAAACAGCCATTTCTCGATGCTCTCGCGGTCGTAGGTTATGCCGGTTGTGACCGTGACGGGGTCTTTCATAATCTCTAGAGAAATGGGACAGAGAAAAAACGGTGGAACTTCAACTGCTACTGTAGCCATGGCCATTAATTTCGATAACTGCGACGATTGATTACTGAAAGATTGCCTGAAAAAATTGGTTTAATCTTGAAATTTTGTGTGTGAGCTCTAATTGAGTAGAAAGAGTTTAAAGATTGTGAATTTTTGGTTTGAGGAAGTTGAGAGAAGAGAAGAGTATATATAGGTGTAGAGGAAGAGAGGAAGAAGGAAGGGACGTTCAAAATGTGAAAGTCAAAACACGGAAAAAAAAAAAAAAAAAAGGTGGGGTCCACGGGAATGGGAGTCAGAGAGAGGTAGCAGAGGAGAGAAGACTTTTCCAAATCCAACGTTTTGGAAAAACTCAAATTTTCGAGAAATTATATTTTAATTTATTGGCTAGGGCCTTTACGTACTTAGTCTAATCTTTGTATGTGTGTGCGTAGGATATGCGTAAAATAGACAATAATTGTGGCCACTTTATCACCACCATTGACTTTGTTCCTGTAAGCACATGCTAAATGACATGTAAATGCTGCCTTCTCTTTCTCTTCTACGTATTTATCTTTCTTAGTCCTAAAGTTTTTTCTCATATTTTAACTCGGTATTATTAGTTATTTATTACATACTCCCTCTGTCCTCAAAAGAGTGTCGCTGGGGAAAAAAGCTCACAAATTAAGAAAACATAAAGTTTACATACTTACCCTTATTAAATGGTAACAAACACAATTGATAGCTCAAAATTTATTAGTTTGTGCCATTAATTACTCCCACAAATTCTCAGCATTAGCAATTACAACCACTACCCTCATTACCCCCACTATCACTGTCATTTTAAACAATACAAGCACAAACACACACATGCGCCATAAATCTACCGAAAAAATTAACAAAATGAAGAATTAAGAAGAGGAAACAGAAAATTGGTAGGTTTTGAATTATGAAACCCATAATTTTTTCTCTTGCAAAAAATAAAATGGTAGGCTTTGAATATAGATACAAAGAGACGGCAGAAAGAAAATAAAATAAGATGAAGAGAGAAGGGAGTGAGAGACGATAACTTAGATCAGAGAAGAAAAAGAAAGAAAGAAATAGAAGAAGAAAGGGGAAGAGGAAGTAAAATTAACACCATCGGAAGAAGAAGAGGAGGAGAGAGGAGAGAGTAGAGAGGAGAGAAAATATGAAAATTTGTGTTTATCTCTATTTGTGCTTATTTGTATTGCCATTAATTATCAGAATTGTGAAAGTTTGGATAAAGGGTAAAAATGAAACTTTATTTGTTTTATGTATTGAAAATTGTGAGGTGACACTCTTTAAAGGAAATTTTTTTTACTCTCTAACGACACTCTTTTGAGGACAGAGGGAGTAAGAGATAAGGGTTGTGGGAGGGAAAGAACGAAGTTAGGGAGTCTACTGCAAGAGTTCTGCTAATCTATACTATAAATAGGCAGAATTGGCATAGGTAAAAATTAAAATTTTGACCTCTTACCTTTATGTTTCACAACCGATTGGATATTGACTCATTCCTCTCAATCATAAAGACTAAGGAACTCGTGTAGTAATTCCATGGTAATCATCTCATTAATACGCTTTTGTGTCAAAATGTGTATTGTTTTAGCACT
This sequence comes from Leptodermis oblonga, assembly GCA_016801395.1. Taxonomy (NCBI): domain Eukaryota; kingdom Viridiplantae; phylum Streptophyta; class Magnoliopsida; order Gentianales; family Rubiaceae; genus Leptodermis; species Leptodermis oblonga. Next base: position 5,465,412 of record CM028750.1, on the reverse strand, counting down.
TTTCATACAAATTAAGAAAAGTATTGAAATGACAATAATAACCTTATTTAATTTTATTGATTATTATGTAACTGATTACTAGTATGTTATTATTATTATTATTATTATTATTATTCTTTTTAAATATTTTATTTCAAAGATACTTATTTTAGGACGAGGTAATATTAGTCTATTTGTTTCATAATATTTGTCGGCATTCTACTTTTCTATACACTAATTTAATAAAGATTTTAAAATGTGACTACTAAATTCTTCATTAGTGCTATCAGCTAGCGAAACAATAAAATAAATAATTTTATAATACATAAGTGGGATCCAATGAATGTAAACATACGTTGTACACATGTATTATTAGTAGTTCTGTAATGTCATTTTATTTAAATAGTTTCTAAATTTAAAATTTACTAGTTAATTGCTAAATTTATTTCGTTCAACTAAGCTGTGATGAAATCTTATAAAAACAATAATTAGAAGGTTAAAAAAAAAGGAAAAAAAAAATCGTTCAACTAATGATATATATGCAGGTGAGGGTGAGATGGAAAATAAACAAATATTTAATGGGATAAATAAATTTTGACCTTTATGAGATGCATCATGCATGATCGAATCAAGAGGATAAGGAGGCCGACAACTGTTAGTGGGCCATCCCAAACCTGGCCACGGGCTGTACAAATGCGTGTATTTAAGTATGTGAAACCTTACAAGTATACCTACTTGATCCACGAGGCCGAACTAAATCACATATTTAAAATATTATTTTTAATTATGTCAAAGTTACAGAAACAATTACGTTGTTTCACTTAAAAATATTTAATAAAATAATATAATTCTATTTTCAAATTATGGTACTTTATTAACTCGGACATAAATAAATAAAATATATTAGATAAGTGATCTCCGATTAGTCAGAGTGGAATGGTGGGATGGCTGCGCTTGAGCCTCAAGTGAAGAGTGAAGAAGTACCTACCTTCTGGCTCACTCCCGCTTTTACCTTTCAGTTTTTAGTCGGCGTTGCCCTCACCGGCCGTTTCTTTGCTCTTTTGTGTTTTGACCAGGCTTTTGTAACTTTGAACGGTTAAGCAATAGTGTTCTTGTTGATTATTCGTTGTTCAGTACTTACTAAAAACATAAGATTATAGGAGGAGTAATATACTTCATGTATCGGTTGCATAAATTAATATTTCGTAACTTGTATTATAAGGGTAAAATCATAAATTTTTTGGCAAAGTAATGAAAAAAAAATAAAGGTCATATTTATTTATTTTAATTCTGATTAGTCTGTTACACAATTGTATAGAATAATTTTTTCGATTGCAAACAGAACATACACACAAGTCTCACAGCTGACATTGTTTATTTCAACCATTATGATCAGAAATATAAGTTTATAAAATTTTATCCGACCACCATGGATTGGTCCTTGTAGTATGCATTGAAGACTTTTCCCAATGTTCGGATATTTGCTGTATGGACGGTACATCTATTCCAACCGGAAAATTTTTAAGAAGAGATTTTTTTCTGTCTAAATTTTTTGAGAGTGAGGGAATTAGTCCGATTTAAGTTGACGGTCGGAATATCTTCATTCACTCATATGGGGTGTGCCACCAAGCCAGGACATATTACTTGGAAGTTGTCAGGATTCGAATCCTAAACTTCTTACCGTCCAAGATCTGAAAAGCTATGAAATATACCACTAGACTGTACCCTTGAATACACGTAAATATAGGGAGTTTAAAAGTTAGGAAGGAAAGGAGGTCAAAATAAGCATGTCGCGTTATTTGAGATGAATTTGACTGAAGAAACAAAAAGATTCAATCAATTTGACTGAAGAAACAAAAAGATTCATTCATTTCCCATTATAATATAGTATTGTGTCATTGTTGGTACTGGGAGCTCCTTTGACCTGGGACTGGAACCACTCTTTAATTTGTTGCCTTGTTAGAGCCAATTTTTGCTTCAATACTGACGAAATAAGACAAGAGAGAGCCGTGCTATTGGAGACGAGTTTTGTGCTCGCCTCCACCTCCAATACAGACAGGTGCTAATAATGGCAGCGCCCATATTAGAGGCAGGGGTGAGTTTGCAAAACTCGCCTCCAATAATGTGTTTTATAGTAGTGGTGATCCCTTTTAATATATGCTCTTTTCTTTTCTTTTCTTTTTTTCAGTCTTCTTCATTTATATATTTTTTCTAATTTTTATTCAATTTTGTCATTTGTTTGTTTTTCGTTTAAGATGTTCTTTTAATGGTGTGATTACACAATTTGATTAAAGAATGAGTGGTAATTAAAATATGCAACTCTCTAGTTCTCAAATTCACTCTCAATCTTTTTCTTTTCCATTAATTATTTGATTTTTACATATTATTTTATTATAGGAGTTCACTTTTAAAAACTCTTTTTGTTTGGCTAAAAAAATTCAGTTTTTAATTTTTTAAATTTATTTTGTACTCATATTAATGTAATTATATCTGATTCATAATTAACTTGTGCTTAATTATTTGATTAAAATAGTTGTTAAATGAATAATTTGGAGAGCATATGCCTTGTTCAATTAGTTACTCCGTATAACTTTTTAAATTCATACACAGTCTTTCCGTTTCATTAGAACAGTTCAGTTTCAATTACTAGAATTTAATTATTTCCTGTTTGGAAATAAAATCCATGGTGCATGAGCCGTTTTTTGGCATGCATGCACTGACTAAATCTGGAAATTTTGGTAGTCAAACTCAAATCATCTATTTACTCATTGTGTCTTTGAAATTATGCAAAAAATGAATCCAAATCAGATTTGAGAACCCCAAACTCCATCGACAGACTCTAGTGGACGAAGCCAAATTTAGAAAAAACCAAAAAAAAATGTTGTTTTCAATATTGTTCTCCTCCACACGTGCTTGTAGTATTGACAAAATGTGAAAGAAGAATTTAGGGCACGATAATCAGAAGGTTTTAGAGAGGCTTTAGAAAATATGTTTTCAAAAACAAGCAATCGAACAAATTTTTAAAAACTGTTTTAAAAAACTATGCTTAGTAAAAGACTTTTGGGTATCAATTTTTTAAAAATCTTGTTTGGTAAGGTAGTAAACAAAATTTCCCTTAAAATAAATTACTCCCTCCGTCTAGAAAAGTTTACTTTGAGAAAAAAATTTTGTTCCAATAGAAGAGTCCACTTTTAAATTTTTTACTCCTTTTACTCTTACTAATATAATTTGTGTGGTGCACAATTAACCCATACTTAAAAAGTAAGGGTATAAATGAAATAAGTGATGTCAAATTATCTATTTTGAGTATACATTGACATCCATAACAAGTTGTACAGTAATGAAAGTGGACTCTTCTAATGAAATGGATGAAGTATAGTTTTGGATGTTCAAAAAAAGAATTTATTTTCAAAATAAGGTTTCGCATAACAAAGTTTTAAACCCGTGCCAAACAGAGCTTTAAAACAGTTTTTAAAATACATAATCTTACAAAACCAGCATGTAAAACCTCTAAATTAACATACCTTAATATTGTTCCCCTCCTCACGTGCTTGTAATATTATTGTGTTGTTTCACTAAAAAAATATTTCACCCTCATTTATTAATGTAAGTATATGCCATTCACAATTAACTAGTATTAAAAAATAAGTACGTTTGTGAAAAAAATTGTGACAAAATATTTATTTTATATGTTATACATTACGGTTATATATTTTCAAAACTGAATTATTTTAATTATTGGAAGATTGAGTTTATAATAACAAAATTATATTTTGATATTTTATAGTGAATTAGAATAAGTTCTCCACTAATACATACATGGTTGAGAATTAAAGAAGTAAACTAAAGTAAAAGAGCACACATACGTAGTGATGCGAGGCATCTGCAAGTTCACACATAGGCATCACGGAAACATTGACTACGTGATGGCTTTCGTATAAGTTATTGTCACGAGTGATCACATATCTCATCGAGAGAAGATAGAAATATTATGTGGTGTATAGAAATTACATATATTTTTCTATGATATAATTATACATGATTTACAAGCTCATTTACACATATAAAAATAAATACAAATAAATAAATAATTCACTTAAAAGATTCCAATTTCAAAAAAGTATATTTTTGGATGAATTTCGATGTGCAACACTTATAATACATAATTAGACACAGGGTCTGTTCTTTTTGTTTCGTTTTGAAAACGGTTTTGGTTTCAACAGTAAATTTAATATATTTTAATCATATTTCATCATTTCCAATACAACTTTTTATTATTCAGCATCTACTTTTTATATTTTTAATACACTTTTTACATTATAAAACTATTTTTCAAAATTTGTTTTCAAAACGTTCAAAAAGAACAGGCTCAACTGTTATCCTTACTTTTTGTAGTGTAAATAAATTGTCTATCACACATAATTATACTAGTAATTAAAAAAATAAACAATTCTATTGAATCTTAAAAGAGATTTGAAAGGAAGCTTTTTAACTGCTGAAACTACTTTGTCAACTGTCATCTTTGATGTGGTCAACGAACTAACGGTGCAGACAAGTTAGCAAAATATAACACGTGCGCAACTGTATTCCTTAAAAATAAAATCACGTGTCAAATACCCATACCTTTGGCTTTAGTTTATTCTTGTTCTCACTCCTTTTTTTCACAAAGGTTTCAAAACAAAAGTAGGAAATTAGCAACTAAGACCACATTTTGCTCATATCATGTGTTTCATCCTTGAGTAGTTGAGTTCGTTCTTCTCTAAACCTAATATCTAAGCTTTTCCTTCAAAAAAAACGTGGTAATGCCAAGAGTAAGAGTTTCAAATTGCTCAATAATATTTTAGATTCCGTTCATATAAGTATTTATAAATTATTTTTAGTGTTTTATGAGTATTAATTAAAATGTTTTTTTTTTTTTTTTTGCAGCGTAAATGATACCCATCTCTATTAATTCATCGTATTTTTTATAGTAAGTGATATGTCAAGTATTTATTGGTCAATTGAGTGACATTAGTGATTATTTCACATCACTTGTTATGAAAATTTGTGATAAACTAGTTGAAATTAGTAATATTATTATTTTCTATAAATAGTTTTTAAATAGCGAATGAAAGTTGTTTTCCAATGTTTTATGCTCACTTCTCAATCACGGTAAAACTATTTATGAGTTGTTAAGTACAATTTCAGACATGATTATTAAAATCGAGGGAATATATATATTTGTTTATGACTAAAAAACATAAATTTATAAGATGGACATTTGTTAAACGATATTTAAAGTATCTTTAAAAATAATGCTTAATTTGAATACCTTTTTTTAGGTAGAAAAATTTTGTATACCCATTGTCTCAAAGCATTTTTGTTCTTAAAATAAAACTTTTAAAACCTTTTATAATTTTTTTAAGAACGCATCTACAATATTTTTTTTCAGACAAATATTTTTGTAAACTAAAATCTAATAACTAGCATGCAAAATTTTCATTAAAAAAAAAAAAAAAAAAAAGATGATATTTTGAAGACTTGACAATTCTCAGTAGCCCTGGGAATTGGGTTCGTAAGTAGCAGAATAAAATGGGCTTGCGCTGGGACTTGGGCTGGGCTCATCAAAAACCCTCTTGGGCTACATTGAAGTTTGTGGTTGAAATTATTGTTTAAGTTAATAATATAGATTTTTATTTTTTTCCCCCCACAAATTTAACCATTCTCTTAATGCTGGTAAATTTGGTGCTCAATATTTGAAATTTCAATACTTTTTAGTTAAAATAACAGTTCTAGTATATAAAAACAAAAAAAATAAAAATTAAAGCAATTAGTTCCTCTGAATTTTAGTGGAACTAAAAATATCAATAAATTGTTTGACAATTAAAAATGTTTGACAATACATTTGTAATTTTTATTGAATCACCTTTCTAACACTTCAGAAATACTCTCCGCTTTTTTTTTTTCTTTTTAATTTTTTATTATTCAATTTCTTTCTTGACTTAAAGCATTTGACACGGAAATTTAAGTGAAACAACAGCACAATGTTCGTAATCAATTAAATAATATTGACTAATTAGTTTGACTTTGACCAAAGGATCACTTCAAATCGAGATTTTCGAGTTAATTAGATGATGAAGAGAATGGCAGATGAACCTTGTTGCTATTAATTACCATGGAATCAAAAAAATTACCATGTAAAAATAATTGTAAATGGTATCACAGATTTTAACAAATCACTCTGACCTAATGAAAGAGTTTGGAAACACAACTATTTTTGAATGATACAACTTCATACAAAACTCTTTCATTGAATCGAATGGAGTAATAAATTTTCCGTGCTATGTACATAGATCGATACAACTTCAAACAAGGCTCTTTCACTAAAACAAATGGAGTAATAAATTGATCTCAACACTATGTACATATTACTATGTGATACTCCATCCGTTCATTTTTAACTGTCCTAATTAAGTTGGGTACACAAACAAATTAGGAGATGAATAGGTTTCTTAATTTGTTCTTATTTATGTTTTCTCGTTTAACTATATATATATATATTCAATTATGTAATGTATAAAAATTTACAAATGCATCCCGTAATAATACTATTAAATTAGGTCAATTAGTTAAATAAAGGGTACAATTTGAACTTTTTGTTGTTATTAGTCAAATGTATAAATGAACACTTATTTGAATATAAAAACGCCTCAACCATCGGGAATGTGAATCGGAGAATGTGCATATGATTCTTAGGATTCGAATTCCTATATTTGGTGCGTATGTTGATTTAATAATTTAAATTATCATATTCTCTAAAAGGCAATATGAGATTTATTTAATGAGTGATTCATCCATTTTCAAATATGAAATGTCCCAAATTTTCATTCTCATTATCACAAGTTTTGACATCCTTGCGTTTAAGACGCTTACAAGGGAACCGAGGGAGTAAGTATTAATTTGTTAATGGTTAAAATTTCCAAAGCATGCATAAATCTACTAGTGTAGTACTATCATAACATTTCCACTACAAATTAATTTCATTAAATTACTCAAAAAAACCTAACCATCTTTCAATATTTGTCTTGCCATTCTGCTCTATACTCCATCTCAGGGCCGGTCCTTACAATTTTGGGGCCCTGAACGACACAGTAAAAGAGGTCCCAATTTTAAATTTTTTTTTTTAAGAATGACATTTAAAAAAATTTAGATTAAATTATCTATAATATAATATTATTTTGTTTTAAAATTCTTCAAAATTTCTTATTCAGTAGATAATTGTCAAAATTTTTAACATTTATTGCAATACAAACAATTTCAAGTACGTTTTTAACAAATGTAATGTATTATAAACTACAATTTGAACCAATATTTATCACCATTCTATCTATAATTAACATTACACAATAAACAATTAAATGTAAAATTTTAAAATTCACTTTGAACGTGACAATAATTTAATGATTTTTACTATTTATGCGTGCAAGCCTTATACTCACAATACTTACCTCGGAAGTCTCTTTCATCTATATCAAAATATAATTATTTGGAGTATTAAAGAAAAAAATATGATGAATGTGTAAGGTTTCAATAAATAAATGAAAAAATGATTGTAATCACGTTAGTTAATAAATCAGTAAACTTTTTGTATGGTATCATAGATGGGTCTTGATAAATATATAGAGGTAGTACTATAATATCTAATCCATTAAATGAATTAATAAATTTTTAGTGTTTTATTAAAATGTGGCTTTTAATTAATATATTGAGTTAGTAAATATAACATTATTTGACCTCTAAAATGAATTAATAAATTTTGTATAGTATTTTATTAAATATATAAAATTGGTGTTATAATATTTGGGCCCTTAAAATAAACTATTATATTTTATAAGGTGAGACAATAGTCCATTGAAAGGAACTATGCAACCCTTGATTTTGGCCTTGTATAAATTAATTATGCAATTGCATATGACAAATCTAATGGTTGAAGGCCCATTTGAATAAACTATAATTTTTCCCTATTTCATATAATAGTTAAATAAATAGGTGACTTTTAATATGGGCAAAGGTGCAATTTTGCCATCAACGTTTGTGGCCAGGTGCAAATTTGCCATTTAAGTTTTTTTGGGCTCAATTATGCCATTAACGTTCATAAGTAGGAACAATTATACCCTTCACTTTAAAATAAATTGTCACATAGGATTAAAATTAATTAGCTGGCATGAAAAATAAATAAAAAATGCTGACTCAAAAATCCTATGCCCTCTCTCCTCCTTGAAGGTCCGCCGGCTGTCACCATTGCCACCGCTGCGGCCTCTCGCCGGCCACCCACGTACTCTGCTTCAATTTCAACAAACACAATCATTCCGTAAACAAAAAACTCATCTCTGCCACTCTGCATCTTCTTCTTTGCTTCTCACTCTCTCTATTTAACCAGAATTCCTTCTTTCCACTTTTAACTCAGTCCCATCAACCGATTGATTCCATTCCATTCCTGTTGTTCCTTACTTTTTTGGGCAAATGCGAATGTCGATTTTCATGGATCTGATCTAGTTTTCGCCCTTCCCCCCCTCCCCCCCCCCCCAAGAAAGAGAGCTCAAAAGATGGCCTCCGACAAACCCACCTCCAAAGGCCAAGCATGGTGATTTATTCAACTCTGTCTGGCTTAACCCCACGCTGCACAGTTTCTCTTTTGCCTACCAATTTGTTTGTTCTTCTTGCAGGTTTTGTACCACTGGATTGCCCAGCGATATTGAAATCGAAGTGGAGGATATGACCTTCCATGAGAAATTGAGTAAGGCTGAGGAAGGCGGCAAGAGGCCGCAGGGGTGGCAATGGTGACAGCCGGCGGACCCTCAAGGAGGGGAGAAGGCATAGGATTTTTGAGTCAGCATTTTTTATTTATTTTTCATGATAGCTAATTAATTTTAATCCTATGTGGCAATTTATTTTAAAGTGAAGGGTATAATTGTTCCTACTTATGAACGTTAATAGCATAATTGAGCCCAAAAAAACTTAAATGGCAAATTTGCACCTGGCCACAAACGTTGATGGCAAAATTGCACCTTTGCCCCTTTTAATATATATATATATATATATATATGTATAATAAATATCGGGGCCCCTAATATTTTTGGGGCCCGAGCGGTCGCGCATGTGGCGCACCCTCAGGACCGGCCCTACTCCATCTGCTTCCATATTTGTTTTTTTAGGGTTCACTTTGTAATATTAAATAATTCACTTTTCATGTCCTTAGTATTATAAACTATACTCTTCTCATAGAACCGAAATATTAATATATATTCTCTAATATATAATAAACTTTACACCACTTTCTGTATATCACCTAACAAATCTCCTAATTATATATTTATAGGCAACACTACTGTCCGTTTAAGTAATTAGTCATCCATTGAATATAGTGACTTACGCATCGAAACATTAATGATGCATAATAAATCATGGGGCATGTTATTTGCAGGTATCATTTTACTAAACATAGGACACTTTTTAAAATTTTAAGTAGTGAAAAGACAAATATACCCTTGATAGTTTTTAACTTTATAAAAAAAAAATTTACCTAACTTTTTAAACTCAGGGATAAATTCGCCCAGGCCAGGCGATTTTCTCTGGGAAAATCGCCTGGCTTGGGCGAATTTTCGAAAAATCGATTTTTTTAGGGAAAATCGCCTGGCCTGGGCGATTTTTTCTGGGAAAATCGATTTTTCGAAAATTTAGTGGTCGTTCGCCGGAAAAACGATTTTCCGACGAATGACCGGGAAAACCTGAAAAAAACGCCGTCCTGTGGCCTTTTTTTAAGGTTTTTTTAGGGAAAATCGCCACAGGACACCGATTTTCTCTGGGCCAGGCGATTTTCCTAGAGTTAAAAAAGTTGGGTAATTTTTTTATAAAGTTAGAAACTATAAAGGGCAAAAATATAAATTCACGTATAAAAATTTTAAAAAGTGACCTACGAATAGTAAAAGGTGGCATGCTGATAACAATTCCGTAAATCATTATTTAACACTGGAAGGGAGGGACTGTAGTATTTTCTTCGAGGGAAAGTTACCTGATTTGGGTTTGGTTGCTTGCTGCAATGCAATGTTGCAACCATATCAAAAGTCTGCAAATGGAAATGGCTAAGAAGAGTTGTAGGAATGAATGCAAAATGAACTCTGATGGATGAGGTCAAAATGTTTTATGTGGATTTTAAAAATTAAAAAAAGAAGAAGTCCCAATATCAATTTTACAAATTTGTATACACACTTTTATTAATAGTTCTTGCTGAATTTCAAACTTTCCAATTTCCAGTCAAACAAGCTATACTCCATAGCTAACTAACCTCATCTTCATCACTCATCACTGTACATTATTGCGTGGAAATTTTCCCGACAGCGATGCGTAACCGTTATGATCATCGATCATCATCTGCGACTGAAGATCGATGCAACTCTTCCACGTTTTGCAATTCGTTCTCAGCATTTCAATGGCTTTCTCCTTCAGATGCGATTCGCAGTTCGATTGAATCACCATGCACATCTTCGCCACCGCCCCGACTCTCAGCATCTCCTGGAGAACCCCATTCGTCCCGGAGAATTTCACTATCAGAGAAAGAATCAGCATGGCCCGGTCGTCTGCCGCCGGAGAGAGCTTCAAGATCCTTCTGCTCACCGCCGCCACTCCAGCTGCGTGGCTAAGGAACTGCGCCCTCCCGTCCGCGCACGAGCAGAGATGAAACAGCGTCCCGAGGATCAGCTCCGTGGTTTTCTTCTCAGGGGATTCAAACTCCAGCTCTATTAGATCATAAACCGCCCCGGCCTCCACCATCATAGTCCGGTTTCTCCCCCAGGGGCTAGCGTCTAGCATCACTTGCAACGCCGCGTTGATCCCGTGTGCGTTTCCTCTTTCCTTTACGTAACCCGCGATCCTGGAGAAAAATTCGGGTTTTAGTATCCTCAGGTGAGCAGGTTTCGCCTTCTGGACCACTATTTGCAGGGCGAACACCGCGTGTGTTTTCATAACTAAACCGCGATCTTCACAGGAAGGACCCAAAATCCAAGATAAAGCGTCGATGATCTCGCCGATGAAATTCTCGACTAGGAAGAGCTTCGCCGCGCTGATTAACGAGCTGCGAATGAGGTACAAAATGTTGAGCGCTTCCGCCAAACCGGCCGTGGCAGAATTTTTGTTCCTGTGACATTGCCCGATAAAATTGAAAATTGATTTGGGCACGCCCGATTCCGCCAATTGCTTTCTAACGCTTTCGCTCTCCGCCGCGAGCGATTCCAATTTTCGCAGAGCCTGCGACTGCGTATCCGGGTACCGGATCCCCCGGATCAGTTTCTCGAAAAAAGAACGGGTCAGGGGAGTCTTCGGAGTCTCCGGTCGACCCGATTGATCCTGACCGTTGGCGGCGCACCACGCCTTGATAAGGCGGAGGAGCGTGTGGTTGGGGGTCAAGTCGGAATCCTTGGGGAGCGGCTGCTTGGTGACCGGACATACGGTGTTGTGAGCCTTCAACAGCCAGTGTTCGATGCTCTCCCGGTCGTAGGTGATGCCGGTGGCCGCCGTGACCGGATCTTTCATGATTTGGAGGGAAATCGGACAGATGAAGTACTCGGGGATTTCCGCATTATCCATATGGATGGGTCACGGCCGGCCGGCCAGCTAGCTAATCATAATAATTAATATGCTTTTGAAATATGAGCGAAACAAAAGGTGTAGAAATGAATTTATAATAACTATGAACTTAATGGGAACTAGTTCTGAAATCTAAATAGATAAAGCTGGTAAGCGAATGCGGCTGGGAATGAAGTGGGGCGTGTAAGAATGGAGTGAGCGACGGAGAGTGTTTATACAAACGTAGGCTTCACTGTTGAAAAAACAAGTGAGAATTCCAATCAAAATTAACAACAAAAGGAAAAGAGAAAGATGCTCATCGCCCTTTAAGATTCGAGTTACTATTGTCTCTTACAATCATAAAATTTGCCTCGTAATGTGACATGTGATATGGACTCTACCTTCTATTGTGAAAGAGTATAGTTCTTGTGTCATTCTTGTTAATAATGACGGATCCAAAGTGTATTTATTTATGGTTTCAATTGTCAAAGAAAAGGAAATAAAGAAAGAAAGAAAAATGGCGTGGTCTCACATTCTCCCGGCGGTCAAAGTCTTCCTCTAATAAATTTTGGCAGTATCGATCGGAGTAATAACTAAGAAATCTTTCCGTTCCGACGAGTCAGCTGGGGGTTCACGTTCAACACGTATTGGACCATTACCTTCTGTAATTATTATTATTAGCACTGTAAATTAAAGAACGTTCTTGAGATCAATTTATACGTGGATATTTGCCCATAATCCCACTACCAATACAAATATTGTCGCAAGATATAGAGTGGGATTTGCTCAAAAACCATCATGAAATAAAATTTGAATGATTATTTTATTATTTGATTAAAGGTGTAATTTCGATGGCGCTGAAAACGTTCAATAACGTTTACAACATAAAATGTGAAGTCACAAACCACCTAATTTCTTCATGAGCTATAATATTTACAAAATTAAATGATTTACTTCTAATTATATTACAAACTATCATGTTTGTAGTTGATATCATACAATTTGAGGAAAAAAACAAAATTGAAAGTTTGTTGATATTCATTTTTATTGAATTTTGTTAAGAAATTAACACTTGTATTGAAAAACAAAAAGATGTGAAGGAAGGAATATATCATCATACTAAGGCCCCGTTTGGTAAACAGTCTAAAACCATGATTTGAGTTTCATTTTAATTTTATAATATTAAAATTACATTAAGAATGTAAAAAGGTGTGTTGAAAATATAAAAAAGTCTTATTGAGAATGACAAAAAACTATTATAAAATCAAATGAGACTCAAACTATGGTAAGAAATTATTTTTCTTCAACAAAACTCCATTATCCGACTGTGCACAACTAACACAATTGAGTTTCTTTATCAAACAAGGCCTAAATTATAGTGGGATTCATGTATATACTAAAATTTTACCTTATTCCTATGTTTCCAATATTCAATATTGAACAAATATCACCTAAATCATCATATATAACTACCATAATATAGTTTCCCCTTGTAGATCTCATCACTTAATGGGTATGTTTGGCGCGCATGAATGAGATGATAATGGGGGACATCTGATATTTGGGAATGAATAAATCTTTCATTAAGAGAATTTTATATTGCCTTTTAGAGGATATAATAGTTTAAATTATTAAATTAATGTACGCACCAAACATAAAATTTTAATCCTATGAATTACATGTTCATTCTCGCACTTCTATTTCCGCACACCAACCACACCCAATAGGTAAGTATTTTCATATTTTCCTAATGTTTATCTAAATAATTGAATTGTAATGAGTATCCAAATTTTGGCCAACCATAAATAATTCGGGAAATTAAATACTAGTTCATTATCAGAGAATGAATGATATTTTAGTTGTAGTATTATCCTATACGAGTATATGATGTGTATATCAGCTTCCAACCTTTACGTGCACTTTTCATATTTATCCATATTTGCAGCAAAGGAAAACGTACGTTGCTTGTATACTTGGGGGAATTATGGAGTGTATTCATTAGTCAACGTATCTTTAATAATAGTGTAATCAGTCAATTGTAAAATAGTAACTAGAACTAAAATTTATTTTTAGTTTTTGACTCATGTTCGTCACCCTTCTTGAGAAAAACAACGTTTATTATCCTCTAAATGTATCTGATTGTACAATCTTATGTGATGCAATCGATGCACCGAATAATTTCTCGGTAGTACCAATAGTCTTAGTTACCAATATATATTTTCCAATCCCTCACAATTCACAAATTAAGAATAGGCGTTACAAGTCTTTGCGTCTCAGTGTCAAACAAATTGAGGTGATTAAAACAAATCACTAATTAGAGCTGAATTTCTGTTCCACACGAAAACAATTATCTCAACTACTTCTTGTAATTGGGATTTATAAATTATTTTAAATGGGCTTAGGTCAAGGGTGTTTTATTTCTTTAATAAAACTTAATTTCATAACGGTCATTTTAATTAAAGACATTATTATTATTATTATTATTATGCATAGTAGGACCCTTTAAATTTCTTAATACATTACAAATAAATACTCTTTTCAACTCACAAAAAAGTCACGTTTTCAATAACGTTATCAGTATGATAATACATTATTCTTTATACAAAATGAATTTAAGTATTTATACGTCATAATTCTAAAACTAACAGTTAAAGTAATAATACAGTTCGTATTTGGGCGGATAATCTTTGATATGATACGAAAAACGACATGACACAATATAAATGATACAGTTAGAGTTATAGAATGTTAATACAAAAATTCGCCAACACAAATTTGCTAAACCAAATACAACATGAATTTCGAATATACATACTACAAAATGCTTAATTTAGAAAGAGGCACTAAGAAGAATCGTTGGCAATGGTCAGTGGTCAAGGCGTGACCCATGCTCCGGCAACAATAATTTCTAAACATTTGCACTCAGGAACTCTACCAAGTCAATGGTCAATCATATCCCTTGACTTAAAACTCTAGAAAGAAAAGCTCTCTTTTCATATGATTTAGGGCATGTTCTTTACATTTTTTATTTTGATTTTGATATTAGTTTCAACAGTGAATTTAATATATTATAATTAGTTTTTATTATTTTTAATACAATTTTTTATTTTTCAACTATACTATTTTATATTTTTAATACACTATTTATATTATTAAAATATTTTCCAAAAATCAATTTTTAAAACTGTTTTCAAACCCATAAAAAAGAACAGACCTACTTATCTTTTTCCGAGTGGTACTCGATTTTGGGTCGTTGTCCAATTTCATTTGCCACTTTTACCGTTGGAGCACTAATCTTTCACCACTATGATGACGATGTTCACAAATATTATAACATCTTGCCACATTTAATTAACCAAAATATGAGTGTGAAAAGGCATTTTAACATTAAGCAGCCATATCCATATGGGTCTTGCATGTTCTAATCATAGTTTGTAAAATCCCAATTCAAATCGTAGAATCCTACGATTCTACAACATTAAAATACCAAATTGATCCTAATCCTGATTTTGTTCTGTTTGAATATACAAAACTATACTAGAATAATTCAAATAAGAATAGATTTATGATTTATCTATAATTTTATACATGCACATTTTGTGTAGGATTTTCTGATCTTACATCTAAATTGATTCTACGTAAGATCCCAAACTTGCAAACTATGGTCTCGACTCTCAATTTGAGGCCGAAATTAACGTTACATATTAATGAAGGTGGACAGACAATGATCTAACAACCCATAGGCGGAATTTGATTAAATTAATTGGAAGGAGCAATAATTTTTTTTTTTTTGTTACGGAAAAATATCTACCAAAAAAAAAGAGAGAGTTTATATTACGGGTGAGCAAAAGGAAAACCGATCCGAATCCGCTCCGGATCGGTTTCGGATTTTAATCTAGTGTCGCGGTTTCGGATCGGTTTTTATCCGAAATCCGTGGTTCTCTTTGTTTTTTCTAAAAGAAATTTTCATTTTAGCTTTTTTTTTTTGTGAATTTTTGTTTCAGATTGGTTTCGGATTATCCGAAAAAAAATTTGAAACCGAACATTATCCCGAAAAAAAAATTGATCCAAAATTTGGGATCATATCAACGGTTCGGACGATTTTTAGATTATTTTGCTCACCCCTAGTTTATATATACCAGTGTTTGAAAAACCGGATTGGGCTGGCCGGTTCAATCGGGTTAACCGGGAACGGTCTAGTACCTGATCCGGTTCTATACAAAAAATGGCAAATGAAGAAAACCCAATTTTTTGGACAAAATGGGGAAAAAACCAGGAACCGAAAAAACCAGTATGAACCGGGTTTTTTTCGTTATTTTCCTAAATTTTGTCTTTTCATGTATATATATATATATATTGGGTTTGTTCGGTACAATTTTTTCCTATACATAAACGAGCTCAACTTATTTATGTTTGGCTCAACTTAAAATTTTTTAAAATATCTAAACTCAAGCTTAATTAATCTCAAATTGATGGGTCATGAATTAACACATCCCAATTTTTAAGTGCGCAACAGAGTTAAGTCCTCCTTCCCTTTTATAAGATCTGAATGAAGTCAACTTTCCACAAGCTTCCGATGTGAGATAAGCATTTGCACATATTTTGCTCTGGTATCTCAGTCCGTTTTGTAGTATATTCAATAAGCTCTAAGTTTCTGTAGGATTTGGTTTGAGAATAATGTAGACTTTGTGGTTAACCTTTATTTTTAATTTTTTAATTATAGATGTCACTTTTATGTTGGCAAAATATTTTTTTGTGTGTATTATATTAATTTTATAAAGAATTTTTGTTTTGAGCATTACAAAAATTAATTATCCATTAATTATGAAAATATAATATTTTAAATATATTTATGACATCATAATGACGTCACCGGTTCGACTCCCGGTTGAACTCCGACTCCTGAGTTCGGCCGGTTCAGCGTCCGATCCGGTTTGTTAAACACTGATATATACAAATGTTGTAATATGGGGTGGGTCCACTAGGGATCCCAGGTGGGCCATGGGTACCGTACAAAACTTGGGCTTATTATCATAATATGGTTTTTAAGGAATAGTCGATTTACAAAATGGGCCAACGGCCCGAAAACTCTGTGCCTTCTTTCCCATGGGACACGTCATATCAGTGATGTCACTGGGAAGACCATGGAAGACAGTGAAGAGAGAGGAGGAACTCACAGTGGAGGTAGAATCAGATTACATGAATTTGAAGATGATTATGACGATTACAGATTACAGATTGCAGATTATGTGAGGTTAAAGTCATCTTCATCTTCATATTCATCGCAACTTCTCCACACTTCGTAATTTCCGCCTATTCTGTATGTATGTTCTCTCTTTCCCTCAGCTTCTTCTACTAGCTGAATTGAATCTTCATCGTCTCAGATGTCTAAAGATTGGTGTTATTGTAAATGCTTTGTTGATTGATGCCTTGTTTATGTTTATCCCCTGTAAATGATTTTGGTGGTGAACAGACAAATCTTTTATTTCTGCTTCCTTTTGCTGCATCCCGCATATTCTTTTCTGGATATGATGGCCATTATTAATGTATTGGTTTAAAGCAAAGAAGAGGGCTTGAAGGTTCCTAATTTAACTCAAATTGTGGCGGCTGCTTTGAAAGGAAATTATTAATGTGTTCTGAGTTCTGCCCACGCCCACTTGCTCAACTTGTTTCATTAATTAGTTTCTTATTATGCCTATTTCTGTGTCTCATTAGAGTGGAGAAGTAAATTTATTCCATTCCTGCAAAGATATTGAGCAACAAATTAGTAAGCATCTGTTTTTTTTTAGCTTCTTGATTGTGTTACAGGGTTTTCCGTTCTGTTTGTAGTTCATTCTTTTCGATTTCAGTTGTATGACTTTTTCTTAGATACCTTAGCGTGATCTTTGGTTGAATCTGGTTACCTTAATGGGATACGGAGTTAACCTTTTGTGCATTCTTTGCTTATCGTTCTAAAGGGCTTCGGCATTTAAGGGTTTACCTACTTAGCTTCTTAAGAATCTCCGCCGCCCTGATATTATTCATTAACTTTATTACCTGAAATCCTTCATTTGACATACTTAAGGCGCATTAGATCACTTTCTTTATCAGAATCGAGAAATTTACTTCAGAGAAATCAATATGGTCATTCTGTATATGGAAGACTGTTATTACCTTTCAGCATGTTATTTGTCATTTTGTTACAATAAAATAACTTCCTTTTTGGTTGTTTGGGTATTGTCTTTACATTTCTTTCTAACGGTTTTCAGCTTTTCAGAGTTTAGATTTTTAATTATTCATTGGCGTTATCGCCTTCGATATTTTAAGTTTCATGTTGCTCTTCCCAAGCAACAGTCAGGTCCAGGGTATCCCTATTAGATTTGCTGGAATGACAGTTTGTCATTCTGAATTTGTAAAATCAGTTATTTGATCAAATCAGACATCGCATTAGACTAGGCCTCTAATTCTTTAAGGCATTTATCTAAAAGATTCGCAATATAACTAGGAAGAAGCTTTAAATACTATGCATGGGTTACTAGGCATGCAAGTTTGATGTAGTCCATTTGATACATTTGTATTCTACTATCAATAAATTTGACATGAAGCACATTAGATCAATTCCTTTCTCAGAATCAGTAAATTAAGAAAAAGGCTATCAATCTAGGTTTACAGTATGCTAAAACTTGCTTTATTGTTATTGTCCATTCTAAAAATGTGATTAGGCATTGTGTATAAGGTAATTGCAAACCTTGCAACTGATTTACAAATTCTCTTCTGACAGCTGCAGTGATGTTACCCACTGGTAGCCAGTAGCCCTGAGTGATTCATGGAATCACCTGTAAGTTTTTGTTATTGCTGACGGGAAGTTTGGATGTGGAGGTTATCCATATCATTTTATGCAATTCCAGAAAAAGGACACTTTTTTTACTTTCTTTGCCCCATTTGGAACAGAAAATTTCTTTTTTGTATTGGCTTTTTTTATTTTTATTTTAAAAAAGACTGTCTTTCCACGTCTTGATAGTAATTATTAGTTTAAATTGTTTTCATAAGAGTCCTTTTGAAATTTCTTGCTTAGGATGAACTCCTGTATCTAATGTTCATTTCTCTTATTCTTCTCATCTCAGCATAATGAACCCAATATGCTGATGCTGGTTAGGATTGGTGATCGGCTGACCAGTGACGTTGTTGTGAGGCTTAGAACAGTAGAAGGACGTGATGATTGGGTGTATTGTCATTCGCACATTTTGGCAGACAAGAGCAAATATTTTGCAGAACGTTTATCTGATAACTGGCCAACATGCCAGATCCTTGACTCACGCAACTGTGTCGAGGTATATTGTGAAGAGTCCGACTTTGATTACCATGTCAATGTCCTTCGACTCTCCTATGTCACGACGGATGGTTCAGTTACTGAGATGTGGAATGGTGTTAAAAATGCAATAGGCATTTTGCGAGTGGCTGTCAAGCTTGGGTGCTCCCAAATCACTAACTCTTGTGTTGAGTATTTGGAAGCAGTCCCTTGGGAAGAATCAGAAGAGGAGGAGATTCTGAAAATCATACCTGGCATGGGATCACAGGTGGAACCAATACTTGCGCGGCTCCAGCCGGTTAACCACAGTTCTGTGCTCAAGATTTTCCTATCTGCTCTTCAGTTGGCTACCTCATCACCCCCTTCCTCAATGAATGATCTAAAAAGCTCAGCTCAGGAACAGCTTGAGTATATGCTAACTGAGGATGATGATGCTCCTTTACTTTCAGCTGATGATGCGATTAAGGTAGAGGTGTTGCAATCTGTGAAAAGAATGCTCATGAGGTTTAAGAATCTTGTTCATTCTTTGCTTTGTGACCGACGAGAATCTCTTTCTCAGACAGAGGAATTCCAACCTTTCCATTCATACCTGGCAGATCTGTCGTGGGCTTGCCAAATATTGGCCAAGTTGGAGAGTCTGAAAGATTTTGTTTACTACTGGACAGAACTATCAGAAAGTGTTATCAAACTCATCGATTTGGCAACTCCAGTTCTGGAAACAAAGTCAAAGGTTCTTGAGGTGACTGCTAAAGTGATAGAAGCTATTGGGTTTGGCACTGTTGTCCTTCCTACTGCGAAACGCTTTGACATGGTTAAGCTTTGGTTGCCATATATTAGGGTGATGAAACCTTTGATTGATAATGTTAGCACTGATGATGATAATAATCAGCCTATGCTAAAAGGTGATGGCGAAATCTGGCAGACCTTGGAATCAGCATTTGTTTCCTTAATTCTTACATTGCCATCGAGCGATCAGGCTGATATTTTAACAGAATGGTTGAGCTGTGAACATATTCGGTATCCTGACCTAACCGAGGCGTTCGAAGTCTGGTGTTACAGATCCAAGGTTGCAAGGAGAAGGCTTACATTGGTTGCTGGAAGAAATGGTACAACTAACGCTGCATGAACGTTTCTCCAGAAAGATTGTCTGTGTTCTTATGACAGTTTAGATAGAAAACAACCCTTTTTTTCCCCCTTCTTTCTAATTGCTTGAGACAATTTGGCAAATGTGCCAAGATTGTAAAGCTATGTGAAGAATTGCTGATCCTCAACTTTTCTCCATCTCAACTTTAGGCCAAAAAAAATTTGCATGCTTCATTTAGACACTTACTCATAAGGTTTAGATGTAATTATTGTTAAAGAATTGCTTGTTTTGGTTAACATGCCGTGATTTACTAAACACGTGCTACATCATTCGCTCTACACTTTCATTCTATAAACGCAAAAATCCAAGAACTGTCAGAATCAGCTGGAATCAATAACTGATAATTACCCATTCTCGTTGTAAAGGATAACGTCCCGGAATTGTGTTGCCCTGATGAATATGCTTCGCACTATAGCCAGAGAGCAAAAGGGCAAACGGACAGACTATCGCCGTCGTTGATGTCACATCAACCCATGGCATCTTACAAGAAGAAGATGAAGTAAATAAGAAATAGGTTGTCCAGGAACCAGGATAAGCTGATGATGATGATGATGACTCTTAAACCTAGGTGGGTGGTCCTCCAAACCCATCCATAACTTTTTCCATAATGCAACACTTCAGAAAAACATCAAGTATAGTGTTTAATTGGGGCAAGCGATTATCCAATTATAAGTGTTTCTTTCTTTCTTCCTTCCTGTCCTGCTTTGTTTTTATAACTAGTTGCATTTTACAATTCAAAAATAGTATTAGAATCAAGACTAACGATTAAGTACTGGATAAGAAAATGAGAAGCGTGAACATACTCCGCCATTATTTTCTATACCACCCAAAAATAACTAGCTTCCAAATAAAATTACACTATACCAATCATCTATCTTATCTAGTTTAAAGCAACAAAATTAATATACAATCCTCAACCATGCCCTTCTAAATAAGAAACCTAGGATGTCTAAGTACTTCAAAAAGTGGACAGTATAGACCTGTACTATGTAGTGAATATGTTTGATCTTTACACTATATTATATATATATATATGGTATTCCCTTTTTGCTATAGTAAATAAAAGGGAATTTAAGAAAATAGTCTGATCGGCTTTCTTTCCTCACCCAAGTTTCCGGCTGATATTTGATTCTTCAGGCAACAAAGTCCGGCAACAATTGCGCGGCGAACCTCTTCCGGTTCTGAATGTTGATGGTTTCGTAAACGCTAGTCGAGTGACTAGAAGTCGGAGTACTTAAGCTGCCGTATTCATCGGCTTCTCCGATCTCAACACCCCTGCCCAATTGTATGTTCTGGTTTGGAATAAAACTCTGATGGGTTCCTGAAATGGAGAGATTTTCGCAATGTGGGAGTCCCAGAGTGAGGGAGACTCCGTTGCCGGAAAACGGCCCTGGAAACTGCTCAGCGCTGAACCTGCCGATTTCCGGGATCGGGTAAGAACCGAATCCTCCGATGAAGTTCGTCGGCGCTCCCAGCAATGAGAATCCTTCTCTGCTCTGCCTCTCTGTCCCAAATTTCATCGAGAGCTGATCGTTGTTCGAGTCGTCCATGCTCGGAGAATGCATCATTTCGGGGCCTCGGTGTTTCTTTGGACTTCCCTGAGTAATGCTGTCCATTTCCGGCGACCCGATAAGGTTGAAACCGGCCTGGGTCTGGATGTTTAATCCGCTCGGGGACGGAGAAGGCGACATCGAAACAGGACTAGTGATGTTGTTGTTGTTCTGGCTTGGGAAATGGTCCTGTTTTGTGATGAAACCTTTGTTTTGGTTTTCCAGGCCTGGAAATTTCTCTTCTGCTGCGGCATTGGATTTGGTTCCTGAATCCTGATCGTTTTGCTCGGTTTTGGTGGTTTTTTCATCGGAGCCATTCTTTTCGTTTTCCTTGGTCTCCTCCATGTACATCTCTTCCACCATCGGCTTCCAGAGACGAACTCGGGCATTGATGAACCAATTGGACACCTGAACCATGAATTTTTTACATTACTTAGATTACAATTTGTTGCACAAAGGAACAGTAATACAAAATGAGATCTTCTGTTAGTATTGTTTTCCCGGTTTATTGTCTGAGGGGTGACTCATATGTCAAACTGTGAGAGTAGACAGAGAAGACAGGACTAGAGTAGACAAAAGATCTCAGGAGACATCATACAATGTTCAATATTGATTCAAAGATTGTTAAAAGTACCTGACTCCTAGTAAGCCCTGTCTGCTTTGCCAGCATGAGTTTGTCTGAATCCTTGGGGTAACTGCATGTCATTTACGGAGTCAATTTCAGTTCAAATAACACAATATCTAAAGGATGGTAAACCGAGATGACATCTTCTGTCTACTATAATTATATCTTTCGTGTTCACCTTTTCACAATAGGATATGAAACCCATATGTCACATCACAGAACCCACATCTCCAGTGTGAGATGGTGGACAGAAAAGACAGGATTATAATAGACAGAAAATCTATCTCTATAGTAATCAAGAGATGAGAAGACATACGGATGGAGGAAGTGCTCGAAGAGCCAAGCGCGAAGAACTGAAACAGAGCGCTCAGGCAGGCCCCTTTGGGGTCTCCAAGCATTGTGCTGGATCATTCCCAATTGCTGAAGAGCCCTTTGTTGCCTCAGCTGATTATCAACAAACTTAAGCCTGGAACCCTCAATTTTCCCTCCCAAATTATCCTCCTCGCCTAAGCTCTTGCTAGCAGCTCGAATTTGGCTCAGAATCGCATCTTTCAGGCACCGGAATTGCTTGGAAATGGTCTGCAACGCCAGCGCCGTGTAAGTCTTAGCAGCCCCAATCCCCGCGGCTTGCTCAAACCAAGAAATGACTATTTGCATCTGATGATGGTATTGCCTGTATCTCTGCTCCACCTGATCAAAATCCCAATTCAAAAAAAAAGAAAGAAAAAAAGTGACAATGTCAGAAAACTTTGAAGAAATTGATGATGCTTGAACAAAAGTGGGAAAGTTGACCTACTTCTTCAGAATTCAGATTGATTTATTTAGAAAGAACAGAGGATGAGAAAACTGTTTCTTTAAGGTTTGCTATACATGGGAAGCTTCACTGAAAAGCACAGATGTGAAGAACAAAAGTGAGATCAAATATTACTGTATTTGCATTAGGAACTCTTGACCTGGAAACTTTCATGGGATCGATCATTTTGATAGCTACTTAACCTTGATGGAGACCCGACTCGAACCATTTATATATTTCCGTACACTCCTTTTGGCCCGTTTTTAATAATTTTAACGTACGTTCTTGAAACTGAAAGTTTACAGATCACTTCACTTTCAGTTTATCCTTTGTTCTGACAACATTTTTTTCAATGTTTTAAGAATAAAAAAAATGGAAAGGTGTATATAAAAAGCTAACCTCATCGAGCATGTTGACAAGCTTCGCCTTCTTCATCTGAATTTCCTGTCTTTCGGCGGTGCTCAGCTCGGAGCCGCGCTTGCCGGCGGCGCTGCTGTCTTTACCACCGGGGCTGTCTGCGGCGGCACCCGCGGCTGCCGCGTCGGATGACGCCCCGCCGGCATCATTGGCCTGGCCGTTATTAGCTCCTTTAGCTGATGATCCGGCACCGGTTTTCACTCCCTTCCCAACACTCACGACTTCGTCGAGAAGGTCTTGCGCCGCCTTCAAGTACTTGGAACTCAAAATCACACTCTGCATGCCGTTGACGCCGTTGGAAATCCCCGACGCCGACGAAGAC
The DNA here is from genome assembly GCA_016801395.1 of Leptodermis oblonga. Taxonomy (NCBI): domain Eukaryota; kingdom Viridiplantae; phylum Streptophyta; class Magnoliopsida; order Gentianales; family Rubiaceae; genus Leptodermis; species Leptodermis oblonga. The sequence continues at coordinate 5,441,693 of CM028750.1, read as the reverse complement.
GATCCCCCAGAAACCCTCACGTCGTCACCGCCTCCTCTGCCGCCGGTTGGCGATACGGTGGTCACCAGAGGCTGTGACGGCAAGTCGCGTTCGCCCCTGAAAGACCCGTATCCCGGCTGCTGAGAGGAGAGGCTCAGAGACAGACCCTGCTGTGCGCGTGAGATATCACGCGCCGCCCCGAGCTCAACGGTGGGGTTGTACAGGTTGTACTGCGGGCGAGGGAAGAAGCCGTGGAGGGCGGAGATATCCTGCTGGTGGTCCTGGGACCCCGCTGCTGCAGTAGCGGCGGACAGAGGGATGCCGACAAACTGCTGGGTGTGAGAAGGCGGCGCGTGAGAAAAGCTGAGGGAGTGAGCTCCAGTACCTCCGCCTCCTCCAGGAGTGTTGGAGTTGAGGAAAACGAAGTTGCTCGGTGGAGGCGGCTGCGGCGGTTGGTTGTCAGAGAATCCAACGTAACCAGCATGGTTCATGAGAATCAGAGTATGTAAGCCGTCGCCTCCTTGGATTTCTGAATTCCCATGGAAGTACGTCGCCATCACTTCAATTCCTCCGAAATCTGTACCAAAAATCAACATCAATCAGTGAAAACTGAAAAGAGCATTCGTATCATAGCAGTACTTAACTGAATTTCTTCGATTAAACAACGTATCGTGACAAAAACTTAGTTAACGTACCTGTTTGTTAAGGTGAAAATGGAAAGATGATTAGTTGTCAATGACTGATATAGAACTACTATTCAACCCATTTGGTTGGTGCTCCTTCTGCTGCTGGGGCTATTGGTCTCAAGATAGATTTTTCTTTTCTTTTTTTCTTTTTTTTCTCTTTTTCTTCTTTTATAAAGAAAAATATCTGGGTATAATACACTGTGGAGACTTTGGAGTTAATAGTCTTCTGGTAAAGATAAGGCCTGAAATTTCACAACAAAAATTACCCAAAGGTTAAATTGAAAATATACAAATTAATTCCAACAATTATTAAGCTAGTAGTTCATTTCTTCTTCATCTCTCCACAAGAATACTTGGCTTGGAGAAGAAGTGAAGGATCATCATCTTCATGAGGGTTACAAAGTTAATGAACAAAAGCAATTTTTTGATAAAAGGGGAATTAAAGATCAGAAAACATATACTCTTCCTCCTCCTCCGTTTTTAATATTAGAAATCGAACTTTTTCAACCATACGGAAGCATATGATTGAGATGGAGGATGGAAGTGTAACATCTAGATCGATAGGATAGTACAACGAGTTTGAGATTGGTTAATTTATTCATCTAGTACCTAGCTAGCTAGTTTCAAATCGTCGTCGTCACCGTCACCACCTGCAGATTAATTGAGGAGGAAGAATTTGAGAAGCCATAGCCAGAAAAATCATACTCCATCATCATCAGGTAGTTGAGAGTTGAAGAACATGCAAATATGGCTAAAACACAGGACAACACACAAAAGATGATGCATCTATATCTACTTTTATATATATATATATATATATTGAGTGAATTGTACTGCTAGCTATAGCTACTGTACCTTAGTTCAGCACTTTTCTCTGTCAGATTGAAGCCGATGAGTGAGTCTATGAAGATTGCAGAATTCTCTCTCTAACTTTCTTTCTCAAGTCCGAATTTTGACGATTAAAGGAAAAAAACCACACAAGGGAAGGAGAGAGAGACGGATGGGTTTAAAAAGGTCGAGAAAAAAGATACCCTTTTCTTTATTCCCTCTCTCATTTATCCACACAGTAATGGACGTACCATTTTTGTTTTTCTTATATATTAATAACACTAAACACCAGAAAGAAGAAGTAAGAAAAAAACACAGAGCAAATTATCAAGAACTAAAAGCTTTAATTATTTCTTTTCTTTTGTGGGTTTTTTTTTTTCTTTTTTTTTTTTTTTAAATTGAAGTACCTGGGATTGGGATGAATTGAATCGATGAAAGAAGAGTGGATTTGACCTTGGTTTTCAAATGATTTGATGCAGCTGTTGTAGCTAGTTTGACGAGCTACAAAAGAACTTTTTCAGAGAGAAAGATAAAGATGTAGATGGATAGATATATATATATGTGAAGAAAAGAAAATAAAAGAAGGTAAAATATATGCTATCATCAAAGTGTCAGAAAGATACAAACAGCTGAAAAACGAGGAAACGTCTCCTTCCACTAAACCCTTATATTATTGTTCAAGCCAAATCACATTTGAGTCCCTAAATTTAGGATATAACTACGAAATTATTTATGTTGTTTTGAAAACAACAAAGAACTCCTCAGACAACAAACTTATGACCGTAAGAGTCGCTAAATTTCTTTTGCACGTTTCTGTCTGTTATGTTGTGAACTACTCGTACCTCATAACTTTCTCGATCAAAATTTTCCGTCCATCAAGTGACCAATGGTTTTTTTTTTTTAGTTTTCAAAATAGGAGGCATGAATCGTAGTTATACCTTAAATTCAGGAAAGAGATCTTAATTTGTCCTATTATTTATTAAGATTATCAACATTCATAAATAAAATAAAGGGATTGATGAAGAAGAAGAGGATGATGATGATGGTGATCTATAATGGAGAGGGAAGAGAAGAGGAAGAGGAAAGGGGTCCCCTCTTTCATTATTGATTTCTCTCTTTTGTCTTTCTTCTTTTTCTTTCTTATTTTCCATAAAAAAATTTGCAATTTTTCTAGTAATGGGTATTTTTTGTGGTTGGATGAAAGAGTTTGAAGATAAAGCAATCAAAAGCCAAGTAGCATATAGGACCCAACCACCATCACACCTACTTAAATGCCCTAAAAGATAAACTACTATTGCATCTACCTCCCTTTTTCTTTTTTATTTTATTCATCATAAAGTAAGCTCTCAAATCTACCACATCTTAATTATTTTTATATATATCCACTTAATTTCAACAATGCCTCTATATTTTTTTCAAACTAATTCAAATTTTGAAACCTAAGTTTGATTAATTTAATTATTTTATTTATATGTTTTATAATATTATTATTGCCCTTGCTGGCTCCAGAGCAACTTCCCACCATTTTTATATTGGGCAGCTGCCATGAATATCCATTTGTGTTATAGGATTAGTTGTAGTTATATTAGTGAATGATTGATTAAGGTTCATTATTATATCCATTCACACTCAAGGTGTAATATAATTATATGATAATTTCAACAAGGTAGGTTCCACTCCCTGCTCTACTCACAACTGCACATTTGGGTTTAGTATTCTTTAATCTGATTGTCGAACAGATTGAATCATCTGCCTCACTTTTAAGCGATGTATGCGCATATTGCCACTCACGTTTGTTTTTTATCAGCAAGGAAAGCTTTACTTTGTTGTTGTTGTTTAGTGTAAATGAGACATTACAAGTGGGACAAAAGGTCTAACCCGGCCCCAATAACAAAAGACGAAGCATTACGGCATGGCTTGGATAAAACAATTTCATACATCTATTACACAGGGTAAAATGTTGGTGCAACAAAACTCGCTTCTACGTTTTCTTTTATTAGTATATCGTACTATATATTTTAATGGATAAAACAGCCGTTGTGTAGAATAATTTTTCCGACTGCAGTGTGTTAGATTTTATATTCTATGTAGTAACATTTCATTCTAAATTTTGCAAACTAATTAATGAGCAGATTATGTAGAGAGAGAACCTGTCAATCAACTACTTAATCAAGCAGACAATTAGATAGGTGCATGCATTAAGAGGCCTTTAAAGAAATTAATTAAGTGTCAATTAATTTCCCAACATATCAATGTCAATTAGGTTTTTTCTTATTTAAAATTTCCCAATAACCCTTCACTTCCTAAGATTCTCCCCTAAAGCACTACAAAGTCCAATTTTTATTTGTTTCTTTTCTTCTTTTTGCCTCCTTGGCTGCCCACTTATATACATACATACATACATACTTTTTGGCAACATATGTATATTTTTTAACCATATATTTTATTACAAAACTTAATATAATGGTCCATTTTTTCAGTAAAAAAATACAATAACTAGACACTTATTATTTTACTGTGTTTATATTCATCATATATCGTTATATCGTCGTCGAATTTAATCCAAATACATTTAAATAAAATATGATGAAATTTTTTTGTGGTCTATCTTGTAAATTCACTTTAAATCCACACATTACCTTATAAATTTTTTAAAAAAATTGGTTTTCTATATTTGACCAATGCTCTTGATCAGATATAGAAAATGTGTCACTTTTTTACTTTTCACATCAAATATAGATAATGACCATTCTTGATTATAATAATTAGTTGGCAAAGAAAAGGACACCCGAAGAGTACTTAAAACAGTACTAATAAAAAATGTCAATTTTTAATGCATAAAATAAAATTTCAATGTTATCTAAATTAAGAGATAATTTTTTTTTTTTTTTTTATAAATCAAAGACAGAAGTTAATTAAAGGTAAAAAAAAAGGTTAATTTTTATAGGACAAAAATTTAAAGATAAAAATGACAATTTTACAGTTTTCTGTTATTTGTATATTTCTTATTTCAGTTACACATTATAGAAAACGTCGAGAGGGATGGAGTATCAAAATTGACGTAACCGACCAATTAATTTAATGTAATTAAAGGTTAATGACACAAATAATGATGGATCGATCACATTGCAAGGTTTTAATTTTATTTAATTAGAGGTTAAAATAAGAGTGTTGGAATTTGTACGTGGCCGTACCACGCTGTCTCTTTAGTGGTATTCTTTCTTTTTCTTCGAATTTGGATTGAAAAGCGTAGAAAGAAAACGGTACACATATCACATCCAACAAATCTAGGCCGTCGCAATTCCACTTCATATTTTTACAGTTTTAATATCTATTAATTCAACTAATTAAAATGACAGTGACAATAAAAATAATAACTCAATTTTCCCACTTTGGGTTGATATTCAATACGACAATACGTACTTACTTGCAGTTCAATTGATGCTACCCTTTTCTCGGGACAAGTAACAACATTGGCTATATATGCAAACCTGATCAACAACGTTGTACAATAATTTTAATGTCATTAATTAATGGAATTTTTATTTTTATATTTTTTCTATTATATATATATATATATATTCGTTGTAAACTAATTGATTATACTTCTTGAAACTTTGACTGTAATTTGAATATTCTTTTTGAGAATTCACAATAAAATCAGTAACATAACTAGAAAAAAAAAATTCACGAAGGGGTCCAACATATGATTAACATTTTTTTTCCAGTTAAATACATACATATTTATTTTTTACAAGTAAATATATGTTGCTAATAAGGATTGTAGAGATGATTTTAGAGGTCTGACCATCTGGAAACCACTCCTCTTGGGTGTCGTTCCTAAATGGAACTCAATATAACTTACAGTGAATCACCTAAATGCAATTCGCATTGAGACACTAAAATACATTAGAAAACGTCTCCTAATACATTTGATACACTGCATTATAAGTGAAGTGATAGATACCACTGTTACTTACTGCAAACACTTCATTAGAGTCGTCTCTGAATCTGTTTAAAAATTCGTAAATCTTATGATCAGGAGTGTGATTCGAAACTCGGTACTAATGAGTGTGATTTTTTAATTTGCATTTGTCGGAGTTGATTTGGAGGGCATACCAATGTATTGAAGGACAGAAATGAAAGGGGGGTCTTTCGTTTTCACCCGAAAAGGACTTGTAAAAGACAGGAAGCTTAGGACACAACGGAGGAAAAGGGCTTTGGCTTACATAGTACTACGCACGACGGCGATCGACTTCCAACTTATAACATTATTTTTTACGCAATATTCATGGTATAGAATATGACTGCGCCATCGATGAAACTGATATATACAACAACAACAAGAAGAAGTCTTCTTCAAGTTCAATTCTGGGCAGAAAGGAAAATGAAAAAAAATATATATATATATATATATATATTTAAAGATACTGTGCACTTGGGAGTGACGTCTGTCAATTAATCCTCGTTAATAAAATACAATAATTATTGCGTCATATATCCATTAATAAATAATAAGTCGGTTAGGGAAAGAATATCTTGAAAGTGCCTAACTACAGCTACTGCCACCTTCCATTTACCATTCTTGCATAACCACCTACCTTTTTCTTTCTTCCCTTTTTTTTTTTTATTTAATTTATTTATTGCAAATAATGTCATAGTTACATTTCAAATATTAATTTATTATCAGTTTTTATAATACTAAAAATGTATATCATAAAAATAAGAAATTAATGAAAATTACTATTAAATTAATGACCATAACAAGGGGGTGTCTAGCCTCCCAACGACAAGGCAATTGTCGCCAATGATTGGATTCTATTAACCATTGTGTTTCAGAGTGGTCTAATTGTTGCTTTAATTAACATCACCACTTTTTTAATTAGAAAACTTCATATGATTAATATATATATATATATATAGTCCATCTATCCAACTAAAAGAGCCATGTTTAAAAAAATGTACAACTTATTCTTTGGAGTAAGATACAACACTTATAATATAAAGTAATTTGACGTTATATTTTTTCACTTATATCATTATTTTCTAAGTAAATGTTAATTATAGACCATATATTATTATAATTACAAAGGTATGCAATGTAAACAAATAAAAATCTGACTATTTTATTAAGATTTTTAAAATTTATTTTAAGGAACGTCGTAAGAAAATGCAGACTTAAATTACCCCTTTGAATTATCATCAATTTTACCATTTGTCCTTATATTTTAAAGATATGCTCAAACAATTTTAGCATTACTTTTACTTATGTTATATAAGGGGAGGAAAAGAGCACATTTTCTAAACGTATGTATCAAACTGAAAATGTCATAATTACTCCCGGAAGCAAATTAATTAAAATGAAACTCTTATTTAATTTACTCATAATCGTTTCTCATTATATATACATTCTTTACCTTGCATACCCAGTGATTGAACCCATAACATTAGGGTTACTAGACCCACCCATACCAACATCCCAACTGTTCCCCCTCGTTTCTCATGACTATATATAATTACTCCTTCAGTTCCATTAGAAAAGTCTATTTTGACAAAGTTATAATTAATTATAACAAAAAAATATTTTTTAAAATAAACTATTCTAATAAAACAGATAAAGTATTATTTTAATCTCTTAAAAGGAAGAAAAAAAAGTAGTCTTGTTTCAAAGATCCCAATGGGTGCCCAATAATTAAGTCCTTTAATTCCGTAGAGTAGTGGTTCAAATGAGAATCGCAATAATGGAAGTGAAGAAACACAATTACACACAGAGAAATAGTAGCATTTGCCAAAAATACGAAAGAAAGAACCCACATCCATCATTGCCGTCCTTTTTGTCCTTTGCTGGATAGTAATATTGCATTTTGACCGGATTACTGAGCAGTTAATAATCGGCTGAAAAAACAAGATGACCGCATTGACCCCCCAAAAAGGACCGAACCGACTTAGGGTAAAATGCGGTTTGGTCCCTCAACTTGTAATTGAGTTGCAGTTTCACCCCAAAACTGAAAGTAACTCATCCTTTTTTTTTTTTAAAGCGCATGGAAAATTGTATTTTTCTTTATAAATAAATAAATTGTCTCAGTAGATCATCATGGTTTTCATTTTTCTAATTTTATAATTTACGATATACCACTATAATTCAAAATAGATCAAGTAAAAAACATAAATGAAAATTAATAAATAAAAAAATTGTACTATTTAAAACAAGACTCCTATTGATACACGTACGAATGGAGTAGTAAATTTGGATTTAAAATCTGAACTTTAAATGAGTTTTATATATAGTGATTTTTGGTTGGGAGGATTAATTATAATGCAGCTAGCCTATTGCCTAATGAAGAATGTCTTAATTATTTAATTAAACAATCAGCAGCGCAGTTGTTTCCCAAAGTTCCAACGGATTAGAGATGATGGGATTTTTTGGGATTGTAGTATTTTATTTGAATTAATATGTACTTTTACTTTTTAAGTCTTAGTTTAATATAGTCAGGGCAACTCATGCATCCTAAGTTATGCTCTTTCCCTTCTAAAACAAAACCATGGTTCTCTTTGGTTTTTATATTTATCGAGTAGTGGTTCCACGTTTAGTCACAAATGAACTCATTACAGAGATTATGAACTTGAAACCTACGCAGGAAAATGTAAGGGTGAAACTCCCTAAGAACCCATATTTTTTATAAAAAAGTTTATACTGAAAAAGTAAAATTTTAACCCCTTTTTCTTCCATTTGGTTAAAATTCGGTTAAAAAGTTCGTTTATTTAATACATAAACGTAAAAGAACCTAATTTTAGGTTTTATTAATAAACAAACTAAAGTCCGAACTCACTCCAATTTGAATTCAGCTCGGTTCGAGATCACTCATTGTTGAACTAATTAAGCCATAATCATTTAACGTTAATCCGTAATTGCTCTTTTTTCTCAAAATTTATGAAGTCAATCAAGAAAAGTTTTGGAGTCAACCATTATCTAAACTTTTAATTACTTTCTTTTCTTCTCCTTTCGTGGACTCCCACCATTACCATTACCATGTCGACCAGCCCATCTTTCTTTATAACTAACTGCACGCGCACGCTTTCAAAATCAAACTTAGTACTATCAACTTATTTTTCCAATCCCCAAATTTGAGTTCATACGTGGCGGAAGAATGAAAGAATCTTGTAACCTTGAAATCATAGGTTCGGAATTCGAAATTTGAGGATAGAAAGCTTAATAATGAATAGCTGGAACTTGGAAGAGTGGAAAGTGACATCAGTCCGCAACCAAATTAAGTGGAAAACCTACATATATGTTCTTTATTGTAATAGATCGAAGGAGTCACTATGTTTTGAAAAACGTTGGCCATGCCAATTAAGTGGAAAACTTTAAATTCTTCTAAAGTTGGGACAAAATTATGACATCCTCTTTTTATCATTGAAATGAAAGAAAGGGCTAAATAACTATAAGGATGAACTGATGTTAGTACATTTCACTTATGTAATGGTGTGGTGAAACTAAAATCATCCGAGATGTATCGATGGTTTAGTCCAGCGTTACACCTCTTTTGGACAAGAGCGTCTAGAGGTCGTGAAATTAAATTTCATAAACTTCAAGTTGATATTAACGGTTGCAAACCCTTTCCCTAAACATCACCAAGCGCAGCAGAAAAAGGTAGTAGGCATGCGATATTCCTCTGAACGTAATATTTTCACCCAAATACTAGGTGTAATAGAAACAGAGTACTTACTACGTGATACAACTGAACACAACATTGTAATTAGTGTAACTATGTAAAGAAATAAAACTGAGTGTCACTATATAGGCGTGACACTTAATTAATTAGCGGCCACGTTAGAGAAATGACACTTGCTAATTTTATTTTCCAAATTGATTCTCAGAGACGTTATTTTTTATTGTGGAATGATTTATTGCACATGGTCAAATTTATTTCTTATTACATCACGTGTTAGGTTATTAATCATAAATATTACTATTTGTATCAAATCATTCAATTTAATGATGGTAGCAAACTAACCTTATTATATATTCACTATGTCCAATTAAATCCAATTTGTAACCAAAAAAAATTATAATTTCCTATGAGATCCAAAATGTAATATTTGAAATAAATTATTTCTTACTTACTTACACATTTGAAATGTAGATTAATTTTGAACTAAACAGTTATATTAATAAGGTTATAAAATATAGGAAGAAGTACTTTTTTACTAGGATAAAATAAAATTTAATAACATACTAATTTTTTAAATGAGACGAATATTAATTGTAGTATATATTTCCAAGAAAATAAAAGAGAAATAGATATAAGCCATGGAAATTGTTGAGCCAATTGTAGAGAAGAATGGGGCACCATTAATGAAACCCTTTCATCATTCCAATTTCCAAATGATGAAGCTACCATTAAGCTCCTCCGGTATTAAGGTGGAGGTAGCCTGGACCACCGGCCACGGGCAATGAACAATGGAAAAACACCCCCCACTTTATCGTTTTGTCTATTTAGTATTCATCGTACTAATTATGTATCATAACTTTAAATTACGTATATTTTATTATACAAATTTAAGCACACAATATAGTATATACCGTAGTTCCGTGGTACGTATTGCATGAGAAGTTAGCTACATTACTTAGTTTTATAAAATAAAAAAAAAAATTGAATTTTACTTTTTAGATTTTTAATCAACTACGTAGGAAACTCCAAAGATGAATGTCCAAGAGTATATAAATTCGTGGGTTAATCAATCAAGGTTTATACCTAGTGAAAATCAAGGTTATTTATACAAAAACCATTAACAATGCCAATTTGAGATTCATAGCTCTTTCATTTTTACTTTTTTTTTTTTCAAGTACTTAAAAAGAAATAAAACGGCTACGGAAATTACCAAATTGTAAATAGGACATATAAATTTTATGGGAAGAATATATATATATATATATATATCTTTCCAAATTACAAAAACTTGAAAATGACATAATTAAGAAATTAGACAGCCTTAAGACCTAATTAACATATGGATTAACATTAAGACCTGAAAATTAAAACCCCTTTCTGGAATTCCAATGAAACTTCATCTTCAATTAATTAAGTGCTCATGAGCTTGCTCGTTATGTTTATTGTCAAGACATTATTAATTGTCGGTGGGATTTACGGGATTTACGTTCTGACTTCATTTCTCAATCGCTGCTCCATTAACATATTAATTGCGTTTTTCATAATCAATTCTAACTACGAGAAAGAAACAAACACAACCTTGAAAACTTGTTCGCATGGCTCATAGGAAACTTGTTCTGGAAAAAGCCTGAACCTACGGCGCACTAATAAATGGTTGGGTTAGGATTAGGAACACCGACGGACCCCGCCACCAACGCGTTGATTCCACGTGCCATATGCTTCCCCTTTCTCCACAAAAATTTCAAGTCTGGTTTGGACTTTTTGCCCTCAAAATGGTCCCCACGCAAAGAAGAAGGGCCCCAATCCGAACTGTACACGCGTCAACTACGCCACCCTCTAACCCCACGAGCGAGAAGATTCGCCGGCCTCATTAGGTAGGCCCCACGCGTCCAATCAAACTTTCTTGGATTTTTATTTTTTCTCGCTAGAGCCGTGTAGTGTGGTGCGTAAATCGACGAATGAACGGGCCCCACGTGGCACGGACCATAAAAGTCAAGATATTAGCCAATCACATCCAAGCCGTGTGTCTATCAGCAACTCCTTTTTTTTTGAATACCTCCTCGAGCAACATCGTAGTCGGCAGGACACGTGTCGACTATTGGGCGCATCATCCTCTGGCCGCCTCCCCCCCCCCTGCCCTTTACGATCGTCGGTGTTATTTCCACGTCATCATTTTTTCAGACAATTGGTGTTTTGTTTAAAAAGTGTGTGATTTTTGGGTTAACACTTTACTTTAAACTATTCATGTTTCGTGTCGTTGCATTACAAATTTCTTTTACTCAGATTCATTTAATGTGCCTTTATATTAATCAGTTTATATTGTATTATTATGCTTTTGTATGATATGATAACAATGTCATCTCTAATTTTCAATCTCGTCTTTAACTAAAACAAATATCATATCCGTCCCATTATAAAAATTCGGTTTCCATCGTAATCATCTAATGCATCATCAACCTATTTGATAGCAGAGTTAATAGCGTTTCACAATCTAATTATTAATTAAAGTGTTGCATTTTGATATCCATAAAAATAAAAAATGAAGTCTGAGGGATGGATAGATATAATGGGATATGTTTAAGAGTATTCCATGGAAGACAAAAATATATACCCTGGGCCTAGCTTTAAAAATTAATCACGTGTGTGTATCATATTCCCTATTTCTTTTCCTTTATGTAACAGTACTCATTCCTTACTATATAAGCAAAGTTCATGAGAAAAAAAAAAAAAATTTTAAAAAAGAAAAAGAAACAATTCCTACTAGTTATTAATTCATATTCTGGGCACGAAGTCATTCTAGAATTTGGAATTTACATGCATTAATTAATCAATTCAATCTCATAGGAGTTAGTGAAGCCCTGAACTTATTGTTTACATACTCATAGGCTTTAATTTTTACAGTAATAGGAAGGTCAAGTTTTGAAGGGCTTTCTCAAAAGTACTGCGGCCATTCAAAATTCTGCATGCATGGGTGCGTAATTTGTGTTGTAAAACCGACTCGGCCTTTATCACGAGCTACAATATTTGTGTATGAGTCACAAGTTACAAGTTACGGTATAAATGCGCTGCGCGCCCGGTAGGTAGGTAGCTAGCTACAAGAGCTCACGATCCACGAGCTACCCCTTTTCCCGGTGGTAAGACCAATTGAATTAATTAATGCCAGCAAAGAAGTTAAAGGCCAAAAATATTGGTTTGGCTTCTTGTGTAATATTGGCCCTCGAATTAAATGGTGGTGATGCAAAGTCATATTCTTTGGAACTACGAAGGGGCCATTGCCTTGATTGTTTGCCTCTCCCTCTCTACCCGTCGAAATTGACCCTAATATATGTGTATGTATAATCAATTATTGTCGAGAAGGAAAACGTAGCGTCTCATAATTTTTTTTTTTTTTTATTGAAAGAATATACTAAAATTCGTCTAACGCTATAGCACTTGAAAGTTATCAAAATTCTATTTATGATCACTCGAATCCTGAATCTTTAAACGCCATGAGATGAGACCGGCCATTGAGAGTAGGTCCAAAATTATAGCATAAGTTTGACTAAAAATAATATATTACTACAACGTTTGATCATTCATCATCATCAAGTATAATTCATCGTAAACTTAGGAAAGGGAACTTGATTTCCGTTACGTGGCTTCTGTTTTTTTTTTTTTTTTTTTTGGGGTGATGATAATAATTGTTGCTTTGCAAAATCAACCAAGCATCGTGGCACCATTTAACTTGAACCGCGTACGTACATATAAGAGAGATTCATTAATTTGGTCAAAATTCATTAAGGTTAAATGTGGTACGTTGGCGTTAGCTAACTGGGAAAAAAGGGAATTGGTTTTTATTTTATATATTACGAAATGGGTGAAAGTGGCCTTTGGAGATTTATAGAAATATAAAATAGTGAAAAATTGGTTAGTTAGGTCTGGTACTGAGTGGAGGAGCCGCCACACTAGTAGCTATTGTCACTCTCCTTTTGTTTGCATTTGACGCTCCCACCTTTATTCTTAAATTATGGTGATTAATTTTAGATACTTATTCAAATTTAAACAATTTAGGGCATGTTCTTTTTGTTTCGTTTTGAAAACAGTTTTGGTTTCAACAGTAAATTTAATATATTTTAATCATATTCCATCATTTCTAATACAAATTTTTACTATTCAGCATCTACTTTTTACATTATAAAATTATTTTTCAAAACTTATTTTCAAACTTAGTTTGAAATTAAAAATAGAGAACAGGCCATTAATAAGGAAGAAAATCTAGTTAAAAGAGAGGCATATATATATATATATATATATATATATTGGATCCAACTAAACATTTGTTGTTTCTTCTGCCCATTCTTTTGCCGTTACAGTTATATTTAACTCACCTTTGATCACTTGACTAATGAAAGTGACAATAAACGGTCTTTTAATCACAAAAACGTTACAGTGGACATGAAAAACTAAATCGATAGACAAATATGTAGGAACACGCGTCTTTATTCATATAATCCTTTAGTTCTCTACAATATTAACGAAAATATTGTGTTCGCATTATGTATCTACTCAATTTAGTTTTTTTTTTTTTTTTGGGTTCAACGTAACATTTATTTTTACGAAATGGCCCTTTATTTCTATTTTTTGCGTTGATTGAGTGGTCAAAAGTATACAAAAAAAAGTAATTTAATGTTTATAAGTTGTCTGTACAAAGAGTTTACTGTATCCCGAAACACATTTTTTTTAATTTAGGGAGAGAAGTGAGTAATGATGAGTTTGGCAACTTGGCGTACGCGAATTGCACTATCTAATCTACAAATGTTGTAAATGCCTGCTTTCTTAGTCAGTTAGTCCTAAAAGAAATGGATCGTGACCTTAAAGCTCTTATCCTAAGACCCTAAAAGCTCCCAAGTGAAATTATTATTATCCTACATAAAAAAAATAAAAAGTAAAGGATCAATGCACTAACACGACAGTGACCCGATCCAAGTACCCTTCTCGACTCCCAATGGTACAATTAATATATTAACGTTAATTAAGACAAAAAACAGATATTGTTCGTTCGTAGCCCTTTAATTATTTATTATTGATCATGTTGGTTAAACAATTAATATATTGAATGATCCCAGAAATTGGTGGGTGGGCTTACCTTTTTTTTTTTTTTTTTTTCTTTCTTTCTTTCCATAATGCATGCATGCTTGGAATTTGGAGGCTTGGGTTTTGTGCCTGACAAAGTAAGGACAACTCTAGCTACATCCTAAAACGTATCAAATCTCTCCTGTAACAACAAAACAATTTTTAGGAACCTGTCTGGATACTATATACCATATTATATATTTCTTCGGTTCCTTTAGAAGAGTTAATTTTGAGTAATTTATAACTTATTATGAATATCAAGGTATAACACATAAAATAGTTAATTTGACACGTTTTATTACATTTATATCCCTACTTATTAAATATAGATTAATTGTGAACCACGTGTGATTATATTATTAAGGATAAAAAAAATAAAAATTTTAAAAATAGACTCTCTTAATAAAACGAGTTGCTTGTATATATATATGTATATAAAAATATGTGAGTGTTACTTTTGAGATCATGAAATGTAATGCATGTATCTTTCAGGGTCACTTTGGTGTTTTTTTTTTTTTTGTTACTTTTGCCATCCACCAAACCCTATTAATTAATTAATTCATCCATTAGTGTATTAATCTTTTTTTTTTTTTTCTTCTTTGATTAGAAGGGATCTCTGCTTTGTTAAAGCGACGTGTTAAGTTTTAGATCACATCATATCTATCTATCTAAGCCAAAGTTATTGCCATTAGTACAGTTCTTGTTGGCTTCCAAAGCAACACTCGAATTAATGAGTCATCATCATAAGTATCCATACATTATTTTACAAAAATCCCAATGGAAAATGACTACAACAACGTTGACGACGACGATGATGATAACCTAGTCCAATAGTCCATCCAAATCCAACTACATGGCGAGTACTACTAAAACGACATTATGTTTCGAATTGTAACCTTATAAATAAAACACAGTTGTATTACTGAACTCTTGAAAAACGTATAAACCCATATCTTTTGTGATGATTAGAAACGTTAATTTTTACATGAAATGGACAAAGTAGAAAAGCATTTGTCCAATGAATGGTTAGGTTCGGGTTGTTTGGTTTGGGAAAGAGTGATGAAGACAGGCTCAAATGAAGGACCCTTTGTCCAAATTTGGGTCCTAGAAAGACCGTGGTGTCCTACGTAGTACTTGCTCTCTCAGTGTTATTTGGATTCTGCGGCCAACGGGTCCAAAGTCCACTGACAATTCATTCGGATCTTATGCATCTCGTGGTCCTACGAAGAAAAGGAAAAGATATAAAAGAAAAAACAAGGATTCCAGGTTGTTTCATCATCACTTTGAATATGATCATGTCTTTCTTTCTTTATCGGAGAGAAGTGTATGTATTGTGCTTCACACGATGTCGGCTAAGAGCCCCGAGTCCAACAATACAACAATTGTTAGAACTAATTGCCAATGGGTACAAATTGCACATTTTGTACAAGGGCAGCCCAGGCTTAAGCCTAGGATCCGGAAGGATTTTGCTAAGTTTGGGCTTTGTATCGGTTGATGAATTGGATCTTTAGGCCCATGTATAAACTGATTATATTTCTGTGGGCCGTAAAAATGGCAAGACTGTAAAAGCATGTCATCCCGTTGGTTATCAATGGGCTATTATCCAATGGCCCATTGGGCTTAAACTGCAGGGCAGTTGAGAAATCAAAATTTTCATTTTCTATTGAGAGTGTGCCAAGGAACAAATAGTAATAGTAGCACACAATCACAAATGTTTAATCTCGCAATCTTAGGAGATTGTTTGAATTGATAAACATAAATTCATTTTAAAAATTACAAAATTAGTAGAAATATAAAATATAAGAAATGCTAACGTATAGAAAACAGGGTGCAGCGACATTTTGTTCTCTTTAGGTGATTGGAACTCTATGCAAAAGAATCTTGTGCAACAGGTCATTCACGTAACTTGTCGCCTCCCAAAATATAACAGTTCAACCACACTCTAATTGTAACTCGATCAAATTTCTACATCTAATCTTTTGAACATGTTTGTATTAACTACAAAACTACCTTCAAAGCTTTATAATAACACATTACTTCATGCAGTATAAAAAGTATTACATACGCTATATTAGAACAATTCCTTTTGTAATATTGAAAAAAAACAAAAACGTATAAAGATCGAGAACGTACTCGATTCAATGAATTGGGCACTTGTAAGTGTGGAGTGATTGGATAGTGAGTCATGAAATCTTGAAATATGAAAAAACGGAAAATATATTCTCCAATAATATTGCAGTAAGTAACGATCATGTCATGAGCAAACTAAGTGCAAAGGTCGACGAATGGAATGACAGGAAAAAGAAGTGATGGATAGAAGCAGCTCCGCTGTTTCCCTCTTAGGTTTCAACTTTCATGATCTGATGGATGGATCGACATGAATTTGACCCCATTGCTAGCGCACTACGTAGATTCATGAGTTCAGTTTGCAACTAGTTTCCTGTGTTGTTAACATCACCAAGGTAAAAGGTAAGCCATTTTGATCAAATGAATGTGGGATCGATGATTGATCTGCACCTTTTAGGTGTATTATTTTAGCACATGTTATGACAGTTTTCACGGACTTTGCCCAAAGTTTTAATGTTTATTTATAGTTTTGGAGATCGGGCCTAAGAAGAAAAGAAGGTGTAAAAAGTGGAAGAATTGGAGTCGACAAGTCAAGGCCTAAAATGCCCACACGATTTGTGGGCTAAACCATGAAGGAAGCCACAGGAAGGCCGATCATAATTGTGAGAAAGCAAAGTCAATTGGAATCAAGTCCAAAATCCAATTGAAATCAAGTCCAAAAATTCAAGTGGACTCCAATCCAAGTGGGCCAAATTAAATTGGATCCCAATAATCCAATTGGATTCCATGTGTGTGCTGCACCCGAAATTCAAGTGGACTCCAATCCAAGTGGGTCGAAATCAAATTGGAATTTAATCTAATCCAATTTGATTACAAAGTAATGAAATCGGTAGGCAGCAACACGCAGAAAAGATGGAATATGTGGAAAAGCTTAAAAGGGAAGCAATGAAGTTTTGGGCAAATGACCAATCCAAGAAGGAATTAAAGAGAGAAATTGTGAGTTACCAAAAAGTGAAAAGATTCCATGTGCTCAATTAATTCTCTTTCCAAGGTAGAAGAAGGTTTCCTTATTCAATTAGGAGATTGGTTAATTACTGATTTGTATCCCTATATATATGGGATTATTCCTGCACTTTTGATATATAGCTTATTTTTAGAGGACAGCTTTTTAGAGACAAGCTTTTATATAGAAGTTTTATTAGATAAATTTTATATAGAATAGTTTCTTAGTTTACAAATAACTCTCGCACAGGATACAGTTTCGCGTAGTGTAGTTTTCCTCTATTTTTTTCTCTGTTTTGCTCTGTTTCGATCGCAACTTTGGATTTTCCCGACGGGCAGTCTACCGTTTGGCCAAACCGGCGGTTGTCAGATCGCGACTTCTTAAATTCCAGTACAGTATTCCCTTTTCTCTTTTAATGTCTTCTTTTATAATTATGTGTTTTTCGTATTTTATCATGAGTAGCTAATTTATTAGTTCTGGTATTATGTAAGAAGCCATAATCCATGTATATATGAAACCCAGGAATTAATCTAAGGTCTAATGAATTATGTTTCTAAATTGTCTGTGTTTATATGTCTAATCACTAAGATTCTATTAAGCCTGATCAACTTAGTTTAATCTGGTAGAGTCAGTGAGTGGCACAACTACCGGCCGAGTAGTACAAGATTAATTGGGTAATAATTTCTAATGCATCGTCAGTAGGAATTATTAGTTTCGGGTTCTTCTAGTTCTTAATGCTTCTATTTGTTAATTAATAAGGTTTGAGGGGACTCGCGGTCTGTTAGTTAACGTAGTTAGAGAATAATTCCTTTGCGGGGACTCGCGGGGGATTATCGAGAATCTATGGAAGAATTGGGATTATTTGCGGGGACTCGTGGTAATACTATAACTGAAACGGCATAAGTAATTAGACAAGTTAAGAGGTTTATGATTGCATGCATGAGATTAAGGTGGATTTACATAATACCGGAATTTTCTCTCATTAATTGATAATTGTTTAAGTCTTTTATTTAATATTAGTTTAATTATTATTTTGCTATATTTAAGTGACAATTTTAAGGTCTCTTACGAGACACAAAGGTAACTACTAGTCATAGTTTGGTTTTATTTGCATGTTAAATTAGAATTAGAATTAAATTACCGTCTCTGTGGATCGATCCTATCTACTACTGTGCTATATTTTATTAGCATATTAATTGTAAGTTTAAGCAATACTTTTATTGTATTTCGTAGACCCACGACAAGTCATATCAATGATGATGAAATTTTCTGGTACTTTGACCCGAAAAGAACAGAGATCATGCATGATCCATTCATCCATGCGCGAGCGTGGAGTACGATCCAAGTTTCCACTGTCCATGATGGTCGTGTCATGTCTTTTTCTCTGACAGTTCATTTCGCATCCATGTTGTACAGGAAGAAAGAAGTGAAGTACATAAATTATTTTCGATTTCGTTAGATAAACAGTCATGTTTCGAGTTGTATTTTTGTGATTTGAAAAGTAATTATAGTATTAGACTCTTTCAATGTAACGTAAATAGATAAATAGATCAAGGGTTAATTTTGCCTTAGTTTTGGTTTGAAAATATAGTTCGCTTTTTATTTTATTAATAATAATTAAATTCTTTGGTGGAGGTGTTAGTAAATATGTAATTAGGATTTGCGCTCATGCTATTGTATAATTATCTATTTTAGATACCGCAATTCTTATATAAAAGCTACCTTATATAATGTATTACAAAGAGATTATTCTATAATATTGTAAAATACATTTTGACACTGAGTCTGAATATCACGCGTTAACTAACATTAATGCATAACTTCTGTGGCTAAAATGACTTTTTTTATTATTTTGGATATGGGTGTTTTGATCACCAACGAAACACCGCTATACTATGATAGTCGGAGTGCAGTACAGATTGGTCACAATGATGTGTCATCTTGTCTGCCATCATTTCTTACCGAAGTCGTTGACTCTTGTCTCCATTTCGTTAGAAGATCAACTTAGTAACCTTTTTACAAAGGCTCATTCTTCCGGGCATTTTTTCCGTTCTTTTGTTTCCAAACTCAAATTGTGTCCGGTTTCACCACCTAAGTTTAAAGGGACAATATGCAAATATACAATTATGATTTGTGCTTATTCTATTGTATATTAATTACCTATTTTAGTTCTCGTCGTAGTTCTTGTATACTTTACACACCGATTATTTTATAAAATACATTTTTCTATCAGGAAGCATCCATTGTATTGCAATTTGCAAGGGTACATGTTTTCATTGCAGCACAAATTAATATTGAGATATATATATTTTAGATCCTAGTCACTTTTGTTGAAGGCTTGACTAAGCCAAAAAGTTGGCTACGTTCAAGGTATTTTCGTATTTTTGGTTGAACTTTAAATACTTTTTTATTTTCTTAAATTTTCCCACTAATTAAACAACGAACGATAACCTACAGCCACCAAGACTAAGGTTTCTTTTTTCCCAAAAAAAGTAAAGGAAAAAAAAAAAAGAGCAAGAAATTGGAAGAAAGCCTTAATATGTTGACTTATATAGCAACAGACAATAAAACCAAACCTTTTATTGTGTTCTTTGGAATGGAAAGTTGATGATGGCTAATTAAATTAAATTAACAAGTTAATCGATCACATGTTTTATTTTTCGAGTAATGATAGACTACTCAACTAATTCATCTCAAGTCATGTGTCTCAACTCATGTGGCATGCATTCATTGGCCACTAATGGATATTAATAATTATTTTATAAAATTGTAACCAATGAATGCATGCCACATGAGTTGATATACATGATTTGAGATGAATGTGTTGAGTAGTCTATCATTATTCTTATTTTTCATCGTTAATTTTCTTTTTGTTAATTATGAACACGTGCAATTAATCCTTAATAGATAATGATGTTATGAGAGAGAAAATCCCAAGAACATTATTAGTGTAAGTTTTATATTTTTTGGTAACAGCCGATTAAGTGGATGGAAGGCTTGGTAACCTTTATTAATTTGGATAAAATAAATTTTCCAGGGAGACGCAATGGCCTAACCCCGAAATACAATTTGAAAAAGAAACATAAGAGAGCAAAAATTCGGAGGGGACTAAATAGCCTAACCCCATGATACAACCTAAAAAAGAGAAAAAATATCCAACTAGATTACAGAAAATGAAACAAGGAAGCCATAAATCTAAGTCTAAACTTCGAGGATCCAGCAAGGCTAGACCCCTTAAAGCATCTGGCTGGACGGGGGAAGTGAGAACCTTTGTTTGATGAGAGGTGCTCGCATGTTGCGCTAGAATCAGCCACTGCATTTTTCTCCCGATGAATGTGTGAAATCATAATACTCGTAAACCAAGAGAAAGCTTTCCGATTTTGTGAAGCTCCAAATCCACCACCCCTAATTTTGTGAAGTTTTCCTGGTTTTTTTGTTACTTTATTATCTTATATAAAAATATAGTGATAAATATGAACAATTAATTAAGTAATTGAATTTTTATATTGGAGAAATACGAAAAATAATAAAAATATTGTCTGAATTTAGCATTCAAAAGTAACAAATTAAGTTCATGGCATGATAAAATTGGTTAATTTTAAAATAAAAATAAAAGTCATAAAAGCTATTATAGGTTAGGTATTAACTATTAATAGTGGAGGTTAGGTTTTATGCCTCCTCTCTTTTTAACCTTTTATTTTTTTGGAAAAGGCAGATTTTATTTCTCCCTCTAGCTACTATATCTTTCTTTTAAATATTTAATATAATAAAATATATATATATATATCATCAAGTCTACTATTTGCATAAAGATTCTTTGGTCGAACTTTTTTATAGAAAAAAAAAATAACAAAGTAAATTTAACACCTTATACATTTTGAAAAATAAAAATGTAAATGTAAATTAAAAAATGTGGGGCTTGTTCTTTATCTAAAGTTTAAAACTAAGTTTGAAAACAAGTTTTGAAAAATAGTTTTATAATGTAAAAAGTGTATTGAAAATATAAAAAGTAGATGGTGAATAGTAAAAAGTTGTATTAAAAATGATGAAATATGATTAAAATATATTAAATTTACTGTTGAAACCAAAACCGTTTTCAAAACGAAACAAAAAGAACATGCCCATAATTTATGAATTATGATGAATTTCAGCCATATTGGGGAATGAATATCGCTTTCATTTAATGCCCACTTTGGAGTCTCGCGGTAAGCAAGTGGCCGGGGCGTACGGAGCCCTTGCTTTTTACATTTTCCGTACCGTACTTATTAGGAAATGTCTTTATTTAACTTAATGAATTTATTATACGAGTAATGATACATAACTCAACTAATTTCCTCAATTTTTCATACAAGTGAGGTGTCATGTATTCATTGGTAAATAATATAGTATTAATAATTATTTTATAAAAGTGTATTCAATGAATGCATGACATATCGTTTGTATTACCTATTCGCTCCCCTCACCCCACCCAAAGAAAAAATAAATTCCTCTCACAATTCACAAATGAGAGTGTCATTTGAGGAATTCTTTTTGTTTTCAAATAAGTATTTTCTTACAAATTTTAATATAAAAAAATTAATAAAGTTTCAATTTTATTTATTTTTTTTATTGGTCTCATTTATTACTATTAATTACGGTGTCATTCTAAATGCACATACATGTCACAAATTCTAATTTAATATGTGGTAACAATAAAAAGTATAAATAGGGATAAAAAAGGAAAAGAAATTACTCACTTCCTTAATTTGTGTAATGAGATACGTACTTAAAAACGAATGAGTAATATATATTTCAAACCACACCGTTTAACTCCATGTATTATCAACTATTTATCTAAAAATAACACTTTCACCATACAAAATTTTTATTAATGTATAGGAAAATAATAATAATAATAATAATAAAATCTTTATTTTATGATAAATAGTGACAAGGAAAAAAGAAAAAAAGAGAAAAATATCAAGTGTGTATTTGTTGTTTCGCATAAGAGATGATGAATAGTGAATATCAAAGCAACTTGGAACTCGGTGGAACCATGCATCATCATCATCATCATCACTTTATTAGTTACAATGGGTAGCTACCTTTCTTTTACTTTGTTTGCTTCTTCTTTTTTTTTTTTTTTTTCTTTTTTTTTACTTGAAATGAATAATTAGGACGCTTAAATCTCGTCAGTCATTTAATAGACCAATTTTCAGAAAGAGAAAAATAAATAAATAAATGAAAACTAGCTAGCTAAGCTCTAGCTTGGCTCATGATGTTTAATTAATGGGATTTTCAGAGAATATTTTGATTTTTTTTTTTTTACTTAATTTGAAGGTTATTTTGAATATGAGATGTAACAAAAGTGAGCTGTTGGAGTCGAGAAAGTTCAAAGTTAAATTAATGGATCCTTCTAGTGTTTTGTAATTAACAAAAGACAATGCAAAGTGCGAAACACTGTTTAATTGTAGCCAAAAAGGCAAAAGAGATAATTAATTAATTCAAAAAAATAGGAAAACAGGACAAAGTTATTCCTAGTGCTGGCAGGAACATCGTCCGTACATATATCTATAAACAAATATAGGAGCAATGCCCTTTTATTTATGTCCTTGTTTTTTTTGTTTCGTTTTGAAAACGATTTTGATTTTAACAGTAAATTTAATATATTTTAATTATATTTCATCATTTTTAATACAATTTTTTACTATTCAGCATCTACTTTTTATATTTTCAATACACTTTTTACATTATAAAACTATTTTCCAAAACTTATTTTCAAAATTGTTTTCAAAACGCCCAAAAAGAACAAGCTATATGTATATAGAGAGGGTCCTTAGTGAAACCATTCAGATACGGAATAATGGCTTATGATACGTTATTAATACTATTGCATATGATATACAATTGTTCAGTAATTAAATGATTCGGTGAAAGAAATATAGTATTTTTCATACACATTATATGAGTCAAACTATAGTCATTTCGGTTACGGATATATATGTCATATGCCTCTGAATTTTGTAGCTCTTCCACCATTTCATATAAAGTTTTTCTTATATATAACGCGGAACAAACTCGCCACCTTCTTTAACTGGCATCAGCATTTCACATTTTTTTCTCTCTCTTTTCTAGAGTGCAGCTCCGCCATTACTTTCTGGCTAGCTAGCTGCATTAATGGAGATTGCTTCCGACAAGAACGCCGTCGTTGTCGGGTCGGAGAAATCCAGGATCCGAACATTGCCGGGAAAGATTAAGGAAAATGTGGTGAATGTAGCAAAGAATGTGAAGAAAGTCGGGCAAGACGACCCCAGGAGAATCGACCACTCAGTAAAAGTCGGAATTGCCCTCACAATAGTATCCTTGCTTTACTACTTCAGGCCACTTTACAATGGCTTCGGACAATCTGGGATGTGGGCGATCTTAACTGTGGTTGTTGTCTTCGAGTTCACCGTCGGTGAGTGCTACTACTACTACGTCACGTTAATTTAACCATAGTTAAGGATGCAAGAATTGATTGATTTCATTTCCAGGAGGAACAGTTTACAAATGCATGAACAGGGGATTTGCGACGTTCATGGCGGGTGTTCTTGGGATGGGAGCTGAGCATTTGGCCAGCCTTTGTGGGAAGAAAGGAGATCCCATCGTTCTTGGTCTTTTGGTCTTTTTACTCGGTGAGTAGTAGTAATACTTTAATTTCTTCGATTTAATCAAAAATATACTTTAGAGTTGTACATTGTGATAACGAGACGTGTGATTTTGTGTACGTACAGCTGCGGGATCGACATTTATGCGATTCGTACCGCTGGTGAAGCGGAGATATGATTACGGGGTGATGATATTCATATTGACGTTCAGTTTGGTGACGGTGTCGGGTTATCGGGTGGAGCAAATATTCGAGCTGGCTTATCAGCGGATATCCACCATCTTAATCGGAGTTGCTACTTGCATGCTCGTATCGATTTTTATCCGACCCGTTTGGGCTGGCCAAGATCTTCACAGTTTGATCCTGCGTAACGTTGAAAAGCTGGCAACTTTCCTCGAAGGTAAAATTACCTTTCAAATTGATTAAAAGTCTTCAAAGCCCATGGTTTGACTTCACCCATGAATCTTTTTTTTCTTTTTAAATTGCCAGTTTACGGAGGTGAAAATGGTCCACTGGCGGCGGCCGGGTCCCATGATGGCAAAGCAAATTTGCAGGACTATAAGAGCGTTCTTACTGCCAAAGCCACAGAAGAAACCTTGGTAATTAATTACTACTAATTAATTAACTGTATATATTAAGGTAGCCAGTAAATATTATTCGATTAGACTAGACTAGACTAATTAGTGCAGTTTGAAAAAGAGGTATCAATTCGTGTTGTGTCCGCATTAATGAGTTTCTCTGTTGACATTCATCAATCCTAAGGACACCCGTTAAATTATTTGTATTAAACGTGTCGATCTATTTAACCTGCAAACATGCATTTTGGGTTCGTGTCACATTTCGTATTGTAGTATAAGTTGCTCAGATTGAGTTTGAATTGGCGGATTCACTTGCCGATGCTATCAACTATAACCTTACTTGTTTTATGATTTGTGTTTACCTACAAATCCACCAATCGTTAATCTAAATACGTTTAGATTCATGTTGTGTCGTATTTCTATTTCGTATCTTAAATTTATATCTTAGTTTTTCTTACGATGACTAAAGCTGAGAAATAAACATGCATGCAGGCAAATTTTGCTTGGTGGGAGCCAGGTCATGGTTCATTCGGTATTTCTCATCCATGGAAACACTATTTGAAAATTGGAGCTCTCACTCGGGAATGTGCCTGCCAAATCGAAACTCTCACTCTCACCGGCACCGCCCACAAATTTTCTGACCCTAAGGTACCACCACTACCCACGTACTCCATTAACCTTATTTTCATTTCTCCAACAAAAAAAAAATTAATTATTATTATTATTATTTTTTTCATTTTTGCTGATGCAGAGTGAAATTCAAAGAATAATTACGAAATCATGCACTGTGATGAGCTTAGAGAGCGGAAAGGCATTGAGAGAGCTAGCATCCTCAATGAAGGAGACTAGACATCCTTCTCCGGCCGTTGAAACTCATTTACAAAATTCAAAATCGGCCATGGATGACCTCACGAGGCTGCTGAATACTCTGTCCTTTAATCAAATCGGCGGCGGGAAAAAATTAGGAGAAATTGTGCAGGCTCTTGCGATCGCGTCGGTGTTAGTGGAAATTATTAAGTGCGTCGAAAGAGTGTCGGAATCGGTTAAGGATCTCGCGAAACAAGCAAATTTCAAGCCCACGGTGGCGGTACGTGAGAAAACCGGCCACCTCCTCCGCCGTGGATTGGTGAAACCGGCTGATGACGGTGACCATATTATCATTTCAATGGACGGAATTGGCCCTTGTAAAGAGGAAGTCTCAGCCGTGGAGAATCGCGAGATTTGTCCAATTACTAAACCGGTTTTGCCTTAGATTATTAATGTTGCTTTTCTCGGTTAATAGCTTATTGATCGATGATCGGACGAGATGGAATGCTTACGGACATTTTTCCGATGAAACATATTTTGCAGGTCTCATCCAAGATATATAAATAGCCAGCCGAGTTTTGGAGTGTTCATGTTCATTTATTTATTAATCGAGTTGAATCCGAACTTGTTCGTGAACATTCGTATACGTTTTTGAACATCGTTAACTAACATAAAATTGTAATGATTAGTTAATTTAATATATTGTATGAATTTACTTAGAAATATAAATTCAATTTATAGTGTATGAACTCAGAAATTGACATTTATATACATATATATATATAAATTCAATTATTGGTATAATTTAATAATATTATATATATATTTAATATTTTATTCGAACATGTTCACGAACCTTAACAAGTTTTCAATCCTTTGATCATTTATTACTTGTATTTAAATAATTTTTGTCTTTGTTTATTATTAAGTCAATCTCGAACTTAGTTTCTCAACCCTAAATCGAAATCTAAGATACAACAGTAAAATCGTATTTCAAGTTCAAGAAATACGATTAAACATACCAATTAAGAAAATTACAAATTAAGCGGAAGCTAGCTAGCATCCATAGAACAGAAGTACAAAATAAAGTTAATGGTTTCCTTGTAATAAGTGATGACGGTAGTGGTTGCTTTTGAAGATTACGTTAGTGGGAGCTTTTTATATATCACAAAAATTTAACCATTTTCAGAAACTTAATTGTGAACTACTTTGCTGATAGGTTGAACAGTCTGATAACCATAATCTCTTGGCATATTCGATTATTAAAAATTAAACTTAGATAGCCACCTAAAGAGGACTTAAGTCCTTCTTTGAGTGTAGCTGTGTAGGTCCTCGGTTCAAGCCACCGTTCAAAGCCAAAAGATAGTAGTACTAAATAAAATAGTAGACCAGGCTCCCGCATTAATTATTAATAGGAAATTTATTATTATTGGTCCCTTCAATTTTGAAACTCAAATTTCGTTATTATCCATGTTTTATTGTTAGGAGTATCATCCGACAATCTTTATATATATATATTGAACTTAGCACATAGTATGAAAATTCAGAGGTTGTGAATCATCCTGGGAAAAAGTGGAAAGCATTCTTGTAAAAACCTCAAAAGGAAATCATGTGCGGTTGACGTGGAGATTGAAGACGTCGACCATTACTTTCTTTCAAGTCTTTAAAAATATAACATTCATCATATAGAATTCCACACCAGAGATTCGATCTCTTTAATTTGTAAGTTTAGTGAATATATATATATATATATTGATGGCAGTGAGTGACCATGAAAAGGATGGTGAAAATATTGAATATGGGCAATGGGAACGGATGATGAAAACACTTTAAATAACGAAGAAGAACATATATTCTGACCCCGCGAAAGAATAAATTAGCACGTACTTATCGCCATTATTACATTCTGAAAAAGTAGATGAATCCCTCTTTTAATTAAAGATATGGGTTCCTCCGTACTTGGTCCTTGCAATAATATTCTTCATTTGGAAGGACATTAGTGTTTGTTCACAGTTCACCGGAGACTGGAAATGGAGTCAAAAGTGGTTTGCTGAATATGATTAAAACAAATGTCAACTTGGGTTTAAACAAAGCAGCTTCTCCGTTCAAAATGGGGGCTTTAATTTATCTGGAGAATCAGTTCCCCCAGAATTGGTCGATGGAATCAGCAAGTTTGTCCAAACCTACGAAGATCGATCCAAAAAGAAGGACAACTAATATCATATCATTTCATTTCATGATCACTGGCACTGGTGTGAATGCAATCATAAAGGAGATTTTTTTTTTTTTTTTTTTTTTTTTGAAGATATCAAAATCTCTTAATTCTTATAAATGCACACAGCTGGCAAAGTTTAGGTTTCTTGGTAACACATTCAAGCAAGATCCTGGTACTTCGCAGTCGCAAAGATCTAGGCAGTGTTTTAGGAATTAATCTGTATAAATATAGAGTATGTATAAAGTGCAGTGGTGTCACTCAACTATTTGTAATATTTAGTTTTGATCACTAATTTTTTTTTTTTTTTTGCCTACTCAACTTTTTTAAGTGTTACTTTTAACCTGTTATGTAAGAATTGAAAGTCAAGATGGACTAATTTCTTAATCTATTCTCAAAACATAGACACTTTAAGAAGTTCATACATTCCAAGTAACTTACAAAAAAGAAATTCTTTTCAATATTTTCATACATTTGTAAACAATGACATTACACACCAACATATATATTCCTACATCCCAATACATGAACAGATATGTTCGCTCGATCAGATTCACTCTCATTGTTTTGATGGAGTTTGCATTTGGGCTGAACTCTAAGTAGTAAATTGAGTTTCTTTATTTTTGTTAATTTTTCACTTTATTGAATTAAGCTTGGGATTTTATCCTTCTAAAAATCACGTGAGTAGTGCATGTAAACGATTACGTCTAACTTGACCGTCAATTATCACGAAATGAGTTAAAAGTAATATTTTAGAAAATTGAGTAAGCAAATACACACAAAAACTAGATTAGTGGCCAAAACTGAACATTGTAAAAGTAGACAACAAACTGAACATTGTGAAAGTAGACAAACACGCACATAAAAAACAAAAAAATTTAGCGACCAAAACTAAACATTGCAAATAGTTGAATGACCACCGTGTCATTTGCTAAATGATTAAAGGCAGAAGGTTAAAAATGTTCATCAAGAATGAGACCCGGTCCAAGTTTGAGAACACTGAATATAGGTTTTTTCTTTCTTTCTAGAAGTAAAGAAGAGATGTGATAGTTCTGTCAGGTCCGCAAGTTGAAGGGATCGTTGTGCTTATTGGTTTTGGTTGTTCCCTTTCAAATGATTGTTTTTTTCATCCTTAAAACGGCAAGAGACTCTTAAATCATACGCGTTAAGAGTTTATAATTGATTCCAACTTCAAACAAGTAACAAGAAAGTGTAACTGAGAGCTCATCAAGATTTCGAGGTTCAAGGATAATATCTAAAAATATAACTATTTACGAGAATTCGAAACATTCATTCATTACAGTATTTCTAATGGGACATGGGAAGTAACAGACCGATAGCGACGGGGCTCATCCACCATAGCGACGGGGCTGAGAAGGCTCAGAGAGAATTACCAGATGTGAAAACTTAAAGTACAGGTTAGTACTATATGAGAACTACCAGCATGCTAGTGGTATTCCGCATGTCGTGCGTTCGAAACTCACTCGGGATGAGAAGATTGTAATAGGGGCGGGTCCCGAAGGGGGAAAAAAAGAAATTAAAAAAAAAAACACACAGCTGAGGCCAACGTCATTCCTTACTCAAGCTGCTGACGCCAGAATCAATTTAGACGATCTCATAAGAGCTTGGCTGTCCTCATCTCCAAATAAAGAATGACTCGGAAGAAGAAGATGACAACAATTGACTTGAACCTCAAAACCAAGGTTATAAATACCCTGTTTGGTAGGTTTCTCAAAACCATGTTTTGAGAAAAGTTTGAATTTTATAATAATTTTTCATCATTTTCAATACACATTTTTACATTTTTCAATACACCTTTTTATATTCCCAATACAATTTAATATTATAAAATCAAAATAAATCTCAAAATCATATTTTGAAAATCATACCAAACAGGGCTAAGACTCTCACATGGTCTGCAGTAAAAATGACTGACATTCCCACAAAGACATGATCTACCAGTGAAAACAGGCTCTTCCCCCAAATTATTCCCTCCCCTCCAACAAGAGTTAAATTCATCCTATTGTGGAAGGCAAAAAAGAGAGAAAAACACAGAGACACTCCCCCCAGTGGAAGGCAATCCTCAACCTACTTGAGCACAGATATTCGCATAACAGCCACATGTGGCAGAGAAAAGAACGCAAAAAAAGTAATTCACGAAACTTTTTATCAATTTCTATGAATTAGTTAGTAAATAAGGCAAAATTTCGAAAGCATCCCTCCTAAAGCTATATTTCTACTGTACATAATGCTGCTATACAGGTTAGTTATTATTTACCAACCATAGATGGGGTTTTCCACCTGCGGAGGCAATAGATGAAGATCTTTGCAGTGCTCCTTGCCATATTCCCGCGTGCCGGGCATTGCGCCGGTGCACAATCTAAGGAACTCATTGCCAGTGAGGCAATAGTGGGCGAATGCCAATCCTCCATCGACCATCTCATTCAAATTGGGCAGCGAAATGGACTTTTTCATGACGTTCCTGGATCGTCTTCCTGAACATGAATCATTTTTCAAAACTTTGTCGAGATCAGAATACTCCATAAACCTCTGAGTTGCAGCCTCCCATGACAGGCAATATCTCTGCTCAGGAGTTAAAGGCTGAGGCTCCTTGGCCATTGCTTCTTTCACTTTAGCAACAAAGTCTTCAGGCGTCGTGTAAGTCAAACAATTAGGGAATGCCCTGAAGAACTCATTTGATGGATGGTCAGCACAAACAACAAATTTTCCCATAGCAAGTGCCTCAGCTGTTGCCGTGCATAGAACATCACTAACGCTGGGATTTATGAAGACCTTGTAACTGCAAGAAAGGACATTAACACACGGCATATTAATAAATCAGGCACATCTTTATGAATTATGTGTCGCAGAAGTGGAATAGATGACCAAAATATGCAATGCCTGCATTCTTTTAGCACGAACATTGGCCATTCCAAATTACTACATTGACATGTATAAGGGGCTCCAATACCATGAATCGCTGTGGACCAACAATGCAGGAACTAGATCTAACTCTTTAATTGTAGGTTCCACGAAGGACAAAGTCTTACCTGTGAAGTGAATTGTCTGCGTGATCTCTCCCTTTCATAAAATTCACATTCAGATTTAGCCTCTGAGCTGTGTTCTTAACTTCATGAGCATCCTCCCCATTACCATACACGTCCAGTTTAAAGCCGTCAAGGTCATTGTTGTGCTTTGCCAGCAAATCTATCAACTCCTTATAACCTTTTGCCCAAACCATCTTGCCCAAAAAATATGCCCCTTTTGAAAAGGATTGCTGCCCAAGCTCCCTCTCTTCTGCAACTTTCTCTCCAATTCTAAGAAACTTGGGATTCACACCGTGAACATTGCATACTACAGACTTCGGCAAATCCTGTGTAGCAGCAGAAAGTCGAAGCACCTGGACAGGACAGTAAAAACATAATCTTATTAAATTATATATAAGCTATATGAAATCTAAACCAATATAAGCACTGATGACCACATTTAAATTTGACGTTTGTTAAAAATGTGCTAAAAATATACACAGAAAGGTTGGACCAAACCTTATCGCAGTATGCTCTTGTCACCCAATTGTTTATATGTTTTACGAAAAATGCTTGGAGAGCCCCATTCTTCTCCCTCTTGATGTACTCCAAGTAGTTGGTGTGAACAATACCCACAACATGGTTAAATTTGTCAGTCCATCGTTTACCATGGTGGTACCAGTTTAGATGTTCTGGTTCTTCTAAGATTGCAATATCCGCCTCCTTTGATGAAATAAACTGAGAAGTATCACCTGCGGGTATTATACTTCGCCTACACTTTTGGAACTAAACACAAAGTTTTTAAATATCAGCAATTGCAACCTGACGTTAACATGCCAAATAAAGTGGTATCAAGTGAGCTCAGAACTACCTTTCCAGGGTAAAAAGAAATATTAAAATTGGCCTTAAAACCAACCCTTTCCTCAAGCCAGTTACGTATGTAAAGCTCTTGTTCTTCTGGAGAGCTAAAGGTCAGATTATTTGGATAAACTAGCTCTTGGTCTGATCTACAAAGCCAAGGAACCAACAATGTCACATCTTGCTCTGCAGATTTGGCTAAATAGGCTGCTCGAAATAGTGGATTTATAGCAGTTCCTGTCATCCATGGGAGGCTAGCTGTAGTAACAATGGCTACATGCCTTTTCCGATTTGATAAGCCCTGCTTTGTTGAATCATCCCAGATTCCACCTTCATAGCAATGACCTGTACTTTGGAGAACACTTGCTATTCTTAAATCCAACTCATCACTGATGCTATCACCTTCTACAATTGATGTCTCCCCTGTGGGTAATGAACGTAGAAACAGCTGGGTTTTGCGTTTGCTGCACAAACTTTCTACTATCTTGTCAGATAGATCTGCCACAAAATCACACGGGGTTAATAAAACAACTCTTGATATCATAGTATCTGGAAATATGCAACGGTCAAAGAAAAATGAAACACTAAAAGATGCTCTCGGAGGATAAATTGGCGTCACAGTTTTTAGTCTCGTCATTGTTCTTTTCTCAATTTGGAAAGTGTGTATCAAGCTAAAAGCAAGCTTCACCAGGACTATGATCTAGAACATTATGCTTCCAGAATCTTAGATGTGACTGCCAACAAACATTTTGAGATAGCATGTAACAAGTTGGCTATCATCAACAAAATAAATTAAAGAAAAGAACAAATCTAAGAAAAAGAAGCATAACACACATAAAGGAGAGCCCAGCGCATAGAAGCTCCTGCACACGCAGAGCCCAATCGTAGTGGATCTCCTGTTTCACTTTCTTTGTGTCATCAGTGTGTCACTCTTAAAACAACATCATTTTAAATTGTGGCATATCAACAGTACAGAAAAAGTGACCAGGAAATATTTTGTTAGGGGGTGGATTGGGCCATTAAGGCCTAATGTACACAACCTTGTTTTATATTTATGTTAGTGGCTGTTTCTGCAACTTGACAGTAAAATCAAGCCACAGAGCAACAGGTGTTCCCACTACAACACCAAGGCTCCCCCCAACCCCCAAGTAAAACACGTAAATAAGAAGATACGAAATAGGGAAACCAATATATACCCTTTCTAATGCCCAATTGATCCAAGAATGGACTGGATTGCCTGACTAAATATGCCAACAGTTCTGGCACATCCAGTGGTGGAACTTCCTACGTAAAACATGAAAAAGAGGGATCAGAAATATCGAACCACAAGTTATTTTTATGCTAATGTGACAAACCAAGACAATAAGAAAGGCATTCTAAACCTTCTGCAGTTAATGGATAGAAAATGTCATCAAATCACAGACATACCAAAATTGCAAACTAAACAAGCAGAAATTGAAACTTCATGTTTGTCACAAGATCATTTCAATACCAAAAGAGTGTCCATGGAGAGTAAGGTGGATAGAGATTTCCTCTAAAATATATATTGAAAGGGTTGAACAGATTAAGGGCCAACAAAGGGTCAAAATCTTGAAGGTGCAAAAGGTAACAATCACCACGACTATGGGATAGAAATAAGAAGACACTCACATTGTTGACCAGTTCAAATTTTGAAACTGTGGAGTCTATGTTTCTTACTTTCTTACAACTGCCCTGAAAAATGAGAACGTGTTTGCAATGCAATGTCTGGAAATGGTTTTCATGAGCAAAACTGGAGATACCAAGCAATACATTGATTCACTTGGGAGTGAAACTATGACAAAGTGGGTTTTTATTAAGCAACAAAATTTACCCCTGACTTGAGATAGACCCATAGCTCAAACTAAAAATATGTAGACCCACCATATTACTGATCACTAACCTTAGAACCATCTCGCTCTTTATGCATAGCCCTCTGCAAAACCCCAAAAGGAAAGGAATAATTTATTGACTTGTTAGAATACAGGATTAAAATTATGTATAACAATTATTAACCAGCAAGCCCGCAAAGCCATATATACACACCCAGACGAAATTTATGCACTATATGGATGATTGTAAAGAAGAATTTTAAAATAAGGGGGAAATGAAAGCAGAATATTTAATTTTTACAGACATAATCGGAATTGGCGAATTTTTCATCCAAAAGAATTGCTTAATAGCCTAATCATCCAAATTAATAGGAATAAATAGCATAAAGAATCAACCCATCAAGAGAAAACATGCATTCAGATCAAATAAAACATGGATGCCGATGACATTTAGAACAAAGGGAAAGGAAAAAAGTTTTTCTAAGATTTTAGGAATGAGGAAAATACCAGACTCGATTTGACCTTCACCATGAACTCGCTATTCTTGATCCCCTCAAAGATTTCCGCAGACAAAGAGCCGGAACTTTTCTGCTCAAATTCTTTAAGCCTAGTCTGAAACGCCTTCAAGGGCTCCCACAATTCCCCAAAAGGCCGTTCTTCTCTTTCCCCCTCCTTAAACCTCACAGCCCTCCATCTCCTAAACCTCTCCCTGTCGTCCTCCTCGTCCTCAACCTCCGCCACAATCGCATTCTTAATCGCGGATAAATCAATACCGATCTTCCGCTTAGGGCTCCATTGGGTCCACTTAAAGTCCGGCGACGAATACGCCCTCCGAATCTCAGTCAATTTCGGCCGCAGCTTCTTCACGAAGTCGATCTCCGCAGGAGTCGTAGTGACGGAGGCCGTAATCGTGGGGACGGCGAAGGTCGATCTCGAAGCCGAGTGGAGGAAATTCTCCAGCTCCCTATCGGCCAGATTCTTGAAGGAATTGGCCCGGTTTTTAATCAATTGAAGGTCGGCGTCAGCGGAAGAGCGGACCTCCCTCCATCCTTTAGAGATAAGAGAAAAAGCTTTCTCGGCGGTAACGATAGAGCTGGCTGATGAAG
Organism: Leptodermis oblonga; assembly: GCA_016801395.1. Lineage (NCBI taxonomy): Eukaryota > Viridiplantae > Streptophyta > Magnoliopsida > Gentianales > Rubiaceae > Leptodermis > Leptodermis oblonga. The sequence continues at coordinate 5,407,283 of CM028750.1, read as the reverse complement.
AAGAAGACGCCGTTCGGGCCTCCGGGCCCTTCATATTAAGCATCATATTGGAATTCCGGTAGGGTTGAATCGAATCGAGTCTTCAATTGGGAAAATTCTTGGAGGCGTGTCGTGGATGAAGAAGGAATAGGAAGAACTGGAGTGGGAATTCTTCAGCAAAATGCCAAATTTGGGAAATTGGAAAGAACTGGAACGGCTAAAGCTTTGTTTGTGTGGCGGTATAATTATTACAAGTCTTATTATTATTTGGGTTTAGTATGAATATGGGAAAATATTTTCTTATGGGATGCGTGAGGACACGTGGACTGACACGTAGGATGGGTCAACGTTGAGTAGATTTTCTGGGGTAATTGTCACGTGGGACGATAACGTAGTGGGCTCTGGCGTGGCGTCTATAGTCTCATCTCTCTATGCAGCAACGGCAGTTGATCTGGACAGCAACGACGGAGAACGATACATGTAGGGGTGGGCACGAATTGGTTTCCTCGAATTGTGGTTTCCTCGAATTTTAAATTTTTTTTGGCCAATTCGAAAACCAAACCTAATTCGATTTTAAACTGAAGAAACCAATTCGAATTTGTAATTCGAATTCGGTTCGAATTCGGTTTTAAACCATGGAAACCAAATTCACAAAATTAATTCCATAATCAAAATTTTACAATCTAGTAACTAGTTTGAACAAATAAATCCAGCAGCAAACTCTTCTAGAAAAATAAATCTAAGCTCACCCTCTCAATCACATGTATCCTATAAGCCTTAAAATCATCCTGTAAGCATAGTTTTGGTAACCAATGCAGCTGATCCTTGGCCCAACTGTATTCGCACCTGATATTAATATAAAGAAAATAAAAGTAAGAATTAAGAAACAACACCAGGAGAACCGTGAAAATCGATGTCATGTAGAAAGCAAAGCAAGGAGGAGAAGTATACTTTGAGTTCTGCAATCCATTGCAGAATTGAAGCGCAAAACCTTCCGCAAAGACGGCACCGGCGGAAGGAGCAGGGGATCGCGGCGGCGAGAAGATCCGATCTAGAGCAAACGTGAACGTACGACGGCGAGAGAACGGAAATTGCAGCATGTCGTCGGAATCGGTGATGTTTGTCTACTGGGTTATCTTCCTCGGCGAACTGCAAAAATGGAGGAGGACAAGAATATAAAGAAAAACGGAGAGGGAGGAGAGGTGGGAGGGAACTGAACTCGGGGAGGCGGCGGTTGTGCGATAATACTTTAGAGATTAGGTTTTAGTTTTACTCATTAGGTAAGCTTTAGCCTTTAACTTTATGACATCTTTATCAATTTAAAATATTAGCTTTTAACTTTATGACATCTTTATCAATTTAAAATATTAATAAAGCCTTTAGGTGGAAAAAAAACTAATAAATATTAATAATAAAACTAATTCGAATTCGGTTTGGTATTTGGTTTGAATACCCAATTCGAAAACCAATTTCATAATTCGAATTCGGTTTCAAACCAAACCTAATTCGAATTCAAAATTCGAATTAAGTTTTTTCGAATTCGGTAAATTCGAATTCGGTTCGAATTTCGAATTGGCCCAAACCATGCCCACCCCTAGATACATGTCCCACCCTATAAGTATGGAGAAATTACAACCGTTGTCTGAAATAGGAAGGAAGAACCGTGACACGAGTTGGTCTTTTAAATTACCAAAATGAGTTAATTGTATTATAATTAATAATAAAGCTTTTGTCAATTCTTTCTATGCACGAGTCCATTTGTCATAAATCAAAATTTGATTTTCACTAATAGATAATATTTTTAGGAGATAGCTAAAAGATTACAAAAATGGACGAACCAATACTTATTTTGGGTTTTTGTTCTCGCAAATTAACCTTTTAGATCTTCGTCTTTGGAACCAAATATACTTTTATAAATAGCTCATAAACATTAGACCTATAAATAGGACAGGATAATTGTTCTCTATGTTTTCGATATAGTGACAATGTCATCCTTAAAACTCTTGTGTCATCGCAAGACTTAATATGCATATTGGCATAGTCTCGTCTAAAGCATACTCTGTAAGTGACTTCAATATCAGTAATACTTCAAACTTGTAGACTGATCAAATACCTTTTAAAGTTTTGTGATAGTAAACTGAAAATTCTAAAGCCAAATTATTAATAGTTGATTAGTCGCCTTCTAGGTTTCCGACGTGATATGTCACTAAGTCCCGACCGTAAAAGCCACGATTGGGTTGGGTAATGGTCACTTAGGGCATTATGAAATTAATTTCAAAAGTGTGTTCAAGTGAGCTGATTTTGGTTCAAACCTCAAATGAAAACACGTGGTCAAATTGAAATTTCATTACCATTGCCAATTACCAACCCAATACAAACGTACTTCCCATTTCCATACCTGTTATGCTAATTTTTTTTTATTTTGTATTATCAATCAATTGTATTATATTCACAGGGATGAGTCTCTCGAAAATATGGAGTTATGTAACCATCTCCTGGAAAATTTTGGGTGGTGTAGCTTTGCAAACAACCGATGAAGTTACAAGTGTAAAAAGCAGCAAGGCAAGGACATCTAGATCCATACAATGAAACAGACAAAATCCATCCCACTTGGGACTTAGCAAAACACGGTACACAAAGGTGTAATTTCATTAAAACTAAAGCAGACAATTTTTTACTTGACACAAATCATTAAAAAAAAAAGTAAAATTATTAGTAAATATTTATATTTTAGTACAAATATATAGATGTTGTTAAATGTACATATTATGTGCATACATAAAGTGTTTTATGTGATCACTCAAATATTATTTTACAAAAATATTCTTATTGTATTATGACATTTTGCTTTCTCCTCTCCTCTCTCCTCTCTCCTCTCTTTACCCCGTCTGCTCTTTTTTTTCTCCTTTTTTCTTTTTCTGTTTTTCTTTTTTCTTAAATATTTTTCTTTTAACTAATTTAATTTTGGTATTTTTATTTTTGACAACTCTTTTTTAAAATAAAAAAAATTACCCTATCATTTTCACTATTAAGCATTTTAAAACCCATTAAACTTAATATTTACTATTCTTATTTATTCAATTTTTTAAAATAATAATAATTTTAATTTTTTTCTTACTTTCTTTTTTGCCAAACACAAAAGAGAACTTATTAACCTTTATATTTTTCGCCATTAAAATTTATTCATTAAATTTTTTTGCCAAACCCATTTTTTCATAATAAAATTATTATTATTATTATTATTATGAGAAAAATGAATAAATTAGAATCCAAAATTAAGAGAAAAAATTAGATGATTCGTTTTGTAGTGAAATGGGTTTCACATATGCAATTTCTAAAGCTAAAAAAAATATTAGAGAAAGTCAAAACTAAAAGAAGAAAAATTTAATTAGTGTAGGAAGAAAGAAACTAAGTTGTAAAATAAATAATGGTAGAGGAGATTTTGAGAAAAATTGATTGCAGGAGAGATGAGAGAGGAGGGAGGAAGACAAGACAGGAGAAAAGAAATAAGTATAAAACAATAAGGATATTTTTGTAAAATAACATTTGATTGACCCACATAAATTACTTTATGTGCATATTTTTCTGCACATAATATGTGCAATAAACATTTTCCCAAATATATATATATATATTTATTAATATTTAGTTTTTACTAGATACTATTCTCCCGTTAATTAATTCAAGTTCTGACACCGAAGGAAGGTACTCGTCATGTGTTGTGTGTACACTCGTCATTTGAAGAAGAATAAAGGTCACATTTCATCCTATCCGACAATGTTGACAAGTGCTAACTTCAAATTTTTGTTGTGGGGTTTGGAGTATGAAAGAATTGGACACTTTATTAACCTTGCCTCGGCGGCTCTTTGTTGTATTTTCCAATTTTTCTAGTATGTTTGCGTACAAATGTTGAGTGGCAGAATATTCTAGAGACTCGAATGAATATACCATTCTAAATCTAATCTTATATTGAAACTAGTGGCCAACGTGTGGCGGATAGTCATCAAAACACTTTAACCAACGTTATAACTCAAGTCACTTAATTAGAAATGAGCTAGTGCCTCATAAGTTGCGACGTACAGCGGACCATACAGATGTGAGGGGGTTCAATTCCTACTTCTGTTAATTCTTGTTATTTATAAAAGTGTAAAGCTGACAAAACTCTGCAATGCTCCCCACTTCGACTTTTTTTATTCAAGTCACAATGTGTACATTGAATTTCTTGAATTTTAACAAGAAATCCTTTTTTCTATTAATTTTGTTCCGTTAAATATTTGTGTAGTAACATAAGGAGGCCCAAGCTGGAAATGCCCAATAAATGGGCCTCGTCCACATCTAATTCTAATCCACAAACATAAACACCCAAAATAGACTTTTCTTTCATTGTGGATTGGATCCTGGCAGATGGGCCTAATCCCATCGATTGAGAACTTTTCAATTTTTAACCATTTATATTCAATTGAGTTTGTTAGAACTACTTCATGCACGAAAAGCGCTCGTTACTTACCCACAAACATGTGGAGATGATATGGAATGTCACACTACAAATTCATGACACTCAACAAAGAACAAATCTACTACATAAGAAAGATATTTTCATTAGATGGAACGTTCCTACATTAGATTGGACAAAGTTAATGTGGTTGGTGCAGCTTCATGCAATCTTGGTTTCGCAGGAGGTGGAGTCGACTACTCTAAGTTGTGAGCATTATGGCAAGAACTTCTCTTACTTTGGGATTTGGAACACCTTGAAGTTGAATTAGATTTCGAAATAGCTATCACTTTGGTCCAACAATCAAATGAAACTCATGTTTACTGTAACATTCTTTTGAATATTAGAGACTTGTTGAGCAGAAGAAACTGGCAATGCAAAATCAACCACTTTTGGAAATAAATTTAAATGTTACTTTATTTCTCGATCTCTTCATATATAATTAAGTCACTACTAAATGTAGGTATAATGGATATATCCCAACCAAAATTAGTTACACTGTAATAAGCATTTGCTCTTCCCTCCTCACATATTATTTTTCGTAATTATCTAATGAATATTATATTTTTTAGTCCCAAATGCATGACAAGATAGAACTCATGGAAAACATATCATATATAGGTTTGAGATAATAATTTTTATGGGAATCTTCAATTTTTTAAAATTGCTTGATAAATACCAATTTTTCATGCTCATATTTGGTTTCTCCTGCTAATAACATTCAATAACATAAATAATCGATCTATTTTCATATTTAAATTATTCATATGTATGAATCTCATTTATTTAAACCACATAACTATTTACACAATTCTCATTCTTACGTATTAAACACGTCATAATTATATATTTTTTTTACGTCCTATTTTTGTTAGAAATTAAAATTTGAAACAACGGGCCTAATTCCAATTTTCAATTATATTTGGATTTTAAGAGTGAACTATTTAGTTGGGATGGAGGGAGAATACAAAATTGGACAATTTGTGTAAGGCAGTGGCGAATTTAGTATGGGCCCTTTATATATTTAGTACAATTTTTTAAAAAAGTTTGTTAAAATAATATATGGTGCCCCTATTATTTTTTTAAATTATAAATTTAAACATAAATAATACACAACACATAACTGAATGGTATTAATATGATTATTTTTTTTAAAGTATTAGTAACATTCACAACATATAGCCAAATTATATTAATGTTATGACTATTTTTTTTTCTCAAGTGCTAATAAAATTTATATTGATTATAACTAAAATTGCATTAATCAAAGCAAAAACTGTAAAAGAATTAAAAGAATATATTTTTTTTAGTTTAACCCCTAGTTTAGAATACAATTTTTTGGTAATACAATATATATTGTTTCTTCACAAAAATAAATATCTAAGTCCGAGTAGTTGTTGATGCCTTGCAATTCCTTAACGACGAAGTTCTCGCAAGTATTGAAGCAACGGGTGCTCATTTTGTAATTTCAACTCTTCGAATCGGTGCGGCTTATCTCCACCAACTTTCCTCCGGTTCTCTCATTAAACATACGCACGAACACTAGTAATTCTGCAAGTTTTCCAATCTAATCCGTATTCTTCTGCTTGTTCATCGATTCCATTGCAAGTTCACTGTTATCATAGTTAGTCATATCAAATGGGGCTGCTCTCCAACAGGTACGTACGTTCTTGATTAGGGTTTTTTTTTTTTTTTTTTTTTTGTCTGTTCTAATTGTTGAAATTTTTTGGTATTTTGTGCTGTATTTTGATGAAATTATTGTGACAGGGTTGATAGAGGCAGCCTCAAACCAGGTGATCATATTTATTCCTGGCGTGCCGCTTACATTTATGCTCATCACGGTAAGCAAACTCCCCATTTTCGTTGTGTGTGTGTGTGTTTTTTTTTTTTTTCCTTCAATAAAAAAATTAAGAATGAATTTGGTGGTGGGTTGGACGGTGGGAACTGGGATTGTGTTATGATGGATGCAAATTAGGAGTTTGAGTCATTTGGGCCGACAATTTCAGAAGTCACAGTGGTTTGTAGCATGCCTCAAATTGAAAATCTCTAGGGTCTCAGACTCTCAGATGTTGGGCATTTTATTGTTTGTTCTGAAGTGATTGATTTACCTAATATGAGTTTAAATCTTTGAGATTTGCTGAAAAGTATAGATCTTTTGTTTATGGTGGAAGCAGAACCCTGATCTATTATTGCAGTAAGGGGAGGGGTTCATAGGAAATGTTTGATCTTTTATGGTAGAAGGGCATTTACCCGAGAGAAAGGCGAAAACAGTTAGCTCTGCCAAAGTATTTTAATCCGTTATCAGAATTACATCTTTAATCAAAAGGATTTTAGTTGGTATTTGAATCTTTGTTTGTTCAATTCTTCTATATAATCATTCTCATTTTAGGATATCAAGGGTTGATCAATTATTTGTGTTGGTTTTATGTGTGTTTGATATAACTTATGTGAATCATTGAATTTCAATGCTTAGGCATCTATGTTGGGGATAACAAGGTAATACATTTCACGAGACGTGGCGAGGAAGTTGGAACAGGGACTTTATTGGATCTGGTACTGGTCAGTTCAGGACCAAACCGAAGTCGTGTTCCATGCACAGAATGCATTTTGCCTGTAGAAGGTCACGGGGTTGTTTCGACATGCTTGGACTGCTTCCTTGCTGGTGGTGTTCTCTATCGCTTCGAGTATGCTGTTAACCCTGCTCTATTTATTGCAAAAGCACGGGGAGGAACTTGCACCCTTGCTGTTTCGGACCCTGATGATATTGTGGTTCATCGAGCACAGTACCTTCTTGACAATGGTTTTGGATGCTATAATGTGTTTAAGAACAACTGTGAAGACTTTGCAATTTACTGCAAGACTGGACTACTTGTTGTACATCAAAATACAATGGGGCAAAGCGGACAAGCTGTGTCCATCATAGGTGGTCCTCTTGCTGCTGTATTGTCTACACCACTGCGTCTTGTGACTACCAATGTATATGGAATGGTAGCAACCGCTGTCGGGGTATACTGCGCTAGCCGTTATGCAGCTGATATCGGGATGAGAAGGGATGTTATAAAAATGCCCGTTGAAGATCTCACTACAAGACTAGCAGCAGGTCTGTTGCAGGTTGCTATACCAAGTGTTCCGGCATTGCCAGTGCCGCCATCTCCGGGAAACTAGTATACTGATTTGGATACCATCTTTCAAATGGTTTGTGTTTTATTTTCTATGCCTATGAATGTGCTATTTGCTATGTCAAAATACAAGTGTCGGCCTAAATGCAAATCTAATGTATGGTTTCTCAGACATCTTTGGATTAGCATTTGGTGACTCACTTGGAAACCTACTGTTTTCTAAACCTGATTTGTGATGAATAATGTTCAAGTGACGTACGAAAAAAGATTCATGTTCTGCTATCTTTGTGCTATTTTCTCTTATCTTGTGATCTTTTTTATTTTTATTTATTATTGTTATTACTATTATTTTATCTTGTAATCTCTCTATTCTATTAGAAAGAGTTTACTTTTTAATACGAGTAATGATTTTTCATCCCAACTTTTTATAACGGAATTGATATTCGTAGTAACGGTTTCGATATTTGCAGTAACATTCCCCTGTAAAAAGACAAAAATGTCCCTGGGCAAAAAAAAAATAAAAACCAACTATGCAGCCTGTGAGGTTGCAAAAAAAAAGAAAAAAAAAAGAAAAAGTAACTCACGGGCTCTGTTCGTTTAATAATTCCTGCAAAGCAGAGCCGGGTGGAATCACAAAATTGGATAAAAATCGAGACGACTTGGATCGAAAAAAGATTAGTGGCTAAAGTTAAAATGTTTTGCTGTATTATTTTAGATAGTTGTTTAATTAATTTAGTTATATTATGTCCTGATGTGTTAGTATTTTTGTCGAAAATGTGAATTTTTTACCGGATTGGCGAAGATCCGCCCGGTGGTTACTGCAAATATCAAATTGAAGGGAGGGGGGGGGGGGGAAATGTCGCCGGATTCCAGCGATATTTTTGGCCAAAATTGTCGCTGGAATCCGGCGACATTTTGGGTTTTTTTTTTTTTTTTTTTTTTAAGTGTTAGAAGTATTTTAGATTTTTCACAAGAAAATGTTACTGCAAATATCGAAACGGTTACTGTAAATATCATGCCCCTTTTATAATTAGGGCTTTGTGAAAATAATTATTAATGTTATATTTACCAATGAATCATGATATGGCATTTGTTATGAAAAAATTATGGTAAATTAGTTGGAGAAGTATCATTATTCTTTTATTAACATAGGCAGTATTCAGTTTTGGCTATTTTGCCTTATAAGAGTTCAGCTGATTTTGGGCTGGCGCCTCTAGGTGTCGTGGCCCAAATAGACAAGCGCACTAAATCAAAACCTTGGGCCCATTAGTAAAGAACTGTCAATATCTTTCTGGCTTCAAGCGAATCCTGCCTTCGTCGGTTTTTGTTTTTTGTTTTTTTTTTTCACTCGGCACATAGGATTAGGAGGCAGGGATTATGCAGATGGGAAGACCGAAGAGTGGGAGCCTCCTGCCATTACACACAATCTAAATAGACATAATTAACAGAGTTATAAATTGAATCTACGACCTCTGATTCACTCTCTATGTGTTATAACTGATAAAGTATTGACTCATTTCTCATCGGTTATGAGTAAAGGCAATAAAATGCACAATGGAATCTAATCTGAAAAAGGTCTTATGACAATCCCATCGAGAATGGTTTCTTTTCTTTCACTGTCAGTAACTGTATCTTCTTTATGAATTTGCTTTCAGGATTGATATTCGCAGTAACCGTTTCGATATTTGCAGTAACATTCTCTTGTAAAAGGATAAAAATACCTCTGGATAAAAAAAAAAAAAATTGAAAACCAACTATGAGGGCTGCAAAAAAAAAAAAAAAATTTGAAAAAGCAACTCACGGGCTCTGTTTCGTTTAATAATTCCTGCAAAGCAAAGCCGAGTGGAATTACAAAATCGGATAAAAATCGAGACGACTCGGATCGAAAAAAGGTTAGTGGCTATTTTGCGGTATTGTTTTAGATAGTTGGTTTGATTATTTTAATTGTATTATGTCCGGATTTGTTAGTATTTTTGTCGAAAATGTGAATTTTTTACCGGATTGGCGAAGATCCGCCCGGTGGTTACTGCAAATATCAAACTGAAGGGGGGGGGTGAAATATCGCCGGGAGCCTGCGATATTTTTGGGCCAAAATATCGCCGGGTTTTTTTTTTTTTTTTAAGTGTTGGGTATTTTAGACTTTTCACAAAAAAAATGTTATTGATATCGAAACGGTTACTGCAAATATCATGCCCCTTTGCTTTTTACAAAATGGCAAATTTTCTCCACTATTCGCGGATAGAAAGTGAAAAGACAAACAGGAGGCACGTCTAAAATTTCTTGTAAGCATTATAATAGCACAAGAGATCCTTAAATGAGGTTGATTTTGTGCATATTTTAGGTTAAAAGTATAACAATATGCCTCGTTAATGTTTTAAACTGTATAATCTTAGGTGATACAATTATTAGATAATAAAAGTGAGCAAGAAAATATCAATTGGATGAGAAATTGCCAAATAGGATTATCTTATCCATCTTCAAGTTATTGATTTGATGAAGACAGACAGCGGTCCCCTTTGTCAAGCAATCATTTGCACATATTATGGGTGGATTAATCGATTAGAAATGACATATTACTTTATACTTTATCAAACTATGAGCCAGAGATAACTGTACCACGTAAAATTATACAATTCAAAATATTATATAAGTCGAAGTATAGATTTGTCGATTTAAATGGTTACTTATAATGTAAGGCCTCTATGATAAAACTTAATGATTAATTTTGAAACTATAATGTTGAATAAATTAAGTAACTTGTGTCTTAATGCTGAAATTTTAATATTTAACATATGAATTAAAATACTTCATCGATTTATGTTTGATAAATATGTCCCTTGAATGTTGAAATATAAAAATTGTACGATTTTACTCTCGTATAAATTTTTAATAAATACATACAAATTTTACAATAAAGGGTCAGGTACAATTAATGAATTATATAAGTAAATATCATTTGAAATTGAATGATGCTTATAAAAGTAGGTAAAATATATAACTTATTAATATCAAAATATAATAAACAAAAAATTAATTAATTAAATTTTATTTGCCGATATTATGTTAGAAAAATTTTAAGTATAAAAACAAATTTAAAAAAATACAAATTTATTGAAATATAAATATTTATAGTTAAATCAATATGAATTAAAAAAAAAAAGGATAGTTTCGAAAATTAAATATGAATTATTAAAGAAATTGTTACGTGAGACATTAAGAGATAAACAATAATTGATTAAGAATTTGAATTTTCGTTATCAAACAGACTATAAATTTTTACGAAATATCTTTTAATCAAATACTAATTGTAACCATTAAGTTAGGGTTATCGGACCGTCCTAACTAAATTTCGATCCATTTGATAATACATGAGGGGCATCCGGACAAGCATGCGATGTAGTAAAACACAACCGCAAATGAAATAGCATGATATGTCAACGTCTCAATTTTGCAACAAAAAATAAATTCCCCTTTTTTCCAGCAAATCTTCTAGTCTAATACGTGGAGCAATTGAAACTACCAAACTAAGATTAGGCCGCATCTACACATCTTTCCTTTGTGCCTCCGAAAAAAACAGTTTTTTTTTTTTTTTTTTTTTTTTTCGTTTTTCTGGTTTGGCCGAAACTTAGGAGGGAGAAAGAGTCAACTAACTTCCTCGATCGTGATTACTCTTCCCATTATATTAGAAGAGTCTATTTTCAAAAATATTTTATGTTTGATCAGAAGTGTTCACTTTCAAATTTTTTTGCTTCTCATACCCTTATTGATATAATCATGTGTGATTTACAATTAGATTATATTTAAAAAGTAAATATATAAATGGTCTAAATTGTGTCAATTAGTTATTTTAGGTGTTGTATATTGACATTCATAATAAGGTGTATGATGTGACGCAAAAAATGCTCGTATCTGGATGCTTCTTTCGGCCCAAATAAATATCTTGATCTGCACGGTCCAAACTTGTAGAAAGTCCACTGAAAAGAGAGAAAGCTGAGCTGGAGACCAAGCTAGGTGGCTCGGATCGATGCGATTGATGAAGAAAACTCAAACTGAAGACTGTTCCGGTAATAATTGTGAGTAACCAAGAGAAGAGCGGGGCTTTCTCCCCCTGTATAGGCTCCGACGATCAAGTTAGAGAGGTAGAAGAAGATGAACAGTATTGACAAAGTGCTCAAATGGTAAATGTTGCGTACCTCAATAAGTCTGAAGACTTAGTATATATACCTCAAGACTGGGATATGCCCGTTGAACCTTCATGATTAGCATTCTCACCTGCTCCCCTCTGTTTAGCGTGGCGTGTACGTTTCGTGTCATCATGACCGGATTTCATGGGCTTCTTCCTTCTCGAAAATCTGAGAAATCTCTGTATATATTCAAAATATATACCTAACCCTATGATGATCTTTACCTACTGTATCAGTGCAATATTTTAGTCCAGCCTAACTATCTTAGCTCGGTTAGGCTGAGTGTCATGATATAAGTATGAGGAATCTTGTAAGGCACATTGAAACTGTTGGCCGACCTAAACCTTTGACCGATCTACTATTTGGCTCGGTTTTAAGGATCTATTCGACCTAAACAGGGTTTTGGACTTCTTACGTATCTTTTTATCTTTACTGTTTATCTTCGTTTTAGTCTATTGGGCTAGGCCCAATGGAAGTTCAATTTTATGCACACCAGTATACTTTTCTCAAAGTAAACTCTTCTAGTAGAACAACGGATAGAGTAATCACTTTGACAAATGAAATGCAAATGTCGGCCAATAAATTAGAAAGCACTAACCAAAGTAGTGATATGGAAGTTCAATTTTATGCACACCAATGTACTTTTCTCAAAGTAAACTCTTTTAGTAGAACAACGGATAGAGTAATCACTTTGACAAATGAAATGCAAATGTCGGCCAATAAATTAGAAAGCACTAACCAAAGTAGTGATATGATAAAAAAAGGGGGAAGTGGTTAGAGAATATATGTATACGGAAGGAACCTTAATAAAATCGACATAATTTCAAACAAATCGTTTAAGCAAATCTACCGTAACTTTTTGGTCTGCATCTCAAAAGGAATAAAAAATAAAAAGAATATAAATAAATTGACTTATCTTATTCGTGGAGTGGAGAAAGAAAGCAATAGCGACAATATGGGAAGGGCCCTCGCTGCCTTTTTTGAGTTTTTTTTTTTCACTCCTTTTTACAATTGTTAATATATCTTCTTAGCTTTTTATTATTTTTAGAAAATAAAAATATAATCAAAAGGTTTTTTTTTGGAAAATTGTACAAATTGTACGCTGCGGCACAAAATCATTTCATCTTACAACCTCAAGTTGCCGACTTGCTTCATTGATTGGATTTTAGAATATTTTAATACTGTATCCGTCTCACTCAAAGATTCCATTTTAAAATTTTTTTTTGTCCAATTTAAAAGGTTCACTTTGAATTTATTTATATTTCATACCCTTACTAATATAACAATGTATGGTTCACAATTAACCCTTACTTTTAAAGTAAGGATATAAGTGAAAAATATAGTGGTAAATTACTTATTTCAAAGTAGACTATTTGAGTGGGACAGAGGGAGTATCTTTTATTAGAATAGTAATTATTTATTGAAAACACAACTCTTCTAGTATTGAAGCGAGAAAATATATATTTACTGTTATTTTCAAAATTAAAAAAGTTATTTAGTAATTAAATTTATATTTATAAATCGCAAAACTACATAAATAATCAGGATGCAATTCCAAATAGTTTAATAGATTCTTATCAATAATCATTAATCAATTCCCTCGCAACGCATCCCACCATAAAGCCCAATAATAAATTAAGCCAAACTTGACCAAAAAGCTCGAACTAATAGGTATTAGGCTCAACTTACTTATTAATTACTTTATATCACTCTTATTTTTTAATGTGGGATACTAATACTTATCCATAACTCACAACACATAATTAATGATCCTCACATGCCGACGAAATAGAAATACGAATTTTCACTTTTATTATTAATTACAGATATTTATATATAATATTTTATTTGAGATAATGGAGAATAAATGGTGAATTACAGCCTTGCATGGAAGAAAGCTAACGTGTTGGAGAGCCAATTATAGCGACGTTTGTATTTGGTTGCCTTTGATAATATTTTTCGTTAATTTGGTTGCCTGTAGTTTTACGAGTTGTGCGCACCGATTGCATAAATTGACACTAAATGCATGTATTATTGGATGACAACGACATAAATTTCTTACTAAAGTGATGAATAAAATATAGAATCGTGTCTACTTATTTTAGTTTTGATTGGTCGTTGCACTAAAAAGGTAAATAGAACGGTTGAGTTGTATGAAATAATATTCCGATTCCGATAAAGACACAGTAGACCCGCAATGTCCAAATGGTGACAATATTTTCCAGAAATCTTAAACTTTTTATAAGTGGTTAGTGACCAAAAAACATCAACTTTTTCAGACAATATTTAAACACAGTAGTGTGTTGGGTTGGGTGGCTATTTTTCATAGGATGAGAAAAAGAAAGAGTATATTTATATATTTATTCATATGAATGAATTCATTGGATAATAATTTTTGCGAACTGGAAACTGAGCCATCATCATCATCATCACTCATCACTATTGAAGATTCTTTGAAAATGGCGGAAGGAAGGCAAAGACATGTGGGCTTTGCTTCAGTCAGTGCCTGTTCTACCAGGTAATAACGTCACATTGTTCGGTCGTGCTCGATCCATGGGGGTGACTGGTGAGTGTTTCTTCATCAAATCATTCATTTAAAAAGATGGAAAAACAAAAAAATTAAAAGAAATCAAAGGTTTTGCTTAAATAATTCATCTCCCCACTTAACCGTGTAGAGCACTCTAAGGTTCTGGGATCAAATCTCGTAAATTTTTTCTGACGGTACAAATTACACATTGTGGTATTCGGATTAGTGACATCTTACTCGGTGTCAAACACTATGTATTTTGAAATCAAAATTTGAGAATATTTCACAAGAATATTGCAGATTGTACCTTGTAAGTTGTAATATTCATGCGAGCGATATCTTATTCGATGCTCAATGACAAATAAAAGAAGATAAAGTACGCGTTATAAATGGTACGAATGAATAGGAGAGAGAGTAGTATTAAATAGTTATTTTAAGTAATGTGATTGACTTTGAATCCTCGTGCTCCTCCCACGAGTGCTGATGAAGTCATAGGGTTAGCATGTGTGCATGCCTCCCTCCAATAATCAATCTTCATAATTCATTTATAATTAATGATAGAGTCATTTTCATTCATTAATTTGTCCTTTGAATTTGATCAATAAACTCAATTTCATAGATAAGCAACTTGATTTTTGTCCATAAGCATAAAATTTCAATTTAAATGGCCATCTACCCCAATTAATACTTGTCAATTGTCCTCATTTAAGATCAAAAACCAATTAGAAACGAATTACAAGTACGCGTTATTTCCAATCAAAATTAATTATTCTATGCATTCACTGCGTTACGAAGTACGTATTAATTTATTTGTGCAAGTATAAATTGGCTCACGTTGTTAAGCAGCATTGTCAACGTCGGTAGTTTTGTCGCAAAAATAAGGATTTCGCCACTTGGAGTTACATAATTTCGTACCGTTGTGTAAATTATATATGGAAAAACGAATGAAAACGAATTGCCAAAATGTCAACGTTTTAATATGCACGTTTTCCTTTTAATTGCAACACCACGTTATTCGTTGGAAAATTAGGAAGATTATATTGCAATTAGTCAATAAACTTTTTTTAAATTATACTTTATAATAAATAAAAAATCAAATGCAAAAGAAAACTATCTAAAAAAATTTGAAATATGCAGATGTGGATAAATTACAATGGCATAATAAACGGAAAATGAAATAGTGCACAATTATTTTGGTCCTCTTTATAATATAAGCAAGTTGAAAAGGAAGAAAAAAAGAAAAAGAAAGAGGAGGGACCAGATCAGACTCATCAGAGAATAAAAGGAAACTCATTATGTGCCCAAAAAACATTAAATTTAATATAATAAAAGGAAACTCATTATGTGCCCTTAGGGCCTGTTATTTTTGTTCTGTTTTGAAAACGATTTTGGTTTCAACAGTAAATTTAATATAATTTAATCATATTTTATCATTTTTAATACAACTTTTTATTATTCAGCATCTACTTTTTATATTTTCAATACACTTTTTACATTATAAAACTATTTTCAAAACTTATTTTCAAAATTATTTTTAAAACGATGAAAAAGAACAGGCAAAGCAAAAAAAATTCATTGCCAATGTGTAGGGCTTTAGTAACTTGGGGAACGAGTTATATTGGTAAAAAAACGGAGTATCTTTTGGTTGGTTATAATGCATAGCGTGCTATTCAAAATTTGTAGTTTGATTTATAACTCTATCAATTATGTCTGCAAGTTGGAGTCATTACCTTCTATGTAATCAAATGACAATGTAATAGAGCTAAATTCAAAAGAAAAAAAAGAGAGTTATATTTGCCTAATTCTCATCACCTCTACCAATTATAAAGTGATTATTGCACCTAATTATCAAGAAGATATTGTTTTAAAACTGAGAGAAAATAACATACTTTTGATAGTAAGTAATCTAATACAAGATAAAAATATAGGGGATCTGACGTGTCATTAACTTGAATATAGTCCGTAATATTTTAGACTCTCTTCTTATATTTTATTGATTTTATGGTTCACATTCTATTGAAAAAAAATTAACATTTATAATATTGTACTAAAAATATAACTCTTTTCGTAAGGTAAAACTAGTATCATTGCCGTCTCCAAATAAGTAACCATTATTAAAAAAACACACAAATCAAGGAGATGAGTGAATTTTTTATTTACCCCTATTTATGTTTTCTTGTTTGACTGCATTTCAAATGAGAATGTGTGCAATGTATGTGTATTTAAAATAATATTATTAAATAAAATCAATTAATTAAAGGTTAATATTGGAACTGTTTAAATTTTTTGTCTTGAAGTGTGTAGATGAATACTTATTTAGAAACAAAATAATTTTTTATACTGGTCACCTATTTGGGAACGAAGGGAGTATACTTTTACACTTCTAATTTCATTTTCTATAATTTCTTATATCAAAATAAAGTTTTTTTAATATCTCAGTTTCTATTTTAATAATATAAAAACGAAACTCTGTCCTTTTAACTTTTGTCTCAAGACTTAATTTCGAAGACACAAATAAACATTGGAAACTGATGCAGGCTCAGGAGATCGAAGTAAAAGCCAAGAGTTAAGAACATAACGTTATTTAACTCAAATAACTCAAATAACGTAAAACGTCTAAATTAGTCAAGAAAGAGCTTTAAACGCCAACAGCCACCAAGAACTCGCTCAGAATTCTTAAAGAGACATTGCGGAAACAGAAAGAGAAAATTGATCTTTACTTTGCACGACGTCTCTCCAGTTTTCCCTTTTTTCCATTTTTTTTTTCCCCTCAAAGAAGAAACTTTTGGTTCTTGAGACTTTCTGATCATGTTAATGTGGTAATTTTGGTTTAAATTATGATTAGCTCTGCCAAACATCATGCGCTAGTACTGGACAATTATGCAGCAGCAGCAGTAGTGTTTGTTTCTTCTCACTCCAATCATCCCACCCAGTCCCCCACTCGTTGTCATCTTCTTCAGGGGTTTTTGGTGTTCTTCATTTTCATTTTCCTGCGCATTTTGAGGTGGGTTCTTCAAGAAACAGCTGTTAGGGGTTACCCAGAGCCTCAATGCATGTTTTCAGAGCTCTAAAATGGAGGTTGCCGAGAAGATAATGCTTGGAGTGGCGGCACTATGTCTGTTTTTTCTCAAATTTGCTTTTGGTGTTACAGACCCCGGTGACCTTGCTATTCTCAACCAGTTCAGAGATGGGTTGAAGAATCCCGAGCTGTTGAATTGGCCGGCCAATAGCAACGACCCCTGTGGCCCTCCAAGTTGGCCTCATGTGTTCTGTAAGGGTAACAGAGTTTCCCAGATTCAAGTTATGGGGTTGGGCTTGAAGGGCACTCTGCCCCAGAATTTGAATCAGTTGTCTATGCTGAGTAATTTAGGCCTACAGCAGAATGAGTTTAGTGGGAAGTTGCCCTCTTTTAGTGGATTATCTCAACTGGTGTACGCCTTCTTGGATTACAACCAGTTCGACACCATCCCTTATGATTTCTTCAATGGGCTCGAGAGTTTGCAGGTGATGGCATTGGATGGCAACCCTCTCAACGCCACCACTGGCTGGTCTCTACCGGCCGACTTGCAAAATTCAGCTCAGTTGACAAATCTCACTTTGATGAGTTGTAATTTAGCCGGTCCTCTCCCTGAATTCTTAGGGAACATGTCATCTCTACAAGTGCTGATGTTGTCCCGGAATCGAATAACCGGGGGAATTCCGGCGAGTTTTAAGGACTCCGTTCTGAACATCCTCTGGTTGAATGAACAGTCTGGTGGCGGTCGTATGACTGGCCCAATTGATGTAATCGCAACAATGGGATCACTCACAAATTTGTGGCTTCATGGGAACCATTTTTCAGGTAAAATTCCCGTGGACATTGGTAACTTAGTTTCTTTACGAGATCTCAATCTCAATGGCAATGATCTTGTTGGAGTTATTCCTGATAGCTTAGCAAATATGCCACTAAACAATCTGGATTTGAACAATAATCATTTCATGGGTCCAGTTCCAAAGTTCAAGGCTGTTAAAGCTACTTATTCATCCAATCCATTTTGTCTAACTGCCGGTGCTTCTTGTGCCCCTGAAGTTATGGCACTTTTGGATTTTCTCGACGGGGTGAACTTCCCGTCGAGGCTTGTTCAATCGTGGTCGGGAAATAATCCCTGTGAAGGGCCGTGGTTGGGATTGGCCTGCAATCTCAATGGGAAGGTTGGTGTTATTAATTTGCCCAAGTCCAACCTATCTGGTAGTTTGAGTCCTTCGGTTGCGAATCTTGATTCCCTCACTCATATTTATCTGGGTTCTAACAATCTTTCTGGACAAATTCCAGCAAATTGGAGTACTGGGTTGAAATCTTTGGTACTTTTAGATTTGAGCAACAATAACTTGTCCCCTCCTTGGCCAAAATTTAGTGCAAAGGTAGTTCTTGATTTGAAGGGGAATTCAGCTCTAAGTCCTAGTTCTCCTGGTGCAAGTCCCTCACCAGCTGGTCCGTCACAGGTCTCAATCCCTCCTCCTTCATCAGGAAAAGGTTCAGATTCTGGTGGTACTAGCATCTCTGCCGATCACTCGGCGAAAGGAAGGAGCTCGAGAAAGTCCAAATTAGTTGCTTTCATAGCTCCATCTGCAACATTTGCAGTTCTGATATGTTTGGCTGTGCCCCTGTCCCTTTATTTGATGAAAAAGAGGAAGGAGAGAGGTCAAGTTCCGAGTTCTATTGTTATTCATCCAAGGGACTCATCTGATCCGGATAATTCAGTCAAAATTGTAGTTGCAAGTCATACTGCTGGAACTGGAAGTATCTCATCACTGACAGGGAGTGGTTCTGCTAGCCGAAACAGTGGCGATTCTCATACTATCGAGGCTGGGAATTTGGTCATTTCAGTTCAAGTTCTTCGAAATGTGACAAAGAACTTTGCCCCTGAAAATGAGCTCGGGCGTGGCGGTTTTGGAGTAGTTTACAAAGGAGAATTGGATGATGGTACAAAGATAGCAGTGAAGAGAATGGAAGCTGCAGTGACTACCCGCAAGGCTTTGGATGAATTTCAGTCTGAAATTGCTGTTCTTTCAAAGGTTCGCCACCGGCATTTGGTGTCACTTTTGGGATATTCAGTTGAAGGAATTGAAAGGGTTTTGGTTTATGAGTACATGCCTCAGGGGGCCCTCAGCAAGCATCTATTCCACTGGAAAAAGTTCAAACTGGAGCCACTGTCTTGGAATAAAAGGCTAAATATTGCTCTGGATGTCGCCCGAGGAATGGAGTATCTTCATGGTCTAGCTCACCAGAGCTTCATACATAGAGATCTTAAATCTTCAAACATCTTACTAGGCGATGATTTCCGAGCAAAAGTCTCTGATTTTGGACTGGTGAAACTTGCTCCGGACAGGGAGAGGTCTGTGGTGACCAGGCTTGCAGGAACTTTCGGATATCTAGCACCTGAGTATGCTGGTAAGCATTTTCTTATCTTTGAGATACCTTGATGAATAGCTTATCTAATGTTTCTTTTGATGCCATGGCCCTATTTTTAACTCATCCAAGAGTCAAGTTGCTAACTACTGTATACTTTGGATTTTCCACTAATGTGCCAAGAATGTTACTCCCTCTGTCCCATTAAGAGAGTCCACTTTGTAGTACCGAGGAAGTATATACTTTGATCTGCAGATGTAATGTGGTTATCTTAATGTTTTGTCTAGGACATAAAATTCTAGTTTCTAGACAATCAAATATGTTGCTATGCAAGACAAAGCTGACTTTTAGAGGATAAAATTATGATCACAGAACTTGTATGATTTTTACATCTTTGTGACTCTCTTGTGTTGTGTATGATGTTCTATCTTATCAGTAACGGGCAAGATCACAACGAAAGCCGATGTCTTCAGTTACGGGGTTGTGCTGATGGAGCTGCTAACTGGATTGACGGCGCTCGATGAGGATAGACCGGAGGAGAGCCAATATCTGGCAGCATGGTTTTGGCATATCAAGTCAAGTAAGGAGAAGCTAATGGCAGCCATTGACTCAGCTATGGATGCAAAAGAGGAAAGGTTCGATAGCATCATAACCATTGCTGAACTCGCCGGTCACTGCACGGCCAGAGAGCCCAACCAACGCCCTGATATGGGGCACGTCGTCAATGTGTTGGCTTCTCTTGTTGAGCAATGGAAACCACTTGAAGATGACACAGAGGTATACTGCGGGATCGATTACAGCCTCCCTCTGAATCAGATGGTGAAGGGGTGGCAAGAAACCGAAGGGAAAGATTCAGGCTATCTGAATCTGGAGGACAGCAAGGGTAGCATTCCTTCAAGACCTGCTGGATTTGCTGAGTCCTTCACTTCAAATGATGGGAGGTAGTAGAACTGTAGAAGTAGAAGATGTTGTTTCTGCCACTTTTTCGTTTTGAAATGTTGTCTGATATATGTAGATAGCTAAGTTCTTTGATGTTGTTAGTTGGGAAAATGTGACTGCATCCCTTTGTATTGGAGTATGGTTTGAAGCGAGCAAAATTCTTCTATGTATCGTTCCAATTTTATCGGATTCCCCGAATGGACAAGTATTGTAAATTGTTATGTAGTAAGTTTTCAGTTTGACTTTCATGTGTAGATATAAAATAAAATCAGCATCTTTTATGTTAATTTCTTTTTTATTTATAATAAGTTGTGGATTGGTAAAAATGAACTATTTTAAGTAACGGATGACATTGTCAATAAGGGTTTTGTTGGTTACAAAAATTGAAAGTTCAGGAGAAAATTTATGATCAGAAAAAAATACGGGATGATTTTTTTTTTTTGCAATTGGGAGAATTGGGTTCTGTGGGCTAATTAGGCCCATCATAGTTAAGACCAAGTACCCGTTATAAATTATTATTAGTAAGGTCCTGGAAACGAAATGCCGCCAGTTTGCCACCGCCATTAGCCTATAATATGCTGCCGGACTCTTTAATTATGGGCCTGTTCCCTATTTTGATTTCAAATTAAATTTGAAAATAAATTTTAAAAAATAATTTTATAATATAAAAAATTTATTTAAAATGTAAAAAATAGATGTTAAATAATAAAAAGTTATATTGAAAATGATAAAATATGATTAAAATATATTAAATTTATTGTTGAAACCAAAATCGTTTTGAAAACGAAACAAAAAAAACGTGCAAAGGGAAAACTCCCGCCACACGGCCATAGTGCTTAAACCCTAGTTCAAAAGCCCCTGAACTGTAAAGGAATCGAAGTTCACTTCCATAGTTTCCACTCCATCTCCATTGTTTGGGTTTCAAAGTTTATTGTGAACGAAAAGAAAAGAGAAAACAAGAAGAATGGGGAAGCCCAAGGCTCAATCGAAGAAGCAGCAAAAGCGCGGCGGAATAGACTTCAAAGTAAACTTTACCTTTGCTGTTGAATTCCTACTATTTTAATTTTTGGCGGTTGGTTGAGGGGAAATTGGACGTTGGAGTGAATCTTTATGTTCGTTCATTTTGCAGAAAATCAAAAGGAAAGTTGGTCGGAAGTTGCCGCCGCCCAAAAATGCTACCAACACTGAAATAAAGTCTAAAGGTACAGAAAGGACGATAGCCCGATCCTCCAATATTATGTTTGTACTATGGACCTAATGTTATTTTTTATCTAACTGAAATCCTAATTTGTTTCTGTTTCTTGAGCAGCCATTATTCTTCCAGAGCAGAGTATAGTGTCAGAGAAGGCAGGCTTAGCTGTGAGTAAAAAGGGTTTGACTTTGAAGGAGCTGCTTCAACAAACAAGTCATCACAATGCTAAAGTTCGTAAAGGTAAGGTGTTCTTATCATACTTGTGTTACTACGGGATTGCAGTACAAGTAGGAAGTTGGATGATATATAGCTTGAAAAAGTTGCTGAGACATGTCATGAAGGTCTAGCATTAAGTCATTTGGTATAGATTACTACTCTTAAACTTGGTCCCATTGAGTATGAGCATTGATTATTATGAATTGATAGAGCCCCCTACCACCTTCACTGTGGGGCTTCATGGGCTGCTAACAGTTTATTATGCGAGAAAGTGTGCTGCATTTATGCTATCATTTTGGGATAATGATGGTCATTTATTTCCTGCATTCAAGTTGATATCAAGCATTGTTTCATCTCCTTCTTTAACCTCTCCCAGATGCATTGGTCGGTATCAGAGATATATTTCTCAAGCACCCTACTGAATTGAAGCTCCACAAGCTTGCTACTGTGGAAAAACTTCGTGAACGGATCAGCGACGATGATAAAATGGTCAGAGAAACACTATACCAACTTTTTAAGTCAGTGATTTTTCCTGGCTGTAAGGAGGTAATTCTTGTAAGCCTTGTGTTGTGAGTATTTATTATGCTATCACAATTTAAGTGTTGTTAACCTTCAAATTACTTTGATACTTTGTCATGGGGATTTCCCACCCCCCCTTTCATATGGCTTCAGCTGATTGGGTTGGTGTTAAAGTTGCATATGGTCCTTTTCCTCTCTCTATTTTGGGGTTGAGGGATGTAGTGATGCCATGTTAGACAAGCAGAACGTTTTTCTTTCCTCCATCATCCTACCTGTTACTCCTTGTTGGCCATTAAAGTTCAACTGCCATGTTTTCGTTCCTAATGTAACTCTTGCATTTTCCAGCTTCAAAGTTCTTTGGCAATGTTTGGTACAAAACAATTTCTGCTAATGGTTACTGAAACCAGTTATTTTCCTTTTAAGTTTACATGCAATGATTTTTATTGCTGGACATTGTTCAATATTTATAGTTGTCCCATCTTCTTGCTTTTCAGGAAAATCAAGGGCAATTCATTTCTTTGATGGTGGCATATGTTTTTAGTTCAATGACGCACTTGGCTATAGATGTGCGGTTGATGGCGTTCAAATTTTTTGACCTTGTTGTCCAGAACTATCCATCTTCATTTTCTTTGTATGCTGAAAAGGTGTGCTCCTTTTTGTTGAGTCTTTTGTTTAGTTTTTCCCTAGGTGGTTTTCTCTTAGTGGCACTCTTCTGGTGCTACAGATTCATAACCTTAGGATAAAAGTATCATTTTACTCTCAAATTGAATGCTCTGGTCACCTATGTTACTCGGACTCGCCAAAAATTGTGGCATACCCGTGTCGACACGAGTCGACAGGGGTACGGGTGTGAAATATGAGTCGGACATGGTCCTGAATTTTTGGACCCTTTGACTGATGATGAACAGATTCAGAAGAAGAAAAAGATTGTTTCTCCGATGGCATGAGAGGCGGTGATGAGAAGGATTGAAGGAGAATGATTTAGGGGAGAATTCTAGCTAGTAGAGAAGGTAAGAGGTGGACTCCTTGAGAAGGATAGAGTAATATAGAAAGGAATCTGTATGCAAAATAAGAGGAAGAGATGAGGGAAGGAAGTGGCGGCTGATCTTATCAAAACTATCCCTAATTTTATCAAAAACAGAACTATCCCTAATCTTATTTGTTCAAAACTATCCCTATACTTATATACTTATAAGCTGGATCCCCGTACCCGTATCCGACACTTTTTTGAGATCCCCGTATCTTAATTTAACGACATTGACAAACCCGACACTTAGACCCGCACCCACACCCGACACCCGTACCCGAGTCCGAGTAACATAGCTGGTCACAATTATGGAGCTTTATTATCATTGTTGTTTTCATAGCTTGTTATTGTTTCCTGGAAAATTCGAGGTTTTCAAAATGTTGTTTATATTGACTTCATTAACTTCTTTTACCTTATATGTGAACAAGTACTTTTTACAGTGATGTTGAAATTTCATGTCATTCTGCATTTTGATGGTGTGGTAGAGATTTCATTTTCTTATTTCTTTGGTTGTTTTGGTTCCCTGTCATTGTCATTTTCACTTTTCTTTTTTAACTTAAGAGACATTATATTGGAATCCCTCCACCACCCCCCATCCCCCCGAATTGTATATTTGGCTGACTTCTTAATGCCACTATTTTCATATTTTCTTCCTTTGCAGATTCTACAGAATTATAATGATATTCTGCAGAAGAGTCAATTTCATTTTCAGGATAAGAGCAAACTAAAGGGCATTCTTGCTGGGTTGGTCCACTGCTTGAGACTGTTGCCTTCTAATGGGAGAGATGGTCACTCATCATCTGAAAATGTAATGTCTAGTTTGTTAATGCCTGGATATCTTATTTAATAATTTTTTATAATCTTGTGGACCTTGTGGTTCAGTGCTAAGGGAATTCTGCTTGTTGCTTTTTCTTATTATCTCTTTGTTCCATATGGTTTTCAACCTTTAGTCTTATTGCTGTTGGAAAAGATATTTTGGCTACTAGAAATTATGATTAATTATGATATTTGGTAAGTCCAAGGAAGATTGGAATGTTTTTTTCGTTTTATTAGTATTTAAGGTACCAATTGGTCCTTTTATTGGATTATATTTGTTTGTCTGGAGAATGGCGAAAGTAAAAATGACTTGCGCATAAAAGCAATATTTGTGGAATTAGCATAAGTGTGGGTGAGATAGGTACATGTCTCAACTCTATATGGTTATAGAGCCATAATAGAGCTCTGAACCCTTCTAGTAATTTCTGAATTGTATATGATTCAAATTAGCTTTATGTTTGTTAGGAATTGCTGATCCTAATTCTTTATCCCTATGGGGGAGAGACTTTGATTTCAACAGTTTTCATGTCTAAATGGTTACTGCTGTCAATTGCTTTGCTTTAAGAAAGTATGGATCAATTGTTTATCCATGTCTGAACATTGTAGGGAGTTGCTTTTGAAGGGATTTTGCATGCATATGAGCCTGATGAGAGTGAAGATCCTTCTGGTCAGTAAAATTATGCATAACATCGCAATTTTGCTTTTTAGTTGGATTGAAAATTGTAGTATTTGCTAATCTGTGGCTCTGACCAATTTGCTAAGAAACAGCTCTCAAACTGAGATAATGCCATGTTTTCATTTAATAAATTATTCGAAGTTATATAAATTAGAAATGTCAGGGCCAGTAGCTAGACGGCTAAAATCTCATTGGAAAATGGGTCTGATAAACTAAGCATCTCTACCATCATTTAGTAAAGGCTTTTGTTGTATTATTTTTTCCCACTTGCTTAGGCTGTTTTTAGATGCTTATAAAAGACAATGACTTTTTATAATGTTTATGATTAGCCTTTGCAGAATGTGTTTAATGTTCTAAAGACGGGTGTTAGTGGAAATATGTAGTAACAGCAACATGGTTATTGTTGCTTATGATGTTGAGCTTGTGATACTAGATTGTTAAAAGTTTTTTAAAAGCGACCATTCCTTAAAATACCTGGTAAGGTCCATAAGTTTGAACAAAAAATGTGGTTACCTTTTCCCAGGATAAAAAATTTAGGGTCAAGAAAAGTACTCGAGAATGAAGAAATATCTGTTGTCTCTCTGCTTATATGCTAGGTGCAATAAAAGCATGTGCTTAACTTTTAAAAAATCACCTGTTATCTTCTTTTGATACTAGGCAAAACTTATTCAATTAAAGATCCTGATGATCCCATGCTTTCATAAATCTGTTTTAAAATGATATGATACTACCAGTTGAGCATCTACTCTTGGGGTTATTGATTGTTCCTTAATGAACCTGAATGACAAAACCTAAAAAGTGAAGGTTTGAAGCAACTTCACTATGAAATCTATGAAGAACCTACCTTCACAGACCAGTATAAAGTACATAAACAATGGTCACATTTTATCTTCTCTTTGCATTTAGATTCTCATGAGATAGGTTTTAATTCAACAACCTCTTTGGTGTTTTGTTTTTGTAGGGATCTCGGGCACTATAGAGAAGTTGAAGAATATTCTCCCAGTTCTAGTTAGTTGTTATGAGGATTTCCTGCCATCAAATCACACTATCCTTAAACTGGACGTACAATCATATGATTGCATGCTACTTATTCTTCAAAGCATAGATCATATTGTAGAATTCTTTGCTTATCAGAATGGAAAACCTGATAAGGATGGAAATGGTGTTCTACCAATTTATGGAAGAGAACCTAAAGCAGTTATGTTGGATCAAACTGTATCACCTGCAATATTGAAAAAGTTATGGGTTATGTTCCCGTTAAATTCAACTCATAGCCTTTCAGAGAAGGTCTTGATTTCTGTTCTCCACATAATTTGTATCTCATCTTTTATATAGCTCTATGCTGTCTGTCATCAACATTTAAGGTTCATTTTGTTGGTCTAACTATCCCACTTCTTTAAGTGCAGGAGGATGATCGATATTTCATCTTAAATGCTATAATAGCGGAAACATTTTTACGGTTGAGAGAGTGGAGATCTCCTCCTTTCGCTTTGTTGGAGAAGTTTCTAGAAATCCTCGAGAGTGCTCTAATCCAAAAGGTTTTTTGTGTTGACTCACTTTTGATTTTGGTATTTTCTATGTCAGACTTGGATTGTAGCAGTTAATCAAGATTTTGATGTCTAGTGAAGCCATGAGTTTTCATCATGGTTTCAGTTTTATCTATTCTATGTTAATGGATAATAGCTACTCATCATAAACTAAAACTGGTAGAAATTGGTTATCCTGGCCATATTGTGATAGCTGAAGATAATTTATTACCTTTGTATATTTAACCAAAGCAAACTGTATTGGTTCACTTTGAAGATGTTCTTGCAGTACTGCTGCGCACCTATAATCCTCAAAACTACATGAAGATTTGTTGATCATCAAGTCATTCATATCTCCTTTTCTCAACTTCCGTTTCCAATGTTTTTATGGATTCGGAACCTTTTTGTTTTCAGCATATATTTTTATTGGTTTTCTTTCTTGTCAAATGCAAGTTGAAATGCTTTGAATGTTGTCATGTTTCTTTGTAATTTGAATATCCTTATGTTTGGTTGCTAATACAATATATTCACTGTTGCAGTCAGCCAATTGCAATCAATCTGGTAAAGTGTACCTTGAGAAGCACTTGCTTCCCCTTGTTCCTTTCGTTCCAAATCTTGTAGTGCAGGTTCCTGGTGAATGGCGATATCGTATGCTTCAGGTTTGTCGATTATCTCTAGATATCTTTCTTAGTACAACTGAGAAGCCACATCTTCTTGCTGTCAGTTAGTTCTTTATCATAAGCTCTCTGCTAAGCATTTGGTACATTGTGATTTTTAAATTCAGTTTTAGTTCTGGTTTGAATCTCATGAAGGATAAAATTTTTTTGAATCTCATGAAGGATAAAATTTTTTGCATGTCTGTCTAACAATCTAGCATGTGATTGCAGGCATTTACTGACATCTTCAGAAACTGCAGTCCGGAATCTGATATGAAATCCACTTGCCTTTCTGCACTAGGAGAAATGCTCGATCCTGTAAGGTGTTTGCCTTATGCTTTTCAGGAAACATCAGTTTCATTTTTAAATATATATATATATATATATATATTTTTTCCTTTAGATTCTTTTTAGACAGTTCATCCTCATAAATTTTACAATTTATTATTGACAACTTCTGGTTTCAAGTTGGGGTTCCACCTTGATCACCTATGTCACCTATGTATTTTGGGCTGAGGGTAAGCAAATTTTGTTTTTTATGGTTCTTCATGTTTTCTGCTGAAAAAAATCCCATGTCAATTAATAGGAAAAGGGGTGGCTATTCTTGGTTTCAAGGGATCCTGAAATGTTAGACTATCATCTCGCTTGGATTAGGGAGCTTCCTCAACTACTGGTACTCCTTGGGGATAAGAAGCCTTCACTTTCAAAGGTATTTTTTGGCATGGTACAGATGGTGATGGCTTCTCACAGTCCCTGTTCCAGTCTGTTTAATTCTCTACCATTGCAATTAACATACATTCCTGCAGGCAGTTCTACGTATTCTGCTTCTTATAGGAAAAGCTGCTAAAATGAACACTTATGTGAGTCAAGTGTATGACCAAGTACAATATGCACTTGCTGCTTTTTACAGTAGCTTCCTGAATGAAAGTAAAGATTAAGTCTTCTTTCTCTCTCTCATTCTTTTTCTCTTGTTGTCTTCTTTCTTCAACTATTAAAGGCCTTTGTATCTTTGCTCCTGTAGCAGGAAGTGTGTGCTATGGTCCATTTATGAGGCTACCACAGGATATTCAGGAGCTTTCCCTTTCTTGCTTGTATTACTTCTCTTTTGTGGACTCATCCCTGCTTCAGTCGTTGGCAGCATGTTGCTTCTGTAAGTACCATAATCAGACATCTAGCAGTTTATGTACATACAACTCTTTTTTCTGAGCTAGACTACATGTCCTGGGCAAGTTCTGATTGAACTTGAATTAAGTGAACATCTTAAGGGACAGCGCATCATCTGTAGAGGAGCTAGCATGCAAACTGAGGGAATGATGAGGGAGTTATTCTCTGGGTAGAGCATCATGGATAAACTCATGCTTTATTTATTCTTTATTTATTCTCAATGCAAAATGAGACGAAAACTAAAATTAGGGGAAAAGGTTAAAGAAGGAGAAGTGAAAGAACAATCCTCAGTGACCGAGATAGAAAGGCTGTTTTGACTGCTGATATTTCGATTTGACTTTTTAAAACTGCTGCCACTGCTAGAAAAGGTTTCTACAGTGTCTTCAGAATTATATTTTGATTGGATTAAAGTTTCTTCTTGTCATACATAACTCAGGGCTCCTCATTGGGGATAACTTGGTTGAATATAGTCTCTATGCGATAAATCATTGTTGTTAATTGAAGTCAAAGAACTCTCGGCATAATTATGGTTTTCATTTAGAGATCAGATTTTTCTCTCGATTCTTTTTTTTCTTTCTTTCCTTTAGGGTGATTTTGTCACTATTGTCTTTGGCCAAAAGACTTGATCCCTATCTCTGGCTTATACCTGCAGGTGAAAATCTTGACTCTGTTTTCCTTTTTCGGATCATAGAGGTTCTCCACTCAGCCTATAAAGCAGGAAATATTGCAACTGGAGATTACATTAGTTTCCTCAGCACTTTACTTTCACGCTTCAAAATCTCTCCTGGTAGCTATTCGTTTGAGCCTTGCTATTTCTTCTTTTAACTAGTAATAATCAGAAAAAAAAAGCAAAGTTCTTCTATGATGTGTATTTCTCATTTCCTGGTATATTTGGATAAAGTTGTTGGTTCTGAACATATCAGATGCATTTGCCTATATTTTGGGGTCAAGGTTTAGCTTTGGTTAAGAAGGTCTGGGAACTATCACTTTCTCATGCCATTCAGACTCATTATCTCTGTCTTGGAAAAGATACAAGGCCTAATTTTTCTTTGCCAAGAATATATAACTATTTGACCCTGCATAATCTTTGGTGAATTAGCGACTTCTGCCATTGTTGAGCTGATCTGGTTTCTTGTTACTTTCTGTTCTTTGTTGGAACATCTGTTAATAACTGAAATTTGGGTTCTTTGTCAGAAGATTATCCCTCGGCAAAACATGAAGTAATATTAAGACGGTCTACATTTAAGTCTATTATCCGGGTTGTTTGCTCCTATTTGTCAGAAATTGGGGATGCTTACCTTGTTCTCCAACTGCTGGAGAAATTAATTATTGATCAGATGGTGAGCTGGCTAATTAATGTTGTATTTGCTAAATTTTATTATGTTTCCATCATTTATTTTATTTTGGTTTCTAACGTTATATTTGAATAGTTTGTCAGGATCATACTAACTACAGACCCTATATTAGGCACCCAATAAGATTGTGTTTTTAACTTTCTACCGAGAATGCGAGAATGTTGCACCTTGCTTTATGCCATCACATCTCAGCCCGTCTACTTCTGCTGCCACCAGCCAGATTCGGGATAAGTCGCCACAATTTGTCTGGAATCCAGCTGGTGGCAGCAATGGTGGTTTGGTGCTGGTTGCTGAAAAAAATAGGAGGGAGTTTATCACAATTGACAAGGTGCAACATTATTACGGTGGAAATTTAAAGAAATGCTAACATGCTTATTTTATGTGCCCTATCTTGATTAATTTCCCCCCTATATATTAGTCTTTACGTTCCATTTAGAAAATTCATGTTTCCAATTTTTTTTTGTTCCAATAAAGACGCATGTTTTTTTTTTTTTTTTTTTTTCAAAAACTTTTCATACTCTTACTAATATAGTTATGTGTGGTTCACAACTAATCCACCTTTGAAAAGTAAGGACATAAGTGGAAGAAATAGTACCAAATTACTTAATTTTTGTCTTGTACCTTAAACTCCATAAAAGAACAGTACATTTTTTTAAAAACAAGACTCATCTATTGGTGCGGAGGGACTGATATTTATTGGTTTCTGGTCATCTTGACTGATCTAAGAATGTTTTCTACCATCTTTCTGTGACTAATCAACTTTCTGCTTTAGTCACGCAAATTGCCTTTGGACAACTTCTGTGCATTTTTGAGGGTGCTTGCTACTCTGGACTGCAAACCGACGAGACTCTCTGAACACAGCATCATCAAATTAAGTGATGTTCTTCTAGAATACTTGATAAATATTGCTACTGTAAGTGATTTATCTTATAGTTGTTACTTCTGTTAGTGTTTTTTGTTTACATATTCAGCTTATGATTGTACATCGATTAAACTATCCACAAAATCTTGTGAATACCGTAGCAGGTTACTGCATTTATTAGGTTGATGTGAAATTTATATCTCTGAATTTCTTTCATTACACTGTCTTGGTATTTGGAACATACATTGGACATGGTCTGAGATATGGTTTTGCTATGCTTCACTTTTCTGCAAATATCTCTTTTAGATCCTCTGCTGTCTCAATATTGATGTTTTGGTCACTTTTTGATGCCTTCCGTTTGGCACAATGATGCAGAGTATTCAACGTGATGATGATTCCAGAGCCATCATTAGTATGCATGACAGCCACTACTATCTCCTGCCCTCTTTCTTTATGTTCGATAGGAGCTCTACATTACTAGATCTTTTCTTGAGTTCACTGACATCAATGGTAGACGAAAGCTCATTACCACATCGTCCCGGTCAGGCTTCCTCCAAAACCAATCGGCCTAACTGGAATGCAGTTGTTTCTGTGCTACAACTAATGTTTGAAGACCCTAAGATGCAGCAAGTTCTTTTGCCACACAAGACACAGGTTGAGAGGATCACACAGAGTGTGTTCATTAAGGTTTGCCTCCTGATCTTCATGTACTATATTTTCCATATCGTCCTCTTTGAGAAACTTCTTATCTTTTTATAAATTTTTAAGTTAGAAAACAATTTGTAAGGCCAAAGAACAGGCATTGACTGACCTCTGTTTGCTTAAAGTCAACTTAGCATCTATTCCCTCAAGAAGGAAATTCAACATAAATATCATTCTTTTTCAAATAAGGACATTCTTTTTCATGGACCCTTTATTGCTATGGTTGTTGCTTTCTTTTCCTTGGTATGGGGATAACTTCATTTTTTGTTATGGGGATAACTAAGCAATCTTCAGTTTGTATCAAAAGTTCCAATAAATTGTAAAACCTTGTGGCAGGTTGGAACCAATCCTGTTTGTGGTTGTATGCTCTCTAACCATTACTTAATTCTGTATAGTTTTTAAATCAAGAATATTTGGAATAGACAGTTGAAATGGATTTTGTATTTTAAACCCTTTACTATTGTGATGTGGTTTTCAACGAGTGTTTGATGCTGGGCGTTAATTGCCTTTCTTTGTGATTGCAGTCACAGGATATCGACTTGACAATAGAAGAGAGGCATAAGCTACAAAGTGCATGTGATCGACTAAAAGCGGCTATCAGTGGATGACTCTGGAAGAAATTCAGCCTTGAGAGTAGAAGAAAGAGCACTTTTGTCTCTTAAAATTTTGGTAAATCAGAGACCCCAAAGGTTCGCTGTATTCTTTAGATATGCATCGGCGGGAGATGGAGAAGGGTAGAAAATATTGGGTGGTTAATGATCACCGCACGCGTCAACGGCGAGTTAATCTCCTTCAGTCTGGCCTGCTTTTGATGATATCCGCTGAAATGGTGGATGATGCGACTTCAGTGAAGAATATGTATAGACCTCTGAGAAACACCTCGCAAATGACCAAACCGCCACAGCATAGCTGCATTCAAATAATATGTTTAATTCATTTCTAATCATATGTTGGTACTATTCGTAATTTTTTATTCCAAACTCTTTAATTAAACAATGACTTTTTTATTACGTCATTTTCGGGACTTTCGAACCTTCAAACCAAACACCCCTAAATATAAACCCATTTTCATATGGATGTTTATTCCATCACTACCGCATCATAAAACTTGGGGTAAATTTCTGTTTGCCTTTACCTAAACATTATATATAAAAAAAGTAATCGAAAAGAAAGTTGCTTAATAAAGAAGAGTAAGGTCGCAGCTTGTGTTTTACTCCTTTTACTTGAACAACTGCTGTTGTCGTTTCATTTGTTTAGTAACAGGAGTTGACAAACAAACAATTTACCACAATTATATAATACAGTATTACAAATATGACTTTGAATAGAACGAAAGAAGTAATAGATGATGTGTCATCAAAATATTGGTTTGATTACTCGGATAAATTAGTAGACTAGTTGTATTCAGGGGAAAAAAAAAAGAGTAGAGAATATTTAACCCGGTGTTTTCCTTCCCCGTTTTAAGATCTGTTTTATAAACTCTGGCTGACCTCGTAACACCAGTAGTGTTTGTAACAATAAAACTTCACTCTGCGCCCGCGGATCGCAGATCTGAGTGCGCCCAGCCCAATTCCATCAATTTCCCCCCCCTCTACTTCTATCGTTTCATTCTTCCTCAATTCAACTACAAAACGGATTTCGTCGGATCCAAGGGTGACCGCCCCACATTTCTGTCCGGTAAGCTCCGTCTCAGTTGACTTCTGATTCAATTCGATCCACGAGATCTGCGTTTTTCTGCCCAATGCGATTCCTTTGTGCCTAGTCATTTGCTGTTTTAGGTCAAATTTGATTGTGAGTGTGCTTGGTATTGCTATCAATGTTGAATTCGGTTAGTAGGGTTACTGAATTGACTGCGCTTTGTTTTCTGCGATTGTGTTATGGAATGTAGGCGAGGCATTTGAGCGAATGCCTTTTTGATTGTCGAGGTTTTGAGTCCCCTTTATGTTAATTTCAATGTTCTTTCATTAGCACGGGAGCTTTGTTGCTGTTAGGTTTGCCGCTTCCGTTTATACTAATCAAATTGATCTACTTCATATCGTTTTTTTATATTTGAGGAAATCCTAATCTATAGTGTAGGCGATCATTTTGCGTCATTAGGAGAAGCAAAATAGAGCATTGGTCATACTGGGAACTTGATTTAATCCATTTGATTAATATCATTGTTATTATGGATCTATGATACTAAAGGAACTTTAAACATGTGGTACCTGTCAGGTGAAGTTGACTAAGAAATGGAGAAATCGTGCTCGCTGTTGATCCATTTTGATAAGGGTTCAGCAGCCCTTGCCAATGAGATTAAGGAAGCCCTTGAAGGGAATGATGTTCCTGCAAAGGTTGATGCCATGAAGAAAGCTATAATGCTTTTATTGAACGGAGAGACACTGCCCACTCTATTTATTACTATTGTTCGATATGTCTTGCCCTCAGAAGATCACACTGTCCAGAAATTGCTTCTTCTCTATTTAGAGATCATTGACAAAACTGATTCCAAGGGTCGAGTTCTACCGGAAATGATCTTGATCTGTCAGAATCTGAGGAACAATCTCCAGCATCCCAATGAGTACATTCGAGGTGTGACGTTGAGGTTTCTTTGCCGCTTGAATGAGGTGGAGATCATTGAGCCTCTGATCCCTTCTGTTCTGTCAAACTTGGAACACAGACATCCCTTTATCAGGAGGAATGCAATTCTTGCTGTGATGGCAATCTATAAGCTCCCACAAGGTGAGCAGCTCTTGGCAGATGCTCCGGAGATGATTGAGAAGGTTCTTTCAACTGAGCAGGACCAGTCAGCCAAGAGGAATGCTTTTCTGATGCTTTTCAATTGTTCTCAAGAGCGTGCAGTTAATTATCTCTTGACGCATGTTGACAGAGTCCCAGACTGGGGAGACTTGTTTCAGATGGTTGTCCTGGAGTTAATCAAGAAAGTTTGCCGAACAAACAAGGCAGAGAAGGGAAAGTATATAAAGATCATTATCTCTCTGCTTAATGCACCTTCTGCTGGTGTGGTGTATGAATGTGCTGGAACCCTGGTTTCTCTGTCTTCTGCTCCTACAGCTATCAGAGCTGCTGCCAATACCTACAGCCAGCTACTTCTTTCTCAGAGTGATAACAATGTGAAGCTCATTGTGCTTGATCGTTTGAATGAACTGAAGTCGTCTCACAGGGAAATAATGGTTGATATGATAATGGATGTTCTTAGGGCACTCACAAGCCCAAACCTTGACATTCGTAGGAAGACTCTTGATATAGTTCTTGATTTGATCACCCCACGAAATGTTAATGAGGTTGTTCTCACTCTTAAGAAGGAAGTTGTTAAAACTCAAAGTGGGGAGCTGGAGAAGAATGGTGAGTACCGTCAAATGCTCATTCAAGCAATTCATTCTTGTGCGATAAAATTCCCAGAAGTGGCAAGCACTGTTGTTCATCTGTTGATGGATTTCTTGGGAGACAGCAATGTTGCATCTGCAATGGACGTTGTTGTTTTTGTGCGAGAAATCATTGAAACCAACCCTAAGTTGAGGGTGTCCATTGTTACCAGGCTTCTTGACACTTTCTACCAGATTCGAGCTGCACGAGTTTGTTCTTGTGCGCTTTGGATTGTTGGAGAGTATTGCTTGTCCCTTTCGGAAGTTGAGAGTGGCATTGCAACCATCAAGCAATGTCTTGGGGACTTACCCTTTTACTCCATTTCTGAAGAAGGAGATGCTACTGATTCATCAAAGAAGTCTCAGCAAGTGACCTCTATCACCGTTTCATCTAGAAGACCAGCTATCCTTGCTGATGGAACATATGCTACTCAAAGTGCTGCTTCTGAAACTGCTTTCTCTCCTCCTACTGTTGTCAAGGATCATTGTCTACTGGTAATCTGAGATCTCTCATCCTCACCGGTGATTTTTTCCTTGGGGCTGTGATTGCCTGCACAATGACCAAGCTCATTTTGAGATTGGAAGAGGTTCAAACATCTAAAGTTGAAGTCAATAAAGCATCTTCAAGTGTTTTGTTGATCTTGGTCTCAATGCTACAGCTAGGGCAGTCTTCAGCTCTTCCCCATCCTATTGATAATGATTCTTATGAAAGGATAGTTCTTTGCATAAGACTTCTGTGTAACACTGGGGATGATATCAGGAAGATTTGGTTGAAGTCTTGCCGCGAGAGCTTTGTTAAGATGCTTTCAGATAAACAGCTTCGTGAAACAGAGGAAATTAAAGCAAAAGCTCAGGTTCTTCATTCTCAGCCTGATGATCTTATCGATTTCTACCACTTGAAGAGCAGAAGGGTAAGACTTGCACAATCGGTATCAATTTTGCTTTGAACTGGAATTCCCTTTCAGAGTGATCTCTGAAAGTCAGCTTTTTTCTTTTTTCTTCTTTTCCTTTTCTCTATGTGCGCGCTCACACACAGTAGTACTTTTGTTACATTGTATCTAGTTTCACTGCTTGTTTATTTTGTTTGTTAATTATGTCTGTCCTTTTCCTCATTAAAAGTACTGTTCTACCATATTTCAGGGTCTGAGCCAGTTGGAGTTGGAAGACTCGGTCCAAGATGATCTAAAACGTGCCACTGGGGAGTTCAGCAAGGATGGGGATGATGCAAATAAACTTAACCGTATACTTCAGCTTACTGGTTTTAGTGATCCTGTCTATGCTGAAGCATATGTGACGGTTCACCACTATGATATTGTCCTTGATGTTACAGTCATTAATAGAACTAAGGAAACTCTTCAGAATTTATGTTTGGAGCTGGCAACAATGGGCGATCTTAAACTTGTTGAGCGACCACAGAATTACACTCTGGCTCCTGAATCAAGCAAGCAGATCAAAGCAAATATCAAGGTGTCCTCCACAGAAACAGGGGTCATTTTTGGAAACATAGTTTATGAGACCTCAAATGTTATGGAACGCACTGTGGTTGTTCTTAATGACATTCATATTGACATTATGGACTACATCTCTCCTGCATTTTGCAGTGATGCTGCATTTAGAACCATGTGGGCAGAATTTGAATGGGAAAATAAGGTATGCTATTCACTTTTTCCTTCTAATAGCATATGATTTTTTTTTCTGAGCTTGCTTTTTCCAAAAGTTGGGTTGCTTGGGATATCATAAAGTGATTCACACAAGGAATGGAAATAAAACTATCAATCATATAAGATTAAATGATGGCATCTCCTTAGTTTTTTCTTCCTTGGTGGTATTAAAATTATGGGTCCGCCGCATCACCAACAAAAAACCATTTTGTTATGCTTCAACACAATTTGTTTCTAGTTGGTTATTCCATTCAAAGCTTAGAATAAATTTTATGTATTTTGAGTATGGATTGACGAGTAACTGTTTTACTGGTAATTGGTCCATTATTATGTTTCGGATAATGAAGATTAAAATATTTTCCAGTTTCATATGGTGCAGAGATATCTAATTCTTGTGTTGCCTGTGGCTGTCTGTCAGTCACAGGCACACTCCTAACATCAGTTTTTGTCACTGGATCTTCCTTATTGTTAACTTAAGTGCTTTATTTGTTTATTACCTGTGTGCTGACATTATGCATGGCAGGTTGCTGTAAACACTGTAATTGACGATGAGAAGGAATTCCTTAACCATGTCATTAAGTCCACCAACATGAAGTGCCTGACTGCAAAGTAAGCTCTTGATGACCCTACTTGGTCCAGTTGCTTTATTCTTTAGGTGAACGTGTAAGGATTAACATTTTCTGCATGTGAGAAAACTTGTCTAATGCTTAAGA
This sequence comes from Leptodermis oblonga, assembly GCA_016801395.1. Taxonomy (NCBI): domain Eukaryota; kingdom Viridiplantae; phylum Streptophyta; class Magnoliopsida; order Gentianales; family Rubiaceae; genus Leptodermis; species Leptodermis oblonga. Next base: position 5,370,204 of record CM028750.1, on the reverse strand, counting down.
TGATGTTCGAACTTGGAGTTGGTTTTTGATTTTTGGTTACAAGAATTAGCATCATGACTTTAGTTTTCTTTTGTGAATCTAATTCGATTGATTTCATAGCTACTCTGTGCCACTTATTTTCTATAAAGAATAGAGTCAAGACTAGAGTATGATACATGATTGTTGTAAAATGATGCTGCAGCTAGTTCTAGAGTATGATATGACTATGTTGATGTAATCTTGGATGCTTCTTTTCAGTTCTGCTTTGGAGGGCGAGTGTGGGTTCTTGGCTGCTAATCTCTATGCAAAGAGTGTGTTTGGGGAGGATGCGTTGGTGAATGTCAGCATTGAGAAGCAGGGAGATGGTAAATTGAGCGGTTACATTAGAATAAGGAGCAAGACTCAAGGAATTGCTCTCAGCCTAGGGGACAAGATTACTCTCAAGCAGAAAGGAGGTAGCTGAACTCGGGATGTACTGTAAGTGTTATAGCTTTGCTGCAGCATATGCAAACTGTATGCAAACCTACCGCCACTGAATGCTAACATTCATGTTGGCATGGATGATTCTTTAGACTAAATTACATTCGAATTTTTTCACTGTATAACCCAACAGGTCCCCAAAGATTGAATGGTAAATGTTGAGGCTGTTTCAGAAATTTTTGGTGGTGCTGCGAAGAGCAGTGGAGCCATTTGCAAGTAAATGCACAGTACCTGGGTGGATCAATGTTGTTAGATTGACGCTCGACACTTTTTAGAGTATCTGCATCTAATTTTGTAGAGAATATTGGAGAGAAGAAAGGATGCGGGAATGCTGCCTACTTTGATGTCTTTTTCAGATGTGAAATCTGTGTTCTTTTTTTTATTATTATAAATTGGATTGGCTTTAGGGATTGTTGGAACATTTTTCCCTTCATATTATGTTACAAAATTGTATTCTTCAGTTGGTCTTTTTAGGGGGAAAAGAGTTTGTTATCTGGAAATTGGAATTGTCTGAACATTGTTTAGTATAAATTGATAATACAGCACATCGCTTTGTATTCAAAATCATCATAAAATGGATCTCTCTGATGTAAGAATGCTGTCTGAGGCTTTGGCATGCCTTAGGGCGATACAGTACTCCATTGCAGAGGAGTGGGTATCCCAGGTATTCACGGATAGTCTGCTTATGGTCATTCTTGTGCGAGAGAAGCACATTTGATACTATTATAATGAAAATGGACTTGCTTTAATTGTGATTTCCTCATTTATTTTTACTCCTGGGCCATGGGCCACGGGCGACAACGATCCAGTACTGTCAAACCTGGGGACTAAACTATAGTCTCGAGGCTCAACCGCCTAAAATTTATTCTTTGAGGAGAATTGGCGGGAAAATTTCGGCTGCCAAAAAGTCGGTCGGTAGAGATTCGAAAAATCTCGAGCTTCAAATAGCACGCCGACGGCGAACCGACATCCATTCTCTCCGCCTCCGGTTTTAGTAGAGAAATTAAGGGAAGAAGTGACGGGAGAATGCAACGGAAAATCAGTGCCTTCTTCAAGCCCTCTCGTTGTACTACCCCCAAAACAACAGCCTCGTCTCCTGTATCTGAGAATGTATTCCCTACCGGCGCCTGCGCCTGTGAAGACCTAGAAGCCTCGTCTCCTGTTTCTGACAATGTATTATTCCCTACCGACGCAGACGCCTGTGAAGAACCAGAAATCACCGTCATCTACAAGCGCAGAGGTAGAATTCCAGAGAGGTAATTGAATGTTTTTGTGCTTTCAAACTTTGTTGTTGCTTAAGCATCCATCTTCGTGAACTAATTGCTTCTTAAATAAGTACGCTCCTAACCATTTATCTGATTTCCATGGAGTTTCCTCATGCTCGAATTGCATCTAATTTTGTTGCTCTTCCTGTCTGTGTGTGTTATGTATTTATTGACCGTGTTCATAAAACCTAATTTCTTGACCGTGTTTACCTACGACTTTTTTGTTCGGAATTGGCGTGCCCTGGGAAGAAGAAGGATATGCATATTGGAGCATTTCCAGATCTACTTACTGTTGTTTACAAGCATTCACTATTCGAGTGTGTTTTTTTTTTTTTTTTTTTTCCTTCTTTTAATTCATTGCTTTATTTGTTTTGATTTCGGCTCTGAACTACAGAGAGTGTGACGGCAAATCAGGGGAATCAACAAATGTACAAGACAAGGTAGCCATGGCATCAAAGTTGGAGCTGGCCAAATCTGAAAAAGTTATTAATAAGAAAAGAAGTTATGCTCAGTTCCACTTAGAACTAGGCCAATCTGATTTTCTATTCCATGCTTGTAAAATATGTGGGTTCGAGTACTCCAAAGGTGATGAAGCAGATGAGAAGTTTCACAACACATTTCACAAGAATTACACTCGTGGAATTCCATTTAACGTAAGTTTGTAGTTGAGTTACTGGCTTCGATTTCTGTGTTTAGCATCCTCGTGACTTTTTTGCTAAAATACATTGCTTTGATTTTTAGCGTTGGCGAAATGAAAGAGTTGTTGATTTGCCTTCACTTGAAGTGGGCCGCATTCTCTTAGTCTTGGGCGAGGACCCTCCTGCTCAAAGAAGCAAGGTTTCATTTTCTTGCACTTGTGTTTCTTTCATAAAACTTAGTTCCATTGCACATTGCTTTAGGTCTGATAATGAAATGAGCCAATTTTGACAGGTTCAGGAAGTTGTGAAAATGATGGAGATAGAACTTGGGGATGGATGGATATATCATCAGCATTGCAAGGTTTTCAAAACTCTTCTTCACTAGGCTCCTTGATTATTTATATGCTTCTTCTCTTATCTGTTACAATGCATTTTTCAAATTCAAAGAACATTTTATTTTTGCCCCATTTCAGAGTCTTCTTTCAAATTATACATATGGTAAGAGCTCTTTGAACTGATGCCAATTATATCTGTATAACAGTTCAATATACCTTATTCAGAATGATGGCATTGACTTTATGTGACTCCACCTCTCTATTGCTCTGGTTTTGTTGCCTATGATATTCTTTCAAGAAGCTGAATATAGTTAGTATGCAGTGTCTCCAATACCTAACACTTAGTGGCGCTTTTGTTTGACTTCATTTCCTCTCCATGATAGGTGTATTTATTCATATCTTCAGGAAGGGTCACTGGCTGTCTAGTTGCTGAACCAGTAGAGAAAGCTCATTGGGCTTTTTCAAGCTCTTCACACAATCAATCTCATTTTCAAAATGGAAAAGAAAGAAAAGAGAATTCAATGATTCTCAAGTTTGGTGAAGTGAGTTTTCATAGAGAGATAGTGAGAAAGAAGTGCTCCATTCAAAGCCCTAAAATGTGTGAGTTGAACCCTGGAGTCATCTTACATGAGAAGGAAGCTGTACCTGCTAGTTGTGGAATAAGAGCCATTTGGGTTTCTCCTTCCAACAGAAGGAAACATATTGCCAGTTTTTTGTTGGATGCTGCAAGGTAAAAACATAAATGCATATTTCTCTAAACACAAGTTACTCCCTTGTTGGATTTTCTTTGGTGAACTATTCCTGTCATAGACTCTTGTATACCCAAAAAAGTTTTAAAAATTTCTTTTGATATGTCTCAGTAGGAAATAGAAATAAATTAGAGCTGAATAAATGAGGATAAAATTCTGACTTTTTTAGCTGACCTACATATCAGTGGGACTTTGTCTCAAGCTGAAGTTGATTGATCTATTTATGCACGATGACAGCTACCTATTCCTCTATGATGTTGGAAGAACATGATAAAAAGTTTAAATCAACTTACCCATTTTTCTTTTCCAGGTAGATAGATTCTTATAAAAGAGCGCATAAGCAAAATCAGTAGTTATTTTTGTCCCAGATGCTGTGAAATGACTAATATCCACGTGTCCGTGGCTTATAGAACAGTTTAAATAGCCTGAAGACTAATTCAGAGAGAGGTAATTGCTATTGTGCGTAGAGTGAAGTTTTGGAGATGTGAAAAGCAATACAAATTTCCTATCCTTGTTAGATTGTACATTTGTCTCCTTTCATTGAATATACTGCTAACTCTTATTGCTCTTGCTTGAATATTTCCCGAAAGGATTTTTTCCCCTCTTTCATCAATACTGCCTAAAGATTGAGAGAATGTTTTCTCAGAACGAGTTAGAAGAACTTTCTATGTTGGTGGAGGAGGATTATTTGATACCATCTTTGTGATTTTGAACTTAAACGCACTCATCATTTAACGTGCCCTCAATCCTTAACCAGTTGTTCATTCTAGAGTACTATCTTTATCACTGGTGCGCTAGAGAATATGCTTTTTTTTTCACATTGTTGCATCTAATATGATATGAAGACGTTGAAATTGAGTTCTTCTCTAACAATAGTGCTAACAAGTGTACATTCATTTGGATGCAGGAGCAGTTTCTGTAAGGAACCCATTCTCAACAGCGCAGAGTTAGCATTTTCTGAACCTACCTCAGTGGGACAAGTGTTGATATCCAACTATATCGGGGGAATTCATTCTTGGTGTACACAGCCACCTGAGTTTGAGTAAGAAACATTTCAGTTCCACAATTTGATTTCAGAGTTTAATGTTAGTAGCAGAGGTAGTGTTCTTGTGAAATTTAGGGAGGGGGAAAAAGGGATAGTAAAGATTTCAATTCTAGATACTTTATCATACCCATACATACCTTAAATTCAGGCACAAAAATAAGAATATTGAACATAAGCTTTGGCTGATAGATACCATTGGACGTCCTATTAGGCAGTGAGCAACCCTAGAAGACTGGTAGTGATAGTAAGACCCAAAATGACAAAAGTGTGGTTTGGTAGATGCCGAAGTACTTGGTGGGACAGCAGCGGACAAAGTCAATCAAGTTACCAACGTAGGTTCCTTTCCTTCCTTTGATGTCAATATTT